>CM026188.1:12253078-13602239 GCA_014825925.1 Bombus breviceps | reverse complement strand
CGCAGGTCGCCATTAACAATACAACGATTCCTAGCAAGGATACGGTCAGATACCTGGGCATGACTCTGGACAGGAGATTAACTTGGAAAAAGCACATCACAGACAAAACGAAACAACTTAAAGAGAAACTTAAAAAGTTTTATTGGCTCATTGGCCGACGCTCCAACCTAAGCATACAAAACAAAATTACCCTATACAACACCGTCATAAAAACGGAATCCAACTATGGGGTACAGCAAGCAATTCCAACATTGAAATTCTCCAACGCTTTCAATCAAAAACTCTTAGATCCCTTATAAACGCACCGTGGTATGTCACCAACGAAGTAATACATCGAGACCTCAAGATTCCAACAGTCAAAGAGGAAGTTACTAAATATAGCAACAGATACAGCAAAAGAGTCAACCAACATCGAAACCCCCTGGTCACTGGTTTACTGGATACGTCGGATCAGATCCGCAGGCTGAAGAGACACTACCCGCTAGACCTAAGCTCAAGATTTAAATAAGTAACACTTATTATGTACAATACTTTGTATAAATCATATTTATCTATAATAAGTATCTATTTATTATAAATAATTATCCATGCCACAGCGCCACGCCAGAAAAATTACTAAAAATTCTCACTGTGAGAATTGATTGTAATTTGCAATAAATAAATAAAAAAAAAAATAAAAAAATGTTGCGGGACTTTCCCAAAATTCCGAAGGCTCCGGTGTTCTTTCATCTCCGACATATATATCTTTATGTAGACTTAAAATTTTAGGAATGTAATCGTGATTGTTAAGATTCGTAATAACGTGAATGAAATTTCCAAATGTTGCGTATGATACACATAATATATTCACAAAAATTTTCCACAAGCGTCCAGATATTTTTATGTTTCTGTACGTAAAAACAAAATTATTATTGTCTAATTGATTATTTCGATAATACTCGTATGTATATCGTGTATCGAGGATATATAAGAACAATTTTATTAAGTTATTTTACAACATTAATCGTAGTGATATTGATAAAACGATCGCTCTCAATAATGCGTCTACTGTGAATCACTGGATATCGATCCGTTTTTCATGTCGATCTCAGTACTGTATAGTATGAAACGCATAGTTTTACCACCTGAAATTTACCAATATTGTTACAGCGGATGTAATTATTGAAGATAACATTGTTGATACATTACTTCTGAAAAGCTTTGCATGTTCAATTGTATTAAACCGCCAGCAGTTAAATAGCATGGAGTTAGACTTCGCCGCAACGCTAATATGTATAATGCTTGCGTTTTTGTACTCGTCTTGTACCATGATGCCTCGTATCTACGAATTTCATTATAATCTATAAATTAATATTATATTAATAAATGTTAAATATAAACATTTCAGTCGTACAAATAACCATTCGAATGAAGCGAAAATTTAAAATAGAAATTTCTTGTTTACACGACTCAATAGCAAGCATGATTATTATATATTTATTTCAATTACAAAATGAAAATTATAGAGGACAACTTGAAAAATGATAAATGAACAAAATAACTAGCAAATTACTTAACATGCTTTACATTGTATAGAAATACATGTATAGTCATAACTTGTTACTCTTTTACGTTATTAATTAGCCAAGCAAATGGTTGATAAGATTACAAGTAATGAGAATGTTGTTATAATATATGTTATACTTACATTGCATCGTAAATCTCATCGGACGAATTTATGACAAACTGACCTTGCATCGTTAGGTAGAACAGATGCAAAAATTGAATAATCAGAAAGCTGGTAAACTTGTAAAAATCCATACATATTTCCATCGTAGCGACCTAATTTCAAACAATGATAGTCCATTGACGAATCATATTCAACGATACAAAGTCGATTAAAAGCTCACCTGTACCATCGTAATACTAACGCACAAGACTATTATGCCCATACATATAAAAAGATATGTAACGTGTGCGCTCTCAATTTTTTCCAGAAACCTGTTTTACAAGTAAAATCAAGGAAAATATTTCTTGATTACAACAGAAGTACTTCAGAAAAATACATAATTAGAAATGGAAACGTAATACCGAAATAGAGCCAAAAAATATCAGTCGCTTAAAAAGTTGTGAGAAGATTAATTTTTGTTTAAATGGGAGATAATTATTACCAAACATTCAAAAGATTTATTAAAAACTGAAATTATAAAGGATATCTATCTAATCCATCAATATCAATAGTATATCAATAGAATCAATATCAATATCAATAGAATATCAATAGTAACCAAAAACAATTTCCATCACCGATAATGGTTAACATTAACCGAAAATAATTAAATCATTTATTATGATTATTCGTACCCAGTCATCAAAATTAAAATATGAGTTCTTATATTATATTTTTTTCAATTTACGTTATAAGTCTAGAGACCAAAAATATATCCTTAAAATTTATGAGAAAAAGGTCATTAGCAAAAAATAAATAAAATCGTTTAAATAACAGGCAGCGATCACTAAATCTTGAATAAATTTCTCAAAAAAATAAACGATAAAAAAAATAATTTTTAAGCATTACGAATAACCGTTATAAATAATCAATGTTTTTTTTGTTTTAGCGACATTATTTATGAGCGGATTCCTCTTTGGTTACTGATGATCATTATGGATAAAAGAATTTCATTTTGATTCCCGATGACCATTATACTACTAAAAGTGATCGAACACTGTCTTGCATGAACCGCACACATTTTCCATATAAATTACTACATATTACAATATTGACATACATACACGTGAAACAAAAACTGAAGAAAGGAAAAGAAACTACAAAAACAATTAAACTTATACTAGAAGGACTAATTAAGGTATTATTTTATGGATTAATGTATAATAATACAAATTAATACAAATGCAACTAAATGACAAATTGCATTTATCGCGTTGAATAGCTCTTTTAAGTTTTCGTTTTCGTTGCCGAAATGGTACTATCTTTGCAAGGCAGTTTAACCATTTTTAAGGCAGTTTAACCTGTTTGTTTTTTCAATGGGCATACCCAACAATGCTTCCAAAAGGTACCTCAGATATCTGACTGTTCCTATCTAATTTCGGGAAAATGATACAGAGAAAATGAAAGCGTTGGCGAAGAATATCATAAATTTCTTTCCGAATGAACTCTTCACTACTACCTTGTTACGTAACGTATTTTAGCGATTTTAGAAATTTGATAGGAGGATAAAACACTTCTGGAAGGACAGAATCATTTCGAAAACCAAAGAGAAATGTTATGGGAATTGTACAAACATAAAGTTGCACTTAATTGTAAATTTAATATAGGTTTAAGTTATTCTAATGTAGATTTCTTTAGGCCTGTGGCGGTTCGGTGACAACAGAATTCCGACAGGTCGAGGGCATCAACGCGGTCGTAAACACCTCCCGGGCGATCCAGGTACCAACCATCAACACCAGAGGGCCACTGAAACGACAACGAGTCTGTTTCGCTAGCGGTCGAATATACGGTATCAAAACACAAATACCACATCTAGCGAGAATCCCTCTGCGTCTAAGGTAGGGACTACCGGACATAGCCTTACTGACGACTTCACCGGTAGTCCCGGGACGAAACGCGAATTCTCTTTTCAACTAGCGGCGGCTACAACGACGGAGGAGTAGAGCGAACATACGCGTAATATGGGACAATGGCCCAAATCCCCATTATTAGGCCTTTTTTCATTTTTAGTTCTTTGAACTTTTTTATTTCCTTTATTTTTGTATTTTTTGTTATTTTTTAAATCCTTTTTATTTAGTTCCAATACGAGTGATTTAGGTGTGTAATGTGTACAGTGCGTGTTGTACCTATCGTGCTTATTGTGTATTTTGTTTGGAAGAAAACAGAGATTATATTAAGTTATGTTTACTGTAATATAAAACTTTTGCTATTTTCGTTACGATTTTTCTGTTAACAGGGAACACACTCGCGGTGGTTGTGTGATTCTTCTCTGGACACCCGCGAACGGGCTGATCGCGATGCGTGTGTTAAATTTGTATAAATATTAATTATTTATGAAAGGAAAGGATTAGAAGAAACTACTCGAAAATTTCATGAAATGGATTTCGATATGCTGTTATAGATGTTAATGAGTAGGCAGGTATTGCAAAACATCACGAAGAATAGTTTAAGTTTCAAATGTCATAATCTTGTTCTCCATGACTTGTATGAGGTAAGCTGCCGCCCATATATCGTTCGATTTGAGGATCCCTGTGCAACCCGCTACCAAGGTTGACCTACGGTTCATGTAAGAGGGTTTGCCTGCACACAGGGAGATTTCGGCTAATTTTTAATTGTCAATAACTAAAAAACAAGGCCCAAAAGGCAATTCTGTATTCATCATTTTCACCTTACTCTAACTGCAAAAATCACCTCTTAAATTTTTTTATATCTGTAGTTGAATATCCTGTATATAAGAGAATGCAGATGTTCTTTTTTGTCACCAGTAACCATTATTCATGGCGGAATTTTCTGTTGGTCATGAATAATCATTATGGATGATAGAACTTCTTTTACCAATAATCATTATTATATAATCATTAATTATCGAATCACTATCGATGAAATTCACTTTTGGCTACTTTCAGCCATCGTTCATTTCCATTAACATTACTGATACCCCACAAGTGATCGAGAATTGTATTTAACCCCTTAGGTACGGCTGAATTTTGCGCGGAGCTGTTTCTTCGTACAACAGAATTTGACGCGAATGATAACGTAAATGATACAACACTGCAATGTGTGACGGATAATGTTGTTCCCTAGCACATCGGAACGAAGTTTTTGATAAAAATTATAATTCTTCTTAAAGATATGATGCATATACATTAACTTTAATAATATACTTTAATAATTAATAATACAATTGAGTTTGATATATTTTAAAACACGGTACCACATAGACCACGTCACAATTTTCACACTCATAGCGCGATAGTGTTTTTCAAATTGCTCTTCGTTTTCTACTTTGAAGCGACATTTTGAGGTTGAAGATTCTAAAAAATTATAAGGGTACGGATCGGCATGTTAATAAGGGCATCTAATAGTGATATATTTATATTAACCAGAAGCAACAATTGATACCCGATACTGGCGTAAAGACTATATATTCTGTCTGTATATTGTTAACACTGTTATAAAACGTTGTGAGGGCAAGAGAAGTGTGAGGCAAGACAAATGAAAGAGATCAGTCAGTAGGGTGAGCTAATATAGTGGCGCATCGTAATATAATAAGATGACATCCGCGAAAGCTACTATAGTGGCGCGTCGTAATATAAGACGACATCCGCGAAAGCCACTATAGTGGTGCATCGTACCTAAACGGTTAAAACTCTTCTAACCTAATGTTAATAAAAATTAACGATAGTCACAAGTAACCAAAAAGAAAATTCCGTCACTGATAATGGATATCAGTACACAAAAAAGAATTCTCTCATTTATAATTGTAGTCGGTAAGTAAGAAAAATTTCGTTAGTCGATAATGTTTATCGGTAACCAAAAAAGAATTCTTCCACGTATAATGGTTATCGGCAACCATATTTATGTTGATCATCTATTGCGGGTATTCGTAAATAAAACCAGATAAACTTATCTACTAATTCTTATACTGCAACCTTTAGTCGTTTTGTTTATAACTGTCCCTGGTTATAACAGTTAGAGACGCTGGCTAATACTGACATTATTGCCCGTTGATGCCCCTGTATAGAGAAGCGTACTCTGTCATATGTCTCCTTCACCTTCTTTTCAGAAATCTTCGTATTGAAAGAAAAGTCGTTGATAGCATTCTTGAAGCGATATCTAGAAACAGTGCAATTTATTCGATAACATTTGAAATATGGAGGAAATTTTCAATTTGCTTACCCAGCCACAGTCAACAGTCCGCAAGCATGCTGCACGAGGACCGTGTAACAAGTGTCACAACTGACGAACACGATGAGCACCACATATATAGCGAGGCCCAGATATATTTGAATGTAGTAATAATATTTGAGGTCATCCTCGACAAAATAGTATGCTGGTATAGTGTATAACATGGGTGACGATGTATTGTGTGGTTTTATCATGTGTACCAGACGCATTGTCCATGGCAGTTGTATGAAAAGGAATGCGCATATACACGCGTTTACTGAAAATAGATGGTTACTATCTTAATTCACTACGGATATTTATGCAAATACATGTTAAGAAATGTTAAGTTGGTATGATCGCTAGTTACTGCAAGCTAAGTTGGTATGACTTCTAGCGACGCTCTATTGTCTTAGAAGTCGATACGTGTTAATTGACTGAGTATATCCTGTGTGTTAAGACGTGTTGTACGAGGCGGAGAAATATACTACGTATAAATCAAATCTGTGTGAATCGATTAATTATCAACCCCAAACCTACATTAATTAACAATACTACTATAACTATTGTTGCAAACGTAGAAGGATAGGACATAAAAAAAGATTTGTGTCATTCATGAAATTGCAGAGCATTGAGTGCTATTCTTTGGACATTTTCTATTTTTCTACATATTACGTGCATTTCGTGCATTTTAGCAGCTCTGAGTTTCCTATTAATACATAAACATTCGTATTCTATTTGTCGGAGATGAAAGGACATCGGTGCGCTTCCTCTGAAACGTTTGGGAAAACCCCAATACCCTAATTCAGACTTTACAACTAAGCAATAAACTAAGAAATAGTTATATGGGTACCTAAGTTTTATGACGATGGGCTTGGGCCCGAGGTGACATAATGAGTCGCCGAACGTAGCCGCGGTCACGGGAGGGACGTGTAATAACAGAGGTACGAAGTAATTGTGCAGCCCTCCTTAGAAACAATGATCGACCCGAAAGGTGGGAAAAGGACTATATAAGGGCAGTTTCATTCGGACTAGGGGTCAGTGAGCTAGTCGCCGAACGAATTGCTGATTGAGTTGCGTGTACGGATCGTGTATGATATCGGATTTGTCTCCCGTGGCCGTGGATTCGTTACCGAACTTAGATTCATCGTCATCGACATCTCCTTTGTCCGATTGCTGTCTTTACCGGTAAACTCTTGCAATCATCACATCGGTACCAGTAACGATCAGCTAGAGTACATAATCACGATGGTCAGTTCGAGTGAAGATTTGTCAAACGCCCCAAAATTCCAAATCTCTTATCGTTTCCGACATATTAATTAAATTACAAAATGTAAAATAATGAACAGTGTCGGCACCCATTTTAATATTATTCCTGTCAAGTATTTTACCTTCTAATAAAAATATCACGAAACAATAGCGGATTGCTATTCATTACGTATTTTTATATCGAAAATGCAGCATTTTTCAATATTAACCCTTCAAATTTTCTTATGCATTTATTGAATAATCGCGGCATTTTACTTACCCATATGAGTGTTAGCCAGATTAATCTGTTGTATACTAATAAGATTGTCGACTAAAATTGCGATTGACCTTTGCAAGTACATATTTCAACTTACCAAAGTAGAACATCGCTAGAATGCTTCCTCTATTAGCGTATGTCGTCATAATGGAAAATTCTTGTTTCAATCGATAGATTGCCCAGTCCTCGGACATGTCATTCAAAAGGGACTTGAGCTATAATATTTATAAAATTGGTATGCAAACTGAAAGAATCTTGTCATAACTGACAAGTACTTTCTTACCTTTTCAGCGTTCAGAACATAGTTACCATGCTTTATAATCATAAGAATTGTCGCACCTATTAAGGACGACTGCTCTATCATGACTTCCAAAGTACCTATATGTACGACTCTTGCTACCTTGGATTAAAGTTAATGGTCTACTCTTAATTATTTATAAGTTTTACCTCTATCTTTAGCCCTTAAGAGTTATTATCAAGGTAATCGCGATGATGCTATTTACATCTTTTTATTTTAGAAATCAATCATTTAAATTTCAAACAAATGCAACTTTTTTATTATCCTTCGTTATTTTATTAAAAGTAACAGCGTTTTTTTTCCAAGTGATATCAAAAAGAAAAGTTCGCTAGGTATGAAGTTTAACCTAATTAGTGGGTTAATCGTGTCTTCCTAAAATTATCTACGGTATCCGAGAATTTTTTTACACAATCCTACAGGACTCCTTCTTTTCTGTTTGCGTACAACTCTTTTAAAATCGAGAGTTACGTTTTGAAATGAAAATCATTAGGACTATCTATGGATTTTATTTGTATTTCATACCGGCTATAATAGAGGAGCAATGGAAAGTTATTTGCGTTACTATCATGGAACGTTTTGTTACTAATATCGTGTTGTAATATTGGTGAATTGTTATATAAATTGATAGATACGTACCTGTACAACGACAAACGATCCCATGGTAATATGCACCATAGCCCATAAAATGAATTTTACTTTATTTTGATCTGGCCAAATCCCGCCCAGTTTCGCAAATATTTTCGTTATTTTCAAGAATCGCGTCTCTAATGTAGCTCTGTTCATGATAAAAGCTTGATCTCAACCAACTCAATGCTCGACAACTCTGTAGATCATTACTAACGCACTGTAAATGAAACCTTATAATGTATATAAAAAATGTATATACAATAAAGTGCTCCCATTCTTAAATTACAGTTAATCATGCGTCACTAATGCAACGGATATGCTCCATGCACTTTATAAATATTCAATCACTACATTTGGAGAAAGAACCAGCAGCTGTTCTCATCAGCTGTCTCATCATTCTTATATTATGTATGTATGTCACAGATGTTGAGAACGAGCGGTATTTAGGTATACAATTGTATATCGGCAACTTAGAGTTTTAGGTATACCGTGAAAATATATACATAATGTAATGTAGTAGGTTGCAACAGATCAATGAAGACAGTGAAATTCTGAGTTTCTGATAGAAGTTTTAGTAGGTGTGGAGGAGTGGATAGCGTATATTATGCTTGTGTTCAAATATTCCGTGGCTGTTTCGATATCTTCAACAGTTTTTAGTGAACTTAAGGCTGAAGTTGCGTGATTAAAGACTTCTCTAAAGAGCTCCCATTTAGTGAGTTTGTTATGAATAAAGCCATTAGGTGGATTCTCGATAATTGTTGAACTGACTGTTGCTATCGCGGGGGAATGGTCAGAAGAGAGATCCGCTGAGGAGTTGATTTGGACATACCTTGGCGAGATATTTTTAGTTATGAAGAAGTCAAGTGCGTCAGGTATTTTGTTAGTGTCAGTGGGCCAGTATGTGGGTTCATATGTGGTGAGGTAGTTGAGATTGTTGGTAATTATGCTACTTAAGAGATTTTTGCCTCTTACTGTGACCAGTCTGCTGCCCCATTGGGTATGTTTGGCGTTATAGTCTCCTCCAGCTATGAATCTATTGCCCAGAGCGTCAATGAAGTTATCAAAGTCTTCTTTGGCAATGGAGTGTCTTGGAGGACAGTATACTGCTGAAGTGGTGATTGTAGTATCATGGCAGTCTTCTATTGCTACGTTTGTTGCTTGGAGGTACTCTTTCCGGAATTATGGAAGTTCATAATGCTTGATGCTGGATTTGATAATGATTCCGGTGCCACCCTGGGCCTTTCCACTGGGATGTTGGGTATGGTAGAAGTTATAACCGTTTATTTTCAGGTAGTTTTTGTCGGTGAAGTGGGTTTCAGATATGAACATTACGTCGATTTGCTGTTGATTTAGAAAGAGTTCTAGTTCGAATTTGTGTTGAGCTAGACCGTTGGCATTCCAAAGAGCTATGCGTCTTGGTTTTATTTTACGTCGGGGCGTATTAGTTTATCCACGATGAGTGTTAATAATGATAGCAAATTATTTATTTGTTCTGATTGTTTTTCTATTAATTTCTCAAGTCTAGAGAAGTTGTCTGTGTTTTGTGGATTAGGAACACTATTTTGAGAATGGTCCCTATGGATATTCGGATTATTTTGATTACCCTGTACTGCTTGGGCATTGGAGATTGAAATAGTAGTGAATTTTGGAAGACTGGGTATATGTTTGGTTGTCTCTTTGACTCTGAGTTTAGGATACTTGTTTATATATAAAGTTTTGTAGGCTGAGCAACCTTTGTAGTTAGCAGGATGGTCACCTTGACAGTGGATGCACTTCGCTAGGGTTTCTGGTGATTTAGTGCACTGATCAGTGGGGTGTGAACCTGCACATTTTACGCAGCGGAAATTATGATTGCAGTATTTCTGCGTATGACCGTAATTTTGGCACCTTTTACATTGCACAATCTCTTTTTTTATTAACGGAGGTTCGATTTTTACTACCGAGTTCATTAGACGATTTATGTTGTAGATTTGTTTGTTGTTGGGTTTTTGTTTTAAGTCGATGAAGAATAGGGATAGCGTTTTTTTTTTTTAGATTCTATGTCTTATGTTGTTGATGTTAATTACATCGTGACCAAATTTAAGGAGTTTGAACTTCAGTTCGTCTAAGTTTACTGAATGGTTCGTCTAAGTTTACTGAAACATCTGTTCCCGGCCGATCACGGAAGTTAAGCAGCAGCGGTCGCGGAGCGGACAAGGATATGGGTGACCACTCTGTGCGGCGTTGACGAAGACGTGCGGAGGCCGTTTGCGCCCCCGGAGTTGGCCACCTGGGGATGTCCGGCGGCCAAAGCAAACGAGGAAACCCTTCAACATCGACAAGGGACAGGAGGCCTCCCCTTAACATGGGAGATAGACGACGAGGGGCACCCCGGTAGAATTCCACAGGAGACCCCGGGTGCACCTCTACCAACGTCAGGAGGACAACCGTGGGATTTTAGTCGGTAAGAGTCCGACACTACTCGGCTGTTGCGATGCAACAGTGAGTGTCCATGAGGATTTCCCCACGTAAAAAAAAGGTGGGCCGCTGGCTGCCAGTTAGCGAGGGATAGAGTACAGATGTCTCATGCGACGTAACAGAGTGGATGTTACCCTGGCGGTGACTCATGATAAAGCGGTTGGGTTTAACTATCTTATCGCATAGTGAGTCAAATTTACCCTGTGACACATGCCATGCCACATACATTTGCGGTGTTTGCTAATCCATCGAATGCGGCGCAAGAATCAATTTAAAAATGAAACAATATATTTAATAATTCAACCGTGTATTATTACTCGTCCGTTGCGTTATGAAATAGGAATGTACAAATAAACAATTTCAACATAAATTTTAATATAGGTTTTAATATAAAATACCGAGTACGCAACTACACAGTACTCCCCTTCATAAGTATTAGGAGACTAGAATCCTGTTGCATAATAATTTACTAATTAATAATATCAATGAATTTACAAGTTGTAGACTTGTCTTCTATAATATTATTATTCACGTCAAATAAAATATAATCAGATGATGTACAATTTGCACAATTCTTTTTGTTATTACGTAGAAAATTTGTTACTATATACAGTACAGAAATTCATTAGTACCTACCGGTAATTTATCTCCTATGACCTAGATGGGATTGGTGAATTAGCTAGGAAACTCCTTAAATTTTGTTTTTCCTATTTTTTCTTTACAACTTGTCTTATTCGATATTTGGTACACTTTTTTTATTATTTGTGATTTGATATCGCGCTATTGCCAATCTCCAATAGGATGATATTCCAAGATTGTTGCTTCCTTATGATTGGGATTAGGTGTAAAGGTTTGATGTAGTTAAATTCATGAAGTCGTCCTCCTTAATCGTCTTCTATTAATTTTGTTATAAACGTTTACTGCTACATAGCTGATTAGGGAGCCTTTATTTCTTTCTATTTTTTTAGTACATTTTACTATTTGTTCGGACAAAACTAGTATTTTTACATCTCTTTGTACATCCGCATTGCTGAGCTAATATGGTGCACCCACCATCGTTCTTAGAATTTTTGCCTGAAATACTTTTATCTTTGCTATATGGATTTTTGTTGCCGTGCTGCATAATATCCCATAGGTTCAAACAGATTTTATTATTGTTTCATAGATTCTCAATTTATTGCCTAAGCATACTAGATGCATATGTAGAATACATATAATACATACTATCTCAACCCAGCTTGAAAACTAAGGTTGGTAAACTTGTAGAATTATTCCCTCCTCTCCGATTTCGATGATTTTTGAACATGTCGAAAAATTCAAGATTTTAAAGAATTTTTTCCTATACATACAACCGTCGGTTGGCTTCAGTTTCTAAGATATTTGCAAAAAACTGCTGACACCACTACAGTGAACTCTGCCAATAGTTGTGCGTCTATGGTAGCGTATGCGGCAGCATTGAATGCTGGCCGCCTTACAGCGACCGGCTAAAATGATACTTACATAAACAATAAAAGATACAAACTAAGTTCGTACTTTTTTCTTATTTTCACGTGGAGGAAATCCTCACGGACACCAGGCCGCTCTGGGAAGAGCGGCGTGGTAGTGCCGGACTCCAACCGACTAAAACCTCCACGATGGCCGTCCCGGTTGCGATCGGGAGAGGCCCGAGAACCGGGAAACTAAGTTCGTACTAGGCGTCATTTTATCTAGCCATCGTAAGGCGATTACCAACCTATGGTAACGCATACGCTGTCACAGACGTACATAACGCGTCTGGTGCCGACATTGCCGACAGTTATTTGCGAATATCTCGAAAACTAAGAGAGTCCGACATTATGATGTAATATAATTTTTTTTTACACTTATCAATTTTTAACGCTGTTATACGGTTTTGCAGAGATCAAGCTCGAATTTCTGAAAAAGTAGAATTATTATTTATAAGTCTTGTTTCTTTGATTTAACTAATTTATAATGAGATTAAATGTATAAGGCGTATATTTGAATTGTATTCATTTTGGTACCTATTTTATATATGATATATTTTTGAAATTACACATTACTGAATTTGTATACATCTCGTTTATATATTCCTCAATAATTTATTTAAATTTTGCGATTAAATGAGACAACATTCGAACGATATTTGTATTTTTTAAAATTTGCATATTTAGTCATTAAATAGGAGTAAACTATTTTTCAGGCAGTTTTAAACAATTTTTTAAATGAACAGAAAACTAAATTTTTATTGTAGAGAGAGAGCACTTATATTTAATATATTCGATGGTTTAACGGCAACAAAGATTTGACTATATTTGGCACGGTCCTTTTTTATATTTACCAACATCTATCAGGAAATCGATTGGCGAATCGATGTTGAAGTTCACACTTGTTTCATACTGCCGAGCGGCATTGCCAATTCACAAGAGCGGCCCAATGGGGCGCTGCTACCATATATATCAGCAAGAGCGTTCGACAGAACCAATAGTGCCGACTGAGAAATGTCGATACAAAATAGTGGGGATGCAGTTTTATGCAGAATTCACTGTAATAGTATCGATAGTTTTTTAGTAAATATGTATGTACATACATATCTCGAAAATGAAAAGAGTTGGCGATTACATCGTTACATATAGGAAAATGCGTACAGGAAAAGTTGTGCAAAATGTTGATTTCTATAACATATGTGTAGTATCGCAGGCAAAAGGCCTAGGAGTTAGCGAGTAAATCACATACAATGTCGCGAGAGCCGAGGCGTTCTTCGATCATATAGTTTTATAAAAAAGGCCTACGTGGCCTTGGCCACGAGCGGTTGCGGAACACGTGCGTAGTGGGTCGAAGAAAAGACAAAAGATATGCGAAAGCAATTTCAGTCTTAATCGGAAAATCGGGCAGTCTTAGTGGAGAAGTCGAAGAGTTTCAATCGAGAAGTCAGAGAGTGCGAATTGCATTGTCGAGAGACAGAGTTGTTAGCGTTGTTGAGTTGCGAGAGTGGTTTGAGATACAGATTTTTGTATTTAATTCATGTTTAAACCACCATCGTTCTTCTGTCAAATCAACACCTGTACAATCCATACATTTTAAATAAATCTTAAATATCACAATATATAATAAATAATATATTCGACCACCGTGATACTACAATTTTTGGAGGCTCGTCCGGGATTGGACAAGACAGAGAACGAAACGGTTAACGGAACTATTCGTGCTAGTTTTGAATTTGCCGGTGCGCGGTACGATAAAAGACGATATCATTGACCGTTGAAATTTGTGTAGTGTGGAAAAATATAAATGGTAAACGTTGGGGACGAACGATTGGTAGGAGAAGCAGGTTTGACTGACGAGCAGGTGGTTCAGATGCAAATACCTAAGCTAAAAGACGAGCTGAGAAGACGACAGCTGAGATTAGCGAGCAGAAAGCGCGAGCTGGTAGCGCGATTGCTTGCTGCGTTACGCTTAAAGCGGGAACACGGTACACGGGAAGACGATCCAGAGGATGATGACGACGATGAGTTTGGCGTGATTGGGGACTGTTACGTCGCGTGAAACGGTCCGCGCGACGTCCCTAATTACCTGGCCGCCAAGGGTCTATACCGCTATTCAGACCCCCGATAAACCTAAGGACCCACCATAAACCTAGGTCACCTAGTTTACCTTTTGTTTTGATATTCATAACTAACTTCTATTAACCTTGAAGGAATCGTTGTACCTGTAAGTGTTATCGGTTTATGGATGATTCCTGGAACAGTTCTTAGGTTTATTATGCGTTCGTACAAATTACGGAAAAGGCGAATATTTCCTTAACGGGAAAGCCGGTTTTCCCCATGAATAAGGTTAATCCCGAGCCACGTGTGTAGGAGGCTTCCTCCGCCTATCTTCAGTTATTCACTTTGGCTATAACCAATGGGCATCGCGAATCGTTACCCTCGCTTTCCTAAAGAAAAGTGTAACTTTTAACTCTGACTTCTCGATTCACACTCTTCGACTTCTCAACTAAGACTCTCACTCTGATCTCTCGATTCACACTGTGCTCTCGCATCCCTTTGTTTTTCCTTAGGCCTACCACGCACGTGCCCCGCAGCCGCTCGTGGCCAGGGTCACGTAGGCCTTTTCTACAAAACTATTCACTTGAAGGACCCGACGACACATTGATGGGCCTAACGGCGTCTCGGCTCTCGCGACACTGTTTATGGTTTAAAAACGCCTCGGCTTTCGTGATATTGTATGTGATTTACTCGCTACACCTAGGCCTTGTGCCCGCGATACTACATGTATTTACTATTTCTCGTTCACATAAATGAATACAATGAACTTTCTTTAGTCAAGCACTAACTAAAATTTTGCCGGGATTAACGGAGTGCATTCAAACAGTCGACATAATTTTAAGAGTATCCCCACTTTTTTATATAATTACCATTCCATTACAAACCTATAAAAACATCTGGGCTGGTTGCGTTTAAGTTATGTTCGGATTTTCCAATTTCCACATATTTTTACCAGGGTTATGACTGCAGTTTGTGCGTCTACACATTCTAAAAACCATGTCTTACCCACCGTAATCTGTTAAATCATTTAAAAACCCAAAAATCGACATCAAACGCAGAAAAATTCGTTTGGTCTGGTTGCGTTAAGGTTACGTTAAGGTTCGATATTTCGATTTTATTACGCCTTTGCCAATAGTTTCCGCCAAGCTGTGGGTCAATCCAGGCTAAAGGAGAAGAAGGAGGATGATTGCCGCGAACCAATCGCTGGCCCTTTTTCCGAACTGAACCTCTGTGCAAAGATTCGGGCTCACAACTCTTATCAGAATAATACCAATCGCCATCGGAATGTCGCAAACTGTCGTTGGAATTGGGCAAATTGTCGTCCAAGAATCATTATCACCGCGGAAAAAGAAACACGCACGTTACGCCTAAGTGATCATTTCGGTCTCACTTATCGCACACGGATAAAAGGAAGACAGATGTACTGGTTAACTAGTTGAAATTCTAAACTCAGCATAGAAAACGAATTAAAAATTTACAAAACGATAATAAAACCAATTTGGACGTACAGAATACCACTATGGGGGACAGCAGCAATGAGACACATAAGTAAACTAGAGTCGCTACAATCAAAAATACTCAGAACAATAGTTAACGCCCCATGGTATGTCAGAAACGAAGATATACGCAAAGATCTAAAAATACCAACTGTCAAGGAAGAAATCGGCAAATACGCAAAAAGATACAAGGAAAGATTGGCAACACATCGAAACCAGCTAGCTACTGAAACGAGCAAAACCCATATAAAAAGAAGACTAAGAAGGAAACATCTCAATGACGTCGTTAAAGAAATAAAATAGACAAACTGAAAAATGGTATCTCCCAGTGGGGCTAGCCATCCACATGTTATTTAGTAATAAAGTTAGAAAAATTTATTAAATGTCCAGCTGGACAAATTGTAAAGCACAAATTAAAAATAAAAAAACAAACTTGTCGCACACGCATGACATCAGAGTTCAGACTGATCAAACTGTATTCTCGTCTCTTGCCCCAAGTAAAGTTTGTATGGTCATTGTCTGTAAATATACTTTTGAAGTGGGGTTGTGTCATATCATTCTCACACGATATTCGACAGTTCTCACACGCGGCTATCACAGCCAGCGCGGTAGCGACTTGCCCCCGCGTATTCAAGGATATTAGAACTTACAAAAATAATAATTCTATATATAAATCAATATTTTATTTATTATTTTACATACAATTGTTATATCTGCAAAGTAGTTACAATAACAATACAATCTTTCTCATTTACAATATTATCTTTGACAATAAGAAAATAGAAAAAAATGGTTTTGCATTTGGTAATTGTGAAGTTTGTTTTTCTCTAAAACTGAATAATTTTGACTTGGCTGAATAAAATATACATAATGTTTAACAAATAAAAAGTTCAATTCTTCTGAAATATATTTCATAATTAATTTTTCATTTTATTATAATGGTAACAAAGATGAAAAAACAAATGATCAAGAACGAAAGAATAGAAAATAAAGAACAGATAAATAATTAGAAATCACGTTGCTCAGGATTTTGGATTCTTCAGTTTGCAATACGGACGGCACATCTGCTATTTTTTGGAAAGTTGGTATTTCCCACACTACATAAGGTTTACAATTTGTACCGCGTCGAGAGATTAATTGGCATCCTAAGCACTCGACGGGTCCTCTCAACAGTAAACCACGTGGTACAAACCTTGATATGACCATCATGCTTTCCTTGGATTTTGTTACGCCATGCTGATGCCATTTTCCCCCAATCATTAGTTGATTGAGATATTCTTTATCCCATATGCTCCACCAGTGTTGTCTCGGTGGTTGTATTTTTTTCCAAGCGGACAATCGTCCTGTTTTGAATGTTGTAAGATTGCATTCTGGAGTACTTGTTAATGAGTCACGTTTTAGGAAATGACTTGTCAACGGACTGAGATCATTAGGATCCGAGGATAATGGGATTAATGGTCTGAACTTCAAACTCGCCTCAATTTCTATCACGTTAGTGGATAATTCTTGGTATGTGAATAATGTGTTTCCTACCATGAGAATCACGATGTGTTTGACTGACTTAGCAGTGGCTTCTTATAGTCCGCCTAAGGGTGGTGCGCCAGGTAGGATGAAGTGCCTATATATGCGATTGTTTAACAAATAGTTTCGTGATTGTACGCTTTCCTGCCAGTTGAATCCCGTGTGGTATGTATTGTGTAGGGTGTTCAGCACGCGTGTTCTTCTGGATAAAGAATTCTCGTTAAAGAGCGTTCCTCTATGTTCCTAAAAGTTTTAATATGGTCGGGTAGTGCCTTGAGTTTTGTGTTGCAGATCGCTTTGCGTGATTGATTATTTCCTACCGTTTCGCTCGTGAGGATCCAGCCTACTTCTGTGTTATGTAATTGAATTTCCTCGTCCGCTAGGCTAATTTTTCCTACGCGAACGAAGTCCCAAAACAGATGAGCTCCAAACATTTTCTAGCAAAACTAGTGACGACACTTCATTAATAATTAGAAATATCAATTCTGCCATATAATTACTGGTGGTGACTAGATTTTCGCTCGAATTATTTGATTAATCTGCGATGTCATTTGATTGGTACCGCGTAACAGTACGGCAACTCTGCGTGTTTAAACCGTGTCGCTTTCACATTTTTTCGGTCGGAAAATGTGTCTCAGAGCAGGAATCTTGTAAGTCTATACACAGTTGTGCGTCTTCGTTCCGATCGGTGATGTTTATGATAGAAGTCGACAAGATAACATTTGAAAATACATTAGATGTGTTTGAGCTGGCTGTGATGAATTAACCGTATTCAAATGCGGAAGAGAATGGTGCGTTTATGTCATTGCGTGCAAAAGCTCGCTTGACATTCGTAAACGGAATAAGTCCTACACAGACAATTGAGGCAAAGATTTTTTCTCCACGATGTTTATTCGCTCCGGTACAAACATTGCCACTAATTCATAACACGTGAAGACTATTACAAAAACTACACGTAATTTGCGACTGGTCGATGAATGATTGACATGGAGAGCTCGATTGAATTCGCAGAATTCACGTATGCGGAAATTATGCTGACGGGGTGTAGATTCTTCTGGTGATGTTTGATATTCTGATCCGTAATCTTGTAAAGATTTGAATAGTTCCTCAACTCTTGGAGCAGATGTGTTTGATGGATTTCGCGTATTAATTTTGGTTTGCTCTCTTATCCGTGTTTTTGCATTGAAATGTATGTATTGTTCGTGATAGGTGCGGCTGCCTAGAGTAGAGGCCGGCTGAGATGGGTTCGGCGGCCAGTGTAGATATCGCTAATGGGGTACTGCTGTATTTTTCTTCCGTTTTAAGTATCGTGGAAGCAAAATCGGACTTTGGTCGCCGGGATTGGAACCCGGGTTCCGAACGTTCGTAACCTAAGGCGCTAACCACTGCACTGCCGTCGTGCGACACTAGTTAGTGTCGAGTGGTGGTATTTGCTGTCGAGTGCCGCCACAGCATTTTCAATTATATCTAGAGCCCTGATTTATGGTAATCCATTGACTGACCGTCAATTGTCTGTATCGTCCAATTTGCTTTGGACTTTTTCAAATGCGGCAAATTCTGGTTTTAATACTTCCAAATAAACCCGAATGATTGTTGCTGACACTTCTTCACTACTGGTATCAAGTACCCCTTGAAACGATTCTAATTCTATCATGAACGCTACGGGTTGCAGTTTTAAAAATTTGATGCGTTCTTCTTGATTAGGAGTCATGGTAGACTCGCGTAAATTATGGCTTTGATAATTTAAGCAAGAATGTGAGAGGGATTTATAAAGATGACTCAAAAAACAAATGTGCGACTTACGTTTCGATGTGAGATCAGTTTGTTTCTTAGTAAATTTCTTAGTAAATTTCTTAGTAAGTAAGCTTGTGTTTAGTAGGTTTGTTTGAACTATTTAGTATAAACGGGAGAATATGAACTGTAAGTAACGGAGTTTAAACGTAGGTGGGTGTGTGATAAATCTGTTGTCTCTTGAAGTGCCTGGTGCTTATATTCTAACCCTTAACGCTCCGACTTTTAATTGTGAATATCGACCAGCAACTCCAACTTTCTAATCTCCAAAAGATCAATTTCCGCCACCATTTCAACGATTTTCTCAGGAAACAATATGCTGATGCATATTGATCAGCTTTATCTACAGTGCTTGAGAGGCATACTTGGAGTAGAATGCAGCACATCGGTGGTGCTTGAGGGTTAGCGTTAAAGGCTAACTATCAGTCTAGAGGGTGTGCTTGAGTTAACGTTTCCTATGAAGTGGGAATCTGTTTCTGCCCAATCCTGTAACTGTCGAATTATCGTGAGCATATCGTAACGTTCAGTTGATGCCATCGTCCTTAGTCTATTGTCGTTTAGGATGCCAATTATTCTCTCGACGAGGTCCGAATTGTAAACCTTACAATACATAGTGTGGAAAATTCCAACTTCTCAAGAAATAGCAAATGTGCCGTCCGTACTGTAAGCTGAGGACCATCCAAAATTCCGAACACACATTAAGTATCTCTGAAACAATATTAAAATCATCCTTCGTTTGAAATTTAAAAATTCATCGACGTTTACATTCTTTTTTCTGCGTATATCAAAGCATATATATCAAGCGTATATCAAAGTATTTAAAAAATAAAAAAATAAGAATGCTAATGAAAATTAGTATAACATATAAAGTAGTAAGTGCAGCTGTGAAATGAATAAAGTTCATGTGAAAGTGATGAGATCACATGCAATAACAGAGATATCTGGAAAAATAACTTTGTTAATAATTATAAATAAACATTTACTATATTAGGAAAATTTAATTGTGGACTAAAATGGCACTTTGTGTCTACTATACCAAATTTCAATGGCTACTATTTCAATTGTATAATATCAAACTAGAGGCGTGTCTTTAATGTAGGAAAAATTGTGTGAATTTTCACGTGTCATCAAGAACGGTCTTTCCGAAGTAGGGCACAAAAATCTTTCGTATAGTGGAGTCCAAGTGGAAGACTTGTTACCAACTGGTTCTAGCAAATTGTTCCATAGATTATTCGCCACTTGAGATACATGAAACCATTTTTATTCGATTACTTATATAAAAGTTGTTGAATTATATAATTTCATCCCCATTATACTTACATAGTGCATTAGATTTTTGACTTAGGTGAAAACAATCAGCAGAAAGATATGACAAATCAGCAAATCCATCCTTTGCAAGTGGTACTTTTGCGTGTTTCAGAGTTGGTAAACTCACTACAGTGAAGTCATTTCTATGAAATTCTGGATAATTAACCACTTCTTCTTCTAATTCTTGCCACCTAAAATATGGGGTAAAATGGTATCTGCATGTCCTTCATACGCATCTTAGAATCGATATCTTACTTAAACCTAACCTACATAAAACCTATCAGAGGAATATAGCAATGTTATGGTTATTTGAGGTTATGGTTAAATTAGCTAAGATGTTGAGATACAACAGCGAATAGGTATAAGGAGTAAGAAAATAAACAACAAAATAACTTGTAGAAATAACATACACATGCTATCGTATTATGATAATTACAACTGTGAATATTATCATTAAAAAAATTTTCTTTTGACGAATAGAAGTTCATCTAAGTACACGATATAATTCACTGTTTGTCATGTCGCTAATAACGAGTCAAGTAGCCTATTTGCAAATGTATAATTTAAGGGGCTTAACAATCTGAATTAAAAAAGAGCTTCTGAATTTTGCGAATTGCAAACCAAATTTACCTTGCATCAAATATCAAATGTCCTTCTGACTCGAATAACCCTACCTTATCGTAATATCGTACGCATAAAGATAATGTAATGGAAATATGTACGGTAATTAATATAATTTGCATTAAAATTAACCACTTTAAATTAAAGTAAGAAATTAAAGATAAAATGAAAAATATGTCTGCAACTAGAGTTAACTAATTGTTGAGGATCATTTTAAAATAAATCAACCTCTATAATGTTATAATCACTTTTAGTAATAAAATTGTCTACAAACATATAACAAAAATATAAAATATAAATATAATATATAATATAAAATAAATATTGTAAATATAACATAATAAAATCTTGACAAATATAAGGTATTTAAAAAACTTTGAAAGTTGCCTAAATTATACAAACCTCTTTATTATTTCATAATACTCCTGTCTTCGATCTCTGAATTGCAAAGCGAATAAACATGAGCATTCAATGGTAGTCATTATATAGCATTTCAAAGAGTTTCTTCCTTCACGCGTAGCAACGAGTTCCTTTAAATGAGGCATTACCTGAATAGCGACGAAAGTTCTGGGTAAATTGTCTCTTAATATCCTAAGAGTATTAATTAGATCAGTTTTGTGGTTATCCAAAACAGACCATGGAGAAGGCAGTGCACATATATCGGCACAAAAATCATTGTGTCCAATGAACAAGAAAATCAACTATAAAACATAGAAACAAAGACTTTATTACTTAATCAATGAAATAAGAAATGAAAATAATATTTAAAAAACTGTTTCTCCAAACTGATATTTACTCTAAACACCTTTGACTTAGTTACTCAAAAATCTCCTAATATAAAACAAATATGTTTGGCTTTTATAATTATTTCAGTAAAAGTTAAATAAATTGACATTTTGTTTCCCTATGCCATAATAAACATATGATAATTGTGCATAACTTTCATATTTCTTTAAAAGTACTTGAATCCATTTTCAGGCATAATAAATATAGTAATACAATACTACTAGCAATATTGCTAGTATTATGGATTTTAACGAAATTATAAACAGACTAAATACATAATTCTCATTATTAAAAACTCATTACTATCTAAAACACGAACCTTCCAATGTTTCTTCATATTTATCCTCGGGTCATTTCTTATTTTATTGATTAGATGTTTGGCCATAAATGGCATATCTCTGGACATTGCGCCAATTTCAGCGACATCTAACTGCGAATCTGGTTGAGTAGTCAGAGAATCTCCAAGTGCGTAGCCTATTAATTTAGGATTGAATTCCTATATATAGGAAAAGCCGGCTATGAAAGCAATATTCTCTTTCATGATTAATATAAATTATAAAAAGATAGTAAGCATATTAATAATTGTATAATTTATGTATGTGATCAATTTTTGAGCAACATACTTTGAAAATATTGGGAAGCGTCAAATATGTACGCCAAGTTCCTTGACCACCAATACTCGCTGATGCACCTCTATTCTCAATGGATAGCTCCAATAAATTAGTTGCAAAAATTCCAGCTCCGGCTGTCAAAGAATCGCCCATCGCGGCAATAACATCTATGTCACCTGGTCTCAGATGATGAACTGAGTCGGGAACTTTGGGAGATCTACCATCTAAAAGGATTAGTGTAAAAAGATTAAAATACTAAGTTATTATAATTGTATTGATTGATAACAACAAATCTCAATAATTGTATACAGATACGAAATTAAACCTATTTATATGTAACCAAAACTCAAAAATTGGACGATAAAATGTTGATTGCAGATAAAAGAATCTGCTATACTTGTTTAATGCAGCGTTTCTCCTATAAGTGTTCAAAATACGGGACCGATTACCGAGTATGTATATAGTTAGGGAACAGATTTCATTTTGAAACTGTTTGTATTAATTTCGCCGACGCCGACTGGCATAAAAAGGGACAGCAGATAAAGAAGGAAGATTAGAATTAAAAGATTAAAGGACTACATATTGGCGAGACAATACTAATACAACAAAAATTTACTCTTTTTTTCCGTATTTTACTTTTTTTTTTGGCTTACCGTTAATGAAATTTTCATTGACATATTCATAAGATCTTTCTGATTAAAACGAGATCAAACATGATGTATTTCGATTCATGCTACTCATGTTACTTAATGAGAAAATATAAACATATTATGTTGGATAGTATGATAGATTTATTGTTGATACAGGGTGGTCAAAATTTCTTGAAAACAATGTTGTAAAATGTGTACAGTTAGAAATTCTGACTCGCTTTATGATACGATGTATTGCTAAACATACGGATCTCTTGTCTTAGCAATCATTCTCTTTCTATGAGGATAGAAGATGTACACATACAATTCTTCTTCTTAATTGGTGTTATATATCTGTCAGAATTTATATCGTAAATATAAGTAGCTTAAATTAAATCCATTAAATTTACCAATTAAAATCTAATTTTATTAGAGGTTTATAATTGTTCGTAACTTGTGCACGCCATGCGATGAGTTGTGGTACTAATTGGCAATTACTAAACACGTGAGACGCTCGATTTACGTTCCGAAAATATAAGAAGATCCTCTAACCCCTACTTCTCTGTTTCTAATAAAATGAACTGAAAAATATATGTGATATTGATTAGGTATAGGGGAAGACACAAAATAATAATGGAAATATTATTTATGCACTTGTTTTGCTAAATCAAAGTAATGTGTGTTGTATTATAATATCATATTATAATATAAAGTGAATATTACAAAATATATACATAAAATATAAAATTTAGACTAAAAAATCACAGAACATATGCTGAATACAAAAATACTACTTTTTATCACCTTACACGTATATCGTAATAGGATACACATTACTTGGATTTAGCGAAATAAGTGCAGAAATTAATAATATCTCCATTACTATTGTGTGTCTTCTCCTACATCTAATCGATATTACATATATCTCAATCTATTCTATTAGAAACATGGAAGTAGAGATTAAAGGACCTTCTAATATTTTTCAAATATAAGTCAAATGTCTTACGTGCTTAGCGACATAATTGCCGATTAGTACCGCAATCTAACGCAGAGCGCGCACAAGTCAAATAGGTGTATATAGACCTACATGATGTCATGTCTACCCTACGCTTGGCAACTCTACTCCCGAATAATCCAAGTTAAATGTTCACATATCATTGTTTAAATCGTTTCACGCTTGTCCTATGTAGAGAAGAATCGTGTTCTTGTATTTGTTAAGTATTCAAAGCGGTGTCGCATATTGAATAGTATGCAAACAGAGAACTGTCCTATTCGAGAATAACTGGTTTGATTCACTTCTCTGCTGAATAATTACTGTTATTTCTGCGATTCTTAACAAGCAGTGCGAAGCAAATAAGCGAGTTCTATACAAGTTCCCGATAACAATCAACGTAGAAAAAGACAGCAAAGGAAGAAGGAAGATTCATAAGCTGAATCAGCATAACAAAATTCTATAAGAGTATCGTTTTTGCCCTCATTTTAATAAAAAAAAAAAAATCTTACAAATGTATGAATGAAATTTTTATTGACGAAAAATAAAAAATAAGAAAATTTTGTCGTTGCATTAGTGTCATTTCACCGATACGAAGGCGATACAGATCTTGAAAGAGAAGCTGCTATCGCATCATATTATTCACGTCACTGGTTCAAGGGCAAGCCACCCTAGTGCAGTAGTGGGGACAAATCATGGACAGTTATTGAACAGATCTGGCAGTTTGTACCAGTAAACAGAAATAAACGTTCCAGGCATATTAAAATTTCTAAATGTTTAATACAAATTTCACAAACAAAACATGCCTAACTGTAATTTAAATTAAACGGTGATTTTAGAAAAATGAATAAGAAGAAATAATATTTAAAGATGATTTTGTCTTTTTCTTTTTGGTAATAATAATAGATAGAAACTGTTTAACTACCTGTAACGTTACAAGGAAATGGAACGTCTGTTGAAACTTGCTTTTGAAATTTTCTTTCATTTCGTGCTGATCGTCCCTCATTTCTTACACCTAGAAAATATGTTTGATTACATCAAACGACTCACTCATTAAGATTTGGGCGAATGTCCATTTTGTGATTTCACTTACGCAAGCATAGAATCAAAACTATTTTCTATTAATGCAAAAACGACGAAAAGTAACTTTCAGTTCGCTACCGATATAATTCTGTCTGAAAACTAGGAAACTATTTTCATGTTTGAGTATTTCAAAATAGAATTTTGATTAGTAAAATTTTACAAAGTGATTTAAGTAGCACAATATATGTATAAAAGGCAATTATGTTGATAGAAAAGTTAAAATTATTTCTACAATGTTTATATTGATAGAAAATAGCAAATTTAAAATAACAAACAGAATATTTATCAAGTCAAAGCATAAGTAAAATCACACTTAAACGCCCGTAATTAATAAATCTCCAACATCGACTTATTAGAAGCATCAAATGTAAAAATGTTATTTTACACGTTTGTCATATTTTTCGTATAGATTTGTCTATACAATTACTTTCGGGATTTATCATCTTCTTACATAATAGAACAATTTACCAACTAGTAATATTAATGCATTGAAGTGTTCCACTTATTGTTAGTGTTGCATATACATTTTTACAACTTCTGTACCACTTTTACTACTTTATAGCTTTTAAAGTATTTCTCATTTCGTTCCGAAGATTCGTATCGTACATTTTCTGTTGGGTGCCATTACGTACGAAGTATCAACACACATGAAATATAATGTTCGAAAATGAGATATTTTTATTGTTCATAAATTTATATTGAACGTATATTTCTAAAAAGATATGGAAATATGAAATGCGCAAACTAGCTCCAAATTCATGTTTCGTATATGTGAAGAAAAAATTGAAGGAACATCATAAATGTTAAATAGATACAAATGAGTAATTAATATAGTATTTTAGAGTATGTTGTATAGAGTATAAAATTTTGTAATCTTGATAACGGGACTTATTACACATACAGATTATATCTCTATAATCAATATTGTAAACTGACCAAAAAATATGATAATCAATAATCTAATGTTAATCGATGAATCTTCCAAAAGCAACTTGCGCCTAAAAACATTACAAATCTCTACATATTGTAAATCTAACAAGAATTTTCCTAAATACACTTTAAATACACATACACTTTTCCTAAATATCACAGAACGAAACAAGCGCCATTTCCTTAACCATCACATTTTCACAAATATTTCTTTTTTTCTGCAACTTTTTAAAAACACATTAACTAGGAATTATACATCATCCCTTATATATATATATATATATATATATATATATATATATATATATATATAAATATATTTTATATATATATAAATATATTTATAAATATATAAATATATTTTATATATATATAAAATATATTTATATATATAAAAAGAATATTGTTGTGAACTAATCATATTAAATAAACACATACCGATATTTTGGAAAAACCAATTACGAATTTGACGATAGAAGTACAAGTTTATCGGCGAGTCTAAAGCCGTCTTCTGAGACGCGGTCAGCACGCATAATTGTAACAAAAGATACAAACGAAACTTGTTCATCGCACGTTTTATTGGGCCAATTGACGCAACGATAAGGCTTTCGCGAACACTGGTGTTTTGTAATTTTTATAACTTTATAACAATACCGAATGGATTCGAGGTGGTACCCTTCTTTTCCCTCTCAAAGTTTGCGGCGATCTGAGACAGGTATACTCGCTAAACTACACAAAAGTTAGTGCTGGCTGCTGCGTACGCGTATCATTCGAAACCTTGATCGTGCTGTAAGTAGCTGGTTCTGACTTTTGATGATGAGATTCAATGATCGCTATGAAGGTTGTCTCATCTGTGATGCGATTGGGAGGAAATGAAGATAATTGTAATGTTGTTAACATAAACGAAATTGGATTTAGGAAAAATTTGGCAATCTACCTTATCCCTTTGCCAATCAAGCATAAGACGAGTCGATGAAACATTAACGATCCCTTTAAAAAGGACGATCAGCTATGCGTGTCTCCATTCAAAGGATTCTGATTTTTAATTTTAAGCATAAAATAGTAATTTATGTACTGAGATAAATTACATATACATTTCTAATGATATACCGTTTTTGATGAAAAAATCGAAATTGTCACGGTATGTAATTCCATAAAATCGTATTAAGTGTTAGTACTATTAACGTATTACTAAGTAAAAATTAGTTACTAAATGTATTAATTTCATAATATTTAAATCGAAATGTACGGAAATCTCGTAAATTCAATAATTTAGTTTCTCGTTAATTCGATAGTTTAGTACATGTACATAATTTAGTACATGTCACATAAACTAAAATTTGATCTACAAATCTCTAAAAATAAATTATTATTATATATAATTGCACAAAATAATGTCACAAAATTTGAATAAAAATAAAATGTAATTTTCCAACTATAATATTATTATAGCGTATTACTGACAATTAGTATTCTACAATAGAATAGTATAGTATAGTGTTCTACTTTCATTCTACAATAATTAACTTGAAACTTATGTTACATAAATTTAGTAATTCTGTAATTTCTTTACATAATATTGTCTATTGAATGAAAATAAATCTAAAATACTGATAAAAGGGCATTGGATAAAAAATGTCAACGCCAACATTTTATAACTTAAAAAGTAATACATATGTATATATATACATAGGAAGCATAACTTTTGATCTTAGGAACCATACTTGTGCGTGCTATAAATTCAATGAATCATTGTTCTGACTCGAAATTACACCACAGAACATTTGTAATTGCGACGTTGGTAAATGATATCACGATGTCTGGCCGATCGGATCTTTTTATTCTAGATGTAGCCGACGAAATCGAGGAACGTGACAAAGAGGCTGGCGTTCCTGGAACGGTACCACGTACCACCAGGAAATTCATGATCTGCATACGAATCGAAATCGCGTAGTGTAGCGCCAGTATCCAAATTAGAAGTTCGGTCTTTCTTCAAAGTAAAGTTGCTTTTAATTAGAGGTTCTCTTTTACAAACTTTACTCTTCTATTCACTTTTACATATCCCCTGATGAAAAACGATATATGCCATAATATAACGTTTATTATATTTGATTATGATGTTCGATGACGTTCCATGTGCAATTTGCGCTGCTTTTTATAAAATAGAACAGGGTTATTGAATGGAATTGTATTTGGACCAATTTGAAATGCTTTTTGGATATGTCGTTGTCGGCATTTATAAACTGTAAGGGAACCACAAATTACATCTCGGAATTATCAATCATCAAGCCTAATCCGTGACTTACGTATTCCGTTTGATGATATTCCGTATGATATAAAGTGATATTAATTTGGTCTTATAGACTGCTAATTCCATAAAAAATAGTAAGTAAATGTTGCTGTTAATTACTAATTCATTATTAATTTAGATATTTTGATAAAACCCATACACTGTTTGTGCAAATCGAACAAAGTATGCGGATATATATTCATGAGCGATAGTATACATACATAATACATACACGTAAGTAAGGATATAAAGTGTATAAATACGTTTCTTTTCCGTCGTTGTTTTTTACAAAAGAACTCTGATTTGTTTGCATTCTTTTATCCTACAATAAGACCACATAGGCATATTTGGAAGAATTCTATCAAACTTGCTAGACTATTATGAAGTCAATGACTTTAACAAACGGGTTAATAATTGATCGAAACCAAAAGTGAGGTACTAAAAAATGAGGTAATGTAATAGCGATGCTTAGGTTTTCAATGCTAAGTTTGCCTAAGTGCTACTTGTTGATTTTCATATTAACATACTCGCTTAAATACTCGCGAGATCTCATGCCAAGTCACGGAAACTAAACACTTGTAAAAATTATCATAAATTGTCTTGTAAATTTACCATCGTGGTACATGATATAACGTCATATATGTTTACTCTTTGTATTATTCGTATAGTGGACATATAGTTCGTTAATTTTCAACAAGACGTAGTACGTCTGTGATAATTTTAAACACAAATATTTAAAACTTTCCATGATATTTCTATTATTACCGCGAAATATTACCTGTGAAGACAATAAAAATTAAGTGGTCACTGTTATATCGTAAATCGAAATGGCATGCACGATTCTTGTACGCAATTCCTCAAATTGTCGATGCTGAATGCTACACGACAAATGCAAATATTCTTGAATAATTACATGTGCATAGTATGTATTTTAATCGAAACATTTAAACAAAGAACTGGCGGAACAGTCGGCTTTAAACAGAATGTTCTATAACAATGACTAACGATAAGATATATTTATTTCCGGTACAGAAATAATGTATAGAATAATGATTTGGACTTGAAGAATAAGATTTCATTCGTCGGATATATACGTTTTCTCAAGATGAGATTCTCGTATAGCAACAATAAAATGTAATTTTTTTATTTTAATTACTTCTTATTATTTATTAACTTTTCAAATTGCCACGTTTAATAACTTTTTAAACTGGCATGCATGCTAACTAATTGATTCATCAATTTCGGACAAGGTTTACTTTGTTACAAATTTCTCCAGGGATTGAAATTCGTATTTGATTATTTACTTACATTGTTTCTCGAACACTATTTATTATATTTTATAAACTCTATTATTATAAACTAAATTATATTTTTTAAACACAATTTGTCTGCCAAAAAAAAAGTTTTCTTCTAAACGCTAGAATTCTTCAATTTTTCACGTCCCTTTTTAAAAAATGACTTCAATCTCACCGTCAACTACAGAACTTTAAGAATATTCCTTAAGTTTTTCATTCTAATAACTGTGACAGATGCTATACTGCACGCCAATACACTCCACACCAATAATGGTTACATTGTCAAAAATTGCATTTCAAGACTATCAATTTACATTCCAAAATGGTCTAGTTTCATATAACCAGTAGTTAATCTAAAAACAATCCATAGGAATCACTTATTTTTATTGTTGTTACACGAGAATCCACCTTTAATTGCTTCAATAACAATGTTAAGTAGATTAATTTAGTATTGATTCTTCCTTCCGGAGCGATATTCTTTTATTTTATATTACTGGAAGGAAAAAGGTAGAGAATTATTCAAGAACTAAACAATTCATGCTCCGTTCGCCTCAGGCGTAGCTCATCAATGCATAGAGCTCTTGTAACATACGAAACCTGTATTGAATTTGTCAATAACTGATGACCTTTAGGACACTTTTTTCCCAAAACTTGTTTCAAACGCACATACTTACGTTATACATACAAGATGTGATCAAACAGTTCGAAAACGTTATAAAATTATCAAACAATTATAAAACGCGATAAATGATACTTCAGAATGTGGACTGTGGAAAGGGGATTATCTAATGTATAAACGACAGACCCACTAACACTAAACCTACCGGCGCGGTAAAATTAACCGCTCTCGCGACTTCTACGCAAATTTAACCATATTTAAACTTTATCATATCGCTTTATAATTTCTGACTTTTCCTAAAACATGCATACAATATATTTTTCGGTATTTAATTTTAATTTGCTCTTTTATTTTCTGAGAAAAATTTGTACTCTGCCTTGCCTACCGTGAGCGGTCATTTTGACCGCCCGATAAAATATGTTAGTTATTCTTTAAATAAATGCAATCAGTACAAAGAAAAGGCTATCTCAAGGTCGGATGACAAACAAAATTAGTAATAACAAATAATAGCAGCTGTTAAACCAATCCATCCCTTGATCAAGATAGCCACCAACTGTCAAGACATATCAACTCAGGCCCATTATAATCCTAAGGCCATCTAATCCTAATCCTAATCGCAACAAAATTTAGCACTTTTTACAATCCATTGTTACAAACATTTTAAAAAACGGGAAGTTTCTTAGAATTATTGCTCGTTGCTATAAAACACGGGAAAAGCTTTGCCAACTCCACCCTCCAGTCACTTTTGGTGGAGAATGGTCAATACTCATCAATATTTTTATATAAATATCGCCATCAAAGATCATATTTTTACTTTTGTTATCTCTAAAACTCAGACAGAAAGCATCTCAGAGCATTTTGTATAAAGTTGTTATAACAATAATTTTGTATTCCGTACATGGTATTATTTTGTGATAAATATTTAATAAATATTATCAAGATTTTTCAAAAAAAAATTATTAAAAGAAATAACGGACATAGAAGAAAACTGTTCAGTGTGCGATGAACAAGAAACCTCAGCAACTGAAAACGGCATAGAAACACATGAAAAGTTATTTACAACCGAATCAGAGTTGAAAATTATAAATAAGCGTTTACGTAAGGGCAAAAAGGAAAGAAATTGTCGTTGATGGCAGAGAGTGAAGCTGGGCCCGATAGAACAGTTTGAAAAGAAATAGATGCACGTCTCAAACCTGGCAGGACATCGGTTCATAATATTTTTAGGGATATGCTAAACGGCATATAATGAAAGTACAAGTAAAGACGGCATTGATCACCATATATGGAATCATATAATAAAATGTACGAAAGAAGAAGCATTTATATTATTGGGGAATAAGATGGAGCTAGATGCAACAAAACTAGATGCATTTATTGCTCTGCTATATGTCCGCGGTGCGTATCAGGCAAAAGATTTAGATGTCTCATATTTGTGGAATAAAATTTAGAGATCTGCATTTTTTTCAAAAACAATGAGCAGGAATGACTTTGCTCAAATTATGAGGTTTATAGGATTTGATAAGAAGAGCGAAAGAAGCCAACGTTTACGAACCAATAAATTTGCAATGGTAATCTACAGCATGGGGCCAATTTACAGTGAATTCATAAAATTGTTATAAACCTAGTGCATACATTACTTTTATATAAAGAATCGCGGGAAAAACCATGCAATAAAACTATCAACAAGTTCAGATTCATTACTACGAAAAACTCGTCAAGTAAAAAATTAGTATTCAAGTAAAGGTTACAAAATTATGAAAATTTGTTTAAGATGCGGGAAATATTTCCCGCGAATGTACATGTGATAAGAAGATAATTTGTACAAAATGCAACAAAGTTGAATAAGATATATATAAATAAAAGTGTAATTCTATTTAAGTCTATAATTGAAATTAAACAAAAGTAAATTTGGAGGAAATTTTATGAAAGTTCATCATTTTATATACATTTAGTTATAAATTAACCATTATCTAAGTTAAATCATAAAAACTATTACTTCTCTAATCACCGGTCATTTTGACCGCACACGGTAGGAATAGGTATACACAAAGTGTCGATAGGTTTAGTCCTAAATACCATCAAACATATTCTACGTTTAGTTGGATTATCGCTGTTTCAATCCCGTGAATAATTATAAATTCAACACCACTTTTCATGATATTAAAACAAGAATTGACAAAATTATATAGATATATTCAAGATTATATAAAATTATATTAATATATATAATTTCATATTATAATAGAAAACAGAACTGAAAATGCAACAAGCACAAATTTTCTTCTTATTAAGTTTGGAAAAAATTAAATTTTCTCTTAAAATTGTGTTTCTGGCTGTGAAAAAATACAAACTCAATGTTAATTTTATTATATTTTCGTTCAATATTTAGCAGATCTTTCTTTATTTTTTATTACTTCTATTAATCAATTAGGTACACTATCCTCTAACTCATTTAAAGTGTTTTTTATTCTATTCTTCTTTTGAGTTCAGCGATACCTTCTATAGGTGGCTTTTCCTGATTGTATACCTTCTATGGCGAAATCTTAAACCATCTTTTCGTAGTGGCGACTGTGTGAATAGGAGCATTGTCTTATTGAGAAGGTGTCTTTTCGTCTTCTATTTCAATTATGAGAGGCAATAATTCGCCATAGAACACCTCTTGATATCCTACAGCGTTCAAATACAATTTCGTTTAAATATCCAGGCATGATCGGTGGATTCTAGGAAATATTGAAAAGATAATAAAAAAGATGTGTTTGGACTTATAATTATTCACGACATTGTATACCAGAATAGTGTTTTGTATTTTCAAAGAACAAAAATCGTATACTAGATTCTAATTATATTTCAATATATAAAAATCTTTCGATTTATTGTAATCATAGATCCAAGCTCATGAAAAGCTGCCATTTTCACTATTTTTAACTGTTTATACCCCATAGCAACATTAGCTGATTTCAATGAAATTCTCAACATCTCCTGAACCTGTATTTTCTATGTAGATATATAACTTTTGCTTTGTGCTACAAATACATTTGTCCTTTATAACTTGTCCACGATTTGGTATGCTTAAATTAAAAATAGCCTAAGCCAGTGTGAACCTGTCGAATACCTATCTCTTAGTCGATTTCAATGCCCTTGAGATATGTTGTCAAGGCTATCATTCCAAGCAACCTTTTCCCTACGCAAATAACACGTGCTCGATCTGAGTTTTCGAGTTTTACACAAAAATATGTTTGGTACCATATTACAGTCAGAACTCGATAAATACAAGTTCAATAACTCAAAAACCCCCATTAAACTACAATTTTGCTTATTCCCTCCGCCCCGCTGCGAAAACCTTTAGAAGTCAAACTGAAACTTACTTTAGCTCGAATTATTTGCCACACGTCTAGATATGTTATTTTGGCTCTATAAATCGAGTTTGAAATAGCCAGATCTCTATAGGTTGAAGTTTACCTCTATAAGTTAAACTATCGCTGCTGCCTCTGTAACTTGAGCGTGCTATAACTACGCTATGTAGCTCCTTTCTTCCAACTATTCGATTATCTCAAATAATATACGATAGGAAAGATAAGACGAAATAAGTCCTTACTTCTTTGCTCTTCGACTACGTGCATATTATGTAACTTTCCTTTTTTCTGATACAAGTTTATTTTTGGATACAAAAAGCGTACGATTGAAAATTTAAAAAATTATAAAATAGAAATTTCTTCCAAAATGTTTATTTTAAAAGATATAGAAAATTATGTGAATAGCACCATCGAGAACTTAATTTCAGAAGAGAGCCAGATATTTTTTATTCAGTTAACACTGACTGCCACGCCGAAATCACATGTTTCGCTCAGGACGCCACGGGAGTATTTTTATTATTCAAAGCATATAATGGCAAAATAATAATAAATTGATAATACAAGATAACATTCTTCCCCAATGCACTGTTTATCTTATTGGTGGTTACGGGTGACCTTTGGTAACCGTTGATTGCGACATACTATAACAAGGCTTCGTTCATTTCAACAAACCAGTCGCTTTCGTTATTTCGTCGTAAGCAAAACAGCCAGAATATATTGTTGAAACGTATAGAAAATATTAGTAAATAGTATTTGCTCATTCTATATACAATAGTAAGGTACGTGCACACTTCTAACTGTGCGACACGAAATGCAGAAGAAAGAAGGGCAAGCGTACTTTCTTTTTTTATTATTTTACAATTTGTCCAGTAGGACATTTGGTAAAATGTTTTAACATAGTGAATAAAAAATAGCATGTGGATGATTACCCCCAGCGGGGTTCCATCATCGTGTTTATTAGGTTATATCCTTTGTGAATATTCACTAAGTTAAAACATTTTACCAAATGTCCTACTGGACAAATTGTAAAATTTAAAATAAAATAATAAAAAAAAAAAATATTGGACATTAGACTTGCCGTGACCGCGCTTCTGAAAGTCGCGAATGCTATAGTTATACTTGCAGGATACCGAGGTATAGATAACTCAGAGACACTTGAGCTCACGGTGTTCCGTGAACGGTACACCGTTCGTGGAAATTGATAAACTACTAGAGATGTAAAAAGGGAAAAGTCTACTGGTGGGCCTTCGTGAAGTCTTGAAAAAATTACTCACGAGGCAATTTCGTGCTAGCTCGAGTTAAATGGGTCTTCGAGGCACTTGAATTTGGCTTCAGTGATGTACAGAATCAATTTTTTAAGCGACTGGACCAATTTAGCCTCCTAGTGAAAACGGTTCCATATAAATGCATTGAATCAAATGTCTTTGAATTGGGTTTGCTTGTCAGTGAATTTCCAACTTTAGGGTCTTCTAGAAATACCTGGCCACGGAGTAAGGAGACTTTTTTTTTTTTTTTTTGTTTAGCGTGGAGGAAATCCGCACGGACACCAGGCCGCTTCTGGGGAAAAAGCGGCGTGGTAGTGCTGGACTCCAACCGACTAAAACCTCCACGATGACCGTCTCGGCTGCGATCGAGAGGGGCCCGGGAACCGGTGCGCGACACACCGGGCCCCCCTCCGCGGAGTAAGGAGACTGATGAATCCTCTGGCAAGAGGACTGACAATGACAGCGAGTCAAAAAACTCAGCACATACTCCAAAACATTCACGAAATTGAGATCACCGAAGATCGATATACGTACAATATTTTCTCCATAATTGATCGGATATCGGGACTCCTCGTTGATAAATTACATATCGTGTACAGGACTCGATTGTGTGTAATGGATACAACATTTTGCCGAATTTAGAGAAAGACAGTGCGAGTGAAAAAGAAAGGATTCCGAGAGTCGACTGGATGAAAAGAAACACATCGGTTAGACGATGTTAATGCAATAACGGAACTTTCTTATTTTCTACCTTTATTGAATAAAACTTTTACCAATTTAATCCTGGGGGTTTTTCTGATTAGAACAAGGACCAAACGCGATATAATTTGAAACATATTTACTTATTTAGTGATATTAACTTATTTTCTTTTGTCTATTATATATACGCGTAAATGTGATTTAAACTACATCATGTTTGGTCTCATTTTAACCAGAAAAATCTCATAAATACGATAGTAAAATTGTAATTTAAAAAATTCAGAAATAAAAAGGTTTTATTATTGTTTCATGGATAATTAGTATTTTTTCATGAACGATTGAATGTGGATCAGATTACGTTACTTAGCCCCTTGGGGATGACAACCGATCAATTATGGGAAACATAGTGACGATCAGTTATAGAAAAAATACTGTATTGTCTGATATGTACTAAAATATAGTATAATACAACATTTAAGATGGTAATAATTAATATTATTTGACGTTAACAATAGGTAACGAGATAACAGACATTTGCAGGTAAAATTCAGACAATACAACTCAGACTAAAGAAGGCGTTAACTCCAAATACAAGCATGGTATATTCATAATGACCATCAAAGGTCTCTGCCTACACAAAATATCACATAATATTGCTTTATTATATCGTTGAAATAACGAAATTAAAAAAAAATACAAACTGGCTCCAAGTAAAGAGTTGTATTAGATCATTTTAAGATCAAGATATACATTAATTTAGATAATCATTTTCCTTTTATACTGTTTTATTTCTTATCTATTTTGCAGTCTATTATAACTTTCACTTTCTTTATTTTCCTAAATCAAATACGTTTTATTTTTCTTAAAGTGCGATATGCAGTAATGTAATTTTTGAACCATTAATAATGCAAACTTGGCTAAAGTAACAGAAAACATACATCTTGCATTTGGTCAAGGATGTGTTACGTTGGAGATACTTCCTATTTCTATTTGTATTACATTACGGATACTTTGATTCAAAACATTTCGTAATAACATGATACGATCATATCTCGGATAATAATATTGACTAATGACCAATTTTAAATCTGATTATTCTGGGAATAACGATGAGAACCAGTTTATAGAATGCATAACGAATTGATAAATCCAAATTTTGCAATTCAAGATAATGAGTGCAACATTGAAGATAATAGGACTATTAACGTAAAAGGAGTTATTGCAACAACGAAAACGCAAATTCTAAAAAATTAGAATATCAACGACAATTAAAGCCATGAAAAAGTACAAAAGCGGATAAATAACGATTTTTTAACCTTAATATATCTAATAACATCTAATAAATAAAATACAGAACAGTGCAAGTAATGGATTTATACATTCTAAAATTAAAAGATTTACATTTCTAAGAAGCGTTTTAAACATTATGAAATTATAAGAAAAATAGGTAAACAGAAGAAGAAAAGAAGGGAAACAAACATTGCTTATAACAAATACAGAAAATATGGCATGTCATAAAAGTTTTATCATGTAAGATGTGACTACAATTGTATATTATGTCAAAAAAGCAGTTGTGCAGAAAAAATCGGTCAACGTTAAATTTCTAAACTTTCACAATAATGTTAAACGGCTTACTTTTTAAATACAATTTATATTTTTCAGAACTATTCTTTCAATGTATTTAATAGCTGTCTTTATTATAATAATAATCTGTTTCTGTTTCGTTGGAGTTAGTTCCTTTTTTTCATTTTCTTAATACATAAAACTTCAGTTCCCACCATATATATATTTCCGTATATCTATTTATATATATATATATATGCGCATATTAAAAGTAAGGAATATAATTTCATATAACTTTCTATACGAAACGATAAAATAATATACAAAACTTTTTTAGAATGCCAGGATAACCCATGAAAAAGCTAATTTCTTTTCAATTCACTAATTACAAGGAAGATTCAAGCTACCTACTAACAGCCTACTAACAAAGCACGTTGTATGTACAGTGTACAGATGATTTAACAATTTTTTAAAATAAAATTAATTTTCAAATATATTAAACCATTTTTCATACACCTAATATATACATTATTTTACAATTATTATTCAACCACAGTTATAATTACAGTTATTCTAGATGTACATAGTATATAAAATGATATAGCTTTATTCAATAAAATTTGATATAAATTATTAAATACATATCGCTTGTGCCAGTTAACGATGTAAAAATATAAAATAAAAATAATAAAGTACATACAATGTATTTAGTTAATTTTTATATTTATTAATTCTACTCTTCTACTTGTATTGTTTAATATCTGTGCTCATGTCATTCTGCATACACGCTTCGTTTTTACGAGCACAGTTTTCTACTTATCGTCCACGTTCGGAAGGTTTACACCAAACGGTTTGTCGTTTCAACCGCAAGATTGCGATAGCTGCAAAGCCAAGGCATTCGTTGATCCAGTAGAAAATATATGAAGTGGAGTCTTGGTTTTCTGATTTCCGTTTAACCAAAGTTCTTTTATGATCTATGTTATCCGAAGCTTTGAACTTTACTGTAATTTTATTTTTTTCAAAATTTTAACACGGAGAGTACGAAAGTGTAAACAATCAAATATTGTGAAAGCAATTGATCAAAATTTCAACCGATTAAATAATTAATTAAACTTAAATATTAAGTTGTCAAAAAGGTTCTTTCGTTTTACAACAATGTGAATCATACAAAATTCAATAAAATAATATAAAACAAAAAATGTTATGTATCTATTATTTCCTTATAAAACGAAAGAAACTTTTGGAACAATGTAATACGATTACAATATTAAATTATCAAAATGTTTTCTATGATTTTATTATGCGATTTCTAAGCACTAAATAGACCTTTCCGTATTATCTGAGTTTTCGATTACCCGAGGTACATCCGGTCCATATTACCTCAAATAATCGACGTTCTATTGTACTACTATACATGACGACAGAAACGCTTTTACCGTGACTAAATGTATCGATGAATATTATCGACATACTAAAAGTAACAAGAAAATAGAAGGGAAAGGATACGCCGAAAACACGTGTAACGCTTATTGTTAATATTACGATTATGTAAAAATATAGCTGATGAAATCTTTACACGATTACATAGAATTATATATAAAGATTTAATGTTCTTCGCGATTGAGACATCATATGATTCGGCGTACTGTTTATCGTTCGATAACCCACGATTCTAAAAGACATAAACTGCAAGATCATTCGTTTCGCAACTTTCTCAATGTTCAAAATTGAAATTAAACATATCAATGTTACGTGAATGTTTCGTCATTATATGCTTGTGTAGACATCCACGCATACATTAGAAAATCAGGACTAATAGAAAATATTCTTCATACGTACTAATTGCAAATAAAGAATCTTACAGTGATTTTATCTTCGCCGAATGTAAGAAAATTAAAACTTAATAAACATTTGATTCGACTTAAAATATTTTAAGTATTTAATTTGATATTGATATTGCGAAAATAAAAACATATTACATACCTTTCTCTGTTCGTTCCTTTTAATCGACTGACACATATGAAAGCTTATTTCTTAAAAGCAAATGTGAAAGAGAAATATTAAATACTAACTCTCGAAGAAACCTTCATTCCTGAAAAATACACTTTTCGATACGTTTCGTGGAAAAAAAGTGTAATTTTACTTGTTTCCCAATTTGAATATCAGAGATAATTATGAGAAATAATACAAAGTATACTAATTACACGGAAGAACATAACATAGTTATGTAAAATAATATCTACCAACATATTCGCATTGTAGAACTATTCAAGAAACCTAACCCTAACCTTAACCCTAACCCTAATAGGAACTTGTAACTTTTTACTAATTACAAGAAAATTCAATTTAGTAGTCAAAATAATATTGTACAAAGGAAAGCCGGTAAAATTAGTAATTCATTACATAAAATTTAAACGATTTTTTCGAAACGTCAAAAGCCGGAATCGATTAAAATGAGGAGAAAAGGCAGGAACTGTCGAATGAACAAACAGCTTCTCATCTCCCGAGTGTTTACAAACGTGGAACGAGTTAAAACAAAAGAACGGGGGAAAGAAAGGGTATCTAACGAAGACACAAAAAAGCGATGAAGGAAAATCAATATTGGTGGATGGTGGACAACCCTTTGTCCCTTGCTCGACAAATACAGAGGACGAGCTAAACCAGGGTAAAGGCTCCTTTAATATTTAGGAGGCTCCTCCTCGTCTATTTCGAGCAGCTGGCCCCTCGTTGAGCATCGATCGCATAGTCGGCTTTTTTCGTATAAAAGACATTAAAATACATATATAGAGAGCGGCTGATTGATACACGCAAATAAGAGAGCAGAAGCAGCAATGAAAGAAGGAAAGAAAGAGGTAGAGGGAAGCAGCAAAGATGTTAGAGGAAAGGAGAAAAAGTGAGGAAAGAGACGGAGTCTACGTATATCTCTTGTGAACGAGGCGAGGAGTGACGGGACCGAAGGGTTGCAGGGTCAAGGTTAAGGCGAACCACTCTTTTTCCTTTCTCTGTCATTCTCCTTCTCTGGCCGTTTCTATTATCCTCTCGGTGTTCACAATATTCTCAGTGTCAAGGGTCACTGAACTTCTGATTCGGGTCAGCTCTGTTACCGTCTTTGCGCGTGAATACTCTAACTTTCCTACTGATCGTAAATAATATGAATGATAGCGCATCAGTTTCCCTGCTTTTGTTGGAGGAATTACATTCTTCAAATTTAAGCGAACGTGAATATGTTAAATTCATTAAATGATAGCCAACATAAATATATAGCTAGCATTGAGAGTATATTGTATATACAGAGACTCGCGAAAGTATTTTAACACTTACGAAATATCTTTATGAATATATCACTCGATGATCGCTAATGATAATGATTAGAAGAAAAAGAACCTGATAAATAGGTACACTTCTTGATTTTTTTCTTAATGCCACTGTACGTATAATTAAAAGAAATATTTTAATACATAGTAACTAAAAATGAAAAGAACCCGTTGGGTCAAAAAATGTAGTTAATGAAGTTTTATAGAAGTCAAAAGTTTGACTCTTAAGACAAACAAAATCTTGATAATTCAATATTTAAATAAATTATGTCAAATTATTTACAAATACTTTTAGAATTGTAAAGAAATATACCTGGAAAAATACGTGTGTAACTCTAAAGTCAAACAAACAGATAATTTGGGTAACGCTAAATTGAAAATAATTGACAACATAATAAATATGAAAACTGCTTCCTTATGAAAAATGAAAAGGTTAGGTTGGGGGTATATAACGATGTGATATTCTTTTCCTGCGGCCTTTATGTGTGTTATACTGATATAATAATATCAGTAAAATGTTGAACTACACGACTGTCGTCAATGGACGACATAAGATTTTCGTCGAATGTAATTTTAGACACGAGAATCATTGGCCATTTTGTTTTATGATTATTTTACTATACGAATAATTATTATTTCGCGAATGTTTCTGCTACACCTATCCTTTTTTTTTTACAAAATAAATATTTTTACTTGTATGTTAGATTCTGTGCGGTTACCGCGTTATCTGATAGAAAGAAGGGAAAAAAAGACAGGTTTAGATATGGAAATGAGAGTAAAGGAGAGGGAGCAGCGCTGAAGAGAGATGGAAGACAAGATGTGTGGAATTTATGAGAGAGGAAGAAACGATAGCGTAGCTATTAGGAAGATGCGGAAATATCAAGGCATGTAAGGAAGGAATATCAAGGATTTTCTGGATTATGTGAGCATAAGGTTAGAGGAAATGGAAATGATCGTGTATGAAAAGGAGAAGAAGGAAGAAAGAGTCAGGGAGGGAGCGACTAGTTGTTATGGCAGTTAGAATGAGAGAAGGATAATTATATAGTAACTTAATGTTTAGTAGAGTAACCTAATATAATCGAACTTCGATAACTCAAACCTCTATAACTCGAAAACCTCTATAAGACTAAAATTTTGATCATTCCCGCTGCAAAATCTCTAGAAGTAGAAATAAAACTTATTTTAACTCAAATTATTGGCCATATATCCAGATGCATTATTTTACTTCTGTAACTCGAATTTAGAATAGCCAGATCTTTATAAGTCGAACTCCTATTGCCACTGCTTCTGCAACTCGAAATGTATTATAGTTACGCTGTATATCACAAGTAGAGATGGCGCGAACTGCTACTTGTTAATCACGAATGACTGCATCACGTTCATTTTCAATCATGATGATTTTTCAGAGTGATTTGTGATTTTCCGTGCTCACCTCTGATTGGTGGAGAGCATAACAGTTCTTCTCAAGTACCACATAACCTATATATTTTATATTAACGATATATTTTATATTAACGAAAGAAAATTTACGTTATATGAAGAAAACATAATTTCAAATTAACATTATATACAGATATTTTTATGCAAGCATTATTAAAGAATTTTGTAAAAAATAATTCAATCAAGATCAAGAATTACGATCACAGTGAGCAAATTCAGTCAAGATAAAAGAATCACGATCACAGCCGTGAATGAAGCTGAACATGATCGTGATTCTGTGATCATTCTGCTAAATCATTGCCAATAATTTTGTACGCTACCTCTAGTCACATGTGAAAAACGAATCATTCGACATTGTCTCCTTTCTCTTAACTGTCATGATTGTCTCAAATGACACAAGCCGTATCTCTACTTCTTTGTCCTTCGATCATGTGCATATATATATATATATATGCGAACTAACCTTTTTTGTTCACTTGAACGCGTAATTGCCATTTAACTTTTACATTTATGTACGTTGAGTAAAATGAGTTCTAAAATGAAGCTTAAAATACCAACACTTTCTGAAAAGATGAATGTGCCTTCGTATAAAGTTTCTATATATCGAATTTTTGTTCGTTAAACTTCTTTTACTCGGAGATTGTGATGAGTCGAAACCTCTGTAACTCGAAGATTTTAGTTCTTCCCTTCAGATTCAAGTTACTGAACTTCGACTGTATAAGACAATTAGTTTGTAGAACTCTCAAATAGAATGTAGCTAAAGACGTAAATGAGAATGTAACTGGAAGTCATCCGAAGCCAAAGGGCATGGATAGAATAAATGTAATAATATAATATATAATACGTGTGTTAGCTAGCGTATGTATTTATGTGTGAAAGTACGCAGAAGCTTATATGTCAAAATGAGAAAATTGAATTCAAAATGAAATTATCGGCATGTATTTTATTGCTAATAGTGTTGTATTTTGCTTTGCCATTTTTTTGCTCTGCTAAGGAACAATTTGTCAAAATGCACCTGCATTTGAAGGGTTAAAACATCTTATAACTTCCATGTGTATAAATTCTTATATTGGTTTCAAATTTGACCGATGTAATCACGATAATCACGGTATTTTATTACAGTATTGATTAAATTTCGGTATTTACCTGACACGTACAATATACAGATAAAAATATTTTACAGTTGTTATTCAAAAATTTTCGTGCAACGCCATGCAATGTACAGTATACGTACGTTATACAGTGTACGATTTATTTGACGAGTCGTCAATGACGACTCGTTAATCGGTTAATTTACTCTATTAAAGAAAACAATATAGTGTTTGATCCTGCTGCGCTCTTTAGCTTCTTTTTATAGCTCAAACATGTTTTTCTATTGTTAAAGAATTTCTTAAGTTTCACAAATGTTATTAACACTCATGCATTTTCGTTTCAATTTTATATTGAAGAACTGTTCTTAAACATTGTACGACTTGTGCTTGTTGAAACAAGTGTGTAATCGGAATATAAAAATTCAAGGACTCCAGTAGTTACAACCAAGTTTTATTTAAAATTCTAATGTCGCTGGAACTTAACACTTAGACCGACCTTCTATTCAAAATTTCATTTTTTTTCACATCACCCACATACTTATAAGAATTTTTGTAATTACTATCACAAATTTTGATATTTATTTTGTGTCACATAGAAGAAATATATTTGAAACACCGTTAGCTTATATTTAAAATAACTGTTTATTTGAATTCTTTATTTCATTTGTTCGTTGCAATACAATATAACTCAATACAATGCAATACGATGCAATATAATATATAATATATCGATAACTATCCATTGAATTATTTTGCATATATGGAATTTGTCAAGAATTTTATTTATAATGGTATAATTTTATTGGTATAGAGTCAGAAGAGAGTCAGAAATTTTACAGTTTTACGTAAGAATTTTTTATATAATCTTCATTTATTTACATATTTTTAGACATTACAATTTATAGACATTTTGCTGATTAACTCATATCTTTCTCATTTAAATACATTTTACAAGAGCACTTACAAAATTGTATAACCGCATAAGAATAACACTCTCCACGTAAAACCAAAAATAGTATTTTATAGGCATTGCAGTTTGCAGTTTAGTTAATAATAATAAAGTTTTTATTGCGTGAAGCTTTTAAATTTTACAGTCAGAAGATTCATTCCAGTTAATAACTAAACATTCATTCTAGAAATCGTGCAAATAATTGATTGACATAAATATTTTAATATAAGTTGAAAATTCGTAATTACTTAAATACATATATTAGTTGTATAATGTATAGTTTCCTTTCCATTCTATTTGCCAATATGCGTGTATATTTCCTAATCTCAAGAAGTCCCTGAATAATAATTCAATGCTTTGTGTTCTAATATTTTATAGATATTTCTTATCACATCGTCTAACACTTCTACCAAGAAAGCAACAGTTAGTTAGTAATTGTAAATTCTATCATTATGAATTACGCTATTCCATAAATAATCCCATGTCGACATGTGCATGTAACCTTGAAAATCCTAACATGTAAATACTTTATGGTATTCGTTAATGAATAATATACTAACTACTTTTTTCTGAAACTATGTTTTGAAAGACTATTAACATTTTAATGTCTTATAGCATTTTACAGTGATCGAAATAAATTGAAGTCTATCAGTACTAACAATAAATAATTTCTAATTTAACTAGTTTAACTACGTTCATACTGTAACATATTAAATGTTAAATGTGTTATGCAATGTTTTCGATGTGTGTAACTGATGATTGTCACGATAAGATATAGATTTACCATCTATACGTTATTAATTTCGTTTGCACTCTTCTTAATGGTTAACTGAAAATTTCACGGAATTAGCGTTTGATTGTATCGTAGAAATTCGAAATACATAAATAAGAAACGATATTTCTTATTGACACTTACGTCCTAAACTCTTGTTTATTTCCAATTAATGTCTTCTTACTAATAATAATAATTGGTGGTTCTTCGTGTAATCATAATTAAAACGTAAGAATAAAAAGATAGTGAAATGATAACGTATTACAATGCCTTGACCTATTTCTCCATATTGACAAATGCAGTTAAAATGTCATCATTTTTTAACCGATTTATTAGTTTATATTTTGTTTCCACGGTTAAGATTACATTCCAAGTCTTGTTAACATTGTAAAAAAAAGCAATCACACACATTAATGATAAACTCGAAACAATCAGTTCACTTCAGCCGATAAATTCTCAATTATGTAAACTGACAATAAAGTACGAATTACGAGCGCATGCGAATTGAGCGTATGGTTGAGCAGCATTGTTGAGCAATACTTTACATGAATACACGCAGTCTATCAATCATTTATTCATGGGCAATTCTTAAGCATGAAAATTCTTCAACTGCGTATAACATACAAAAATATAAAAAATATCAGAAATTTCATACTCGTTATGATAAGTCTAGCGAGTCAAACAATCTGTTTAGATTTGATTTTGTATTTAATGAATTAACGAATTTAATGATAAAAATAACATCTGCAAATTTTTGATGAATATATAAAGAATAGAAGTTCACACAGAATTGTTTAATTTATTTCTGTTACTTGGATAATAGCATTTAATTTTATAAATGATGATTTATACACAATTTGTCTTGTATCCAGAACTCAACATTTTATTAGAATTTACGGTAAAAGCAAAAATATATATAAAAAAGAGAAGAATTTTTTGCAATTGTAGTTCAAAATTATAGCACTCTATCCTATCCGTGCTGGCTGTACTCGTATTTCTAGGAAGAAGGTTAACGTTTTGAATGAACAAGGTTTTTAACCCATTATCTACATCGATCTGTTTCACGTACCAGGAATTTTGTATTTTGAGATTGCTTAAAATACATTCTTGACTTTCATATAAACAGAAACCCTTGAATTTTGTATTAATTCTTGATATTCCGAACAAATTGTCTCATCACACATATATAACAATATATAACAATTGCTTTTTGGCAAATAAGATAATTCGAATTAAATATTATTTAATGACCAATTCAATGAAAACAAAACTATATACTATATAGAAATTGTAATTAATAAAACAAAGTTATATACAACTTGTTAAAACAATTCCTTTTTCCTACATGACATGAAACGTTTACATGACAATGTTTATTCTGATCGTGATATATAGCAAAGTGATAAAACTACTTGTATTGTCAATATCGTAAAATATAAATCTCTTGCAGTATAACAGCTTAAAACGTGCACAATCAGATGTTATGCTTCTAAACTCTAAACATTTTGGTTGTTCGTAATTCTTTCGTATTTGTACAATTTCATCGTGCATTCCAAAATGCTCAAGCATTATATCCTGCGTTATCACGATGTGAATATATTATGTAACAAATTTAGAACATGCATAAAATATTCGTTCGTAAAGAAATATCAATTCAAGAAAATTCAAGCAATTATCGACATTATTTTGAATTCATATATTAGGTTTATAAAAATTTTAATAACTTTAATTACTGATAATAAATTTATACCTTTTGTAAGTCATTTCTCGTTTATTACTATTTTTATGAAATATTAAATATTTTATTTTCTATCTCAATTTATTTCTTTCTTAATCTTTCTGTATACTAATTGTAAGTAATCTATCTACACATATAATTTTTAATATTTTATTTTATTGCACAACAACAAAAAATGCTACTAGAAGATGTGTTAAAACAGATGTTCGTTAAAATATTCTTGTATTTTTTAAAAATATGCCTATATTCTATTCTTATTGTTAGTAAAAATTGGAATATGATTCTACAAACAATAAACAAAAGATTAATTCCTATTGAATTTTTTTAAAGAACAGTGAAATGTCCTCAAATATCAAATAAGAAAAGATTAGTTTTATTTAATATAATAACATTTCGAGAAAACATCAAGGCAACATAATGCATTAAAATATATCATTTTAGTGTCATAATTATTATGCATATTATTATTTTCTTTTTTATTTTTAATCAAATCGTATTAAGTCATGTAGTTGCTATGAATTACAATGTAACAGTACAATAAATATGATAAATATTATAAAGTACAAAAAAATAATACTACGTGTATATATCTCTGAGAACTACCATTCTCAATGGCAAGGTGCCATTCAAAAATACGCAAAGAACAGAGCGTCATTCACAATATTGGGTACAATAAGTAGTATATCGGTCTAGTTGAGAAGTCAGCAAGTCATTCAACAAAGCGTTTCGTACCGTTCAAATTTTAAAGTAAGATACGGCTATCTTATGTTAACGTGTACACATTTAGTTCTCAATGAATAAAAACGATCTTTATATATTGTTCCCGTTAAATTTCCAAGAGAATACATAAAAAGTATATTTTACTAACAAAATACTCGAAACTTGACAAAATGTATAGTATTTTGAGACATCATACAAATTTCATCGAGAAATGGTCTGTTGGTCAAATATCTGCATATGAAATACATTCTCGCCCATTGAAATAGACATTTTTGAAACAAACTAATGCTAAGTATTCCAATTCTTAATCGGTAGCTAACCGTCAATGATCAAATAGTTCTTATCAGATCTAACAATTTACATCATCAGAATCATAGTAATTTAATGAGATTTCTAACAGTTTAATAAAACTATAAATAAATATTAAAATATGAAATTATTAGAATTATAAAGAAATACTCATTGCCAGAATTATTTGTAGATATGCAGACGAAAATCAGAGAAAACATTAAAAGACAAAAATAAATTTCGCTTTTATATCTTGAAACGCTCATCAAAAGATGTTGATAAAAAGAAATGCGCTTTATATCTGTGGTAGAATATCTGTATGATTATATATGTATGTACATACAACGTGTCTCCGAACTCATGATACAAGCGGTCGGGTGGTCTACATGCAAATGTAAGTAGAAAAAAAAAGAATAACATTCTTTTGTTTAAGATTTGGTTCTTCGAAGATCCGCTTGCTGCATGTGTATTAGTTGTAAGTTTCAAGATATCCGACTTCTTTTTCTGCTCCTGTTTATATTTATAAACATAGATAATTTCACGTTTACTTCCTACTATATTACTGTTATCTTATTTCCGCGGTGTCCGCACTGAGAATGATTTCATAAATAGAGGTGAGAGTTTCTCTTTTTAAATGTCGTTTTATTAACGTAAAAATTATTCAAAATGTTGGCCATGATGCTGCATATATAGCTCTAATTAAATTATTATCAGCACGAGCAGAAAAAGAGGTCGGATATTTCGAAACTTATAATTAATACACGGACAGCTGACGCATCTTAAAACTCATTTTTCTCGAAAACGAAGACTTAAAGAAAAATTATTATTTTTTTGTTTCGATTAATCTTTGCATTTAGAACTACGAATCGACTGCTTGTACCATGATTTCGAAGAATCCCTATATGTACGTATAGTTTAGAGCTAAATTAAACAGATGGAAAACGAATGTTTTATTAACAGAAATAATGATGCTAACCTAACGTTAATATGTAAACGTACAAACATACAATAAAACATTATTTACTTAAAAATTCCATATGCTCTTTTCCCCTTTATGTTGCTACATATACGTGTAAGTGAGACGAATATTTAATTACTTGTTATGTATATGTAAGTAAAATGAATATTTATTAAGTGGATAAATTTTAAAAGGACAAAAGAGATATTCGCATGCAATATTGTACATTCCATTCCATTATGAACATTTAATGAGATAGTTCTTATTCAACGATATGTTTATTTTCACCGTATTTCAACGCCTCGTCTCTTTCCTTTCAAGAAAATAGAAAATAGTTCTTTGACAATATGAAATAAACAAGAAGATGTTTCAAATAAATATTATCAAATCATGTAACTGACATTCAAGTCACAAAAATTGATGTGCTGTTTCATCTTAAGAAATGAGGGAGAGCCTTTGTTTCTCTAGCAATTCTCCATCTGAAATTTGTTTCACCTGAATGATTAACCTTTCTAGTGTCGACCGAAAGAATTGTACCTAAACGGAGAATACCAAACCAATTTGATACAATTTGGCAAGAATTGAGGAAAAAATCATAAAAAAAAAGTAAGAATAATATTTACAAAAATCAAAAAGGAACGTATTACGAAATAAAGGAAGAATAAATTAATGCCAACTGTATTTCAATATTTATTGAAAATCATAATACTAATACTTATTCAAAACCATTAGGGAAAATGGAAAAATCAGATTTCTTTTATAAACAGTATTTGCAAATAAGGAGAATCATCTTTTGGTCATAATTTGGTCATAATGTAGAACAGTATAAAGCAGAAATAATGTATTCTCAATTATTTATAGCAAAAGCGTCAGGAAGATTACTTGCTCCGAAACAAGAAATAACATTCTAATGTTATTATAAGCATTTGTAGCTATCCGGCTATTGAAAATGTGTAATATTTAATTATTATTATTCACACAAACAATTTACTCAGCAAAGATGGTGACTAATGCATACACAATATAATCCTAATATTGCACAGATTACAAATTTTACTCTCGCCTTATCCAGGCAAGATTATTTTGTGAAACATAAGGGGATATTCCGTTTTAAATTAGTTCGCATTATTAGTGTTAGCTAAAAAATATGATTACGGTCTCAACCAAATCTTCGATGCCGAATTTTTGTCCTATGACACCAGCGTATACACAGTCTCAATATCAACCATCGCGGAATATAACAAAAAGTTAAACCAATTTTTTCAATTTGAGATAAAGTTATTTTGAATTATTTTGAGATAAAGTTCTCTCGCAATGGAAATAATAAGAATAAGACAATAAGAAAAAGTAAAATAGAATAATGCAATGATATATCATTGTTCTGTACTAAAAGGACTGATGCAATCCATTTAATAAAATAAAAAAAGAAAAAAGAAATTAAGCTTTTTCGAAGAAAACATCTTACCACGCTTTATAGTAGTAGCTCACCTTGCGTAGAATGAAATACCATAACTTTCTCTCCTTAGTAGATGCATTAGCTTACTAAGGCCGTTTTAAATCTCGTAATTTATCGGAAATTGGGTTTCCATTTGAAAATATAAAAATACAGCGGTTACCATTACGAATTCAATTGAAACTAAATCTTTAAATTGACAATTGATAAGACTCAGAGTATTATTGAACATAAATATTATCGTTTATATCGTTATTATTATATATTATATTATAAATTTAATTATTATATTTTTCGAAAATTTCGATATGAACTGTGGAAAGGATTGTATTACAGGCAGACGATTATAATATGAAAGAAGATGAAGTATTCTGCTTCGGAGGTTTAAAGCAATTTACAAATTATTAGAAAACTCAGAAACATACCGAAAACAGATCCATTTAGATCTAAAGTAACAAATTCCCGTCAAAGACACACTATTTTTTAAAAAACCGAAGAAACGAATTTTTCTTCGAAACCAAATAATTATTCATATCTATGTTATTAATTATGAATATTTATCAGTTAATGGAACATTTAAGTTATCAAAAATTGAAGAGGAAGTTACCATTTAAGAATGCTAAACTTACATAAACTTATCGTAGCGTTTTTTTTTAGACATTCAAATAGCTATAAATTATGTTTACAATTTTTCGTATTATTTTCGTAATTTATAAAAGGAATAGCAGGAATGCCTAACAGTCGAAAAATGAGCAAAGAAAACATCATTATTTGGACTGAAAGATCAAAATATAATTTGTGAATAAGTGATTAAATAATCAGCGTTAATTTCTATTTTATATAATGTAAGAATAATCAAATATAACAGAGACAAATGTTGCCAAAAACTGAAATAATGGGGCAAAAAGCACTAGACGAAAAGAGAAACTGAAACACCCAGCTACGGTGTAATCGGATCGGTAAAAATCGGATATGGAAATGCCAACGCATTATATATACTCATCATATAGAAAGATCTATAAGAAGAGGACAAAACAGAACAACCAACTCCACTACAGCGGGACGTACGGAAGAATCACGAGCGTAACAAAAATGAAAGCAAGAAACAACTTGATCTTAATGTCGATAGAAAGAATTACTGCACAGATAAAATTAGTTGGCAAGTTAAGTTGAGCAACAACGATAGGACAAGGAACGAAATGTAAAATAGAACGTGGTAAATAGAAAACACATACTAAGCGACTGCACAGTATATACAGAATCCGGACCAACTACACTGAGAAATAAGGAATGATTGGAAATAGTGACGACAACAACAACTGAAAAACAAATATGGGAACTGACAAGCTTCATAAAAGGAAGCATGAAGTTGAGCGCTTTCTGCATGGAGGAATAGAGAAACTACAGAAGAATGAAACACGAAAGATTGATATACAGGCTGAGTCACCTAAGAGTTTAAGCTGAAATATCTTTGATACTATTAATTGTATCGAAAAAGGTTTCAGATAAATGTTGAATGGCTTCAAGGGAGTCATGTTTTGATATAATTAGTTTTCCTGTAGTTGTACTAAAAAGATATATGATTCCATTTGAAAAATGTTGATCTTCGCGTGACCTTTACGCGACCACCTACAGAAAAACTAACAACATTAAAACACACGCCCTTTAAAACCCTTCAACTTCTAATATTTCAACTTAAATTCTTAGGTAACTCACCTTGTATACTAACCTATATAATAAACTAACAATAAGATACAGATCAGTGTATATACTTGTTATTAGATAAGTAGGGGAGCAAGATTTAGCTTTACAGAATAAACTAAGATAGAAAGAAAATGTAACAAGCTGATACATACACAAGATAAATGTAATAGGCATAACCCTCGATACAATAAACGAATATAATGCAATAATTGAGTTTAATGAATAGATGAATGAGCAAATTTTCGATGATAATTGCTGGTGAAAATTTCATATTTCAATAAAAAAATTCCGATAAAAAATATTCAGTGAAATGTGTAAGATAGAAAGTAAGGTAAAGTAAAATCATAGAAATCAAAGAAGAATCATATAAATTGTTTCTAAAACATTGGAAATAATTTTTCGTACTTCTTAAATATTATAATGTATAGTATAATATAAAATTAATATAATGCACACACATACTTGACGTGCACATTTTCAAAAATCAAATTTCTTTCCTAATACTTTGTTTTATGGAATAATCTGCTTCTTCAAAATCGAATTTAGTGATAGTTGTGTTGTAGTAAAGATTTGTAAATTAAATATATTTATTTTTTCATTTATTTTGTATTTGACTCTTATAAGATGATATTAGTAATAATAATAATTATAACAGATTATTTTCCGAAACTGGTTTATAATTATTATGAAGAGCACCTTCGATTTTTCACAAATACATGATTAATTTCATTAAAAAAAAAAGTTACACGCACACACAATAAAACATTACATATTATTTTGGATAACAAAAATTTGCATTTTTTATGAATGTAAGATAATAAATTGTAGTTAGATGCAATTCTTACAATCGCTAATATTTGTCATTATTCGCACACTAGAATTGCACAATAGAATTTCAATCACCATTATCACTATTATTACTTCAAGTATCAATATTGCATAATTATTATATATCATACATGTAAAACAGAAATATCTTACTGTCACTCTTGAAATTAACAACATAAAATATTTCTTTTCTTTTCGTGTAACTAACTCAACAATAAAAAATAATGATAGTTTCACAAGGAATACTGAACAGAATGTGAAATCGGGGTATACGACACATTGAAATGAACATGAGTAATAATATCACAAACGGTTGTAATCTCAATCGTGACTTGACATAATTTTATTGTCAGTCGATAGCGTCATGATACCGGTGACGTTGAATGACTAAGTATTGATGTGTTTTTAATTAACGCATCTATTAGTGTATAAATAGAAGAAAAGTATAACAATGATGAATTTAGACACAGATATTTCCCCCTTTTACGATATGTACATACATATTTATAAGTGCATCAGTAAAAATAAGCTTTGAAATTATTTCTGGAATTAACTGACGAGTGTATAAATTTGTTCATTTCCCCCAAATGTCATTCCTGCAAATAAAACAATAGTGTTTCAATAATAATGTTATGATCGGATATTTTAGTTAATTTAAAATTACTACAACCGTTTTAAATCAGTTTAAATGAATGACTGCTCAAACCACGTTGATTGCACCATTACACATAACGTAACAGATGAATCACATTGCGTTACATGAGAGATAAGATTATTATCATTTTTATTTTATTTCACTAAGGAGAATATTTCATGGATTTGTCACAGAATTTCAGGAACAATAAAATCAAATAAAATCATTATGTTAGAGTATTTTTACTTAGTAATGTTCTGCAGTCCAGAGTTTCGTATAGATATAGATACATACATATATATATATTACATATGTGCATACATATATGATTCGTATAATATATGTTTTTTTTATATGATCTTCTACAATAATATATGATTGCAAAAAAGTTAATGTTCTCAGTAAGAAAGAAATTTCATGTGATTATTATCTCTTATAATATTTAACTATCCGAGCTGACGTTAAAATACATGCATAGTTCAAATTCTACTGCAATTTTTTATTTTATATTTGCCAATTTATATAGTTAAACGTAATGCAATTATTATATTATTTTCATTGTATTTCTAAAAAAACTTTTCGTACTTTCACAAAATCAAGTTCAATTAAGTTTTTATACATTTCTAGATTCTTCAAATTTGCAAATATAAATAAAGATCAATGTTAAAAAACTATAAATTCTTTTTTCTCTTTGACTCATTTTTGCTTTCGATACTGTATTTAATTAGAATTGATTAAATTAATACCAGTTAGTTACAGAAAAAGCTCCTAACAAAACAAATTTAAACTGATGAAGTTGTATATAAGATATGTTATTATACCAAAATATGTTAAAATATCATATCAAGATAAGATAGTCCACTAGAAATTAAACCACCTAATTATCTATAGATAATTGAATATGATATATGTAACTCTATAAAACAATATTCAACCTATTAATTATTTATTTAATTATTAATAATTAATCAAAGATATAAAATTATTCCGTGGAAAATAAATTTCAAAATAAGAAATATCTAGAATTGTAATATTTTATCAAAATGTATGATAGCTCCTTTATAAGCTGAGAAAAAAGGTCAACTTGATTATAAATATTTTATTTTTTAATTTGTTTAAGTCTAAATATAGTAAGTAATCAAACAAATATTTCTTAATATTAAAGTAGCCAACTATCTACGTCGTAAAACAATGAAAATTAAACAATAATTATAACGAGATAATTCAATTAAGTTTCTTGTCTTTGGAATTTAAAACCAAAGCTATCTTAAAGAGAGAAATATGAGAATAAATCCATTCGGCGAACAGTTAGTATCGTGAATTACCCTTGAAAATATTAATTTGTAAATAAAAGGGCAATATAAGTAATTTAAAATATAGATTTACATAGATAGATATTAACTTGGATCATAAGGATAAATATACGTAATTGTATGGTAAATATCCGATCAGAATTAATGAAATCTTTATCAAGAAGCAACAATGAATCTACATTTATCCAAATTCTCTGGATAAAATTATGACTTTCTTCCTATTTTAAATTCCTAGTAAACGTACATCTAACAACAGATATATATTAGATAGATATTACATTTTCATATCTTGTTTTCACGCTTTTTACTAATAGCTGTCATTACAAAACATGCGAATGTATGATTTTTTAATCTTCGTCGAAACTCTACATTCTATCATTAATAACCATAAATAATAAATAATGTGACGCAACATATACATGAAATATAATGTGAGAAAATAAAGTTAACAATATCGTGATGAATCGTAACAAAGTGAGCGATACTTATGATATGTGAACAATATTTTCGCATGCCTGTAATGATTAACTACTGATGTTTATGCATTTTTACGAATTATGGCGATTTATATTTTTACAAATACAATTAAAGGAATAAAAAAAACAGAGACTTGCTTTATCTGTTTAGTACTATTCGTATAATGAATATTATATTTCTAATATCAAGTATATTTTTGCACCTGTATATTTCCTAAAAGTATTGTACATGAAAATGCGCGTATTATACTAGAAACTGATAATTAAACATTAAAGCATACCTATGAGAATTGTTTAAATTGGTTATTTTTGTAACGATTCATTGCCTCATAAATATCTTTAATGTGATATAAAAATTGCGTCAGAAAAGCACGTGCTTAATTCACACTCGGTGAACCATACAATCGACGTAAACGAGCGATATTATTATATTAAAAGGAAAAAAAGATGCAAAGATAAAGATAAGTTTTTCCTAACGTTATTTATAAAATATCAAGTTCATTTTTTACACGCTTCATGTTTTTTCGACCACTCGCGGGGAGACGCGGTCGCGAGAATACGCGTCAACGGGAGACGTAAATTCCCGTTACGATTGCAAGAATCGACACCACGAGATGGATCGATCCCCTGATTTCGGTTAGGAGAATCGGGGTAGTTGAGTGAGTATAACACTGCGATTTACAGGGTTATAGATTTTATATTTTTCAACAAGTAATACACTGCGATCTTAATATGACATCTAGAGGTGACTGCTCGGAGGATAGGAGCACAAGTCAGATGTTGACTGTAAGAGGATTTTACGAACAGTAACAGTGCGTTCTCGTAGCATTACGGAAGAAGGCTCGGTGTGGGTATGTCTCTTGCACTAAGGACGTGGATTCGTTGTTTACAATTTTCGCTAGAACGTGAGGGTAGCGATCCACGATGTCCATTGGTTATAGTCGGTGTTAATAAATGACGATTGGCGAAGAGGACCTCTGACCGACGTGGCTCGGGAGTAATATTATTCACGGGAAAAACCGATTTTTCCGTTAGACGCTTATCCACCTTTTCCGTTAGGTGATTACCCGCCTTTTCCGTAATTTGTGTGCCCATGTAATAAACCCAAGGACCATTCTAAATATCATTGAGGATCTTTATAGGAGAAGTACTTCCTTCAGGTCAAATACGTGACTGAAAACCTATATTGAAACAATAACGTTAAAATCTAAACGTTTTATTATGGGTCCTTGGCTTTATTAAGGGTCGAAATGACGGTACGCAGCCCGTCGATGGTCAAGCGGTGCGGAATGTGCTGCAGATGTTGTACGCGACGTAACACTTCACAACGAGAATTTTAAGAGAAGAAATACTCGGTTTAGAAAGAAAAGTGAATTTTAATAGTTACCTAAGTATACATAATTATAATAACTTCATATAATTTTATATTTCTTTTTCTGCCAGTTAATGTTAGTTAACATTGAGTACACAAGTGAACTGAGATAAATTACTAATCCGTACCCTTATCTTTATTAATTCGTTCTTCAAGATAATCTTAACATACTTTGATGATTAATCGAATGTTTAGAAATGTTCTTAAATGGAGAAAGAAATAAAAGAGTGGACACGAGTAGATAACGAATTATCATTACGTACTTTGAAGTGATTACACAACATTTACCTATATACATAAATGTATGTATTTCAAAACGTATATATAAGCATAGTCATAGATAAACACGTGAACAGTTTCTGTGGAAGAATTATCATAATTCTAGTAAAATAGTAAAATCCTAAAATTTTTAATTTTAAATTTTAATCCTACAGTAATTTTTGTTTTTCAATATCTCGACATTGCTTTCGTTACAACTGGAAAAGGAGTTTTAATATTTAAAAACTGTGAGACATCTTTATTATTATTTCTTATTTTTCTCAAATTTAAAAGATTTTTAAACAACAAACAACATTTTCGAACAAATGAATTAACTTCAATTTTAAACTTCTTCGCAATTAATTATTTAAATCTTAAGTAATCATTTCAGTATCATTCCTTTGTGGATGCCGCCTTTTTATTTTAGTCGAAGATAACAATTAATACACCCATTTTGATTCCTTTATCTTGAACTAGTGTATGCTTTTGTAATTTTTCACGTTGATATATAACTTGAAGTTGGAGAATAATTTTAACTTCTCTTTCTCCTGGTTATCAATATTGCAACACTGAATTGCAGATAACTACCTTGTTAAATATTTTTTCAAAATAAATTATCGTTATAGAAATAATAAGTATACTTTCATTTCGCATGAATTTTCACAATTCAGATTGCAATTAATTTCGCTAATAACAAGTATGTGCTACCTTATAATTAATGTTTTTACAAATTTGTTTATCTCGTGTTATGTAAACTTTTCAAAATAGAATCAGCTACTGAATCATACACATTATCTACAATATACATTATTTCGTTTCGTATTTTAAATGACATGTTTCCAAACAAAGTAAGTAACTATATACAAATTTTGAATTGCATCAAGTATGAGAAATGAATACTTCCTTAGTAAAAAAAAAAAAACAACAACAAAAGAAAGTAAACGAATAATTACCTTCGTAGTTTCTGAAATTAGTAATTTACGTCAAAATGAATGGTATCCGGTTCGACGTAATTAAATTCTCATAAGAGTAAAATGAAGTTTTTACAACCTCTCAATTTGACCATCAGTCAAGCTTTTTTTTTTTTAAATTTTACAATTTGTCCAGTAGGACATTTGGTAAAATGTTTTAACTTAGTGAATAAAATAATAGCATGTGGATGGTTACCCCCAGCGGGGTAACGGTCAAGTTGCAACTGTTTTTCTAGTATGCTTGTGATTTGTATGTTTATTTGAAGTATTTAATATAAACGTAAGAGTAAGAAACGTAAGCGAAAGTGTGTTGAATATGTTTGTACTCGTAGGCGTCGCACACGTGATGCGTCTTGTGCGTACATATTAAGGGTGCGTAGCGTAACGTTGCATTAGCGGTGGTCTATCTCATCTGGTATCGAAGTTTATGACACGTCGCTTACTATTGAGTGGACCCGTCGAGCACTTAAGATGCTAATTAACTTGTCGACATGGTCCAAATTGCAAACTTTATAATGTACAATCTGAAAAATTCCTACTTCCCAAAAAATCGTAAACTGAGGATAATATTAAATCCTCAACAAAAGTAGCATATTAAAAATACGTTGAAAATATTATAGATATCAGGACTATAGTGATCTTTATTTATTATATAGATTTATTTGTTGTAGAACTTAATGTAGTAATGTGATATGACTAAAGACAACTAAATTATTAGTTCACAACTCAACAACTTACAACTTACAACTTACAACGTACAACTAACAATTCATAATTCATGAGTAACAATTGACCCACAACTACTCGCAGCTTCCTCGCAACTGCAACTAGTCACAACTCCGTCGTAACTCCAACTACAACTATTGACTATTGACTATTGACTATTGACTATTGACTATTGGTTATTAACTATTGACTAGTGACTATTGATTATTGACTAGTGACTAGTGACTAGTGACTAGTGACTAGTTACTTAGCATATCGCTCACTAATTAGCATATGGCTCATCAGGATTTTCCATCCTTCCAGGCTTGTCAGCACTTTCATTATTTTCTACCTGTAGTTCATCGAAATTTCCTCAACGGTTTTTCCTCAATACTACAATATTAGTAAATATTCTCTCAGGTATGTTAATTGTAATTTCTACAATAAAGATTATGTTCAATTAAGTTTAAACGATCTAATAAAACCAAATAAATGAATTGTACAAGAAATATGATTACCTAAGTCGATTTATTTAATTGAGAATATAACTTATCTGTAATATTTGCAACAGCTATGAAGCTTTTTGACAAAATTTTCCTAATATAATTAAAATAAAAGAGATCGTAAAAACGATAAATTCAAGATCTCAATAACACAACTGTTTTATAGCACTTATTTAAAATGAAACGAAATTTTAATTACAATGCTTTTTTATAAATTGCAAAATTGAAATGTTTGAGGATGTGGTTGAGGATTTTTGTTGTATTTTTACGAAATAAAATTTTGATCCCTAAAATAGAATATTAGAGATGAAACTTAGATGAAAAATTCGCCTCGCTATAAAGTAAAAAATTACAATAAAGTATTGCAATACAAATACACGCGACAAATAAAGAACCATTTTCATAGGAGAAAGTTACAACACAGGTTTTAAGTTTCAAAAATGACTTGATTTAATTACTGCTTTAATCGTAAAATAGAAGAGATAATTGCAAAAAGAATGCTTACTCACAATTTACGCGTATCTCGCATTCAGCTGTGTCAGTGACATTGTATCAGGCTGCTCTATGATTTCGAATGTGTTCTCGGTTCTCACTCTGAAATGATTACACATACCACGTTATTGACTAAAAAGAATCATTGCGCACGCACAGAATGAAATTACACGCACGTTGCTCACCTAAAGAAAAATCACAAGTGAAAAACATTTACTCACTGTAGTTACATATGCGTACATGTTAAATCACAATAGAGACACGTAGAATTCAGATAAAAAGAAGTTGAATTGAATAGACATATGCTATTTAGTGAATTATATCTATTTGGTGAAGTAACTGTATTACAAACGTAAATTACGCTGAAAATATGTTATATATATTTGTAAATAGTATATCTTTTAATAGAACACTGTTTAGTGTTCTACATTGATAGTTTAATTTGCATAAAATTAAGAAAATATCCAGTCAATTCATAATTACTAAGTTAATACTAGATACGTACAATTTTTTGAAAAAATGATAACTATAGAAATTATAGATATCTTCAATCATTCTAAATTTTAATAGAGAGTTTAGTATAATGAATTAATAAGAACTTAATAGGTATCCGATACGGATACCTATCCTCCTGATAAGTAGTAATTATTAATATGTATAGATATATATGTTTTATATTGTAATAGATTTTATCCTACAGATACGAAGATAGGATGTAAAAACGTGATGTGTAGAAACTGTTCTGGTTGTAAAACATTTATTCATTTTAATATTGCGTTAATCCAACGAATGAGTAGTAAAAACAATAGCCACATTGAGTATATACGTAAGTAGTATGTAATAATTATATATATAATACTTATATATATAATACATAAAACTATAGTACATATTTTTTCCTTTTATTCTATCAAACGATAGAACGATTCAGGTAGAAGGAACAAAAGTATCGTAGCTGAAAGTGATATATGTATGTAATGAGGAAGTCAATTAAAGCATTAAACGGCTATACTGATTGATCTAGCCGCACTCAGGGCCGTGCGCACCCCGTGACCAGGGTTGCCAGAAAATTATTTACCGCTGCGCCGCGCCAACGTACGTACTTTAAAGAAAGAAGCAGTTCTGAGTTAATACGGTACGGGCCTGAGCAAAGCTCCAGCTCCTTATCTCCCCTAACATGCCATAACTTACGTATATGTTCGGTCTTCAACCGCGTAAGCTTACAATCTCACTACATATATAGCTTCCAGCTTAATTGTTTTGAGAAAATAATCTACCAGTATGAAATGACGCGTACCTAAATCCCAGATTATTTTATTCCAAGACCTAACTTGATCTTCAATTTAAAGAAGAATTATTTCGAATAATAAATCTTTTGAAACTCAATATACAAGAGCTGATAAAGTAAGTTTTATAAGCAATAATATATAAACGATAGTAATATATAATATAATATAATATAATATAATATAATGTAAATATATATTTAGGAAAATGATTAAATCTAATACCATAGAAAGGATCTAAATTATTATTATAAAATATTTATTCATTTGTTAATGAAAAAGCAAAATCAAGTTCTTTTGAGAAGCAGAAGAAAATTTTATTTACATTTATTAAATTTTAATTAATTTTATAAACATAAACTAATTCGCTTTGGCTTTACGATACTTTTTAACCCGAAGATTAATTATATACAAGGCAATTTGATACAAAAGGAGTTTCAAAATTACATAAAAGTGATATAATGTAATTATAACCTATAATACACAAAATTTACTTATCAATCTCTCCACGCTTGTACATTTTCAATATTAAATTATCTCAGACATTATCTTACTATTGCTTTTTAAGAAAAACTCTCTTATGAGATTATTAAGTCAAGTTGGTGAAATTATCGAAAAATTGTAGAAATATACCTACATTGGAATACATGAAATACACTCGTCTTCATCTTCTATTGCACTTTATTGACAAGACAAGCTTCAAGAAAGATCAACCAAGATACATGATCGATCATTTTTCACTGATCGTTTCTTGTAAACTATTTTTTCCGTTTTTACCTCCTTAATTATGCGCAAAGCTCTCGTTTTGTTGAAATGTGTATTAGCAGAATTAACAATATAAAATTTCTTATCGGCTTGTTATTTTATCCTACGGTTTCTTTGACGACTTGCACAATTAACCTATACACTTATATTCTGCGACATGTATTACCATGTGAATGCTTAAACCCCACTCGAGCATTTCCCAATCATGGAGGGAGATTCTACGATATATAAAACTCTAGCTGATACGTAACATCTACTCAGTATAAATTCTGTTCTTTCGAAGGAAACACACAAAGCGTATTTACTGCAGCTTGATAATAATTCAAGTCGACCGCAACTCGTAGCTCAAAGTTCAATATACAATTATCCCGTTATACTTTGAAAGTTTTCCATTCGAACGAATCGCATATCACCGATTTTCCGAAGACTCGGAACGCTATATTAACAAGGTGACGAATACTTTTCACTCGATTAATATAATAATCCGTATGGGAAATTACGAATTTACACAAGTATACTATCAGTGGCAAGACCATTGATATGTGATTATAAAAATCGGGAAAATTTCGTTATATCAGTTCCGTTTGATATACCAAGTTTCGAGCTCTCGTTATTACCTCGACCAGTTATATTCATGGTAAGATTACACACAAAAAAAAAGATAAAGTGACGAACGAAGAGAAAAATAACAATTTAAGAATGTAGCACATGAATGTATCTACGAAACTCTACGATACTGTACTATATTGATATGGAACAATAATTTTTAATAATTTCTAAAGTGGAGTTGTTTTTTTCTAATATTGAGAGAAACGCTTGCATTTTGTGTTTTTAACTTTGTTACATATAAATGTTGTTAATAGTCGGCAAATATAAACAAGTTCATTAACAATTTTATCGCAAAACGTGACGCTTTTTTTTGCAGAAGTATTAAATACGTGGAAAAGGCATCGAATCGGGAACGGTGAAAGTAACGTTTCAGGCGAATCTAATCGAATTCCGCGCCGATTTCATCTCCTGGATGATCGAGCGTCACGTGACTCGAGATTAGCCGAACGAAGCGACGAAAGTACCGAAGTTATAAATAACGGCTACCAGAGGGTGGGGAGTCTCTTTCACTTTCTACTTCTACACTGTACCATAGTGCATTTGCTCCGCGCTCGCCTGGCTGTTACGTTGTGTGCTGTGCTGGTGTAGGGTTGGCTCGTGCGAAATCAAAGTAGGGTATAGACTGAACTTAGGATCGAACTTCCTCGCTTTCTTCAACTATTAACGACGTTAGACAAACTGAACGTGTCAACAGAGTTGCAACACGTGGCCGAAGCATTTGAGCATAGACGAAAGAAACCAAAGTCTGTATCCACGATCACGAAAAGAAAGAAAATGCCGGAGACCGCTCATCACATGAATGGATACGCTAACGGGCACACGCCGCCCGAGCTACAACAGGATACCAGTTTCCTTTTTACTTCAGAATCCGTTGGCGAAGGCCACCCAGGTAGGTAGTCTAAAAAGTATACGTCCGTTTCATGACTCTTGTGTATTTTGGACGACATCGTGCTAGTTCGTCTCGAGTTCCATGTCGGTGAGCCGCGTGTGCCGCCATGAAACTCGATGAACGAACCACACATACTTACATATGTATATACCGTGTGCGCACGCCGCGATTCTACCCTTTCTTCACGCTTTCTTACTTTCCTTAAAAGCTTCGAAATGCGAGAATGGTGTTACGTTGCGATTTATTTGTTTCTTCGATTCTCTTTTTTATGCCCACCAAATACAGAATATCAATGCGTTTAAACAGTAGATCGGGAGCACATTTTTCCAATTGCTATCAGAGCAGAAGCAAGAACATCGGCGTCGCCATGTGCTCCTGAATATCGCAATCCACTATCATCTCCAATATCTTCCTCTACATTTCTGCCTTTACATTTAAATTCTTCATCCTTTTTCTCCTCTAATCATATGTTAAACAGCTTTCTAAATTCACTTATGAATTATATACAGAATTCGATTAATTTTTGTACACCAAGTTATATTGAGTATCGTTTCACACGTGCAAGCGCTGAACGTAGTTAATACATATTTTCTTTTAGTCATGAGTCTTGATTGGATTATTGTAGTCCTTTCAATTATTATTTTATGTATTCTAAAGTAAAAATCTAAATTTTCATTCAAAAAGTAATTAAATATTACTTTCGGTTGATTTATTATAAAATCAGGCTTGCAATATTGGTTCGACCAAACATCTTAACAAAACTTTACAAATATGTACGGAACAAGTTTAAATCAATTAGCATATATTCCATTTTCTGATTATGCAATTGTTTCTACAAATATATATATTTGTTTCAAAATTCGTGCATCTATATAGAAATTACATATACCAATAATTCGAGAGAAAGTTAGCTAGATATAAATTTAAAATCACTTCTATTCTATAGTTATAGTCTTTAATTTTTTTTCTCCTTTTTTTTTTAGATAAAATGTGTGATCAAATAAGTGATGCAATTTTAGATGCACATTTAAAACAAGATCCTGATGCAAAAGTGGCTTGTGGTGAGTTTTCTAAAAATGATCCTAATTTTTCAAATAAATTGAATCAGTGGTGTCATAACCTCTATTTATAAGCTAGTCAGTATGACCTTGAGTTAATTTTGAACCATAGAACTCTGAAGGGATCTAGTACTTGATACAGTGTCTATAATTTAAGCTGTTACTTAACAGTCATCAAATGTTTATGTTCATTTCTAATTCTTATTTTTATATGTTATATTTTTCGATTATTCAGAGACTGTGACAAAAACAGGAATGATACTGTTATGTGGAGAAATTACATCAAAAGCTGTGGTAGACTATCAAAAAATTGTTCGGGATACTGTTAAGCACATTGGATATGATGATTCTTCAAAAGGTAACAAATATTCTTATTTGTTCTTCGTGTTTCCTCTTTTCAGTGATGTATGTTTGTTAAACCCTTTCATTCCCCTAAAATTTTATTAGATTTATTTTATCTGTACATCTAAAACATTTGAAGTTTCCCTTGCTAACATAAAAGAATTCCATCTTCTATATACACATGCCCTGTGGCCGGAATGATATCTTTATTATCTTATCCCTTACAAAATTCGCCTCATTTGGTTCTCCAGAATCAGATTTTATAAATACACGGTCGAATCATGGCACGAAAGCTTCCGACACTAAATATGATTTTTATTATACTTACTGTCTTTACTTACTAAATTATTAAAAAATGTATTTGTATAATTTAAATAAATATATATTTTTTATAACAAAGAGATGTGCCTTACGCTACATACACGTTAGGAAAGTGTTAGAGAAAATTCCATGACTCGATCGATTGGATGACCAATATCCTGCTCATTATTTTTTGGAAAAAATAAGTAAAAGAACACGTATGAATATGTAACGTAAGCATATCATGATCGTGGCAGGATTCGATTGGCGTACGTTGAACCTTTTGGTGGCGATCGAACAACAATCTTCAAATATCGCTGATGGTGTTCATGTGGACAGGGAAGAGAAGGACGTGGGTGCAGGTGATCAGGTACATAACCCATTCTCAGCCCGTGCCGCAGAGCAGCCATATAATTCAATAACATTCTCCTTTTTTGCTTTACCCTCTCCCCTCTTTCTTATGATACATTCTGTAGTTTTTATAACATACACTTTCCTCGTGTTATGCGTGAATGTGTGAATCTGTGTATGCAAACAAGTACTGTGTTTATTCAGATACAGGAAGTACATGTTTTATAATATAAGAATTTATTTTATCAGGAAGATTTATGTATAAATAAATTCTACTTGTATATTATAGGGATTTTAGGTTAGAGAAATTCATCACTGCATAAAAATCATAATTGTCACTATGAAATATGTAACAATATTCTATTGCATATAACACTATTTCATACATTTTATGTATTTTAGTTAGGTTTTGGAATTACACAATATATTGGCTAAATAAAAAGATCTTATATGATATTATACTTAAATAGGTCAGAATAAATTTATTTTTAACTTTTTTTAAAGCAAGGAAATTTATTTTCTTGAAACAGCAGAGTAAACTGGGATACAAAACAGTGACGCATCGGTGTAATGAGAGTATTGATATTCATAGTAGCAAACATTTATATCTCATTCGTATAATTTCTACAGGTTTTGACTTCAAGCTTTGCAGTGTTCTGCTGGCGCTTGACGCCCAATCACCAAATATTGCTGCGGGAGTTCATGAAAACCGTAGTGATGAAGAAGTCGGCGCAGGAGATCAGGTCAATTAGCATTCTGATCTGTTTGTTTGAATTTTCTGTTCTTCTTTTTGTCGTATCTAATGCCAATGTAGTTACTCCCTCTTAGCTTTCTGAACAATATGTGCATATTTAGTTACTCTTTTCTTACTCTCGTTTTGTTTACCTCATTATTATCGTAGGCACATATTTAGTTTTGGTAATGGCATCCTGTAGCTCTTTTTTTTCCTCTTTCTACCCATCCTGTATGTAGAATAGTATTACATAAAATGTTAGTTTCTTATTAATATTATTATAGTATTGGTGAAGGCATCTTAAGAGGCATCATTAAAGCTTACTCCCATATCTAATTTTTCTTTCTATTTTCTTTTTCATTCTTTGTATCTCCTGCTGGTTTTTAATGCAATTTTTATCCTTTCATCGATTGCTATAACAAACAATTTTCAAGTGTTATTTATCGTTATTTCTTTGTTAGAAATATTCATTAACATTTGCATTATATTATATATAACTGTATCTAAATTTGTTTCTGCATACTACAGTTCCACATTTTTGTTCTGCAATAAATGTCATGAAATATATGACCAATTTTTCAAAACCTAGTCTTACATCTGTATCTAATTATTTTAGTCAAGTTTGGAGCTATTATTTCCATAAGTTTGTGCTATCATTAAAATGTGTTATAAACAAGAATGTAACAAAAGCTACTAAACAAATTAGTGAATATAGTTGACTCAATATCTTAGTAATTCTGCTCTGTATGACACCTCCTTCACATATTATCTTTAAAAATTTTCAGTACATCATAGATTACAATTCCTGCAAATTCTGAGTGTAAATTAACACATAATTTTTAACTGTATGTTGTGTGCACTTTATTACTTTATTAATGCTTACTCTCCTGTATTACAAATTTACATAATATTGCAAGTTAATTGAAAGCACAATAAATCTTTCTCCTGCTTCAACTCCATACCTTATAAATTTTAGCTGAAATAACTTAAATTCTTCTCTTAGGGTCTGATGTTTGGATATGCAACAGATGAAACTGATGAATGTATGCCCCTAACTGTTGTATTAGCACACAAGTTAAACCAAAAAATAGCAGAATTAAGACGAAGTGGTGAATTATGGTGGGCAAGACCAGACTCAAAAACACAGGTATGACTTTAATTAATAAATTACACAATTGTCTGCTTCAAATGTAGTAAAATTTGAAAGTATTTATTAAAATGATTTATATTAACATTAAAGTTCATTTAATATTATTCAATGATGTCACATAGTATTTGCTACTCTTGAATGCCATGATGTTAAAAAACATTACTGAGAATAATTTGTAAATGATATATTGATATTTCCAAATACAATCTTTTTTTTCTGATAACATTTTTTCCTGTTAATATTATACAATAGGTCACTTGCGAGTATGTAATGGATCGTGGTGCCTGCGTACCTATAAGAGTTCATACAGTGGTTGTATCATTACAACATAGTGAAAAGATTGGTTTGGAAGAATTACGCAAAGCAGTCATGGAGAAGGTTATCAAAGAAGTTATCCCAGCAAGGTATCTAGATGATAGAACGATCTTCCATGTTAATCCTTGTGGATTGTTTATTATTGGTGGCCCACAGGTAAAATACAAATTTTTTACATTAAATTTAAATCAACTTTCTGTGAAATGCTTTTAATAATATTTATACTTCTCTGTTTATTTGTAGAGCGATGCTGGTCTGACTGGTCGCAAAATAATAGTTGATACATATGGTGGCTGGGGGGCTCATGGTGGTGGTGCATTTTCTGGTAAAGATTTCACAAAAGTTGATAGATCTGCTGCTTATGCAGCGAGATGGGTAGCTAAATCTTTAGTAAAAGCTGGTCTTTGCAGACGATGCCTTGTACAGGTACAGATTATTATTATTCTCTATTATTATAACATTCTTTTCTTTACTACATTTTACTTTTTGATGAAGACATACATGTTCACAATGAATTTTTAGGTTTCTTACGCTATTGGAGTAGCAGAACCTCTTTCAATCACAGTTTTTGATTATGGTACTTCTAAATTATCTCAACACGAACTTCTAGGTATAGTCAATAAAAATTTCGATTTACGACCTGGAAAAATCGTTAAGTAAGTAATATTTGTACCTTATACTATATTTTGAATATAAATAACCAAGAATGTTGTATAAATAGTATTATAATCATTTCTTAGGGAGCTGAATCTTCGTAACCCCATTTATCAGCAAACTAGTACTTATGGACATTTTGGCCGAGAAGGATTCACTTGGGAACAACCAAAAACTCTAATTCTCGATTGATGAGAGCATAGATCCTAAATCAGTTTGACGTTTCTTATTGTAAAACGTCTATCAAGTCGTTCTCAATAATCATATATCTCGTAAATGTTTTCCGAGATTTTCCGACCTCCGCGTTACTTCGCCGAGTCCATCAATTCCTTTTGCCAATTTAGTACTAGCCGGAAAAATGACATATTAGATTTTTCCACATCATGAAGTTCTTGGTATTATGCGATTTAGTACAAATTTTTTTGATCCAGCATATAGGCAAGAGCAATTTTTTCTTACTATTCGCAAACTGAGTTGATGTTTATCGAACATTAGATATAATGAAACTGTCGGCAAAGGGAAAGGTGAACTAAGCCTGTATGAGTCTGTTACTTACACGTGTACTTGTAACAGTCACGTAAGATTGTTTATTTACCAGTGATACAACTCATTACCATGGCTTGTAAGCAGTGTGTGTTGGAAGTTAAAATGATAAAAGAACAATAATACTTGGAATGATAAACATTCTGTATTTGGAAAATGTATAAATTGGCAACATCAGGCCAAGGCGTGCCTGTAAACAAACATTTGGGATAAAAATATCTCAAATTTTTAGCAATGTTTTAGTACTGTGTATAAATGTACATGAAAGACCAATTTGCTTTTAAAATACTAACATAACATTTTAATACCTTGTGTTCATCTATTCTAGCAAGTCTCGTTAATAGTAACTATGCTTTCATGTACGTTTGTTCATTAGAATTATTTATCGTTCAAGTGCAAATATAAAATGGTAATAACTATGTACATTAACTTTTAGCAAAGTGGGGAAACGAAGCAATTAAAGTGACAAATTATAAACGAAGTTTCTTTTCATATTGTTTAAAACTTTCATGACATAATTCAATATAATATTGACGAGGAGTTAATAATATCGCATTTATTTAAATCTTCTTAATTAAAGCACTACAAATTTTTCAATTACGTTTGAATTTAGGTAATTGCGATACTAATATCTCTCATATATTTATATATACATACATGCATTTTCCCTCTTTGCTTCGTTTGGATAGATAATTATAATAAATATTATCGATCTTGCAACTGTATAGCAAATGATGCAAAATCAAATATTAGACCTTATTTTATGGAGGTCTAGTGCAGGTTGCGTAGCGGAGCTCGAAAATTATACGATTTTTCCAAGTTGTAGTACGAAGATCTGTAACACTATCGTATTTTAAATCAACAAAAATGTAAATGAAATTTAGTAAATTCGTTCCATTAGATTGATGTAACGATCTATCGTGTAATGGTATTGGCAGTGTAAAGATGCACAAGATCATTATATGCAAATCATAATAAAAAAGATTTTTTAATAAAATGCTAAACTGTCATTCATTTTTTGTTATAAACAATTTACAGGTTAACAATTCCCTTTGCACTTACTCATAATGATATTCTATAATTTAATAAGTACACGTAAAGCTATGTTCAGTCAAAGATTCTTAAATTAGAGCTCTATTTCACAGCAAATTGCAGGTAATTGTAATCAGAAAAATTAATAAATAACTTCTGCATTTTCATAAATATTTGTCTTTTTAGATGCAGCTCGCACATTACTATTTTCCAATATAAAAAAAGTTATGTATGATTTTGCAATATTTAAAGAATTAAGAATATATTAATACATAGCGTATTTGTAGCAAAATTCATTACAAATATAGTAATTTAAATAATATACAGGGTGGTTGGTAACTGGTGGTACAAGCAGAAAGGGGGTGATTCTACGCGAAAAAAGAAGTCATAAATATAGAATAAAAATTTTTCGTTTGAGGCTTTGTTTTCGAGAAAATGGACTTTGAATTTTCGCTCGGTACGCGTGCACTTTATCACGTCTCACTGTAGATCATTGTCTCGATGGATATTATCGCAGTTTAAGTTTGTTTTTGCCGTAACGGAAAATTAGGAATACATAATGAAATAATATGAAGTAATCATAAAGAAAGAAAAAAAAACGAAAAATTTTTATTCTATTCGCGTAGAATCATTCCCTTTCCGCTTGTACCACCAGTTATCCACCACCCTGTATATTCTTCATTTTATTACATATGTATTGTATGATGCTACATATTTGGAAATTGTATAAAAATAGAGCTAGGATAAATATACTAATATACTGTATACTGTATACTAATATACTGATAAATCCTTACTAATATACTGTATCAATTATTAGCTAACTATTATTATAATTAACATTTCAATACACTCTTTCTAAAAAGCAGATAAACTTTTCATGACAAATTATAATCTCATTTAGGAATTACAGATATGTAATAATTTATTATAATAGATCTTGTAGATGAATAGTTTTGCATAAATGACAAATTATTGAATATTAAAAAAGAATAATTTGTGCTTTTGTCATAAATTGAGTATTTTATGAGCATTCTAAGTGGCATTATATGAACATTTTATAAACATATGTGGGAAAATTCTATGACAAATTATAATATATTATATAGATAACATAATGCAATATTCATGTTATTATATTCCAAAATATAAGGAAAAGTTAAAAAATTACAATTTGTTCATTAGAATATATTTTGTTTTTTAAAAACTAAGAATCATGCTAAAAATATGTTTTTGAACAATTAATTATATAAGCGAAGCAAACTCTCTCTCTTCCTCTCACATAAAATTAATAATTAGATATCCATAATGTGTATGCTTAATATATAGTATATGTTGAATATATTAATCAACAAGTAATATATACATATATATATATATGTTGGAGATGAAAGAACACCGGAGCCTTTGGAATTTTGGGAAAGTCCCGCAACATTGCAACCTGGTTTCTATCATAGCTGTAATTAAATAATTGTAGCCATCCATTCCAATTATAATTGTTCGAGACTCGCGATAGTGAGCTTGGGCTCGAGGCGACAGCCAGTCGCCGAGCGAGGTCGCGGTCAACGGATGAACGTGTTGTCTAACAAAGCCCGCCATATACAGACCCTACACTTCGAGTAAAATGGGTACCAGATGTCGATGCATCTCCGCAGCACATGTTCGGCTACCTCGAGGGCCCGTTATAAATCTTAGGACTCGGTTAACTGGAGTCCTTCAAACGGACAAACAGTCTTTGCCCAACTACGGGAAGAGGGGAAAACTTATTGTCTCATGAACGGCGCCTCCCACTAGCAACTTTCCCTCGAGGGCGGATAGCATCTTTTCTAACCATCGATATGGGGACTGACCAATTGGCAGCTATGCCAATTTCCCTCACCTTCTGGACGAAGGCTTTCCTCAACAAATCGGAGGATCTCGTACCCTTAGACACAGCCGAGATAGTTCTCCCTCGGTGGCAAGATCGGGATGGGAAGTCATTCTCTTGGAAGGTCTCATCCACGCAAGGAGCAGCGTCTTTGCGCTCAGTGAATTCTACACAATTTTATTGAATCGAGAGTCAGACTTATATTCGGTGAGAACGTATATCTATCATCCCTCTGACCGCGGACTCGTTATCCAACCCGAGACCATAGTCCTCAGTGTCGCGAGTGTCTACCAGCCGCGGATACTTGCCAAACTGTACTACTGCTATTATCGTAATAAATTCCACCTGTGTTGAACGCATCATGGCTAACTCACATGAGGATTCACTCGACGCCCACAACCCTAACACGGACGCTCTCCCGACATATATATATATTTAAAATATATGTTGAATACATTTATGAGCAAGTAATTATATATATATATACATATATATGTGTATTGTATTTAGTAATATATATAATTATTAATTTTATATTTTTATTTTTATTGTAACGTATATTATGTACAATTTTTATTATTTTACAAATTTAATTGGGAATGATCAAGACAATATGGAAAGACATAAGATATTTAATTATATTCTTATAATTAAAATTATATACATAGAAATACATAGAATTGTATACAATATAAATGTCATGAAAATATGTATAAGGAACAAATTTTTATAAAAAAATGTTTCGCTAGAATACTGTCACTGATCTACATTTTGATAAAATATAACTTATTGAAATGTTATAACAATATGTAATGTATATCAGATTGAAAGATGTATAAGTAAGTTCCATTGCATATTTAATAAAATAAAAATATGCTGCAATTTTGCATTTAATGATTTAAAAATAATATGTAAGCGATACTATTAGTGAATCATTCAATATACTTCAATCAAATAGTTTTAACATAACTAGATAGAAATATACTTGGAATTATTGAATGCTAAATATCAATTAAGATATACTTAATATATTGTACTAACAGTAAGAAATAAGAAAGCTATTATCATACATGATTAAAAAAAATTCTACAGAAATGTTTTTTTAATTTAATGACGACCGATTTTGTAAACAATAGGATATGCAATTCGTAGGGGAAATTTAATTTGTCATTATTTTTTTAGGTGCATGAATACGACTGTGCCTTAATAACGAACTTTTATCAGTGAAAGATTTTTCACATTCTACACACTTGTATGTTCTGCCAGTATGTGTAACTAAATGTCTGCTAAGTCCAGATGCATGACAAAAGGCTTTAGGACAAAGTTGGCAATGGTGTAACTGTATATCATTTGGATCCAACTTTTGATGCCTTCTCATATGTACCTTCAACGCTTCTCGTTGAGTAAAGCTTTTGTCACAATGTTGGCATTGGAACGGTTTTTGACCAGAATGAGTCATGAGATGTCGAAGTAAAATTTCTTTCTGTGCAAAGGCACGATGACAAATGTTACAACCAAACGGTTTTTCACCTATATGAAATATATAAAATATAACTTGGAAAGTTAAAAATTGAACGTTAATTTTTATTTAATCTATTAATAATTTTTTTCATTACCTGTATGAGTACGTTCGTGTCTGACCAAAGCTGATCTAGTGGGGAACCATTTTTCACAAGCTTGACATGTAAAACCTCTTTGTGTAGAGTGAACAGACTGATGACTTTTCAACATTATTCTTCGGGTAAATGCTTTTGGACATTTATCGCATTGAAACACTTTTAATTCTTCACTAGTTTCGACTATAAGAAACAAAATATCTTACAAATTTGTATAAATACTAACATTACATGTTGGGAAATCATATGTATTATTTACCCATGGTATCTCCAATTGGTTGTAATTTTAAGGATTCTCCTTGACCTGAACTGTTACTCGTAACTTCCATCATATAAACATTTTTGTGGTCAGCATTTGCAATTGCTCTTTGTACTTCTTCCGCTTCATCTTCAGATTCCTGTTCTTGCTTAATACGTGTTGTACGTATTGTGCAACGTGCTTTTGCAGTACGTTCCTCTGCAGGTACTAATGTAATATTTTCTGGATCTTCCGACATTGTTTCTTCCATCTCTAAGTTTTCTGAATTCATACCTATATTTGATAAAGTAAAATATTTCAATAAACTTTAAAACAGAATTATGTAAGAATTAAATCCTAATAGCAAATGTTTCTAGATATGTAAATTTAATATGTAGTCCTAGTACCTAGGATGTAACCACCAACAAGTTCTTCTTCCGTTACTTCAATCGGATCTCCATCTGTTTGTCCACTGTCACCTTTAGTCGATACTAAATCAGCTAACAGCTGTTTAACTTGTTTCGATTTTCCACTGGAAGAATCCTTTAGTTCTTCCCTGTTACTATCCTGATTTTCTCCTTCTTCACCTTGACCAGTTAATTGTTGAATCAATTTCATGTGTTTACGAAGTTTAGCATCAGCAGCTTCACATTTTTTCTTAAACTGGTAGGACTTTTCTAATTGATATTTGCACGGATAACAGATCATGTTTGGAAGACCATCTTCTTCGTATACCTACAATATAAAAAACATTAATCATTATTCAATTCCTTATATATAAAATTATAAGAACTGAATTATAATTCAATTGAGATTTTTATTACTCATTGCTCTATGTAAAATAATAACGCGAATGTGAATAACGTTACTGTATAATACTTATATTTTTGACGTATTTACATTTTATATTTCTTCAAAAATACAAAAATAGGTTAACAAACATTTTGATGTCGTTAAAATTATATTGTGTACGAATTTCGGAAGCTGTAAGCTACTTTAACCTAACAATAAAGAAATGTCAAATATTTGAAATGTCAAAATAAAATAGTAGATACGTGGAAATCTTGTTATAATCGAGCAAAAAGAAATGTTTACGATATAATGAAAATATATCGGGTATTTTAATTTATTTAAATTCATCGCAGTTCAAGATATAAAGGACTGGGAGGAAAAAGGCAGAAGATTCATGGTTCGGCAGATATAAAGTGAAAACTGAGAACGCTAATGGCATTGGCTATAACATTGCAGATTTCTATAAATTCGTAGGGTAAACGATCTGTAATGCAATGATATGCCTTGTCTAGATTCCTGTAATGAAAGAGAAGGTGGCGTCAACGTATCGTGAACGCAAAGTCGATAACTCGGTAAAGCCGGTAGTTGCTTTGCGCAGTGTGTCGAGCGTTACATTAGAATTAGGAACGAAGTATTCTCTGTATATCGCGACGAACGTGTGGGTGACGCTCTCACAAATACGAAGCAGAATCGAAGAGTGGGGTAAAAGAAGGAGAGATAGAGACAGAGAGAATCTCACGCAGAGAGATAAACTAGATTCCTATTTTTCGATAAGCTTTCGATATACGCACGAAAGAAAAGCAATCGACACTCCTCTAACTTGAGTTTATTGTATACTCGTTCTGCCAAGTCTTCCAACTCACCTCTAGATTAACGCAAGCCATTATTCGTAGAGATAATGGGATAGTTTCGTCGTCGTAAATCGACACCATCTCCTCCTCCTTTGCCAAGCACAGTCGGCACAGCTCGTTCACATGAATGATTACGTTGCTCGGGCTATCACCCTTTTTTCTACTGTATGTTTTCATTTTAACGTTCTGCAAGCTCTTGTGCGCGTTCGTCCCGTGTTTATTCCACGCTGAACGTCGAGGAGAAACAGAAATTTTCCTGGAAAGGCCTGGAGAATGAGACTCAGTCACACACAACGGAATCTATAATGGCGGCGGTGGCGGTGACGGCGGCAGCAACGGTTAACCAATGGCGGACGTGCGGCGCTGTAGTTTAGCAACATGGAGAATGCAATCGTGAACTTTCTACGCGCCTGAAAGAGAAAGATGGTTAAGTATGAAAGAGAAACTGTATCGTTCAGGGTCTTCGTCATCGCAAAGTCGGTAAGGCCGGTAACTATTATTGATTTTCCATTCTTCCCAACGGCGGGAAATGATCTTTCATTCGCTATCACACTGTGGCATATTCGAATTCCTTTGTATATAAGTCTATAGGAAATTATTCCATGTTCCTTTTTTTGTATGGGATTGTTGATAATTATAGCAGTTTATTCGTTGTTATTGATTGCGATGATGAAAAGAAGGAGAAACATATTTAGTAATTCTTATTATGTCGTAATACTGACCGAAAAAACGGACTTTGTAATGGACTTTATTCAGACAAGCTTTAGTGAAGTATCGACCGTTCAGAGGTATGTGTAACAACAGGTACGTTTGATTCTTTTTTTCTTCTTCACATTATCGTAAATAATGGAATGAAACGCTTTTAACATGGAAAATTATCGTTGTTAGACATTAAGTGTGACGCAATTTCTGTGTTACCGCTTTTAACGCATATAACAGTATTATTGCATTTTAGTTACGAATATTGTAGTTATCTGACTCTCTTGGTAAAAAATTAAATGTCGTACATAATGTGAACATTTAAATATTATATTTTACACATATTTACAAATTCTTTTGTAAAATTGTTTGCAAAATTGTTTAGATATTTGAAACATACCGAACATGATTAATATATAAAATTTTACTTATTTATTAATGATTTACTTGAGGAATTACTTGATACTTATCAAGCAAGATATTACATCAGTATACATGTAAGATTATATAAATAGTTAAATTGCCGTTCTCTTATAAAATCTTTAGATTCTTTAGAAAAAGGAAATTTCATTAAAAATAAATTAATTATTTTTTTATAGTATTGTATTGGTATTGTCAAATAGAAAATTCCGAGTTTTGTACTCATATGATATCTTGTAAAATTAAATACAATTAACAAAACATTGAAAAGTTGCATATCAATCGATACCAATCGTAGAATGTGATCTCTGAAGTAATTTTATAATTTAACTCTAGAGTATAGAGTTAAATTTTATAATTATTTTAGTTATAATCTAATCGAGATATTTTTAGTATCGCCAGAAAAGCTAAGATTTTCACGAATTTTTTACAAGTACGCAAAAAATCTCTTATTCGCTATACTTTACAGAGCTTTCCTAAAAATACCAGCGAGGAAGTGTGTAGATATCTAAAAATAAGCTTCTGTTTTCTCTGTGATATAAATATGAAATTTCTATTGTAAGCATACATCTGTATTTCATATGGTATATTTCAGGCAGAAGATATCAATTTTTACATGCCCGTTCACTAAAAGGAACAAGAAACAAATCGTATAACGCCGAATATTATTAAACAAATTACACGAAGAAAATATTATCTCGAGATACACGTGCGTCATTTCAAAAGAAGATCGTCCTTATCCATGCGTTTGATTGCAACAGTAAGTAACAAAGTCTGTTGGAAAATAGTCAACAATTTCGAAAAAAGAGAATTTCAGGAAACGCAAAACAGTTTCCTACGTTTGCCAGGAGCGTTGTCGGCGTTGGATGTTAAGAGATTGGTGGAGGACGGGGGTCGAAAATAACTAACAAGTCAAAAGAGGAAAGGAGAACGATTCGACGGCTCTTCCGAGAGGTAGGGGGTGGTTCTCGCTGGTTCTCCGATGCTTTCGCTTTTCCGAGTCCAGTGTGTTTCGCCACCCAAGAAACCCGCGTGCCTTGCGTTCGAACGCGAAGGTAGGTGCTCGTCGCTGTGATCGTCATGCTTCGCATTTTCGTCCTGCAAACTCAGAAATTTCGTGACCCAGGGGATGATTTATTTCACGAGCCAAACAGAGAAACAAAAGTTTATCTTGGATTTTTCGAAAAATCGAAATACGTACCTACGAACGGTTCGCGTTGAAGCAGTATAGAAAACCGAGGAGTTTTTAATTTTGATTAATTTTCTCTTCAGTTTTTATTTCAATCAATTTTTTAATAATAGTACGTAGTATTTTATAGAGAAAGAAATACACGTGGTTTGAAGTTTATCACGTTTCGACGTAACGACTTGTCATAACACATACGCGTTAAGCTTTATTACAATTTACAACTTACAAAATAACGTACGATATGTGTTACTATCTGAAAATTTTCGGTGATGACGGGAACGAACGAGAGTTCACGTGTCCGCGTATTTCACGCTAAGCAATACTATCTGACATTGAGGAGCGTATAAATTACAAACGATATTCGTACTAGGATAAAATTATATCGTACATTTTATCTGTTTCACTGAAAGAATAAAGTATTCTATTTTATTTATTTTATTTTTCGTAATAACTTTTCACATTTATCATAAAAACATCAGAAAACTCCCGTTTATTTTACTATCGGACGAATCGTTTATCGTACAATTTAAGGAATATTCAAATATTTGCTTGAAACGTGAAACGATAAGAAACATATTCCGCTTGCGCCATTAACTTATCTACGTTTTGCTATCTTTTTCTCTATACTACATGGCAAATGAACAAAAATTTGTTTTGCTTCCGCCTTGTGCTTTATTTCCTTGAGAATGCCGTGTACGTTAACAGAGCTTCACATTTGCCATAAAAGGAAAAATAGTCAGTAGTCGACGTCGATAACACGTGATTACGAAATCGATCGAATATATTGTATATATCAACAATTGTGTATCTAGTAATTGATTTTTCAAGCGGTCGTTGCTAACATTCGTTCTAAATGATTATTACCGACTACGACATTAGCGATGTTATCCGTATTAGACGGTAGACTCAGAACCGAGAAACGTTTTGTCTTCTCCTTTACCAATATTAAATCTCGAAACATATACCTACTTACAATTGCCTCTAGGAAACATAACTTTTTCATTGCTATCGCTTTCGTTCTCCCGAACTCTAAATAAAACAACCAGAATTCACGTATGTACTTCATTTACGATATGTACTTACTCATAATTTCTTCTGAGAAACATAACCATTACATTGCTATTACTTCCATTCGTTTAAAGTCTAAACAAAAGAATCAGAGTTCAAGTATGTATTTTGTTTGAAAATGAAATTTTAGTGTTTGTCAATGTCATTGTTTCGAATTTTGAAGAATGCTGTTTGAGATTTGAAAAAGTTCGTTGCAACATGAAAACGTAGCCAAAAGTTTTTACAGAAGGGACATTACTTTACAGTTAGCGCTAAAATAGATGACACGAACATATAAGTAACTACACAAGTCACACGGTTGTTTAGAAAACAAGGGCAAAGTTCCAGTTTGTCTCGAACATTTTTGGTCACATTGCCAGGCTACGTAAGATACTGGGAAGTATCTATATACTTATACACATATATATATTAAAAAAAAATACACGATCAAACATTTTTAGACATGAAACTATGTATCTAAAAGGTTTTTTGGAAAACTGGCACGATTTGTTACTGCCCGACGCGACGTGACGATCGAAATCGAATCTTCACCAGCAGGCTGCGATACAAGCATCGTCTAAATACCAACGAACGAGCTTGGAATAGACATCAGTTATGTAAAGGGAACGTAGCGTGGATTGTACGAGTCTCGAAAAACAGCGTTCGTCACAGATTTCCGAGACTAATTGTCGCCGAATCTTTCGAAAGGCTTGGCCGGCTTTCCGGTATCCGGTATCCGGTAGCGGCTATCGAATCCCCAATTCCGCTGTAATCTAATACAAGAAGTACCATTGGGTGCTCGGGGTCACGAAGTAGAAAGAGGGAGATGTAGAGATTTTGCGGACGATGCAGATATATTCGGAGGAATTTCGTAGCAAAAATAACTACGGTAGACTACCGGTGGCTGCTCACTAGTGACGCGTCAAAGAGAATTCGAAACTTTCGTAAGATAAACGTGAGCTTTGCTCGTGTTTATTTTGCTCTTTGCTCTTCGTTTTTTAATTCTTCGCTGTTTTCGTCCGAGTTTCCGGTCATTAGCGACGATATAGGTATAACCGAGTTCCAAACTGACATGAAGATTCGACTAATAGAATACGAGGTCCTTCCATTCTGACAGATTCGAGTCATCGGCTTTTATGTATTACTGAAATTTACCTATTCATTTCATTTCTAAATGTTAGATCGAACCGTTCAAGATTTTATCCTAAAACAGGTGGTTTAAATTATGTTCTATTCCTTTTTGTATAACTTGGACGCACAAATTATATTCTTTTCTTTCTTCTTTAATAAAAAATATATTAAAGAAGTAGATTAATATTTTTTTTATTATTTATTGGGGTAGCAATTCGATCAAACTCATAATCTTTCGATTATGTAATCGGGTTTTTTTCGTTATTTTATGTGCGTATTGTATTGTATAATACATTTCAAACCTGTTCTTTTCATTTTTACTATTAGTTACACTAGTTATTGATTCTTCATTCGTATTCCACTTATCGTGTGTTATCATATTAGTTTGTGATAACACAACTTAAAGTTTTCAAAATAATTATTGCATTTGACAGGTTTTATAAATGAGAAATTATACACATGTACAATAACTAGAAATATGAAAATTTGTACAGGATGATAAATTTTACTTTAATCGAAATCCAATATTTCAACCTTTAGAATGAATGCAATACAAGGGGCAAAATAATTTTTCATTTTAATTTAAATCTATCTTTTGTCTTTCATTTTTTTCAAGTAATTTTTACTTTATGGACAGAACCAGTATATAAGTATTTAAGCCATTAAATATTTCTATGTGAAATTATCACAAATTTAATGGATATTTAAATGTAAAAATTAAAATGGATATTGTACAATGCTGTTATCAAGGAATCACAAATATATGAACGACCTTAAACGTTGTGAAAAAGTAACGAATTTTAAAGATATTATTATAACTATCAATTATACCAATACATTTTATGCTTATTGTATCTTTTTTTTATTTTTTGTTACTGTTTCTGCTATAACAAAATAACTATTATAAACATCTTATAAATTATACACGTTCTTTGCCTTCTTTTTTCAGATTTAACCACGCATCAGGATAGCTGCTGTTACATCCCTCACAAGTGGTTGTGTACACGGTAAACAAGACGTTTCTATTTCTAAAAGTCATATACATATGCCAGTGAACTCGAAGTATACGTGGCGAATTACGGAGGAAATCTGTATTATAACATAGCGAGTCAGAAGACGAAGATGTCCAGTGACTACCACTCGCTCAGATTTCGCGATTCTGACTGTCTCTCTTTCCGCACGATGACGATACAACCCTGTATATTTCTTGGCATGAATTTTCCAACAACGATCACCTCTGGTTTGGATATCGAATATCCAAACACTCAGCGAACGATCCCGAATCATCGTGGTGCGGCAATGATTCGTGACCTACTTCGTTGCGAAGTTGTTTGTATAATACTTGGTTACAATATGCGTTCGGTTCGACGATGAATCATCATCGTTGGCTACTGATATTTATGTTACGAGATCTATGGTCTATTCGATTTCATTCTTCCAATTATTTGCGTGCCAATCCAGGGTAATGTATCGTTGAATCGAGATCAGTAGGCACGTAATTAATTACTGACACAATTTAACGATTAACGACTAATTTAACGACTAACAACAACGGCGAACTGCGCGAAAGATCCGTTGAATTTACTAAATTAGCCACAGATGTTAAATTAATGTTCGATTAACAGAATGATTTAATCCCGTTGTTGGTTTGCCAAACGATAATTATACAAATGCCCCGTTCATTCTGCCTAATTTGACCCACATATGTAAGTAATTTACGAAGGATACTGTGATTCGCAGATTCGTGAATATCGTTCGAGCGACAATTTTAAGGTGAATAGTTAGCGTGACTAGTAGCCATATCATAGATGTTAATTATGCCTATTTTTACTTACAAATAGTTACGTGCGCATTTCTTTATGAAGGTCAATATTTGCGCATTTTACAAGTCGTGTAGCGTTATTCAAAGAAACGGGCTTTGTTTTATATTTTTGTACTTTTAACAAGACAGATTGAAATAGATAAACGAATAATTGTAGCACAGATTAAAGAATAATTTGTAATTATTGTTACAATACTAGGTCAAATTTTAATTCTTTGGAATATATTCAAAATGGCCTAAATATTACAAGAAACGGCTATGATATATTTTACATGTATCTTATTCTTCTTTTTTTTTATTATTTTCTTTCCAATAAATATATTTTCCTAGCTGTGTGTTATAGTGAGCAACTATGCGTCGCTCGGACTTTTCAGAGGATAAATATTTTGAACTTTGGGATTGCACAGTTGAATCTCTCTTTGAGAAGCTAAATTTGCGTAAAATTATTTTTTTAATATTCATATTTTTCTTCAAATTCTCACTTGTTTAAATTTCACTTTACACATTCATTTCCCCAACATCTTTTCTAAGCTACCGAAGAATATTCAGTAATATTAACATTTCATCCACGACACCAATTTCGATGATCTTTTAATATATTGCCAGAAGCATGATTCTGAACATCTTTTTCTTATACATGTAACCCGCGGTCGAGCTTACTTTCAGAGATATTCGCAATGAACTGTCGGTACCAATATAGTGGAGTTTGCCTATAGACGACTTTTTGTAGGCAACACTGTAATTGTCAAACATCAGATCTTTTAGATGCGAGAAGAAGCTCCTCCGACTAAAGATTATTTTCAAAATTTAATTTGTTTTAACTATCGTAAGATCTTGTGTAAAATAATTCAAATTAAAATTTTTTTTTTTCTTTGCACTAATGTAATCAAAATTCATCAGCAGAAGAGCAGCAAAAAAGCCTGTATGTTCTACTTTTTAGTTGCAGAGAAAAATGAATGTGTCTTCATTTAAATTTGCACATACTGAATCCTATTTCTCCTTAAATAACTTGTATAAGAAAAATATATTTTTTCAAGATCTTTTTATTTTTATTATAAAAGTATATTTTATAACGTTCCGCGTAAGAACTGAAAAATAATTGTTATAATATAAATTAATATAATATAAATATAATATAAATAATATAATATAAATATTATTATATTAATTATAAAATTGTTGATATTTAGCGTCCATGTGTTCTAGCATGTCTATTGTTTAACTTATATCGTTTTATACAGAGGCGATGTTGAACATACCAGTGGCATCACCTTTATTTACAATCTTTATTTACATCCAATTATTTACAAATGGAAGTTACTCATAAAATCTGTACTATAATGTTCCCATTGGAATGTAGCACATTATATATACGATAAAAAGCAACATTTTTGCATTTACATTTTGCATTTACATTGTTGTCTACAAAAAATCTTCAATTGTTCGTCCATGACAGCGTACGCGCTTAATAATGCTGCTTTATGACGACCGAATAATGTAACGCCCAACCTAAATCTAATTCTTATCCTTTGTTTATAGCTTTTGTATATAGGTTTTGGTTAGGTATCGGTTGCTGTGAAGCGGCCGTGAACCAATGCTATCGCATATGCTGTGATATATATAGCGATACCGACAATTTTTTGCGAATATCTCGGAAACTAAAGCCGACCGGCGGTTATATGTATAGACAAAAGTTGTTCAAAATGTTGATTTCCGCAACGTATCTAAAAGTCATTGAAATTAATAATTGAAATTATTAATAATTACCGAATATTTATATTATTCGTGTCAAATTTGATACGGATATGTTTATATATATATAGGACCCTATGTATACATATATAGAACCCTATGTATTACATAAATATATTCACTTTTATGTACATACAGTAAGTTACGAAGTATTGGTACACCCTTTGTAACAGAAGAACTTTTTTAAAATTAGACCAAACGATTTGAGTTTTTTGAGAGGCTAGAAAAATTAGTTCACTAGATAACGTGTAAAAGAAATGTTGAGAAGATTGAAATTGGAGGAATGGCGATGAAAGTAGAAAAGGTCACCCTGTATAACCTTTTTGTGAATCTATAGTGAAAATTTCAAAAGTACATTTTGTACAATTTATGTTAGTTATATTCATGTTGAGAGTTGTATCGAAATTGGTCGATGCAAAAACAAGCTAAATTTATTACAGTAATAAGCTGAAAGTTCCGAAAAACTGCGATTTTTACCATTTTTAACCGTTCGTAGCTTATACCAGAGTTAACTGATTTCGATAAAATTTTCAGCATGTATATAACTGATATAAATGTCCAAAATGTGTTGTTTAAATTTTTATTACGACATTTGTATAAGGAGACCTTTACTATCTTCATTCCTACCAATTTCAATTTCCTCAACATTTCTTTTACACATCATCTAGCGAACTAATTTCTGTAACCTCTCCAAAAATTTCAAGTAGTTTGGTCCTATTTTTAAAAAGTTATTCTGTTTTAGAGTGTAGGAATATTTTTATGACTGACTATACATATATAGATACATGGTATGCTCTCTCTATATATATGTCGGAATTATAAGAGATTTGGAATTTTGGGGCGTTTGACGAATCTTCACTCGAACTGACCATCGTGATTATGTACTCTAGCTGATCGTTATCGGTACCGGTGTGATGATTGCAAGAGGTTACCGATAAAGACGGCAATCGGACAAAGGAGATGTCGATGACGATGAATCTAGGTTCGATAACGAATCCACGGCCGCGGGAGACAAATCCGATGTCATACACGATCCGTACACGCAACTCAATCGGCAATTCGTTCGGCGACTAGCTCACTGACCCCTAGTCCGAATGGAACTGCCCTTATATAGTCCTTTTCCCACCTCTCGGGTCGATCATTGTTCCTAAGGAGGGCTGCACAATTACTTCGTACCTCTGTTATTACACGTCCCTCCCGTGACCGCGGCTACGTTCGGCGACTCATTATGTCAGCTCGGGCCCAAGCCCATCGTCACAAACCTTAGGTACCTATGTAACTATTTCTTAGTTTATTGCTTAGTTGTAAAGTCTGAATTAGGGTATTGGATTTTTCCCAAACGTTTCAAAGGAAAGGCACCGATGTCCTTTCATCTCCGACATATATATATATATATATATATATATATATATATATATATATATATATATACTCTGTAGTATATATACATATAATAAAACATTACAAATGTTTAAGATATTCTCGAGGCACACAAAATTGTTAAAACTTAAATATTTAATACCGTATCAATTATAGAAAATCTATAAAATTGGTACACGTGAGTTATCTTTTATTAGCAAAATTCATAATCAAATGAAAATAGTTATAGATTCATAGATCAAATAACGATAACAGTAGATATAAATATCTACTTTCTCTCCAAATTTTAGTGTTTTATATAACTTTTTACGTAACTTTTGTCTTTTTGTTATTTTTCAGAATCAAAAGGTGATTGCGCAAAAGCACAAGCATGTCTGCGCAGAGGGCGATGTTCGTGAACAAACAATTCAACTCTCCTATCAATTTGTATTCGCCTCAAGCAATACAGGAAACTTTGGATAGGCAAACTCAAGTTCTAGCTAATGGTGCAGTTGGGTAAGTCGATTTTTCTATATTCAGGATTGAGAAGTTTAACAATACAAATTGTGCTACCATTTATCATTTGTGTCGAAATCTGATATGCAGTGTAACTTTTGAAAATATCTTCTGTTCTTTGTTCTACGTTACACATACCAAAAAGTAATTTACGTGGTTTTGGTTATTATAACTATTAATAGAGAGAAAAAGCAATCCAATTTCAATTTCAGTATGTATAATCTATAATATACATTTCTCAGAAACAACTATACAACCATACACTTCAATAGTATATATTCTCACACACTACATAATACACTTATAAAGTAGTACGCAATTTATTTAATTATCTTACATATAATATATAATTCGTTTTAACTAAATATTATGTAATACGAAAGTGTAGATACTTTCGTTTTCACGGTACATTTTACATATTTTCCGAGTTATTTTACGAGTAAAAACTTTATTTTATTCGTTGTAAATTCTCCAAATGCTAAAAAATAATTGTACTGCTGATTCACAATGCTATAAGCACGCAGTAATGGAAAGAAACGCGTTGAACAATATCGACAAAAATAATTCTTCCCTCACCGAGTCACTTGGATCGCTGAAATAGAAAATCACACGTTACCTCGATAAAAATCTATAATTAGCTCATCCTTTCTTTATCTTTACAACTTTTCATAACATGTGCACAATATGTCGTTACCATTTTTATTTAATTTCTTCTTCTTCGGCACATTATTTTCGTCGAAATTTCGAAATTTTTGTTTCGATTTATGCAATCTGTAGAATTTCTAGAATTCTAAGAATTTGTTCGAGTTTAAAGTGGTGCCATAGTTTAAATTAGCAAACTAATTTAGCAAAGTAATTATAACAAATAAATAATGAACAATATATAAAAACTGATTAATCGAAACGTCAATCTGTATTACATAAAAAGCCAGCCAACAATTTGTGCGTTACATTTAACCAACCGATTCTAATTAAAATTGGCAATTTCGTGGCGCACGAGAGAATCCGGAAGTGTCTCTAAAGATGAATAGTTAAACACGTTGAGAAGATGAGAAGACAGAGGATTCATTGGCACCGCGACCACCTTGCGTCGATCAAGATATACCGCACCTGGTCCACGCGTGTCGTTTGACGGATTCATATCGATCCTCCCGTCAACGTGTGGCTGCTGACCGGTTGCAAGTCGATGAATCAGCCTTCTCGTCGTCGTTGGCGAGTCGACCGTTATTTTCAGAAGACCGAATCACACGAGTTAGAAATAAACCCCTCTCGAATCCTATAGCCGTTGCGCAAAGTTCGCGAACGCTGTCGTACTTGACTTAGTTTCGCGTTTGGTGGCCTCGGTGTACATGGTGCACCACCGGTTTTCTCGTGCGACTTACGACTTGTCTTCCGTATCGTCAACCCTTTCCTTGTGAACAACATGCTCGCCCAAAGCAGGTGATTCTAGCTGCGTCTATTCTTTGTCATATAATTGTGTCGAAACAAATAGGAGGGATAAGTTTGGTTCGGTTTGAAGGAATTGGTCGAATTAACTGTGAGAAAGAATTACAGATATCGTAAGGTTAATCTCGATTCTTTTCTTCGACTGTATCGTGTGCTTGTTTCTTTTAATCTTTAATACGTAAATGTGAGTCCTTTCGCTATATAACTATCGCTACACTTCGTGTGTTTTACTTTGCACTACGTAATTGCATTAAATGTATCGAAACGGATGATTGTTGATCAAAAATTTTATAATGATCTTAATTTAGCCGTTTGGAGGCGTTATAGGAATTTTTCGAATTTGCTTAAAGGCTTTACTCGCTAAAAAACGCGCCGAACGTGAAACTTCTAATTTATACTTTAAGGGTACTACGTTATAATTACGTTCACTTATGAAGAGTTAAATACTTTTAGGAAGAAGATTAGAATATAAAGAAAAGATTCAAGGCTTGCAAGAAGCGCAAATAAGGGAAGGTATGACAATAATGTATGTTCAGTGTCGAGGATATTATATTTTATCGTACGGCCGTTAGTCAAGGTTTCAGATGAAAATTTAAACTCTCACCCATCTTTCTTGTCAATTCGACACACTTTTCCGGTAGAAGATTATATTATTCCGTCATTTATGGAACAATCTTTCGGTACCTTTGACTTGCGAATGAAATCTGATACCTCTGAAGGAGAATTAGCGCAAGTGCGTGTGAACGACAAAATTAATTATTTATCTTCTCGTTTCATTCGCATTCTGTCGATCTGATACACGAGGGACACATTAATTTGCGAAAATGGGGGACAAATTAAAAAAATAAAATAAAGGTTATCGATAGAGATAGTGTTAGATTCTTTACACTTTTGTCTGTATGATGAAATTTATATACATATTCTTATTAATTTAATAACGATATCCTTCTTAGATAACGTTATATAGGACAGTTTAAAATAAATATACTTTTACTAAATATCGAATTCACAAATTGTGATAGTAAATAATAAAGATGAACTTGCTAATTTGAGCATACAATGTCCCACTTATTCAGATATAAATAGCTATATTTTATGGCAGTTCCATTTGTACTTCGCTTGTTAAAGTTATTTTTACTATGTAATATAAATAGAAAGTTTACCTGATATTTATCGGTGGATAATTTGAATAATAAATATGAACTTTAATAAATTTTTCAGGATCGATTTCAATCAACTCGCCAAACCAGCGAATTTACAAAACAGTGCGGTCCTACGAATGCTTGAAGAGGAAGAAGCGAGGCAACGAGGTGGTCAACCCAGTAAGTAAATAAAAATTATCCGAGTTCTTTCCGAGAAGTCGTTTCTTGGTACTAAATCAGCGTCTTTTCAATAGATAGTAACGTTTATCTCTAGAATAAGACAGATAATATGTACGTGTATGTATATTGCACGTAGTCTGGTAAATGACCTCACGTGATCGTGTAAAATGTAAATGATCTCGTATAGAACGTCCTCTATTACGTCTAACTCTAGAAAAACGTCTGTTATTTGCCGTTTCTTAGCACATTCAATTTTTTCGAGACGAAGTTAGGGTAAGTTATAAAGCAATTTATACAGGGTGTCTCCGAAATCATGGTACAAGCAGTCGGGTGGCGATTCCATTTTCAAAAATAAGTCGGAAAAGAAGGATAATATTTTTTCGTTTAAGGCCTCGTTTTTGAGAAAAATAAGTTTGAAGATACGTCAGGTGTCCGTGTACCAATTGTAAGTTTTGAGGTCTTTCCGTTCCTATTGATATCTATAAAGATGAATAATGTCATAATTTGCTTCTTATCATTACTGTTATGTTATTTTCACAGTGTCCGTTGGAAATGATTTTATAAATAAGGATAAGGATATTGCTCTTTAAAAATCGTTTTATTAACGTAACAAGCGTTCAAAATGTCAACCGCTCCATGCATAGCTCTGCCCGTCTGACTAAGTTACCATCGATACGAGCAGAAAGAAAAGTCGGATAACTCGAAACTTACAATTACCACACGGGGCAGCTGACGAATCTCCAAACTAATTTCTCTCGAAAACGAAGGCTCATTATATTCGCCTCCATTCTTCTTTTCCGACTTATTTTTGCATGCGGAATCACCATCCCACTGCTTGTACTATGATTTCGGAGACATTCTGTATATTAAATTTATTTTACAAACGATTTCAAATTGTTAAAAATATCGCTTATAGTTACAATTATAAACGTACAGTATATTAGAAACTCAGTTCCCCAAGTGTTTTTCAATAGAATGCAAATAGTCATTGATCACTTTGTAAATTCGTCGTTAGTTTCTCAGAATTTGCTCATCACTGTAACGAACGATTTTATGTTCAACATAAAATAGAAGTGTTATTCTCCTCGTTTCAAGTATCTGGCTAAATGTCAAACTGCACATGCAAATAGATATTTCTTAGACAGGGTAGGTTCGAAATACAAACTTGAATATTTTGTCAACTGATACCATAATAATTAACAATCATACAATTGTATGTGCTTTCTCAATGTATCAGTCTATACGTTTACATATATACATACATGTAATGTAATTTAATATAATTCATTCCTAAGAAACGACTTCAGACCAACGTACATAGAAAAAGTAACATATGCATTGTATAAAGGGAATTAATCGAAAGATTTCAGCCACCGAAGCACCAAGTCGCGCATTAACCCAAACGAAGAAGACTAACAAGAAGCGAATCTTATGCTGCAACTGCTAATCATGAACCAGGGAGACTAACATCACTTTCAGCCAGTTTAACGTATCTACGGAGAGGTGAACACTAACAATGTCACTTGCACGACAAAACTTTGATCGGTCCTTTCTTAATCCTTAACTGCTATTAACAAATTCTCAAGTATTCTAGAAACCTAGAAACATCTTATTATGAATATTGTCATAAGTATATTTTCAAGTAATACATGACATTAGATGGCGGACTGGAAATCACAATGATGTACTTATGTAATTCAAAATTCTGAGAATTTGAATTTAATCGCACGTATTTCAATTCTTAAAAGTGTTACACTTTCAGTTTCATAGTTGATTAAGTTATAATTTTACTTTCTGCTATGACATATTTTCATGTTTTGGAAATATGAGTGTTGAATAACGAGTTTGTGAGTTTCTTATAATATAATGAATTAGAATATTATTTTATGCAAAAATATTGTGAATTGGCTTATACAACTATTTTTCTCAAATAATAAAATGTCTTGGTAATCCCCAACTATATGATACATGGACAGATGTATATATTGTAGTTTAAAGTGTAGTTTTATAACTTTAATTCCTTATTGATATATGTTACAATTTCACTGAAGAGATAATACATTTCCATTTTATCATAGCAGTTAAGTGTTAAGTTCTGCTTGTTATCCTTGCTTGGTGATCTTTGGCCTCTTTGCTTTTGTTGTTCGTCATTGGTTAAAAACAGTCTGTTTCATGAGCAGTGATAGTAAGCATGATTACAAATATTGGTCTCCTTCCTTTCCTCCGATGGCTTTGTCACCTGCTTTTTTTCACAAGCCGCAGATAATCATCTTGTTGCTTGAAATTTGCTGATTTGGTAGCTTTTTGGTAATTAGACAATCGTGTCATTATTACTTACCTACAATTTGGTTATTTTCTACAGTTTCTATTGGTTGTAATTATAATTGTTCATTCTTCCTTCATAGAATTATAGAAACATGCGTTATATTATACTTGTTTCGCGAAAAATAAGTACATCGGCCATCGAAAACAATTTATGTAGAAAATTATTACATCTAGACATTATTGCAAAAATGTATCGATAAAGCTATAATTATTTTCACCTGTGAAAAAAGTCAGAGTTCCTTTGCTACTGATAATCTTGGCTGTCATTTAAATCGTTGTATAAAATGTTAAAATCCTCAAAACTAACTTGGGCAGCTATCTCTATCTATGACTATCTTGTCTGTAATTAAGGTAATTAAGTTAATAAAAAAGCAAGAGTCATTTGTTGAACAGCGATCCTTCTGGAATTCGTAACATCTTCTCATTCGTGTTAATATCAATCCCCCACTTACTGGCCAGTTACCAAGAATCCTCTAAAATCGGTGACTAAAACGATCTACAATAATGAAAGGTACAGGTGACTTGGAGGTAGCGTCAGTTGTTGGCGAGTATCCGTTTTGGCAAAGTCGTATCCTTCTTCTTCTACTACTTCTTCTTCCCTGTAGCCGAGTGAACTTTTTTGTAGAAAGACGTGTGAAACAACGGTACGTTTTGCGTAGAATATTTCAAATTGTCGACTGCCAGTGAAAGTTTGACGTGTGTATACCCGATGTGTGTGTATGATTTGTAATACTGTTTCGTATGTGTCATGCAATTTTCATGATTTTATTGTGCCAGGAATTTACCGTGTTGTAAACTGTGACTTGTGGAGTGTCTATTGAATACGAGGAAATTACGTTTTATAATATAACATTTTATAATATATTACATGCATATAAGTAATTATACTCCAGATTATTCTTTTTTAGAAAAAGAATTGGCGTTTGTTATTAACAAAAGCGTGTTTTGTGAAACTGTATTAAAACTGTGTATACAACGGTATTCGTTTCATAAAATTACGTGGAAAGTCGAAGATTCTGCGAACTAATGGAATATAGGCAATGTTGCTTCAAGTGTGATTAAATAAACAGATATCTTATATATTTGAAATGCGATAGCGAACACCTGTCAAGACCAGTAACGAGACAAATTTTTGACTAACATAAGCTTAGGAGTTTATATAGTTTAAGTTTATATAGTTGATTTTCTTTCATAAAATCTCAGTGAAAATTGTGTCGCTATCGGAATAATACATCCAAACATTTAATCAATAGGAATTATTTCACGAGAAATATTTAACGATTTTACAAGCAATCTACCAATACAGTAATACTAACAAAATAATTTCAAAATAGAAACTTGAATGTGTTTTTTTCGTGCCGAGCACCTGTTGAAGTCTTAAATTATTTAGATTTATATCGAAGTAAATTAGTAAGAAATTCATTTCTATTTCTACAAAATTATTTTTGTATCCATGGTCTCGCGTTGATATCCAATATTCAAGGCTCCAAAACCAAAGAACCTAAAAATACAGCAAGGCTGGGCCGAAATTGTGAAAATTCTTCAGCAATAATCGCGTAAATATAAACTTGGCCAGTACCACGTTGCGGTATAGCAACGTGAATAATAATTCGTTTTATTGACGTAATAACGACTCTTTTCCACGCTTCTTTTTTATTAAACACGGAGAATGAAATTTGATCCAGCGTTCCCAGCCAAATACGTCGATACTTGTTAAGTATGAGATACGATGACAAGTAATGACGATGATTTGTACAAAACTTGGGCAAGCTTATACAAGCTTGTACATTTTATTTGCTTCAAATGTCTAAATTTCTGGAGAATAATGAAATTTTAATATAATAGTAGTAAGATGAAATTTTAAATATCTACATTTCTGAAGAATATTGAGAAGTAGAATGAAATTTTTGAAGATGTTAACATCTATTTTATAAATACATGAACATTTGCATACGTCATGGCTTAAAATTAGTTAACACACAACATAATGCGTCAGCGCACATGCCTTCTCGGTCAAGTCACCTTGTATGAATTACAAATAAGCTTTTGTCAACTTCTCAATAGCTTTTCCTGATGATGTAAATATGATGCATTTATATGTCGGTTACTTAAAATTACACAATGCCTTCTATAATACATATTTCAATTTTGAATCAGGCATTTCGTCATTACTATCCGAACTCAAATAAAGAATTAATTTAAACTTATTTACACAAATCTAATTATTATACAAATATAATACATACTGATCTTACTGATTATATAGCGTAAATTTCGGTATTTATATACATATATATTCATAGTAAATGAGCATAACAAATTCCAATCTCGAGAAATAGTTAACAGACTATAGTGAATATATATAGTGAATATAAACAACAATAAACAATATAATAATTTTAATAAACGTTCCTTTAAGTTCAAAATCGAAAATTGATTTTCCTGTAGCGTTTAGTCTTTGTCAATTTGCTGAATAGAAATTTGACAGTGAATTTTCATAAACGTTTCACTTGCTCCTTTTCTTGTTAGGACATTCGATTAGTAAAGATACTTTTCACGTTAAATACAAATAAGTTACACATATCGTAAACTAAATGTAAATACACTGTTTTCTTGTTACAAGTATTCCACATAGTACAACTGTGTAATTAATATAAACAAATCGCCACATGCACACGTATTTTTTATAAATTAATGTAAATAAGTAAAGATAACAGATACATTTTTTAACTCGTATTATAATAAAAGTTATTTAAATTATTTGCAGGACTTAAGCGCGTAGCTTGGCCTCCACCTCCAGAAGATCAGGATTTGGATTTCGTGGAGCAAGGACCCGTACAAGCGAAGGTAAATTTCACCGTTTGTTGGAAACTTATCGAAAATATACGTATGCTTAATAACGACACTGAATAGAGCAACTAGCGTTAGATACCAGCGACTAGTGTGTTTCTATAGAATAAATTAGTGATACTACCGAACCATAGTTCTAGAACTTTGTACATACTCTACGATCTACAACTTTAGAACACGATTCTGTAACTGCAATGACACTTAGATATTTATCGTAACGAAAAACGATAGACTCCTGCACCTTTGCCCGAATTACATGTGATTTTTGTCTCATTTTTTTACCCGCATCGTCGTTGCTTGCCCGTGCATCTGTTATGCGTGCATCAAAGATTCCTCATTTTATGTTTCTCCTCTCTTTTTCTTAACGAATGTGAACTGTTTCTTCCGTGCTTGCTGTTACACAGTAAACCTCCGCCCAGATTAGTCAAGTTACCTAAACTCAAACAACTTGTCGTGGCTAGGATAACTATTGCCACATATCTATTGCATCTATATGTATATGCATTAATTAATTAAAAAATAAATAAATAAAATATATAATGTTTTATAATTGTAATATTTAATTATAATAATTTCGTGTCATCTAGTTAATAGCACTTTAGTACGACTATAAAAATTTCGTACTGTGAGAATGAAATATAGGACTTGAGAAAAAGATGTCGATACATTTTGTAGCCACTGTAAATTTGAGTAAATTGAAATCTCTTCATCAGCGTGAAACTCTCGTTCACTTAACGTAAAGTGCACTTACTATGGTTAAAGAAACATTATTCAAAACATATTTCAAGTAATTTGAAACATTTTACTCGTGTGAATTACTTCTGTTATTTTATTTTCGCTTGGAATATGTACGGTACTTTCATGTTTCAAATGGTTCAAAAGTTAATTGCTAAGTGACATTTACTTCTTTTCAACTTTACACTCGATCGCACTTTAGTTACACGTATGATTTAGAATGATCCAACTATGTACTTATGCACGATAGTATACAATATCTCTCTGTTATGTTTATAATTATAATTGATAATTGACATTATAACTACGTACCTTCTTTTTATTTTCCACCAAGTATTTGAAATTACTTTTGAAATTAGATTGCTTCAACTCAAATGCCTTGAATTCAAGTAACTTGACTAATTTGGACGAGGCTTAAAGGTGAGATTTCCTATAAATGTTAAACGTGCGTGTGAATTTTGGACACAGCAGACCAATCACATGATTACAATACGCTTAGATGGCGCAAGGAAGATTTTCCTGTAACGTAAAAACATATAATTCGTTATCCAATCGTTTTGTAAAATATAACTTTCGAATCTACAGTTTAAGTACGCCAAAGTTCGTTGTTTCAAAATGCTATAACACCTTTATCTTTATTGCAGACATTAAACAGCCATATGACAAAAATAAGCAATAAAAGACACGATAATCAACTTTTTTTAGTGAATTATAATATTTCAATTACGGAACGAAAGACCGATACGAGATCAATTTTAGTAGCATTTTAGAATCAGTGCAAAAACGACAAAATAGATAAAAGCGATACAAATACCGATACAGGAAACAGAAATTTCGTTTCCTTGTCTCATGACAGGTCTTTAGCCAGTTGGTTTCCCAAGTTTGTTACTGCGTGCTGTCGCAAGAGTCAGGAGACTGAAGAGAACGAAGCCATACGAGATACTGGAATGAAAAATAAGGAAATGGAGTGGAAACATTATTGAGTGTTATCCGTACGCACACGATATCCACATTATCAAGTTTGCTGGTTGACTCGGCAGAGGCAGTTGCAAACGTAATATAGATATTTAAAAAAGAATCTTACGACAGTTATTCAAGTTAAAAAAAGGCTACGTATTGTTTTAATGCTTGGCTGTGAAATACATTATGGAAATAGAAATACGTTAAATCTCCGATGAAAATTTTACAATTTTATTGTTTTATCTTATAATTGTATCTTACAATTACAAGGTTCGATTACATTGAGGATTACCAACATATTTGATCTTCTGTATTACTTGAGTTATAACGATACTTGTAATATTTTAGATACTTTAGAATCCTATAGTAGCAGCATTAATATGTAATTTGAAATATCGAATTACAAAAATGAAATCGAATTAAAAAAATTCATAATATCGAAATCCATATCACCGCTGTTCTCTAAGCTTTTTCTCTAAATCGATGATACACATTATTTTATAAATTAGCAAATAATTAATTTTATAAATCAATAAGTTAAAATTTATAATCCAAGTTATACCTTGCTTTGGAAAGAATTGGATAAAGAATTATATTCAGTGTTTTACAAAGTGGGAAATTTTGTGAGAGAAGTTTATATAGGAAATCTCAGTGTAGTCAGTTTATTTGCGACTTCGTGCACGTGTCCCGACGACTGTGATACACGTTACGTCTGCAAATCATATACATAGCATTAATACAAAATGTAAATATGCATTTGACGACGCGGTTGACTACACCATCATGGATATCGAGGCGGATATCCCGAGACTATTTCTCCAAAGAAACATGCCTCAGTAACGCGCTCGAAACAATTCGAAAGGATGATTAAAGCCGGGCGAGCAAAATTCACAGTTCGATGCCTAGATTGGCGATACCTACAAAAGCCTCTGTTTTCCCTTTTATTTTCCCTCCGAAAGACTCGTGGAATCGGTGATCTCGCCTCGTACCAGAGCAGTCCCTCGTCAGGTTCATCGCCCCAGCCGCCTTCGACGATCGCTCGTTCGTCGACTCGAAGCGCCGTTCCATCGTCTCCGTCGCCCGTTAGTCCTGGTGGAACACTGCAACAACCGTCACACTTTCAACTTCAGTCAGCGCCAAAGGGTTGGCGACCGGTAACACCACCGGCTACTTCTCCCATCTCGCAACAACCGATACAGCCGAATTGGTACAATCAGCAACAGCAACAAGATCATCGTGCTCAGGTAAGTGGTTAAAGCATAGGTGTCGGCTTCCGTTACATTGTGCAAGCAGTGCGTCGGAATTATTCGAAGAGCGAAAAATTATCGAAGAAATTATTGTTGGGAAGCGAAGGGGCAAGTCGAAAGTGACGAGTTCGGTTAGTAATTAGTTTTATTTTCACAAATAAAAGCTATTGGATTTAGTAAGAGCAAGTGATAAAAATCTGCAAATATTCTATTTCTTCTCGTATAATGTTTTAACTGTGTATAAGAACTATAATATACATTTTTGATCGATACGATCTATGTTCCACTTGTTTTATAGTATCTAGGTATAATATTTAAGCTACATCTGATTACACATTTTGTAGCATTTTTACTACTATTTTCTGCGAGCATATTTTGCCTGATTTCACCTTCTTTAAAATGGGCAATCGTTTATTTTCCATTGATACGTTATCATAATATTCAACGTTTTCGACAATAAATATAGGTGATAATACAGATAGAAAGATTGTAAATTGTGGAAATAATTGTATTTGTGAAAAATGCTTTTGCCTCCATAAATGACTAGGTATCATTTTAAATTCAAAATTAAAACTATTTGAGCAATCGCACAGAAATGAGAGGTGGTATACTTTTTAAAGAAAATTAGGAATAGAAGAATAAAATTCAAAATATTCTTAATTTCTCTCGTCAACTTAATTACGTATAAGTTTATAAAATTTTGTTCAAAGTCGACACCTATGTACAGTTGAAAAGTTCAACAGGTGGATCGCTTCACAGAAGACGTGTACGATAACAAGGAACTTACTGTAATTTCCGAGTGTTTTATGTGTACCTTCCTCCACTGTTCTGGAAACAAGCGTGTAGTCAACGGCTGTTATAATACGAGATGTGTCTCCTTTGGATACTCGATACGTTCGAAGAATCTATTGCATCGCGATTATAGAATTTATAAGATTAATTTGATCGTGTTGTTAATTACAGCAGCATCCTCAAGATTATAGTTCGCCACGACTGGCACAAACTCACGCCCCTGCCGTTTTTGAAGCACCACCGTCCACAATCACGCTTCGCCCGGAGCCTCCAATCTCACAGGTAATACTTTTAATTTAAATATTTCCAATTAACTCTTTGTACATTCGTATATATGTACATTTTGTACGTTTAAACTGTCATTATAAATAGAAAATTGTATTAATCGAGACTCCTTCTCGGCGATCAGTTGTCGTGTACAGGACTGGATTATATGTAACACATACGATATTTTGCCAAACTTAGAAAAAGACAGCGCGAGTGAAAGAGAAAGAGATGCGAAAATCGACTTGATGAAAAGAAACGCATCGGTTAGACAATGTTGATGCAACAACGGAATTTTTCCATTTGCAATATTTATTGAATAAAACTTTTACCAATGTGATCGAGAGGTTTTTCTGATTAAAACAAGACCAAACACGAAATGATTTGGAGCATATTTGTCTATTTAGTTACATTAACTTATTTTCTTCCGCCAATTAAATATACTTGTAAATCTGACTAAAACTATACCACGTTTGATCTCATTTTAATCAGAAAAATCTCACAAATACATTAGCAAAAATTTTATTTTAAAAAATTAAAGTAAAAAAGTTTCGTCGTTGTCGCACAATTTGTATTTGGACAATTTGGACAATTTGTATTTTTTCATGGACGATTGAATTCGGATCAGATTACACTACTCAGCCGTCGAGCTTTACAGTGTACCAGCGATAACCTTAAATTCCCTAAAGGAGATCTTCCCCCAGTAGTAGAAAATATTATAATAATATCGATAATAACGGATATGTACAGTAGTGGGTGAAAGTTTAAGACGTCTATCGTTTTATGAATTACGGTGCTATACTATAAATAATGAATAACCAATAGTCCGCAAATGTCCGCTATTAAATTCTACTCTAAAATAACACCATTTCCAAGCATATTGTTCATACTTATACTGCCCAGTGTTTATGTGCCTGAGCAAAAACAATTCCCAGTTTCCGATTTTTACGACTGAGTATTGGATTCGTCCGAAACTTCTCCGAGGCCGAAATCATAAAAATAACCCCGAACGGTTCTTACAAAAATATTCAGATCATTTGTAGAGTAGACTTCGTTTTAAAAATCAGTGGCAGTTCGAAAATAGTCCTTTTCGGATAAGCGGTGGATGTGGTGGTTCGTCTTTGCTGTAGTTTTTTGGTTCATCGTAATAGCATCCATTTTTTGCTAATTTTATAACTACCACGTCTCCTTATGAACTGTCTCAGATGTTCCAATAATATTTGCTATATTTCTACAAATGTCTTATTCTTCTTGCGTAGTAATGTAACCATTTTTCTATCTTCTGAGCGTAGATTGCTTTACCCACGGTTTTCATTTAAATTTAGAAATTGTTATTTTAAATTTAGCATCTCAAGTTAAATAGACTTATTATCGTTCGATTAATTCGAAGCACCGCTGTTTGAATTAATTAATTAAAGTTAACAATAAATACAGCAAGGAATCGTTTCATATTCATCCTCTCAAGTACATATTGTTCATGTTTTGAGAGTCTCGTCGTCGTTCGTAGCTAGAGTGTGAGTGTATATGTAATAGCAAGGACAACTTCGAACTGTTGGTTATGTAGCATCTATGATATAGTGCGATAATCTATCAGAAGAGTAGTCATCTTAAAATTTGTCTGCCATGTATTTTGTTACCATGTATGGTATATTTATAAATATACCCATGTTACCATGTATGGTATATTAAAACTTAGATATATGTATGTGAAATAGAGATTTTTCATTTCGAATAACGGAAGCAAATAAAATAAAATAAAGAAAAAAAACGAAAGAAAGAGAAAAAAAACAAAATAAAATTGGGTATTTCATCCACGCACGTTCCTTATATTAGATACATTCTAGTTATAACGCTATAATTTGCGGAACTAGTATGAAATAATACAGAACGCCTGGCATGAGTTTAATCCTGAAATATGTGCTACTCTCACAATTTTCGAGGAATCGTTTATAAAGTTTACAATCTTCGGTTCCTCCATTATAATTCACTTGCGAAAAAATAGTTCTAATAAATCTGACAAATGTTTCAAATATTTTGAATCTTGTATGTACAAGAGACATGAATTATGTGCGCAAATTTTTCTATCTCTTTCAATCGCAATTTTAAAAAATTATTTAGTTCGTAAATACGTTATTTAATTGTACGTAAAATTCTCAAGATAGAGTTCATTTCTGTACGCTGCGCTGATGTAATCCTGCAAATTATCTTGGGAAAATTATCAAATTATTGCTTTTTGATAAAAGAATTTACATTTATTTTAAAGACATCAATCTGTAAATGCTTTAACTTTTCCAACATTCGATAATTTTTAGATTATAGGAGGAATCTTTTTTATTAATTTATCCAGAGATTCACTTTATCTTAAATAAACAACTTATACGGTTCCAAAAACAAGCTACATTAACTTCGAAAAATGAAACGATCGGAAGCATTAACGGAATGATCCTTGGTCAGTTTGAATTGCTTTCATGGACATACATGTCTGTAATAATAGTGAGCAATTTGGTTAATATCTCTGATCTTTTTAAGCTTTGATATGCTAAGAATGGCTATCTAAATAAGCAAAATATCACAAAAAAAGTTTACAAACAGTTGTACGTACATACTTTTAATATTACTTTCGAACTAAATCTAAGCCTAACCTCAATCTAGAAGAAATCGCAAAAAATTTGTCATTTTATTGCGCAATTTGCTCGCTAGAGCTGAAAATTTCTCAACAAGCAAAACTGGGTTATATTAACAGTAATATTAATCCAGTACTTCACTGTTTCACCTTACTGATATCCAATGAATTTATTTTTTGAAGTGATTAAGTAGTGAAATGCTGGTTGGCCGTCGCAGGGCGACTGCCACTAATTCAATCCAACTTGAAAGCTAAGACCGATCAGGAGAACACTTTTCATTGACAAGTTTACCGATTTAGCCCTGGTAGGCGAATCGCAAAATAACGAATTTATCTGGGGTTCTTGCTAGATTGGGGTTAGGTTTAGGTTTACTTCTAAAGTAAAATTAAAAGCACTTATAATTATTTATGACATTTTCTTGTGATATTTCACTCATTTAAATAGCCTTTTCTAATATATTAAAGGTTGAAAAAGTTGTAGATACTGACCAAATTGCTCACTATTACCTGTCTGTCGACACGGTTGTAAATGAGTAAGATGTGATTAACTTCCCAGTATAATTCCTTGATGCTATAAACCTACCAGGTGTATCTTCACATGCACTTACTTTAAAAATAGGTACACCGATAATGTTATTACATTAATCCTCAAAAATTATGTGATGATACCCATCTACAAGTTAATATTTTAAGAGATTATGTCATTGAGGCAACTATTTACTTTGGATTGCACTTTTATTATTGATTGGTGTGGTGCAGGCGAAAAGGTCGTTATTCCTAGAATACCTATAATAACCTCAGATTTATCGTTACAACTTAAACGTCCCCAACTTTCTGCTTTGCAATGAGGACTTAACTCCAATCGGAGAGTTAAACTCTGAAAGTAGCTGACGTTGATCTGCGGAACCCGTACTCGCATAGTCAATTATACGTAACATATTCACACGTGAATTCCAGCTACAGTCTTTACCTACTAGCACCTAATGGTGAAACAGAAAACATTGTTTATGAGAAGGCCCTCGTCTAAAAGAAGACTCTCACATTCTTTGGTAGAGACATGTCTAAAAAAGGTGGCGCAAACACATTTCTCACGCATAAACATTTTAAATGTGTTTATTTACTATACTTTAGATACATTAAAAGTTAAAAGCATCATTATCGACTATATTAAAAAACATATCAGCTTAAAAAACATATCATGCAAATCATATAATTCACGTATATAGCCTCGTATATAACCTAGATTAGAAATTATAGCATTAATGGCCTAAGCTATATCCTGATATTTATAAATAACGAAATATTATTTCAGGCACCAGCGCCAGTTTACCAAGCACAACCTGCCGCGACAAAGGCTCCAGTAAGCGGAAACATGAGAGGAGACTTGAAGTGGCCGCCAGCATCGGTGAGAGCTCAAACGGAAGCCGAAAACAGAGCTAGGATGGAATTAGCGAAAGGTCCTGCTGTTAGACCTCGCAGAGTACACAAGGACTATAGCGGATTTTTCGCTCAACACGCTTTGAACAGTACCTATCCTGGTTATCGAGCTCCGCCAGGCACTCAATACTTCACCCCTTCTTATCATAATTAGCAAATTTATCCAAGAGATGTTTACTTTTCTCGTAATGTCATCCTGAGCTCGATGTTTCACATTTGTAAAAACCGCAATTTTGAAATCAAATATTTGAAAACCTGAAATACTACAAATTTTTAAATTATAAACGGAAAGAACGTTAACGTATATATTTCGGTTCAAATTTCTTTTACTCTTTCTATATATATATATATATATATATATATATATATATATATATATATATATATATATATATATATAATATGTATATAGGACTTAGGACTGTACACGCATGACAAAATGCGTGTTCCGCTCTTCCAGTTCTTAGTCCAAATTAGTACTTTCACGAGATACACAAGTTACATTTTCCAGGTTCTTGAAACGCTTCCTGTTCGCATTTTGAATTTTAACATAAATATTTTTGTATATATTGAGACTGATGCAACACTTGCTTTTTCTCGCTGCGACTCTCATTTGCGCGTAAAAATTAAGATAATAATTTAACTTTAAAAACATATCCTTTTTACGTAATAAATATAAATAAATATCGACATACAAGTGAAAGTTAATGTTTTTGACGGAACAACGTATATCTCGTGAAAGAATCACAATTAATTCAAATATGTGTTCCGATGGAATATTGCTACCATAATGAAAAATGTCGATTAATGTAGATTTTTCAACGACTAACGAATATCTATGTTCGAATAAACATCGAATAAAATACGACAAATTCTTATGAATAAATCATTAATATCGAATATCGAAAAAGTTAAAAAAAATTGACCATGTGTCTATTGACTAATTAACGAAACTTTTTAATAATGTAATATATTGATGTGTATAAATAAAAGATATTTACAGATTTAATCATTAAACTTTTGTCTTTTTAAAAACATTTATTTCACGATATAATTTGAATATAACGCAGTAGTTTTCTTTATGAATAATCATACAAAATATGTTTATTTGTTAACATTTTGTATAAATTGTCTCATATGATTTATAGAATAATGTCCAATTCTAGAATGAATCACATTTCTATTTATTATCTTGTTATTAAAAAAGAAGCAAATAAATTACTAAAATAAATTTCAATGATCATTGAGTTATCCAAGTACCAATTTATTTTTTGTCAACTAATTAACGTATTAAAATAACTTAATCGTATAATATGTAATAGTTCTTCAAAAATTAATACACTAACAATCATTATCTTTGATTTATTTATTAATAATTTTCCCTGAGTTTTCTTACTTTTGGGATCCAAACGTAATGTAGTAATTTAAGAAGTACAAGTTTTGTTCTTTTAAATAAATCATTAATGAAATTATAAAATTAAAGTTTAAAGTTGTAAATAATGATTTATCAGAATAACGTGCATAATACAATTTTTGTATTCTCCCTCTGCATTACTGTATGTTGCACTGATGATTTGAATTTTATATGTACAATTCTTTCAATATTCGACTAGACAACATAGATAAATAAATTGTAGAAAAATAGAACAACAATGATGTAAATATCTTATTCGATACTCAAATATATAGCCTCTAAAAAATACAGAATGACGTAGCTTTCACTTTTTAATGTGATTGAATACTTAGATTTATAGCCGATAGAATATTATGCACGTATCGCATGATTAAAGTAATAAATTTATACTAAGGAAAAGCCATGGGTTTGCTGAATTGCTTGTAATAGTTTATATCGTAACCTTTCTCGGGTTTGATATCGTGGTAAATCAAGTAAATTGAAACATGTATGAGCAACGGGTAGTAAACGTTCATCATTCATTGGTTGTATCGTAATCTAAAATAAAAAGATATTAAAATATTGTAAAATAGAAAAATATAGATTGCACTAAAGGCTATAATACTATCAAAATAAATTTTAACCGACTTACCCTAATCGCTCTCATGCCTTGTATAGGTATTCTATCACTTCCTGTTAAAAATAACAAAAACTTTTTCTTTTCTTCTAATGTAAGTTCACGAAACACTTGCCAAAATAGCACAATCGTAGGGTCATCTTTTGTATATCCTTCTTTATAACTTGCATTCCTTTCTAATTCCTCCCAATCGTAATCTTCATTTCCTACTACAACGGCCATAAGTTCGTAACTGTGAAATAATTCCAATACACGACCGCCACAAACTTTATGAAAACCTTTATAAAAAGCATGAAAATGAGTTTCCACAGATTTGTTTAATGTATAATCTACATATAAATCAACAAATTGTTTCCTGTAAAAATAATTCTGTTAAAATACAAAATTTGAAATAAAAATGTCAAAAAGGGATTTTAAATGATATGCGCATACTTATTTTTCAATGTAACAGGAACTTTACTACCATTTGGTGTAAGTTCATATATCTTTTTTTCTCCAAACACGTCCCTGACCACTTCGAAGTGTAAACCAAAGACTTCTTCAAAATCTGCTTCTTCGTAATCAAGTATATTTTGCATACTCCTAAACGATTATTGAACATTGTATACTATTTTGCATTGTATAATAATATATCTGTTCAAAAAATATATATAATGCACAATTTACTTGGCAAAAACTGGTGACATATCTTTGATATCATTTAAGGCAACTGGTTCATGTAACAATTTCTTATATAGAGCTAATGGAAATGGTAAATCAATAATTATAAAATTATAAATAACTAGTCCACAAAGGATTCCAATTAGAAAATACATGTTTTCATCCTCAAATGAATCTTCACTGAACCAAATAACTCTAGTTTCTTCATATTGTTTGAACATGCCATATTTGGGATCTAGAATTTCTCTTAGTAATAACATAAAAAACTCCTTTCTAACTCCACCTGCATCTTCTGCTTCCTCGCCGTGAAATTTTACCTTTATAAAATAATGCATTTCAATTACACATACACACACGCGCGCGCGCGCGCGCGCACACACACACACATATATAAATTTGTATTATACATATAATACAAAAATGACTAATCTACTCAACAACACCCAGCCCAAACAACTATACCTAGAAACGTGAAATTTAGACAGTATACTGCTTTTATGATGAAGGCATGGGATATGAAAGTATTTTTGGAAATATCGACATTGAATGGGTAAAAATGGGAAAAAAATTTTTGTACGTGATAACTGTATTTCTATGTCCACTAAACTTCGAAAGATAAAATTCCGCATATAAATTTCTCGTTAAAAATAAAGAGACCGTGTTTGAGCAATTTTCGAAATGCAATTCTTAAATATAATAGGAGTGTTTAAACAAAAGGGTAATAAACATAAATTCAAATGCTGTGCGGTCGAACCTGTGGGCGGACAGCTAGTCTCTTATAAATAAAATATTTAAAGTATAATTATAATACTCACTCGAAGAGGCTTTTTTAAGTCACTAGAGTTATATTGTGCCAATTCTCGTAAAGTATCAGCAACTATATTTTCACGTGAAACGTTTAATATTACGAACTGATTATGATGTCGTGGGTCTATAGAAAATGGATCAAGAAATATTTGATTCATTACAGCTCGGGTTGCTGCCTCATTCATTGCTGATTGCATCTAACATAACATATATATATACAAATATAATATAATATAACATATGACAAATATAATATAGAAAATATATAAACATACTTATATGTATATAATATAAGTTCATGCTTTACCTGAATAGCTTGGTCCGTTTCAAGCAATATAATTTTAGCATTTGCGTCAAGAAGGAATGGATAATTACAAAACACCTTCTGATACTGAAAAAATTTAATTAAAAATGTAAATGTTTAATTACTATATTTTTAATAGCTTTTAAAAAGTTTAATAAATCAAACAGTCATTATATTACATAACGTACTGAAAAAGATTCTTTTTCTGAAATCCACTTTATGTAATCGGCCCTTATGTCTATAAGCTCTACTAATTCTGGCAAATGAAATGTAGAATAAGGTACTTTATTGCCTTCAGAATCTTCATTGTTCAATTTATTTAGCAAGTATAAAGAATCTAATATAACTTGCAACGTCACATCCCATAATATACCCTATATAAAATTATTCAAAATATATAAAATTTTAAGCATATTATATATTTCTTTAAATGATAAAATAAGTATTTGTGAGTATTACCTTATTTGGTTTAGATTGTTTTACATAATGCAGAACAACTGACTTATGAACTCTAACTAATCTCTCAAAATAATGAGGCGGTGCTTGAAGCCACCAATTTCTAACAATTTCAAGAACTTCTGGATGTAATGCTAAAATAGCTTTGCAGAATGGCTTATGTAATAAATTACAATTAAGTGGATTTACGAAACCATGATACAGGGGTAATATTAAATAGATTCTTAAAAATTCCGGAGAAATTATTTTAGGTGGTAAGTTAACAAAGGAAGGAATCAAGCTGTCTGATATGCAAGTAAATATCTAAAGAAAGAATAATATATTTATTATAATTTTATGTATGATAATATCTAAGGTTCGTAAAATTTATTTTTTTTATATACCAATTCTTGAATTGTGCTGTTATCCAATTCTCTAATAATTCCGAATAATTTAGTTGCTTGATCAAGATCCACTCCATGATGCTTACTTGAACATCCATAACGAGCATCATTTTTAAATAAGAATGATCCATTTACACAGGATAGACTTTTAAATACCGTTTCTAAATATCTATAAGTATATTAATTCACAAAATTGTATGAATGTCATTATTAATTGCTTATAAAAGAAACAAGATGTGATAAATTGTCAATTGGAGAAAGAATGAATTTTAACATTTTTAGATTTCTTTTAGATAGCCAGTAAAAAATTCGTTATATTATATACTTCTATAATAGCCTTAGGTACTAACTTTTCTACTCACGTCATAAGTTCATGATCAACAGATGAATTTGGTGGAACTCGTTGGCATGCCATTAATTGTTCTTCAGTTATTGTAAGAATTTGAGAGGAGCTTTCCAATGTTCTACAGTCATCTGGTTTTATATTATCCTGAAAACAATTAAACACATGATATTTATATTTATATAATAACATAAATACTATTATTAAGTTGTATGAGTACATAATAAGAATAGTAATTAAAGAATATCTACATTTTGTGTAACTACTGTAGCAAAACAATGATCTCCACCAGTGAAAATATGTTTAACGACATAGCCAACTGTACAAGAACTGAATTCCTTATCAAGGTCCATCATCGAAGAGCCATTTGATGCAACCCATGGGCCATGTACTACTTGTGGAGTTGTTATGCTTCGAGTAGAATTGTTACCTAACTGGCCTGCACCACCCAAGCCCCATGCATAAACTCTACCTTGTGATGGTACCAATGCCAAGGTATGTCTTTTGCCGCATGAGATCTCAAAATAAAATATTCAATATAGCATAAACACACGTTAATAAACAAATGATCCACGAATCTATATTTTGTGTAATATACCTGTGTAACTGTGCTACCCATAAGTTCCATAACTTGACGAGGTAAAATTTCATTATTATTACTCCCATGTCCTAATTGACCATACATTCCTGCACCACATGTAAATACTCCACCATCCTAATATGAGTTTTACATAACATTATTGATAAAGCTATTTACTGTACAAATAAAAATACTTACAACTGTTAAAAATACAGAAAATTCTTCTCCACAAGCCGCATAACATATTTTTGCATTTCGTAATGTTTGCAATTGATATGGTAAATTTCTATTTTGTGTATCATTTAGCCCTAACTGCCCAAATGTATTTTTTCCCCATCCAAATATAGCTCCTACAGAAAAATTTAGTTATTTCTCTAGTTATGAAAATAACTTACTTCGTAACTCTTATTATAATACCTGATTTTGATATAGCTATGCTATGATATCCTCCACAGGCAATAAAAGCAATAGGAACACCAGCTAAAGTATTGATAAGTTTAGGTTTTATTTCATATCTAATATCAACACCTAAACCAAGTTGCCCTTCACTATTAGAACCCCAGCTGTATAATTCTCCATTATTTGTTAATGCAAGAGCATGTTTCATACCACAAGCTATTTGTACTATAATACTTGTACCGAGAGTCTTTACCATACGTGGTGAACATTCCATAAAATTTTTGGAATTTAAACCTATAATAAAGATAAAATGTAAGTTCTTAAAAGAATAGTAATTGGAAACTTTGAAATATAATGTTTATAATAATAAATATCGTTACCTAGTTGACCTTCTGAATTATATCCCCAACTAAACAATTGACCCCATTCGTTTACTGCTATAGTATGATATGCTCCACAAGCTGCTTTTTTAAATACAAATGCATCTAATCCAAGTATTAATTCTAAATATAAAATTAGATATTTAATCTCATATAGATCTAATTTACTGATTTATGTTATCTACTAACATACTTACGTAATCTTTTTCTTCCTTGTTCATGACCAAGTTGTCCATAGTCATTATTTCCACATGAATATATTTTACCATCATGAGTAATAACCACTGTATAATTTTCACCACAAGCAACTACAGAAAGAAATTTTTTAAAGGTATAAACAATTAAATGAAAATCTATATACATAAATACATGTATGCATGAACATGTGATCATAGATGAGCTTACTTTGCTGAATTTCTGAAGCTCTTTTAAAATCAACTTCACATGGAACTAAAATAATTTCATCTTCTATACCACCTAAACCTAATTCTCCATGTCTAGTACTACCCCAACAAAACATATCTTCTTTTTTAAGTAGAGATTTTTGCACTTCTATAACAGGCTCACAGGCCAAACGTCGTTTTTTATTCCAATTTGCCTGCACAAATAATAACATAAAATAGTAACATAATATAGTAATCTTATATTTATTCAACGTCTGTATGTATTTTTTTATAATATGAATAATCAGACACTTAATTATTTACATATGTCCTTTTTAAAATTCAAAATACATCACAACCAAATATAATATTATAGTAGAATCATTCAATTGTTATTGTGCTTTTATTAAACTAATTTCTTAATACTATGGTTGTTAAGAACTCCATGATAATACATTAGAAATTATATATATGAAATACAAGCAATAAGTACATTGAAATTAAATAAATCAACAATTATGATTTAGTGAAATGATACCTAATATAAAAAAATGAAATTATTTACAATATATGCTATGATTTGGTTTATTTTATTTAGTTATATATTATTAGCTTATGGGTTAGTCATGAAAGGAATGACTGAAACTTAACTTGATAGATTTCAAATAAATAATATACATGCTTATATATATGTACATACTTTTATAGTATTATACATTAAAGTAGTAAAAATAATAATTAATATTTATAATAATTTTTTAATGAAAACATATATCAATAACTAACCATATTTTTCTATTTCTCTCATACTGAAAGCATCAGAAGTGTGGATGGGACATACTATTTATGAAAAACTTGTGGTATGGCCTAAAAATAACATTCTTTATAATTCTCTTATATTTAAGACTTTGAAATACAATTTATTGATAATAAAATTGTTTTGATATAAAAAGAGTCATATACTGACTAGTTATATTGTTATTTAAATTTCTAATTTGGAATACAGAGCATGAAAAAATTGAATAATATGTAAAATTAAATTCAAGCAAATATTTTAGCCTATTATCGCTAAAGAAATTAAAAATAATTTAATTTACGTTAAGGATGACTGTGCAGATATTATTACACTAAACACAATGTCATGTAATAAATTTTTATTATACCTGTTTGTCCTATCATAAGTAGAATTTTATCAAGTTAGGTTAAGAGACACGGAAGAAATTTGGTAGTTTAGTATGTGATAATATTTAACGAGTCAAGAAGTAACAAATTAAGAATGAAGGAATGTACAAGAAACTGAAACGCAGCAAATTTCACTTATATGTCGATAAGAATTTATTTTTATAGTAAAATACATATTTGTATCGTAATTTTACCGTTACTTACATTTCTCCTAAATAGTGTATTTGGGTACTTAAATATAGGTATTAGAAAAAAGGCAAAATCTACTGTATATACATATATTACAATCGCGATTATAATTTACTTATAGAGTAGAAACCTTTCCTTGCTATGAACTTTCATTACTACAAGATCACAATCTTGATAATAACAAGATTAAACATACAGATCCAAAACAAAACTTGAGATCTATAAAATAATAACGAAACTTATATAAGAGTATCTGCCTGATATACAATTCTGATATACAACAAGTTCTGATAATTGTTATACTATTTTTCAACACCTATGTATTTTATAACATTTATATACGTACATATAACGTTATAATCTAATTTTACAGATTACACATAGCACTTCTCTGATAGTACTCTACATTATAGTAAATTTTAATAAAACAAAAATGCTGGAAAGTAAAGCTGAAAATTACAATATATTCAATTAGAAGTAATTGAATTAAAGATAGAAATAAAAATAAATACCATATATGAAAAAATAATGAAAAAGTTTAGAAGAAAATAAGATAAAAAGAAATTGAATATATTTGTTGGTTGTATCTTTAAACGCACTTTACAATTTTATGGTAGACTATTTCATCTATCTTATATACGTAGTTCATGATTTATCCCTTCTCCCGAAGAAAATTGTGCGAGCGGGTGGGCAGGCGGCAGCCATATTATCAGTGAGGTGTCAGTATTGTCCGAACGTGACGGGATTTTTGGGTGTGGATCATACAATTTCCTGTCGTTTTCTCTAGCGGATATAGTGCAAGTGCAAGTGCCACCGGCCTACTGTGAATGTGTGGCACATGTGTCATAGAATTTATATCTTATAATTACAATAATGTAAGTTGTACATATTGAATTGGAACTCGGTATTAAGCAGTTACACATTTTATATGTATAAATCTTAGAACAAATATTTTTTTAACTATCTTCGAAATATTACTCGTTTCAATATTGTTAGACGTTTTTATCAAATTTCCTATTTCCTAGTTCCTATTTTTTCCTTGAGAACTACCTTGCTATTACTAACCTAGATACAGGTTATTTCTTTAAGTTATAATGTCATCTCATAATACTATAATACCCTTAAGAAATTTCTAATGAGAATACATTCTTTTTTTCCATTGACATTTTGATTTTATGTGTTCTATTCATATAATAGATTTATAAATATATTTGCTTCATAATTTTAGTCATTGAAGGTGACATGCTACATTCCAATATCTTTTTCGTACAAAGGATCATGCAGTAAACACATAAATGAAAATAAAGATTCTGTAAATGTAGATAAATAATTAATCGTTATATATGTAGAATAAAATGTCGAGATAATTTAATGTTATAGCTATCTAAACACGAATGATACTTTGAATGCAATGTGAAATGCCCGGTCTCTCGTGAGCTGTTTAGCAATCGTTTTTTTTTTAAAGCAAAACGAGAAGACAGAGACAGGATGACAGGATTATAAGCTTACATTTCTGTTAATCCTACGCATTTCTAGTCAATCTCAGCAATTAGCTTACAATATTTCACGCTATATACTGTATACTATATACCTACTGTGTATGCATAATGAAGGTCTTTCGTCTTTTTCCATAATTATCTTTTTCTTTTATTGAATATTTCGATAATTAAAATATCCGAAATAGTTTAACGTGTGTACATTATAATAACATACATACATACATATATATATATAATTCGATTTTACGTAAATTATAGCAAAACGTGTACTATTTATATAATAAAGGTATATAATCGATATGTAAATTACCGTTGAAATGGTATGTATTTGGCGTCAATGAGTGACCTTGGAAGAGATTTCGAAACACGAATCCCTTTTCATCATAACATTCCTTCATGTATTTACGTTATTCGAAAAATCTGTTTTTATCTTCTAGTACATTTCAGGTTTAAAAAGTGTCGTATATATTTGAGCGTTTTTTCGTGAAATCGTACCATAAATCGAAATAAAAATTTGAAATTTACCCAGCGAAAAACATGCTTTAGCCATTCACGTAAACACAGAGATTTTGCGACGAGTATTTTGGACTTCGGACGCAGTATGTAGTCGGAAATGGAGACTTTATTAATAGATACTTTCTATCTCCATGCTACGTGAAAAGTTGGACGGATACGTCCCGCTGAGCTTTTTTACCGCCATTGACAAAAAGTTAGAAGATATCAACGGTTCAATGGACGTAGTGGTCCTAGATAAAAGGGGAATGCTAGACACAGTGCGCAGGCACTCCTTACTCCTTATTGCGGACGGATGTCGGTCACGCGGATTTACATTATAACCTGTCTCTTCTTCCAATATGGAGACTTGTATGCAGTTCTCGACTATGAACACGCTATGTACATGTACTTCTGCTTTTTTTAACAATGATCTTGCAGTAATTTCAAATTGATCCGTGACTACAGAATAATATTAATTAGCAATGATGTTGCTTCTTTCTATTATCATTAATTATTGTTAGTTAGTATTATAACATTATTAAATATTTCTTAAATACCTTTTCGCATTTTTTATAGGATTGTGGAATATATTATAATGTATTATTGAAAAAGTACTAACTCGTTGAAAGTAATATTTAAAAAATGTTAATAATATTCGCGTATTCTTGTTAAACATAATATTTCTTGATAGTTCATAATATTTGGAGAAAGTTTTATTTCCATTTTTTCATTTTCTGTGTATTATAGTATTTAATGTATACAGAGATATTACAGAATTTATTAATAATATAATGTTTTATTAATTATAATTCATTTTTGTTACAGATTGATATTTTCGTTGTTTGACACGGGAAGACGACCAAAGGAAGCTACCAAAATGCCGAAAACGGTAGGTATATTTTATAAAAAAAATATATTCTTTAAAATTAGCTTTACTTTAAATTTTATATTGGTAAAAATGTGTAGTATAATCTTGTACAGTCTCTAGCAATAAAAAGACATTATTAAAAGTTAATGATAATGAACATATTTTTCTTACATACAATATAGTAGTATTCTAGGTGAAACAGTATTATTATAATAATTAACAAGTTCAGTAATAACAAGCTTCAAGTTATATGATAGATTGATAAAGTTATCCCTGTTGATATTATTGATAATTTTAATAAGTTTTAATAAATTTCTAATCTTCATTCCTTAACATATTTCGTATTAGTCTTGAATAATTTTAGAGAATAAAAAAAAGAAACAAAGTTTCATACGTACCTTTCAAATTGTAATGACGGTATGCTTCCATTATGGTATTTTTGAACAAAGAAATCATCGTTTAACGAGTTACGGCGATAAAACTATTTTACAAGAAGAAATAATTAGGACACAATATAAGTAACTATTACACAAAAGATGCTTCGATTATTTTAGAACGTTTCATTTTGAAGAAGACCGATCATGTCGGTAAACGTAAACCGTTCTCGAAAAATTACTTCCTTCTGTACACCCGGTATTTTAACTAAACGCTGATTGGCTCTGGCTATGCGCATCGGGTTCCTCACGTGATCACATTCGTTCTTCTTTCTTGCTCTTACGAGCTCTGGCTATGTTTCGGAAAGAGAAGGACAACAATGCATAGCTTATAAAGGGAAGAAGTGGGGGGAAAGACGCTGCCGGTTGCACTTGCCCCATAGCATAGTAGCCCATTGTATGACTTGAGACTTAAGATTTTGAGACCGGCATAAGTCGACAGTTCGACAGACAGACGGTTAAATCTTGTGGTATCGAGTGTTCATTCGTCTCGACCAATACATCTATAAATTTCCAGTGTTGTATTGTTGAGATTATTCACGTTCGGTGCCACAATACTCAGTCACTTATCAATTTTGATCGTTTTAACGGATCTCAGTTGAATTCGCGTTTACGTTCTCGTATCATCGCAGTTCACAGCCATGGTTGCCGGTGCTAAAATGGTAAGCGTTCATCTGTAAGCTATATTGTCCCTTTCAAATTCTTTCTTTAGCGATATATTCGAAAGCAGAAGGATATAGGTTAGAATTGTAATATTTCATGTGTGCATACATTTCTTCTTTTTTGAGAGAAGGATCTAAGATTATATACACATGTATGAAAAGGGTTAGAAGTGGCGTCCTTCCCTCTACCGGGTGACATCTCAATTTATTTCAATGAATTTTCTATTTTTGATTCTTGTTTCTTATTTTATATGTAAAGATGAATGTCAGGGTGACGACAATGGACGCCGAACTGGAGTTCGCGATCCAGCAGACGACTACCGGGAAGCAACTCTTTGACCAAGTTGTGAAAACGATCGGGTTGCGTGAGGTGTGGTTTTTCGGACTCCAGTATACCGACAATAAGGGCGATCTGACGTGGATAAAACTGTATAAAAAGGTAGGATGACTGGTTGTTTATTGCGCTATATAATTCCTTTAACCGTACATGATGCCTCTTTTTCGTATATGAAATTGAGCTACATGTATCTGCAAATATCTAAAAGCTTCTGTAGTTGCTTCGGTGTGAAATACGCTCTGTATTTAATCAATAGTCAATATTAAACTATTTATTAAGTACTTACATATTTATTACTTTCTATAGATAAAATACATTAGTGGATAATATACTATTACCTATCATAATTTAGAAATAGTGAACAACTGCTTTCACGAGATAAATTTTTGTAAGACACGTGAAGCAAAATATGTAATATATAATTTATCATTGATCATTCAATATAACAGCTTTATAAGATTATTTAACAGTTTTTAGGAGTTAAAAGTGAAAAAGTACTTATACTATTATATAGATGTTAAAATGAAATTATTTATTTTGGTATGAATGACTGATGTCGATTGAATTCAGACATTTACATGTGTCATCTTGACAAAAAAAGTAACTTAGGGAGAGATGTGACGGCAATGCTGATGTCATCGACTTTCGTAGATTCGTTACGTTTAACGATCAACTACACGTTCAATTTTACGCTCGATTCTTATCTCACAGTTACAGGTTACAGTATCCATTCTTATCTTATATTCATCTATATTATCTTCCTAAAAAATAATTTGTATTTATCATAGCACAATTAATTAATTATTCATTTACCTAAAATCTACATCTTTGGAGTAACTTTTCTAATGCATTTATAATCTTACATCTCTACATGAACAATTGTTTGCAAAAAAGTAAAAATATAGTAATAATTTTAACAACAAAATTACTTTTTGCAATTAAATTTATATTACGCCTATTCGTTAAGTTAATATAAATAGAAATAATTTTTTCCAATCCTAGTCCTTGCTGTTTATACGAGATTATAAATCATTAATTTTTTACCATTTGCGTCTTAATTATTATCATAGATAATTTAAAAAATGCATGGAAGATAACCATGAAAAATGATTATTTTGATCATTTCTTTTAAAGATATCGTATTTAACACGATATTCTTGATTCGGATTCTTTTAGGTATGAGATGGAAACAATTCTTTTTAATCTGGCATGTTTGATGATTTACGTTTTAACTATTAGCTCTGAAAATATAACAGGCAGGCACGACAAATAGGAGAGAAGTCAAATAATCATGAGAAACAATTCCGATCATTTTTTTCAAAAATATACTTGCCATGATATTTTCGATTGGGTTTTTTTTTTTTTTTAAACGGAATTCAGCCCGGAATCACGGACTTCCGACGCGTGATTTCAAGTACAGTTACGAGTTACGACCAAGTGGATGTTCCATTTGCTTTCACCAAGCGGTTGGTGTAGACGCGCCTTCACCTTGACACAGTCGCGTTCGCGTATATGTACCTTTATTGTCTCTTTGTCGTCTTTTCTTCCACGGGTTTCAACATTTCTGCGAGCCGACTAAACGTGACCAATTTTAGGCGACCGCGGCTCATCTGGTCGTCTTTTCTTTTTTGCCTTTTCCTTGTTCTCATTCTTAGAATAAGACGCACGAACATATTTTCCAATGGGGAAAATGAGAAACTCGTGGAAATCAAAACGACTTGTGGTCGCCAGGTGAAATTTGATTTAACTACATATAGAAGACTTAACTTAACTAACTTAACGGATAATGATCTTGTAGGAAGCAATCGGGATTGGACAATCCATTTGAAACATGTTTCACTTATATGAAATTATCATTTATCATTTGTTCTATCGAAATATTCTAAAATCTTTTATTTGAAAGATATTCTCTAATTTTAGACTTAATTAAGTATGATGAATTATATGTAATCACATAAGTGTTGAGTTTTCGAAGAAAAACGGCATTTTCGTGCTATTGTTATGTGAAGGATAAATCTATGTTAAAGTTCAAATACTAATGGTTACATATCTATGTTTTGATAAAGAAACGTTAATAAATTATTACATTATTTCGTAGTGCAGCTAGAAGGAAATTACGTAATTACTCTCTTAATCACGAATTTATAAACTTTATGCAAATTGTAAAGCATGCCTACTTTAGCATATAATGTTTTAAAAGTACACGTAATTATGTATTTACATTTCCATTAATACGATTAATTAGAGATTAAAAATAATTACTACAACTTAGACATCTCTAATTAGGATAGAAATTTCTATAAAGATATATGTTTAGCTTTTATTTATTTTTGCAGGACAGATGTGAAAATTAGATAACGTAATTATATTATCTGTAGTTGCAGATAATAACAAGTATTTCTATCGTAGTATGTATATTGTACAATATAGTATGTATATGTAACAATAAATAGAGTGGAAGTTACATTGCTATTTTAGGCCAAATTTCGTAGAAATCATAATATAATAGATTGTATTATCCTGTTATTTTTATTACGTACAAAAATGAAAGAAGCGATACATTTTTACATTTGAATCAGTGTCAATTAATGAAAAATTGAATCTAGGAGATCCAGATACAAAAATAAGTATTGTACTCTTTTGTTACACTTCATTTCTGTTGTAATGAAGTTGATTTTCTTGAAAATTATTTGCAGAAAAATTCTAAAATTCATTGTTTGAAAATTTCTTCACTTTGTAAAACTGAGACGAACTAAACTTGTGTCATACTTAAAGGATCGGTCTTGCCTTTTTTATCTCTAAAATTATCGGATTATATAATATATGGAATTTTGCAAACAGTTTTGTAAAATTGTAGGGTAGCATCATTAATTGGAATTTTCGTATTAGGAATGTAAATATAAATCATTAATATAGATTTTGCAAAGAATTTTAAAAGCATTTTAAAAAGATATTGTAGAACAAAGTTAAAAAATTTCAGCAACTACTGTACGTTTAATAGATATGTACCTTGCTGTTGTAGTTCAGTTGAACGTAAGAAGATATAATAGACTTTGATAAAGAGATAATGTTTTGTGAGATCAGGTTTTATTTATAACTATCAAATTACTTACAACTAACAAATTATAAATTTGTCACTAATATTTTTATATCTCATTTTAAATTCGTTGTCTGCATTATTAAATAATTATAAATTTATTCATAAATTAAAAAAATGCAGTACGTGCATGTTAATTATATAAGTTTCCAAATAAGAACTTCTATACTGATTTTCATACATTTTTGAGGATATAGTGAATATTTTTTCCGTTAAAAATTTCTTTAAACCTAACTTTCAATATTTGGATCGATTCATGTTTATCTACAATTCTAAAATACTTTTCTTGCTTATAGTCATTTTTTAAAAAAGCAATGAACGAATACTCTCCCTCTTATCTAATCTAATCAATTGAGTACTTCTTAATTTATTACTCGAATTGTATTTCTTAAAAGTGTTAATTTTAACACATATTTAAATGCAGTTCGTGATTTGAGAGAAAAAAGTTCATTTTATTAATTATTTCAATATCAAGTAAATTAATACATTCTTTAAACAACTTTATGGTACAGTACCTTAAACTACATCGAATACTACTAGTGTACTTAGATAATTAAGTTTATGCAATAAACGATGAAAATGAGAAATCTTGGCATCAATTTTCAGTATCATAAGAGAAAGCTCGTGACCTATCTTTTAGGTGTGATGCTTTTTTTCAAGCAACGTTTGGAGAAATGTTTTTAAATTAGATATTCATTGTTTTCTAAATTAGGTATTTCAAAAAGAGTATTGTTAAAGATTATATCTCTCACAAACAATATTATGTTTGAATTTGTCCCTCCTAAGGCTTAATATTTTTGCCTTAGGATTTTGATTGATAAGAAATGCCAGAAATACTCGACAAATACAGAGCATAGAATACTGAAGCAATCCCATCGTTTGCAATTACAAATATAAAATTTCAGCTGAAAACATTTCACTGGAATTATAAATATCTTGTTGGAATTATAATTATCTTATAATTTAATAAATTACAAAATACATACATAGTTTCTTATTAATTACTTATAATTAAAAATTTAAACGATTTAAATTTAAATTCACGATCAAAATTACAATTTTCTTTTCGCTTTTTTAAACTGATTTTTCAAAGTAAAATTATATACTTCTTTTTAACCAATTCCAAGCATAACAATTACCTTTCGACCAACAGAAGTCTGCAGTTATCAAAGATAACGATTTTCCTTAAACGAAGCAGTTATATTTTTCGATTCACAGATCCGGCGAAACTAACTGTAAAAAGTGAAAGAGGAGCAAATGGTCGAGAATACATTCTCAGCGCTATTCTTATATTGTACGCATTCCATACAATGGAATTTTTCGTTCGATATCGAAGTTCTCTAAATCTGATTTCTCTTCATTATCAATAAAATTGATATAATACTGGAGGAAAGTTCTTCAAAATATCTTTTTTTAATATTTTTGCGGTACAAAACTTGGAATATAAGTGAAAGATCGAATCTAGATCTACCGGCCGGAAACTTTAACGCATTGCAATAAGATGAATATAATAAAATATAGAAACGTAGCCGGTCTATCGGCTCTGTGTATTTCTGGCAAGTAGTATACCGGGTACTAAAAGGACTAACGACGAATGTATCGCTGACTTATCTTAACCGCTAGGCGATATCCTAGTATGGAGGCAGCTAGTCGATGTCCGGTTAGATCGGTTGTTTTGGTAGACTTTTTCTTTAACAACCCATGAACGATTGCCTGCAGCCGGAAAATGCAATAACGAGGGTGGTGAAGAAAGAGGTGAAAAAGAAAGTTCGAAAGCTGAGAGGTCGCTCCGACTCGGACACAGACGACGACGAGTTTGAAGATGACCTGGTAAGCCACGGGAAGAGGGACTTGCTTTTCTCACGTTCCGAGATTCTTTGACGTAGAAATGGGGGGTTCGGATCGAGAGAAACGGTAGGAAAGGCAAATAGGTCGTCGCTTCTCAAATTTCTTTGATGACAGACTGTTTATAGCTATAGTGGCTCGCTAGAAAATGTAGAAGACTTTTATACGTAGCTATATACATATACATACACATACATATATCGTGTATGTGTGGAAAGCATTTTGAAATTTCATTAGTGCTATAATGAGACTGCCATGGTTATATTGATCAAATTTCAAACTAATTGGAAAATGTATGTAGAAGTTACACGGAGAATATATTTTTTCTGGGATTTGTATTGATTGAATATGCATATTTTTTCGATTCTGTTGCTTAAAGAAAAAGAAAAAAAAAAAAAGAGCAGAGCTAGAAACAGTATTGAAACGAAACAGCTTGCGCCGTTAAAGACTTCTTGCGGTTAAAGCTATATAAAACATAAACCACAAATTTCCACTTTCTTCTTTAACTGCCTCTAGAATTGCTTCATTTTTAAGGCATTTTTATTGTGGAAGAAGATTTGAAGAAGAAAATGATATTTATTTAAAGTAGTACAGCGTTGGAAATAATCAGACTGCGAATTTTTATATATTCATGCGAAATGTAAGGATGCAAGAAGACACAATTTGAATGAAACTTAATAAATATATATATAAATAGATGTTTAATCTTTGTTGGTTCCGCTATGAGGTTACAAGCACTTGATCTCGCTTAACCTGCTTAGCCTGCTGAATATGTAACAAATATTCGCCATTTATACGCATGCTATACAATATATTAATGTATATAACTATACAATAAACACGATCTATGTACAAATACTAGTTGGTACTTACATACTCAGGTTTTTCCCGGAACATTATATATTATATAATCTTTTCCAGTAACATAGTTGAAAGTTTTGCGAATTTCTGTTGGATTGCTAGGCATTCTATAGTCCGTGAAACGATTGTCACTAGAGATGGCGTGTAAGATCACTAACGGGTGATCTATCATAGCGATCGTAGAATCACCATCATGGTCGTGACCTAACTTCATTCACGACCGTGATGAATGAAGTTTTTTTCTATCTCGGATGAATTTGTTCAGTGTGATCGCAATTTTTACAAAATACTTGCATATAGCTTGCATAGAGATATCTGCATATAACTTTAATTTAAAATTGCCTTAAGTTTTCTTTATATATCTTAAATTTACTTAATTCGTTATTAAAAACGAAAAGTGATTCAATTTTCCTTTCTTCATCAGTGTCTTAAAGAGTAAAATATTAATTCTTTCTCTCTATTTTAAAATCGTAATATTCGCTCGATATCGTTAATATAAAATATACAAGTTACGTGATTCGTGCGAAGAACAGTTATGTCCTTTATCAATGAGAAGCGATCAGGAAAAATTACAAATTGCTGTAAAAAATCCCCTTCATTGCAGACGAACGTGATCGAGTCGTGATTCACAAGTAACAGTTCATGCCATTTCTAGTCTCTGACTCATATTTTAGATTTCTGCTTCCTTTGTCACATGTTAACGTTTCACGCACCTAAACCTTATTCGATAAATGGTGAGAAGCGCATAAAAATGCGTTTAGCAGTTCTCGAGATTAGCTGTAATATATAGAAGCTTACAGTGAAATTTTATACATATAGATACACAATATAATACATACAATACCATACCATACCTATTCATCGAATTTTCGTAAAAGAAATGATTCTTTTTTTCAACAAATTTTTCGCCCCGATTTATAGGTCTCAAGACACGGTATAACGTTTATTTCAATCATTTTTAGATATCTTTTGTCATTTACGATTTAGAAGCACTTACAGAGGTGGTCTGGCTTGAATAAAAGAGTTGATTTCTTTGACGTAAAAAATAGGCACGAACGAATTATGCCTATATTTCTAGAAACGTCTAACGAACACTTGTGCAAAGTTCGAAATCGACGTGTATCGGCTCCCTTGTCAAGTCCAACCAATACAACAGCATGTACCATTGTATCTTACGAAATCTAGACGCTGTACGATACAATACAATTGTACAGAAACGAAGTATATATATGTAAGTACGTGTGAGCGCACGTAATGCACAATTTACATAATAAAATTTACATAAAAAATATATACATACATGTACAGCTATACATATACAATAAAGATTATAATTTTTAATAGATACAATGAGTCTCTAATTAAGTTCTACGTTTCTTCAATTGTGAAAATATAAATTTGCATAAAAATTCGCAGTTTAAAAATAGTTGAAAACTATCTCAAACAGGAAAATTGGTAATAGAATAGAACATCTTCCTTAGCTAAATACCTTCTTGTGTGTATATATATATATATATATATATATATATATATATATAAATATATATATTTAATTCGAAATATTACGACATTCTGATATAGGAGAAAGAAATAGATTGGAAGAATTTTATGCATAAATTATTATATATAGGAATTTTACCGATTTTTTAACTTGATATTTTTCGTTCTTTTTTTCTTAGAAAATACGTCTGAATAACGTTAAAATTGGTATAGGAATTTGTCATGCCTCCTTCGCATTTATCTAAAAGAAAAAGTAACGAGAAAATAACAGCCTGTGAAGATACGAGGAATTCGTACGTACAAGTAGTGCAATTCAGTTAAGATACACTGTGTTATTCGAGAAATGAATGGAAGAAACTGTTATGTAAACAAGAAGACTGGTTCTCCTTGTTATATTAGACGAGCATTGACGATTATCGTCTTTTTGTAAATTGCTCTTAAAAAAGACGTCCAACAAATTGCGAGAAGGTTCATAATTTCGAAATGGAATAAATTACATTTGTTAGGTTGGTGTATACAAAATGTCTTTTTTAAATGAAACTTTACTAGCAGGTAATGCCTTCAAGAACACCATTTATTTCACACAAAATAAATTTAACTAGTTTTATTATCCTAGATTTATCAAACTTATCAATTCTAGAATTTAAAAATTCTCCAAACGAAATTGTTACAGTATTTTAACAATCTATGTATCAGACAATTAGTTAGTTTTCTCTAACTTCTTCCAAACGACAAATTAATTTTTTTAACAGCTTTCATGACACGTTTCGTCATGCAAGAAAATTTAACGAATATTTTGATTATTCACAATAGCTAATAAGATTTTCATATCTATGTTATATATCTTTTTAACATCGAATATACCTAGTTTATAGTAAACTTGCCTTTCCTTTAATATGATATTTTATCGAGGATAGTATAAAGTTTAATAGGTGAAATAAATAAAAATTAATAAATTATAAAGGTTAATTTAATATGGTTCGTGAAATTGAAAGTTTAAGTAATCATCATTTCATATGTACAATGACCATACATAGACAGTAATGAAACTAGTCGTTGCTAGAAGAATTAAGAAACTTGGAAAAAGTAAAAAAACTTCATGTTATATTTATTTATTAGAATACTTCCATATGCATCAAGCAAGCAACAACCATAGGTATACAGTAATGAAACAATACGTTGCTAAAAGAAATAACAAATTTTGAAAGAGTCACAACTTTATTTTATATTTATGTATTGGAATATTTTACATTTTTGAATGTTTAGTGCTTGAAAAAATTATTTATATCGTGGAAAACTGACTTGTAGAGTGAGTCTCTCGTTATCGATTCCGAACATTCGTTTATTAACTAATTCTGTATTCTAATCTGTAATATTTACTTCTGAATATTTACGTATGTGTGGACTTTGTATCTTGCGAAACAAGTTTTTCTTAAAGAAATTATTAAAAATAATCGTCTGTAGCGTTCAAGCAATTGGTTATATAATAACGGTAGAAATTATCAATTTTACGGTAAACCTAAAGAATGGATAGTGAAAGAATTGGAAGAAAATTTCAGTGGTGAACGGTGCAATTTTAGGAGGTTACAAGATATTCCAGCGATGGTGATACAACCGATAAGAAGATAACTGTTTATGAGAAAATAAATCAAAAGTGCAGACTAATGGTTTTACGTATGAGGATTCGTTTTCAGAAAGAACGATTTACTATTTACGAGCTACAAAAAAAAAAAGAAAAAAAAAAGGAAAAAGATTAAGTGACGAAGAAAGTTGTCAATTTCTATTATTAGAAGCGTGTCTTGTATGATAGATACGCACGTGTGATTACTCCATCTTGTTGGAAATAGCCTTTTGTTAATTCAACATCTGTTGGTTGATTTATAAATCCGTTAATTATACATATCTTAATAATTAAGTCCTCACAATCTGTCAGAAATAACAGCTTAATGAGAGAATTAGCACCGTTAATGAAACAGAGCACATCACGCTACAATCTTCTGTTGATATAAAATCTCATCTTTCAGTGAGTATCATATGGATTTTCTCGGTACATGCAGGATTATATGTATCTATTTATTATTAAATGAAACAATGCGTCATTCGTGATTATTCGTGTTGTTCGAGATCTTATGGAAACGTTCTTGGACTACGGACACGCGATACGAGAGTACTTTCGTTTTTTTAGCGTCTCCTTGACACGAAACGATTCTGATGAATTTGTAATTGAAGACCTTGGTGCAAAAATCGGGCAAGTGCAGATTTTTAATGTTGTGAAAAATTTGAATGAAACTGAATTAAGTACAACTTGTTGAAGCTATTACACTATAATATTTTGGACCTAGCAAGGCATTAGTATGACAAATGATGTAAGAAATGATACTTCTTACATTTTTGAAAAATGTACCTATCTTTCTCGATATTTGGAATTGGGTTAGGTTTTTGGACCAAAATGCTAAGAATTTGAAGTGAAATATTTTGTTTTGAATCGACCAGAAAAAAGACACGCGATTAACAGAATATGTTTACTAAACGTTTGAAACACTTTGGCTGACAAATTAACGCTACATTAATGCCACCATTAACGTTATATATTAGAACAAAAGCCGGACAAGTCCTGGACATAGCTGATTCTTCTTCTCAAAGGTCACATTGAGTAAGTCCAAAAATTGTTATGAACGCATTGGACCTGCCCGATTCTTGCGCCGATCGATCAGTAGTGTATAAAAATATATAAAACTTCAAGGAGTCAAATTTTTGTAAAAGGTGGATTTGGATTTTTGCACCTTCAATTGCTCTTTTACATCTTCTATCGCAGTCGCAGTAATCTACATATTTACTGAGGAAATTTGCCTTTCTTCGCCTTCATCCTGTTCACTAATTTCTAAATACAACTACTTTAAAAATATGTTTCAACGCTTTTATGATTTCTGGGAAATGTACATATCTTGTACTAAATATATACATGCATATCTCGTCATTTCTACTTTTATATATAGTGTGTCCGGTTTATCTCAGGCCGCTCAAATGTCTCGAAAAACATGAATGATACGAAAAAATGTTTCAGACAAGAATTGCACGATATCCACGGAGATATACTATGTATCTTGTGTGTTTGACCTTATGATGATCTTGAAACCTGCTACGAAGGTAACGTTATAATTTTTAAATAGAGACCTCTATTTTGTATTACATATTTTTGTAGCTGACAGTCAAATGTTTTCAAGAAAATACAAACTTGCGTATTTCCTAAGTATTACCTAAAAGTGTCTGTTCGTACTGACTGCTTCGGAAACGTTAGAAAATTGCGGGCTTGTCTATCTACAATGCCATACGAATATGTAGTAGAGTTGGGCATTATTCGAATTGTTTCGAATAAATATTTATCCAAGATAATTATTAGAATAAATTCGTATCAGTGGAATAATTATTTGTTACTCGTAACAATTATTTTCTATATTTATTCGAATAATGATTGCACAGTTGTTCGCATAATACGAATAATTGTTCTATTTAATTGTGTATAAGTATGTACAGGTACCGGTACAATTCTCACTATTAATTTATCAAATAATAATTTACAAGGAACGATACACTTTCTAATCTGGCATTTAAAAAAGTTAGTTACAAAAACCTATAAAATATTACAACAACGTAGCCTGAAAATATTTCTCACGTTCAGTACCATATCTACCCTTGATATACCATATAAATATTATATTAAAATATAGTATAATACAATAATAATAATATATAATTAATATAGCGAAAATAAAACAATATAAAATATTAATATTGATAGGTATATAATATATAATTCTATCTGAATAAATTATTCGATCAAACTTTTATTCAGGCAAATTCCTGCACGAATAATTTCTTATTCAGATAAGTGCTTGTTCGATTGGATATTTATTCATCAGTGGCGAATAACATTTGATTCTTTATTTTTATTCGTTTACTATTATTGGAGTAAAATTTTGATCAACACTGGCACGTAGTGACATCACGAATAACGTCTTTATACTTCCCCGTAGTGTACACCGAGCAACGCTAATGCCAACAACAGGCCGAATTTTAAAGTTAGTTTATTAAGAAGTTTAAAGTGTAGTCAAATCATAAAGTTACAAGTATGAGTTAGTTATAAGGATGGTGACAAGCGTAAGAGTTGGTAGTGTTTGGAAAATATCAGACTGTTAGCTACAAGAATACGCATTAAAAAATGCAGTTATCTATTTAAAAACCTGTTTTTCATAAAATATTTCAAGGTTACTGCAAGGTCAAATACGCAAGAACATAAGATGTCCACCAGAATGTCGTACATTTTTTCGCATTATTCATTTTTTTTTTTTATTATTTGAGTGGTTCGAGATAAACCGGGTACACATTATGTATATCTTCAGATTTACTTCGAACAATTGACCAACATAATCAAGATAGTGATTGACAGTGTCAATGAAATTTTCAAACGTGTAAGTATGACGTACATAGGTAATACTACTCATAAAAGTCAATGTCTACCTACAAGCGTTCGAATACCGGTGTATTTATTTATTTACGCTCGAGACAGCCACGGTTCGATCGGCATCTACGATGTAATCATCTTCGCGTAAATATATCATGCAGAAGGCAAGATCGTTATCGGGCGAAGCGCAAGTCCGTAAGAAGAGTTTGAGTTATCTGCGCGTTTCGACACGTTATATCGATGACGTTGACCTTAAGAGTTCCGTAAAGTAAAGAGCTGTACTACAAAACGAAGAGATATCGGCGACTGTTCTTTAGCAAAGTAACTTAGCCAGCTTATCAGCTAGTGTTTTATAGGCGTGATAAAAGCGAAAAAAGGAGAAGGACTGAGCGCACACCGGTTGCGCGTGCATTGTGCTCGAACGAGGTGCGCTGCTGGTTTTGTTAAAACGACCCAACCGCGAGTATGTTACGTCAATTGCATGAAAATAACGCTGGGTGGATGAGTCATTACGTCGACACCATTTAAGGAAACAAGAAAACCGTCCACCCGTTCACTTTATCCCAGAGACTAGTCATCTTTATCATTTCTTGGCCTTGCCAAGCGTGCTACTGCTCTCGGTTATTTGTTGGACAAACAAGAGCTTGTCCACCAACGCACAGTCGTTTCGTAAATGCTGTAATTTTCCTCAACTTTGTTAACACTTTTGTATCTATGCACCAAATATTTCGTCCGTCTTTTTGTATATACATGCACAGTACTATGCAGAAATATCAGGTCATCTAGCAAATAAATACTATCTTAGAACTGTAAAACCACCTAAAAATTTCCAATTCTTATATTCAACAAGTTCCACGTTATACACATAATTGATTCATTAAAAATTTCTGTGGCACGTGTTAAATATATACGATTAAAATACGTTTCAAACTATTCGTTTTCAAACACAAATATCTTAATAGCTTTTTTTATAAAAGTAAAAGTAACTTGTAAAGACATTTAAAAAAAAAAAAAAAAAAAAAAAAAAAAAAAAAAAAAAAAAAAAAAAAAAAAAAAAACGATAAGCGTGAGAACTCGAGAAATTTTGAACCATTTATACATACCATATCACAATGTTCGTTCTTTTGAAGAATTAGTTTCGTCTTGAAATCATTTTTTCCATCGGTAAAAATAATTGAGATATTGATAAATTCAAATTTTTCTTGAAAAATCGCAATTGATAACACACGTACATAGGTACATGTTTATTTTATTGGTTTTAATGCTACATCCCAAATTTTAAAAATTAGCAAAATTGCTTTAGTGGATTCAGTCGTTTAAATGGTCTGAAATTTTCCGAGATTCTAACGGAGATTCAATTACGCTAAATGATCTTATGATAAATTACTAGATAGACGTTGGATCTCGAAAAAAATTTAATAAAAAACAAATTTGATTCCTGCTTAGTATGCGTTAAGCCTCAAGGTTGATTGATTCGCGCGATGTCTATGAATTTTTGTTACCATCCATTCAGACTTGCCCATCGTACGGGCAACATATTATGCTTTCTCTCTGATTCTCGTTAACCCTTTGATAGAGGAACTATGCGCACGAGACAAGAATACGATGAATCATGAGCGTCGCACGCGGCATTCTTATTCGAATTACTTTGCACGTATTATTTCATGGGATGAGTGATGTTAATGTCTTATTTTATCAACAGGCATCATTAGCTATTTACTTAAAATAAAACTGTACTTTTAATCCTTTCTGTGATGCTTATACGTAAACACGTTTTTTTTGTCTCAATGATAAAATGATTCATTTATGTGAGGATCGCTTTCAGTACATTGTATTCTTAATTATTTTCATTCTATTTCTTTTTTTTAAATTATAGATTTAAGCTGTGTATTAAAAAGCAGAAACGAACGAGAAATATTGTGATTTTGGTTGTATAACACGATATATTTTTTAATTTTTGAAGAAAAAGCAAAAGAGTATCGCAATTTTTCAGGGGAATTGTGTTAAATTCATACATATGTTTTAATAAACAAGTTGTAAATAATTTTTTTATATATATGCCACAATATATAATCGTAGAACATTTGTATTTCCATAATAATATTAAACTATTTTACAGGTAATGTTCATGTAATAGACGTGTTTGTATTATATCAGGCTTCTTTTTAGCAGTTTAATTAAAATGCTTCATTAACACATGATTTGGGACGTTGATAAAGAAAGAAATAATTTAAATTCTTATATTAATAAAAATTGAGAAACCGATTAATCAAATAATATAAGAATTTACATAAAGTTAGATGAACAAAAGAAATAACAATGAATGTACAGTTTTAAATTAAATTTTAAAACCGGGCATTTGACCAGACCTGGTAAGGTTAGTGTTAAGGTCAACTATTCATGATTTTATCTAATTAGAAAAATCTACTTGGAATAATATTTATATTTTTTGAAATAAATTAAAGCAATTAGCAAATGAGTCTAAATAAATAAATGTATATGTCAATGTTTTTCAAAAGATTAATATTTAAGCAAAAATTATTCAAGTTACAAGCACAAGATCATCTACACCTTATATATACATATATAAAATGTTCTATATCCTTTATTAAGCTTTTATATTCACATATGAAAAATAAAGTAGAGAATATAACAAATCGTTATCATCAGAGAAATACATATTTAGGTATATTTGTTTTGAAAACAAAATTTCAGTTTCTTTCGTCCGCAAAAGACCAAGTTTCATTTTGATAAGAATTCGATAAAAATATTTAAATAGTTCTAAAATATGCCTTTAAACAACATTTAGCGTGGTTACGATATTACGTTGTGCGATTATGTAACGGAGGTATTTTAAATAAATTACCACAGTATATACATAATAGATAGAAATATATTTATAAGTAGAACATTTTTTGTAATAGATAACAAATAAAAGATTAAAGTCAATAATATATGAACACGGATGACATGTTCCATTGTAACATTTGATATTTTCACTTACTCAGTGTTTCGAATCTACGGAATAAAATTCACAAGACTTTGTTCTAACAGAACACGACATAATCAAAAAACAAAATATTAAGCCATTAATCAAACATTTATCATTTGGGTCAATTGCAATTTATGTGCAAATATGTCATTCTTGGAGTCGTAGCTTGAGAACTTATCTGTCATGAATCGAATACTCGGATGAATTTTTAATCGATTGCTATTAATACTTGTTTCATAAGAAACGTTGTATATGGAACTCCTACAGTAATTATTTGATTGCAAATTTTCGTACAGCTGTAGAAAATTTGTAGATGCAAAAATATATGAAATATCCAAAACATAGTATTCTCTAGAATATTTAATAGATGAAGTAGAAGTCAAAGTTTCATTTCTCAACTACGTCCACGAAAATATGAATTTACATGTCTGCAGTGATTACGTAACAATTTCTTCCATGCTTCACAATTGCAACTTGTGAAAGAAAAATCCTTTAAACCTGATTTCTTAGATTCGTATCTTGAATAATGTTTATCCTCAAATTCCGTGTAATTTTTTACAATTACGCCTTAAATAATACTTACCAATTAATAATTTTGAATATGTGTTTAGTTCATATCGTTGCATTTGCAGATTGTAACCAGTATCATGACAATATGTATGATATTAATTAATATTGAAATTAATGTGTATCATATTAATGTGTTGTAATATTTCATTTCATACTTTATTTGTAAATATTTAAACGAAATCGCGCAATGACATATGCTTTGAACACTTCCTGCTCGTTTTTAATGATAAATCTTCGATTAGATGTTATGATTGAAACTTTTCAAGAGGCTTGAAAAGTTCGAAGAGTTGGCAATTTGCTGACGAAAAATTCCGTGGAAATTAACTTTATCCTTTATCCGGTGCTCCGCCACAGGCCACGAATCAAAAAGGCTACACAGGTGCGCGCATTTTCTTACTTGCGAACTGTCGATCATTACGTAACATGTTGCAGGTTCCATTAGATTGGCAAACATTATTCCATTCGCAACTGTGCAGCCAACCTCATTCGCGTTTCTTCGATACATCTTTTTTTTTTATCTTCTTTGCTGCTACTTATACTATGGGATCGGTCTGCACTGGAAGGACATTTTTGATAGAATTTCCACATATCGACTGTTCTGTATTATCACTCTATTATTACATACGTACATTCTTGCACAGACTGCGATAAATCTAATTTTTTTCTCATTTAATCTATCAGAAATATTTTTTGCCTACTTTTATAGGCATGCATAGATAATACACGTATCCTAGTATATGTGACATGAGGTTTGAACTAGGTTCTTTCAAAAACGTACACAAAATATATTATTACAATTTCCCACGAAAATGTTACTTCTTTATCTCTTTCATTCATTTTACCCAGTGAAAATATCCTTTCTTTGTGTTTCTGTTATTGACTCATCTCGTATAAATAGTAACAAAGAGCAGAGTATGAATCAATGGGAAAAATGTCGCGTATTTAGCAATTACATTACACTGGGAATAATATCTGCTTAGACATTTATGCAAGCTGCTCATTTATTTAATTCCATAAGAGTAAACAGTTTTCGAATTCTTGTCGATCTGTAACGTTATCTAAAGAAAGAAAATCAGTGTAGACTAGAAAGGTATAGAATTATAAGGATATAACTTGCTGGTCGTAGCTTTATTTATGTACGGCAATGTCGAGACGCGACGTAACGGAAATTGCAAAAAAAAAAGAAAGAAAACAGACGAAAAATGAAAAGTCAAAGTATTGAATTAGTCGTATCACAGAAAGAATTTGTAGACATGATATTTATAGTTGTATCATTATTCTTAATATTTTCTGTGTTTCGTCTTATATCTTCAAGAAAAATTTATTACACATTTAATAATAGATACACCTCATCTGTAACGTGAGATTATGCACATGTCTTGTGTTTCAATCTTCTCCACTGCCCTAAAGTATCGTATCAGCATTCCTTAATGTCGTGACTTACATCAAAACAGCAATCTTTTTCATCGTTGTAGAGACATTCGTTCGTTAAATATTGTTTTCATTGGTTGCACTCATTTGGCAGGAACGTTGATTATTGAAAATTTATTAAAGCCACTAAATCGGTTGATATATATAAAAATTTAATTCTAAATAAAAAACTGACCTATGATATATAGTAATACATTTTCTTGTTCGATACGCATATTCTGCTTTTTGCTTATTTTCAATTTGCGTCAGTGGTTATATCTCACCACGGCCAGTCAACTTGATGAAGAATTGCGGAAGAAAATTAAATATATGAAAAGCGTAAATATAATTATAAATAATAAGTAGGTATATAATGAAACATCTGTGTGAAATATATACGTAAAGAATTTATTATTTTGATGGAAATTAAACTAAACTGAAGCCTAACGCGTTACTAAATTTATGCAATGACTTAAACATTTTCAAGTATAGTTTTAAGTTGATGTATATATACAGGATGGTCTAAAAATCAGTCCTCACCATCTTTCAGGCTCTTCCGATAATAATCGGACAAAAAAATGTTTCGAACAAAAGTTAATCAGCTTTCGATTAACTACGAATTGCAATGTTAAAGACTTAAAAAAGATTTTGCTTCCATGAGAAGTTCAGGTCGCCTCTATTTTTTTAATGGAATAATAGATCTTTTTATATACTATTATTCTTCAATTCCCTGCAAGAAGATATTAAGATATTTGGATTGAAAAATGATTAGTTTATAAGATATTTTAGCTTTAATGTCGTAAAACTTATCGTATAAAAATCAAGGAAAGATAAAGTAGTACTTGTTTTCCTGCTCTTTTATACGACAAGTTTTCCGACATTAAAGCTAACATATTTTTAAAAATAATCATTTTTCAACTCAAGTACCTCGATGCCTTCCTGTAAAGAATTAAAAAATGCATCGAACGGAGTATAAAGAAATGCATTGTTCCATTTAAAAATATAAAGGTGACCTAATTTTTCATCGAAGTGAAATTTTTTTTTGTAATTCATAATATTGCCATTTGTAGTAGATCGAAAGCTGATAAACTTTTGTTCGAAACATTTTTTCCCGACTATCGCAAGTGTCTAAAGAATTGTGTAGATTTTTAGACCACCTTGTATATCGGCTTAGTAGCTCTGTGCTACACAACAGTAGTCTAAAATCTAAACTGTTTTTCTTCACTTTCAGGTTATTGACGAAATAATTTCGTCAACATTTTGTTTGCAAAACATTAGTAACTGAGGTATTATTTTTCCTAGAAATCTGATCATTTGATGGCAAGATCAAAGAATCTCAGCATAATTCCTTAACCTTAACGTAAGCCTCTTTTAGTTTAACTTATATTTAATTTATATCTTCGTGAGATATATAACATAGCACTGTGTATTGGTTAAAATTCCATGTACGGATTTGCAAAAATAATGGAAAATGCATGATGAAACTTTTCCATTACAAGAGATTCCGTCTTGAAGAGTTACACGTTTACCTAATAGGTGATGAATGACACGTTTACTTAATAGGTGTTAATTGATATCGAGTAATGGAGAACACACGATGAAACTGGAGATTTAGGATAAGTCTTATTACTTTAGAAATTGTTAAAATAGTAGGCTGTATATTTTAGTATAAGATGACATAGTCTAAATTCCTAAAGATGAGTGGTTAAAATGAGCAAATTTGCGAGATATGCCCGTAATGTACAGTGCCGTGGATAATTATAAACTCAATTCCATTTTTAGATTTTTCATGTTAAAACGAAAATTGAAGATACAACAAACAAAAAATTTCTCCTCTCGAAATCTGGGAAAAATGAAATTTTCTTTTAAAACTATGTTTTTAGCCGTGAAGAAATATAAACTTAATGTTAACTTTGTTACGTCTTCGTTCGGTATTTAGTGGATTTTTGTTTATTTTTTATTATTTCTATTAATCTCTTAGGTATATTTATTAGGTTAACTTATTTAAAGTAACGCCTTGAATATCAGCCCACGCGGATTTTATTATTTTTTTAAGTTCCACGATATTTTCTAGAGGTAGCTTGTCCTAGTCGTAATCTTTTCTCGTTGGAATTCTCCACAGGTTCTCGATCGGGTTCAGATCAGAACTCAATACTGGCCATAGATAATAATTCTAGTCCGAAATCTTGAAACCAAATTTTTATAGCAACGGTTGTATAAATAGGTGCATTGTCTCGTTGAAAAATTGTTTTTTCGTTTTCTATTTTAGTTACGAAAGGCAATAATTTGCCATGTACCATCTCCTAGTATATCCTATAGCGTTCAATTTCCCTTTTACAAAGACAATTTCGCTTAACATATCTAAGCATGATTAGTGGTTTCCTGGAAATATCGAAGAGATAATGCAGAAAATATGTTTGAGTCTGTAATTACTCACGATGCTGTATGTATGTACATATATATCACGGGTATGTGCATTAGGTGGTTAATAAATATATGTAGCAGGCAGCTTTGGTGTTTTATCCTCCACAAGGATGATTCCAAGCGCACGGACAATCTTTGAAATTAATGTGTTCTTCTATGATCTTCTATTTACTCGTCTAACCACTGTTTCATTTACTTATGCGACGAGGTTGATATGTGTTACACATTAATTTTAAAGATAAGCATGTGACCGATAATTCAAGCAGCTTGTTCGTATACTTAAACTTTATCGTATTTTCATTCTTTGAACGCATGCCAACCGCAATACTAACAACTGGAAGAGTGGACTACTTCCGTTCTTGTCTAGGGTAAGTTACCACGAGTTTAATCAGCGTGATAAATCATGTTGCACATTATATTTTCGAATTATACTCGTACGAGGGCACTGTTAATTATAAGTTCAAGATCACTTGTTTTACGTTTACACTTATACGATGCACGAACAATCATAAATGTTACTTAATCGTGATCGTCGTGATAAGTCCTCAAGCGATTCGCGTTTAACTATGTAGTGAAATAATAAAATTGTTTCACAGTGTCATACTTGGGTTATGCAATTTTTCATTAATATCGGGAAATCTTTAAATACGGAATTCAACGGAATCAAAATATAGGTGTGTGATCTTTGCTATGAGATAATTAATAAACCATCACTGATATGTACGAATATGAAAGTTAGTTTTTCATGTAAAGAATCGAATACTTCAGATTTGCAAGGAGTTTTTTATTTTTCAAGTAGTTGCAGTGTAATAAATCTTGTTTGAATTTGAAGAATAAAATTCCAAATTATGTTTTATTTTGTCCGAAATGAGCAACAGGAGTTTCTTTATTTTTCGGCATTTATATCGTTTATCGCTTAAATTTCTCGATTAGAGACATAACAAGGTACGCCAAAATTAGAACTAGACCTAGAATAAATTCCCGCTGTTAACCAGTGTAATCATTAGTGGAACGTCGGTTTCCTGTTTTTAATCGGCACCCTTACGCTTTACGGCGTTCGCTGTTTCTAATTTGTTTGTACACGTGTACTCGATAGAATGACTGCAGAGGAGCAGCATCATTCACGTGTTGTCATTTATCATATATTGTAATGACATGGAGTAATTAGTTATTTACACGTACTTTTGTTATAATTTCACGGTACTACAGCATAACGTTTTTAAATCATGACTAGTGTGATTTATCGATGTCCTTGCAGCACGTTTCTAACGTCTATCGTACAACAGCGTATTTCGCTTCAGATCGGAGCGGCATGTTTTGGAAAGCATACGCGTATATCGAAACAATTTATAACGACACTGTTATACAGTTACTTTTCGTAGTTAGCGTACAGTTTGCTTCAAATTGAAGATTGAACGATTATGAATTTACATTTAAACGATTATGAATTTACATTTAAATGGTTCTCAATTCACATTGAAATGATTATGAATTTACATTGAAACGATTATAAATTCACATTGAGATAATTATGAATTTACATTTAAACGATTCGAATAATAATGATATAATGCTGGAACACTAAATAGAGGAGAAACATAGTTACAATTGTAATACTAAGTGGCTGTCCAAAGTATCTGAACACTTATTGTTAGGTATAGAAACACACACAAAAGTTTCTACGGATGTTGCAGTACTTGTATGAGCCACTCTATAGTTCTAGGATTAAGTTAGTATCTTGATTAATGATAACGGTTTCCCTGACGCCTCGTGCAAACATCTTTTCACAAAGTTTGATATGTTAATTATATATAAAGAAGATTTAGTAATTTTTTAGTTTTTTTAATGGCAATACATACCTACTTTGTCGATAATGAATCGATTTAGGACGAAGGTAAAATTGTAATTTCTGAAAGTTTTTTGTTCTTCGTGTTCCTACAAATGAAACTGTAAAAAGTGAAATTAAAGGTCATTCGAATCGTAAAACTGAAATTAACGAGATATGTAATTTTACGTGAGCAAGAAATATTATTAAGCAACTATAGGAAATGTCTTATTTATAATAATTGAGGACGACTAACGGTAAGTTAAATCGATGTTTTATTATTCCGTTCTAATTATCAAACGATCTCGAACTGTCCTTTATCGATTTCATTTTCGACGTCAGCGAAATCGCAAGACAAGAGCAGTATTTGACAATATTGGCAAATAATTGCAGGTGGTTCCGTGTGGCCTTCGAAAATTCTGGCACGTAAGACCGCAATTAAAGTTTTCTAAACCCGTAGACGCGAACCGAAAGATAATTGTCCCAGCGCCTAGATTAAAATCCTCGAACTAAATGATAACCTGCTGTTTCACCAAACTTCCGCATTACGCAATAACACAAAAACATTAACGTCTTAGCGTTTTGGAATGGAGAAAAGATTTTTGAGTGTAACACGTTTTCGGGAGATTGCTTGATATTGATAAACAATCCCTGCTTGTTTAATCCATTTATTTTATTCCCCGAAGCAAACTCTGCCTTGCCAAATTGTACTCGCATTATTTTGATCGAGTAAGATTTAATTGCTCCTATTTTTCGCGTATAAAAGACTGCGTTTGTGTATGATGTACGTCACAGTGTTTATATATATATATATGACGAGCAAAGTAAAAAGTACATTTTTCCTTGTTAAGAGATACATATCGATATCGATATGTATGCGAGACTTGTTCAACGGTAAACTAACAAAATTAATCGTGGATTGAAACAAATGATCAATTGCAGACTTATACATTTAGTTCATAGATTCGTATGAATTTATAGAAACAGTTGATAATAATTGATCGAGGATCGATATCTCGGCGCTTAAAGAAACGCCTTATGTGTATATACTAATGCAGGTTAAACACTGCAATTTGCTGCTTTTTCCATCACGCATTCACTTCCAAAGTTTGTTAGTGTTATCGAACGGAAAATAAATGACCATGGCCTACCAATTGACAATTGCTGTGGCAAATTACTCGACGAACGTTCATTTTCTTAAGAATTAACACGTACTTCTTACTTTTCATTCGAACAAACTATCTTGAGTGATTATAATTATCGCCCAGTTTTATTGTTTATTCTATCTGTGTTATTTAATTCCAACAGGGATAATTAATATAATTAGTAGGTCTTATTAGATAATTAACAGTCTTTGTTAATCTTTAAATGCATTTTTTGTCTTTATCAAAATCAATTTATTTTCATTATAGCAATTCAGAATGATTTGCACGTTTATTATAGTTATCTTGTATGTATAGATATAGGACACGATAATGTTTAATCTTGTCGCCTTAAATTTGTTGGACGTTAAAAAGTTTCAATAGTTTTAATAATCGTCTGTTATTCTGAATGTGATAATAAATGAAAAATATTATTACGTTACACATTACAAGACTATTACCATAGATCTTTTATAATCGCTAGAACTAAACTATCAGTGTAATTGAATTCTTTTCTTCTTAAACGACAAATGGTTGTTTTTTTTACGATCTTTGATAGTTATTATGTTATTACTTTTATATTTTTGTAATCTTACATTTCCATCTCTTAAGAGTTGCAAACTTTATAGGCATATGCAGAGTTATGTTCCGATTGTTTTGCCAATGAATTCATTGAATACAGCGAGAATGTAGTTAATAACATTGATGTATAAAAAAGAAAAATGTTTAGCTACATATTTTCCATAGAATAAAGTATTGTGCAATTCATATCGTATTAATCGTTGAAAAAATCAATCGTTGAAAAAATTACAGTGCTATGTAAATTTCAATCTTTCAAAAAATACAATCAGCACATATGTAGTATATATGTATATAAATTTTGAGTGAATTTTTTAAATATGTCTTTTCTAATATTTATTCGTCATTTAATATTTATCCTATTAATTAGAATTTTCTTCTAACTTACGTAAATATATGACTATGATAATGTTGGTGTTTAATAAATGCTTTTTTAACGATAATCATTATCCATAAAGTTTTAAATTGCCATTACGAAGAAGTCGAGCGTATTGGGAAACACTTTTTAAATTAAATTTCTGCTAGTTTTTATTTCCTTAATTCATCAAGGATACCAATACTCCGTTAATGTAATATTTCATTTGCAATCTTTGTTCAGTCAATTTGCATTATTAAATTCGCTTCGTAAAATTGTAGTTATGAAAGGGAATTCTATGAATTTGTTCGATGCTTTTTCACTGCATCTTTTTTTCATTCACTTGCATTTCTCCATCTAGATATCTACAATTTTATCAAATTGGTTGAAATCTAACTATTTACAGTACCATGATGAACTATATTTCTTAAATCGTGGACATTTTCTTTTTTTCATTTAGTTTGTTTGTTTAATTAGCGGAGTTTTTCATTTACTGCAGATTTTAGAGTATCTAATATTTTCATACATTTCTCATGTTCCAATAATTTGATATGTATGTTTTATATATTAGCATTGTATTACTATATCTTTATATTTTTTAATAACGTTACACAACATTTACATTATGTATTTCCTTACTTTGTTCTTAATAAATTAACAATACACACGCGACTCTCACAGAGAAAGGAATATCTTTTAAATACATGTACGTGTTATGAAATCAGTATTAAATATTTTAATAAATAGTTTCTAGATATAACACTGCCATAACTCGATGATCATGTTTTATATTCAAAAGCAACGGTAAAGCTGTGCAGAAGTAAATGATGTGTCACAATATTATAAGGAAATGCATTTAATGATTAACTACGGTAGACGTAATTATTAGGTTGGTGGAAAATAAATAGTTAATCGGTATCCGCATCTATAATCATTGTTCCATTTATACTTTCATAAAAAGATATTCATAATAACGTTGCAACTTACATGTTTTTCCTATTAGTTTATAAACTAATGGCAGTATGAAGACATTTTTGGATTATCGAATTATATAAAAATCTCGATTATTGTAACATAGTTGTAACAACACTACTTTCATAACAAAATTTTTCCAAGACGTTTCGAAAAATTCCCCAAGCGTTTAAAAATGTAACAACACGTAGAAACGAATAAAAACTTGCAAAATTACATTTATATTTCAATTCGATTGAATTTTTCATAGACATAGCTCGTAAGAAAAGTCTTAATTCGTTTCTTTTTTACCAACCTAATGAAATCAAGAATGAAAAGAAATTTTCTATTCAGTTATTACTCGATAAAGTAACTAATGAAAAGATAAAAGTATAACAGTTGGTATAATTTCGTTAAACACTTATAGCATTATAGTAGTGTACCATACAATAATAAGAAATCGTTAATTAATACATATAACGAAATACGGTTTCCTCTATATTAACTATAATATTCGTGTTTTTTATTTTTGTATTTTACCGTTATTTCCAATTTCACTACTTATCAGCACAACAGGAGCCATCACTGATTTAAAGAATTAACAACGTGTTATCATCGATAATTCCTCTCAAAGTTTGCTGCACGCTTATACCTGCAATTTCCACGCACTTCTCAATGTCCATCATGTTGTTTCTTTTTCTTCCTCCTGTTGTTTGCCAATTCCTTGTTCCTATCCGTGAAATTATGCAACCGCGCAGCAATATATTAGTAATAATAATAAAAAAGTCGCGTTACACCGGCATTGAACTGCGACGTCAGCCGCGGTCAAGGCGACCGTGTCTACAGATTCGATTGACACTTCCGTATATGAACTGTCTAACATAAGCCCCAAGCGGATGCGGTTCCGCATTCCCAACGCTCGAGCGTGTGTTACGAGCAGTTACGAGAGTCGAGCATGACTGGAGACCGTGTCTGTTTACTCGCTTTACTGCCAACTCCTATAATTATTCCTCATTTACATACTAATGCGAGTTTTGAAATAGAAAAATTTTAATGTTTCGATCAGATCAAAATTAACGATCGACTGATAAAGTGCATTCTATTCTATTCGAACGAAACTATGTACAGAATATAATATAATAAATATAATACGTGTACTAGGTATTATTTCAAGTGATATAATAATTCTTAAAGATTTCAATAATTTCCTAATTATTTGTCAGGTTTATTCAAATTTTCATAGATACGCAACATTCATGAATTTTTATTCTCTTTTTTTAAATCTTTAAAATTTTTTTAATATAAAAATACAGCTTCAATTTGTTTGGTTTTTAAAATTCAAAGAAGCAATTTGTTACATTTTGCGTTAAAAGTAGGCATACAAGTGGATGACTCCACTATTTGACAGATCTTTTAATAGAAACGTAAAATAATAAATATATCTTTTATATCAAATGTATCCGAAAAAAAGTAAAATATGTCTGTATAAAAATGAAAAAGAGCAGATATACGTAGCAATGTATCTGTAGAATATAAATATCTAAAGGATTTACAGATATCACAGAATAATTGTATATTATCGCATCTATAACGGATCTTAAAGTTTGCGACAATGTTTTACCTTTATAAAATGTTTGTATAGTCGTCGTAAAATTTGTTTGTAAAAATTACGGACGTCAAATAACAATATTGAATGAGAATCGATTATAAGTTTGATTCAACTGAATCGTTTTAATATTCTAACATCATTGTATCTGTTTGTTGGATTTTTTAATTTTAATTAAAACGTGCAACCCTTTTTATAAGTTGTAGATACAATGAATTTAACGTTGATATTAAAATGTACATTTTTATTAAAAATTAATATAATATCAATATTGGTATAGATTTACTTGTTCCATTACTTCCTTTAATTGTAGCTAATTGTTTCCGCTTTACCAGTTAAATAACGAGTGTCTTTGTGCTTATTGATTATTGACAGATAAATCACACTTCAAAGTGAATTTGTCAAGTATTACAATAATTATTTTAATTAAACTCGATTTTCATCGTCAATACAAAGATGTGAATAATATTACTTAACGATTTTAAACGACATTCATTAACAACGCTTTTAACAGGATTGTCTCATTTTCAATTTGTGCTTAAGTTTTTTCATTTTAAATACAATTATTCATTTCCTTTTCTTTTCGTCTTTCGCATTTTTAAATTCTTTATAAAGGCAATTTAGTTGATATTGAAGTACATAATTAGTCTGACATAAGTCTGCAATAAGTAGATAAGTCTGCAATATTTTGTATTATAAGCTACAAATATTCAAATATATTATTTAACAGCATCAGTTACTTATTTTTATAATTAAAAGTCGTTGTATTTCGTTGGTTTTCTTTTTAAATCATTCTTTCAACTTAAAGGAAAAGCGTTTGTTTTATTTTATTCAGACATGCTATTGCGTTTCATAAACGTTTCACCTACATATAATCGAATGGTACTCATTGTAAGAAATGCGCAAATGTAGCATAAATTGTAACGGAGACACTTTGATTAAATGACATTTGTTACCTTGAAAGTCTGTGGAGGAATCTCGTCAAAGTTAAAGGTATTTACTCTGACGTATCTTTTCTAAATTTGTTACTTATACTTTCACTTGTTTTTAATAACGCAAATATTCAGTAAGAATGTATTTTTAAAACAATTACGATGTTCGCACGTTAATCAATCACATTAGTCAAAATAATGGGCCCCAGTCAAAATATAAATAAAGATAGTACTTATACAGAGCTTAACATATTTAGAACCAGAAAATGTAACGAATCGAACGATACGGATAACGAATTCTATGATTGGTTAAGGACGAATAATTGAAATTCACGTGAACAATGTTGTACATTTTCTAGTTTTTGTTAATATTTAATGTCAGTTGGCGGTTCGAGAAGCATATGTGTTACTCATCGTCTTTCATTGTACAATTCTTATTTTTCTTTTACATGTTGAGATAAGATATTCGTATACCTATGCGGCTACAGATAATCGTGTCAATCAAAGCGTCAACGTTATGACCATTCTCCATTAATGAATATCTCCAACAATCTCTATCGCGTTTGTATCTTTGAACGAGTAATAAAGAAAAATTTCACACATACCACATATTTTTTTCATACAAGGTCATTAAATTAACAAAAGAATACACATATGTATTTCGGATAAGATTTACCTATTCCGGACCATAATAAATAAATATATCGATTTCAAAAGTGAGAGTTGTTAAACTAGATATCTTAATGTCCGTATTATTTTGTCACAAGTCACATTGCTTACCTATAATACGATAAAAAGATAGTATCAAACACTTGCCGTGCTATTACGTTTTCGTCATCTATTATAATTATGTCATAAGTAGACAATGAATATTTATGTAAACACATATCTTCATGAATATAATAAAAGGGAAGGACCTGGGTAAACATTTATTCCATTCCATAAGTAACGTCGTTTTTTATGTTTCATTTTGAATTACTAATATAAAAGAAAATTGTAACTATTAAGGAATTTAAACATGTACTTGTCGATTGGAAAGAATTCTATTTCATCGGGTCAATGCAACTTTCAAACAGCTACTAAATATTTTGTGTCGATATCATAAAATTTTCCCAAAGAGCAATTAAAAAATATCAGACGTAGTTCGAGAAAACAGTAGATATATGTACATTATTTATTAATAAATATAATAAAATTTGTACATTTTTAAAAATGTTTATTACATATAAACATGATATTATTTATAGAATGATCTTATATTATTTTATAGATTGTTACATGTTATGTATTGTATTTTCTACACATTTTTGTATCTTTAAGTCTCCCATAAAAGCATAAAAATCCGTATTCTAATCATGGGATTTTTATCATCCTTTATGTCGCATGCAACGTCACTATATTCCATCATGTATACCGATGAGAAACACACTGCATTGCACGTTTTCAAACGATGGGGTGATTTCAGTTTGTTATTTATTTATCGAATTTTCTACGTTTATGTTTCTTATGGAAATTTTTTCTTATATTTGTTCCTAATTGATTCACGAACGTTTTAGGTGATGAACCAGGAAGTCAAGAAAGAGACTCCCCTGCAATTCAAATTTCGCGCCAAATTTTATCCCGAAGACGTTGCCGAGGAATTGATTCAAGATATCACGTTGCGTCTCTTTTATCTTCAGGTATGGCTGAACATAGTATTCATCAAAAGGAGCAAAAAGATGCTTAATTAATATAGAACTTAAACCGAATTTTATACAAGTAAATATACAAAATGTGCTTTGTATGTATGTGCGTACTTATGTATGTACGCATGTATACGTAGGAGTGTGTGTGTATGTACTACTTTCAAGTTTTAGTTATAGAGGGCAAACTGTTCGGTATTATAAGTAGAATTGTATTACAATGTAACAAGGTTGAGTACATAAGTGCATATTATCATTCAGATAATCTACGAAATAGATCAAAGCGAACGCAGTCGTATCATATAACGCATTATACATGGCCACATTCAGCATAGTTCTATGTAAATCTGATTAGTTACCTTACTTTTTTTTTTTGTTGACTAAAATTTATCACTATCATTATCATGAATTCTCACTGCTTACGCTTATTACCATTATATATGTTTTTCACAAAGGATATAACCTAATAAACACGATGATGGAACCCCGCTGGGGGTAACCATCCACATGCTATATTCTATTCACTAAGATAAAACATTTTACCAAATGTCCTACTGGACAAATTGTAAAATTTAAAATAAAATAATAAAAAAATCAGACTAAAGATTTTAAATCAGACTAAAGATTGCAATGAAAATGAGATTTTTAATTGTACTAAACATCGATCCGATCCAAAGATACAATTTTTCAAACAAAAAAAAATATTGAAAATTCCATCTTCCAACAATGATGATATATAAATAGATCTTAATCGACAAAATAATCAGAAAATTGGTCAGAGTTTAGAAAAACCATACTGAATACTATATGATCATAATATGAATATGATATATTTGCACTATTTATACATAACAATATGACAACTAACATTGAAATTAAAAAGTTGAACCTAATATATATATTATTATATTATGTGGACTACATTTAGGTGAAGAACGCTATTTTGACGGATGAAATCTACTGTCCTCCAGAAACATCTGTATTGTTAGCGTCTTACGCAGTCCAAGCGAAACACGGAGATTTTCAAAAAGGTACACATACTGCTGGCTTTTTAATAAATGACCGCTTGTTACCGCAACGAGTCGTGGATCAACATAAAATGAGCAAGGAGGAATGGGAGAGTTCCATCACTAATTGGTGGCAAGAACATCGTGGCATGTTACGTGAAGATGCTATGATGGAATACCTAAAAATCGCGCAGGTAATGATTTAATAGCTTCTTCTTATTAATTTAATATTTAATCAATATATCGTATATATACGTTTCTTTTTTGCCTAGGATTTGGAGATGTACGGAGTGAATTACTTCGAAATTCGTAATAAAAAAGGTACAGACCTGTGGCTCGGCGTTGATGCTTTGGGTTTGAACATTTACGAAAAAGATGACAAATTGACACCAAAAATTGGTTTTCCATGGTCTGAGATAAGAAATATCTCATTTAACGAGAAGAAATTTATAATTAAACCAATTGATAAGAAGGCACCGGATTTCGTCTTTTTTGCAACTAGAGTTAAGATCAATAAACGAATTTTAGCACTGTGTATGGGCAATCACGAACTCTACATGCGTAGACGTAAACCAGATACAATTGATGTACAGCAAATGAAGGTATGTTTCTGTGCAAGTGTTCGCTTATAATGCATTTCCAATGCTTGGTTTCTTTGCTATTTCTGAATCTTAAAATTAATCATCTCATAGATAATGAATTGGGTTTATAATCACAAAATAAACATTTATAATTTAAAGGCGCAAGCAAGGGAAGAGAAAATTGCAAAACAACAACAGAGAGAAAAGTTACAGTTAGAAATAGCTGCAAGAGAACGTGCTGAGAGAAAACAACAAGAATATGAGGAACGACTTCGAAATATGGCAGAAGAAATGGACAGGCGGCAAGCTGAATTAAACGAAGCTCAAGAAATGATCCGACGTTTAGAAGAACATCTTAGACAGTTACAAGCTGCGAAGGAGGAATTAGAGGATCGTCAGAAAGTACGTATAGTTTAGTATAAAATATAATTTTCCTACAATATATGTCTCTATGTGTCTTATTTCTATACAAAGGAACTTACGGCTATGATGGAAAAACTTGAACTTTCACACGAGATGGAAGCAGCTGAGCGTGCTAAACTTGAGCAAGAAATACGAGCTAAGCAAGAAGAAATACAACGTATACAATCTGAGGTAGTGGCGAAGGATGCCGAAGCAAGGAGGCTAGAAGAAGTATTTGAAGCTGCTAAGTATGTAATTTTTGTTATGCAACTATTTGCTATTTAAAATATGAGAAAAAAAGTCAACTCTATTCTATTCTACACCTGTATCTATAGATTAAGGCAGGAAGAAGCCGATCGAGCATATCAAGCTAGTACAACGCCGCATCATCATCATGTTGAAGAAAATGAAGAAGGTGAAGAGGAAGGAGAAGACGAAGTTTCTCATGGTGATGTTACTAAAGATCTTGCAACTGATGAATCGATAATTGATCCTGTTGAGGAGCGACGTACCTTGGCTGAAAGAAACGAACGTCTTCACGATCAACTTAAGGTAGTGATCTTTGCTTGTATATAAATTTATTGCACCCTGAGTAATTTTTGTGGACGTATTTGAATAATAATTATATATTTCAGGCATTGAAACAAGATCTTGCACAGTCACGCGACGAGTCAAAAGAAACTGTTATGGATAAAATCCATAGGGAAAACGTCAAACAAGGTCGCGATAAATACAAAACGCTTCGCGAAATTCGTAAAGGCAATACTAAACGTCGTGTTGATCAATTTGAGAACATGTAAATTATATATGCATTTGCCTATTTGCCTGCCCATTTCACCCTGCCTTTGAATTCTCTTTCAATATCGTGTACACATGGAACACTCAATAATCACGTATTTTACATATGTATATGAGAAGCGTACACAGGTTCTCTGATTGATCTATACAAAGACAATTTGTAAAACTTCAAATATATTATTTTATAATATTTTTTTGGAGATGTTTCGAGGTATAAGTCGCTCCCAATTTCTAGCGATGTAAAGTTTATGATATGTATTACTATTTTTCAAAGTCGATTCTATACTCTGAGTACAGTTAATTCAAGACAAAAGAAAATAAAAAGCTCACAATTGGCAAGGAACGCGACGAGCGACCAACTTGCGCCGTCTTCCATGTATGCTTCCACGTTGATCACTGTTAAGCAGTTTTTCGTAAAGCAAAATGTTTATATATTTTTTCATAACAAGTATAGATTTTCTTGCTGTTTTAGCTATAAAATATTTAACGTTAATTCATACTAACTTTGTTATTTTAGCTATATTATTAGCTAATGTTGTTTTTTTTTCTAACGATATCTCTTTTTGCTAAAATATCAAGAAAATGTGTTACATAATTTGTGAATACTGTTTTATTTTTTGTCCAAGCATTATACACAAGATTTTGAGTGCCGGCGCATCAGTATTTTTTTTCCAAGTATTACTGTCGGTCACTAAGCGTAACGCCACATATGTGACTTCTTTTCACTGATTACTTTCTTGTCGCGGTTCTTATCATGTTGCGTCTTATCCGTCCTTGATAAGGATTTGCCCGAGAAATACATTGTATTTTTATTTGCGTCATCACTTATTTCTGCTGATGAATTAAGATTACTTTTGTCAATAGCGGTCGCTATACACTAATGTATACATATCGGTTCCAGTTTTATTCCGATGTATCATTTTGCTATTTACAGTAACAAATATAATCCGAGTAATAGATGAATTAATATTTTAAAACAGTGTGGAAGAGTCACCATTATTTTTTAGTGAGTTATAAGTAATCTCTAAATATTAACCTGAAATAGGTTTGTAATGTACAAGCGACCGCTTAATTTATGTAACACGAAGTCAACGATATCCGTCTTCACAATAAATATAGACATTAAGCACGTCATATAAACTTTGCAAAATTATACATACTATTTTAGTACGAACGAATTTCAACTACTGTTTAGTAATTTTATATTGAACACACTCGTGGCCTTTATTGATATACGTATATTGAAATACTAGATATTAATAATCAGTAATATAATATATAGAAATGTAGGAATATCGCGCGTCTCTTTGTATTGCATACCTTCAACATAAGGTAATTGCGCGGTTCCTATAAAAAGGATAGCTATCAAGATTCTTGAAAGTATGACAGAGTGTGAATGTGAGCGAGAGTGTTATGATAAAAAATAATACGTACGAAAGGTTGGATGATAGGAGAACTATAATATGTGGCTGTCTGGTACGCCACATAGAAATTTTAAAACAATTCTCTTTTTAAAGAAAATTATATGGTGCGACAATGAAATTTAATTAAACTGTAATGAGGGAAAATATAGCCTATAAATGCTGCCAATTTTTTGACGGAATGCAAACAAAGAGCGATGTTGTAAAATGACACACTTTTTGCAATAACGAAGTAGGAAAAATGATGGGAAAGTTTAAAAACTGATCATTGTATCGGAATTCATACTTTTGTGCATTATCATCATTACATGTTGCAGTAAACACGAAAGGAAAAGTACAGGAAAAATAACAATAGATATTTTTTGATAATATTTAATACTACAATTTACAAATTAGTAGTGTTATATTATTATTATTATTATTATTATTATTATTATTATTGTATTATTATATTATATTATAAATATTATTAATATTTACAATCTAGTAGCGTTATTATTATTGAAACAATATTAAATGAAAATTGAAGCAAAGAATTTTATAGTTGTCGTGTATTTGTACTCTCAAAACAAGTCGAATGTACATGGCAATAATTACATACATATTTTGTACAATGTAACGCTCTAAAGTTCAAAGACAGACAAATACCATTTTCATAATAACTCGTCTGGATATTTTTGTCGTTAAACGTTTGGTGAGAAAGCTACTCTTGAAACATTCCAAAAAACATTTGTAAAATGATTTTTTATTTACGTTGGGGTTTTTCGCTTTCTTGTAAGATTTATAAAACTATTGGATTGCAAAACAAAAATTTTTTCTATATACATACATATGTCTGTAATGTACTTAAATACAACTATGTATATTTAAAACTACAGTATTTTGTTTATTGTGTTTATTATGACATGAAAAGTCCACGAATAACCCTAACGTGGATCATTAAATGATTTTCATATTCGTTATGAAGGTAATGAATATAAAATCATCTTTAATGTATTTTCGCATATTATTACTTAATATGTAAACTGCTATATCAAATCTTTGAGCTGACATAAAATTTAATGACATCATTTTACATATGTAAATATTATTGTATACTTTCATGGGGTTATGGAAAATTAATTTAACGATGCACATTATGTTAAAATTTTCATGGTGTTATAATTTTTCTTTTCGACATGTCCAAGCGAGTAAAAATATGGTAGGAGAATATGCATTTCTAGTTATTAACAAATTTTTATAACTTCCAATGCTTGATGGTATTTCCTAAATTTTCAACAATGTTCAAAATGCAAATGTTCCATTTTTATATTGAGAAAAAATCTTTGTAACAGTATTATTGATTAATTGATACAATACACATAAAACACATAAGATATGACCATAAGGACACATAGACACTGTATTTTATTTGGAAAAATATTTGTTGGTGCGAGGATATATGAAAATCACTTGTACTTTGCTGAAAAAAGTTAAATATTGTTTAAATAAAAGAATCATATCATACATGTTAGACATATTCAGACCTTAATTCATTCTTTTTTAATTTAACTGATCTTAATTACTTTCAGACACATAAAACATTGGATAATACTTATTTGAATCCGATCTCTTTCTGCATTTCGGAATAAATAAAAGTACCTTTTTATAACTTCGAATTACCATAATTTACATTATTACAATATAATCTTTTTCTTATTACTGTAGAAATAAGATATTGAGAGTATTATTGTCCCAAGGATGTAAAAGGAGAGACGTGTTAAATGTTCTAGAAGCTATTTATACTTATTTATTTATTTCTACACTATCTATACATTTACATGTTTATCAACTTAATATCATTCACATTGATCCGCATTTCCTATTCGGTTGCTCGTCCTCGCCGCTTCCCATTCTTTCAAATCAATCTTCTCTTGTCCTAATCTCTGTTCCGTATATCCTCGAGCTAGTAAATACTTATATATTTAAATATAAATTCATCTTAGTTGATCTTATATCCGATAATTGTAAATTCATAATTGTAAATCAACTTGTAAGTTCTATTTATGGTCTAAATATTTCTGAATTCTCTCATAAATAGAAAGAGTAATTTATATAACTATATTAATTATATCAATTATACAGTTGTATAAATCTTCCCTTAACGTCTTTATTGAATAAGAAAGTAAAGATTCAAGCGCTACAGTAGCCAATTTGTAAAGCACAACTCCCGATATTTAAGAGTCTTATCCCCACCACCAAAGTTTTCAGACCTTTATATACGACTGTGGACAAGACCCATCTATTAGTATAAGCCTGAAGCTAAAGTATTATGTTCGAAGCAATACATACAAAGTGAGTACGAAATTCGGCTTTTCCTGTAACCATTATAGAAATAATGTTTTATCCGCATTTAGAACTTCTTTAAAAAGGGTTCTTATGGAACACATATTGTAAAACAGATATTTTAATATTATTATATTATATTTCGTATTAGAATAGGTTCTATAAGATAAATAAAAGTACTAAACTATTAGACATTGCAGTTATTTAACAATATAATATCGTATTATTCATGTGTTTCTTTAATAAAAGACATTTAATAAATAGAATACATGAACATACATCTACGTATTATAATACTATTTAATTTTTTTTACTAAGCATAATATTCAATAACATCCTGACCTTTCTATCCGTTGATTTCAAAGAGAAACACGAAATAGCTTTAAACTGTGAATTACCTACGAATATAGTACAAATAAATAACATATCAAAATATCAATTTAACCGCAATAATTATTTAATATTGTTCTAATACCATTAAAAAGATAGTATTATTATTTATTTATAATATTCTCATAGATAATTCATAGTTCGAAGCTATTTTGTATTTTTCTTTGAGATCAACAGTTATGAAGGTCAGGACGTTATTGAACATATACATGATATTTATGTATTTATATACAGCGTGTCCCATGCAACTGGAGCAGGCTGTATTTGCTAAATGGTTAGGGATAGAAGATGTCATAAGTGAAAGTTAAATAGTATCAGGCGATGCATAGTATGCAACTAATTTTATGGAGTTTTGTACATCGTTACATTGGAAACAGCAACTGGCCTTCTTTTTAAACGGAAACCTATATTTTTAATTGCACCAATCCATGCAGTTCCTTGTGCTCTACATAAAAGTACTAACATACCTATGCCCTAAACTTATTCATTAGGAAGTTATCGAAGCTAAAAGTTCTCTGAATTGTTTCAATCTTGTAATGGAACATAATGTAGGTATTCCGGAACACTTGTCGAGAGACTGAAATAATTCAGAGAACCTTTAGCTTCGATAACTTCCTAATGAATAAGTTTGGGACATAAGTATGTTAATACTTCTATATAGAGCACAAGGAACTGCATCGATTGGTGCAGTTAAAAATATAAGTTCCCATTTTTAAAAAAGACCAGTTGCTTTTTCCAATGTACCGATGTACAAAAGTGCATAAAATTAGTTGCATATTATGCATCGCCTGATACTATTTAATTTTCACTTATGACATCTTCTATCCCTAACCATTTAGGAGATATAGCCTACTTCAGTTGTGTGGAACACGCTGTATATAAATACATAAATATCATGTATATGTTCAATAACGTCCTGACCTTCATAACTGTTGATCTCAAAGAAAAACATAAAATAGCTTCGAACTATGAATTATCTATGAGAATATTATAAATAAATAGTAATACTATCTTTTTAATGGTATTACAACAATATTAAATAATTATTGCGGTTAAATTGATATTTCGAATATGTTATTTATTTGTAATATTTTCGTAGGTAATTCACAGTTTAAAGCTATTTCGTGTTTCTCTTTGAAATCAACAGTTAAGGAGATCAGAACATTATTGAACATATACATGATATTTATGTATATGTTGGAGATGAAAGAACAACGGTGCCTTCCCTTTGGAATTTTGGAAAAACCCCTTAACACTTTAATCTAGATTCTACCATAGCCATAATTAAGCAATTGTCGCCATTCAATCCGATTGTAGTTGTTTGAGATTTGTGATAGTGAGCTTGGGCTCGAGGCGACAATCAGTCGCTAAACGTAGCCGCGGTCAAGGGATGAACGTTTTGTCCAACAAAGGTATGGAATAATAGTATAGCTCTCCTTAAAAGAAATAGTTGTATCGGCACTCGACAGTAAACATTCCAACTGTTTCTGCCCCGTGGCTCGTCACACGCAGATCCTATTCTCCGGGTAAGATGATTACCAGATGTCGATGCATCTCCACAGCACATATTCAGCTAGCCTGAGGATCCGTTATAAATCTTAAGATTTAGTTAACTAAAGTCCTGCAAACAGTCTTTGTCCCAACTACGGGAAGATGCGGGAAACCTATCTTCTGACGAACGGCGTCTCCCGCCAGCAACTTTCCCTCAAGGGCGACTAGCATCCTTTTCTAACCACCAATATGGAAATTGACTAATTAACAGCAGCGTCCTCACTTTCCCTCACTTTCCGAACGAAGGCATCACTCCACGAATCCGATGATCTCGTATCCTTAGACACACCCCAATATAGTTTTCCTCTGCAGCATCATCGTGACGGAAAGTCATTCTCTCTCGCGAGGTCGTATTAGCGAGTTACATAGTGTCTTTACGCTCAGTGTATATTCTATGTTTTAACAAAGAGTTAGTTGAGTAACACTTGTACCGTAGACAAGGAAGTTGGGTACAACTTGGACTTTGGAAGAAAGCGCATTTTGTTGACCCGTTGACCGCGGATTCGTTATTGAACCTAGGATCATTGTCATTAGCGTCTCGAATATCTAATTACCACGGTTACTTGTCGAAATCTGTAATAACCATATTTGCATTAGTCAATATCTTCTCTATTGCATAACAACCATGTCTAATTACATCGAAGATTCGTTTCACGCCCCTAACCCCAACCCTAATCATAACGTGAACCCGACATATATATGTATTATCTATATATTATATTATAAAATTGCTATGTATTTTTCAGTTTATTCAAATCATAATAAAATATTATTTAAGTATTATTCTTGACAAGTTCTCTTTTTTCCTCAATACTTCTTTTGAAGCTATTAATTACTCATGTTATGATTTTCATACCTTTCATTCAATAAACATATCAATAATATATTATATTGTTAAATAAAAGTAGTATTTAATAGTTTGATGTTTTTATTCATCCTGTGGAATATTTTTTAATACACGTTCTAAAATAACTTGTTTATATGGAACTTTTGTTATTCAGTTTTTAAAATATCTGTTCCATAAGAACACTTTTCCAGAAAGAAGTTCCTAAAGGCAACGTTTCTTTCCATAAAATTTCCACAAGCACAAATATTTTCTTAAACAAATAATTTGTTATAATTATGTTGTAAAACTCGACATTATGAACAATTTTTTACTGTACATATAAGGGCTGGACTCGTTTAGTTTCTGAGATATGCCGGCTTATGGCATGGCAGCCGGAAGAAGTTACCTATATAATGATATAATAATACCTATATAAACCACAAACAAAAGATAAAAACTAGTTTGGCTTAGGCGTTGCTTTATGCGTTAACCGGGAAAATTGACCTCTATCCGAAACCTATGTAAACTATAAACAAAAGATAAGAATTAGGTTTGTTTAGGGGTCATTTTATCTGCCCGTTGTAAGACGTCCGGCAACCAATACCGATGTATATGTTACCACAAACGCACAACTACAGACTGAATTCACTGTAGCCGCACCGGTTATTTTTCATGAGTATCTCAGAAACTAATCCCGTCCAACCCTATATTAGTCCAGTATAGGAAAAAGTTGTTCAAAATATCGATTTCCATAATGTATCTAAAAATCATCGAAATCGTGGAGGGTAGTTATTTCCACAGTTTTACCTAAATTAGGACAGAGTTTTTTAGAAACGAAAGATGATTCTTTTATAATCTTTCCTCCTTCTCCGTTTGAAGTGGTCTTATTTACTGTTAATATTTTGAATTTCTTTGGATGAGATAAATTCTGTAGATATTACCCAGTTTTATTAAGTAGCTTTCTTTTGAACTTATTATGTCAAATATATTGTATATATTGTCAAATATGTTGATCTATATATATCTTCCTATCCATTATAGTCTATATTCATTATATGGATTTTATGGTTTAAGTTTTCTCTTATTGTCAAGATGTTAACTGGCCTATATTGCCCAATGGAAAATGTTTCTTTGGCTTTTTGGTTCCTTTTTCTTTTTCTCATTCCTTTATTTTTCTTTTTTTAAATTCTCATATCTCACTCTCTATTTTCTCTTTCTTATGTCAACAACATCTGATCACCCATTATGGGCTAATTGTGCCCAACGCAGCTTGACTTCGATTTTCTTATGGGTATCCGGTTGTTTCTGCATGGCCAAGACTGGCAAATAAAACCAATTACTATCTTATGTAATAATTACTTAAGTTATGCAGTCTTTTCTTTTTCTGTAAGAGATCATATGTGTACAATCACTGATACTTGGCCCATCTGTTATGAGATGTTTACCTTTTAAAAATATAACTTTTTTTACATTTACTAACTTTAGTAAATCTGTTTAATTACTTTGTTGTGGCACGTACATGATGAGAAAAGGCGGACTTGTAATTAACTATGCTCTCACCAATTTCGATGATTCTTAAATATAGAGCTAATAGTATTTGTACTTTTATTTATCTTATAGAATCTTTTTTAGTGCATGTTCTAAAATAACTTATTTTCATGGAACTTTTATTATACATATTCTAAAATATCTGTTCCATAAGAACATTTTTTAAAGAAGTTCCAAATGTGGATTAAAAATTATTTCTGTAATGGTTTATATAAACATGTTGACTTTGTATTTACTGCCTACTGCTTTGAACTTGAACACTTAAGTTTATGGCTTATACTAATGAAGGGGCCTTGTCCATGGTCATGGCTCTGATTGGCCTGTCAATGCATGGGCTAAACTCCTGAACCTGGAGATATGAAGTAAATACGAACTATTTTAACAAGTAATATAATATAACTATACATCATATATTGTTTTCTTTTTTGCACGGTACAATGTTACCATATTAGATTACAAACTGGGAGTGGTGAAACAGACGGCAATTGCAATTAATGCAAAGCAGAGATTATTAAATATTCACTCTGTGCATAAACCAATATAAAACAATCCATTTTCTAGACTTGGCTCAGAAAATGATAAGAGAGCATGTATATTTGCAAATATACTTAAAGAAAGTGGCAGCTACAACCAAAACTTATTAGCTTTGGGAAATGTCATACCTAAACTAAGCTTGACCCAGAAAATGGTAAGAGAACATGTATATTTGCAAATATACCTAAGGAAAGTGGCAGCAACAACCAAAATTTATTAGCTTTGGAAAATGTCATACCTAAACTAAGTATGACATTTGTATGACTGACCCAGAAAATGGTAAGAGAGCATGTATATTTGCAAATATACTTAAGAAAAGTGGTAGCAACAACCAAAACTTATTAACTTTGGAAAATGTCATACCTAAATTAGGTGAAAGTAGCGCCCCACGTAACCATGTACCATATAAGATAATTGATCTGATCAAATTGTTATAAAAGATTCTTTTCGTGGCAATGTTAAAATACTGATGATCGTTTGTATCAGTGCAGCAAATTATTGTTAACATAAAATTTATAATACCTTATAATTCATATTAGTGTTCCAAATTATTTACATCTTATTTGAGATACCTTTAAATCCTAATGTAAATGAGATATGTAGAACACATTGAGATGTACATTTAGAGAGCATGTAGAGTAGAAAATAAATCAGAAGTGATTGAATATTCACAAGTTATATGCTGTGTACATAATTTAGATGACTCTTATGGTAAGCACGAAGAACTAAAGCTAAAAGTAATGACAAAGTTCAAAATATTGTTGATTAGATGTTTATGAAGAACAGTCAGAGTTCATTTTGCTTTAAGTTAAAGGGCACAACGAAGTCCAAAATATCAATAAATTTATTATCATTGATGAATATCATGTACAAAAATTTTCCAAATATCTGTGAATTGATCTTGTCCAAAGAAATACAAGCATAGAACAGCAGATAAAAACACTTTAGATGGAAAGGAAAAATGTTGCAAGATCTAAAGAATGTAGAAGAAAATAATTTTATGTTAAAGTAAGAAGTTTAATTAAATATAAAAATTATAATTTTTAAAATTTTATTCATTTATAACAACCAATAGCTTAGAGTTATTTCTTCGAGTTTCTAAACTTATTTATGGCTGTAAAAGAGTATAAGATTAGAAAAGAAAATAGCGAAATTAAGGCAAAAGATATTAGTGTGAAATAGGATAGATAAAATGAAAGCAAAGTAAGCTGTCAATAAAAGACTGATAGTAACGAATTAAGACTGTTGATCCTGATGCTTTAATTAAACAATAATCAATTTTGTTTTTTTTATTTTATATTTAGGAAGCTCTAGATTTGAATTATAATTTGTTTTGCATACTTTCCAGTTTCCAGATAAAATATAAAGTAAGGAAAATTTGAATCCTAATACTATGGAAAAAGATCCAGATCTATCACCATTTAGCAGTTGTATGTAAAATTTCTTGATAAGCATTCATTAGCTTTTACATTAAAAACGATATTCTTTATATCATTAATTCTAAGTAACAACATAATTTTTATTTTCAGTGTACAAAAAGTTAATTAGTTTTCAAGTCAGATAAGAAGAGTCTCCAGGAATTTTAAAATGTACATGCGCATCACTGCAGTGTCAGATACAACGGTGCAATTACAACAAAAATAAAATTCTATGCAGCAATAAATACAAATGTAACAAACATCAATATTTAAGCAAAGCTAAAAATGTAAATGTAAGTTTGTCATTATAATAATAATCATCTAAAATTATGTAATTCATAATCTATCATTGTTGTATGATTATTTTAGTTGAATTATGCATTCCTGGTTTAGCAAGAAGATGGTGAAGAAGAAGAAGAAGATAATGAATTTCCAAAAAAGCTAAGGACATTTAAATTATATTTTTATAACTTCATCTGTACAATGATGTTAAAACCTTAACTTTTTTGTTGAAATAAGTTGCCATTAACACAATTTCTTAGTTGCACATTAACACAAAGTTCAATTGTCTAAAAGTGTAATTTGTGATAGATAAAGTATAACATTTTATGAAGAGATAACATTCTTTTTAACATTTATTTATTTTCATGTACTTTTCTTTATTTGTGATCCATGTCTTCTGACTTTAGATAATTTCTAATCATATCTATAATATTTATTAACTTTATGAATATATAAATTTTATTTTATGGCTTATGAGAAACAATTTGAATCTGTTTAATATAAATAAATTCAGGTGGAAATGTTATTATTCCAGGGACAGGTTGCTCTGACAAGCATATAGCCTGATTTCTCTGATGATTTTGGAGCGAATGAAAAAGATTTATAGCAATCAATCAGTGTTATATGTAATATATAGATAACGATTTTGTATTATTTAAGCATGTAATGTAAAAAGACTTAACTTTTTGTTTATAGCATCCACTGCTTTTTTTACTGTTTTATTTAACAGTAGAAAAATTTTTGTAAGATACCGTGTGAAGTATGAAAGATGCGAATTCGCGTCTCAGGCCTCAGAGTGTTAATGTATTTGATATTATTAATATATTTGAGAATTTAATAATGTAGTATGAGAATTATTAATATATTTGAATAAAAATACTAAAAAAAGAAACCACGTCATAAAAGAGGAGCAAAATTGCACCATTTGTTTAAATGGAATGTTTTAAATGTACAATAAACATAAATATGTATAGAATATTAAACATAAACTATAGAATGTTTTACTTAACATGCCATTCTTCATTAGATAGCGAATTTAAAGATAGTTATGATTGTAAATGTTCTCTATATTTCTAATCGATTTCCTTTAGATGAAACGGGTGTTGCACTTACTGCTAAATATTTTTTGGTTGGTTTGCTCAGAACTGAGGAAGATAGAAGTGAATTATTTCATTGGACAGTATCGATATTGGAGTATATCGTTATATTCAACATCGATACTTGAATTGAAAAGTATCGATATTCGAAACATCGATACTGTATCGCCCATCACTACTCAGTGGACGATTACAACGGTACCTTGAGTGCGATGTGTTTGTTATCTGAAGAGAATGTTTCGTTATGATATACAAAGTCATGTTACAGAAAATTCATTCTCAGGTTCATCCGACGATGATAATGGCTATGTTAGGTAAGTTTGTGAGATGTTCGTTTTGCCACGTGATTCGAACAACTTACGGTAACAGTAATAAAAAAATACCACCGGTAAGAATTTTGATTGGAGCAATGTCTACGTTTTGTTTACATGTCATTCAACATTTTTTCGATTTTTAGTACTTAAAACAAGATCGCTGGTACATTAGTATAACGAACAATATAGTAAAATACAATGAATAAGTTTATTACCCATGTGAAACGAGTGTCGATCTTGGAGTGACGACATTTCTCAATATATGGATAGTATATTTCATGCATTGGCACTTGTTCGTGGTAAAGTGTCAACGTTGTATAAAAATGTTGTATAGAAAAGCAAGTGTCTATTCCGTTTGTCAAAATAGATATCTGTTTAGCGTGATGCGATGCATATAATTCCGTTTACTATACTCATAATTTTAATATTTATGTCTGTCATATGCAACATTGTAAAACTATCACATCTAACGTAAAATTGGTCACTCATTTCATATACTCGTGTATTTAATCAAAAAGTAGTTGTTTATTAACACTTATTTGAAACAAAATTAATAATAGTACAGGTACAGTTTCTTAAAATACATAATAAGTGTTTATTAATATCTGGTTTTGATTGTATCATTTTTGTATATAATTAGATTATAATTTATTTAATTGTTCAAAACAATTTGACAAGTACATAGAATAAAAAAATAAAAAGTACAAAGAATAAAAATGATTCATTGATTTACTTCCGCATATAATTAATATTTTAATATAATTATTTTATTATTTTTCCACATGTAATAAACGTTTTTAATAATAATAATTTAATACTATCATGATATTACACATGCTATATATCGTAATTCTAAGTACATATATGTACGTGCATTCTACATACGTATTATTTCATGCACGTATGTCAATAAACCGACATAATTATAAAGTTAAATATTTCAATGAATATTTTTTATATACAAACGTGGCAGCAAGTATTTGAAGGATATTTTTAGCGCTATATGTTTATCATTGAACTTTTTCAGTAATATTATTTTATATGTATGGTAATGTTATTTGACGATACAAGTAAGTTTTAGTTCGTAATGTTTAAAAATTTGATGTATTTCCTCCGAATTTTATTTTTATTTGATCTATTTTAGTAGTTCATGCCTTTTTCAGGAAAAAAGGTTCAAGCTGTCCGACGAGTGAATTTGATGACTCGATTCAAGCAATGTGCGATATTTATGGACAGACACCACCGAGAACTCGACTTAATCGAAAGAAGCGATACATGAGACAGAAACTTAACGGAGGGTAAGTTAATTAGCGTTTACTTGTTTTTTTATACGCGAAACGGTTCAAGCGTTCCTTCATTTTTCCCAATATATCTCTACATGTTATGTTAAATTTTAATAATTGTTTTCCTAATCAATAGAAAATTTGGAAATACAATAGAAACAATAGCCTGAGAAAAATATTTATAAAACCAAACATTTACATGTATTTACATATACATATGATCTTTAATCTAATTTGCAACGATTGTTTTATAATTTGTAAATTGTAAATGTATGTGTAAAATTATATCAAGATATTATTATGAAAGTAGATATCATTAATAAAAATATATTTACGATAAATCATAATGTTATAATGATAAAAATGTTATAATCGATCTTTATAATATAATTTTATCAATTTATATGTAAGATTATACATTGTATGCGAATAATAGAATAGGATAAAATAGAATTTTTATTTCATTAATTTTTATTAATGTAGACAAATAATAATAAACATGTTGTCTTATTGCAAAAGATATAATGGTAAAGGATAGATAGCTATGTAGAAGGGACAATATTTAATACAATTATTTAAGAGACAATATTTAATACATTTTTTAAAAGGATTGTTTTATTAACGGAGATAGTTAAATGGGGCTTGACTAAATAAATGTAATATAATGCAGTAATACATAATAATACAGTATAATTACAGTTTTTCCAATATTCCATAAGTTTTTTTAAATCATTCGTAAAGATAAAATAAAAAAGAATTGTTGTAATTGGTATCTTTAAGTTTTTAAAGCAGTTTATTAACAATTAGTATGAATTTGAGAAAATCTATCATACCTTGTATCCATCTTAAGTGAATCAAAATGAAGAATTTGACTAAAATGGTACTCAATGAGTCAATATTCTGTATATAATGTATATCAAAATTAATATGCTATTTTACAAGTGTTCACGATACATTACAAACATAAATCAGCATATTCCAGAAGAGTATATTATAAATTATTTCTGTTTATCAAATAAAATAAAAGAACGAGTTTTTTAAGCGATCTTAAAAAATTGTTTTCGTAAATTTTAAATTACATATGTGAAATTTTATTAAATATTAAAATATAAATTGTATTCCTTTACAATTTCATACATGTATTCATATATGTTAAAAAATATATTATACATATCTTTTTGAATACCATATTTTGTCATATATTTAATTATACACATAAATTTATTTAATTTTAAGGGAAACGAAATCGTTAGAAAAAGACATACCGTCGAAAGCAGCGATCCGCAGGCGCAATACTCTGGACAACATTATTTTTAATGAAATGTGTGACAAAGCAGATAAGGATTGTGAAAACGAGGTGAACCAAGATATAGCGAAGGAAGGAAATCGAAAATGTAAAAGGACATTGAAAGTATTACGTGGAACTGAAAGAGACTTAAAACTGGATATGGAGGCAGCTTATAATTATAACGAGAAATTTAGTCCTCATCAAGTATCTACTCCTAATCATATGAAGGTATAAAATAATAATAAATAATTTAAATTGTAGAAAATTGTTTGGCGATTGTCCAGACGTAAAACTAATTGAAAATTTTTATAGATCGAAACTCGAAATAGATTTCGCAGCTTGCGATCCAAACCTGTTGATGTAGAAGAGAGAAAGCCTAAAGTTAAACTTACCGAGAAAATTCCAATTACTGATGATAGGGAATCGATCGCACAATCACCAAAAACGTTGAGTCTTAAAGAACGGGAATTATTTCACGATACATTTTCTTTTTTAATTAAATTGGTATGCGAATATTCTATTACGAATAATCTCGTAAAAAATACATTTATATAAAAAATTTGCACATACTAAAGTTTTGTTTATATTTTGTAGGGAAGTACGGAACGTAATTGCCGTCGGCAAATCAGTCATGAAGAAACGCGGTGGCAAAACGAATTAAAAGATCTAATATGGCTAGAACTACAAGCTCACCATGCTGATCGGAGTCCAATGGCTCAAGATGAGTATTTGTGCAAGCAACGTGAGGCTGTAGAAGGTTTACTTAAAGAAATAATGGAGTATAGGTAAATTATGTAAGAATTTAATAGATTCTTACAGTTATAAGATCGGAAAAGAATTTAAATAAAGTAATGTTAATTTTTAGATATGATCCTATTGTGAGCGTAAAGAATGATAATACACCTTGGATTAATATTAATAGCACGCGTATTGATCGAATAGTAAACGTAGGATCTAGTCCAAATATAGAATTAGGTATTTGTCCAGGTTGTCTTTCGATGTATTGTAGAGCATGTGCACGAGCACAAGGTGAAGCTTTACAGCAAGTAGAAGGATTACTATCTAGGCTAGAAGTAGCAGAAGCACTTTATCCTTCGTCACAAGCCTTTGCTGCACATTATCCTTTATACAAAAGTACAGAATTTATTGGTAGAGTGAAGGCAATGTGTCTTTGGTATAATATGACTAAGCATCATCGACTCAAATTACAAATACTGGGAAAATTATTAATGATGTCGCATACAAAGAAAAAACACGATGATACTGGAGATTCTGGAATAAGGTGTCAGAAATAATTATATTATCGTAACAAAATACGATATTAAACAAGGAAACTTAATCTTTTTTCGTTTTAGTTTACGATCTTCCGATGTGACCGATCATTTAGAGTGGAAGCAAACTTTGGTACGATTTGAAGTATCAAACCAACAAGATGAAAATTCCAGCCCTTCAGATAGCAATAATAGTAATAATTCTTCTGGTTTATCTTTCGTACAATCCTGGCCTTCTACTCCTGAATCGTCATTTACATGTGCAGAAGATGATAAAAACGATAGATTTGACTTTTACCTAGTTGAATTCGATCGGCAAGCTTACAGGTGAATATTATGTTAAAATATTAAAAAATCCTTTTTTACGTTTAATGAATAGATTAATTTTTTATTTTTTCTTTAATTCCCAGGAAGTATATTGAAGATGTATTAAAGACTAGAGGTTTAAGAAAAAGTTTAAATTTTCTTGAGAGATTACATACTTCTGTCTTAAGGAAAGCAAGGTTGACGTTAGAAAAAAGTGATATAAGTGAATCTAATAATACTTTGAACGAAGAGTACGAAGGCGATGAAGAATTGCGACGATATGGCGTGTGGAGTCCCGAAGCAAGAGAATTAAATCTTCCATCTTATAGGTAAAACGTTCGTATATATTATTTTGTTTATATTTTATTCTAAAACTTTTGCATTAAATAACAACAAAAATTTTTAGGGCTGCTTTCGTGTTTTTGTCTCGAGTTCCGCTAGATGTTGTTCATGAGTTTTTAAGAATGAGATTAGAACAAAAACCAGAACAACCTAGTCCACTATCAGTTCGACAACTGATGCGTGAACTTAGGGAAGGTCTCAGAATTGCATGTATCCATCGGGACAGATTTGCAGCTCATTCTTGTGCAGCAGTTGTCAATAATAATGATAGTTGCGAAAATTTATTTCAAGAAAACGTGAAAGATTTCGACGAAAGTTTGAAGGCTGTTTTTGAAGTATATCTTGATTACCTTCAGCAGTGGGTAGATATGGTACAGCATGACAGCTTCCACAAAAATTTGATTATGGATGAGTGGATGTTTGTAAAATCAATAGCAGGAAATATATTAAATGGATACGAGATTGCGGGAGTTAAATTCTGGTGAGTTACATCATAATATTTTTGTAATGTATATATTCTTCCGCGTTTTATTTTATAGTGAAATCGCAAAAACTATGATTGAACAAGTTAAAGAATACCTTAACGAGAGACCACGAGAGATTCAGGAAAATTTTGAGGATTGGAATGATGATGATTGGTCAAACAGGTAAAATTGGATTACTTTGTAAATTATACTATAAATGTTTTTACTTTATTCTGGCATATCATTCAGATTTCAGCGAATGTTTGTACGACGTGAATGGCAAGGAATGTTTGTAGAAGCTCGGGAGAAGGTGGTTAAAGGTGTTATGCTTGCTAAATGTTTGAAACGTGATATCGTAAATTGGTCTATCTTTGACAAAGAATTAGAGAAATCATTAACATCTTTAAAGGTAAAAGTTATTATAGATTAAGTTAGAATTATTCCTTTACAATTCCTTTACAATTATTCCTTATATATTTAGGATACAGTTATGGATCTCAGACTCGATATCACAAACGTTATTGAAAATTTTCAACGTGACCTTAAAAAAATAGAAGAATCGAATTATGAATATGATCGATCTGCTATACGTTCAAGAATAAGGGAAATACTTCATCAGGCTTATCGAATGGGTTTTGATTACCATAAAGAAACATGTAAACTATTTGCACTTGAAGAGAAAGCTATTTTAGCTGAAAGTCTGGTTTCTTTCGCCTTTTTGTGGATGGAGTTTGTTAGAACACGATGTGAACGTGGAAGAGGTTTACGACCTAGGTGGGCAAATCAAGGTTTAGAATTTTTAATTACAGTATGTGAACCACATAATACCAAACATTTAACTGATGAAGAATTTGAGGAATTAAAAACCTGTATGGATCGTTGTATTTCGCACGTTGTTGGAAGTGCAAGTACTGCTACAAATGAAACAGAAAGTGAAGTTCTATTTTTATTCTATGTTTGAGCATTATTTATTCTTTAATCAGATGTTGATCAGCTGTCTTCATTGCAGATTTAAAAAGGTTACCTCATTCAAGAGCGTCTTCACCTTGTCATACTAGAAGCAGAACTGCGAGTTTAAGTCTCCCTCAGAAATCTAAAGATAATGTTAGATCTCCAGATATTCCAACGAGTTCTAGAAAATCCTTTTCATCAAGTGTAGTTGATGGAAATGTAGGTATTACTATAAATAGTTCTGAACGTACAATACCCAGGCAGGAAAGAATCAATCGGGCTATAAGAAAAGTTGAATGTGATATTGACGAGAGATTAAAAGGCCGCGAACTTATAGGGCAAGTTACTGATAGAAAAGCTGTTGATAGAGTTCGTATTAAAGCAAGAAGAGTTACCTTTACTTGGCAAAGAGGTATCAAAATAGGTAAGCTTAACTGAATATGAAAATGTATTAATTTTTATTTTAATATACATTATACATTAAAATTCTTCCTTATAGGACAAGGAAGATTTGGTAAAGTATATACCATAGTCAACAATCAAACTGGTGAGTTATTAGCTATGAAAGAAGTTCAGTTTCAACCTGGGGATCATAGAGCAATTAGACGTGTTGCCGAAGAGCTACAAATATTTGAAGGAATTCAATATAAACATTTAGTACGATACTACGGACTAGAAATTCATCGTGTAAGTTGATCTGTATATAATAGAATATTCATATTTTTACAAATACATATGGATAACATTTGCCTTATTGTAGGAAGAAATGTTAATTTTTATGGAATTTTGCGCTGAGGGAACGTTAGAAAGTCTAGTAGCGGGCAGTGGAAATGGTCTACCAGAGTCATTAGTTAGAAAATATACACATCAACTCCTTTCAGCTGTAGCAGTACTCCATTCGCATGGAATAGTACATCGCGATATTAAATGTATGTTTTATATTGTAATATAACAATAATACATTATCCTGTACGTATATGATTTGACCACAAATCATGAAATATTTATATTTTATATCTAGCTGCAAACATTTTTTTAACGGATGAGGGTAATTGTTTGAAACTTGGTGATTTTGGAAGTGCTGTGCAAATTAAAGCACATACTACTATGCCGGGTGAATTACAAGGTTTTGTTGGTACTCAAGGTTAGCTTCAGCTTTTATTTATGATTACAGTAATGTCCACGGGTATGCACATTCATATATGTGTTATAGAAATAATTGTAACAAATAACAATAGCTTCCTGTACCTCATTCTAATATTTGTGATATTGTGTCTTTAAAAATAATTTAACATTTAATATTTGCACATAGCTTACATGGCACCGGAAGTATTTATGAAATCAGAAAGTAGTGGACATGGTAGAGCTGCTGATATTTGGTCAGTTGGTTGCTGCATTATAGAAATGGCGAGTGGACGAAGACCTTGGTCAGATTATGATTCTAATTATCAAATTATGTTTAAGGTATGTGATAGTAATCGCGCTTCCCTCCAGAATGTTTACCTTTTACATTGTTTTATTTTATGTATTAATTGTTTTAGGTGGGAATGGGTGAAACTCCAGCATTGCCCAAAAATCTTTCCATTGAAGGAGATAACCTAATTAGAAAATGTTTACAACATGATCCAAAGAAAAGGTTGACAGCAAATGCCTTACTTACACTTCCGTTTACACAAGCATACGAAGATGTTAACGCCGACTTGTTGATACTGCGACAATAAGCATAATAGGGATAGTCAATTCGTATGTAGATTCTTTCAGTTTGAAAGCATAAACTAACTTATAACATCGTTGTTACCTGCATCAGGTTAAATATATTGATAATTCATATATTTTTACCATACCAGTTTCCTCTCTCAGATTATTTTACGGTTGTTTTTTATTTGTATTCTAAAAAGTGGAAAAATTAGGCATCTAGACAGTAAGTACAAATCTGGTTATGCAGTATTAAGGCGAAAATGTTTTAAGAAGAAAAGTTATTTTCTAACATAAAGCATGTATTTTTAATACTATAGCAACAAAATATAATGCCGCTGATGTATGTAAATTTTTAACATTCCTACCTTTGAAGAAGGTACTTACATTGTGTACATACATACATATATGTATAATATTGTTATAAATTATTTTACAATACAGAAAATAAATTGTTTGTTTTTTGTAGTTGAACATTGCACTGTGATTAATGAAAACATTGTATTGTTAAAAAAAGGAAATAAAAGTGGAAGATGGTGTCACAATAGTGTTTATTTTTGCACAAGAAAACGTACACATGATACAACATACTTGCCGCAAATTAGTTAATTACAGAGGTATGCTGTGTATACTTTCCATATGAACAGAAAGTGAAGTGTGCTTACAAGTTTAACATTACTAGATATATATATGCGATATATATATAAATATATATATATATATATATAAATATATATATATATATATATATATATATATATATATATATATATATCGCATACGAAGACAACTATTTCATAAAGATTTTTTTTTGCAATTTTGCAATTGTCACCTATCATTACCAACTGTGTTTATTATTTTATTACATCTTATAAGATATATGGTATAATTTCATATCAACGACAGCAGTCTTCGTAAGGGATATTTGTATTTTGAAATAATGTCTGACTGAATTTTTATATATAGGTTATTTTAGCCCACAATCAGTTGACTTTATTTCGTAAGTAATTCTAATAAGTTTAGCGTATGTTCTATTTGATAGAGTCGTCGCTATGTTGGCTTTCGCCTGATATGCGCGATATTCTTGGCCGCGAAAATACGATCGCAACAGTTTTGCGATCCGCATAACTACTTCTAATGGGTGACATCCCGTTTCATTTTAAATTTAATAGGTATTTGCAGCTTAAGATTAAAAATAATACAGAACACTTTCATACATATATCGTACACATATGCGCGAAAACAGATATAGATTTTTTATATTTAAACGTTTCTTGATATGTGCGTATATGTACGTGTATAGAGTTATATATGTATATTTATATATAATTTTATTTAGTAACAGTAGAAGGAACCACCACAATTCCTCGCATTATTTAAAGATTCACTCTATATTTAAGTCAAAGCAAACAATTGCTCAGACCATGAATATAAAATTTCCGATTTAATGTAATACGCAACAAATTCATCACTTAACGACAATATATGTATTAGATAAAACACTATTTTCGATAGAACATTTATGTTTTAGCGCAAGAAAACTTTGCTAAGCCTTAATGACAATCCTAAAACACGCGTGTTTTGCACATTGGAAGTATGTAGTTTATAACAAAGCTAACGAACAGCTTCTAAAATATGAATGATGTCAACAGATGTGTCGTAGTATGTAACGTGTGTTACGCTATGCATATGTATAGGCGTATATATGTTACGTATATATATGTGTGTATATGTATATATATATATCATTTCTGTTTGATTCTAAATTATGGTAAATTATGATAATTTGATACAATAGGATGAGAGTAATGATGTAAGTGACAGTAGCGCCGATCGTTAATATTTCTATTCTTTAAAATGAAAATTGAATTTTTCACTATCGACAGAGCTTGGTATATAAGAAAAGTAGCGTTAGTTACAGTAGTAGTTAATTAGACGTAGAACATTAATGTGATAGAGAGATAGAGCTATCATCAACGTTTGCCTGTCTATCGAAGAAGAGCAAACCATTGACCTACCTAAGAATTGGACAAGAGTTTACTGTGCGGGCGCCAAAACACGAATGATTGGCCACGTTTAGAATGTGTTGCGACAGACGAGGTCCGTGCGCTAGAAATCTTTTCTCTACCTTACCGAGTTATTTAGTATTTCAACTTCTATTCGTGTACTCTGTCTCTTCGTTGTCTTTACTGTAAAGGTATCAAACTATAAAACAAGCTTAATACCGCGAATGATATATTTTTACAGCCTTTACGATTGATATTTTATGTTTCGTACTCGACAGAAATTTTATAATTTTGATATGATATAAATAAATCTTTCATTTAATAACAGTTTAGTAAATCTAAAACACGTATTTAAGATTTTGTACTTGGTGTTTAAAGTGCTTCCGTTATGAAGAAATTTATATCGTGATGCTTCGCGATTAAATTGTTTTGTTATAATAATTTAATAATATCTGTAAAGTATATGTCAGATTGTACAAAATATATACGTTTCCTTCTTATGACGTAAAAGTAATCAAAGTTTCCAATCGTTTAATTGGCACGTATTATGTATTACGTTTCTACTGTTTCATGTCGAAAAATATCATCCTTTTGCCAAATAAGGCAGTTTGTTTCAAAATTGTATTTAAGTCTGTTGCATCCTTTAGATCATTTTTAACGTAATAGCGTTTTCCTATTCTTAGTGAATAATTTTGGCTTGAGAAAAATATGACAAAATTGTAGTTGAAATGAAAGCGATATTAAGATATAAAAATTGGACACTAGCAGGGTTAGCAGGAAAATTTGATACTTTCTCACACAAAATATTTGAAGCATCATAGCACTGAATAAACGTATTCTTGTTTACAGTTTTAAACAATGGGTTATTATCAATTCTACAGAAAATAACTGTGGAATGTTAATTGCTTACAATAATTGAGCTATAAAGTTTACTTAGAGTGACTCGTGAAAGTATTTGAGCATCCTTTAAAACAGAATATCTTTTCTCACATTGGACCAAACGACTTGAATTTTTTTTTTTTTTTTTTTTTTTTTTGGGAACATAGATGAATTAGTTAACCAGTTTATAAAAATATTTGAAAAAATTGCAACTGGTCGAAATCACGAAGAAAATAGTAAAGCTCTTTTTTACAATCTCCTTATCCGAGCCTGTAATAAAAATTTGAAATAAGTGTTAAGATTTATCTTAATTATATACGTACTGAAAATTTCATCGAAATCGGTTGATGCAGAAACAAGGGATAGGCATCGAAAGATGTAAGAATCTTTAAATTTATTACAGTCATAGGCCCAAACTCGTGAGAAACTGCGATTTTCACCATTTTTCGTCAATCGTTCGTGACTCATAGCAACGTTAACCACCGATCCATCTAACTTGTCAAAAGAAGTCAAGACGTTTGGTTCGATATTAAGAAAGTTAGTTCTGTTTTAAAGGATATTCGAATACTTTCGTGAGTCGCTGTATGTGAAGATAAAGGTACATCGATACTCAACTATGTTTTGTCAAACGTGATTAATTAATCCTTTCTCCTGAGACAGAATACTACATTTTGGATGCCTTTTTCATTCAATGCATACAGATTCAATAAAATGTACGCTTCATAGTGAAACAACTAACAATAAAATCTACGCTCATCGAGCTAACAATAAAAGTAAATGTCATTGCTTCCAAACATATTGACATATCTCATTTGATCGTCGAATTACTCTTAAATTATTTGAATTTCGCAACGTGAAGCTACGTGTATTAACATTTTCGTAGTTTCTAAATATCCCTAGATATCACTAACTAATCGTTCGATTACATTTAAGGTTACATGTTACTATAGAACATCCAATTCAGGTGGCTAAACCCGTTAAAGCACCGATAGTTTAACAATACAACTAATTATTAGAATTAGACCCCCTTTAATCGTGAATGCACGATTAAAACGAAGCGATAGGGAAATAACGAAACTTCGCTTTCGGTGGAAAGGAACTTCCAGCGCTCGGACATAAATGTTCGAGGATCTTCGTAACAGGACTAGAGTTTTACAATGACCGATCGATCTATATTGCCTACTACACGCAGCGACTACCGTTTAAACGTTTTCGTCTCAGTTTGTTCGGCTTTGGTCGTCAATTACCTGATAAACATTTGTACGCGTGTACCTACTTAACAACAGATGAGATTACAGTGTCCAGTGATTTGCGAAGAATTTTTTAAGTTTATTAACGATTAGATGATCAACGCAGTTTTTTTCTAGATATGTATATCGATAACTTTAATAACAAGTAAGATGAACGTGATATTTCTATACATGTATTGCTCGTAATAGAAGGCTTCCTTCGTACGGTAATTTATCATCTTTGTTAAAACAAATTGTGCCATTTGATGGAGAGTTCTTGCATATTCCTTGCTGTTTCATTAATTGAAGTAGTTTATCGAAGTTTAATTCTGTAATATAATATATATTATATGTAATATATAATATATGAGAGAGAGAGAGAGAGAGAGAGAGAGAGAGAGAGAGAGAGAACCAATTATTTTAACTGAATTTAAAAAATGTTATAGTAATTTAAAATTAAGGCAACAAATCGTTTCTTACTTAAAATATTATATTATATCAACGTATATGTATAGAGTATATAATGCGAATTATTTTAGAAATTGTTACATGTAAATATGTAATAATAATTGAGTCCATTTTGAAAAAAAAGACATTTTACGTTACCCATATCAAAGTTTTCGCTTATCCCGATGATAAGAATTTTGTCGTTCTTTAATCGTTATGTAAAATGTAAAACTGGTATTAATTCCACATCTTGTTAGAAAGTTTTTGCAACTTTGATTTCCTCTCTCTTAAAGCTTGAAAAGTTTGACTTAATACACTCCGGCTCTGGGAACATGTATATCTTTTCTAATTATAAAATAAAATTAAAACAGTTTCATTAAGATAACTATAGATTACTATTTTTTACAAACAAACTACTATTTTTAATTATCAGAAAAATTATCGGCGACATTATACGATACTTAAAAGAAGATATTAAATATCAAATATTTAAACTGTGAAGAATAGCGAGAAAAAATTTCTTTCAAATGGCACAATTTCTTTTGGTTATTTCTATTCGCATTTGCGTTATTATATCAGGAATCTGAATAGAAGGAACAATCAAATACAAAATTCACGATGATATGTAGAATTATTAGCTAAAATGCATTCATTGGAAACAGATCGTTCGAAATAGATATAGAAACGATGTCAGTCTCTGACAAAATATTCATTTTGTTTCTGCATCGGTTCTGTTCTATTCCTATTCATGATTTTAAAGAAGAATCAAATCAGCGATATCTAGCAAATTGTGTGAGTTCTAATGCGAACAGTTCTCTTAAACGCTTACTATTCGTACTATGCTAAATACTTTCACAGACGAGCTCGAGTATATTTCCTTTCGATATGATTTCGGACTCGCAACCGAGAAACGATCATTATTTGTATCTAGCATCTTAATACTTTGCTTTCGCGCGATTTTATCTCTTAGTCGCCACTTTATCTCTGATTCGCTTTGTTTAACATGTCCGCCATGTCCCATAAGCTCTGCTTCAGCGTTTGAGCAAAACGCGTTGCGTTCGTTCTGCCATCGCTATGAAAAGCAGATACAGAAAATATGATGCCGTTGCTTCTCAGATTGTAAGCGCAACCGTAACCGTCTGGCACTACTGGACCGTAACCAATGATTGCATCGTTTTTCGAAGTTACCTGAAAATTGGATATTTCTTGTTAGTCGATATTTAAAGTACGGGGGAGATTATTAAAATAGGGGTTATTAGAAATTAAATTATTAAGAAGATTATTAGAAAAAATAGAATTTAAGCAGAAATTTAATTGATCGATTTGTTTACGATGTTACAAGTAAACGTTAACCACTCCAATTGTAATCTACTAAGTACTAAAATTGTCAAATTGTAAAATCGTAAAATCATAATTTTTATGCAAGATATTAAGTAAGATATCTGTAACCTGCAGTGTCGTGGATAATTATAAACTCAGTTCTATTTTTAGATTTTTCATAATATTAGAATGACAAAACATTAAAATTGACAAAATCGTTTATACAATTTCATATTATAATATAAAATAAAGCTGAAGATACAACAAGCAGAAATCTTCTTCTTTCGAAGTTTGGATGAAATGAATTTTACTCCTAGAATTGTGTTTTTTGATGCGAAGAAATATGAAATATGTTAATTTTGCTACATTTTCATTCAATATTTAGTGGCTTTTCTTTTATTTTTCTAAAGCGGACTTTATTCTTTTTTTAAGTTCAATACTTTCTATAGATAGTTTCTTCTGATAAACTTATAAACTTTTCTAGAATTCTTCACAGGTTTTCGATTGGATTCAGATCAGCACTCAATGCTGACTAATAATTCTAAGTAATAATTCTATTCCAAAATCTTGAAACCACTTGTTTGTAGTGGCAGCTTTATGAATAGGAGCATTGTCTCGTTAAAAAAATATCTTTTTGCCTTCCATTTCAGTTATGTAAGGTAATAATTCATCATGTAACATGTCCTAATATCCTGCAGCGTTCAATCTACCTTTTACAAAAACAATTTCACTCAACATATCCAGGCATGATCAGTGGTGTCTTGAATATATTGAACAGATAATGCAGAAAATGTGTTTGAGTCTATAATTATTCACAGCACTGTATACCTAGTAATTTATCAGTTTGCTAACGTAATTAACTAGCAAATTACTGTGCTCGGAGACTCTAATAAATTATTATATTAATAATCTCGTAATCAATTTGGACATAAAGATGTACAACTAATAATTTATGTAGTATGCAGAATCAATCTGATAGATAATGATGATGATGATGATGATGAAGTGCTACAGATCTGTTTGGTCATCGCGTATAATGACCTCGTGTGGACAACTTTGAGGTGTTGGAGAACGAAAGCCTACATGAAAGTGGCATACATGTGAGAGTTTCAAGTATCGATCAATCGTTGATCATCATTATTAACCTGTGACGTTGAAAGAGCAAAATGATTGACGATCTTATAAGCCTGATCAGTGAAAATATCCGGGATTGGCTCTCCAGCTTCTTGTGCGGCGTAACGGAGGCCCATTAAATGGTTGTCGATTCCATAACCATTTATGTTGTCGTTCATTTCCTTAGTCTGTCTTTGTACCGCTAAATCAAACAGCTCCTTGATCCTCTCTTGCTGAAAAAGCCATCGCAAACGGACCATTTCAATGGTGAACGAAAATAACATATACATATGTATATTCTATATTTATATACCTACACTTCTGTAGTAATTCATTAGAAATGTTAACATTAAAGAATTATTTGTACGCAGAAAATGAACATATTAAGTTCATTATGTAAATTTATGCGTGTAAATATATATATATAAGTACTTTCGTATACACGATGCCTCGCATTTTGTTGTACATATTCATTAATATTAATTACTAAGAAAAATTAATTTCGAAAATTTATTATACCTTTGAACGATTCCTGCACAAAGGCAGAATGTACGTTAATATGCATCGTATATTATAGTATCGTATATTATTCACTGATAAAAAATATTAATATATTTATATGTAACGCATATTTAATTGAAGCACGGTTGACAACGTACTGAATTTTTAAAATGCTCTATTATAAAAGAGAGAAAATGTGATTTGTCATGCTTTTTATCGGTGGTCTTCATATACTAACTCTGAGACGAACTATAGTTTTATCTTAGGTAAAGTTAGAAAATATGAAAATGTTTAGGAAAATGTTTGTTTGAGCGTTTGTTGAGCGTGAATTTAAAAAGAAATATGTCTCAGTATAGTCTCTCTTATTCGAATATCCTAATATCCAAACGCTGTATTATCCAAACATAGTATTTCTCAGTATTCCCTTCTTCCGTTTTAAATATATACATATTTTATTAGTGTTTATATATAACGTACTCTTTCCTTCTTCTATAGTGTCCTAATTATTGAAACAAACTACGACATAATTAAAAAATTCGAAAGTGGTGCAAGTGCAACAGAGTTACCAAGAATACATAGTGTTGGGAAAGCCGCGATGCATATTCCTTTGATGCTGGCAATAGTAAAAAAGCCTTAAATATACTGAGGTAATGAAATAGTTTGTAGTTTTCATACACAAATGAAAACAACAAACGAGCTTCAGATTTTCTGAAAGACATTGGTTCCTACAACTTACTATAGATTCGTTTCGTTCCACTGAACGTGGTCACTAGTAGCTGTAGAAGGCGAGCGTGATCCTAGACACGCAATTAAAAAGAAAAATAGCAAACGATGCAAGTGACGATGAAGAGGTGCCTTTTTGTAAAAGATTTCAATGGTTCGAAGTACAATAAGATATTCTTCATCAATATTTAAAGAAGTCGACTAAATCTTGATCTGTATTTGAATACATGAAATAATAAAGAAGATATAATAAGAAATAATAAATCAATAAGAACAACGTACCACGTATCTCACACGATACTGTAAGTTAAGGGGTTAACATGGCCTCTAATAACCATAGAAGGTGCATGTGACCTTAAACATGCAATTTAGAAGAAAAACAGCAAACGAAAATGACGATGAAGAGGTGCTTTTTTGTAAAAGATTTCGATAGTTTGATGTACAAAAAGAGATTCTTCTGTATGTAGAATTATGTGATTCAGTAGCCAACAAGATACGGGATTCATAAATATTTAAAGAATCTGTCAATTAATCTTAATCTGTATTTGAATAAATGAAATTCCACATCGGAAAACTTCCATTTTCCCAACAGTTTTGTCTTCTTATTAGTCCGCATAAGACAGGCTTTGCTGTATTTCGATGATACTGACTTATAACTTATAACAGTTTCGTCGCAAAATGATACGGAGAAGCAATTTATACAAAAGAAAATCGTAGAGCTCCATTTAAGGAAAAGTGGAATCGTATCGGTGCATTCTTCTTTATAATCTTTTGCTAACTATAACTTTTCGCTCCAATAAAACTACAGTCCGTCCCAGTTACTAAAATTATTCTGTATATAAACCATTACGATTTAATTAGTACTCGTTTGTTCTCTCATTGTCAACTGTTAATTTGACATTTGAGTACCTAGTATTTCTCTCGTAAAAATGATTGAAAACCAACTTGATCGGAAATGAAGTTATGCATATAAGAAGAAAACATTGTCTGGTTGTGGCTATATACGTACATAAGTATTTTTAGGCGATCAACCACCCCATTTTCTGTTGTTAGTGCAAACTACGAAACATTCTATATACGGTGCACGAAAACGAGTGTATCCACGGAAACGTATGGGCTCGTTAGTCGTTAGGGTAGAAAACTACACGCACGGAGGGAGTCAATTTCATTATCGTGCATTTTCGATGAACAGCGGAGTAATTGCGGGATAAAGGACGGCTGAAATAACATCGTGATAAACGAGAAACAACAGTCAGCTCGCCGTGCCACTTTCCAGACGAGGGTGAACCGCGGAAAGAAAGCAAACGGTAAAACCCCCATGAAACTCGCCCGAGGCCACTCGAGAGACCAGGCAAACACTCCAACGGGAAAAAGAGCGAACACGGTCTAGTTTAATTGATTGCCTTTTTCTTCGAGAGTCTCCCTTCCCTTATTATTTCGTTATTTTTCCCATCTATATAGACTTGTCCACCGCTTGTCGTTTTTGTGGAATCGTATTTATGGTCTCGGTTCTTCTTTTTGGATTAATGCACACCTCTGTAGATGAGTACGAGAACTTGCGAAAAGTGAAAGAAACACGAGAAGCTCGAGCAATTTGGATGAAACTGTGAAAAGACTGACTAGACTTCGATTTCGATGACTTTTGAATATATTGTAAAACAACGTTTTGAGCTATCTTTTTCTATGCATGTTGGTTTTGATTTGGGTTAGATGTTATTTTTCACACTCGGTAATCAATGCTGACACATACGTTGCCACAGATGCGCAATTATAGACAGAATTCACCGTATCTCAGAGACTAAACGAATTCAGCCTTTTTACGTATAGGAGAAATTGTTCAAAATGTCAATTTTTCTATGCATATAAGGGCTGGACTTGTCTAGTTTCCGAGATATTCACAAAGAACTGTTGGTGGAAGAACTGAATTCTGCGTAGAGTATGCGATTATTTATATAAGTATCAAAAATGGGAAAATATGTCTCGAACAAAAATTGCATGATATCAAAGAGGACATAATCTGGAGTAATTAGATTCTTTTGCTAATAGCGAAGTAGATGTTATATAAAGATGACATATAGATTTCTTTAGATAGAATCATATAATTTTAAATATAGTAATCGATCCGCCTCAGCATTCTCTACAAAGAAAGTATTCGCCTAATTATGTAGAAAAATCATTAGTTTAGAAGATATTTTAACTTTGATTTGTAAAATTTAACGTATTAAACTATCAGTTCGCGTCTTTCCTTGTCTGCCGTACGTTAAATTTGACAAATTAAAGTTAAAATATCTTCTAAACTAATGACTTTTCTGCATAATTAGGTGGCCACTTTTTTATAGAGAATGTTGAAACGGATCTATTACAGTATTTAAAATTACATGATTCCATTAAAAAAAAATGTATATCACCTTCGTATGATCTCTACTTGGTCATCTACGAAAAAGCTAACTTCATCAGATTATGCCCTCTTTCATACCATACTACTTTTGTTTGAAACATCTTTAAGTACTTTTGATACTTACAGAAGTAATCGTGTTTATACAACTAAAACGAACATACTGTAGTTGTGCATGTTTGGCAACGTATGCGTCAATATTGGTTGCTGGATGTCTCATGATCCGCAGCCGGATAAAATAACGCCTAAACCAAACCTAATTCTTTTGCTTATAGTTTATCGGTTTGGGTTAGGTGTTATTTTTCACACTCGGTAATCAATGCTGACACATACGTTGCCACAGATGCGCAATTATAGACAGAATTCACCGTATCTCAGAGACTAAACGAATTCAGCCTTTTTACGTATAGGAGAAATTGTTCAAAATATCAATTTCTACAACATATCCTAAAATCACCGAAATCGGAGCCTAGTCACTCTTTCTACAGTTTCAGCGTAATTTGAAGCTTAAGTAATCGGATGGTCGTTATGTTTTGAAAATATTGTCTCGTCTATGAGGAGTATCGTGTCGCTACGAACGACAAACTCTACGAAATACAGCCAAGTTTCAGTTACACTGTAAATGGTGAACTGAACTCTTTTGGTGCCATCGTCTAGGGCGTTGCTTTGCTGATTCGTGGTTTGACTTTCGGGATCCCCTTGGCACATGGCCTTCGCCCAGGCCAGAGCTTCCGGGCTGGCTGCTCTGATGCAATCGATTCTTCCTAGTGCGAATCTTCGAATGCCTGCGCTCTCGTAAGTTGCTACTAAGTTTCCATGCAATCTGTCCCAAACAAAAGATTTTAGACATAAGAATTTATTATTAGCTTTTTTTTACAGTTGTTAATAAATTCAAAATGTATACGTATAGTGTACAGTACCCTGAACAATTATAAACTCAACCCTATTTTTAGATATTTCATAATATTAAAACAAAGATTGACAAAATTATTTATGTAACTTCATATTATAATATAATATAAAATTGAAACTACAACAAACAAAAATTCCCTTCCTTCGAAGTTTGCAAGAAATTAAATTTTCTCTTAAAATTATATTTGCGGCTGTGAAAGAATATAAACTCAATGTTAATTTTCTTATGTTTTCATTCGGTATTTAGTGGATTGCTCTTTATTTTTGATTACTTCTATTAAACTATTAGGTACACTATCCTCTAACTTATTTAAAGTTGTGTATCAAATAATCGCCCACATTGATTTTATTCTTTTTTTTTTCAAGTTTAACGATATTTTCTATAGTTGGCTTCTCCTGATCGTAAACATTTTTAAAAAAGAATTCTTCCCAAGTTCACGATTGGTTTCAAATCAGCACTCAATACTGTCCATGTTAATAATTCTATTGCGAAATCTTGAAACCATCTTTTTTTGTAGCGGCTTCCTTTTGAAAAAATGTTTTTTGTCTTCTATTTCAGTCACGAAAAGCAATAATTCGCCATGTAACATCTCTTAATATTCTGTGGCGTTCAATTGATCAGTGGTTTCTTGGAAATATTGAAGAGACAATGCACAAAATGCTTTTGAGTCTCAAATTATTCACTACACTGTTAATACATATGTTGATACATTGTTCAAAACAATTAAAAAATCGCTCTTATGAATGGTTCTATCGCATCAACCAAACGATCAAAAACGAACAAGCCGTATAGACTTAATGTCTCTTAGTATGATATGTTATTCGTGTGACACTGTGATACATTTAAGACAATAATTTGGAAAATAAACTAAAAAAGTCGCAGTAACAGCTGCACGAATATCTAATAATAATTAGAACGTAATTGTTTTGAGCAGCGTGTTAACATAAGCGAGGACCATTTTGACACTTCAGAAATAGTAAATAGTAACTATGTATATCTCGAATATTTATGCAGTTGTAGGCAAGAGTTATACCTAGCGCGCTATTCGATTTTTTCTTATAATTTAACACACACACACGCATTAAAATCTCCTCAATTTTTCGAATGCTAGTAAAATTTTTGTTTATAATAAATATGTTTATAACATTTTTCTTTCCACGTGTTTGCCTTGTACTAGCAGCTTCTTTTCACGTAAATGTCATCCGTATAAAAAATGTCTTGTGTAAATCGATAGATGAGTTTATTATCTTTTTTGTTAATCGATAAGCGCGCAGGATGTTAATAAAGCGACCGAAGGGTTTAGAAACTCAATGTTCACAGAGTGAAATAAAAAATGCTTAACACGTTGAATGCCACGGGGTGTCACCGGTGACAACTTGTCGGTAACTCCGTAGGGGCCATTGGTAACCGGTGCGCTGATATTAGTAGAATACATAATTTGAACAAATGTCAATAATTATAAATTTTTCATTATTACCATCGTTACTACAATGGTGTGACGAAATTAATGCAATATAAAACATATAAAAATAGTTCTACTTATACATGAAATATAGACCTATTATGTGCGCATATTGCTATTATCATATTAGATAAACTGCTTGTTACGACCGTTCACGGAGAGACGCGATCGCGAGGAAAGCGCGTCAGCGAGAGGCGTAAATTCTCGCTACGATTTTGATAATCGACGCCGCGAATTAGTCGTTCCCCTGTTTCGGTTGAGATAACAGAGGTGGTTGAATGAAGTTAACGCTGAATTAACAGGGTTAACAAAAATGGTATATTTTACAATATATATAAATCAAAATACAAAGGCACGTCACTGATTATTTAACGATTATACAGTCAAATTGATGCAGCAATTCGACTCGACTTTACAACATTTCTTTGTGTAATTGGGTTTTGTTCGTTTGACACTCTTAGTGCATTCCGTTTAGATCCTCGATCGATACTGAGTGCCCTTCGATGGTCCCTTTGTGATCTTTGGGTGGCGACCCCCACCAGCTCGGGTCACGCCACCGATCACGCCACTGATCACGCCATGATCACGCGTGTCACCTTTGTGTGTAGTTAAAATAACGGACCAACTCGAAGGTTCTGGAACTCGCTTTGATTGATATCGGCCGATACGTCGTATATTTGTCGGACCGCTTGAGACGGTCCGTCTGCGACATTGTAGTGCCACGAGCGACGGCTAAGAATACGGCCTGTGGTAAGTCTCGTGGCGTAACACTGCTCGAGGAACTTTCCTCTGTCTGACAGTACTCGACATCGTTTGGAGGTATTTGATAAAAATGTATCGTCAGTGGAATTGCTTGACGCGTAATTTCCATTTGAAATTATATTAACTTTAAGGGCTAACTAAAAAGTAGAAAACATAAAATCCAAAAATTTGTGTAGCATATAAAAGTATAATAAACGCTCTTACCTGATTGTTAGACGCTCTTGATAAGAATAAACACGTGGAACAATTATTTAGCAACACGAAGAAACAATATGAGATAATTGATAATCGCAAAAAATAAGTGAATCGCGCGAAATCGCACTTTAGCGCTACGGGGGGTCACTGGTGACCCCTGTGAGATAAATTCATTAAACATGATTATACACCACAACTTGTCTCTTGTAAGTAATATTTCATATTTTATATACAGGGTGGTTGGTAACTGGTGGTGCAAGCGGAAAGGGGGTGATTCTACGCGAAAAAAGAAGTCGAAAATATAGAATAAAAATTTTTCGTTTTTTTTTCCAGCAATTTTTGTAATAATAAACTTTATGATTACTTCATATTATTTCATTATGTATTCCTAATTTTCCGTTACGGCTAATATCCACTTTATAACGAGACGTGATAAAGTACACGCGTACCGAGCGAAAATTCAAAGTCGATTTTCTCGAAAACAAAGCCTCGAACGAAAAATTTTTATTCTATATTTTCGACTTCTTTTTTCCGCTTTTCTTCTTTCCGCTTGTACCACCAGTTACCAACCATCCCGTATATCGCATAATAAAAAATTCATCATAACGCGACGGGCAATTCCTGTAAAACTAGCGTAGCATTCAACGTGTTAAAGATTAAAACCTCCAAGATCAATTCTTTCATTGTATGATTTAATTTTATATCTCACCGTATGGATACCTTTAGCAATTTAAATTTGTTCGTAATAAACAATGAATATGGAAAAAATGGCAACTATTGAATATAAAATAGGTACTCACCTAAAGTGTGTAAATTGTAATGCTAGTTGTATATAAACATCCGGACTAATCTTGTGGGATTTTATAAATTCCTTCGAATATTCTTGAAACCATAAAATACAAAGGTCCAGGTCCTCCACTAGTCTATTAATACAATTATTACATATTATATATTATTATTATTATTGACTACATTTAATTAATAATTGTATATTATCACTAACATTCATTATTGATATAAACGGGTAAAATATTCGATCAAGTTTGTTTCTTATGAATGCTTAGCCCTTAACGCTCCAAATGTGTCTCTCAATCATCACCGGTGCTCTACTCTTTAATAAATCATTTTCGTATTACTTTTATAACAATTCAATAGTTTTATTATTTTCTCTGGAATATCTTTTTAAATATCTACGACGATCCTTCGCAAGTAGTCAAATAAGCGACTACTGGAACTTGCTGATGAAACTTTGCGAATACGGGTGTTGTGGCAGTTGTCACAGATGAAATCCGACTAAACAAAGCGATAAGATAGCGAAATTCCAAGCGCCTTAGCATGAGTGACCATTGGGATAACATCCGGTCATTCTATCTGTTCTCCGAAATATATGATCGAAGCCTTTTCCCACTCCCACGAATAAAAGAATTTAAATACTCCCCCTGAAATCATACAAGTCAGTCTTGAACAGCCACGTCTAGAGCTCGGAAGTGTACGATAAAACCAAAAAGAAATAAAGTTTCTTTTTTTTTTTAAATTGCTTTTTATTTTACGTGACACAGTCAATGTGTTAACGTTAGTCGCTCAGCGTAATTCGGCTAAGTTTCCCGTGGGGCCCAAATCCGACCGTCGGTACGCTCTCATGGCAGATCTCTCCCAGATCTTTCATTTAGTCGAGAAGCATACTTCTTGTGAGACGCACATCAGTGATTTTTTCATCCTCAAAATGTTCAGTAGACAATACTGGAATATGGACAATAATGGAAAAACTGGTATCGACGGAAGTGACTAGATGGTCTCATATGCCAGTACGATACGGAAAAGCATCAAGTAGTATCGGAAATTATCACTACATTTACTCTTAGGAACAACTATAGTAACTGCTCAAATTGTGTACCAAACAGTCACAAACAAAAAAATACAGATAAGAAAATTTCCGAATGGTCCGATGTGTCCTTAGAAAATACTGTGCCCGACAACCATAGGAAAAAAAACGAAGAAGGTGTTCCACCATTTGAAGATTCGTAAGAATCAGCAGGGCAAGCCTATAAGAAGGATGTGCGCCCTATGTTACGAGAAGAGGAGGCAAACTGTCGCATGCCAAAAAGCAAGAAAAAACGTAAAAAAAAACTACAACATATTGTTCGAAGTGTCCAAAATCGCCCTAAATGTGTTTGGAATGTTTTAACGAATACCATGCGACATTTTATCCAGAATATAAATGAATAAAAAGTATGGTATAATGATTTTTTAGTATTTTTATGTTGTATATCCTATATATAATATCCTATATTTAATTAACTCGAACAAGAAGAGCGCCATCCATATTTGGGTTACGGGGTCCCCATGAAAGCATACCCGTCACACAGATATGGCTAACGTGATGACCAACGTGTTAAAATCTGACACTTAAAAACTCATAAGTTTTATGAAGTATGACGAGAATAAGTTGGAGTTGCCTGTCGATATTTACAATTAAAAGTCAGAGCGTTAAGGGTTAGTATCGTCATTGATCGTGAGTACAAAGATCTCAATCTCTATACGAAATGCAATCTATATACAAGTGCAAAATTAAGATACATGAAAGTAATATAGATTTCAAACGATATAAAGATTCCATCACTCAAAATATAATGAAAGTGAAGGATAAGAAAATTGCTTTGCTTCGTTTTTCAGAACGTCGAGATTAAGACTTTAGGAACCGGACCATAGTATAAGATGTTAGAAAATGTAAAGTTTAACTACGAAGTTTCTTGACAATCGAGAATGTTCCTTTGAACGTCTCGATGGCACTGAATACACGTTTCATCGTTACTCACGCATCGAAAGATATCATTGCATCTCGGATATCGCTGAGGCTTTGTTCGGATAGGTGCCACTCCAGTTTTTCTGGCGCAGGTAGATGCGAAGGTACCGTAGTTTCCTCGGGTGGTGACATGGCATCGACCTTTTCTGTTAGTTCTTCGAACGTGATAAAAATTGCTGGACCTTCGCCGGCCGAATGTTCGTAGTTCATGCCCCACATTCCGTCCTTGGTAAGCAGACAAGTGAAATAGAATGTACAAATAACGTGAGAAGATAAAACGCGTGATAATCGACCTAACCCTCAGCCGCCCTCGTTTCAATTTGACACACTTTTCCGGTAGAATATTATATTATTCGGCCATTTACAGAACAATTTTCCTGAAACTTGCTGACATTGACACGCGAACGAAATCTGCTACTTGTGAAGGAGAACTGGAAGAGCTCTTGTAGAAAATACTGTAAGCGTGAAAATTGGAAAATTTTGATTTTTTAGCGGAAAATGTTCTACATGACAATACTGCAGTACAGGATCGAAGTGCAATTTCTCTTTCTAAATGTTATTTCTATAATAAATAATTTTGTTAAATAATTAATAACAGTTAGTTTTTACTTTTTATAGGGAAAGATATAAGAATCAATAGAAAAGAAGGAGAAGAAACCTCACGCGTCAATGTAGTCAAAATTCACGAAAAAGAGAAGTGTATCCGTAGGAAAGCCTGTATATATCACCCGTTAGTTGTAAGGAAAACTCGATGTTCCATTCATTTAGACAGATGGCATAGACAAAAGCCAAGAAACGATTGAACATTTCTCGTACACAACACTAAGTGCCAAACATCAAACTTTTTAGCACAGAGAGAAACCTTCTGGAGCTTATTTTCGAAAATTTCATTTGTTTTGATTATTATAAGATCTTAAATGTACGAAATAATCCAAATGCGTCGCAAAATTTTCCATTTTTAGAACTAATATGTTCATCAGAAAGGGAATTGTTTTAGTAGAAAAGCTTGTATGTGCTTCTTAGTTGTAGAAAAAACTGAATATGTCATTCATTTAAAATTTGCATACATTGTAAGTACCAATCCTGTTTAGCTCTAAATAACTTATATAAAAACAAAAAACATAAAAATATTTTTATTATTAAGCTATATTTTATAACGTTCGGAGTAAGAATTGTTATAAAATTGGTGATATTTAGTGTTTATGTGTTCGAGCAGCTCTATCGCATGTCTATCGCTTCATGGCACCTATATGGAGTGCAATATTGTTTGTATATGCAGAGACAATGTTGGAGTAGTAGTAATTATTTGGAAATAATTATTTATTATATTTCATATTATTTATTATAATGTTATTTATTTATTTTATAATTATTTTAATAATAATAATTATTATTATATGAATTATTTATTATAGTAATTATTTACAAATAGAAACTATCTCTTCAATTATGCTACAGTGTTCCCATCAGTAAGTAGATCATTACGCGATAAAGGAGCAACAGTTTTTAATTTTTCCACTTACAGTGTTGTCTACAAAATATCTCCAATCATTTTCATCTTATCGATGTTCTATTATTGTATCAAGTTGACACACGAAAGATACATTAAGTGGCGAAAATGAGTTAGTCGTTACTGATTGTTACGAATCTGTGGATCTAGACAGGATATTGCATCGGGAGAGAGGACAAAGCGATCAGGATGCTTCATTGGCTCAAATAGCGTGAAACGAAAGCAGAAAGAGAGAAATTACAAATTATCATAAAAATGCGCTAGCGACCGTAATAGAAGTAACGACTATATTATCATTCAAGTAACCACTAGTTATGTACGTGTACATATGTTCTCCAAGTTTTCTTCCCATTCCTATGCGGAATGACAAACCGACCTAGGAACTTGGATGGGAAAATGAAACAGATCGCTCGAATAAGAATAACTCTCGAGTGGGCAGAAATAACGTTGCGCGGAGAAAAAGTTGTTGCTTCAATGTGAAACTACAATTTTTCTCTTAATCGGATATAGCGTGTAGTTGTAGGTAGGTATATACCTTGCCAAGAATAGCATGGAAAGTTTTATCGAACCAACGATTCGCGCCCAAATGTCTGGAACCTCCGCCATGGAGAACATGATGAAGCACGTTAGCGTAATCTCGGTCGCCGATCCATCGATCTTCCTTGTTCAAGGGATTATTGAACGTTGCTGGCAGTACATCGTCGTCGATGCATACCACGCACAGACATCTCTCCAGCAATTCCAGATTGTGCCGATTTTGCTCGTCTGCAAAATTCTTTTGCCTTTATTTCTTTCTTTTGATTATATTATCGTTTATTACTCACGTAATTACAGTTTCCTATTAGAATGTGTTTCTTGATTGCGTATTTAGTAAGAGCGAGGGAAAATCGCGCATAATTGACTAGCAACGATTCTTCCAAGAAAATGACATACTGTCGATACATTGTCGATGTTATAAGAGCACCTAGTGATGCATGTAACTGTGAGATGTATTGCTTCAGCAAAGTCTGAATCCATAAATTTTATCGTTGGTAATCGAGACAAAATAATTATAGGCATACAGAATATCTTATTTTTCAAAATTTACTGTTATTCAACAATTTTTTTAGTCGACTCGTTTGAGCTCAATAATTTTTACTTCTCGTTTCTCGATTCTCGATTCTCGATGAATGCTTATTTACAAAAATTTGCCAACTTGTGCACGAAAATTCTGGCAAACCTAATAACGTTAATATAACACAATTTTGTTCGTAAAACGGTTCGTGAAATGTTCCATTTTATTACCTTTCAAATTAAAAATAGCTATAAATTACCTTTTTCATTTTATTTTTTGTAAATCTAGTATGAAGTTGTTCCAAACTTTAATGCAGTGAAACAAAAATTGCAAATTTAATAATTTCTTTATAATCATGTAAACTAGAATCTTTAGTAATAAAACATGGAATACAACAATTACATACATATACACAAGACTATTACTTACATATAGATAAATTTACAAACATTTATAATCTTTTCCTTTTCGAGACAAGAAGCATAAACTTTAATTTGTAAAAATTTTAGAAATGTCGTTTATTAGCTGGTCACGTAACAAAATTTTTCGGTTGAAGATAACGACCTGATAAAGGATTAAAGATACTTACTCTGCACGAGGAGGAAACGAACCCAACCACGTATCGTCGTTAGCTTGTTACACCTTCATTCGATTTATAGACGTAGGTCGTAGGTTGTCGTTGGGTAAGGTCGGGTTACGAGGATAATGGGAATATTGCGAATATTGGCGAGAGCAGAACAGCCGGTTAATTATGCCGTGGGAGGGTACGTAGCAGCAAGGGTTGCCGGAGAACTTGCAACAAGATTACTCTTGGCAATGGTGTGAGTCGTACCTTCGTTTGTACAGAGTATATCGACATCAGCAAATGGATATAAATGTTTCTTGTTTATTTTTCTTTAACATTTTAGAATATGCTACAATCTAATAAACTCTATAGTTCGAAAATCTCTATAAGACTACAACTTTATTCATTTGTGCTGCGAAAACCTCTAGAAGTCGAGATAAAACTCACTTTAACTCGAATTATTTGCCACCTGTCCAGATGCGTTATTTTACCTCTGAAACTCGAATTTGCAATAGCCAGACCTTTGCAGGTCGAAGTTTATCTCTGCAAGTCAAAATGCGCCTATAGCTATGTCGCGTATCACAAGATGTGAGAAATCAATCTTTCGATATCGTCTCCTTTCTTCTAACCGTTACGATCGCCTCTAATAACGTAAGACGACACAAGCCGTATTCCTATATATGCTTTAAAGTATGCTTTGCCCTTCGTGCACGCGGGTAAAAGGCTAATCGTTCATCAGTCGAACGCGTAAATGCCATCATGTTCCACGTTTGTAGCTTCTGCGTTTGTGTACATCGAATAAAATGTGTTCTAAACGGAAGTTTAAAATAATAAATTGTGCCTTTGTACGAAGCTTCCGCATGTCGAATTCGCTAAACTTCTTTTATTCGGAAATTTCGGTAAGTCGAGAGCTCTATAACTCGAAGATTTTATTTTTAGTTGGATGTTTTAATCCCTGTATTAATATATCAGTGTGACTATTGCAAGGATGTTATATTGGTAAATTAATCGCATAATTACTGTTAAAGAGGAGATTATAAACATACGTACGTCTAAGTAATTCTTCTCTAGCTTTTGCCCAAGCTGGTCTTTTCATCGTTGTTAGGATACCGACTGGCGGAGTTCTAGGATCAGCTTTAGTTGCCATGATCTTTAGAATTTGTTGAACTAATTCAGCTTCAGTTATGCGACCTCGGTCGGAAGCCCTAACAGGCACGCTATAAAACTGTGAAAAAGTACACTCTCTGAATTTATACATATCCATTGATCCGAGTATCTCGTTAAATATTGGAGCGATGAGAAAACGATTTTGTGAATGTCAAATCAGTTTGCACACTGTGGTATTATTGTTTTATTCGATTAAATTAATGGAAGAGTGTTTGTACAAAACACTGTAAGTGCCATGATGGAAAAATTCTGATCTTTTGGTGGAAAATGTTCCACGTATAGAATTTAAGTGCAATTTTTCTTTCTAAATAGTTATTAATAATGCCAGAAGATGATGTCACAACGTCGCCTCTACAGAAAAAAATGTGCCAAATGTGTCTATGCCATCTATCTAAAAGAATGGAACATTCTTTTTTTACAACTAAGAGGTGGCACATACAGGCTTTTCTCCAGATACCATTTTTTTTCTTATGAATTTCGACTACGTCAATGTGTAATATCGATAAGATTTCTTTTTCTCCTGAAAAATTTGTTTCTTAGCATTTACAGAGTTTTTTTTTACCAGCACTCTTCGATGATTCATATTGGAGATTTCGAAAATTGACTTTGAAGGCTGTTTTCAGTCTTTTAACGTGCATGACTGCTGATAAAAATATATGTGTGTAATATGTTGATATTTAGCTTACATCTACATATATTCTGTAAGCTTATATATATGAATGGATAACTTGTGTTCGACTAATCTTTCAATTCCAGAGCCCGAAATTCTGTAAGTTTATATATATGAGTGGATAACTTGTGTTCGTCTAATCTTTCAATTCCAGAGCCCGAAATTCAATTTTGCAAAATGCATTCTTGCACCGTTTATATTTACCAATCTTTGAACTGTATCTATAAAATGTCTATCAATGTTTTCATATTTTATAACCATATATGTACATATAAAATATACGAATTATGTATATAAGAAAATTTGTAACAGCGATAAAAGAACTTGTACCGTATTAAGAAGATAATTCTTTTCCAGATTTGTATTTCTTACAATTTCCAGTTTCAAATGACAAGATCATTTAAAAATTTTGTCTTCAATTCTCAAAGGCAAGTAATTTTAGGCGAGGAAAACGTTGGTTGTGAAACTCTTAATTACTTGATCGAATTATATTAGAAAATAGTTATGTTATTAGATAATATTACGAAATATTCGTGCACTTACTTAAGCTTGCATAACTTAAAATAAGTAAAGCGCAAATAGGAATCAAATTGCACGTGTATGAGTGGAACAGCTGGCGTGAAATGGTATTTCTGTAAAATAAATATGAAACGAAAAGAAATAAGAATGACAAAGGAGAACAAAGGATCTTCAATTGGATATTATTTGAAAAGATTTGTTTTAATATGTACCGACCTATACAGTATGTCCGTGTTAAATGTATACACGCAATTTTTTATGCAAATGTCTACGCAATTATTTGATACGTAAATATCAAAAGTACAAAAAGATATTTCAAACAAAAGTTGTGTGTTATCGAAGGAGACTTAATCAGATGTAATCAATTTTTCTGTAGAGAGGTCATACGAAAGTAGAATCATATAGCTCTAAATACAATACACCTTTCAATGGAATCATTTAGCTTGAAATACAATAATAAAGTCGATACCATACAATTTTTGTCTGAAACATTTTTTCATATTTTTGATAATTACAGAAATAATCGTATATATATACTTAAAACGAACACACTGGATGCGTATGTATGGCAGATGAAAATTTTTAGATAGATACATATATAGGTAAATGTAAAAAGTCAATAAATATGTGCATGTATAAATGTAACATCTGAATATAAAAAGGATCTATAGATATAGAAAAATTCACTGGACGCAAAGCATGCGTATTTGGAGAGACCAGATTCTTAATAAATTTTTATTAATTCCACCTTTACTTGGTCATTAAATATCACGGTATCTTTAAATATATGTTCGAAATTTAAGTATAAATTCCACCTATTAACATAGCCACGAATCCTATTACAAAAAAAATATATATAATGGCGAAAAGGCCTAGTAGAAACAATAGAATGTATTTACTCATTACTAAAGGTCCTTAGATCACATCGCTAGGATTTCACGTAAAATGTTTCGTTTCAAGTATTTAGAAATATACCTGATTATGGTGAGCAACGATGATATGATTGCCCGATGTAGTTCTGTCAAGAATAACTTGTTCGTCACCGTTTGACCCTGGTCGTCGATATATTCGGTACATTTGGTAATGCTGGGCCATGCACAGAGGTTGCATAGTCTTTCCATCTTTCGACTTCACTTGTTGAATTTCCAAACCGGATCTGCGATAAGAAAATATTGCACTTGTATAATTTTAATAATCTCACTATCGTAGCTATCGATCTTCCTCTTGCAAGAATTTTTGTTCCTGTTTGCTTTATCGTTGACTGAATGAAAGTTCGTATTTTTTCTCATGAGACAGATACATGTACAAGGGTCAGCCAGATATAAACCTTTAACTTTATATTTCTTTATATTTTGTATAGCTTTATTTAATAATTCATTTAAAATAACATTATTTAAAAATATTTTATAATTTTGTATTTATATATTTATAGTTTTATATTTCAGTAAAATATTTCAGAAAGAACAATCGAGTTATTTTTCGACGTACGTTTCATTTGTCTGTATATACTTTTACCAGAGGATCGGTAATTTTTTCATTCCAGTTTCGTAGAGAGTGGAGGACTGAGTCAGAACCCAATAGCACGCGAATTACTCTATTTCCTCGTTGCTGTTGAAACGTCGTCCTCCTGATCCTCTTTAAGTAATCGCGATCTTGCGGAACTTTAGCTCCTTCTGAATGATGGAAACCACGTTTCCATGACTAATATTAACTTTCGAACAGATTTCGTCGATTGTTATGCGTCGATCGTGCTCGATCAGTTCCCCAACAGCTTCGATGTTTGCTGGCGTTACACTTGTCTCAAGCATCGCGAATACGACGTGTTTTGAACGTATCGACGTCCACTGGAAAACATTTTACGTCACGTAAACACTCGGGTTCTTGATAATGTTTCATCCCCAAACTGTAGTCGTGATTTACGCAAAATTTCAGTGAGTTTTGCGCCCTCAACGGTTAAAGCTTAATAATTATTCCTTGTGCGTCGAAAGACGGTACTACTGTTTCGCTCATTGTGTTATCGACCGAAGAAACGATAAACAGAGCATCACGTGAAGTGGTGTCAACGTCTCTAAAACACGTCTGTTTGAACTTCCACGCAGTCCCATACGGATATTGTGCAAGTGTGCATTCTATAGATATTAGGTGTACAAATGTATAACTCTAATTTTTCAACGAACCCGAAATTTACTTGAGAAAAGATACAGAATGTTATTCAGTCAAACTATTCGTTGTTGCTTTCTATAATTTCGAGCCATCTATCAGCGAAACGATGAATTATGTCAAATGAATCTTTAGATTAGATCTGATCTTCAACGATTTATTCCATCTGGTGACTAGTTGAAAAAGTGGGCACTAAATAAAGCGTGTTGCAGTGATCGAAACTGGTAATCATCCAGAGAAATAATGTCTAACGAATAAACTGGCTGCAGCAGTACGTTCTAGACAAGACTCGTTGCCACGTCTTCTGTCGTACAAGCAGTGTGATCCAGTGTTGTCGTGTAGCAATTTCACAGGACGTTCTCCTTTGTTTTGAACGTTCCATTCTTCCATAATGAAATTCATCATTAAGGTCATAGAATGCAAAGACGAATACTTTGTTTGAGTAATAATAATAATTTTTTAAATAAATTTCCAGCTTCATCGAAAAATTTTGATTATTCATTTGTATTCATTTAATAATATATGATTAATACGTATACAAAATGAAATCTGACTTTTTATTGGTGCAATTTCTTCAATCGCCAAATCGAAGGAAAAGAACTGCAGTACTTTTTCTGTAATTTATTGCCGGTATGTTTCTCATAACCGGTCGATCGTCATCTCCACTATTGAGTGGAGTTTCCCTCCACAATTATAAAAAAAGTTAAAACTGAAATGTGTAATCCGAATTCAATTGTCCATGAAACAATGTTAATTACCCATGAGGCAATAATGAAACTTTTCTATTTCTGATTGTTTAAAATCAATATTTTATTAACATATTTGTGAGAGTTTTCTAGTTAAAATGAGACCAAACACGATATAGCTTAAATTACATTTACATGTACAGTAAATAGGCGATAATTGCAGAGAAATAACCTCTCGTTAATTGCATGGTCGGCATCCCACCACGGGGAGGAGGTTTCCCTTAACGCATCGAGAAGTTCGACAACCCGCAGTGGTCGAGTGGTGTAACGTGATCCAATGTCAGATATCGCTGAGACGATGTACGTAGATACAAATTTAAAAATGAAACTTTCTTATTTCCGACGTTTTTTAAATTAAACTTTTATTGCCGTATTTGTGAAACTTTTCTGATTAAAATGAGACCAAATACGACATAGTTATATTTATTATACACTTATCGAAATGTATTTGATTGTCATGTATGGAGTAACCAAATATGCGTCAAATTATATCGTGTTTGGTGTCGTTTTAATCAGAAAAAGGTAACAAAAACGTTGGTAAAAGTTTCATTGGTCACAAGTCAAAAATAAGAAAGTTTGATTTTTGAGTTAAAGGGTTCAAGGACTTTTAATGTTTGCCGAGCGCTCCGATTCTCAATCCCTGTTTCTCTTTCATTCGCGTTGATTTTCTTTACGCTCGGGACGTCTAAGACCTCAGTTTTCAGAAGTAGAATTGTTCCTACTTTCAAATAAGTGTAAAACCTGCGTCCCGACTTTTGTGCAACAATCCATTGTTTATTGTATATATAACAGACGAAAGAAGATAAGTTAATGTCAGTCAGTAAACAAATATGCTCCAAATTATATCGTGTTGGGCCTTGTTTAATCAGAAAAATCTCGCGATTACATCGGTAATAGATTTATTCAACAAAAATTGAAAATAAAAAAGTTCCGTTGTTACATTAACATTGTCCAACCGATATGTTCAGTCATCATTATTATATATTATTATATAATTATCACAATTATTAACGTTATACAATCGAGTGTACAATCTGTACACCGATAATTCATCGCCCAGGAAATTCGATGTTCGACCAATTATGGAGAAAATACTGTATCTTTTAAAGCAGGAATATGATTCACTGTCAGTCTTAGTACGTCTCGGCGAACTTGCGTTAGTTGCCGAAAAGAAAGAGGCATTCGCAGTCGGTGGTTCCTTCCCGTCCGGATACAGGATACCGAGGGCTTTGAGGCTTTCTATGCAGAAGTATCCTTTGCGTTTCGCTCGCGTCTCGACGAGTCTCTCTTTATGGCCGCGTTCTATGGATCCTACAAGCCGGATTTCCTCGCAGACGTGCTGCTCCCTCGCTAAATTGATTTTGCTGCGGCTTCTTTTTGTCCTCCGCCCGAATCACCGTCTCAAATGACGAAGCTTTTCCTTCGAGTTTCTTCCACCTGCGTTCAGCTTCTTCCATCTCGGCTGTAAGCCTTGCGTCGGCGATTAGCTTATCGTTAGTCAGTCTCTTCTAAGATGGTTTGAACCGTATCTGGGACAAAGGTGTCTTTTTAAAAGACTCCTAACTTTCGAATTTCCTCCCCCAGTCGTTCCATTTCCATTTTTCTTTCTGTTTCCTTTCCTTTTTCCTCCACTCTGACTTTTATACTTAAGAAAAATGTGAGTCATAAGAAAAGGCGAGCATTCTTCTTTGATTTATTCAAGCATTACGTTATTCATAACATTATTCATATTCATAACATTATGACGACTGATAATGCTACGTTACTTATTTACGAATCTTCTTACCCATTTGTTATTCTTACCTTTTTAATTTGTTTTAATGTACACATTTAATATATTAAGTTTCGTACAGAATGTGCATAGATTGCAATTACGATATGATAATTACGATATGTATATTTTTCAAGTATACCTACATACGGTACCGGACGAAAGTAGTCATCTTTGAACATCGTTGAAAATAGAAAACTTTTTTCAAGCGTAATTTTTTTCAAATTGTACGGGACGACTTGAGCTTTCGCGAGAAGTTAGAGCCATTTATTAGATGACGCGTAAAGAGAGTTTTTAGAAAATTACAATAGATCGAAATGGCGAAGAAAATAGTAGAAAAAGGTTCTTATAACTTTCCTATCTGGGCATTTAATGAAAATTTAAACATCTGACTTTGAAGAGTTATGTCAGCTATATGCACGGTAAAAATTTCGTCGAAATCGGTTGATGTAGAAACAATTGGCACCGAAATATGGGCAAAAATGTAGATTTATTATTTTAATCTATATTTTTATTTTTATTAAATGTTATCATTCATTTCATCATCTTTAACTGTTTGTAGTCCATAGAAACTTTAAGCGATGCGCACGAAATTTTCAGTGCGTATACAGCTGACATAACTCTTTAAAATATGTTATTTAAATTTTCATTGCTTTTTAATTACATAAAAAAGTTAGAAATAGTATGCTTCGCTCTTTTCTTCGCAGTTCCAACCGATTGTAACTCTTTCAAAATTGTTTGCCCAATTTGAAAAAAGTTATTCCGTTTTCAAAAGTGTAAGAATACTTTTGTCCGGCACTGTATACAAAAGCTGCGAGGTTTACAATACGGTACTGAAATATTAATGTTCTCCTATCGAAATTGTCTAAAACGTGTTTCCATAGGTACGTTCGATTTCTTTGAAGAGATCATTCTACCCGCAATACTTCCTTAATTAGGTTCATATTTATAATATGTGAATTCCATGATTAAGTATTACGAAGAGGCTATTCTTACCTATCTAATACTTCTTGATAGTTTAGCAGCTCTGTTAAAAACCTGGCGAGGAACACTGCAGCTTCTTTCTGGTTGCTAAATGTTTTGGGCCTTGCCGCAAGGCCAGGGTTACTATTAATTGGTAAAGCCAGAGGCACCGACAGGTACATGTCATTTAACCACCAATCGGTTGCCTGTTAACAGATAAGAGAAGAATTTTTTTACTTTGATTCATTATCATTCACTTTTTTTCCTATATAGGTATTTATTATGCTTTACTTTGTCACTTTATTTACTTTATTTATTTTATTTACTTTTATTACTTTATTATACAAGATGTTGTTTCTAGTTTTTATAGTTTCCAAAAACATACTGAGATTGAAACATATTGTGTGTAATAACATATACAAAATATTATTTTACACAATATGCTAAAACATATAAAAAATTTAACTTAAAATATTATTTCGACATCTAATCGAATATTTATCGAAATTTAGTAAACGAAACAAATATACGTATCCGCCGTTCTACGTTTTCACTTGTATTTACAAAAATGCAAATTTGCATCATAATGTGTAGTCTACTAATAACATTAACTTTACCGATTAATAATTAATAATATGCGACTATACGTTTTAATGGAACAAATGCATATTATTATTTAATTGTGTTTATTAACGTTAATGTATAACAAATTTATTATTTTGCTATACAAAAGTAATTTTACGTTTCTTGTTTTATTTACATATATTTCGTATAGAATGTGAACAACTTTTTTTGTAAGTCTTTTTAATCACTTTTGTGATATAATGGCGCCGATAATTAATTACGTGCAAACGAGGCGAAAACGAAAGTGTCCCGCTCGAACGGGAATCCATTGTTTAATCCGGATTTAATGACGCGTCACCGCAATCCTCGTTGAACTTTTAAAAAAGCTTCACAGCTGACAAATTCTGCCAACAGCGATTATCTTTAAATTTCCTTCATTATTCCCGAGCGAATATTTGGCGTTAAAAACATATTTATTATTTATAAATATACATAATCCTAAAATTATTGTTCAGCAAAACCGTGAAACATTGTTATTAAAATTCTAAAATTCTAATTCTAATATAAAATATAATGCATATAGTAAATCATAATTTTTCCTTCTTTTTTTTATTTGATAGTCAATTTACAAGCAATTCTCGTTAAGAATTTTAAGTAACTTCATCTGGCGTGGTACAATAACTTGGATTATATTATATAATATATATTATGTATATAATAGATGTATCTATTTGAATTTAGTGCTTAATCTAAAGGGTATTTTCTTTTTAGTCTGCGGGTTTGATCCGTCGTGTCCAGTAGTTGGGTGACTAATGGGTTGTGGTGGTTGTTGACTCTTATGTTGTATCTGCTTTTGAACTTGTATATTTCTTCTTTGATTGTAGGTATCTTAAGGTCTCTATGTATTACTTCGTTGAAGACATACCAGGGTGCGTTAATAAGGAACCTTAGAGTTTTTGATTGGAAGCAAATTATAATTTAAAAATACCAAATAATTGACAACAATTTTCAAAATACATATGTATAGTGCTGTGAATAATTTTAATCTCACACACATCTTCTGCATTATTTCTTCAATATTTTTAAGAAACCACTGATCATGTGAAATTGTTTTTGTAAAAGGTAAATTGAACGCTACAGGATATTAGGAAGTTACATGGTGAATTACTACCTTACATAACTGAAATGGAAGACAAAGAAATATTTTTTTTAACGAGACAATGCTTCTATTCATACAGCAGCCACTACAAAAAAACGTGATTTCATGATTTTAGCCAGCAGTGGATTCTGATCTGAATTCGATCGAGAACCCTATTGTTTCATTTCGAAATGCGAGTACATTTTCGAATAGGATTCTGGATTATGGCGATGAAGCTTGAAACCTATATGCAATGTTCATTGATTAATTTCAGAATTTATACGTTATATGTAATAGATTGGGTTTTCTTTGGAAATGCCTATAGATAGTACGGTTTCGAGCACGCTTATACATATGTATATAAAAGACTGTGATTGGTGTCTTTACAGTTAACATTACAGTTACGTTACGATTACGTTACAGTGTCATTACGAGATCAAAAACAATGAATTTGAAATAAGAGGAAGCGAAGCTAAAAACATTGTCTCCCGAAGTTGATATAAATATACCTGCATTGTACTACAGTAATTTTTGTCCATTTTTGTCAATGTTAGCTGCAGAGACCATAAGTGTTCTTCGATGACGAATATTGTAATTTTCTTGAAATTTCTTGAAATTTTGTGTGAAGTGGAATAAAAAGATGATAATTCTACAGAAGGATAAATAGGAAAGGTATAACAAAATTATAGAGGATTGTAATATTCACCAAGAGTTCTAGTTTCCATTTTCATGTAGAAAATGTTATGCAGGTAGGGTACGAATTGTATCACTTTCATTTTTCTATTTTCTCGAAATTGTAAAATTAAAATTGATCGGAGAACATAAATTATTAGGATATGTTCTGTAAAAAAAATAATAGGTACAGACGGTCGTACAATAAATTAAAGTTAGTAGCCGATGTAAAATGACTACTGTACGAAAAGATAAGTATGTATTTCCCTATAGGAAAACTCGATTGTTGGAACAATCATATTGCTCCATTAATGCAGACAACGTAATAATATACGTATCATGCATGTATAATTTAATATGCATATTATGTTGCACGCGTATACATACGTGCATGAATTGGTGTTATGGCAGAAGGAGTAAATTACTATTGTCCGGAGGAGTATGAAGGGTTAATTAACTTGGAGCTGAAATGCAATCAATTCCTTAGACGTTATAATCACATTCTATTTAACTGAATTATGAATTGCTTGATTAATACATTTATTAACAAACTTTGAATATTTAAATAGTGCTTGTACAAAGCACTGTAAGTGCCAAGATTGACAAATTTTGATATTTTATTGGAAAATGTTCTCCATAGCAATGAAAATACTGTAGTATGATATTTAAGTGTAATTTTCCTTTCTAAACAGTTATTAATAATATAACTACAGAGAAGAATATAAGCGTCAATAAACGTTAGTTGTTTTTTGACTTCTGTCTATACTATATATATCTAAATGAATGAAGTATTGTGTTTTCTTCACAACTTTTCTATATTTTTGTTCTTCATGAATTTGGACTACGTTAATGCATAAGTTTTCTTTTCCTCCTGAGAAATTTGTTTCTTGGCATTTGCAGTGCTTTCTACAAACACTTCTCATTTATATATTTATGGGAAATTTTCATATACTGATTGTATATAACATTTAGAAATATACAAAATGTTTACAGTTACTTCTTACAGGTTATAATATGTAGAGGGTGAAATAAATGTCTACGTAAGTTCTACTTTTTCAAATGTGTTTGTAAAAATATTGCGAATTTTTATAAGTTACCGCAGCTTATTTATCAACCTAAAGATCGGATTTCAAATCTGTCGTAGAGAATAATTTTTTCCTCTCACCGAGAATAAGATGTGATAGCTTTATGTGGTAGCTTTGTTCTTATAAAACTTCGGGAGTCAAAATAATGGAACCATATCGTATAGTTTGTGTTAATAATAAAATATTGGACACTGCTACAATTTTGTTGCATTACTTTCGACTGAAAGAAATTCGTACGCGGTTTTATTTTCCTCTTCCGATATAATTTATTTCCGAGTAAAACTCCGCTTTGCCGTATTCAGCTTCTTTAATTGCCTTACTCGCGATAAATGCAAAATTAGAATCCAGAGCAATGTTTTTACAAATACATTTCTATCACTGTGTCATGTACAAAGAAGTACAGAAGTAATATTTCTTCATCTAAATTTTCTGTACCCTCCATCGTAGATTTTCATATTATGCTAGCGACGAGCATTATGCGAGCGATAGAAATAGAGAAAAATGGTGAATAATGAGTTTAAATGATTCACATTTGAAGACTTGTTGTAGACAACACTGTATGTGCCAAATATCATATTTTTTAGCGGAGAGAAAAAACTTTGGCTTAAAATTATTTTCGGAGTTTGATTATTATAATATTATTATAATATTAATAATTTATAATTATAATATTAATATTATATATAATATATATTATTATATATATACTACTATATACAATATCATATATTATACTATTATATACAATATACAGGGTGGTTGGTAACTGGTGGTACAAGCGGAAAGGGGGTGATTCTACGCGAAAAAAGAAGTCGAAAATATAGAATAAAAATTTTTTGTTCTTTTTTTTCAGCAATTTTTGTAATAATAAACTTTATGATTACTTCATATCATTTCATTATGTATTCCTACGTTTCCGTTACGGCAAAAACAAACTTAAAGTGCGATAATATCCACTTTATAACGAGACGTGATAAAGTGCACGCGTACCGAGCGAAGATTCAAAGTCGATTTTCTCGAAAACAAAGTCTCAAACGAAAAATTTTTATTCTATATTTTCGACTTACCACCAGTTACCAACCGTCCTGTATATAATAATTATTAATATTATAATAATGATATAATATTATTATAATAATTACATATATATTATAATAATGCAAATGCATCATGAAATTTTCTATTTTTTTGCACTAAAATATTCATCAGGAAAAGAATTGTATTTATATTTAGAAAAGCCTGATCGTGCCATTTATTTAAATTCGCAAGTACTGAATCCTCTTTGATTCCAAATAACTTGTATAAAGACAAAAGATATATCTTTTCAAGATGTTCTTTTTATCTTTATCACAAAAGTACATTTTATAATGTTTCGCGTTAGAATTGTTATAAAATCGAAGATATTAAGTGTCTATTTGTTCGAGTATGTCTATCGCTTAACTTACATTTCTTTTTACAAAGGCAGTGTTTGATGTACCGTATCAGTTTTTGACATTATTATTAATTATTTATAGATGGAAATTGTTTTTAAATTCTCCACAACAGTGTTCCCATTAACATGTAGGACATTATACGATAAGAAAATAATACCTTTTAATCTTTACACTTACAGAGCTCTCTACAAGAAATCTTCATTTCTGCATTACTATTTTTATCTTGTACGATAAGGAGAATTTTACGTATATCGTGATAGTCATTTCTATAGAACACAGAGAATGCGGAATTCGTATAACGAAACGTATCTCTCTACGCTACTTGTGAATCACGATTAATTTGATTGCGACGATTCCTAATCATGGTGATTCTTCGCTATGATTTGTGATTTTTCGTGATCGCTTCTGATTGGTGAAGATCTTGTTCTTCAACAGATAATCTGTGTATTTTATATTAACGATATCAAACGAATGTTATGATTTTGGAATCGCAAGGAAGAATTAATGTTTTACTCTTTAAGATACTGAAGTAATATAGATAAAGAAGAGAATGTTGAATTACTTTTCGTTTTTAATATTGAATGAAGTAAATTTACGTTAGACAAAGAAAACGTGACGTAATTTTAAATTAACGTTATATGTAAATCTCTTTATGCAGGGTATATTTGATGTATTTTATAAGAAGAAATTCAACCAAGATCGAGAATTAACGATCATAGTGGGCAAATTCACTGAAGATAAAAAAGTCACGATTTCAGTTGTGAACGAAATTAGATCATAATTCTATGATCAGCGTGATAAATCACTGTTAGTGATTTTTCATGCCATTTCTGGACGTACAGATAGAGATCTCTAATAATTCCATGTACAGGATGCCTCACGTAACTGTCGTCACGATTTCTCAGGCACTTCCGCTAATCTGACAAAAAAATGTTTCAAACAGAAGTTATTTAGTTTTAGGTCAGTAACACATTCCAATGAAGAAGTTCTCCAAAAATATTTTTTCGATAAAAAATCAAGGTCACTTTGATAGTTTAAATGACGTTACGTATTTTTGACTTCTGAATGTTGTAGCTGATGACAAGAAAAATTTAACCATCTCGTATACCATGATCTTGAATTTAGAAATGTCGAGTCATTCAAATAAATCATATCTAATGGTGTAAATCACATAATCCCGAAATTACGCGTTCAAAATAGCTACTTTCAGCATAGGAAATCTCAATTATTAGCACATAATAAAATAAAGAAATAAATTATTTAGCGTAGCGGTAGTTCTTTGCGTTGAATTATAATAAACGTTCAAGCTATTTTCCGTTTTCTTGTAGGCAAAGTTCCAATCGATAAAGTAGGTTTGTATTAATTTATAGCGTTTCTGATGTTTCCCTTGATTTACTCGACATTTCTAAATTCAACATTTCTCATTTCTCTCCATTCAACTTCAGTTAAGGTGACAGTATAGGAGTTCTTTGAATTCATCTTGGCATCAGCTACAACGTTCTTCAATAAAAAATACACAGTATCATTTAAAAAAAGTCAAAGTGACTGAACTTCTTGTCAAAAAAGTATATTTTGTAAATTTTTTCATTACGATGTTTTACCGACATAAAACTGAATAACTTTTTCCATCAGATTATCGGAAGCGTTCGAAAAATCGTGGCCATAGTTACGTGGGACAACCTGTATACGTAAAATCGCTAAAGAGGTGCGCGAATGTCGGCGATCCACTCGTGGCACACGTGGATGTGCCGCTCAAACCGAACCCATGAACAATCGCGTCGAGAAAGTACGGTCGAACCTTGCGAACGGTTGCGCCATGTGCACCTGCATCACTTCGCAATGGGGATGCGCCCGTAGCATCGCGACACACGTATACACGCGCAGATCGAGCAGATACCGGTGCGCAGTGATTCGGAGGGACGATTACGATCTTTCGCACGTTCCGGCTCGCTCCGCGTCTCCTACTCGACGTGGGCTCACGACTACGGCGCGGTTCTTTCTTCTGCTTCCCCTCGAAGGGGAAGCATCTTCTCCTTCCTTTAACGACTACACACGGCACGTTAGGCCCGACACTTTTTACGCTGACGATCGTCTCGATGATCAGCGACGTCTTTTCGCGGGTTTTCTTTTCTTCTCAAGAAGATTTTAGGGGATGCGTTGAACGAAAGAGCTTTTCGCTTGCAACGAGGTTTTATCGAACAGGGAGGGGAAACAGTAAGCCAGATGACGAGCTGCTACGTGGATCATGGATTGGCAGACAAATGGTTTGGCGGTGTTTTTTTCGTTTTATCTTTGGAAGTCGACCAATTTCGTGGAATTGAGGCTTAAGTTTTTGTACCTAGTAATCGAAAGTATCTTTAGGATCCTTTCATCTATTCATCTGATGCGTAGTATATACGTTTAGGTCAAGAAGTGTTGTAATATAATATTCTCTCTACCAGGTGCATAAAATATTGCTAAAACTCTGCGCCGGTTGGCGTTACAACAAAAAACCGTGTGCACTAAGCCATTTGACGTAAGAGTTCAAACATACTTAAATGGAAGCAACATCATAGTTTAAGAACTAACTAGGAACAAAGACTTAAAAGGCAAACAGTTCATAAAAATAAAGACGAGAGAAGAATGGGAAACAACTGCTGCGAAAACCACACATTTTTACGTAAATCCAGATGAAACACACATGAAACGGGACCGCTTATGATCTTCGTAATTCCTCACACATCCTCATCTTATTAAAAAACAGGACAAGGTAATCTGTGAATACTGCGGTATCAACAACAGCATCGAGCATCTAGAAGTTATAGAAACAAATTCGAAGACACACAAGATACAACTTAAAGATACCCAACACTGTAGAATTTAATAATGCAATACAATATGATACAATATACGTTCCAATTAATTAGAATTACTAACGATGTCAAAAATTTCTAAGCGTCCTAAAAAAAAAAATAGATCTTTGCACTGTCTACAGATGCATACGAACCATACCAATTTGCTACTAATTGCAACTAACTGATAGTTAATTATTTACTAAGCAATTTAATTGAGACAACTGTCACAAACTAAGCATGCAAATAACATTCATATGATATTTATTTATACATCATTTTGCTTAACATTTATATAATTTATAGAAAACATGTAATTCTAGTCACTAATACTTTACCAGGACATGTAACGATAAACAATATTTAAAAAGAAGATATTCTCCGAGTAGTTTATAATTTTCTAATTGAATTTAGATACACGTTATTCGCACATTCAATCACTACATATTTCTCCTATATTCTAACAGGTTTCACGGATTTATACAATTGGTCGTTACATAGACTTCTTAGATATTCAATTAATTATTAGCAAATTGCTTATTAATAATAATATACATATATTTAAGATATAAATATCGTGTAACTGTATTTTTTATACACGTCGAATTTTCTATATTGTTATGAACACATAAAAAGGCAGCAATATTAATAGCGTTTCCCTTTAGTGGGAAGCGTTCGAAGTAGATTTACGAGTAATGTACGACGCTGTACGCGGCTTTTTTCACCGTCTTGTGTTTCTGCAAGATGCGTTAGGCACGTTGGCAGGAAAGCACGTGTTGAGGTTGAGACACATCTTTGGTAACGTGTTACGCCAGCAGAAGCACGTGCAATGCTCTAGCAAACGAGTAAGCAAAATGTAGGCATGTAATCAGAGCGTTCTCAAAAGGATGTAAGTATTATGTGTTGCAGATACGAGTAATAGATGTGGTGTACGCTCGATAATGCGCTTGATAGAGTACTATATGTATGTATTTGGCTTTCTCATATTCTGTAAATATACGAACTTGTCAATTTAATTACAACTTTTTCTTTTTTCCAACTTGTGCTTCAAGCAATTTTTTACGATTCATAGAGCTTCGAAAATTTTCTTCTTAACTGTCGTTTATGTTATATCAACGTTTAAAAAGCTTTTCAACAATATCATTGTAATTTAGCTGGCACAGAGTTGCGGAGAAATTCCATTTCGCATACGATGTATTTTATCCTTTGAATGATCTTTCTCGCTGTTTTAATTAATTCGAGTTTCTGGATGTATCTTTTGTAGAACGTAATTATTTATCCATATAGCGAATTATGTTTAAGTACAAACGTATGCGTCATATTTCGTCTGCGAGAGAACATACAATTTTAATATTCTAATTAGACATTATCATTACGTTTACGTGTATAATACGTGTACATCACTTCGTTTGAATGTGTTAAGTATCTAAATATAAAGTACCTCGAGTCTTATAAATTATACAAGTCTTTTATGTTCACCACTTTTTAAAGGAATACGTAAGTTAAACAATCGCGTGCGAAGAGATCTGCGATAAATCTCCTGACACAAATTTGCATTTGCACTAAGTGTCACAAAGAATGGAATACATAGGTACCTACAACGGTAGCGAAATAATGCATGAGGCATAATTAAAAATAGAAAAAGGGTAATATTTTTACTTTATTAATTACTTTTCGTTAAAAAATTAAGAAAATTATACGTTACGCCGTGACTAACGGACGCTTATACAATTAATGTTTCACAGTGAATATTTTCGAAATTACCACAATAGTTAAAATTTCTAGGGTCTAATAGGTTTCATCCTACTAGTTACAAGTTAAAACTAAACATGTCACGTAATTACGACACATAAATCGTACACATTATATATTGAAAGATTCGTGACGCTAAGTTGAGACTCAGGCGAACGTTCCATTGAACGTTCTCTCTGATTGCAATGATATTCGAATATGTTGTAAAGCTCAATATTTTGAACAATCTTTTCCTATATATATAACCGTCGGTCTCGCTTAGTTTCCGAGATATTCGCAAAAAACTTCAGGTACCGCTGAGGTGTATTTTTGTCTACAGTTGTGCGATCATGGTAGCGTGTGCGTTAGTATTAGTTGTCTCTTATCTTTTGTTTATAAACGAGGATCGGACGAGCTTACAGGGTCCATGCACAACGTGCACATACTAAGCTGCAAGAAACGTCTGTTACAATTTATGACTCTATAAAAAGTAAATATCATCAACTTATTGGGTCTATCTTTGAGTTAGAACTTCTGAAAATAATAAGGATTATTCTATTTCCTAAAATAATATCAATTATTCGTTAGCCTATTATTTTTATAATCAATTTGTTATTATTTCACGCTGCAAGAAACGTCTGTTACAATTTATGACTCAATAAAAAGTAAATATCATCAACTTACTGAGTTTATCTTTGAGTTAGATCTTCTGAAAATAATAAGGATTATTCTATTTCCTAAAATAATATCAATTATTCGTTAGCCTATTATTTTTATAATCAATTTGTTATTATTTCACGCAAGCGTCGTTTGCGGTTTAAAAAACTAGGCCAAACCCAAACCTAACACATTGATAATGCACATTTTTAAGTGAATTGCAATACATATTTCTGCAGAGGTACCGGCAGCTTTTTGCGAATATCTTGGAAACAAAGGCCAACCGACGGTTATATGTATAGGAAAAAGTTGTTCAAATATTTTTGTATTCAAACGAATTCAAATATCAACGAAATTGGAGAGGTTCTACAAGTTTATCGAGACTGAAATATACTAGATCCTGCCTTATCCGAACTAATAAGTTAACAAAACTGCTCGGATGTTGGAATTGTCCGATAATAAAAAAGTTACTTTTATGATATGAAATTTCATTTATTCAAATACAAATTCGGATTAGTTGAAAGCTTCTTTAAATATTTGTGAAGAATCACCTTTTGTACTTCGAACCGTCGAAGCCATTTTTAAGAAGACACCTCTTCATCGTCACTTTCGTTTGCTGCTTTTCTTTTTAATTGCGTGTTTAAGGTCATGAACAGCTTTCACGGCTATTAATGACCACGTTAAGAATGATCAGTGGAACGAAAGGAATCTATAGCGAGTTGTCTTTCAGAAAATCTGGTGCTCGTTTGCTGTTTCCATTGCTGTAAAATCGTCATTATTACGGTTTTTATCGCGATGAAACCATTTCATTAGCTCAATATATTTAAAGCTTTTCTACCATTTTCAGGAATCTAAGCGCTTCAGATAATTTTCTTAACGTTTTTAATATTGTGGTTTTTTCAACATCATGTATTTTTGCTAATTCTGTCGCAACTACACCATTTTCGAGCTTTTTAATTATCTCGTATTCTGTTTCGATAGTTACGACGCTATCTCATACTAAAGTTACATACTAAATTCTTACAATCAGAATTCACACGATCGGTTAAAGGAACGAATATGAAGTAATATACAGCAATAAGTATAAAGTAAAAATCATAAATAAAAGAAATATAATATAAAAAATAATATCAATAACAATACAAAGGAACGTTCTATATAAACGTTTATAAAGTATGTATCACTTTATTAATTTCATGTTTTATATGTAAATATTTGAAACGGGTAACGGAAATCCGTTATTTGAAAATAGCATGATGAATATAACGTTCGAATATTAGGGTATTCGGATAATTGGTGTTCGGATAAGGGAGGCTTAACTGTGTAATTAATGCTACTATGCTTTACGTGAAATGATAGAGTACAAACGACTGAAAGTAGATATTTGTCGAGTATGACAACTTTTGGAAAGAATATATAATAATGAAGACAAATACATGATACTGATTGCTTCGACATTGTGCGGAGATAATTTCAAGCATTATGAAATGAAGTTATAGAAAGATTCGTTATTTGCGTAGTGAGAGAAAATAAAATTCAAATATTTCCCTATTTGGTCAATGCGCGCTATATTTCGCTATATTTCATTTCATATCAAGCTATAAATTGCCAGGAATATGTGTACTTAAGAACGTTAAGGGGCTATAAACCTTAATAATATTTCAACGCGAAAAATATGATTAGTAACGATTTACTAGATACCTTTCATAGCATGATATAGGCCATAAAGCATTTCATACTCACTCGAGGAGATCCATAAAACAGCATTAAAGTCTCCACGTAGATATGGATTAATCGACATAATTTTATACGAATCGTTAATATCTGAACTCATAAATCAGATATACATATGTAACTCGCCGAGTCTCGTTACGTTTGCTACTTTATGACATTCGAACATTTAGAATTGACTAATTAACCACGGTTCTTTAGAACGAGATAAGAACGAAAGGATTACATAGGTTACATAGGTTTGCTTTCTATTTACTGTTTGTCAGTTTAATTAGCAATCAACAACAAGTCGTGAAAATATTCACACACTAGCATAATTTTAACTACTATGTCCCGTATCTGATATAGATACACGATAGAACAATAAACATTTTTGACAGTATATCGAAGTATATGGATATCAGAAAGTTAAAAGCTTTTGACTTAAAACAAACCGTAGCCAAATAATAAAAGAAATGTCGAATAAAAGTCTCAGTGTCTTTCGCGTCTCAAAGTTTCATGTCTAAAAAATAATTGGAAATTTATAACTTGACGTTAAAGAAACTAAAATGACAATTGCTTATGAAAGTTTAATATTTTGTACGATACCAATTTTGTTTAATGTCACGTATTAAGCTGTTTAATATGGTAAAGATTATTTTTATTAGTAATGTAATTTATCATTTTTTTTTAGCTTTTATCGCTTTTCTTTTTACTAATTGTACGGTGCAGGTAAAAAATTTCGTTATCTCAGTTTGATAACTTAAATTTTTGGTTTATATTTTTGCAAATTAAGAATGCATTTTTCCTCGTTTTATCTTACGCTGCTCAGACAACGGTACCTAATTAATTAACAAATTTTCTATTTTTGATAAATTACAAATCAACAGATTTTTTATTTCTGATATCTACAGACCGTATCGTCATATTTCACGTCACACACTTTCACCATTGTATTTAATGTCGTATGTAAAATAGAAGAAAATGAATTAAAAATTTGCGAGAATATTTCAATACATTACAAATTTAAGTTATCAAAATAAACGCTAAAGAAAAACGATAAAATCGTCTAATAGAGGAATAAAATACAGCAACGACTACTAGCAAAAATTGATCTTCAACATATAAAACAAGTTATCGAAAAAAAAGGGTATTAAACTTTTATAAAACAATTGCCATTTTTAGCTTCTTAACGAATATTTTTTATATACAGGGAGATGTTGGATAAAATTGAATTTTGTCCAACAATTCCTTCAATATTTAAACAACTTATATACTTATTACAATACTTGAATATACTGTAAAACAGTTTTCTTGTTTTATATATATTTTTTCAGATGTAGAACGTAGAAGTCATATCAGCGTGGGAATATTTTTGAGAGTGATTGCAGATCTGTTCTCAGTTCGACCTATCGGTTCTATCTTCCGGCTTCGGAAGCCACGGTGCGTTACGAAACGGAACGTTTCGTGAGGATTTGTGAGCATCTTCTGTGACTTAATGAGACGTCGTTACGCCTGACTGATACCTTACAGCTCTCTCGCGTAATATGAATTACCCGGTCGACTACTTTGCGATACGAAACGTACGATCCTTTCGATGTTGCGTTGCTGGCTTTCATCATCGAGCTGTAGATAGTTACCAAAGTTTGACGTGCAGTGACAGTTCAGACAATGGATAATGACGAGCATCTTTGGGAATATTACTTTCGTTTCGAATAAAACTTTCTGTTTTTTTCTTCTATTTATACAGTGTTGTATCGTTTTATTCTCTTTTATCTTATACGCGCCGATGTATCGAGACAACAATCTTTTTTAAATTAAATTAAATATATTGTAATATATAATATAAATAAAATAAATTAAAACTAGATTACTTAAAATTAAGGAATTTTAAAATCGATTATTACGAATAATAACAAAATTCAAGAAAATTCTAGTAAATTTTTTATTGTACAGAATGAAACGTGTGTGATTTTGTAAACGTTCCTGCGTGACCTAATTAACTGTAAAATAAATAAATGTAAAATTATTAATATATAGAAGAATGAAACGAAAAGAATCTATGTCTATATCAATGTATTGGTTTTCTTTAAATTAAAACGATATATTTGTAAAAATTTTGTGAAGCTCATAGACAAAAAAAAAAACGATGTATATAGATACTAATTGTAAGTAAAGAAAACAGCACGAAAATTTATGTTACAGCCTAATACATATGTAACTAGTTTCTGCAAGATTATCTGCCATTCTATTATTATTCTGTTTACTATTCTATTAATACTTCATTCTGTACATCGTGCAAAGTATTTTTAACCAACGTAAATATGACGCGGTCTTTAATCTTGATTGATATTGCTTATCATTTTATACTCCTTATGCGGATGTTCTTTTAAATTTCGTAATCGCTTTTAAATGCGTATCTTTCGACAATCAGAAATCAGTTTTTATTGTTTGTAACATGTCTTTCTTCTTTTCAGACGTGACGTTTGGCATTGAAATGTCAAAGATACCACTACATTCGTTTATCATCGAATCAACTGAGTAGGAAACGACATTGGAACGTCAAACATAAATCTTACGATCATTTATCTTCGAGTTAAACAGGAAATGAGAGGCGGAGAAAATTGTTCGGTCGTCTTTTTTGTAGAGTACATTACTTTTCTACCTGTTAGCCAACTGATCAACTAAAGATCCAGATCGTTTAAAAGTACATGTATACATACATGTATATAGGTCCAAGAAAACAATGTTTTCTTTCTATATACACAGCTTCATTTCCGATCAAGTTGGTTTTCAATCATTTTTACGAGAGAAATACTAGGTGCTCAAATGTCAAATTAACAGTTGACAATGAGTGAACAAATGAGTATTAATTAAACCGTAATAATGTATATACAAGATGATTTTAGCAACTGGGACGGACTGTAGTTTTATTGGAGCGAAAAGTTATAGTTAGTAAAAGATTATAAAGAAGAATGCACCGATACGATTCCACTTTTCCTTAAATGGAGCTCTACGATTTTCTTTTGTATAAATTGCTTCCCCGTATCATTTTGCGACGAAACTCTTATAAGTTATAAGTCAGTATCATCGAAATACAGCAAAGCCTGTCTTATCCGGACTAGTAAGAAGACAAAACTGTTGGGATAATGGAATTTTCCGATAATGGAACGATCATTTTCTCGATGTAGAATTTCATTTATTCAAATACAGATTAAGATTAATTGACAGATTCTTTAAATATTTATGAATCCCGTATCTTGTTGGCTGCTGAATCACATAATTCTACATACAGAAGAATCTCTTTTTGTACATCAAACTATCGAAATCTTTTACAAAAAAGCACCTCTTCATCGTCACTTTCGTTTGCTATTTTTCTTTTTAATTACGTTTTTAGGGTCACGAGCACCTTTTACAGCTACTACTAACTACGTTAAGAATGATCAGTGGGACGAAAGGAATCTATAGCAAGTTGTATAAACCAATGTCTGCCAGAAAATCCGGTGCTCGTTTGTTGTCTCCACTTGTGTAAAATCGTCATTATTATCGTATTTATTCCAATGAAACCAGTTTATTATATCGGTATACACTTTTACTGGCATTTTCTATTTTGGATTAAAATGTCGCCATTTAAATCCATGTATAGGCTAGTAGTTTTATTCTGGATTTGTAGATTTGGAGCAGATTATTTCTACTTGTCTATGTACATGTACAATGTATACATATATCTATATTTTTATGTGTGCTAAAACGTACTAAAACCAATTAGTTTCATCTATCAATTAGTTTCAACTACCAATTAGTTAAACGATCACTGACAACGATCGTTGAACTATCAACGGTTGATTCAATTAGTTCTGGCATAGTCCATTGTATTCTACATTAAAAAATATCACAATTGTTAAATAAACTTGGCGACACGGGGTAATAATTTCACTTTTAGAAATGTCCCTTTACGAAAGGAAGTTTGCATTCCGGGAGTACAAGTTTAAAACTTTCACTTACAATTATTCATCAAGAACAACAGAGTGTAAGATCGCTTAACTGTCTTTTTAATTATTAATTGTAATCTATTCGACATATTTGTCTTCTCTCCTTTCCACTTTCAATAGTTACAAACAAATCGATCAATGGACACAAAGATCTATTATAAGATCTGGTATCGTTCCTCTTTAGCTATTATACTACGATACTATTATGACATAATGACACGTTTAAGTCATTACGTAATCGTTTTGTAAAAGCGGTTTCGGTTCGTTGGCTAAACGTATTGTCGAGCCATTTTCGTTACAAAGATTGCAGGCGAGCATAAAAGCTTCTTTGACACATCCGCCTAGCAGCGACATAATGAGAGAGATATTTCTCTGCTAAAAGTCGTCGTGAGGTAATATTGAATAATGTACGAGAATTAATGCGCTTTCAATTACATTCTACGTAACACTATAGAAATTACGAAAGCCTTTGGAGTCAAAGTTGTATGTTTCTTTAATAGGAAACGTAATAGGAAACTTAATAGGAGACGTTAACCACTTTACGGAATTAGAACTGCGTCGGAAGTTAACATTGGTAATTGCGTACTTCGTGTGAATGTTCATTTCATCGTTCTGTAGCGGCACTCGACACTAACTAAATCGGACGACGGCAGCGCAGTCATTAGACGCCTGTCCGAGTCGATAGTTCGTAGTTAGCAATAATAATTGATCCGAGTTTCTCGATATTTTAAGCAATCATCATCCGCACTTGTATCGTACATAGTAACGCATCGACCAGAAGTGGAACTTGTAATCGCGAGCCGCGAACCGCTAATAGTAATCGCGAGTCCTACGCATAGTGTACACATAGAATATATGTTAATAAATATACAGGGTGGTTGGTAACTGGTGGTACAAGCGGAAAGGGGGCGATTCTACGCGAAAAAAGAAGTCGAAAATATAGAATAAAAATTTTTCGTTTCAGGCTTTGTTTTCGAGAAAATCGACTTTGAATTTTCGCTCGGTACGCGTGCATTTTATCACGTCTCGTTATAAAGTGGATATTACCGCAGTTTAAGTTTGTTTTTGCCATAACGGAAAATTAGGAATACATAATGAAATAATATGAAGTAATCATAAAGTTTATTATTACAAAAATTGCTGGAAAAAAACGAAAAATTTTTATTCTATATTTTTGACTTCTTTTTTCGCGTAGAATTACCCCCCTTCCGCCTGTACAACCAGTTACTAACCACTCTGTATATTATTGAATATATTCAGGTCGCTATCACGAGCTATTCACCTCAGTTCATTGGCAAATACTTTGTACGAGTTCCTGGTGTAGCTTTAGATTTCTTTTATATTTTACCTTTTTCTTTATTAACAATACGCAGGTACCGATAGAATAGGAAATATGGTAGTTTGCAAGAGATTTTCCGTTATATCGATTAATTACGAGTGTGTAAGTACATGCGTCTATACTGCGAATATTTATGCATTTCGAAAATTTAATTTTGCAAAAATTTACAGGAAGCACGTAATGCGCGAAGATATATATAATAGTAAAAACAGAGTGTGTTGGAACTTTCTTTGGATCACTTTCCTTTTTCAAGGTTTTGGGCTACCAGAAGGTCTTATTCGCTTCACGGTCAGAATGTCAAAGAATTAATTGCTATTCTTCACATTAAATAGTTTTACATGAATGTGTTTCAGGAGATGGATCAGTGACACACGATAGCTGGTTGATTTCCAATTACCATCCTTCGTAACTTCGTCTCATAAACACTCTTCAAGTTGAAAGCAAAATATAGTTTTTCCACCAAATAAGCAGCAAGTCCGGGATATGTTAGTTGCTTATTACGAGACAAATATACCATTCGACTTAACTTTGTTCTTGAATGGAACAAAAAAAAATACAATTGAGCAGTATATAATACGTTAGGCTCGTTAATACCGAAGCGAGACAGTATTGTACATGTTCTATTCATCTTCTACTAAACGATTTCACTCGACCACAAAAATTTATGGCTTCTCTCTTTCATGGCCATCTTACTCGTCCTCGGACTTCTCCCTCTGTCGGCGAATTTGAATAAAGACGAGGCCGTAGCATGTTGCTTATTTCGAGGCGAAATTATAGTGTTGAACTAATTGTCGTTGTCTCAGACTCTACAAGGTGTAGTCGTTAACAGGCATGTACCAAGCTTCTATCTTTGTTCGTTTAACAGTAGACATTTAAACATTTTCAATAATATCGCAGGCGTCAGGAATTTGTACCAGAAGAGATGTGAAAGCGATGTACATATTTGTTTACTAATTTAGGCAACTTCTGTTGGAGTGTAACATAACCGGAATCGACTGGGAGACATCAACCCCGTTCATCGAAGTTCATGGCGAGGGTGTCAGGTTACGGAGATTTCAACAGGAACCCGAACACGATACTCGACAGCTTCCCATCGAGCTCAAACGCACTTTCTATCCTCTTCCATATCCAATCACCTGCTATCCAATCCTCTTCTATCTAATCTTCGCTTTCTCTTCACCCTCTTTCTCCAGTTTCCGTTTTTTCTTTTACAATATTTATTTTTCTCCTCCTTTATAGACTAGCGTGACTCGTTGATTTTTTTTTCTTAATTATTTCTTTTTCTTTTTACGATATTCTATTTATCGCCTCTTTTTTCATACATACGTGTATGTAGATTGTACGTGTGTACGTACATACGTAGAATCTGTTTAACTCGCCCTGTGGCTCTCTGTCAGCGCAAACTCGGCGTTATCGACCACTCGCTGGAACGCAACCGCCGACGTTTATGTATCTCCGTGCCAGTGGTTTCCAAAGTGCACCTCTGCACACCTCTGCACATCTCAAAGAGATCCAACGCACGTAGAATATTCTGGGAATTTTTTCGGATTTCCTCATACATTTCTTTTCTTAGACTCTTTATAGTTTCAGTTGTCCGCTGGCTATTGAAATCATTTGGGGTATTTGTTCTTAATTAACCTTTTCCAAAATTCCAAGTTTTCGCGAAGCGAATTACCGAATTTTGGTGACCACTGTACCGTTAAAACTACTTTTTCCACAATTTTTTATTTTCATGAAAAATATTATTGAATTTGGAGAAAAATATAAAGATATTTGGCTTTTCTACGTGCAATTTTTTTTCAGCATTTCCAAGCTTCCACGAAGTGAGTCACTTAATTTACAAGTCGCCCTGTTTTTTTTTTTTAATATTCACTTTTCTCGCGTGCAATTAACTTTTTCCAGAATTTTCAGCTTTCGCAAGATAAATTATTGGCTCTGCAAACCACTATCCTGCCACAGTTACTTATTCCTTTTCCTTAATTAATTTTCTCCAGACAATTAAGCTTTCGCGAAATAAGTTGTACAATAGCATTTGGAGATCGTCGTATTGTTAGACATGGTATTAAAAGCAATATCAAAAATATTCCGCTTCCTTGCGTGGAATTTGACTTTTTTCCGGAATTTCTGGCTTTCGCGATGTAATAAGGTTTGGAAACCACTGTGCTGCCAGAGATATTCGGTTTTCTCGCGTGCAAGTTCCACGAGTTACACGTTGGTGCCCCGTGCGCGATGATAGGGGTCGATCGGTGCCGTAGGGTTCGAGCGAAAGCGATGCCTGGATCCATCAATTCTGCGAAACCTTTTGTACGACACAACTCGACCCGTCGTTTTCACCGTAGCTAATGAAGTATCGCGTTAAACGGGAAACTCGATACCCCGTGGCAGAGAGATCTGCGAGAGAAACGAGAGAGCGAGCTCTGTTCGGCAAAAAGGGTGGCCAATACAGTTTGATAAGCCAGTTGAACACAAATCCATGTTTGCTATCGGCTGCTACGAGGGACAATTACAATAGTTGTTGATAATTTCAACCGCTACTATTGAACAAAAGGTTATTGTTGCGTTATTGTTGGGTCGACTGTGGATTTCATAGGACTTAATTCACTACTTCTAGAATTCAATTGTTTACGCGCCTGTTACTTATTGTACACTAGACATTAAACGAAATGGAGACTTTTTGTAAACAAACGTAAGATTTTTTAACTTCTCTGGCTTAAAATTATTTTCGGTTTTTGATTTGTCTTGATTATTATAGAATCTTAGATGTACAAAATGATCCAGATGCATCGCAAAATTTTCTACTTTTTGCAGCAATATATTCATCAAGAAAAGAATTGTCCTTATAGAAAATTATGTATATGCTTCTTAATTGAAAAGAAAACTGAATGTGCCATTCATTTAAATTCGCAAGCAGCACTGTAAGCGTGAATCCTGTTTGTTCCTATACAATTTGTATAAAAACAGAAAATATACTTTTTCAATAACCTCTTTTCATTTTTATTGAAAAAGCGTGTTTTATAATACTCCGAATAAGTATTGTTATAAAATTGGTGATACTTAGTGTGGAGCGTGTCTACCGCTTAGTGGCATTTACATTGTTTTATACAGAGGCAATGTTGGATTATTAGTAATTATTTACTTATTTAAATGGAAGTTGTTCTTAAATTCTATATTCTAATTTGGCATGTAAAACATTATACGATAAAGAAATAATATTTTTCAATCTTTCCACTTACAATGCCCTGTACAAGAAATTTTCAATTACCTAGTGTTGATTGTACTTATATTTTTTTTTGTAGAGGCGACCTTGTAATACCATCTTCTGACATTATTAATAACTATTTAGAAAGGAAAGTTGCACTTAAATACTATACTACGGTATTTCCATTGACAGGTGGGACATTATACGTTAAGAAAACTATATTTTTTAGTCTTTGCACTTACAGTGTTGTCTATAAGAAACCTTCGGTTATCTTTATACATGGACTGCAATATAAATGAGAGAATAGCAACCATTTGCTTAGTACGAGTGAACGTACAAATATTCTTTTCTTTCAAGGTTTGGTTTGAAGAGTTTGATCTGAAACATAGACGTGCCTTGCTCGAATATAAATTAAATAAAGAAGTAATTAATACAAGATAGGCTTGTTACATCTTCTAATTTATTGGCTATAAACAATAGTTATTTTACAAATAAAAGTAAGTCGAAATAAGTTGTAGAACAAGGTGTTTTCATTGTTCAAGCTTTATTTTCGAGAAGATTGAATTTGAAGTTTGTTAAATACGCGTCAACCTGATGTATTTCTGACTGGATATAAGCACCCAATTGGGAGCAGATTAATTATATTATTTGCATGTTATTGTACGAAAATTAGATTATTAGAATAATAAATTAAACTTAACTAAACGTAGAATAACAATTTGTCCTTCCAAGTCTCGTTCTTTTTGACAAAAGACAAGAATCAGTCTTATACGTGTGTAGCTGTAACATGCAGGTACTTGACGAATTTTCAAATTCGATTTTGTTGAAAACGATGTCTTCAAATAAAGAAAATCTCAATTAAGATTCTAGATTCTAGATTTTTGACTCATCTTTATATGCAGAGTCTCGAATCGTTTCTCTAATTTTATTATTGTATATTTCGCGTCTTATGTATTACGCGATAGATATAGGCATACTATGACATAGAAATAGTATAATTCGGTATAAATAGTATGATATAGATATAGAGGGTATATAGTACGATATAAAAGAATCGTGGAACTATAAATTCTTATGCCACACGCTAATTCTAGAGACTGGACTGCAATCCCTTTCTGGATGAAAATATTAAAAATTCATGCAGGCTAAAATTGAATTTCGCAATAAGCGCTATTCCTACCAGGAAAATAAAGGACAATTTCTTATTTTTGCGAAGGACATAAAGGAACTAGCAAGAAAATATTTAGACGGTAATATTATAATAATTAATAATAATATTAGCAATTGTGCTTGCATTAAAATTCTTGTTGTAAAAAGGTATAATACTTGTGTCTTATTTTTAATGTTTTAGAATTTTCATATTTAAAATAACGAAAATGTTTATTTATGCGAGGAAAATTAATACATACTTCGCTGTATAAAATTGCTGAGAAAAAATTACGTCATGAAAAGATAAATCACGATAATATTCGATTTTTATTTTTATCGAGCTTTATTGATATTGAAGCAAAAATATGTCGTAGCATTTTCTAATTTTTAAAATGTCTTCCGTATGGATATTTTTAAAGGATGATCCAAATTTTCTGAGCCAAAGATAAAGCAAAGCAAAATCTATGTACTGCGTCTTCAAAAAACCACCTTCCTTTTGGATATTCTATTAAAATTACTATTTTATTGCTCGCGTTTTTGGAGAAGAATATTTAAATAAAGAAACTTAATCTTGCTTTAGGAAGTTTTTTAAATAATTTTTTATAGAGTTTAATTTTAATTTTAATCGACGATAAATTTTTAAGTTCTTTAGTCTGATGTTAATGACATCATTTTAACATAACTTTCGTAATTAGTAATTCCATTAGATTATTATGAATGAAAATTCTAATGCTCGAGACATTTGTCACGCACGGACTAATTATTTCATACAATTGAAGTAATTAACGTCGTAATTGTAATAACGAATATATGGCAGCCAATTGTCCCGAGATCGTGATTTATCGTACAAACATTATTTAAATCCATACCGATATCTCATGTTAATTACACGAAACAACAATTGGAAGTGAAAGGTCCAAGTTATATTTTCGCTATCGCAATAATTTCGCGATATTACGTACCGTATTAAAACTATTCCTCGGCTATTGTAAGTACCTCGGTGGTAGATAGCGAAAACACGGTAAACAATGGGAAAGGTCAGGAAAGCAATTTACAGAGAACTGTAAATAAGGCTAATTTTGTTTTCTACCAAACCGCATCACGGTATCGACAAGTTGACTGTTCGGAGAAATAGTAGAAGTTTTCTTTCTACATTTTCAAGATAATTTCGGAATTCACTGTCCTCGATACATACACATCTTTGCGCAAAGAGTAGATTCGTTTTTAGTGCTGGATAGAAAGAATTAGACGAAGAGTGCATCAAGAAAATGTCGGCGCGTTCTGCTCGTTTCAAGCAAGTTTGTGAAAGCTGATCTTATATTCATTGTCTCTATTTATGCTGAGCTATTAGCACAAAATATTAATACAAAAGACATAAGTGTTTTTTATTCGCTATCGCAAGTGTGAAAGAGGCAGTTGCATCGAACTGAATCCTCGAGTTTATCTAATAATAGCACTAATTGCTTAATTTCAATATTTAGTCATCTCAGGGTGTACGTTGAAGTAATGGATTCACTGAGTCGACCAAGTGATTGTCTCAGATCAGGAGATGCGGTTGATTCAATTATAATTAAATTCCACGTTGGCCTTCGTTTCTGCCTGGAGGAGTCGTTATCGTAACTATGTGCTTACTCGCGTACGTGACGATGATCCTTGCAGTGGCTCACGGAAGGATTTCGACATTCGTCATAGAAAATTCTTGCGTACGTCTCGTGTATGCTATATAGAATGTGAAATTTATTGCAGATATACACTCGATAGAAAATTACAATGTTAAACGAACAACAATCTTAATCATTTCAGTAGGTCACAAGCTTTTTATGCGAAAACCAGAAATTCTTCGAAAAACTGCGCTTTTCAAGACATTTGTCGGAATTAATATTGTATATTTCACTATTTTATACTTTAATATTTTATATTGTTTATGATTGTATATTGATTTTCTTCAAAATAGACATAAATACGTACAGTGCCATCAACAGTTATAAACTCAATCCTAGTTTTAGATTTTTCACTATATTGAAACAATAATTGACAAAATCGTTTATGTGATTTCGTATTATAACGTGAAACAAAACTGAAGATACGACAAAGATTTTCTTCAGATTTTCTTCTTCTTTTACAGTTTCGTTTTTAGTATTCGCCCATGCGAATTTTACTCCTTTAAAGTTTAACGATATTTTTTATTTTAGGTAACTCCTTCTGATCGTAAATTTTTCTTGTTAAAATTCCGTTGCAAGTTTTCGGTCGTGTTCGGATCAGCACTCAATGCTGGTAATAACTCTATTACGAAATCTTGAAACCACTTTTTTATAGCGACAGCTGTATGAATGGGAGCATTGTTGCGTTGAAAAATAGTCCTTTTGTCTTCTATTTCGCTCACGAAAGGCAATAATTCGCCGTGTAACATCTTTTCATATCCTATAACGTTCAACTATACGCAACTTTCATAAAGTAATTCCCTTTAACATATCCCAAGCATGAGCAGCGGTTTCTTGAAGATATTGAAGAAATATAAAGCAGAAAATATGTTTCAGTCTATAGACATTCACAGTACTGTACGTATCTCTGTTTAGTAGAAATATTTTCTGCTATAGAAACTCACATTTAGCTGGAATATTGGTATTTCTCGGGAAAACTGCGAAGTCGATATATCGCCTAAAAGGGTTAAGCAAACGTAAGTGTGCACAGTGGCGAACATATAAATAGGGAAACTCCATTTTCCATGAGTTTGTGAAAACTCGTATTGATCGGCCAAGAGAACAAATTTTAGCAGTTATTTTCACCGATGAATAAAAATTTAATCGTTTCGGTTCCGAAGGAAGATCGTATATTCGTCGGCGAATCGAGGAAGGATTGAATAATAAATGCATAAAATTTACTATTAACGGAAATGGTGGGTCTGTAATAGTTTAGGAAGGAATGAGCAGAAATGGACCTGGTCCAAATTTGTCGCACTAATAGGGTCATGAGTCAAAGTGTTTATATCGATTCTTTAAATGGTTATTTACTGCTGCATATACGCGAATGTTAATTTACCTCGGGATTGGATTTCACAGGCTGACAATGATTCTAAAAGCACTTGTCGAAAAGCGAAATCTCTCTTCTACAGGAGCGTAATGTTAATGTTAGGCAGTGGTCAGCTCAATCTCAATATAAACCTGATTAAGACGCTGAGAGATTATATGAAAAAAGAAGGGGGATAAGAAGCGCCAAGTTTAAACGAATTATATGACATGATCGAAAATACATAGAGAAAATGCCAGTAAAACGCTGTATAAGATTGGTAAATTCCATAGCACGCAGATGTGCCGAAGCTATTAAAAAGAAACGTGGACCAACAAAATAATAAAAATTTGATGTAAAATATTACAATTTATTGTTCCTAGGTATTATTTTATTAATAGCACGTACGAAAATCGAAGAAAAGACGTTTTCTCTATTTATGTGCTCGCAGAAACATTCACCATTCCTGTATGTTTGGATATTTTATATTGGATTTGCAGTGATTCGCGAAAATATTCGAACACCCTTCAAAACAGAATGACTTTTTTCGAATTGGACGAGATTTAAATTTTGCGCGTGGTTAGTTCCTTAACGACAAAAAGTGACTTTTACTACTTTCTTTGCGATTTAGAACAACTGTGATTTATTTAAAATTTTGTTACACGTTATCAAGTCAACTGATCCTTCTGATCTCTCAAAGAAATTCAAGTCGTTTGGTTCAGTTCCAAGATTGCTGTTCTGTTTTAAAGAACGTTTGGATATTTTCGTGAGTCAATATATATAAGAAACTATACATAAAAATGAACAAAAACAATGCTCGGTAAATTGAAGTAAAGTAAAAAAATTAATATGCTCGCCGCTCTGTACTAAGCATCAGCTATGGTCTTATCGAATATGTAATTACATTTATTAATATAATTATATTTATTGTTTATTTGTAATAATATTTATAACTATTATATGACTGGTATTATATAAGTATAAACTATACTATATAATATATGTATATATTATATAATATAATACAATATAATATACAGGGGGGTTGGTAACTGGTAGTACAAGCGGAAAGGAGGTGATTCTACGCGAAAAAAGAAGTCGAAAATATAGAATAAAAATTTTTCGTTTGAGGCTTTGTTTTCGAGAAAATCGACTTTGAATTTTCGCTCGGTACGCGTGCACTTTATCACGTCTCGTTATAAAGTGGATATTATCGCACTTTAAGTTTGCTTTTGCCGTAACGGAAAATTAGGAATACATAATGAAATAATATGAAGTAATGATAAAATTTATTATTACAAAAATTGCTGGAAAAAAAAAACGAAAAATTTATATTCTATATTTTCGATTTCTTTTTTCGCGTAGAATCACCCCCTTTCCACCGCTTGTACCACCAGTTACCAACCACCCTGTATATAATACTATATCTATAATTATGAATTTTATTTATTTTATTTTAATTTCAATTTTATTTTTATATTACCATTGATTATATTGATAGAATATGTACCTCGTATCTATATTTTCACATTTTCTTCAAGTTCTCCAAATATTTCTTGATCAATACGATCACAGTAGTGGAGTGTTACTGTGTCCTGGAAGAGATTGCAAAGTTTCGTACAAGATACATAACAAACCCCATGAATGGTTTCTTTCTACAAATGTTTGAACACTTTCTCGAGCAACTGTGTCGGCGGCTGTACGCAGCAGTCGAACACAGGGAACTCAATCGATCGCGGAGACCTCGACGTGGAGACTTCGACAGGCCACCGAGCTCGAGGCGGCGGTTCCTCCTGATCCATGATGAAAACAGGATCAGGAACTTTCTCGTTTCGGTGGCAATTCGCGTCCGCGAAGATTAACTAAGCGTGCCTGCAATCTCGACGATCCCCACGGCCTTCGAAAATCTCCAATTAATTTTCCGCCCTCTCTATCGCACGATACAGGTTTCCTGCTTTTGTCGGTGACGTGTACGAAAAGATCTATTAATCTAACGTCGTTTAAAAAATAAAATTGAAGATATGGTACAAGAAGATGAGAGCTCATAGAAGATATCGTTAAATGCAAAGAAACAAGTTTTTCAGGAGGAAAGGAAAACTTGTACATTAATGTAATTCATGAAAAAGTATATCTGTAGGAATATAGTCTGTATGTGCTTCTTAGTTGCAAAGAAAACTCGATGTTCCATTCATTTAGACAGATGGCGTAGATAAAATCCATGGAACAATTGAAGATTTTGTGTAGACAACACTGTAAGTGTCAAACATCGAACTTTTCACCAGAGAGAAAAAGCTTCTCCGACTTAAAATTATTTTCAAAATTTCATTTATTTTGATTAATATAAGATCTTAAGTATACAAAATAATCCAAATGCATCACAAAATTTTCTGTTTTGTGCGCTAATGTATTCATCATGAAAAGAATTATTTTTATAGAAAATATGTGCCTCTTAATTGGAGGGAAAGCTGAATATGTTATTCATATAAATTCGCAAGTATTGTAAGTGCCAATCTTGTCTGTTCTTAGATGACTTGCACAAAAACAGGAAATATATCTTTTCAAGACGTAATTTTTATTTTTATTGTAAAAATATATTTTATAATATTTCGAGTGAGAATTGTTATAAAATTGGTGATATTTAGTATCCATGTGTTCGGGCATATCTATCGCTTAACTTATATTGTTTTATATAGAAACAATGTTAGAAACACCGGTGATATCACTTTTTAACGTTATTAGTAATTATTTACAAATATATAATATACTAATAATTACTGTATATATATAATTATTTACAAAAATATAATTACATATTATATAGTTATATATAATTATGTATAATTATTTACAAAATACATTTTGTAATTTTTGCACTTACAGCGTCGTCTACCAGACTAATCTTGCAAATCCGTCTTCAGTTATCTAATGTTTATTAAACTTATTTTATTAAACAATTAATTTTCCGCCCTCTCTATCGCAGGGTTTCTCTCTGTACAGGTTTCACGCTTTTGTCGATGACGTGTGCGAAACTTCGCTTGCTGCAGAGATTATTTCAATTATTTGTTGTTATAGTTGTAGCGCCATTATACAAATTAGCAAGTTATAGGGTGATCGAGCAATTTACAGATGATCGAACGGCTGAGATTCTAATTACGTTTTGTATCAGGAATCTCGCGTTTATTAGAATTTAGTCTGTTTATTAATGGCTACTATAACGAAGGAATACGTTCTGTCTCATTCATTCGTATGTACACCAGATATATTTGTTCCAAAGTTTCTAATTAGTTGCTTGCCTGTTACTAGTTGACGTAACTGTGCTATATTCAAATTTGCATATTTCGATTAAATGACACTAATTCTCGTTACTCTGGTAATTACAACGTCATCTTCCATTATGCAACTTGTGTAAAGAATTATGGATGTTTCTGTATGAATACTAGTTATTATTCATCTCGAGACACTCAGAATCGAACTTTGGTATAATTTTGACTTATAAGTACTATATATATGTAATAATGTAAATCCTTGGGGTAAATAAGACGATCGATTCTGTAAAATTGAGTTCATTTTGGGAATAAAGTAAATTATATACTATAACAGTTAATAACAAATTTACTATAAATTTTACCTGGAAGATCGAAAATCGATTTTCTAAGTCCTAAATTGCCGTTCTTCTCTCGTGATCTAATCTAATCAGTAAAATGGCTGCCAGTAAAACAAAGCAAAAGTAAAAATGTCGGTTGGCGGGTAGTTTGAATTCTATAGAATCTAAATACATATAAATTTTTCTTTTTCGTGAAATACGCAGCAAATAATAAATATATTACGGAATAACAGTATGGTATGTACATATAGAAAGATATAAAGAAAATTTTTTATTTCTTGCGCACAATTATTTGAATAATAAAAGAGGGAATGAAGAGAAACGGAATTTATTGTAATATGATAAAAATATTCAAACACTTTACAAATTGAAGCTTGAGAAAATTGCGCGTCGCGTGTTACTTTACAGCGGATTTATGACGATGTTTATGAGGAAACTTTAATATCATAAAAATATTCAAACACTTTTCAAATTGTAGGCTGATGAAATCATGCGTCATGTACTTTAGAGCGAAATTATGACAATATTCATAATATCCAGGTTAATGCAGGAACTCACGAAAGCAATTAAGGGTTAAATATCACATCTCTTTCGCTCGTTACGTAGCATACACTGTAATTTCTAGCTATAAACACAGTAACTTTGATAAGTAAAGGCGAATTCGTCGCAATTCTCAATGAGACAAAAATTGATTACCGCGGATGAAAGAAGCCAGCAGCTTCCCGGACTTAGCCGAGACCGCAATAATCCATGCGAACGCGTATTTATCGTATTGGTAAGCCCATAACCCCCCCCCCATATCGTTCGAGTTTCTTTCAGATCCTCTCGTCGAGCGAAGGACCCCGCGAAAAAGCCGGGAGAGCCGACGAAGCCTTATGATTTTTCTTCTTGCCGATGTACGCGAACGACTCGAGAGTAAGATGTAAATCCAGCTTCTCCAGCCACTCGGCATATCAAACAGATGGGACAAGAAGCGAATAAAAAGACGAGCAGAGATAAAACTATCCGTCAACGACCGATCAACCGATCGATGGGCGAATCGAGCGACTATTAAGCGGGTCGTAACCTCCGACAAGTGCAGCCTTTGGGACGAGGTCGTGGTGACCCAGATCAGCCGGTCTTGCCTTACCTGTGCGATGGCTGCCTTTGACTGCTCCTGCAATCGTTACCCTGGATTCTGCGCACTTACCGGCCCACTGTGAGGATACCTTTCGCCCCTTTACACCTTCTACTATGCATCCGTTTCGTAAAATATCTCGGTCGGTTCTCTGTTGAGATGCTACGGTAAATTTACTGACTGGTCGCTTCTGACCGACCAAAGTTTCGATAGTTTGCACGATATATGATGCAAGCTTGCTATTGGACCCGTGTTCCACCGTTCTCTAGGAAGGTGGAATTTCTGATAGAGTTTGTTGGTTTAGAGAGCCGAGTTTAGTTTCGATCGATCGAACGCTTTTGTTTGATGATTGCACCTGCTTTGGCCTTTGTGTTTGAATGAAGCTGCACGTATATATGTGTACATATAGAAAGAGACAAATTCAGAAGAGTATTCGGACACTTGACATAGGAACGTTTTACGAATACATCACAGGCCCTGTACAAAAAACTTTTCAAATTTCATCAATGAACTAGAAGACGAATATTACGATTTTATTAGTAGAGTTCTTGGTATCGTTCCACGAGGGTCAATCAAGTATAAGGCGGATTTTTTGACTTTGCATTTCGGTAAAACGTTACAAAAAGAACAATCTATAGTTATTTTTCCACGCATGTTCCTTCTCTCTCTGTACGCTTTGCCACCAGATTGGTAATTTTTTTATTCCAGTTTCGTAGAAAGTGAGGGACTGAGTCAGAAGCCAATTGCACGCGAACTGTTCTATTTCTTCGTTGTAGTTGAAGCGTCGTCCTCCTGACGTCTCTTTAAGTGATCGTGATCTTGCGCAACGCTAACTCCTTCTGGATGATGGAAGCCACGCTTTCATGACTAATATTAACTTTCCAGTAAATTTCGTTTCTCCAACAGCTTCGATGTTTGCTGGCGTTACACTTATCTCAAGCGTCGCGAATACGACGTGTTTTGGACGTATCGACGTCCACTGGAAGACGATTTATGCCGCGCCAACACTCGGCTTCTTGTTAATGTTTCATCCCCAAACTGTAGTAGCGATGTATGCAAAATTTCAGTGAGTTTTGCGCTGCCAACGGTTAAAAGCTTAATAATTCTACGTTGTGCGACGGAAAACGATACTGCTGTCTCGCTCATTGTGTTATCTATCGAAGAAACCATAAACAGAGCACCACGTGAAGCGGTCTCAACGTCTTTAAGACACGCCTGTTTGAACTCCCACGCAATCCCATTTGGATAAGGTACGTTGCGGAGATGTGTTATACGGGGTTCGGTTAATATTTGACTGACCCTACAATAAAAATGTGAACTTTTTCTTTCAGCCCATAATACAGAAACAAGTTCAGACCTGGTTTTCCTAGCATTTATTTTTTAACACTGGAATACGATAAATTTTATCGCACACGATAAAGCTCTGTACGATCAGTTGACATAAAATTCAGCTATGAATTTTATGCCAGTTTATACGAGGTTGCATACATATAGCCGTTGTATACACATAGCTATCCTTACGATAGCAGTGCAAGGTCGTGTTTCCATTTTGCAGAGGAAACATTTCCTATGCTTGTAAGTAACTATTCTAAACAAAATTATCGAAATTATTTTATAGAATTTGTACAGTGCTGTGAATAATTATAGACTCGAACAAAATTTCTCCTTTATTTCTTCAATATCTCCAAGAAATCACTGATCGTGTCTGGATTTCTTAAGTGAAATCGTTTTTGTATAATTGTTTTGCATGGCGAGTTGATAAGATAAGAAGGAAATTTTTCAACGAGACAATGCTGCCATTCGTACAGCCGCCACTGCAAAAAAGTGGTTTCAATATTCTGGAGCAGTACTATTACCATGGTTAGCATTGAATCCTGATCTGTATCCTATCGAGAACCTGTGAAGAATTCCAACAAGAAAAGTTTACGATCAGGAAAAGCTACCTGTAAACAACATCGTTGAACTTAAGAAAAGACAGATATTCGAAAAATAACTTTAAACAAATTAGAGAATAGTGTGTCTAGCAGATTAATAGAAGTGATAAAAATTAAAGAAAAGTCCACTGAAAATCGATTGAAAAAGTAACAAAATTAACGTCGGGTTTATATTCTTTCACACCCGAAAACGCAATTTTAAGAGAAAATTTAATTTCCTCCAAACTTTGAAAGAATTCTTCAGTTTTGTTTCACATTATAGTATGAAATTACATAAACGATTTCGTCAATTTTTGCTTCTATAGCGTGAAAAATCTAGAAATAAAATTAAGTTTATAATTATCCACGACGCTGTATTGCTGTATGCTATTGGCAAATGTATCGTCAGTCGAACAAATGGAGGAGTTTTATTCTTTCGAAGAGATTCTACCCTACGCGTAGAAGACGCTATAAAGGTGTAGGCGTTCGTAGGTAACCTGGATCGATCCACTTGACCTGACGTCTTTTCTGTGTTCACACCCGAAACACGAAACCCAGCTTACCCCTGCTACATTCGTTTAATTTATCCGTGTAACCGCGATGATATCTTACTCTTCTAAATTAACGACGATTGTCCTATTTTTCTGCTTCGAAATAGAAATTGCTGTTGGATTTATATAGCGTATTTGTACGTCGAGCTAATTGATGATATACTGCTTGTTTTTTAGGTCTTTGTAATTTTCGCATGGCACAAGAGAGATGACATATTATGTGACACACGTCGATTTTTTGGCAGTAAATTATGTCAAAATTCAAAATTAATGGGACAATGATGAATGAGAAAAATGGAGTATTTTAATAATATATGGAGACAGTTTCTCCCATTAATATTATTCTACTATTTAGAACAAAATAACGTTTTTAAAGTTGCACCAAACAATTTGAGTTTTTTTGGGGGGTGGGCGGAAGTTAGCATGATTAGTTTACTAGATGATGCGTAAACAAAATTTGAGAAAACTGCAATTGGTTGGAATCGTGAAGTAAAAACTAAAGGTTACTTTCTATAACATTTTTATGTAATGAAAATATAGATAGCACAACAGTTTGAACATTTATATCAGGTATGTACATACAGAAAATTTCGGCGAAATTGATTAACTTTGGTTTATGCTACGAACGGTTAAGAATGGCGAAGATCGTATTTTTTTGCGGCTCTCGACCTAAAATCTAGAGATTCTTACCCCGATATCTGCTCCTTGTTTCCGCATCAACCGATTTCGACAAAATTTCCAACATGTATATAACTGGCATAAATCTTCGAAATTTATTAAATTTTCATTAGAATCCTAGATAAAAACGTTGTAAAAAGTGATCTCTAATTTTCTTCCCACCTTTCCGACCAACTGCAATTTTTTCAAAATTTCTTTTACGCATCATCTAATAAACTTCTAACTTCTCGTTTTAATATTATTAATCACATAAGTCTGTCTTCTTTTTATTACTTTCATTAGATACCGTTCTGAAATTTGCTTAAATATTTGCAGTTATTAGTTTAATAACATAATATCAATGATACGCGCAGTCGTACATTTTGTAACATCGTACAATTGTTCATTTTAGTCAATTGTACGATGGCTATTACAAGTGCGAGTAGTTGAATCTCTATGAAACTGATTGAAGTTAGAACTGATGTTCATTGTTCCACATTGTTTCAATGCTGAAGAGAATGTAGCTGAAGACATACTTTAATCTACTATGATTGGATGTAGTTGTTAAACTCCATTTTTTCGAAAGTGGTGTTACTTTTTACGTTCGAGGTGACCACCAGCTGCACACATAGAATTAAGCGGATCGCAATAATCCTAAGGAATTGTCATAAAACAAGGCTATTTGATTTACTGTTAAGGCCGTCTATTGGCATAAAACATCTTCCAGTCAAGAGGTTCCTTATGGTTATTGCTCCATCAGGTAAAAATTGTGTTTTCCCATGTTTCCCGGGATTCCACCCGCTAGCGACCAGGGGTGAGGCGATCACCACCGAGCAAGAGTTTTCCTTTGCAACAGGATCGTCACCAAACTTTACTGGTTCATCATCTTTAGAACAGTCAACATCTCTTTACCGGGTTTACACCTTTCAATCAGTCACCTACTTCTCTACAAAGCACCAGCGTAACTATCTTCTCTACAAAGTTGCTGGAAATATACACTATCTTTAAACTGTTAATCAATCGTTCTACTCATTAAATCACCTCTATTATCCTAAGCGAAATAGAGGATCGATAAGTCCGTGGTGTCGATTGTCTAGTCGTAATGGAAATTTACGACGCTTCCTCGCAATCGCGTCTTTCCGTCTTTCGAACGGTCGAAAAAACAAGTGGAATAAGAAATAGATTTGAAAAATTTGAAGATTAAGATGCAGTGAAATGACAGTAGAAATAGATATTAAAATCGTACGACCATAGAGTAGATCTATTGATTATGCTACTTGGAGGATTAAATTTAGAGTCAATTAAATATTCAATTACGCCTACATCCGTTAGCTATTTCAGTTAATTAATTTCATGGGTTTATCGCTGGTTGCGTGTTCTATTATGAACTTTGGGGATTTGCGGAAGGATGTCGATCGTTTATGTACGGAAATCAGTGACTAAAAGGCTTGTAAATTTATTAGATCTACCGGAAAGACCTGTCTGATTTCTGACGTGCGGAACCTCCAAATACAAAGCTACCGAAAGCAACTAATAAATGACTGGAAAACTTCATTTTAATTCGTTTTAATTTTCACTTTACATATCGTTGAACCTCGAAGAAGGAGCTAAAATCTTCGAGTTGTAGAACTTTGGACTTATCGAAATCTCCGAGTAAACGAGGCAAACAAATGAAAACTCGATGTACAGGAACTTCGTACGAAGGCACAATCACCTTTTTAAAAAGTATTAGTACTTTAAGCTTCCTCTTGGAACTCGTTTTATTCGACGTTAGAAATAAACAAAACTTTTTAAGATTCATTTGTATTTGTTCACAAAGGATATAACCTAATAAACACGATGATGGAACCCCGCTGGGGGTAACCATCCACATGCTATATTTTATTCACTAAGTTAAAACATTTTACCAAATGTCCTACTGGACAAATTGTAAAATTTAAAAAAATAAAATAAACACTCAACAATAGAGCAAAAAAAAAAAGAAAAAAATTTGTATTTGTTAGATTATTGCAAGAAGCGTTCAAATGGGGCTGCTGGTTGTATTAAAAAATAACTTAGTATATTAAAGTTATAAATAAAGGAAACCTTTTAAAAAGCAATCATATTTATTGATTTATTGTAAGAAGCAAGTGCGTGTATGACTGAAAGGATTTAATCAACGTATCGTAAATGTTGCTTTATACGTGGATTGTAATGTGAACGACAGAGGGACGTGACAACCATTTATTTAATATGAGTGGAAAAACCTGTCGTTTGTTTTGTTTGATTAGTTACGATCAGTTTTTCAAGAATAAACTAGAAAAATGGTCGTGTCTTCCTCGACAAGAATTATCACATCTTTTAATTTATTGCTTTCAACAACCTGAAATGAACAAAACAGCGACCTTATAGAGGTTCGATTGATACCGCGAATGATGAGAATTTCTTGCATTTTCTTTCAGCTGTTTCATGTGATTCTAATAATAATTTCAGAGAGCTCGTTCCTTCCTGAAAATCTACTTTCGAAATTTCATTTTCATCTTGTTACCTTTACTGTTCGATGTCGGAACTTGAAGGACGTTTGATGTGCACGTAGAGGACCCCTCCTCAAGGACGAAGGGGCTGTCAAGTCAGGATAGAATTAAAGGTTAATCCCGCGGGGTATACAGAACCTGCGAGGGACGGATTTCCCTTTTCTTTTCTCTTTAAGTCATCTCCCGCATCGCCAGAAGCCTTTGTTTTTTGCACGAAACTCCAAGATACCATAAATATTTGCGCTCTTAAGTGCCTCTGGAATATAAGAACAGGCTGCGCGACACGAAACGCGACTTCTCTCCTGCTAACGCCATCGAGCAGCCTGTCTAGTTGAGGAAAACATTCGATTCGCCCGATTTCACGATCACACGTGTTACGTATTTTATAATACATTTTTTGGGTCGTGTACTTTTTGTAAAAATATAAACATGGTTCCAATTTTCGGATGATCCTTTCTGTAAGATCTGTTAGATCAGTAAATATTGTATTTATTATAGATATATGTTATCTTTCAAGCACGGAATTGAACATTTCTCGAAATTCAAATTTCAGGTATCGTACAAGATAGATAATTTACATTTCTCAATTTTGGGAGAATAATAGTACTTTCTATTTTTCTGAACTAACTATAAATTAGAATCGGGCTAAGTGCAATTTATTAAAACAACATTCAAAATAAATTACTTTTATTCTGCCTGGCGTCCTTAATTTTTTCCACGAAGTTAGAAATATACGTCAATATTCAAAGATGAAAAGATATATAATTCAGCTGATAAAGCAGAAATGTTCACGAATTTATCCATGTCATTAAAATAACATCAAAATCCATTTTGCACAACGACTGAAACGTAGTATTTTCAATTTCTATTAATCGTTCTCTACACATCAGCAAATATTAAACAAAAAATAACGTAGTAAAGTACACATATATATTTTTTATTATATATATAATATAGTGTAATATTAAACAAAAAATGACCTAGTAAATTATATATATATGTAATATACGTAATTATAGTTACGTTGCATTGATAGTCTTTTGTCACGAAACGGTGCATAATAAAATTTGTCACGCGCGATATTGGGTACTTTTTCGTACTGTCTTAGATTCTATTCCAGAATTAGTCACAGTTCGCAATAGATCAGTCGAGGGCGGATCCAGATTCGGTATTAATGTCTGCTGCGTTTCGTGAATCTCCAGGGTAAAATTGACTTCGCGTTCCTCCTGGTTTGCACGAAACCGATTTTTCCTCCATCCATAGAACATATTGAGCAATTTCGAGGACAATGTTCGATTTCGTCTATTTCACGTGATACTGTCCCTAGGGTTTCTTTAATATTTCAGCTTGCTCACGTTTCTCGTTCTGTCTCTTGGCAATTTATTTTCACAATGTATATACAATAATTTGTATCGTTTTGGTAACTACGTACTTCCTTTCGTAAAAATTTAGTTGAGGATATCGATTTGTATCAATATGACAGCATGTACGAGGGAAAGTAAAATATTGAAAATTATCATTTTCGCGATTAAGTAACTTGTTTAATATAAATCGTTATGAACCGTTGTAAGAAGGATAATATTGCTTACATTAACCATTATTTTACACCATATATTGTAACTTTAAATATATATATTGAATATTCATTTTGCTAATAATTAAATTTCTAAAATAATTCAATTTCTTCATAGAAAATCAAGAAATAAACTATTTTCACACATCTATCAAGCTTTATAATGTAATACCGAAAACGAAATGCATACGTATTCAAAAAATAAAAATTTCCCAAAAACGGCTTGACGCGGAACACGTATATATTATAAATACAATCCATAGTACTATATTCATTCATCGTGCTACCAACATTGTGAACATAGTCCAAGAACACTTATGTAACAACCACAAGAATCGAACGTACATACGCGTTTCGAACGTACATGAGTTAAATGCTTTTATAATAACGATAGTTCAATTCTCAATATTTTCGTTTCGAATCTCTATCACAGGTCTAATTCTGTGAGAGTCGAGTCACGTCTGCGACGAATAAAGATAGATGACAAGTACAGGAATTGGACAAACCGCCGAAGAGAAAACTGCGGAGAAGGGTGCGTAGCCCTTCCGAGCGTTTCTGTCGTATCGTTGTTGCAATCCCACAGACAATCCGTAAGGGCTTAACGCTGTTTCAACAAGGGATTACCGCCGCTTCCCTAAGCTGAACGATACGCGATCCTGCGTATCCGTATCAGGGACAAACATTTAAATTGCCAAGATTACGAAGTAGCCCCGCGGATGAAACTTTTCTAACAGTTAGGACAAATATCTTGGGTCCCACTGGCGACGTTATTTCGTAAGGATTTACAGAGAGGGTTAGTCCATCGATTATACGATCTTATTATTATTATCATTATAGAATCTCATAACATCTCGTGAAACGCCAACGCGACAAAGCGATACTTGAGGACATTTGCATTTTCATTATATATAATATTATATTTATTATTCATTACATATAATACTTATATATAACTTGTTATATATAATTATTATGGTTAATTGCTTCGTATTATTTTTTGTAAATTGCATTGTGTTATGCGCAAGTGACATGTAACCTTTCTAGCGATCAAAGTTCTTGGAGTTTCAAATCAACTTGTATCGGGAGTGTGAATTACTTTCGACGAATTTTTTTGATTAAAAGCGCATTTATTGGAAGAGAATCGAAGGAAAAAATTACTACATTCATCAAAATACGAATATTTTCCTTTTTTCTCTACAATTTTGTCCATCTTTCTGGCAAGAGATGAAAACCACGACGATAGAAGTATTTATTTTTCGAATCGATCCATTCATCAACGAATTTTTGCACTTCTTTGACATTTGAGAAGCGTGTACCTTGCAATGCATGGTGTATCGACCGGAAAAGAGCCAATGAAACCAGGATTTTCCATTTGAGTTCCAACAACATTCGTTTCGTTCAAACAACGTTGCTTATTGCAACGACTAGTCGCGCATTGTCGTTCAAGTAAATGAAATTGCGTTGTTCATTTGGTATTTTTGGATATTCTTTTTGCAGAGTAAGGTTCAAATTGGACAGTTGTCGTCAATAACGATCACCAGTAACAGTTTCGCTCGGTTTCAACAGCGCATAATACAGACCCTTTTGGTCCTAACAAATAGTGAGCATTACCTTTCGACTGTGAATTTTATAGGATTCGTTTCATTACTTTTACAGCGTAATACATCAGTAACATAGAAAACATCAAACATAGACGAAGACTTTCTGTAGATAATACTGTGCATGCCAAACATCCAATTCTTTATCTTCTCTGACATAAAATTCTTTTTCGAAATTTCACTTGTTTCGATTATTATAAGATTTCAGTGTAGAATAATGCAAATGCATCGTGAATTTTTTTATGTTTTGCACTAGTATATTCATCAGGAGAAGAATTGTTTTTGTAAAAAAAAGTTTGTATGTGTTTCTTAATTGAGGAGAAAACTGAATGTGTTATTCATATAAATTCGCAAGCACTGTAACTATTCTGTTTATCCCTAAGTAACTTATGTAGAAACAGAAAATATATTTTTTCAAGATGTTTTTTTCATTTTTATTAAGAAATTTCATTTCATTGCTTCCAAAATTCAATTGTTTACGCGTCTGTTACTTGTAGTACACTAGACATTAAACGAAATGGAGACTTCTGTAAACAAACATGAAATTTTTTAGCTTCTCTGGCTTGAAATTACTTTCGAAATTTCACTTGTTTCAATTATTATAAAATCTTAGTGTAGAATAATGCAAATGCATCGCGAAATTTCCTATTTTTTGCACTAGTATATTCATCAGAAGAAGAATTGTTTTTGTAAACAAAGTCTGTATGTGCTTCTTAATTGGAGAGAAAACTGAATGTGCCATTTAAATTCGCAAGCACTGTAAGCGTGAATCCTGTTTGTTCCTATACAATTTGTATAAAAACAGAAAATATACTTTTTCAATATCTTCTTTTCATTTTTATTGAAAAAGCGTGTTTTATAATACTCCGAATAAGTATCGTTATAAAATTGGTGATATTTAGTGTGGAGCGTGTCTACCGCTTAGTGGCATTTACATTGTTTTATACAGAGGCAATGTTGGATTATTAGTAATTATTTACTTATTTAAATGAAAGTTGTTCTTAAATTCTATGCTCTAGTTTGGCATGTAAGACATTATACGATAAAGAAATAATATTTTTTAATCTTTCCACTCATAGCGTTCTCTGCAAGAAAGTAAATATGTGCCAACGAAAGGTGACCAGCCAGATATCAAGCAAAAATAAAGATGTGAAAAGGTAAAATATTTGATTTCAAATTCGCAGCTCTTTGCTGAAGGAATCAGACAAGTCCAAATATTGAAAAAGATTTGTTAGGCACATTTTCCAATAATGTAAGAAATGTTATTGTCTATATTATTTGTCACACGAATGTCTTCCTAAATCCAAAATGTTAATATCAATGCTCAAACAAATCGTACTTAATTTAGTTTTATTTAATTTCTCACAACTTGTAAATTCTGCACTTGCCCTGTTCTTGCACCAAGATCTTCAATTTGATGCACCCGCTGAAACTTACAACTATAGCATACATTTGAGAGCCTTAAAAGCTAATTCACGCTCCTAATACAATTCAAGTATTTCATAAACACAGAAAATGAAACGTTATTTCTTGTAATAGTGATACTACGTAGTAATAGTAAGTAAACATGTATCGAGCGATAATCGAATTCTCGATTTCACGAATGCATATCATTTCAGAATCCCAATTGCATACTTACAGGGATTACACTGAAACATCCGTGTGCCGTCGTCTTAATCCACTCAATATCATTCTGATGGCATTCTGACGACATATCGTATCCACAGCAGATCTTAACGGAAATATTAACGATACACAATTGGAAGTTGTTACCATATTCGATTCAACAGCGGCTATGAAAGTTAAGTTTCTATTTAAACGCGATATTCCTGCGGGCGAGGATACACCATGTTGCACGAAGCGAGCGCTTATCGTTTTAATCGGTACGTGTTTCGCTCGAGGCGATCTTTTACTGCAATTTCGCATCTTCGAATATTGTTGTTTCAGGGAACATGTATCGTCGAATCGCGTGTTGGCGATCGTTAAGGGAAATTTTTAATTCGCTCGTCGCGATTGCCGGCTCAACGAGTGAGGTCGACTCTGACAATGAGCCGTTCTTTGAGATTAGATTACGCGTTTTACGTAGGTAGCTTGGTAAAAAGATTCTGAGCAAAGTTACGTTTACGAGGTGATGGAAGTTAGTGTAACTTTTATGATGCGTAATTAGTCGATTATGTGGATATTCGTGCAAATTTAAACGCGCACGAGATATTAAAAACCATCGGTTTAATTTAATAAACAGTCTATATTTTTATAACAAAATTATATCATAGGGTCGTCGTAATATTCCTTTTGAAACAACAACAACACTGTTGGTTAAAGGTAATAAATTATAAGATAATAAATGATAATAATAATAATTCTTGTTGCAATAATTATTTAATTCAACTAATTTGTATCTAAGAAAGGCGCGTCTATTTTTCCGATTTACTCTTCAAAAACTAATCGTAACTAATGAAACAAAAAGAAAAAAGAATAGGAGATCGCCATCCACTCATACTAAATAATACACTCCCATTTACATTACAATCCACGTATAAAACTGTTGAAGATCACCACTTTTAAGAAAACTTTACATCTGGTCTTTTAGCTTTCTCCAGCTTTGAAGCCATCGACAGCGAATAGACAAAAAACTGCGACGGGGCAGACCATAAGACAGTCGACAGGCAACGTTGGCTTCAAGGATTTTTTTAGTCTTAGGGTAACACTGCTAGCGTGCGGATGTGGATCGACTGACATTGTCATTACATACTTGTACTTTTCATTTCCGTTTATTAAATATATTTTCTACCTTATAATTTATCCACGCGTCTCTCTTCTTTATACATCGAATAACCTCAACAAAAACATTTACGATACGTTGATTAAATGCTTCCAGTTACACACGCACTCGCCTCTCACAATGAACCAACAAATACGAACGCGTTTTAACACTTTGACTGTCACGCCGAAATCGCATGTTTCGCTCAAGACGCCACGGGAATATTTTTATTATTCAAAGCATATAATGGTAAAATAATAATAAATTGATGATGCAAGACAACACTCTTCCCTAATGTTTCCGTTTGTAATACGTAATGTTCCGTTTATTTTATTGGTGGTCACGGGTGACCTCGTGGCGCCTTGATAACAGTTGATAGCAACATATTATAACAAGGCTTCGTTTATTTCAACAAACTATTCTCATTCGTTATTTCGTCGTAAGCAAAACGTTCAGAATATATTGTTGTAACATGTAAAAGATGTTAGTAAACAGTATTTGCTTATTCTATATATAATAGTAAGCTATGTGCACACTTCTAACTTCAATTATATGTTTATAAAGCAGCATTTACGATTATTTTCTAAGGTGCGTTTATAATAATATTCGTAGAGTACCCCTCAAAGAATCGATGCAAACACAGTGCATCGTTAGCTGCAAGAATTGTTCCCTTTTTTTTTTAAATGATGTTGTAATAAAAATGTTTAATTGTTCAATGGAGCACTTTTTATTTCAAAGCATCTTCTATTTATCGGTTATATTCAAAATGCCCTAACTGTCAATTTTCATTCAATTTTTATAATCGTAAGAAGTTCAAGCTCCTTGGTTACCAATGACCACCGTGGCGTCACAGGAGAAACCATGGCCGATCATATATGACCAACGTGGCAGTCAAAGTGTTAAAAGGTTTCCTTTGTTTATTTTTCAATACAGCCACCAGCTCTATTTGAACACTTCTAACAATAATCCAAGAAATACAAATGCATCTTCAAAAGTTGTCTGTATTTCTAATATATATTTGTAAACTTCCCAAGAGTTCAAACACGTATAAACAAAAGGAATTTCTCTGTCTAACGGACATTGTGACCTTATTTACTGTTATGGACAACCAATTTGCCAAATAGTCAGTTCACAGACAGACGGCTAGAGAAGAAGAAGGATTTCGATCGTTAGAAATAGACACTATTCAGAGTATTGAAGATTGACAAAGGAAGAGTGGTAGTTTAGGACGTGGAAAATCGATTCTCAGTTTTCAGGTAGACCTTGTACAAAGTTTCGTTATTTATTATTATTTATTGTTATTAATTATTATTAATTGTTGTTTACCTCTGTATTTTATTTAAGTATTGTTACAATAAACTCGATTTTCAGACTTCAGAATCGATCCCTGAATTATCAAAATTTGAACATTATATATTTATATATATTTGTATATATATTTCTTTATTTGATATATATACTATGTTATTTTTCAATGCAATCACCCGTCCTATTTGAACGCTTTTTGCAATAATTCAACAAGTACAAATGTATCAATTTGTAACTTTAGTATATATGTAATCTCCCTAGAGAGTTCAAAGGCGATAGGGACTTTCTTTGTTTCACGGACAGACCAATTTTCTTTGTTTTACGGACAGTCATTTTTGAGAGACGCTCATTTCCCAAACGGACGGACAGAAAGCAACATCAGAGATAGACAAGACCATAGTAGAAAGAGTAATTGTTTAAAACATTGAAGATTGACGAAGAAAGATCGATTCTCGATTTTCAGGTAGACACTGCACAAAACTTGTTATTTATTTAATTATTACTGTTATTTATTAATTGTTGTTAATTATTAATTGTTATTTACTCCTGTATTTTATTTAAGTATTTTCACAATAAACTCGATTTTCAGACTTCAGAATCGATCCTCTGAACTACCACGTGATAACGATCTTACATATATGCTAAGTTACTTCTCAATACAACCATCAGCTCTATGTGAACATATAGTAACGTTGTACGAGTTTTTCCCTTTGTACCCTCGTCATACACTTGAATCATCGTTTTCTGTAAAGCGTTACCGAGCCAAAAGCTCTTGAAATTTTACAAAAATATAGTAATCTGACTTTTTTGATGCATCTATCGTTTGCAATGAAATTACAGATACGTCGAGTTCTTTGATTTTGAGATTTTTGAGTTCCTCCGTAATGAGAGATCGAATGCTTACGATCGCATACAGTTTTTCTAGCCGTATAGAAGTCCTATATCCATCGTCTTGTCAATGATTCATCCATAACTTTATTATCGTAAAGTGCTGTATTTCGGTGGTAAATTCCTTCTGGAAGAATGTTTCAAGCAATTAAAAAGCGTAAAAGTGCGGCGGCAGACTGTACTTCGTTATCGGCGGGACTTTCAATTCGCATCGTCGTTTTAAACGTGCGATACGACGAGAATATTAAAGATTTAAACAGAAAATTTTCTATGACTTACGTGGACGTATGAACGAAGCTAGGTGACATTCTACAAGTACATCGTTTTATATACGTAATTTTACGTATTATATGTAAATTTATATACGTAAACGGATAGTACTTTCTAGACGACCAACGTATAATTATTTAAATTTAGAAAAATTAGAAAATGGTTAATATTTTGACAAATTTCCTGTACTTTTTCTATGATCGTTTTGGCTAAATCTACATTGTTTCACTTTAGGAAAACATGGCGGATGAACGCTGCTTTCATTCTTATTTCATACGCGGATAAATAAAGAAATAGTTAAAGAATATATTTATTCACGTATGAAACAGTGTAAATTCGGCTCTTCACAAACACAAGAAGCTATCATTGTTTTAAAATATATCTTTTGACTATTTTTCTGTTAGATAGAATGTTTAAGAAACGACAATGAGAAGTACATATAGTTGTTAATGATGTCATTAAAGGTGTATCTTTAATTCTTATCATTACCCACATCATAACCCATCATTAAACCCTAATTGGTACCATTTTGTTGTAATTGATTGACTTGTAACAAGACTTTAGAAACAATTACTTAATTCTAGAATATTCCACTCTAATTTCTGTAGTATATTTATTACGAAGTGTATTATATAGCATATTTTGCGTCATGAAGACCATCAATAACATGTATCGTATAAACTCTATAAAATACATAAATCAAAATTATATACTAAATACAACATTACAATTAACCTTCGTTTTCTATAATCTAACGATAAAAATCTTGTGGCTTGCGCACACAGGGAAGACGTGCGCTCGAATAAACTGCATTAATATTTATGCAATGTTTGCACGAGGCATCGTTAGCATGATGTAAATCGGCACATAAAATCGTATAGACAAAAAAAAAAAAAAAAAACGGTTGTTATGCGCGTATTGTGGCTTGACATATTGAATAAATTATGGCATGTTGCGATCAATCTTCGTTTCTAATGACCTGGTAAGTTTGTACGTTGCAATTCATGGGATTTTTCTACGTTACGAACACCTTGTCGATATTGAATTATACCGCCATACAGCACACAATTAATCAATCAATCAAACGGAAATCTTTCAAGAACTCCAGATGATGTGTACGAACTGTAAGGCACGAAAAGATCTATTAATCTAACGTCGTTTAAGAAATAAAATTGAAGACATGGTGCAAGAAGATGAGACTCATAGAAGATATCGTTAAGTGCCAAGAAACAAGTTTTTCAGGAGGAAAAGAAAACTTGTACATTAATGTAGTATCAAAATATGGTCTAGAGCAAGGACAAGAAAGAATGGTTTATTTGAAGTTTAGTTTTATCCGTACAAGCGATACCCAAAACAAAATCTGACTACAATATCTTCGTATGTCTTACCCTAACACTGGGCTTTCAACTTCTGTCTTCTCAGGTCAAAAATTGCTGACCCACAACCCTCGCATCCTTCTCCCACTCCTTTACTCATTTAGCTTTGACGTCAAGCATTTGACCAAGGCATACACTCTTACTTACACTCTCTCTCTCTTTCTCTCTTCCTTAGCACTCTTACGATTCTTAGTTTATACCTTAAACGATCCCGTTAAACTATTACAACTTATACCATCCCGAGAAGCTCGAACTTAAATATACAATACACCAAGCGTATACCCCTCTTTTTCCGACATTACATTAATGTAGCCCAAATTTATGAAAAAGTGTATCTGTAGAAATATAGTCTGTATATGCTTCTTAGTTGCAAAGAAAACTCGATGTTCCATTCATTTAGACAGATGGCGTAGATAAAATCCATGGAACAATTGAAGATTTTGTGTAGACAACACTGTAAGTGTCAAACATCGAACTTTTCACCAGAGAGAAAAAGCTTCTCCGACTTAAAATTATTTTCAAAATTTCATTTATCTTGATTAATATAAGATATTAAGTATACAAAATAATCCAAATGCATCACAAAATTTTCTGTTTTGTGCGCTAATGTATTCATCATGAAAAGAATTATTTTTATAGAAAATATGTGCCTCTTAATTGGAGGGAAAGCTGAATATGTTATTCATATAAATTCGCAAGTATTGTAAGTGCCAATCTTGTCTGTTCTTAGATGACTTGCACAAAAACAGGAAATATATCTTTTCAAGACGTAATTTTTATTTTTATTGTAAAAATATATTTTATAATATTTCGAGTGAGAATTGTTATAAAATTGGTGATATTTAGTATCCATGTGTTCGGGCATATCTATCGCTTAACTTATATTGTTTTATACAGAAACAATGTTAGAAACACCGGTGGTATCACTTTTTAACGCTACTAGTAATTATTTACAAATATATAATATATTAATAATTATTGTATATATATAATTATTTACAAAAAGATAAATACATGTTATATAGTTATATATAATTATTTACAAAATATAAGTATAATTATTTACAAAATACATTTTGTAATTTTTGCACTTACAGTATCGTTTACCAGGAGTCTTCAGTTATCTAATGTTAATTAATACTTATACTTCTTTCTGTAGAGGCGGTGTTGTGATACCATTTTCTGGCATTATTAATAATTATTTGGAAAGGGAAATTGCTCTTAAATTCTACACTACAGTATTCTCAATGCTACATAGAACATCTTCCAATAAGAAATCAAAATTTTCTCACTTGCAGCGTTTTCTACATGCGCATCAATAATTTTCTCAAGAAATGATTTCCAAAGTTCGTTAGATCTCTATTATATCTATTATTATAGGTTTATGGAATATGTTCGTGTTCACCCTTCTGCTCACCCTTCGAACAGCACTGTTTGCTTCTCAGATCATGCCGCAAAAGAGGCTCTCGGAGTCGCAGTCGCGGCGAAAATACGATTCGCTCGAGATCAAAGGCAAAGTATGGCCAAAGAGAAGTCCGCCATAATTCCGTTCGGATGTTCATTCAACGGTAATGCATTAAATACAAAGGCAAGCGATGCTGTAAAAAGAGCTTTCATATCGTATATTTGCAAAAATATTGTAAAACAAGGCTGAATGTTACGTTTGTACGTATAAGCTCGATAAACAACGATGTTATCGATATTTTGTGTACGATATTAAACGTCCGCGTTCGATGACTCGTGTAAAAATTGGGAAACATTTGTTTCTAAATCTAGAATAGTTATTAAGTTAAGATATTTTGTAAAAATATTTCCTGCGATTGTTTGGATATTTACTGATATTACTTTACGGATATCTACGCAATTTTTACATTATTTGCTGTGCCATGGTATTTCATTGTCAGTTATTTTTCCTACAAATTATAGAATATTTTCATATTCTGATCATGTGAATTATTCGTATGAGTAAGCGATATACATATAATATACAGCGCTGCGAATAATTATAGACTCAAACGCTATTACCTAACAAACAGTAGAGTAAACAAAAATAAGAAGTAATTAAAAATAAAGGAAACTTCACTAAATGTTTTGTATGAAAACGTAACAAAATAGGATTGAGTTTATAATTATTTGCGGCGCTATATAGATGAAGCTATATGGTATGTACGACAGAGAGATAGGAATAATAATATTTAATTATAACGATGCATAATAAATACTAAATTATAGACTTTTAACGACTACATAAAATTGTATCATTGCGAATTTACCTTATAATATAACAATCTATTGATGCCAATTTAAAACAACCTGGCAACTAATACGAACTCCACAAGCGTTCGTTCAATCTGTCCAAAAAAGAGCGTTAAGTCATCAAGAAAACGTGTCACTGCGGATATTCCGAGGGCTTCGAATAATCTATCTAATGAAGTAGTAGTAAATCCAAGCTAAGAAGGGCGCATCTTGCCCGACAAAGGCGGTCTTGTTCCTACGCTTCTTTTTGCCTCGCCTCGAAAAAGATCCTGAAAATGGCTAAAAAAGGAAAAGCCCGAGCAGAAAGAGGAATCTGCTCCCGTTTCTACAAGGGTATCGATTTACCCGAGCCTTTGACTTTATCGCTTCTCGCCTCGACGTAATCTAACATCGTAGCAAGCAGCCGTTCTTCCGTCCGAAGGTATCTACGAACGGAAAACGCGGTGAAAAAGTGGCTTTACAATCCAAAGTACGTATTGTAGTATATATCACGAAGATAGGAGAAATTCATACGAAATTGTACAGCAGGGCAAGATCGTATATAGCAGAGGGAACCATCGATAATTGGAGACAAATCGGAACGCAGGTTTCGCAATTATGCGAAGGTAGGGACGATTTTATTTGTGAAAACGGAGATCTTAGACGTGCCGAACGTAGAAAAGGGTAACGCGAGTGAAAGAGAAGAAGGGACTAAATGTCGAAGCGTTGGGCAAACGTTAAAGGCCCGCGACAAGTTGAGACCTTTAACTAAAAAATCAAACTTGCTTGTTTTTGACTTGTGACGTATGAAACTTTCACCAATATACTTGTTACATCTTTCTGGCTAAAACGACACCAAACACGATATAATTTGGCCCATGTTTGTTTACTTGATAAACGATAATTAGATACATATCGATAAGTAAATATAATATACGGTCGGCAGATCTCGCGAATACGTTGGTAAAAATTTAATGTAAGAAACGTCAAAAATAAAAGAATTTCACTTTTGTATTAGTACCTAGATACATTGTTTCAGCAATATCCCACATTGGATAGTGTTATACTACTTGGCCACGGCGAGCTGTCGAATTTCTCTGTGCGTTGAAGGGAACCTTCTGCCTGTGGTGAGGATGACAACCATACAATTAACGAGAGTTTCCTTCCCTGCAATTATCGAGTGTTTACTGGTCAATGTTATTTGAGTCTTGTATACTGTGAGCCACCACTGGTATTTCACTTTCATTACGAAGACACTTAATAAATGCTATTTCGATTGCACGATCCTTTTCATAAATTAAGAAGTTACGAACCTGGAATCCTAAGTATGTATCTATACGACTGCGTACGGCTTTCCCACACGTTTTTTCTGCTGCTCCACCCGAGAAAAACAGAAACGACCGAAAAGAAGTCGGCTGAACGCGTGAGAAGAGGGAAAACTTGGATCGTCACCCTTATTCTCCTCGTTCTTTTCCCCGTAGCGCACAGTGTCCGCGGGGATTCATAAGAAAAGTTACCTACTTGGAGGTGATTCCCAACGCCAGCTTTTCCACCGGTGTACCACCCCTCTTTCTGGAAAAATACTACGCTTCTATTTCTCTCTCTCTCTCTCTCTCTCTCTTGATCGCAGAGGCGTAAGGCGTAAAGCGTCGGCTCGTCGTTATGGGATCAACCACTTCTGCACGGCTTTGGAGGAAAGTTTTCATGTTTTCTCGTCGAGAAATTTTCAAGCTTTTCTATTTTTGGATGGCATTGCGTGTCCTTGGTTAGGTATGGTTCAGAGGCTCTTGAAGAAGCTAATGTTTCTTGGAAGAATGTTATACAACAGATCAACATAAGCAACAGAAGAACGAAAAAAGAAAAGATGAAACACAAGAACAAAAAAGGAGCAGAAGATGCATGTGTACAGAAAAAAATGAAAAGGAATGAGAATAGACGTAACGAGGCACGGTATAAAAGTATAAAAACAAGTTACAACATAACATTGTCATAGAAAACGCTCGAGAGAATGTCTTAAAGATGCTATAGATTGGTCGAAGATCATGGCAAGAGTTTATGTGATTGACCATACGATTTATGCAATTATAGTGATTAAATAGCGCGCAATATTGTTATGTATGAAACAATACGTGACATCTTAAGCTTCTTGATGATACATCGAGATAGAACAGCTGCGTGATATCCGGACAGTCAACGACACCTTTAGCTACTTTGCTAATGAAGATTATCTCAAATATCACATTTTTCTCCTGTTCAGTTTCTCGGAAGATTTAAGCAAACAAATATATTACAGTATGTCGATTTGATTACTTAGAGTTAGATAAGATGATATACGGAACGATCGTTTTTTAAAAGCTTATCGGAGAAATAAGCTATGTCAGTTGAAGTGTTTGGAAAGGGGATTTGCCTGAGTTTGAGGAACGTTACTGACCGAGCCATGAAACTTTATTGCCTCTTCCCCTGCTTCACTCCTTTTCTGATCTGGTCGATAGAAGTGAGAAGGCGAGCTACTTTTCCCTGCGGTATGTATAAGGGCCTACAACTACATCCCTCTGAGACTGAGCCAGAGACACATAGCCATTTGCACGTGTCTACGATATTTTTTGGGAAGCGTCCATCTGGTCATCTCGATACCTCTTTATTTCTTCCCTTTTTATTTCCTGGTTATAGATGTTGCAAATTTAATCGCAAACTAACAACATACTCATCATTTATCTTGATTATTATATTTTATTATATATTATATTATTATTATATTTTATCATTGCTGTGCAGATACTGTACGCATGTTTACATTTTGTTAATTAAACCCATCTTACTTAAGGAATCTATTTAAACAAATTTATTTTAAAACATGCTCGTTATTATAAATATGACGGATTAAATTGTTCAAATATGTATCATGTTTTATAATTACAACTGTTGAAGTAGTTACTTCAAGAAAAATTCTACACTTCTTCTTTTGTATATCCGTGACCTGGAGACCGTTGTTACGAAGAGAATAGAATTTAGTGGAAAAAGTTCAAAATAAGGAGAGGTCCATATTATTGTGCCCTTAAATAAGAATCTTGTTTTGGGTTGCAAGGTCTAGAAACAAAAGAGCTATAAGTAGATTTCTATTGCTGTTTCTTGTAGCCTTCAGTTACAGCTACACACCAAGGTTAACTTTTTGGTAATGTCCTTTGCTATAAATATTGTATTGGGTTGTATTACCATCTAATGACAAAATCCGCAATCATCACGCACAAAATCACGCAATATATGAACGTGCTCCCTATTCTTCTTCCTATTGTATTGTAACAATGTAAAAGTGAGGATCCGGATCAACATACAATATACTTATACTTATACATATTTCAATATATTTTTCTATTACAAATTCATCCACTCGTTCCTCTATCAGTCAACCTCAACGGTGGTAGTTTAACACGAGAACTATCGCACCAGGCGAATTGACTGGTTTTACAATTTTATTTTCAAATTCCTACTTCGTGTTATATCTTTTTTCCGCAATGATGTAACAAGTTTCGCTACGATAACTAAAAGAATAATATAATGAATTTATATTTATTATAATTAATGAATTTATATTATATTATATTGTTTTTTATGTATTCAAACTCAAAATAATTTTGTATCAAGGCTACTTATACCAACACCAGTCAAAATGACTGGTACCTGTCAAACTGTAAAAGGGTCCTGCAATCTGTTTATCGAACACCAATTAACCAGTTTCCTCGTTTTGCACAACTTTGCACACTTTTTAAAATTTTTACTGCGTATCATTCGATATGATGATATCAGTTATCAGGAAAATTCAGAATCGATCGCTAGATGCTAACATTAGAAATACCACACCAGTCAAAACGACTGGTTCTACGATTTTATAAATATGTCGACCCTCGATTAGGTCCATGGTTCCAGATGAATTAATACCAAAAATGTACTATATAACATGGAATTCCTTCTGTAAGAAAGTAATAAATCAATAAATATAAAAATATTCTATTATTACGTATTTTTTAAAGACCAGTTATTTTGACTGGTTTTAGTAGAAATAGCTTTGTGTTAACTATCGATAGTTCCAGTGTTACAGCAAAGCAAAAAGAACCTTCTTTCGTATCAATATCCTGTACTAAGAATCTTGCTATAAGTCACACTTAAAATTTCAAATTGTATAAGTACATCGTTTACTTTCGAATCAAATAAACGATTACTTGAAAGATATTAAAAGTAACCAAAAGTATCGAATAGTTCCCTGTATTTATTTACACGTTTATTTGAAAGCACGTATATTTTAGCTTTGTATCTCGTGATCAAAGGGACAATGGGAAATAAACTAAAACAATGAAAGGCTACAGCAACTATAGAAGCCGTCCGTTCCAATTCAATTATTCTCAATGAATCCATCATATCCATTTAGAGACGTATAAAGCGAGCGTTATTTATGAACGCGTTTAATATTTCATTTCGAGGAAATATAAATACAATTCAATTGTCTGAAGCGCGAATAATAGTCATAAATTGCTTCCCCGTTTACCGGCACAATCAACGTTCGATCAAATAACATCGAGCAGACGTCATAATGAAGCGAAACGTAAATTCCAGCAGATTCGTTTACCGCTGTCTTAATCAACTCCCCTTGGCAAGTGTGGCAATCCCATGCTTATTTTCTTCGTCGTTCTGCTCCGGATTTCGTTGCGCCTCTCCCCGTTTTTCGCCGGCCTGACAATAGGCCGTTGCGTTCTCCGAGGCGAGAAAAGGTCGCCTCTCTAAAATCCTAGTATGGGGCGGACAACCCCGGGCCGCTTTGCCATTCCTCACGGTGGGGGCTTTAGTTGCTAATATTACGGTGCCCCGCGGCGAACTGGAAAATTTCATTGGAACTTCCATTATTCATCCGCGAACCGCTCCAGCCCCGGCCCTCTGCCCCGTTCCTGGTCCGTTCATACCTTTCCTGGCGGTAAATTCAATTCGAATTACAAGGGCACGAATTAGCCGGCCGTGCGGACCCTCGGACCTCGCGCTTTCTCCATTTCTCTACGATTTCCTCCATTTCAGATCGCCCAATTAGCGACCGTTTTAATTTCTGCGCTCCGATTTAATAATCTACGTTGCTACAGTCGAACCTTGGTAACTCGAACTAACTCGAGGGAAGAGCTAAAATCCTTAAGTTACGACTGCTTCGACTTATCGAAATTTCCGGGCAAAACAGGCCCAACGAACGAAAATTCCACATATCGAAGACTCTCATAAAAAGAAGACTAAAGAGAAAACATCCCACTGACTTCAATAAAAAAATAAAATGGACAAACTCGAAGATCCCGCTGGAGGTAGCTGTTATGGTACATGTTATTTAGCAATTAAGCTAGAAAAATTTGCCGAATGTTCAACTGGACAAATTGTAAAGGACAAATTAAATAACAATAATAAAAAAAAACATATCGAAATTTCGTTCGTCATTTCGGAAAGCGTAAGTATTTTGACCTTGCTCTTGGAACTCATTTAAAAAATGTTTAGCTTGCATGGATATGCACATGGTCGAAGGGCAAAGAAGTAGGGATACAGCTTATGTCGTTTTACGTTATTAGAGGTAATTCTAACGACTGAATGATGGATGAGTGACGATATCGAACGACTGGTTTCTCACATCTTGTGACACGCGGCATAGCTACAGGTACACTTCGACTTGCAGAGGCAGAAAGGATAGAAGTTCGACTTACGGAGGCAAACTTCGACCTGTAGAGCTCTGGAAATTTTAAATTCGGTTTACAGAGTTCAAATAACGCATCTGGACAGGTGAATTCGAGTTAGAGTAAACTTTATTTCGACTTTCAGAGATTTTCGCAGCGCAGTGGAAGGAGATGAGCAAAACTGCGGTCTCGTAGAGGTTTTCGAGTTAGCGAGTTATATTATCCAGTCATAGTGTAGCGGTTCGTGGCCGTAGAAAAAGTTTCAAGTTGAAACGAAAAATTCAAAACTGAGAGATCCATAATATTATGCCTTGGAACACTAACGGTGTTTTGGGTTACAAACTCTAGAAGCAAAAGAACTTTGAATAGGTTTTTATTGCTGTTTCTTGTAGTAACGTCCATTGATATAAACGTATGAACGTGCTCCCTATGAGATTATTATTCTTTCATCGATTAGTATAGCAGCATTGAGCGAGCGGCGATTAAAACCGGCATACAGTATCTCTGTACTTGTACTTATTTTAATACATCTGACTATTACAAATTCATACACTTGTTACCTTATTAAGTAAGTCTACACCTTATAAGCACCTCAATAGTATTAGGTTGTTCGAAAAGTTTCTTTCGTTTTATGAGGAAATAATAGACGCACAACGTTTTTTATTTTATATTATTTTGTCGAATTACGTACGATCGATTTTGTTCTGCTGAGATAAACACCGCGACATTTCACAGACTTGGTTTCACGTTTGTATGAAGGTGCACTGTTGTAAAAATACACGTTTGTGAAAGAAAGACACTTTCCGGACAACCTATTATCTTGCCATTTGTATAGGAAACTATCGCAGTGAATCTCGAACATTTATCATTCGCTGCACTATTATTTAGGTGCAAGTATAGAAACTGATCAATAGAATTAGTAGGATCAATGGTATCGATAAATGCATTTACGTCATATAAACGGAGTTCTAACGTACATGAAATTACTCGAAGTTAAAAACGATTTTCCATTCCGAATTTCCGAGAGTAAAAAACGATACCAAGACAGATCTTTTTCATACAAACGTCTTTTTTTCTTTTCTCCGCAGTTTGATCCGCGTTTTTCTCGGACACGTAGTGAACATAAAAATCGTCGCAGAGAAAGGCGTGGACCGCTTGGATAATCGTCCATAGGGGAAAACGAGAAATAGTTATCGATGGGTAGAGTCTTCTATTTACCGGTATACACATCCGGAAATACATTTTCGTTTCTCGCCTCGAAGGGCTGGGGCGAACGACTCAACGACCCCTGCGAAATGTCGCGAAAGCAATTTTCTCAACAGAAGCGAACACGTTACGAATTGCCATTCGTTCGATCTTCCTTCTTCTCCTTTTCTCGCGACAACGCCTCCTCGACTTGGTCTGATCGATGGTCGCGTCTAACTGGCAGCATTATTCACTTCCGATCAAGATGCAGAACGACGAGCTTTTTTGCTGCCGTTTCCGCGGAGATTATTCGGCGAGGTGAAAAATTGAAGAGCTCCGTATGCCATGTATACACAGAGGAATATCGTGTCCCGTGACACGAATTGGAATCGATTCGAATATTAATTTCAATGTTTGCATAAGTCGATGTATGGACATTGTGGGTGGACAGTGGACAGGCGCACAGTTTATCGTGTAAGGATAAATAGCTCTGATTTTGATGACAAAATCCGTTTGTTGGATCGCTGACAATGAGTGACATTGAAATTAGAAACCTAACAAATACGTAGGGTAAGGTGTCCAAATTTTGTCTAAAACTGAATCAATTTTTAATCTGAAAAAATTTGTGTAACTAGCTTGGAAGCTTAGTAACGAAGATCTATAATCGATGTTTTATAAAAGTTTATACGAACGAAGTAAAAAGTATATTTGTGAAAGGATGTGTTTTTTAGTTCTTCAAAAAAAGTGTTCCTAATTTTGGCTCTGCACTTTTAGTGAGAAAATATTTGTTTTTCTTAATATTATTCGCCTTTTATACGCTCGAAATATGTTTCATTATAAAATTATATAAAACAAATCGTGCATCTGTACAAAAATCATATACAAATTTTGTAATTTTGTGATATAGATGTGCACCGTGTACAGCAACATCCGAAGGACGCGATGTATCTAACCTAGTTTTCTGTCCTTACATCGTATAAAACTCGATGGTTCTGTTTCGAATTTCTTTGCGAAAACCGCGTTCCTAATTTCGTCTCCGCGTATCTACGTAGGGGGACGAAATTAGACACAAAGCTATTTTTTTAATATAATTGTCAGCTGTAATCGATAAATGACAGGACGTCATTTCGGAATACGAAAGTAGAAGCAACATACTACGCGTCATCAAAACTAAATCCTAAAATTACGTACGTTAGACGTTAAAATACCACTTCGAATATTAAGAAATAACGCAGTGCACTACTCGCGAGAAAGCAGAACGTCACACAAGATTGTGGAAACGACGTTGTTCTTTCGTCGCTTAACTAGCGGCATTTCTATTTCAAATTCCAATTGCAGCTTGCAGGCTGGTGCACCTATCGACAAAGATTGATCAGGGGACGAAATTCGTGTCACTTACCCTACTTATTACGTTTTTCTTTCATCATCTTTAGATACCATATTTACCAAATGACCAGCTGGACAAATTGTAAAGTACAAATTAAATAATAAAAAAAATCTTTAGATACTGGTATAAGTGAAATAATGCAACAGAGAAAGTGAAACCGAAATTTATTTGCTGCGCACATTGCAATCCATTTGCACAAGCTTCGCAGTCACCCGATTCTATCGAGTGTTACCGATTTCCCTTGAATACCGCGCGTGATTTAATTTACCTAATGTACACAGATGTCTAGCTGATATCTTCCGCCAAAGTAAAGGCAGTACAAATACATATATCTGCTTAACATAACACACGCTTCTTACATCGCGTTCTGAATTTATCTGTTGAAATAGCCGATGTACAAACGAAAGCTACTCCGTATTAGATTTTTCATATATCATTCGATCATAGCGAGCGCTTCGCACGAACATTTCATGGCGCAATTTAATCACGTAACACGCACTGCTACCGTATGACGACTAAGTCGAGCCATTACGAGAGGGAAGTAAATTCTTTGGGTAGATTTATCAGCGCTAAAAATATTTTCAGGTTGCGACGACACGCGTGGGTGAGTCTCATTCAGCTCGCGTCTTCGTTTTCCCCTGGACGTCGATTAATGGAGCAACGCATCGGCCGCGTTCCTTCTAAAGCCGTTGCACAACGTTGTAGTATGGCGAAATTTCGCGATAGGCAGCATAAGATTCCTGTTCTAATACTCATGAAACGTTTAAAACGAGGATGCCTTCTGCAAAGGTGAAATCCTAACATTTCTAAGCCATTAGTTTAACACAATGCTTTTTGATTAGCGACAAGTTGGTAAAAATGTTTACAATTCGTACAATAATCCGAATATAATGTATCCGAAATGGAACGATCTTTGGAATATTTAGTAGGTTAAATAAAATAGTTGTTATATTATAATATATTTTAATGTTTCAAACAAATCTGAAAATATGTATGGAAATTACAAGGTATCTGTACAGGGTGTTTATCGTAACAGTCGTCACGATTTTTCAGACACTTGGGATAGTCGGAGAAAAAGATGCTTCGAATAAAAGTTTATCAGTTTTCAGTTATTTACAAACTGCAATATTAAGGATTTAAAAAAAAAGTTTTATTTCGATGAAAAGTCAAGGTTACCTCTATTTTTTAAATGGAATGGTACATTTTTTTATACACTATTCGATGGATTTTTTAATCGTCTACAACAGGTCAAGGTATTAGAATACTCGGATCGAAATATGATTACTTTGAAAGATATTTTAACTTCAATGTCGTAAAGTTTATCGTACAAAAGACAAGGAGAGCGTAAAAACAATAAAGTACTACGCTATCTTTCCCTGTCTTTCGTACGATAAGTTTTACACTACATCGGAGATAAAATATCTTTTAAATTAATCATTTTTCGACCCAAGTATCTCCATACATTTTTACAAAGAAGTAAAAAACAATGGTTTATAAAAAATGTATTGTTCCATTAAAAAAGTAGAGCTGATCTTAATTTACCATCGAAGTAAAACTTTTTCTACATTCTTAACATTGCAATTTGTAATCGACCGACAGCTTAACTTGATTAACTTTTGTTCGAATTATTGAATTTCAATATTCCAATATTCCAATTCCAATTATTGGAAGTGCCTGAAAAATCTCGGCAACTGATGACTTTTAGGCCGCCTTGTATATGTATAAGCAGTGAATTTTTATTTTATCCATTACATATGTTGATAAGTCAGAATATTTAGCGAAACCATTGTCTACACCTTACGTTAATTTTCTGTACGTTTGCAATAGATAGACTGCGGATTTTTATGGAGATTCATATTTTTACGATAGTTATTATAGTTATAGTTAAATATATTATAGTATATATCACAGTTAGAAAAGTAGAACGTTGGTAGAAAATCGTGTTACCTTCTAAGTTTTATAGAAAGTACTATACTTTGGATGTTTTATATATTTTCTTACATTATGCACATTTCACGCAATTTCGCACTTCCAAATTTCCTATAAATGCATAAAAATCCGCAATCTAGTAATTTGCAGCTTTTATCCTACATGTATATTCTCGGATTTTATGCAAACTATGAGAAGACAATCACGTTAGTCGTATCTGCATGTACAATGCGGATTTTAAGAAGTTTCGTATAATACGTATATACATACAAAATTTCTACCATAGTAGAATTGCACTATAATTAATCTTTATTTAATCCCTAACATTTAATTCGTCTCTTCTATTTGTCTGGTGTTTGACATTTTGTATTTAATTAAGTAATTTTCTCGTTATCTGTCAACACGTTTAGACGTTAACCGTTTATTTCTTCATTGCCTCGCGTTTTCTTGCAACAGTACGTGTCAAAAATCAAAACACGAATACACGACGCTTGGTAGGCAGGCGATCGAATCTGACCTGTTGGTAAATTACACAGTAGCGTACACCGATCTATCCCAAAGACTGCGAAACCTTCGCAATCAGTATGAGCTACTATTAATTACAACGTGCCTTTGCCTCTTTTTTCCTAATCCATCAAACCCCCTATTAATGCATACATACACGTTACGTGCTTCTATCTCACGCTAGACGGTCTCAAGCAACGTAATTCTCTTTTCTCTCATCATCGTAAGTATCGTTCCGAGGTTCATCACGGATTCGTTAAATGCCAAAATTACAAAAATGCACGTGTATGTAGCTACATGTTAATCGCGATGCATATCATGTGGTATTAAGTGAAAGTTACAGGGTGTGTAGATTGTTATTAACGAAAGTTATTATTTTACATAAGAAATATGAATTTGTGTTCAGAAAAGTATGAATTAGGAAAGTTGCGTAATCTATTTATGTTTTATTAAAGAAATTACCTACATGTGTATCTGGGCTGTTGAATAACAAAATCATTACATAAATTGAGGATTTCTTGTAGACAACACTGTAAATGAAAAATTAAAAACTGTTTCTTTATTATGTAGTGTCCTACATGCCAATGTGTTGTAGTATAGCATTTATGAGGAATTTCCACTTGTAAATAATTACTAATATTGTTTGAGGATGATGCTACCGGTACATCCAACATTATCTTTGTATAAGACAATGTAAGTTAAGCGATAGCCATGCTCCAGCACATGGACACTAAATATCATAGATTTTATAACTATTTTCACTCGCACATTGTAAAACACATTTTGGTAATAAAAATGAAAAGAACATCTTGAAGAAATATATTTTTTGTTTTTGTATCAGTTACCTAGGGACAAATAGGATTGGTACTTATATTGCCTGCAAATTAAATGAATGACACATTCAATTTTCGGTACAACTAAGAGACACATATAGACTTTTCTACAAAAATTATTCTTTGTTTGATGAATATATTAATGAAAAAAATAGAAAATTTCGTGATGCATTAGATTATTTTATACGCTTAAGATTCTATAATAATGAAAACAAATGAAATTTCCAAAGTAATTTCAAGTCGGAGAAGCTTTTTCTCTTTCTGCTAAAAAATATGTTTAGCATTTACAGTGTTGTTTACAAGAAGTCTTTAATTGTACATGTTGCGTAACATTGTCACACTATACACTGTATTCTTTAAGATTGTTACTCAATGGGCGCCTTTCATCTCACACCAGTGTGTTTTTCTCCGAAACTAATTTCTACATAACCATAAAACGTGGCAATTAAGTTTTGTAAGTTCGTTCAGTCCCTCTCATAATGACAAATAACTTTCGAAAGGAACATTTTGTCTTTTGTTACGAAGCGTGTCTTCGATCATCAATCATAGTTTATAGAAAAGTCCTTTTTGCAATACGCTCATGTATTTATGACTCATCCATACGTGATCACAAAAGTTTGAGACACGTTTTCACTGCACAGCATTCACTTCTATTGTTTACTGTTCGATGTGCCCTGAATGATAAACCTATTAAATGGTATAATGTGGCATAAAATGTATATAAATATAATGTAATAATAATATACTAATAATATAAGAATTGTAACAATAGCGTAGTAAAATATAGCGATAATAAGTATAGTAACATCAGCATAGTAAGATATAGTCATAATAAGTGTAGCAACAATGATATAATAAAATATAGTAATAAGTATAGTAATAGCAACACAAAATAGTAAGCAATACGAAGAATGCTTTACGAACGAGGGGCAAGTGAAATCAAAATACAAAATTTACTCCACATCCTAGTTATATATAATCTTTCTACATATTGAAATTTAAAAAAACTTGTTAGTCTATGAATTAATTATAATTAATAATAATATGTCAGGATAAATTCCAGTAGAATATATATTATACATTCACAAATTTTTTAATTAATTAACTATATATATTATGTATTATTGTAACTTACAAAGCTCCGAATTGTATCGATTTAAAGCTGATTTTTAGAATTTAAATCATAATGATTTTTATGTAAGTCGATATAACATAATATGATAATAGATAATCGTATAAAGGAGTTCTACTCGAAATATTAGATTGTATCGATAATGATATTGCGCGAGTAAGATTATACTTTAAATGAGATGAGAAAAGGTTACGAAATTTTATCTTCAGTACTGTAGGATATGATAGAATAACTTCTCGTACGGTACTCGTACGGGTATCATAACAGTATGAAAGTTTTAAGCCCCGTAGAACTATATAGGAAAATGTGAAAGTTTTAAGCCCGATAGACCTACGTATATCTACATATCGTAGTTTGAAAATTTACTTTCCTACAAAAATGATTTTCGCACGCTCGGGAAATTTACTCAGTATCTTGAGAAAATTCGTGCGAAGGATATACATAAATTATCTTATACATATAGTTATACCAATGCACATTTTTTCGTGACGATAAAAATTATAAATTCCAATCTTTTTTACTGACTTTTCGATTTAATTTGTGCAATTACCTATGTTTAAATATCGTCTTACTGATTTTTTAAGTATATTACTGACTTTAAAGGAAATTTTGATATTTGATAATGGCACTGTATAAAACCTTCCTCTAACTATATTTCGATAGATACTTCAAGTATTTTATAAACCATAACAGTATATTTACTATAACACGAATAATTTTTCTCGTTCATTATAAATACTACGATTAAGTTAAATATTTTCAATACAGAATATACATACAAAATGAAGACAAACATTAAAAGATAATGCGAAATCCTTGATTTTATTGGTAAGACACGCTACAACATTCGACGGTAATTGCATCAATTTTCTACGTATTGAACTTTGCCTTATCGTAACGTTAATTTAACTTTTCGCCGGGAATATGAAGTTTCGCTAACGTGAGCAGCATTGTGGGTCTTTTAGTCTGGCCTGATTTCTTGCAGTTTTGCGCTTTAGAAAGATCCGAACAAATACTGAAGTACTTATTATAGTACCCAATTTCCTATACAAGTAATACTTTAACCAAATGTTTAAATCTTTTCGCGATAAAAATAAAAATTTGACGGAAAGTTATGAGAAAACGGGAATTTATTTGACACTACACAATTTTGTACTTAACAAATATTTTAAAAAGTTATTGTAAAATCTTACCCGTAAGATTATGATCTTTTGGAAAAATATAAAGAAATTTAACAGCCTTTAGAAAAGTATGATTATTTCGAGGCCTAAATTTGTGGGATTTTTCAGTGGATTACTTCTTATTGGAAAATGACCTGAAACTCGCGGCGAAAACAAAATGCTCCGTATCTCATACTTACTAACGTTTGAGAAACATAGGAGCCATACGACAATGAGGCTGTTGCTAAGAGATTAGTATATATATCAAAACAAAACAAATTATGCATATAAGAAATCCACTTACTTAGCAAAAGGGAAAAAAAATAGTCAAACTCGAAGATGATATCCCGATGGAGGTATCCATCCACATATTATTTAGCAATTAAGTTAGAAAAATTTACTAAATGTCCAGCCGGACAAATTGTGAAGTACAAATTAAATAATAAAAAAAAAAGAAAAAATTTAGCAAAAGACTGACGTTGGTGTCAGATATAGGTCGCTGAAGGCACAGTGTTCATTTTACCCTCGTGGTATTTGGAACTGGATTGAACCAAGTAAACTATATTTGGACAGTCAAAGCCTTGTAGATATATATATAAGTCCTTTTATGTAAGTTTTATATAAGTATATGTAGTACAGTATATATATAAGTATTTTAGCTGCGTGAACTATGGAGTCTGACACCTTCGTTTTGGTGAAATTAAACAATGAAAATTTCGTTTGGTTCTCAACAATTGCTTGTTTTTATACGATTATTACGAGAAATGAATGCATGTGTGCATAGTATGTGACAGCAAAAATTGTTGAACATATTGAAAATAAATTATCTGTATACATAGATAGATTTGTTTAGCACGAGCGGACGCCAATATTGTTTTCTCTTATTTTGTATTACTAACGGTTAGTTTTCAAGAATTCAATCCAAAATACAGACGTGGTTTCCTCAAATATAAATTCAATAAAGCAATAATTATTACAACAAAGGATTATTTTCTACTTACTATTATTCAAACTATTTAATACAAATTATAATTATATATTTATTTATATAATATTATAATTATAATTATATATTAATAAGCGGGAGATGAAAGTCTTGCAATCAATGTAATACAAAGGCGAGAGGCGCCGCTATGCACCTGTGAAGGCGTCAGCAATTAGTTTTGCAGGATTTACGATACTGACGCGATTTTCCTATTTTGGAGTTTAGGTTTCTATACGTATAACTGCTACATATCACGTAATTTCGTTTATAGCCAGGAGAACTTTAATATGTATAAAATTAACGAAATAGTCGGAGCCTGGCACTTTAGTAACAGTTGGCGTATCGTAAACTCTTGGAGTATCGAATCTACACACGCGAGCGGTGTGCACCGTCACTTTTACGCGACTTTGCCTAATTCAAATGATCTGTGCTTCGTAACTAAGTCCTCAGATCGGCGTTCTCCTGGGCGGTAGCAATGTTTGAAAAGTTAACTAATTATTCGTTGCGCAACGCTCAGCCACCTGTCTCGCAAGGAACTTGGCGCATCCTACCCTCGTGGAAGGGAATGAAAGATGCGAGTTGGAAACTCCAGACACTTACAGTGCCATGAATAATTATAAACTCGATTCTATTTGTAGGTTCTTCGTAATATTAGAACAAAAATTGACGAGATCGTTCATATAATTTCATATTGTAATGTAAGATGAAATTGAAGGTACGATAAAGAAAAATTGTCTTCTTTCTGGAGAAACTGGAACTTTTTCTTAAAATGGTGTTTTTGGTTGTGAAGAAATATAAACTGCATGTTAATTTTGTTATCTTTTCATTCAATATTCAGTGGATCTTTCTTTACTATTTTTTATTACTTCTATGAATCTGTTCGGTACACTATTCGCTAACTTGTTTAAAGTTCCGTTTTGAATATCCCACGCAAATTTTGTTGTTCTTTTAAGTTCGACCATATTTTCTATAGATGATTGCTCCTGATCGTAAACTTTTCTCGCTAAAATTCCACTCAGGTCTTCAATCGAGTTCAAGTTAGGACTGAGTGCTGATCACGGCAATAATTCTATTCCAAAATCTTGAAACCACATTTTCATAGTGGCGGCTGTATGAATAGAAGCATTGTTTCGTTGTAAAATAGTCTTTGTGTTCTTTACTTGAGTCACGAAAGACAATAATTCGCCATGTAACATCTCCTGATATCCTAATGTTTAATTTACAGGCACGGAATCGTGGTTTCGTGGAATAGTGAAGAAATAATGTCGCAAATGTGTTCGACTCCACGATTATTCACAGTACTGCAGAAAATTATTCAAAACTTCGAAGAGAGAACATATGAAAATTCTAATTTCATTTTCTTTCTTTTTATTTTAATTTGTGTTTTACAAATGGTCCAGCTAGGCAATTGGTAAATTAATCTAACTGTATTGCTAAATAATATGTGGGTGGCTACTCCCAGTAGGATACTATCTTCATGTTTGTCTATTTTATTTCTTTAGTGAGGTCAGTGGGGTGTTTTCTTTTTAGTCTTCTTTTTATATGGGTTTTGCTCGTTTCAGCAGCTAGCTGGTTTGGATGTGTTGCCATTCTTTCCTTGTATTTCTTTGCGTATCTACCAATTTCTTCTTTGACCCTTTTGTATTTCTAGGTCTTTGCGTATAACCTCGTTTCTGACATACCATGGGGCGTTGACTATTGTTATAAGTATTTTTGGTAGTAGCGACTCTAGTTTATTTATGTGGCTCATTGCTTCTGTCCCCCATAGTAGTATTTCGTACGTTCAAATTGGTTTTATTATCGTAAATTCTAATCTGTACTCACGTACCATCATACAGTCTACTTTGAAAGTCGAGAACCGCTAAGTATTCGCGACGTAACAACACCTTCATCTTCCACCTTTTTCAACCCCTTTGTATTTCGCGCCTGCCGCTTTATTTTCGGCGCAATATTCGCATTGTTCCGGCATAGTTTGAAGCGCAGAAGGTCCTCGGTTCCCTTTTTCGTTCCAGCGAACCGTCACGAGTCACGGGATGAGCTGGTGCTCGAGCCCTCGTAAATCCATTTATTTATTTATTTATGTGCCACGGGAACCGGATGGCCATGGGGACGCGCAGAGGCTTATGCCGGGGCATGCATCGAACCGGGATTCCCGTGGGACCGTGGCCACGAGATGGGGAGATCGCAAAAGTCACGGAGAACGCGCAGGATATTTCGTGTAGGTTGATGCCTATGCCAGGAGAAGTAAATTCTCCGGAGGCAACGTGGGTTGAAACGAAAATGCTGTTGTGCCACTTATACGGAGAAAGAATCTACCTACCGACTACCCTCTTGAATCTTCATCGCCGCCCTTTCTCTATCGTCATCGACTATTCGGCTTTCCCTAGCCTGATTTCTTTCTTTTTCTTATGCTTTTACGCGAATATTTAATGACACGTTTCTGGATTTGGAAGGTACATTGTCTTAATAAAATTAACTAAATTAATTAATTTTGATGTTTTCTTATGCTCTTACGCGAATATTTAATGACACGTTTCTGGTTTTGGAAGGTATGTTCTCTTAATAAAATTAACTAAATTAATTAATTTTGATGTTTTCTTATGCTCTTACGCGAATATTTAATGACACGTTTCTCGTTTTGAAAGGTACGTCGTTCTAATAAAATTAATTAATGTAATTAATTTTGATGTTTTATAACGCAAATATCATAATTCTATCGGACTAAATTTTTAGAACGCGGTAAAAAAACAAGTACACTGTATGTCCGTTTTAAGTGTATACAGGCGATTATTTCTGTAAGTTTGAGAAATAGAAATAAATGTTTCAGAAAAAAGTTATACGGTATCAAAGCGGACATAATCTGGTGAAATTGGTATTTTCATAGGTGGCCAAGTAGAGGTTATATGAAAGTGAATTAGAAGCGAATTTAAATACAATAATCGATCCAGCATCACCACAAAAATATATTAATCTATATATGTCGAAAAATCATTAGTTTAGAAGATATTTTAACTCTCATTTGTTAAATTTACGTATGGAAAGTGAAGACAACGTAAATTAAATTTGACAAATTGAAGCTAAAACATCTTCTACACTAACGATTTTTCGTCATAAATAGGTTAACACATCGTTGACCGGTCACGAGTTATCTCGTGATTTTTCTGATCGCATTTTTTCTGATAAACTACACCTTTTTCAACGCATATAAAATATACTGTACCTATCTGCCGGAAAATAAAACAATATACAAAAAATTTCTACTAGAAATAGCTAGAGAATGGATAACTGTGGATTCCAAAGAATGGAGCATTGCACCTGACACTTCTCGAATTTCTAATACAGCTCCTTATTATTATGCACTTTTCAGGCTTTCCGGACAACTAAGAGACCATGTCTCAGAAAAAATAGTCATTGGCAGAAAAACAAATCTGATTAGAGCGTGTAAAGTATGCTATTCAAAAGGAAAACGCAGCGAAACTAGATATATTTGTGAAACCATTTGTGTACCATTACACATAGGTGATCGTTACACTGTTTATCATACGAAAAAGAAATATTAAAAATTGAATAATAAATAAAATTTATTAAAATTTATTTATATTGTTTTACTTCCACATCCAATTACGAAATAATAGCCGGTGACATGAGATAAATTCTCAGTAAAATTGCCGGTCAACAATGAGCTAATACCTTTTTGTAGGAAATGTCGAGACGGATCGATTATTGTATTTCAAGCTATATGATTCCATTTTAAAAAACGTACGTCATTTTCATATGATCTTCACTTAGCCATCTACAAAAAAATTGAATTATGCTAGATTATGTCCCCTTTTATACTATATATCTTTCGTCTGAAACATTTTTTCGTATGTTCGTTACATAGAGATGTAATCGCGTGTATAAATTTTAAATGGACATAGTATATAATAATAATTATATTGCGTTAGCTTGCATAATATACGTATACCGTGTCAGAATTTGAAATTAATTACCATTAACACTTTAAAGCCGAAATCACATGTTTCGCTCAGGTCGCCACGGGAGTATTTTTATTATTTAAAACATATAATGGCAAAATAATAATGAATTGATGATGTAAGACAACATACTTCCCCAATGTTCCGTTTATTTTATTGGTGGTCACGGGTGACCTCGTGGCGTCTTGATAACAGTTGATAGCAACATATTATAACAAGGCTTCGTTTATTTCAACAAACCATTCTCATTCGTTATTTCATCGTAAGCAAAACGTCCAGAATATATTGTTGTAATATGTAAAAGATATTAGTAAACAGTATTTGCTTATTCTATATATAAGAGTAAGCTATGTGCACACTTCTAACTTCAATTATATGATTATAAAGCAGCATTTACGATTATTTTCTAAGGTGCGTTTATAATAATATTCGTAGAGTACCCCTCAAAGAATCGATGCAAACACATCGATGCAGTGCATCGTTAGCTGCAAGAATTGTTCCCATTTTTTTTTTAATGATGTTGTAATAAAAATGTTTAATTGTTCAATGGAGCACTTTTTATTTCAAAGTATCTTCTATTTATCGGTTATATTCAAAATGCTCTAACTGTCAGTTTTCATACAATTTTTACAATTGTAAGAAGTTCAAGTGCTTCGGTTACCAATGATCACCGTGGCGTCAAAGGAAAAACCATGGTCGGTCATATATGACCAACGTGGCAGTCAAAATGTTAACTAAGAAACCAAGAAAACCTTATAATAAGCACGGAAACTCTATAATTACAATTCCAAACTTCAAATTTATTCGCTGCATCACTTAAATTTGTCAACTAAAAAATACTTTCTATGAAGTTAGATATTTGGAATGCTAAAAAATTTTGTTATGCTAACTGTTCGAGCAAGAAATCCAACAGTCAGAATACTCGATATTTGTTCCTAATGAGGAATTATTATCGAGAACGCGAAATCGACGTTTCCAAGGAGCAAGTAGGTCGACTATCATAATTCCCGATTATATATATAGATATCTTTAGTCGATATCACTTAAACTCGGAGCATTTGACCTTTCAACCGTCTAAGAATGAATAATTAATAAAAAGTTTCAAAGGATCTTTGAACGGAATAGCTTTTAACCTGAAGAGAATCTGTAAGATACGTCAAAATAAGATGATATTAATTAGTGTGCGCGAATTATTATACCTACAAAGATTTTCAAATGGTCGTTCTAATGGTCAGTTTTTTTTTTAAATATAACAACTTCTGTCAAATTTGGCATTTCAAAATAACTAGATACCATGTGTTCAATATTATGCATTTTTTAACTTCGGCTAACCTATATACAGAGTGGTTGGTAACTGGTGGTACAAGCGGAAAGGGGGTGATTCTACGCGAAAAAAGAAGTCGAAAATATAGAATAAAAATTTTTCGTTTTTTTTTCAGCAATTTTTGTAATAATAAACTTTATGATTACTTCATATTATTTCATTATGTATTCCTAATTTTCCGTTACGGCAAAAACAAACTTAAACTGCGATAATATCCACTTTACAACGAGACGTGATAAAGTGCACGCGTACCGAGTGAAAATTCAAAGTCGACTTTCTCGAAAACAAAGTCTCAAACGAAAAATTTGTATTCTATATTTTCGACTTCATTTTTCGCGTAGAATCACCCCCTCTCCGCTTGTACTACCAGTTACCAACCACCCTGTATAATATCTATATCTATATACAGGGTGGTTCAAAGATCAATCGCCACGATTTTTCAGGTTAGATCAACAATAGTCGAACAAAAAGAATATTTCGAACAAAAGTTAATCAACTTTCGATTGACTACAAATTTGCAATGTTAAGAACTTAAAAAAGATCATACTACAACGAGAAATTAAAGTCAGCTCCACTTCTCTTTTTACCTTTCTTTTTTACACCATCCGATGCATTTTTAATTCTCCGCAAAAAGGTATTAACGCACCTGGTTCAAAAAGTGTTTAGTTTAAAAAATATTTTAGCTTTAATATTGTAAAATTAATCGTGTGAAAGACAAGGAAAGATAGCGTAACACTTTTTTGTTTTTATGTCTTCCTTGTTTTTTATACGACAAGTTTTACAACATTGAAATTAAAACATCTTTTAAGCTAATCATGTTTGGTTCCAAGTACCTTGATACCTTTTTGCAGAGAATTAAAAAATGCATTGTTTCTTTTAAAAAAATAAAGGCGACGTTGAATTTTCAGCGAACTAAAGCTTTTTTTGAAATATATGATATTGCAATTTGTAGTCGATTAAAAGCTGATTAACTTTTGTCCGAAACATTTTGTTGTCCGACTACCGGACGTGCGTGAAAAATCGTAGCGACTGATTTCTTAGATCACCTGGTGCATACAGGGTGTCCTCAAAATAGTAATACAACGGTCCGGGTGGCGATTCGTGAAAAGATAAGCCGAAAAAAAATAATAACATTTTTTCATTTAAAGCTTTATTTTTGAAAACAAGAGTTCGAATATTCGACACCAAACGATGTATTAATTGTGAATTTCGAACTATGAAACTTCTGCTTGTTTTCTGTTTGTATTGTGTTATTAAGCATGGTCATTCCCACGATGTGCTTTCTGTTATTTTCTTTTATTCAATCTATATATTTTATTGTTGTTGTTTAATCTGTATAGTTTCATAAATAAGCCAAGCGTAGTACTCTTTAAGAATACTTTGATTAACGTAACAAGCTTCCGAAATGTTGACCATGTTGCTGCGTATAAAGCTGTACACCCTTTGAGCTAAATTATTATAATTTTTCATACTGAATTACGCGTATTTTTTAAATTTTTGAGAGCCAAAACGATATTTACATTCAATTCCTGAACGCTGTTGTTATTCTTGGAGTACACTTTAGATTTCGTAACACAAACACAAGCAGAAACGCAAATATCATACCTCGAAACTTGCAACTAATACACGTCATCTTTTTCGAAAATGAAGTCTTAAGCGGAAAAATATTATTCCTTTTCTTTTCAATTTATTTTTCCATGTATAATCACCACCCGGCTGATTGTACCACGATTTTAGATACAGCCTGTGCATATATAGGTTGTCCAAAAAATGTCTTTCTTTTACAGACACGTCTTTTACAACAACGTATCTTTATGTAAACATGAAACCTAATCTGTCGAACGTTGTGATCTTTATTTCGATAGAAGAAAATGGATCATACGTAATTCGATAAAATAATATAAAACGGAAAATGTGCATCCATTATTTCCTTATAAAAGGAAAGAAATTTTTCGGACGACCTAATACATAAATATTGATAACAAATTATCTACTAAAGGCAGTTTAAAATAGCAATTTCTAGAAACGTTTATTTCATTTTAACATTACCATGTTCGTGGCATTAATGTTCTCTGTGTGTTTCTGTTCCATGACACGATGTTTAACTGAATAACAAATGACAATCGTTATCGTAAGACAAACGCAACGGTTAATTTATTACCGATGTTCATCAGAATCTCCTACAAAGAACTGTTTGCAAGTGCTATTTCGCTCGTTCAATTCATTTTGCATTAAGGATAATCAGGTTGATGTGATGAAAACGTAGTGATGTTTCAGGCATTTTAGAATTCGCAATATGAACAACGTGAGAGAAACTTGCAACATAGATTTACAGATCATTTGTTTTGAAGTGAACGAGAATTACTCTACTTCGGTAGCCACGTAATACGTAAGTACGTACATTATTCGCGTTTCTTTGTAGTTTGATAAATTAGATAGGAAAAATATAATTATCCTGAAATCTTTGATAATTATAATAGCGTATTTATCTTTCATTATTATGAATATGTTACGCTACGAGGCTTACCACAGGCCGTATTCTTAACCGTCGCTCGTGGCACTACAATGTCGCAGACGGACCGTCTCAAGCGGCCCGACAAATATACAACGTATCGGCCGATATCAACAAAAGCGAGTTCCAGAACCGTCGAGTTGGTTGGTTTAACTACACACAAAGGTGACACGCGTGATCATGGCGTGATCGGTGGCTTGATCGGTGGAGTGACCCGAGCTGGTGGGGGTCGCCACCCAGAGATCACAAAGGGACAATCGAAGGGCAATCAGTATCGATCGAGGATCCAAATGGAATGCACTAAGACTGTCAAACGAGCAAAACCTAAGTCGCTTAGTCGCTCAATGACACATAGCAATTGTAAAGTCGAGTCGAATTACTGCATCAATTTAACTGTACAATCGTTAAATAATCATTGACGTGCCTTTGTATTTTGATTTATATATTGTCAAATATACCATTTTTGTTAACCCTGTTAATTTAGTGTTAACTTCATTTAACCAACAATCGTTAAATAATCATTGACGTGCCTTTGTATTTTGATTTATATATTGTCAAATATACCATTTTTGTTAACCCTGTTAATTTAGTGTTAACTTCATTTAACCATTTAACCACCTCGCGTCGATTATCAAAATCGTAGCGAGAATTTACGCCTCTCGCTGACGCGCTTTCCTCGCGATCGTGTCTCTCTGTGAACGGTCGTAACAGAATAATTTATTAATGAAATTTTAATTTAAAAAATAAATGATCTAATTTAATAAAAATTCAAATGTCCAATAATTTAAAAAGGAACTAAAAATTTTCTATTGTATTCAAACGTATATCTATCATTTAATTAGTAATTTTCGTTTGTTACTTTGTAAAATATAGCACAATTAGCGTAACTTACTTAAAACAATTGACAATTTTAAGTATCTATATGCATACAATTTTATATTCAAAGTATTGTTCGTAAGTCGCCTTGCATTTATCTGAATTCCATCATTCAGTTAATATTCCTTTTAAAATAAATTCAAATCCGCTTGAGTCGATATATTTTCATTTGCATGAATGTGATGGAACTATTTGAACGTAACTGAAAACATTTATAGTTATCGAAATAACCGATATAACGGATGTACATCGGAAAAGTGGAGTATCCTCGTGAGACGGTATGGGTTGAAACAAATCTTTTATACTCTGAATGTTCAACGAGACAGTCATGTAAGCTTTGCGTCGCGTTGTTTGAAGATATTTGAGAATGGCAGATTGATATTCACATTTTGCATCTATAAGAAGCAACTCCCATTAAATGTCACGTAAACGCCATGTGCAACGATCAATGATAAAAAAGAAATATATTTATCCCGCAAAAATAGTTTAGATGTGTTTATGGTAAAATTTTTGAAATTGTGGTATTAAGTTATCCTTTAAAAATTTCAAAATAGATATTTTTTTCACGTAAATAAGATTTATTATCGTTGCATGATAAAGATGGTTTAATTTTTTCGGTGTTTGCAATATTAAAATTTATTATCGCGGAGAGAAATTGCTGCTTGGTAAAATTTCAGCTCCAATACGAATACAGTTGTTAAAATATTATATGACAAATTTTTGGGGTTACTCCCATCCGTTCTGTTTTAAACGACTTTCGTTTAAAAGAGCTTGTTTTGTATTCGAACAATATTTTTCAATATTTTATCAGCATAAAGATATATGTATGCAATGTATCTATAGTTTGAAGGCCTATGTATGCATTTCAATCGCTATATCGCCGATTATTTTAATAAAATGTAATCACCACTTATCTTACTAGAAGATATCTACCTCTTAATGTTATATTCTTCGCAAACCTTTCGTTTAAAAGCGTTGTATACATATATGATGTATCAAAGTTTTAAAAATATTGTTAATTTATTCCTATAGCGACTTTAAGCATATTTTGTTCCTACATAAATATTATACAGAATGTCTCTAAAATCATGGTGCAAGCGGTTGGATGGTGATTCTACGCGTAAAAATAGGTCGAAGAATAAGAATGACACTTTTTTTCTTTGAAGCTATTTTTTCGAGAAAAATGAATTTGAAAATCCGTCAGGTATCCGTGTGCTAATTCTAAGTTTCGAGGTATCCCATTTTTCTTTCAGCTCGTGCTGATGGTAATTTTATTAGACGAGCAGAGCTATGCATGCAGCAACGCGATATATTTAACACTTGTTACATCAATAGAATGATTTTTAAAAAGTAATACTATTATCTTAATTCATTATTAGAATTCATCACTTATTCATAAAATCATTCTAAATGTGAACACTGTGAAAGTCAGATAACAGTAATGATAGGAAGCAAATCGTGACACTGTCCATGTACATAAATATCAACACGAGGGGAAAGAAAAGTCGGATACCTCGAAACTTCTAATTGGTACACGGTCATCCGACCGATCTTCAATCTCATTTTTCTCGAAGAAGGAGTCTTAAACAAAAGAATGTTATTCTTCTCTTTTAACTCATTTTTGCACGTAGAATCACTACTCGACCGCTTGTACTATGCTTCCTAAGACACCATGTATATTAATCCTACCGAACATGTATGTTTCCTATTCGTCATTCTATAAAACTTCCAATGTATTTGGTTCATGATCATTCATAATCAATACCTATATTCATTTTCTAAACTGTATTCAAGATTTCAATTCTTCTATTTATTAACGGAGTATGCATAAGCTTTCATTTATCGTATACAGGGTGGTTGGTAACTGGTGGTACAAGCGGAAAGGGGGTGATTCTACGCGAAAAAAGAAGTCGAAAATATAGAATAAAAATTTTTCGTTTGAGGCTTTGTTTTCGAGAAAATCGACTTTGAATTTTCGCTCGGTACGCGTGCACTTTATCACGTCTCGTTATAAAGTGGATATTGTCGCAGTTTAAGTTTGTTTTTGCCGTAACGGAAAATTAGGAATACATAATGAAATAATATGAAGTAATCATAAAGTTTATTATTACAAAAATTGCTGGAAAAAAACGAAAAATTTTTATTCTATATTTTCGTCTTCTTTTTTCGCGTAGAATCACCCCCTTTCCGCTTGTACCATCAGTTACCAACCAGCCTGTATATTCGGCTATAAACGTACAAGTTGGTATAAAATTTAAAATTAGACAAAATGATTCAGGCAAACATTATTTGCGTTACGGTCTCTATGATTTTACTACTATATTGTTGTTTTATTTGAACACAGCCTTTCTAAAAGAAACCTTTCGAAAAGTGAAAAAATTTCGGCGTGTGGAAAAAAATATTAGAAATTTTCAATCTCAGACCCGGTCAAAAAGAATGATGCGACATCATTTAAATTTTGCAGCGGAGACACTCTATCATTCACCAACAATAAAAGCAAGTGATGTATATGAATCTTTTTTAGACTAACTGCTTATGTAGGTTTAAGTCTCTTTGGAAATGTAAACAGATAGTCTTGAAGTACAAACGTATTTCTTTTTATTTCAATTCTTCCTATTATTTGTTGTATACTGTACGAGTTTTGTGATGACCTTTGGTAATGTAACATATTATTGACTTACAGTATAGCATCTGCCACAGTCATTAGAATGTTGAAAAATTTTCATGAAGTTAGATATTTTATGCCGGGATCGAACCTGTTTTTGAAAGAGAAACAACAAAGAGGGAAAATGTGAATATGTGAACAATAAAATGAAAATAAGAGGAATAATGAAGAACCTGAAGACTATATTTACATCCCAAGAAGGTCTAATCCCAATAGTAACTAATAGTTAGTCTAGAAAAAATTCATGAGAATCACGTCTTTTTATTGTTGCCACACGAGAATCCTTAACCTTAAGGCTGATACAAATGAGCATCGCAACATCGTCTTCTAACCCTTTATCGGTGTAGTAAAACAACAAAGAGTTGAGAATAGACAAGTTAGAAAATACTTATTTCAACATCTTTTGCGCTTCTAATGTCAAATGCAAAAATACCCAGATATTTTCAACTTTGTATAGTACAGGCAATACATTTTAATAACTGTATCGCGTGCAACATTGTTATGTCGCTTCTGCTTTAAATACTTTATGTTGGTCTTCGAAGTTATCTTTACTTCGTATGTTAACTTTAAAGTTCAACTGCATTCGATATAGGTCGCAACAAAGAATGAACAGTTGCAATAATAATACGAATTCTATGCCATCGTAAGATACGAAAAGTGGCAAAATTCGCTTACCCAGTTGGACACCTTCTGCCGACGTTCCAAAAGACGTTGTTGCAGCTTCGGTCCAGGTCCAGAAAGGAAAGCTTTCACCAGGCTCCTGGTCTTCGGCAGATGATTCGGAGCGATTACCTCGACTTGAGTTAAATATTTCTGCAAGGTTGACTCCAAATCCGGGACCGGAAGATTCGGTAGAGTGGCTTCCTTCTGTAATGTGAGAACAGGGAAATTGGTGATTACCGTTATAAAAATCGCCGATAAAAGTCAATCATGTTAATTCATGGGAAAGGGGAAACGGAGCGGAAGGAATGATCGATTTATTCGCTCAAAATCGCTCACGGTTGATTTACAACGTTGTTTAAAGGTTAATCGCAGAGGTCCTGACATTTACCGCCGTAGCAGAATGCCTGCAGCGATCGTTGTTGAAAATGTTTAAACAGAATAAACATGAAGAGCTTCGTGCTCGATAAGTTAAAGGGCACACTTATCAGCCGGTCGAGGTCATTTTATACTATTTATCGCTAGAAATATCAGAATATCACGAGCATGAATCGCTGGAGGAACGAAATCTTTACGTTTTACGAATATTTACAAAAATACGGTGCAGCGAATATTTATACAGGGAGGTCAAAAAATCAGTCCCCACGATCTTTCTGATAGTTTCTGATAGTCGGACAAAAAAATGTTCCGAGCGAAAGTTTACCAATTTTCAATCGACCACAAATTGCAATATTACGAATTTCAGAAGTTTTGCTTCGATGAAAAATCATGGTCTCAGTCAGAATCATCTCTGATAAATCACTAGATATTTTAAGTGAAATCATTTTTTTTTTAATCGTTTTGCATGGCGAGTTATTGCCTTTCATAATCGAAATAGAACACAGAAAGGCAATTTTTCAACGAGACAATGTTCCTATTCATGCAGCTGCCACTATAAAAAAGTAATTTCAAGATTTCGAAATAGAATTATTATCCATCTGATCGAGAACCTATGAAAAATTTTAGCAAGAAAAGGTTATGATCAGGAGAAGCCACCTATAGAACATATCGTGGAACTTGAAAAAAGAATAAAATTCACGTGAGCGGATTTTCGAAACGAAACTTTAAATAAGTTAGTGGATAGTATACCTAACAGATTGATAGAAGTGATGAAAAATAAAGGGAAACCCATTAGATATTAAATGCAAAGGTAATAAAATTAACGTTGAGTTTATATCTTTTCAGAACCAAAAACATAATTTTAAGAGAAAATTCATTTTTTCCCAGTCTTTTAGAGGAAAAAGCTTTTGTTTATTGTATCTCTAGTTTTATGTTATGTTATAATACGAAATAAATAATATAAAATTATAATTATTATAATATACAAGATTCTGTCAATTTTTGAATATTATAAAAGATCTGTGGATGGGGTTGAGTTTATAATTACTCGCGGTACTGTACAATGTTTCTGCTCACTTAACTTTAAGGGATGCCTATATTTTTCCATCAAGATTACGTTTTAAAATCGCTGTGATTTTCATACGTCCTGTTTCCTCTATGTTCCTTCTATATTCCATCCGTTTTTCAGTCAAGGGACATAAATTGCAAACTACCTGCATACGTTTACTGGTAGCTCATCGCGGTCTTTAAAAGTTGCCTATTTTAGAAACTGACTCGATCATTTCAAAATACAACAATCTATAAAAGATAAAAAATAAGATATACCATTTAAATGATATGCTTGAACTTTGTATTTCAATTCAATTTATTAATATTTGCAGTACAAAAACGGCTCGATTAATGCTTGTTGCAAATGACATTCAACAATATAATATTACATAATTTTACATAAATATAATGTTACATATAATAAGTATCAAATATAATTAAAATATTAGGTTGTCCGAAAAGTTTCTTTCGTTCCATAAGGCGATAATAGATGAACAGAAATTTCTGTTTTATATTATTTTATTGAATTAGTTATGATCCATTTCGTTCTATTTCTATTATTATGTTCGTGCATAATTCAATAAACTAATATAAAGCAAAAACGCTGCGTCTATTATTTCCTTACAAAATGAAAGAAACATTTCGGACAACCTAATATTACATAAATATAATATTTCATATGATCGTCTAATACTACGGTTATAAATAAAATACACTCATCGTCAGAAAGAATGTGAACGAGAACTGAATTGAATTCAAAATTTGACGGATGATCAGCAAACGTTAGTGGAAGCAAAGTGGATCGATCGGTCGGGTTTCAACAAGTTCAGGGGTGCATCGTGCACAGAGAAGAGCCTTCCAACATGCGATTCGTTGGCCTTTACGATGTCACGGCGATTGTAAAATAAAGAATCAATCGAGAAACGAAGCGTGTCTATGGGAGTAAGGGCCCTTAAGGCCGGCACGGTTCGTTGATCAGAATCCCCTTTTGCCTCGGCCTAACAAGACCAAGTCTGCGAACCGAACGCAACTCGACCCTTCCTTCTTCGTAGCGAAATGTTTCCGGCAAGTGGAGCCAGGGAGGAACAGAGACAGTTACAGCCTCTCCTCTCTTTTTCGCCACGCTTGTTCGAGTATTTAGTTTCATTAACCAGCGTGCTTCGACCTATGCTCGAGGACAGCCAACAACGTTGTGGAATCAACACGCGTCGCTTGACTCATGACCAACAACGAGGAAGCGGGATGCTAGTGATTTATGTGACAACCGGTGTGTCGAGTGACACGCTTTCTACGCGTGTATCGCGTTGATGTATGGCTGATCGTTGAACATGTAATAACGCGTACGATCCGCGGAAGAGTTTGTTTTAGTTTCGACTAATTTAGCTTGGTCTTGTTCCGGTTTAAAGGAAAGTTTTAAGCTCTTCGTCGAGTCATCTCTTGGATAGAAATTATTATAATTACGAAGCTGAAAGTTAAACAGAGCAACTCAGTTTCAATTTATTATACATATGCTCTGGAACATACTGGCACAATCTGTTCATTAAGTACGATCGTTAATTGCTTCGAAGCATAACTACGATTACGTAAATACAATAAATGTAACTGATTTGTAATGTCGAAGTAGTTTGGAGATCATATTATGAAGATAATCACTTTCAGTTATAAAGTCTGTACGTAAACTCGACGAACCTTCTTTGTAATTATTAAAAAATATATTCTTTTTACAAAATAAGTAAGGAATTAACTAAGCGTCACAAATCTATTAACAAAGCTATTGCATCATTTCAAAATTTATAACATATTTATGAGATATTATATAGATTTATAATATTTCTACGAGCAGAGAGTCGTGCAAACGTACGATTGAATTTGCTCATTCGCTTGTGAATTTCGGTTGTTTGAACAACAAATCATAGGTAAGTAAGAAAATCAGTGAACTTCTACCGTTCAATGACGAATATATATTTCTACATGTATATATGCACGTAATATATTGGTATATCGCTAATGAAAAAATTTAGTTATCACATCTGTTTTCCTTTTTCAAAAATTACAAAATAAAGTTCAAGTAAAAATATAAAAATCAAAAGTACGCTAGTTATTTTATTGTTTTTTCTTTTCCGTCTTGTTATATCCACTGCATGATATCCGAAGAAGAATACCTGAAAAATTTCTGATTTGTCTTACAAAGAAGAATACACACATACATATAAATAAGGCAAATGTTTTCTGCACACATTTACGTTCCATCTTTTTACCTTTGTCTCTTGACGTAAAATTGACTGTAAAAATAGTAATAATATATTTAACTTGAACGATCGTCAGAAAGAATACTTTATCCATCGTGCATTTAACATAACGTCCTTTGCATTTTGTGATATTGAGTCTCATTTTATAGCAACGTTATAATTTCTAAAATATACTCATTAAGACATGATCCTTTTCATAAAGTTTACATTTACATTTTGACATTGATAAGTTAGCAAGTTTGCACTCACTATTCGACAAAATTAATAGCCTACCAATTTTCGACAACAGAGTATGAAATTAAAAATAAGGTACGATCAAGTTCGTATAAAACTTTCTATCATCTCGAATAATTCTGAATTATTATCAGTCAATGTCAATGGATTAATTCTGATTTAAGATTCACCTACAGCTCTTTATCATAATCATTATAATATAACAACTTATATTATGAATATATCGCAAATATAATCGGCAAATTTAGCCACCAATAAAATTATATATTAAATCCATTTTTCTTAATAAAACAGATTATCTTCTCTCATTTTTCATTTTCACGTTTCGTTCGATTTCACCGCTGCACCACGTGATTGAAACATAAAAACATCGATAAAATTCTTTCAGATTTCAAACATCCGAAAAGGTAAAAAATTAACCTACACAGAGTGAGATATCATGTTTGTCTATGCTTATCAATTTTATCTTAATCAGCGCGCAGCTGTTTCGTTTTTAACTAATCGATTCGCTTACGGAACACTCGTTTAGTATCACTGTTTGATACGTTGCGAACGATCGAATCAGTGTCACTTAAACCTCGACGCAAAGCCGAGAGAACGATGATTAAATTTCGATCGTTCGTTGACGATCGAACGACGTCAGTCGAACTCTACGGGAATTGGGAAAACGAGTGTCGTATACGTTATTCCGTTCACGAAACGAATCCGGAGAATGCCGGTAACGAGTTCGATTATCTCAGTTGCCATGAGTCAGTTTTGTCCCGAAGCCGGTCCCTCGGTGTTGCGGGCCAGCCCGTCCGCTTCGTACGAGCCTCGAAACGTAACGGGTGTCTGGATTCCCAGGAGGTTTTCTACCCCCTTTTCAAGGCTCATTGCTATGCACCGCTCGAAACTCTGCTAACGACCTTTGCACGCCGAGAGCCCCAACATCCAGCCGACTTTTCGATCCGGAACGAGCTTATCGAGCCGCGCGATTGCGTGGATTTGAAATATTCGATACCGTAGCCTGGATTTCGTTCGATCCCAGCGGCTTATTTTCAAAACGACTTAAATCCTAGTTTAAAAAAGAACAAGGAGAGGAGAAATAAAAGCGACAGCGGGCATTTCGCGTATGTACGAGGTTTGATAAGACGATATTAAAATTAGAAAAATTAGAAAATAGTATTTTAATTCTTCGTCGGTTAAGAGGCAAACGTGTAATAAAATATTGTCACGTTATTTTTTAACAACTGAGTATCGTCGCGGTTGCATCGATAACTTACGCTTTATAAAAGTGACAATGTCGTTTGGTCGTTTCAGTTTTCTAAGCTGTCTATTTTTTTACTTTTTCTTTATGAATTTATATAACGTGGTTAATCTGAAGGAGCATCGAAGTTTGAAAGCGTATTTTTAGTGAAATGAATAAACAGATTTTTGTATATCCGGTAAGTTAGTTTGTAGTTGTTTGAATCGAGAGATAATTCGACGAGTCTGGACGAGGCTCTATCGAGTTGTACGACCGGATACGAGCACGATACAGCTTGTTTTCGCAATTAGCAAGTAGCGTCGTGTGGCGAGCAACGTGTGATCACGTTTATAGGACGGTTGATGTTGCAACGAAACAGCGCTAGGGAGAAAGAGCGAGAAATTGGAGGGCAGTGGGAAAGGAAGGGTAATTATTTCGAATTCAGTGCGTTCGAATGAAAGGCGCATCCGATTGATTATTATCGAATCGAGCAAACGAGGTCTGCTTGATCGAGGCCATTCAGGCATTCTCGTCGGGACGAGGATGTACAGCGTGCTGTGTTGGTCGTACATCTCATCGATAATTGTGACGCGAGAATTTTACTTGTATAATTAAATGATGCCATGTCTCGGGAAAGCTAAACGTTCCATACCGCGTAACATCCAAGTTTCAATATCTGATGTAATTTACATTTAAATTATGGATATTCTTAATAATAATAAAATATGAATAATATATAAATTAATACAAAATAGTAAACTTGATAAATAAATTATGATGAAATAATAAATTATGAACTCTTTACATAATAAATTTATAATAAATTGAGGTATAATATAATACGACAAAAACGTAATAAATTAATAATAAAATATAAATTCCTTGTGAATGCATCTTATTGAGTATGAACTAATCGAATTTTGTTGGTATTTCTCATAATTCTTCCAATCTAACATAAACATAATTGAACCTCGGTAACTCTAATCTCAAAGATTCTGACTTATCGAAATTTTTTAAGTAAAGAAGGTTTAACAAACGAAAATTCCACATATATACGAAGCTTCGTACGAAGACACAACTACGTTCACCTTTTCGGAGTGTTAGTTTTTTAACCTCTTGATGCGCCATTATAGTGGCTCACTCTACTGACTCATTCGATTACCGTTTGAACCGTTAGATCTTTTTCATTTGTCTTGCTTCACACTTCCTTTGCCCTCATAACGTTTTATAACAGTATTAACAATATACGAACAGAATATATAGTCTGTTTTTGATACGCCAGTGTCAGCTATCAATTGTTCCTTTCTGTTAATATAAATATACCATTGTTAGATGCTCTTTTTAACATGCCGATCCGTATCCTTAAAATTCTTTAGAATCTTCAACCTCAAAATGTCGCTTGAAAATAGAAAACGAAGAGCAATTTGAAAAATACTAACGCGCTATGAGCGTGGAAATTGTGACGTGGGTCTATGTGGTACCGTGTTTTAAAATATATCACACTCAATTGTATTATTAATTATTAAAGTAAATTATTAAAGTTAAAAGTATATGCATCATATCTTTAAGAAAAATTATAATTTAGTTATTAAAAACTTCGTTCCAATGTGCTTGCGTAGGGAACAGCATTATCCGTCACACATTGCAGTGCTGTATCATTTACGCGTAATTCGCGTCAAACTCTGCCGTACAAAGAAACTGCTCCGTGCAAAATTTAGCCGTACCTAAGAGGTTAAGCTTCCTCTTCGAAGTCGTTTTATTCGACGTACATAGATGCGAAAGTTAGAGACGCAGGAGACGAAGACAATTACGCGTTCGATTAACGAAAAACAATTAGCTTGCATGGATATGCACGTGGTCGAAGAGCGAAGAACTAGAGATATGGGAAAGAAAGAATACAATATCGAACGATTAGTTTCTTACATCTTATAACACGTAACATAACTTCGACCCGTACAACTCTAGCTGTTCTAAATTCGAGTTACAGAGATAAAACAACGCATTTAGACAAATTGGTAAATTATTCGAGTTAAAGTAACTTCTTTTTCCACTTCCAGAATGTTTTCACAACGGAAGGGAATGAACAAGAACGTAGAGGTTTTCGAGCTACAGGGCTTCTCTATACTATATAACGTAATACGTTATTACGTAATACTATATCACGTAATACGTTATAACGTAATGCTATATAACATAATACTATATAACGTAATTCGTTGTAACGTAACACTATATAACATAATACGTTATAACGTTATTCTATATAATGTAATACTATATAACTATATAACTGTAAACATCTACTTTTATATACATTTATTTGTACAACATAAAATTTCTCTTTAGTGTCCTTCAGTTGCACATATCTTTTTCCAACTGCAAAGCATCTCGAATCAAAGAAATGGAAAAATAAATCTTTTCCAAATATTTTGGTATTCCAAATCGCAATAATATCCTGACGGTTATACACCGAAGTATTCGCAAAAGATGTTTCGAGTACAAGAACACACACTTGTGTCGTGCAGTCGCAATAAACGATCAAGTCTCACGGCATATAGGATAGAGGGTAGAAGCTTCGTCGAGGATTCCATGTATTTCCTTTGAGCGGAAATTTTACGTACGCTCAATTTCCTTGCACTTCCCTTCGTTGTGTCGTCGCGTGGACGCCCGCCGGATAATATGTACCTTCCATCACGAGTGGCACCTTGCGATCCTTCCCTCTGTGCCGTAATTCCCTGCGGACCTCTATTCTATGCAAACAGGGCGAGGCGGGATGCAAAGGAAAATCGACAGCGGGAGATGGGGAGATTCAAATCGAGATTCGTAGAAACGGTAAAACGTTAAAAGTATTGTGTAGCTCAATGTTTCGCAACGCTTTTTCGAATCGCCATTCCTCTTCATGGCAGCTAAATAACCTTTGACCCTGTATTCTTTATATAAAAAACATTTTCAACGAGGTGAATAAAATGTGTTGAAAAGGAAAAATATTAAACATACGGTAGAACCTCCTTTAATTAGATACCTCAATATTCGAACTTGTATTATCCCGATAATAATATTATATTATATTAGTATTTACCGGTATATTATAATATTTCGTATTTAAGTAATTCCGGGATAATGTTTCCCAGTAACGAATGCGTTTTCCCGTTTTGGACATTTTAAATATTTTATTAGTGTTCGTATATAATGTATTCTTTGTTTTATTCGATTTGACAATGAATTCTGGTTAACAAAATACGACAGAATGAAACGACTCTAAAGTGATGCAACTGCAGCAGAATTAGCGAAAATATACGATGTTGGAAAAGTCACGGTTGCAGGTATTAAAAAACAAAAACATGGTATTGAAAATTATTCATTTCTCTGATCCTAATGACGGTAAAAAATCCTTAAACATATAATTTTTTTATATTTATACAAATGGACACAGCAAACGAAAGTGGTAACGGAGAAGTGCCTTCTCACGGCAAAGCATTCGTAGCGTTCGAAAAAGAGCTTCGATGATTCGAAATAAAAAAAGAATGTAACTCTACTCAGTTACCTATGTTGAAAGAATTATATGACTTAGCAGCCAAAATGATACAGGATGCATAAATATTTAAAGGCACTTTCAGTTAATCTTAATCTGTACTCGAATAAATGAAATTTCACGCTGGAAAGGTAATTGTTCTATTATCGGAAAATTCCATTATCAAACCAGTTTTGTCTATTAGTTCATATAAGACATCTTCTTTACTGAATTCTTTACTGAATTAAGCATTTCGGAATCTGATTTGAACTGAATACGTAATAACTATGGTGTATAAATTTATTATAACTACACTGTATAGTATAGTTTTAATACTAATTAATAAATACTAATTAAATTTTGATATACTACTAATCAGTTATGGAAACATTGAATAATAAAAATTTATTGGATAATAATAGAACAATTGAAATCGTAGTTGTATTTTATATGAAAAATACCAATTTGTCGCAAGCCATTACATAAGCGCCTTTCAATTATTGTTTACTTGGTCTTCTAACTCGTCTTCACAATATGTAACGATAAAATAATCCTAAACTTTTCTTCATAAATCCAGTTTTTAATTACTGAATTATAAAAGGATAGATCAATTAAAATGTTTCCGGGGCGCAAAGGCTTAATACTTCGCATCGTGGCCGACATTATTCCCGTTATTTCTCGGAACTCTCTTCGTAAAGCAAAGCTCCAGTGATACATAACGTGTCTGACATAAATAAATGCAATCGCCATTGTGTCATTCTATCTATTCATTTCACGTCAAAGCAAAATTCCTAGTATAGACACTCCCTTGCATTATCACCAGATTTAATCCTGATTCACGATTAAAATATATGTATCTTGCGAATTGTGCATCTTAAAAATCGCTCTAAATCTTTTTGTTACATTTTGGACTAACTTCGGTAAAAATCAAAATTTAAAAAATCAGTTTGTAGTACAAGTGGAACTTAATAAAAGGAGAGGAATTAATTTTATGGGAAACGAAAAATTGTCTGAAAAATGGTGCTTACAATGCTTGCAAATTTGAAAGAATGGAACAGGCAATTTTCGACACAACTAAAAATGGCACATGGTGGTTTTTCTGCAAATACAATCCTTTTTCCTATGAATTTTAAACTATGTTAGTGCGAAAAGTAGAAAATTCAGTGATGCATTGGGATTATTGTGTGTTATTATTATTATTATTATTATTATTATTATTATTATTATTATTATTATTATTATTATTATATGTATTACTATTATGTTATATTATTGCACACTTAAGATCTTATAATAGTAAAAAAATCCAATTTCAAAAATAATTTTAAGTCACAGAAGCTTTCTCTCTTTGCTAAAAAGTGTTTAGCAGTGTTACAATGTTGTCTACAAGAAGTTTTCAATCATCAACTTGTTACCCACCTAATCACCCATCATATAATCTTATAAAAATTATTTTTTAGATATGTTGAAGAAATCAACATTTTGAACAATTTTTTGCTATACGTGTAACTACCGCTCGGTCTTTATTTGCGAGATAGTCGCCAAAATTTGTCGGTACCACTACGTTAAATTCTTGTAAAAAAATCATCTCAGTATTGGTTGCCAACCGCCATGAGCCTCACATACACACATACTGCCGCATAATTATATGCATAATTAGACGCCCAATTATAGGCAGAACCCACTGCAATGATACCGACAGTCTCTTGCGAATATTTTGGAAACCAAGGTCGAGTGGTGGTGACATACATAGACTGTATCACGTAACCGTTGTCATGATTCTTTGGATACTTCTGATAGTCTGACAAAAAAATGTCTCAAATATAAATTAATCAGTGTTTGACGGACTACGAGTTGTCGTATAAAAAAATTTCCTGCAAGTTATTTTTATAGGATTTTATAAGATACGAAGGTCTCCTTGATGTCTTTCAATGACACAATATTTTTGACTTTATATTATCGTAGATCACCAGTAGACCTTTTTCTATGGGCTTGTTTACAGTCTGGGTCTATAGTCTGAGTCAATTCAAAATATTGAACAGTTAAAGCTGCGAATCTGTACAGCGTGCATGGAATTTCGTTCTCATTGCATTACAGCGGCACTGCTATAAACTTACTGTATAGGTCGCAATCACGTTTATGGAATCGTTTGTTGTTTGTTGTAATTAAACATACAAGGGTAACATGAAGTTACGTATCTTCCTGTACATTATTCGTGTCTATAAAATAAACTTCAGCATATAGTCAACAGTCACTTTAAGGCCACTTTAAGGCTACAGTATACTAGGTCGTTGAACTCCTCTTGATATCAGCTACAACAATATTGCGTCATTCAAAAACTTAGTATATTATGGAAGAAACAATTTCCTGGACATTTTTTACAGCTTCTAGCCGGCCAAACACCGACTAATTTTTATTTGCAGTATTTTTTTGTCAGAACATCAAAGATTGGTACACTCTGCTTTAAGATGAAGTACTTTAGTATAACGCTTCTGACAAGGTATTTAAAAACCGAAAATCGAAAATCGAAAATGTTGGTTAATGATGATAAATTAAAAAATTTAATAATTCTTGTTGTAATAATGATTTAATTTGATTTATTTTTTCTGAGAAAAGCACGTTTGTATTTCTAATTTTCTCCTCAAAACTGGCCGTCACTAGCGAAAGAAAGAAATGACAGAAAATCACCGTCCATTAATACTAAATAAGTGGTTGCCACTTCCTTTTCCTATTCATATTACGATTTATGCTTAAGGGAATATTTACAATACGTTGATTAAATTTTTCCAGTCACACACATCATAAACATGCACTCACGTCTCACAATAATCCAACAGAAAATCATGGAAAATCATCGGAAATCATCGTTAACTACCGAAACAATTACCACAAGCAAACTGTCGTGAGGAAATCGGTACGAAACAAAAAGAAAGAAATACAAGATAAAGAAGGAAGGGAGGGGAGCAGAAAATAATTACGAGAAAAAAATGAAGGAACAATAGCGAAACAAGGGAGAGGAGCAAGTGGAACGAAAAAGGGAGACATGGATGGTGGGTAGTACAGTGACTATAAAGTATAAAGGAAGCCTAAGGGGGGTTGTTGCTGGCCTGACAGCGGTAAGGGGGCCCTGGGTGTTACTAATTGGAGGGGTGCCGAGGGGGAAACCTTGTTATCTCTTAATTGCTACGACCCTCCGCACTGTTTTGCATCGATAAGAAGAACCAGCCACTCCTCCCCGAACTTTTGTTTCATCTGACTGTATGTCTGTATCTAGCGGCACGATCGATCGATGGAAATTGCTTGTTGTTTGAAAATTGCGGTGACCCTTTGTACGGATAATCTCTCGTCTTCTTTTCTTTGACGCGTCACTCGACGATATTTGCATACCGATGTAACCCCTGTAACGAGTCATTCGAAGAGTTATTGAAAATTATTTCATTTTGCATTCTACCTCGACGTTCTCCCTTTTCCCTTCCTTTTCTTTTTTTTTTTTTCAAGTGGTTTTATCTCGTGTTGCTAAATTCACGTCCAATGAATTTACGAGCACGTCGGCGTTGTTTGCATCCGAAATATTCTACCAGAAGATAAATCACGCGCCGATATTCATCGCGAAATACAATTTTTAGTTTTCGAATTTCGCGCGGCTCGGTGCGCTACCACATGACGATGCGGAAAATACTCCTATTTCGTATGCTTTGATTTTAATATTTCACGCATTCTTCCAAACAACGTGTATCGTACCATACAGGTTCGTCTTTGAAATTGTTTCTGATTTCGCTTCATAAATTTCAAATTAAAAATTGAGACGCTTCCTGAAAAAGCTTCCTGTTTATCGATCTATGGTATATATAGATCGATATATATATAGCACTTCCTACAATATGGCAAAAAATATTTTCAGGAAAAGTTGATCCGTCTTGAATCATCTATAAATTACTAAAAATCACAAAAATACTTCTTTTTATAAAAGATGTAGTTCCTTTGTCTTTCTTAAATGGCACGATGTATTTTTGATTTCATGATATTGTAGCTGATGTGAAGACAAATTCAACGACCTAAATACCATGACTTTCGGATGAGCATGAGCTGAGTTCATTTATTCATAGGTTGTTCATACACGTTTATAGTAACGTTCGTACTGTCAACATATTGCAATAGTAAAAATTATTGCTTCCTTCACTAGATTTATCTTCATTAGAGTTTTATGCTCTTTTGTTGACGGCAAAACAGCAAACTCTATAGAAAAGCTTCAAGATAAAATAAAAGATGCATGCGGGGAAGTAGATCCACGAGGTTCATTTTCTTTTACACATCAAACTTTAGTGAATAGAGCGGAACTTTGCGTCGTGCAATTGAAAAGTGTCGTGCAATTCAGACGTTAGTTATAAGCACGATATATACAAATATTCACGGATAAGAAGTTCAATGTACAATTCCATGTAAAAAGGTTAAAGCAATTCCGTTGAATAAAAAGTACTTTGGTAATTTGTACTGTTGCAATTTCTTGATAGCACAAACGTTATTGCAAACGTCTGACCCAACACGCCCCACTAAACCAAATTTCATACGTTAATGACCAGTGAATCAATGAATTGAATACTTCTAAACTCATGGTCATATGGAAGTCATAGTATTCAGGATGTTGAAATCGTTTTAACATCAGCTGTAATACCATGAAATCAAAAATATATCGTTCCATATAAAAAAATTAAGACCTTGATTAGTTATAGAAGAAAGCATTTTTCTGTGATTTTAAGTATTGCATCTTGTAACTCAAGCAAAGTAATTTGTAGCTGATTGGAAGTGGGTTAACTTCCGTTTATGACATCTTTTTGCTACGTTGTCGCAAGTGCTTCAAAAATCGTGCACACAATTTCGCAATACACATTGTATACATATATAGGGTGCTTCGCTTAACTGGGAACGGTAGAACATGACACATGTAGGGATTAAAGTTATCAAATGTTGCTATCAAATCAGTTGTTATCAAATCTTTTTTTTGCAGATCCAGTAGCAGGATGCAAATTTGTAAATTGCAAACGATAGAAGATATCAAAAAACAGTTTGAAATTTGAAACTTCTTCAACGTTTCAACTATTCACATAGAGACTACACTCGATACGTAGATATACAGGGCGTTTCGTTTAACTAGAAACGGTAAAATATCTCACGAGTTATAAAAAAATGTTCGAAAAAGGACATCATACGATGGAAATTATTTTTTGCAGTAATGGAAGAGATTTCAAGATCAACTTATTTTTTTACATTAATCGATCCATCTCGGTATTTCCTATAAAAAATGGTATTAACCTATTTATGTCGAAAAATTATTCGTTTGGCAGATATTTTAACTTTGATTTGTCGCGTGAAAGACGAAAGACACCTATACGTTGTAACGTATGAAAGACAAAGATAATCCGAGATGGATCGATTGATGTATTAAAAAATGTACGATGACTTCTTTAAAAATAAAATTAACCTTGAACCCTGGCCCCTACTACTGGATTTGCAAAAAAATAATTTCCACCTTATGATGTCCTCCTTCGAATATTTTTTTGATAACTTTGATCCCTCAATTAAGTCAGATATTCTAACGTTTTCAGTTAAACGAAACACTCTGCATAGCTACGTGCCGAGTGTAGTTTCTAAGTGAACAGTTGAGTAGTTAGAAAATTTTCGAATTACAAAGATTTCACATTTTGAACTGATTTCTGATATCTTGTGTCCTATGGAGATATGTATAATTTTGTGTGCTAGACTAGATTGGCCGCGTAGTAGTGACACACGTATGTGAATATGAGTGTGTGGAAGTATGTGTATGCGCGGCGTCTCAAAAAACAGATGAATATAACTGTTCCGTTGGTTGTGTGGTATGGAAGACGGTGAGACACAGAGACTGCTGAGGCGCGTGCAAATGTATATCGACGAAGATCCTGGAAATCGTTTATTAAATAAATCTAAAACTATTTTATTATGAATTCTAAGTGTAACCTTAGTGTTCCTTTGCTCTTATTTCGGCAATTAAGATCCACAATTCTCAACATGTCCTTTACAATTTACAGGCACTTAAATAAAACCTGATACTCGGATACAATGCAATATTCTCTTTTTAAAGTAAAAAAGTAGCACTAACCAAAAATAATAAAATTCCTTGGTTGATCCACTGAACAACTGTGCAACGTTTCATTACAATCGACGTGTATCGGTCATCGATGTTCCTTTCTAATTGTAAGTTAAATTTTACGCATAGACAAACTCGAAGATGGTATCCCGCTAGGTGTAGCCATCCACATGTTAATTAACAATAAAGTTAAAAAAAAAATGACCGAATGTTCAGCTAGATAAAGTGTAAAGTACAAATTAAATCATTGAAAAAAAAATTCTTCACATAGAAAGAGCGGAAAAGTTTTATACTCGTTTTAGAAGAGGAATCCAGATAAAGTAAAATAGTGTTGGAAGAGAGAGAGAGAGAGAGAGAGAGAGAGAGAAAGAGAGAGAGAGGAAAAGGACAGAGTGTTCAATTTTTCTCGATGCCTAATCGGCTTGGGTCTTTGATATAATCGTGTCGGTCCGCGGGGAGCATTCTAGCTTACGCTTTAATAAAGTCTCCTCCTTCGCCTCCGAAGAACGACCAAGGAGACGCTTCGAGGGAAAAAATAAGTTTCCCCGCTGTTTTGGAAACGCGAAGGGAGTTGGTTCTTGGCAGCTGTGAAAACTCGCGGCAATTTCTGGTATGGAATGGCGATCAAAGTCGATTTATGCTGCCTCGAATATCATCGCTATCTTTCAAAAGGAATAATATTCTTTGTCTACGCTGATAAATTCAGAAAGGAAATTTCATTCGACTTCACCGTCTTTAATCTTACTTCTTACTATTTGATCTATCTTCTTAGCTTATTTTTTTCACACTTTTCACAATGTACAGAACGAAGATACGGGGATATTTAAAAATATCTAAATAAGATATCTAAAGATAGGTAAATATGAAGATATTTTCTTTACTACATATTTTTATCTCACTTTCATATTAAATAAGAGAAATATTTTACGGAAGCTTCTTAAAACATTTTAGTACATTCATTTCCCTAAAATTTATCGTCTAAAAATGTTGAAATAATGTTAATTATGATTCATAAACAGGGCACCTTGTCGTATCGACTGGAAAAACGCTTCCACACCAATTTTGAATAATTAAGTAAACCAAAGATTTTCTTGATTATAATTTACTTCATTTTTACACTCGTCGCTTTTAACGTTCAATGTTTATACTCGTGACAAAAATAACTCAAACTTTGTAAATGTGCTTTGCATTTGCCATAAAGTTTATACATATATGCAGGTATATATAACTTTAATTCTAATTGTAACCTATAAACTCAAACTTTAATTGACATAAAAATGAGAATTGCCAAATATAGTGTACGTACAGTAATCAACTTTATATACAGAATATTTACACACAGATTGCCTATCGTAAAGTTGTCCTTAAAATTTGATTTGATCGAGATGAAGAAATTATTATGTATTACAGACTTCTGCGGTATAACGAAACGTTAGATTCCAAATAAATAACATTCCTAATTGGACGTTTAGTGGAGCAATTAGAGAAAAATATCTAAGAATGGTCAATAAGTCGTCGATAAAGAGACGTGCAAGCAATAAGCTTTAAGTATCCGTTTATTCTCAGAATATTCACCATCCATTCACCTGACCATAAGTATAGTTTCCTCACAATCTAGTCTTTGTAAATATTTTGAACAGTATGAAATACGCTATAGTCTTGCAAAAACTATTTGAAAGAACAGAATAAGGTGCTCAAATTTCATACTCCGAAAGTTTTTTTAACATCTATCCAAAACTGAATCCGTTTCTTAATCTAACAAAATTTGTATAATTATCTTGAAAATTTAACAACGAAGGTCTGTAATCAGATTATAAAAGTCAATTTATAAAAGTCCATACAAACGGAGTAAAAAAATATATGTAAACATATGCGTTTTTAGGTTGTTAAAAAAGGTGTTCCTATTTCCTTCTCCTCAGTTTCAGTTAGAGAATATTTATATTATTCGCCGCTTATGCACTCGAAATATGTTTTATTATGAAACTATATCAGATTTTTTAATTTGAGATGTAGATATGCACAGCATATAACAGAATCGAAAGCATCGTCCGAAAATTACTCATTACATATAAAACAGATCACATTTTGATCCGCTTCGCTTTCACTCGATGACTCTATTTCAAATTTCTTTCTGAAAAACGCGTTCCTAATTTCGTTCCCAGCTATCTACATAGGGGCACGACATTAGGCAAAGTCATTTTTTAATATAATTGTCAGTTCTGATCGATAAATGACAGGACGAGATGACCACTTCGCAATATGGAAATAGAAGCAACATATTATGCGTCACTAAAACTAAATGCTAGAATTACGTACTTTAGACGTTGAAATACGACTTCGAATATTAAGAATTCCTCTGTTCTTGCTGTCGTCTAATTAACGGCATTTTTATTTTAAATTCCAATTGCCGTTTGCAGACTGAAGCAATTAACAACAGAGATTAATCAGTGGACGAGATTTGGCACACTTATCCTATATTACGAAAAAGACGAAGATTTCTTCGAGAGCAAACATAGATAGAAGACTGAAAAGGAAACACCCAATAGATCTCACAAAGGATATAACCTAATAAACACGATGATGGAACCCTGCTGGGGGTAACCATCCACATGCTATATTTTATACTCTAAGATAAAATATTTTACCAAATGTCCTACTGGACAAATTGTAAAAATTTTAAAATAAAATAAAATAAAAGAAAAGAAAATTTCTCCGAGAAACGATCGTTAGGTTACCCAACAGATAACAGAAAGAGAAGTTTTCAAATTTCCTTAACTTTTGCAGATTTTCAAACGACCAAATATAGCGGAGTCTCGATTATCCTAGTCCCGTTTCATCGAAGTTTCGTGTTATATGAGGTACTTTAAACTTTGACATAACCTCATTCTTTTTCAAAATTTTGACTTTTAACACGACTACGAAAATGTAAATAGCGAGATACTGTGAAAGCAAACTTTCAACCAATCAAATAATTAATTTATAAAATAATGAAATACATGTGCAACATTACATTATCAAAATGTTCTCTAAGATTTTATTCTATGCTTTGTACGGTTTATTTCGTTTTTCTACGATTTATGAACGCTAATAGACCTATCCGTATCATCCACGTTTCCGATTATCCTAGTCCTGTTTAACCGAAGTTTCGTATTATACGAGGTACTTTGAACTTTGCCATAACCTCATTCTTTTTCAAAATTTTGACTTTTAACACGACTACGAAANGTAAATAGCGAGATACTGTGAAAGCAAACTTTCAACCAATCAAATAATTAATTTATAAAATAATGAAATACATGTGCAACATTACAATATCAAAATGTTTTCTAAGATTTTATTCTATGCTTTGTACGGTTTATTTCGTTTTTCTACGATTTATGAACGCTAATAGACCTATCCGTATCATCCACGTTTCCGATTATCCGAGGTAGGTCCGCATCATCTCGGATAATCAAAGTTATACCAAACTAATAAATTCAGTCGCTCAACTTCGACTTCGAGCGGTGCATAGCAATAAGCCTTAACTCGACGGAGTTCCTTAGCAACCAACAAACTGCAAGTTCTTTTAAACATTGTTTGCCGTGTCGTGTCATACGTCTGATAGAAATAACGTCGCGTTCATAGCGGATGGCGAAATCCCCGAAGCAAAGGGAGGGTGGTATTTTCAGCGGAACGCAAACACCGGCAAACCGAACAAATTGGCAAACAGTCAGCGATGTGCAACCGTGCGAAGCAATTACGGATTTTGCGTGAACGACGCGTGCAAACTCTTTATACACGCGCGAAAAGGACCGACAGAATTTCCTTGAGCCACGGCACAATGGCGTAGTCCAATGGCTTTCCTATTAATTCTGAAAAAAAGAGGAGAATCAGCACGTGAATGTAATGCGTTTCTCACTTTCTTACAATCAATGCGAAGGCCCATCGGTCTAGAAGAATGTGATGTAATAGCAAAAACGATAAAAGGTAGCAGAAGAAAAAGGAGAAAAAAGAAGACTAAATCGAACAGCAAAAGAGTTACTTCGTGAATTCCATAATTTTATAATTCAATTATGTGTCTCTCTTGTTATATTGTATATTGGGAATGTATATGTATGTTACACTTAGACTTTGAATTCTGTCAGAATTTAATATTCCGAGCAAATTATAATTTTAACGTGTAAATCTTTTTCACCGACAATTTTGTCTTATACCAGCTTCGATTAATTAATTCGACGATTAACTGTATGCTGGTTAAAACTGGTTGTTATTTCTAATTAATAATAATTTGGATCAAGAGCTTCTTACCAAGCCATTATGCATAATTGGTTTCGGATAATGATCGGACAAATATTGCCAGATTTTGGCAGCTCACTGTAAGTCAAATAGTCAAAAATATATAATAAATATATAAATAATGTACGTAATATAATATAATAACGAAAATATAATAAATATATAATAAAATATATATGAATAATATAAAATGTAAATAAGAATATACCATGAAAGTAATAATATATCACAACATTTAATCGGTGCAAGCATCATACGTAGCTTACGCTTGTCAAATTATTAGGTTATCCGAAAAGTTTCTTTCGTTTTATGAGGAAATAATAGACGCACAATGTTTTTTGTTTTATATTATTTTGTCGAATTACGTACGATCCATTTTGTTCTGTTGAGATAAACACCGCGACATATCACAGACTTGGTTTCACATTTGTATGAAGGTGTACTGTTGTAAAAAAAACGTTTGCGAAAGAAAGACACTTTCCGGACAACCTAACATATCTACAAAATGATAAATTCGCATGGACATCCGCAGCAAAGTCGCAGGTCTTTCTTTATTAAATTGCAGTAATTGTAGAAATATCAATCTGTATTAATTTTAATTAAGCGAGACACCGACATATTTCTGTCTAACGTGACGTAATTGTTAATGTGCCCACTCGGTGATGAAATCTGTATGGCTGCCTACGCCACTGGCTACCTACTGAACCTGCTTCGAATCAGGAACGAGTGAACAGTAATTGGAGAGCGAACCGACAACAGGGGGATTATACTCGCGTTTCTAATGAGACGACCGAGAACTTGACCCTTGTACAAGTATGCTTCACGCCCTTCTCGAATTTATTTTCGCTGTTTTGCGTTTTAGATTGACGATAAACCTTTTTATACCGCACATATACATATACATGCAGGCTGGCGTCAGATTTGTATCTTTATTTCCCTTTCACGCCACGTGTGTTTCACCGCACGTACTATCATATCATTAAGAATCTACTTTTTATGGCATTGATACACCGATATTTTCACTAAAATACACTACAACTGGTCTTGGAAATTCCATTATTTTACATCGAAACGTTTAAAATATACTGGCTAACTAGTGGAAACTCTAAACTCAGCATAGAAAATAAACTAAAAATCTACAAAATGATAATAAAACCAATTTGGACGTGCGGAATACCGCTATGGGGAACAGCAGCAATGAGCCACATAAATAAACTAGAGTCGCCACAATCGAAGATACTGAGAATAATAGTCAACGTCCCATGGTATATCAGAAATGAGGATATACGTAAAGACTTAAAAATACCAACGGTCAATGAAAAATCGACAGGTACGCAGAAAAATACAAGGAAAGAACGACAACACATCCAAACCAGCTGGCTGCTGAAGCGAGCAAAACTCTCATAGAAAGAAAACTAAAAGGAAAATACTTCACTGACTTCACTAAAGAAATAAAATAGTCAAACTCGAAGATGGTGTCCTGCTGGGGGTAGCCATCCACATGTTATTTAGCAATTAAGTTAGAAAAATTTACCAAATGTCCAGCTGGACAGATTGTAAAGTACAAATTAAATAATAAAAAAGAAAAAAAATAGTAAACGCTGTTCAATTACAAGTATACGCACAAACATACAATTACAACATTCGAGCCTCTACATATTCGCATGTTAGCACAACGTTGACTTCTATGTTCTATATTTGAAATAGATTCGGGTGAAACAGTAAAAATGTTTTGCAGTTGTGTTGGACTATTTCAAGAAGGGAGTGCCAGTGTGTGGTATGTGACTGGGAAAATTTAATCAACGTACTGTAAATGTTCCTTTACGCATGGATTGTAACATGAATGGGACAGGGGCATGGCAATCATTTACTTAACATGAGTAGACGACAATTTCCTGGTTTTTTTTTTTTTTATAGATTAGCAACAGCTAGTTTTTTGAAGAGTAAATCGGAGATATAGACGTGTCTTCGTCAGGAAGAAATTAATTAAATTATATATTTATTACAACAAGAATTATTATATCTTTTTATTTATTGCCTTTAAGCAACAGCAGTGTATCGAAGCATAGCCAGAAAGTAAAATACTTTTGACTTAAAATAAACCGTTGTTCAAATATTTAAAAAAAACTTGACTAAAAGTGAATTTTCATGTCCCAAAAATATTCAGGCGTTTTAGGAATTGACGTTAAGAAAACTGAAATGGCAATTGTTTTAGAGTTTAATATTTTGTACGGTGTCCTTTTTGTTCAATAACATGTTTTAATAAAGTTAATACGTCGAAGGTTATTCTTTTATTAGTAATCGACGCTTTACTTCATTCCTTTATTAAAAAAATTTATTATTTTTCCTTAGTGTGTGTTGTTGTTTTTTACTAATTCTACAGTCCAGTTTATTCCATAGTAATGGTGAAATTTGTATAAAAAAAACTCGTTATCTTAGTTTGAGAACATAAAAGTTATGCATCTGTTAATATCTTTTTCATGCGCTATATTGCAAGTTCAATTTACCAAATGTTCAGATGGACAAATTGTAATATAATTGTCAATACTCGTTAGGCAAATTGTTTTAAATGTGAAAAACAGCACGACAATGAATGGTCTGCACTGGTCATTATTATTATAATCAGTCGATCTGGGTTATCTGCAAATGTTTATTCGTCTATTAGGTCAGTTGGCTGTGTTCTTTTAAGCCTACGCGGCATACATTGATCGTATATGTTATTGACTAACATATTGATTAACACGAGTTTCTATTCTTTCTTTGTAACTGCTGGTTGCTTTAATTATTTATTTCCTTATTGTGATGATGTTTAATCTGTTGTTGTTGTGATGATGATCTTTCCTCATTTCTTCGTTTCTAACGAATCATACGGCGCAAACGATTGGGCGTCAGACAATAGACTGTTGGGTCTCAAGTTCGTCTGTTACTCTTCGCCACCACTCCCCATTGTGGCACACAGTTTCGCCTCGAAATAAGCAACACGCTCAAGACAGGCCAGTTGCTTTAATAAGCACATACACATACAATACCACATCGCAGATGTTTATATATTTTTGGGAACTTCAAGATTTCAAAAATCAGCAGAGCGCATATAATATGCAAAAATATATATTAATCTTTTATTTAGTTGTTTAATTATCAAGTAATCGTTATTTATTTGTTAACTTCAAATTTATTATTTTTATTATTTTTTATTTATTTTTTATTTTAATTTTTATTTAGATTCCATTTCCTTAATTATATTTATAAAAATATAAAATTGCATAAACATCCTCAAGCTACTTATTACGAGTCAGGTATATTCAACTTGACTTTTTTCTGGAACAGGGCAAGAAAGAACTCGGAGAACGAACTAGAGACTCGAGATAGCGGCAAATCAAAAAATGATCGGCTGAGCAGCTATAATGCGTCAGACTCGCTAATACCAGAGCGAGGAAGCTTTATACATATTCTATTCGCTTTCGACTGAACGATGTCACCGTTCGTTCGATCACAAAATTTATGGCTTTTTACTCGTTTCTGGGTCTCTCGGTCTGTCGATGACTCCAAATAAATAAGAGTTACTTATTTGAATTCAGAAACTAGTTGCTTATTTGGATCCAAAAACTAGTTACCTACTCCGACTCAGGAACCAATTGCTTGTTTTGACTCAGAAACCAATTATTTATTTCACATCAGAAACCAGTTGCTTATTTGGATCAGAAACCGGTTAGTTATTTCGAAGAAAACCTTGACCATATGGCTAGATTAGCTTTATTATAATTTTATAGATCTGCAATCTATTTTTCATACCATGCTTTGCTCTTTTGCCGATCAGCCACGCCACGTATCTCTTGTTTAACCAAATCTGTTTTGGATTTTTAGGATAATGTGCCTCTTCCATGTCAATTTGCAACTCAAATGCAATCCCAAATAATACTAACATGTATCAACTTTTATCTATTACTATATTATTATATCATATTATTATATTATTACTATTTTTCGTTATTACTATCGAGAATCGCGATGCTATGAAATCTTACGCTAGAAACAGATAATCCCGAGGAACCGGGTCTCGCGTTCACATCCTGTGCACCGTATAATATTCTGTTGCTTTGATGATAGGGCTACATCAACAGAAGAACATATCCGGCCTCTATCGAACGGAAACATAAATTTCCGTACGATTTAACCATAGCGCGGGAAAAGTAATTTGGCCAGCAATTAAGAGAGAATGGCGAGAGCGGAGTCGAAGCCAGTACGGAAGGTATAGAAAGCTGCTAAATAATATACACAGCCTTATCCTTCCCTTCAATTATCCCTGCGTACGTTCTTATGCCGCAGCATAACGGTCGGCTCTCGCCATTAGCAACCCGATATCGGATCGGTTGCGAGGGAACCTTTCGCCTTTGATATAGTTTATTTCGATCGTTTAAAGAGAGACAACACGAAATTTCGTTGTTGCTTATCGATCTTGCTCGCTAAAGTCTGTGAAAAGTGACCGAATTAACTCTGCTGCACTGGCCTCGTTCGTTAAAGGTCCTGTCTCACATTTTTTCCATTTCATTCGAGACATCGCACGTGTATTTTAGGAGCGTCATGATACGAAATAATCGAAAATCTTGGTGCAAAAACCGATCCGAGCAAGTGCAGATTTTAAAAGTCGTGGGGAATTGAATAAAACTGAATCAAATACGACTTGCTTAAGCAATTGCTTTTTTAACGAAAAAAGGCATTAATGTGACGAATGGTACAGAAAATGATACTTTTTACGTTTTTGAAAAATGTCCCTGGAAAATCTTCCTTGATATTTGGACTTGTCCGGTTCATGTACCAAACTACTGGAAATTTGAAATGAAATATTTTGTTTCTTCGCATCTTTATATTTACATCACCTTTTTTCGTGTTCTACAATCAGTTTCCCAAATAAAACACTGACAACTGATTGGCACGTATTTACTACCAGGTGATTGATATGATTCTTGTCAGTTCGCAGACATTTCGAATCGATAAGAAGAAAGACACGCAATTAATAGAAAGGTTTTACTAAACGTTTGAAACAATTGGCTGATAGATTAACGCTACTGTATTTTAGTATAAAATCCGGCCGAATCCTGGACATGGCCGATTCTTCTTCCTAAAGATCACATGGGTAAGTCCAGAAATTGTTACGAACGCATTGGACTTCTCTGATTCTTGCACCGATCAATCGGCGATGTATAAAAATATATAAAACTTCAACAAGTACAATCTTTGTAAAAGGTGGACTTGTCCGATTTTTGCTTCAATATCTTTCATTCTATTCAATTCAATTGAATCCTGTGTGAATATCAAAATTGTCAAGAAGAATCTCAAGGGCTAAAAATGGACAATGAGTAATAATTTGGCCATTAGTTTCTAAAGTCTACTATCTTATTCGTCCGAGAACGTTATATCGGGATTCTGTAGTGGCGTGCGAATAAAGAGCAGAAATATATTTCGTAGCATTCGATGCTCATCGACAAATGGACAGTCCTCGTTCATGTAAAGGAAGCACACAGTCGCGTGTACGCATGTTATATTTGCGTACGTCCTCCAGGGTAACTTCAGAAGTTTACCCTTAATCACGAAATGGACTTGGATTGGAAATGGCAAACTCTCCATCCCGCGCCGCTCAAACTTTAGTTAGTGACACTCGATGCGCTTTGAAGTTGAACGAGCTTTGCTAGTGCTCCCCCTCTCCATCCATGATCGTGCTTATTAGCGAAAATGCCTCGACCTGTTCGACCGATTCTTCCGGTATCGAACAGCTTTCAGATAAAATCAGCCTTTTCACTGATGTAGGACGATTTGAATAATTAGAAACGTTTAATTAAACTAATGTGAGAGTAGGTATATATGTAGATGGGATATTCACTATTCCTCTTTGTTGTATCTATTTGCTGTATCGGTTTTTGAATGAAAGAAATTTCTTCGTGCGAGTTTCATTTCTGCCGAAGTTTCGTATTATTCGAGGTGTGTGGAGCTTTAGCGTAATTTCATTTTTCCCAAAATTTTAACACGAACAGTACGAAAGTTGTTAACAGCCAGATATTGTGAAAGTAGATAATTAAATTTTCAACCGATAAGATAATTAATTAAATGCCAATACGCGTAACAACATTATACTATCAAAAGTTCTGTGAATTTATAAAAGTTTGTACGATTTATGAACACTGTGTTATGAACACTTTATACTCACTGATGCATGTACTATAGAGATGTTTCTATTCCAACCAAGATATTTTTTACTTCTGACACCCAGATACGTAATTATATTTATATCACGATTTTAACATTTTACACTTCTCACCGCTAATTGCAAATCTCTTGCGTGCAAGTGATCGGATCTTTCGGAAATTAGAGGATTTACTTTCAATTACACACAGGTATTCAGCATTCAGGAATGGCTATTATATAGTGCTGTGAATGATTATAGACTCAAAGACGTTTCCTGCATTATTTCTTCGATATTTCCAAGAAACCACTTGAATATGTTAAGTGAAATTGTTTTTGTAAAGAGAAAATTGGACGCTGTAGGATATCAGAAGATGTTCCATGCAGAATTATTGCCTTTCATAACCGAAATGGAAGGAAAAAGGACAATTTTTTAACGAAACAATGCTCCTCTTCATAAAGCAGTAAGTACAAAAAAGTGGTTTCAGGATTTCTGAATAGAACTGTTATCGTATCCAGCATTGAATCGTAAGCTGAATCCGATCGAGAAACTGTGGAGGAGCTATTTAGCAAAAAAAATTTACGATCAGGAAAAGCCACTTATAGAAAATACATATAATAAAAAAAAATACCAATTTAAAGGAAGAATAAAATCCGCGTGGGTGAATATTCAAAACGAAACTTTAAATAAGTTAGAGGATAGCGCACGTAAGAGATTAATAAAAATAATCAGAAATAAAGAAAAATCCATTAAATACTGAATGAAAAGGTCACAAAATTTTATTTACATCGAGTTTATATTCTTGCAGAGCCACAAACACAGTTTCAAGAGGAAATTTCATTTCTTGGAAACTTTGAAAGAAGAAAATCCTAGTTTAAATTTTTGTATTATATTATAATGTGAAATTATATAAACGGTTTTGTCGATTTTCGTTTTGATATTACAAAAAATATAAAAACGAGTCTATATTTATGATTTATTCACGGCATTGTATAATAACTAGTCAAAGACACGCTAATTTTAACACGCCTAGCGTGGAAATTTCGTCGCTGACGATTATGATTCGCGTGTTAGATTCGGAAGTAGCTGGAATTCTTCTTACTGTCGTAGTCGGTTAGTTTCGTGTCTGATTTCTGGAAGGCTTCCTTGCAATACAACCCACGCAACCAGAAAAACCAAGAAATTGTGCTCCGTATCATGTTTCCAAAGTTATTATCTGATTCGACATAAATTTCGTATCGCCTGATCATGTAGCAATTTATGACGCAGTTACCCAAGCTTCAATAAACGTAATTTTCTTAATGTTGCTTAAATTAAGGAATGACAATGGATTATTTCGCGAAACTCTGGTCCAATTAATGGCGAAAAGAAATGTCACGGGACATGATATTGGAATTGCAAAGTATTAGGTTGCTTCAAAAGTTTCTTTCGTTTTAGAAGTAGATGCACAACATTTATAATAGATGCACAACATTTTTTGTTTTATATTATTTTATTAAATTATGTATGATCCATTTTATTCTATTGGAACATCATCTTGTTCTATTTTTAATAAAGGAGACGGAGAGTTTTAAAGCTACGTGAAGTTAACGACATCTTTCCTGACAGGCTAGAAAAATTTACCGAATATCCAACTGGACAAATTGCAAAGTACAAATTAAATAAAAAAAAGAAGAAGAAAAAGAAAAAGAATCTTTCCTGGCAGAAAAAACATCGCATAAAAATAAATGACGTCCTGGGGTATCAAATATTATACTCCGTGCAAATATGGGAAAAGATAATTGAAACTGTAAATAAAGTAAATTGAATTTCTTTGTATTTCTTTTTAATAATTGTCAACATTTGTTACATTTTGCTTCAACGCAAAAAGGTAGTTTACGCAAAAATAGATCTACTGCCTTATCACAAATCTTAAGAAACTTATATGCAGTAAGCTATAAACTTAACGTGTAGATATAAAGTTTTATGTGAATTTGCTGCAAATTCGTTGTTTGATATTTATTTTTATGTTATAGAGCAGTATTACATGTAGCTTCTTGCAGAAAATATTTTCTATCCTTATCTTTTTCATGCTCCAGTTCCTTGAAATTGCACATTATACATTTTAAATTATAATACTTTTATAATACTACTTTTTATAACACCTTTACGCATTATAGGATTTATATGTTTTTAGTAGAAATTTAAACTTAGATGTTTGTTAATATATCTTGTACCATAAAATAGCGTACACACGGTAATTTTAAAAAATTTCTGACCAAACAGTAACTTTTTTTTTTATTTATTTAATTTTTACGTTACGATTTGTTCAGCTGGACATTCGGTAAATTTTTCTAGCTTTAACTTGGAAATATTCTTTTTAATATCATTATCCATTTAAGACATTAATAATTTGTCTTAGAAGGAACTTGGTAAAATTTGAAATATATGCTGCAACTGCTAAGACTTGACAAAAGTAAAATTATATGCTGCACTCGTGCGATGCATTAATTTCAAGAATCTTTTATCTCAACGGCATAATGTAATCCCGCCTGCAGCAGAAACTTTTAACAGCCGCTATATCACGATGTAGAGATATTAAAATCTGTAGCGAACATTGTTTACTCATTATTTATCAATAACGCATATACATGCATTAATTGTTGAGGTTTTATCTCGGAATAGAGAAAGGAAATTTTTTTATTATTTAATTTGTACTTTACAATTTGTCCAGTTGGACATTTGGTAAATTTTTCTAATTTGATTGTTAAATAACATGTGAATGGCTACCCCCAGCGAGATACCATCTTCGAGTTTGACTATATTATTTTTTTTGACTATATTATTTATTGATGAGGTCAGTGGGGTGTTTTCTTTTTAGTCTTTTTTCTATGAGAGTTTGGCTCGCTTCAGCTGCCAGCTGGTTTGGATGTGTTGCCGTTCTTTTCTTGTATTTTTCTGCGTACCTACCAATTTCTTCTTTAACCCTTAGTATTTTTAAGTCTTTGCGTATGTCCTCGATTCTGACATATCATGGGACGTTGACTACTGTTCTCAGTATCTTCGAGTAGCGACTTTAGTTTATTTGTGTGGCTCATTGCTGCTGTCCCCATAGCGGTATTCCGTACGTCCCTTCTTCGTTAATTGCTGGTAATTTTTATCAACTTTTAATTTGTTAAGAGTGAGATCCTCGTTTATATGAATTTCTTTAAATTTTAGTCTTAATCCTTTGCACTCGTCGATCTCTTCGGACGGGCGTAGTAGCAACTCGGGAACTGCTAAAAATTAGTTTTACTCTCGTTTTGTAGATTTTTAGTTTATTTTCTATGCTGAGTTTAGAGTTTCCACTAGTTAGCCAGTACATCTGTCTCCTTTTTATCTGTATTTTGTCCATAACTGATTTAGTATGTTGTTTCAATGTAAGTTGTGCAAAAGTGGAGTCATATCTAAGTGGAGTCATATAGGAAAAAGTTGTGCAAAATACCGATTTTTATAGTATATCCAAAAATCGTCGAAATCGGAGGGTAGTCAGTCTTTCTACAGTTCCACCCGAAGAAGGACAAAGACTCAAAGAGACGGATGTATAGCATTTCCCAAAATGTTTTCAACGAGAATTATACAACTCTGAGAGGCAATGGATTAACACTTTGCACTCGAGAGGCTATTTTCCGTCACCACGGCGTTCCGTGTGGCAATTCAAGAGGAGAATGAGAGGCAACAGCCCCTATTTATGATAAATTTCGACCTCTCCAATTGATGAGGGCGCAATATTGGTGCGTAAACAGGTTCCTTAGCTCTTTATATTGTTTGTTATGAAGTGTAAAGTGTTATACTGTAAGATTGAGATGAAATATTTATGCTCAAATTCTTCCGAAACTATGGTTCTGGCAACGTCTGCGACGTTAGTTCAGATTCGACGATCGTGACAGAAGCATTATAGTTTCGTAAATTTAGAAGCTCTAAAAAAGTGGATTTGGAAATTTGTTTAATTAATTTATATATTCTGTAAAAAAGCAAAAGAACGAAAGGCCACTTAACCACCTGCGATTTATAAAAATTTTAGTAGACCAGTTGAGAGGAGATATTCGACAACCGCGAGATCAAGCTTTCACGTCGACTGCTAATTGTGATGAAATTCGGTTAAATGGAAAGCTCCATGTAATTTTAACAGGAAGAAAAAAGAATTGTAAGAAGAAGGACACGAAACAATTTATAATTGCGATACTTGTCCCGACCAAGGAAGCATCTTGGCAAATTTTATAAATTATCGTAAAAAAAATACAGAAAGATATAAAAAAATGTTATGTTCAAAAATGCAAATATATATAGATAATTAAAATATAATGTTTTTTAAGTTAATTTTTATATAAAATCATTTTATATTACCTACAAGACACTTGTCACATACGCGCAAAATCACCTCGAATTGCCGCTACGCCCGACCGAAAAGGCCGTCGAATGCAAAGGGTTAAGATTGAAATTTAAAGAAATTCATATAAACGAGGATATCGCTCTTAACAAATTAAAAGTTGATAAAAATTGGTAGCAATTAACGAAGAAGAGATATTTAGATTTTCCACCGCTCACGATTGCTGACGAGAAACCGTCTTTACGAAAAACCGAGTCATCGAGAATAATGATATATACAGTCCACGTCATAATAGAGTGGGTAGTGCGTAGCAGATGGCACGTGACTCACGCGTTAACCACTCCCGTGATATACTCCGTGAGCCACCCCGTCGCGGCAGCGATTCGTAAATAAATTAGCCTCTATCGGATCTCGAGATAACGCGTTATTTATGGTCAGCTCGTGACGGTGCACCCTTAGGAAAAAGTGGCGGGCCACAGGTAAAGTTGATCGCTCGGCTCGCTTAATCTTAATGCAATAGAAGGGATCGACACGAGCCGCTTCGTGAATCGGGGTGCGTTCAGGTAGAATAAGTGGACTTGGCGGTTCGCCGTTTAACAACGATCATTTTTCCATCCATTGCATTGTCGGACGCCGTCAGTTTTATGTTTCCTTCTAATTTCGAATCACGAGAGAACCGAGTACACAATTATTTGCACCTTTTACTATTACAAGGCTATTCAGGTATATGTATCATTGAAAAGTAAGTGAAGAAGACAAATTATGGGAGATGAAATTGAGAAGTTTTGATTTTTTGTTAGAAAATGTTCTACATAGCAATGAGTATATCGTATTACAGAACTTCAATGCAATTTTTATTTGTAAGTAATTATTAATAATGTTAGAAAATAGTAACTCAACGTTGCCTTTGTAGAAAGAATATAAGTGCTAGTGTACGTTAGTTAATTGTTTGTAGATTTTTGTCTATGTCATCTACCTAAATGGATTGATCATTGATTTCCTTTTACGGCTAGGAGGTGGCACATACAGGTTTTTCTGCAGATACACTTCTTTTTCATCAATTTGGACTACTTTAAATGCATAAGCAGTTTTCTTTTCCTCCTGAAAAACTTGTTTCGTCGCACGTAGGTAATTTTTCACAAACATCCTTCAATTAATATTCCACATCAAAAAAAATAAATATTAATTTTACAGATATATTTATCATAAGAATGTAACATAAATAATCGAAGGTAATAAAAATAAATTCCAAACTGAAATGAAAATTAAAAAAATGACGTAATTCTCTAAGCTAAAGAGATCTTCTTTCGTCTGACATTCTAACTGCAAGTTTCTGCGTATCGCTTAAATCACGTAGAACTAATTTATCGACTTCGACTCTTTCTATAATTTCATCTTTATACTCGTCTTTACGCGTGTCTTAATTCTTCAGCATTCGATTCAACTTTCTTCATTTTCGCCATGTTCAGGCGTTTCAAGCGAAAAGTGTCAAAAGCCAGAAACTGTAATTCCACGTAAGAAAATTACTTTTCCTGCTAATGATGATCGACATATCTCGTGCACCTGGAATCCACGCGTTCCAAGAAAAGGGGAGATATATTCGCGAAAATGTCACATCCGATATTGCTTTTAAATTGGGTTTTCGGTCGTGTTTTACGACAGTTCAAACAACTCGATGACGTTCTTTCAGTTTAAGTTTTCTTCGAAGAACAGAACTCGGACTAGATGATTGTCCATTTCAACGAATACGAGGTAAAATGGTAAAAAGAGGGGTAGAATACGTGCAGAATAGTCGGTAGAAATAGAGTAAAATACGTGAGCGTAGGGGTCTTTGTTATCGATCAGCAAGCCAGGTGCACCACGCCCACTTATCAATTAACAACATTTCAAACGACCATGACGAAACTTTTGGTAAAACAGAAGTCGCAGTTATTTCTGTTTGATGTGATATATGGCATGATCGAACGAGAGATTTGTGCTTTTAAGAACCATAAAGAAATTTTAATAATACAGTCGAACCTCTGTGAGTCGAACCTTAAGGGAAGAGATAAAATCTTTGAGTTATAGAGGTTTCGACTCAGCGAAATTTCCGAGTAAAGGAGGTTTAACGAACAAAAATTTAACGCACAGAAGCTTTGTACAAAGCCATAATCGAAGACCTCGGTGTAAAAATCGAGCAGACCCAGTTTTTAGAAAAATTGTATTTGTTGAAGTTTTATGTATCTTTATACGTTGCCGATTGATTGAGAACGTAAGTAAATAAAACATTTTTTTATTGGATATTTGGTCAATTTTTTTAAAAATAAAACATGTATACACGCGACCGTGTGCTTCCTTTACATAAACGAGGACTGTCTATTTGTCGATGAACATAGAATGCCGCGAAATATGGTCCGTTTATTTTGGAAGTGGTCCATTTTTTCTTGTTTTGAGGAAATTAAAGGATAACATATTAGTCAATTCAAAGATATAAATTAATTGTGCCAAGTCTGACAATATTTCTATTAATTTATTAATATGTAATTTGATTATATAAACGTCTTTTAAATGAATTTAACTAAAACAATATATATTTACAAGCTGTAAATGGACTTACACCATTTTCATAATTAGTCAATTGTAAAAACCATTTAATTTCAATTATGAAAAATTAAATATCACTTAAAATATATTTTGTATTAATCCAATTTTGTTTATGAATAATAACAAGAAATCAAAATAGGAGTACTATTTTTTATTTTGAACGTTAATTATATTTATATATTGTTAAAGTTAACATAAGATATTGGTATTTTTTGTTTATGCTCTTTATGCTTTGGCAGTGTTTTAAAATATTCATGATGCACAGGAGGTATATAAGATAATAACTGGCATAACTAATATTTTTCGTATGTAATAGGTCTGGCATTGTTATACAAAGACGCCAGGGCGATTCTTTCAAATTTTTGCGGTCTTCCCCGACATGTAGATGATAAATCCAACGTCTCAAATTCTGTGTCCTCCATCGATATTTTATATAAAATAGCATACGGTGCACTTTTGCAAAACCTCAATCAATATATTTTCAGCCAGTTTACCTTTTCTTCGTTAGTATTTTTTCCTGCACGTGTTTGAATTTCGTTTTGTAAATTTTTTGCTGAAACGAAATTCCCTCGTTTCATTTTGTGTAAAACAAATTTTTTATTTTGTCGACATTGTTTTATAACATCATAATAATCCTATGGTGTGTACAAGAAATAGATGCATTTGTCTATGGAAATTGGACATACACCACTTTCATAATCAATCGCTACGCAATTTCTTTCATTGGCCAATTTTAAACTGAACAAAGCATTGACATTTTTTAAGATATTAAATGTTAGCTAGTTATAAATAAAAAGCTAACATTAAATTAATCATAAATTAAATTACAAATTTAAAAAAATGGACTTACATCACTTTCAAAATAAACAGTCCATATATTTCTGCTCTTTATTCGCACGCCACTACAGAATCCCGATATAACGTTCTCGGACGAATAAGATAGTAGACTTTAGAAACTAATGGCCAAATTATTACTCATTGTCCATTTTTAGCCCTTGAGATTCCTCTTGACAATTTTGATATTCACACAGGATTCAATTGAATTGAATAGAATGGAAGATATTGAAGCAAAAATCGGACAAGTCCACCTTTTACAAAGATTGTACTTGTTGAAATTTTATATATTTTTATACATCGCCGATTGATCGGTGCAAGAATCAGAGAAGTCCAATGCGTTCGTAACAATTTCTGGACTTATCCATGTGATCTTTAGGAAGAAGAATCGGCCATGTCCAGGATTCGGCCGGATTTTATACTAAAATACAACGTCAACGATGGTGTTAATGTAGCGTTAATCTATCAGCCAATTGTTTCAAACGTTTAGTAAAACCTTTCTATTAATTGCGTGTCTTTCTTCTTATCGATTCGAAATGTCTGCGAACTAACAAGAATTATATCAATCACCTGGCAGTAAATACGTGCCAATCAGTTGTCAGTGTTTTATTTGGGAAACTGATTGTGGAACACGAAAAAAGGTGATGTAAGTATAAAGATGCGAAGAAACAAAATATTTCATTTCAAATTTCCAGTATTTTGGTACATGAACCGGGCAAGTCCAAATATCAAGAAAGATTTTCCAGGGACATTTTTCAAAAACGTAAAAAGTATCATTTTCTGTATCATTCGTCACATTAATGCCTTTTTTCGTTAAAAAAGCAATTGCTTAAGCAAGTCGTATTTGATTCAGTTTTATTCAATTCCCCACGACTTTTAAAATCTGCACTTATTCGGGTCGGTTTTTACACCAAGGTTTTCGATTACATTCACCTTTTCATAAAGTGTTGGCAATTTAAGCTTTCTCTTAGAGCTCGTTTTATTCGACGTATATAAATGCGAAAGTTAAAGACGCGGGAGACCATGGCAATTACGCGTTCGGCCGACGAAGAACAATTACCTTATACGGATATGAATGGAATTGAAGGCTAAAGAAGCAGGATATCGCTTGTCTTGTTTTTCGCGACAATCTTAACGATCGGAAGATAGAAGACAACATTAAACGATTGGTTCCTTGCATCTTGAGACACGCGGCATAATTACAGGCACACTTCAAGTTGCTGAGGCAGCGGCCAGAGAAGTTCGATTTACAGAGGTAAACTTCGACCTGTAGAGCTCTGGCTATTCTATTAGGTTGGCAACTAAGTGATTACGGATTTTGTGATTAGGTAGTAAGATCAAACCAATAAATTAGAGTTATAGAGGTAAAATAACGCATCTCGGTACGTGGCAAATAATTCGAGTTAACCCTTTGCCATACTTTTACGAGTCTGAGTCGTGATGAGAATTTTGAGCCCAACCTGAACATCACGAATCAGGCTCGTGGTCTAATTTCATGTCAAACGTGAATATCACGAGTCTCACTCGTAGTCCTAATCTCGGGCCAAGTATGAATTTATCGAATGGTGTCTTTTTTCTGAACACGAGCGCAGCTATCTACGCACTCAGTCGCACAATCTCATGTTTCAAGTTCCGGTTCTCTGTTTCCGTCGTTTCGACTCTTTTCCTGACCATTCGGGCGCAACGTTTGGACCCGGAATCTTCCGAGTTAAATGGTATTACTGGCTCACTGGCCGACGCTCAAATCTAAGCACATAGAACAAAATTACCCTATACAATACCGTAATAAAACCTGTCTGGACCTACCGAATCCAACTATGGGGTACAGCAAGCAATTCCAACATTGAAATTCTCCAACGCTTCCAATCAAAAACTCTTAGATCCCTTGTTAACGCACCCTGGTATGTCACCAACGAAGTAATACATCGAGACCTCAAGATTCCTACAGTCAAAGAGGAAATTACTATATATAGCAACAGATACAGCATAAGAGTCAACCAACATCGAAATCCCCTAGTTACTGGATTACTTGATAAGTCGGATCAGATCCGCAGGCTGAAGAGACACTACCCGCTAGACCTAAGCTCAAGATTTAATTAGATATTCTTATTAAGCAATGTTACTTATTTATAATACTTATGTATAAATTATACTTATCTATAATAAGTATTAACTTATTATAAATAATTAACCATGTCACAGCGCCACGCCAGAAAAATTGCTGAAAATTCACAATGCGAGAATTAATTGTAATTTACAAATAAATAAAAAAGAATGGTATGGCAGGGGGTTACGGTGAGTTTTATTTCAACTCCTAAGGATTAAAATTGTAGTCTCATAGTCTTTAGAGGTTGGAGTTATCGAGGTTCGAAGAGCTACTGTCGTTTGACCAACGAAACGATAGAGTAGACATAAAGAAAACGTGATTGCTGCGGCTGCAGCTATTTATTGGCGACTAGTGACACTCGATTATGAGAGTTTACGTTGGTAAGTTCGCTAATTCCGTTAATATGTACAAAATTGTAGCTATTTAATATTGATCAATTGCAGCTGCGAATCGAATTGATTTATTATATTGTGAAACCAACAATATTCTCTCGTGGAAACTGGAAGCACCCAATATGCGAGAATGACGTCAATACCGCGGCATGATTAATTAAAATGTACTTTACGGGGCCGTGCTTCGAGCTTCGATCTATCTCCTCAACTATATTAGGGATAATAATTTTTCATTATGTGGATCATCATCATTGTGGATTTTTATCGCAGTTAAAATTCCAACGAGAAAGAAAAATTGCTGAGGAATGGAAATACGAAAAGTAGTAAATATAGAGTTTCATTTCCATTATACGTATTTCTCTCTTCTTTAAAAACCTGAATTCGTGCAGTGGAATCTCCGATTTCATAAATGCAAAATTTGGGAAAAACATTTCCCTTCATGCACCTATTTCAGATTGCTAAATACCTTTACAAACGAGCAGTGTAGAACTCAACAATAGCATTATACTACAAACTCAATAAAATGTCTAGGTTTACACTTGGACAATAAACTGACTTAGAAACAACGCATTAAACAAACGATAAAACGTATCAAATTAGTTAAGGAGCAATTAGACTCGCTTATCTCAATAAAATCGAACTTAGCAGGAATAACAAAATTTTGATATACAAATGTGTAACCGATTTGGATATATAGAATCCAGCTGTGAGGAATGACAGTCAAGTCACTGATTCAAGAAATTGAAAGTCAACGAGCTAAGATCCTCCTTGCAATCATGAACGTGCCCTGGTATGTTAGAAATCACGATATTCGCAAAGCATTGCACATCCACACTATATCCTAGAAGAAATCAAATGACTTTCTAACAAACACAAAAGCAAAGTCAAATTTCACGTAAATCCCTCAGTGGTAAATTGTTACGTTATACTAACTATTACATTGCAGTTACGCTACAATGGCAAACTGTTACTTACATTGTCACACTAGTCTTCCTGCATTCAGAAGACTGAAACGAAAACACTTTAGACTTAATATAATTTCTTCCTTAACATAATTTTCCTCTCATCGTACAAACAACAGTACTACTGTAAATAACAATATTCATGTGACTTTTGGAGTGGTTGTTGCTTGAAGTAGCAAAAGCCACAGGTACTCTTTGCCCTAACTCTTTATAACTATTTATGAATTATACTAACTTTAATAATTATACTAACTACTTATAAACATTTATAAGTACTTGTAAATATTATGATACAGATACAAATAAATATGAAATTGGAAAAAAAATTAAAGATTATAATTTATATAAGATTCTTCATCTGAGAGTTACAGATGAAATGGAACGTGTAACATTTATATATTGGAACATCTAACTTCATTGTAATTCAACTTTTATCAACATAGAGGAAGAAATTTTAGGAAGATATTTTTTATTTCGGATAGAGCGGTAGTATTCGTAAAAACTATTAAACTTAAGGGAAGCGCTAAGAGCAGGAAGTGATGAATCCACTTATCCTTTGCCACGATCCCGACTATACCGAACTGTTGTATCATTATCCACTTTGTCAACTCTTATACAACTTTTCCCATATTCACTCCACCACGGATAGTGATACATTGTCGTGCTTCTCGCGAATGAGATTTTCCAGAATTCATCATCCATAAAACCTGATGCCTCGATTAACACTAGAACTACCACATCAGTCGAATTGAATGGTTTCACAAATTTATTTTCAAATTCCTACTTCGTGTTATATTTTTTTCCACAATGATGTAACGAGTTTCGCAACGATAACAAAAAGAATAATATAATGAATTTCATTTTGTTTTTTATGTATTTAAACTCAAAATAATTTCGTATGAAGGCTACTTATACCAATACCAGTCAAAATGACTGGTACTTGTCAAAGTGTAAAAGGGTGCTGTAATCTGTTTATCGAACCCCAATTAACCAGTTTCCTCGTTTTGTACAACTTCGCACACATTTTTAAAATTTTTACTGCGTATTATTCGATATGACGATATCAGTTATCAGGAAAATTTCGGATCGATCGCTAAATCATTAGATGCTAACATTAGAAATACTACACCAGTCAAAACGACTGGTTCTACAATTTTATAAATGTATCGACCCTCGTTTAAGGATCATGGTTCTAGTTGGATCAATAATACCAAAAATGTACTACACAACATGGAATTGCTTCTGTAAGAAAGTAATAAATCAATAAATATAAAAATATTCTATTGTTACGTATTCTTTAAAAGACCAGTCATTTTGACTGGTTTTGGTAAAAATAGCTTCGTGTTAACTATCGGTAGTTCTAGTGTTAAAGCTACAATCAATTTCGAACTAATAATAATCAAATCCAATATGAAGCGAACTATATGTGTGCCTCCAACAACTGCCAAGGTGAATTTTCGCCCCCAAATTATGTTACGTATTTGGCGAACTTTGAAAGTAACCTGATATTATTCCTGATAAAGAATCGGACGATAAATTCCAAATAATATTACTTTGCAGCTGGACATATTGGAAAGAATTATTTCAATGAAACAATGAGAGGCCACGTATGTATCTCTTTGATGACTGACAGAAAATTAGTTTACAGATTCGTATCAGATATTGCTTTCTCCATTAACAATTTATTTCGATGTTTAAAGGATTCTCTTAACTGCGTTCGACGTGTATACACGTCAATCCAAAACTTTATTTTGCTGCGGTTGACGTGTATACTCGTCGTGTGAAATAAAAAATTACCATGACTATAAAAACTCAAAATTTTAGTAAAAAATAAAATAAATAATATTTAGTGGTATGTTTCCTTTATACTTCCAATAAACCCATTGTGTATTTTATACCAAAAAGCTTGATTATTTTATTATTCTCTTTAGTGCGTATACCGTTTATTGCTCGAATTGTGTTGTGTACTTTGCTGCGTATAACTTCATAATCAGCTTATGTAACTTTATACCACCTACATCATCAAAAGCAAATCCACTTCGAAGATTTGCCGTCTGCTTAAAAAATGGAATCCGTAAGGAGTCACGTTACTGAATTAACTGAATTTTTTAAATTTTCTCTTTTACGAATTTTATTATTTTTTGGCAATTTTTAAGTTTTTAATAACGATGCCTTTTTTAACAATGAAATGTTAATTTTCTATTGAATTAAAATGTAATTATTCCTTGTTTTGTTTTACTTTCTTTCGTAAACTTTATTTAATTAATTGCTTGATTTTAACTACGCACACCATAAGGGAGTTTTGAAACTAAATTCCGTAATTAACAGGTTAATATCAAAACATTAAATGCTTAGAAGATATAAAATACCACGTTATTGTCTATAGTTGTCTATCTCCAGAAGAGCAAAAAAGTACTTGAACATTTTTCAATTTTTGTTAAACGAAATGATACATAATTTGTATATCTGTAATTACATACATTACACGGTGTCCTAAAATCGACCGAATGCAAGTTCTATTCTACATGCAGTTCGATTCTACACGCAGTTCGATTCTACATGCAAAAATAAATCGAAAAAAAGAATAACATTATCTCGTTAAAGTCTTCATTTTCGAAAAAAATGAGTTTGGGAACTAATCAGCTTATTCACATTTCGAAATTTGCAGTTGATACATATCATTCTTTCAAAAACGAAGCTTTACATGAAAAAAATGCTATTCCATTATTCGATTTATTTTCGTATATACAATCACCACCAGGCCTGTTGTATTATGATTTTTGAAACATCCTATATATTGTAGAAAAATACGTCTACCTGAATCATAAAATTGTGGGCCTCACAACAGAAGTTTTTATACAATTTGTTAATTTTCATTCTATAATAAATCAAGACATATATAAATCATTTTTTAAAATGCAAATTATCACCTAAAAACATGGAAAATTTTTTGTTACGAGCCTTCGATTTATTATAAAAGAATCTAACAAAGTGAAGTCGTTACGTATTCGACGAGAATAAAATTCCTTCTGGCGACTAGTGACGTAAGGTCATATATCATCGTTAAAATTGTCAAATCTACCGTATCCTCTATCCAAAAACACACATTATCCATCAATATCAAAACGTACATAGCTTCACACACATTACAGAATCACATATTACTCTCGCCACCATCAGTGACGTTTAAAATATCTTTTTCAGGCAAAAAATACTATGAAAATCCGAGAAATGTATAGACGTAGACGATATCTAAGCAGAGGTTAAACCCAGCGAATTGTTGGATATGAAAACCAAGTTATGTAAACCGAGAGTGCAACCTGGATTAAGGATAAATCAATCTTAATACAACTTTGTCATTCAATAAATCAACAGCCAAGAAATCGAAATTATTTTATGTTCCCAGTTGGTTCGAAACTTAAACTCAGCTCTGAAAAATTAATTTGTGACAGAGATAGCGTAGATTAATGTAGAATAATTATTTTACTATCATCATATACACAGTGTCCTCGAAATCATGCTACAAGGGATCGGGTGGTGATTTTACGTGTAAAAATAAGTCGAAGATGAAGAGTGACAATTTTTTCTTTGAAGCTACGTTTTCGAGCAAAATGAGTTTGAAGATGCGTTAGGTACGCGTACGCTAATTGTAAGTTTCGATGTATCCGACTTCTCTTTCTGTTCGTGCTGGTGATAATTTTATTAGACGAGCAGAGCTATGTATGCAGCAACGCGGTCGATATTTTGAACACCTGTTACATTAATAAAGTGACTTTTAAAAAGTAATACTTTTATCCTTATTCATGAAACCATTTCAAGCGCGGATACTGTGAAAATAAGATAACAGCAATGATAGGAAGCAAATTGTGACATTGTCCATGTATATAAATATCAACACGAGGGGAAAGAGAAGTCGGATACCTCGAAACTCACAATTAGTAAACGGTCACCCAACCGATATTCAATTTCATTTTTCTCGAAAACGAAATCTTAAACGAAAAAATGTTATTCTTCCTTTCCGACTTATTTTTACACGTAGAATCACTACCCGACAGTTTGTACTTTGATTTTGAAGGGACCCTTAATGAATAAGCTTAAGAAATGTAGATTAATAAGATCGAGTAACTGCAAATGTTTCCTTTAAGGAAAAATGTACGTTGTAACTGGCAAAATACGCCGTAGCTTGACGAAGTATTACTGTAAGCAAATGTATATTACGGTAAGTTGGTGTTGTTGGTATGAAATTTTTAATTCAGAAAGGATTGCAGAATCCTATATCGCGTGGACCTTGATCTCCCTACGATAAATATTATCCACCCTCGGTAGCGTTGGTAACGAGATCGTATCTGACGGCGTTGCGTGTCATTTGCATATTTCAGCCGGAGGCATCGAGTAGATCCTTGCTTTTGGCAATGCGAAATGCAGAAGGGTGGCAACCGCGGTTCGATTTACATTTCAGTATCGAAACGGTCCTTCTACCCCCAGGTGACTAACGTGGCTTAAGCAGAGTGGCAAGAGTAAATAACGTTTGCTCAAGTTTCATGTGTCGTTGATGTCGCTTTGTAATTTACTATTTAATATAAAACAAGTTTTCAACAAAGATTTCTTTCTTTGTTAATCTTCTAGTCAACGAGAGAATGGGAGCAAATACTAACCAATAAGACCCATCATTTTTACCAATTTTGCTAACAAAGGATAAACAATGCGAGTACTTACCCTGGCAGGACATGGCGAACTGTCCCGGGAGAGACTGCCGAGAGTCACCAATAACCGGCGCGAAGCCCCCAACACTGAATCTCGCCATCCCTCTGCAAAAATAAATACAGAACTCTGTTATTTATCGAAGAACAGTTTTTTAGACTTTATGTGGCAGCCGTATTAATTTCAATGAATTCTATATTTTTTCATGGATAATTTGTAACTGCATATATTCCGGGATATTAGGATGTTCGAGCAATGTTATAATATATTATATAAATTATATATATACAGGATGCTTGGTAACATGGTGGCTGGTGGTACAAGCGGAAAGGAATTCTATGCGAAAAAAGAAGTCGAAAATATAGAATAAAAATTTTTCGTTTTTTTTCAGCAATTTTTGTAATAATAAACTTTATGATTATTTCATATTATTTCATTATGTATTCCTAATTTTCCGTTACGGCAAAAACAAACTTAAACTGCGATAATATCCACTTTATAACGAGACGTAATAAAGTGCACGCGTACCGAGCGAAAATTCAAAGTCGATTTTCTCGAAAACAAAGTCTCAAACGAAAAATTTTTATTCTATATTTTCGACATCTTTTTTCGCTTAGAATCACCCCCTTTCCGCTTGTACCACCAGTTACCAACCACCCTGTATAATGGAATATAATGGAACAGAAAAAGGTAAATTAATGGGTTACAACTAGTCTAGATGGCAAACTAAATAACATTCGGTCGCTAACGCTAGCATAATTTAATTTTTATTTCATTCGATTTCGAATGAATTTAATGAATTTAAGAGTATCGTAAATTCAATTAGTAAATACCATTCATTGCTATTTATACGTACCACTAAACGCAAATTTATGTGTAACGTGAAAACTAAGGCCGTGCGTGATTATTATTAGGTTGCGTGCTGGGGGCATGTATACATACATACACCGTCATGAATAATTATAAACTCAACCCTACTTTTAGAAGTTTCATAATATTAAACCAAAAACTGACGAAAATCTTCCATTTATATAACTTCATATTATGATACAAAACAAAACTAAAGATACAATAAAGAAAAATTGTCTTCTTTCGAAGTCTAGAAACAATTAAATTTCCTCTTATAGTCTTTTGGTGTGAATAAATATAAATTCAATGTTAATTTTGTTAGATTCTCATTCGATATTTAGTGAATTTATCTTTATTTCTTATTACTACTATTAATCTATTTGATATACTATCCACTATCTTATTTAAAGTTTCCTATTGAATATCCGCCCACGCGGATTGTATTCTTCTTTTAAATTGAACGATATTTTCTATAGGTGGTTTCTCCTGGCCGTAAATTTTTCTTACTGAGAAGCTTCTCCACAGATTCTCGGTCGGGTTCAGATCAGGACTCAAATCTTTTTTTTTTATCGTTATTATTTAATTTGTACTTTACAATTTATCCAGTTGGTCATTCAGTAAATGTTTCTAGCTCCCAATCTTGAAACCACTATTTTGCAGTAGCTGCTGTACGAAGAAGAGTATTCTATCGTTGAAAAATTGCCTTGTTGTCTCCTATTTCGACCATGAAAGGTACTAATTCGTCATGTAACATCTCCCGATATCCTATAGCGTTTAATTTATCCTTTAGAAAAACAATTTCGCTTAACATATCCAGGTATGATCGGTGGTTTCTTGAAAATATTGGAGAAATAATGCAGAAAATATTTTTGAGTCTATAATTATTCACAGCGCTGTATCTACTGGCTCTAATTAATACATACACATGTACATTTAATATGAACAGACAAACAAAATATACTCGTAAACAACATCATGTTAGTTATATTGCAAAATTCTTATTTTGACGCTAATATAATTTTGATTATCAAATAACTGTATTTCTCGATATAATAGCAAAAATGTTACTAGTGACATTAGTGAATTATAATATATAGCAATAAATTCAATAATCATAAATTTTAATATACAGATTTGTTACCAATTAGTCTCGCTTTAAATGAAAATCTTAAGAAATACGTAATATTAAAATTACATAATAACAAAAATATTTTTACGTATACCTGGAACGTATACATGTATAGAGCAAAATTATTCACAGTCATGTCCTTCACAACATATTTCAAGTTCATTGAAATCGGCGGCGGATAACTTCTCGTAAATAATTATCAAACTTTAACAAATTCTCCGATTCTTTCGCTATTAATTTTATTCACTGGCAAGCAGAATATTCAAAAATTTTAGATACGATCACGATAATCCGCGATGAAATAAAATTTATAGGACAGGGGCAACGTGTATCCTATCGTATAGATATCGTTATTTATCCGAACGACCTGTTTTATCGCGTCGAATATTTACCAGCGCGTGGCATAATGCGAATAAGAAAACAGAATACAAAGCGTGAGGGGGAGCAGCGACAGGGTAAGCCGCAAGGGAGTTTCATATTGCTGGATTAAGCGTTCAACTTCCACCTTCGACTCTGTCTCTGTTTCCTTGCTCGGTGTCTTAAGCCTGAACCTGCTAAGTTATGGTCACGACTTTCATTAAACGGCTAGATGACGGATCGCTTTGTCTCGTTTAGATTACGGCCGGCGATGAAACCAGATTTAATCACGGTAGAAGATCCGATATTTGGCAGCAACCACCATCGTTACTAATCCGCGAACATTTCGTTGTAATATTCTCGAAACGTGCTCCTACGTAGCTGATGTAATTAAAGCGAGCTGTCTCTACGGTTGCGTGTGCATAAAGAGGATTTTATAACTGCCAAAGTACATACTTCGTGTTATAATAAAGGTTAGTTGAGTAAATTATGTTCTATTTGCTGCTTTTAGCGCTTGCTACTTTACATGCAAGTTCCTATTATTCGAAATCGACAGCTTCAAATATTTCGATTCGAACATATTCAAATCAGCTGGCTGCTGAAGCGAGCAAAACTCTCATAGAAAACAGACTAAAAAAAACACCCCACTAAAAAAATAAAATAGACAAACTCGAAGATCCGCTGGGGGTAGCCATCCACATGTTATTTAGCAATAAAGTTAGAAAAATTTACCAAATGTCCAGCTGGATAAATCGTAAAGTACATATTAAATAATAGAAAAAAAAGTTCCTATTATTTTTATATTCTCCATGTACATAATATGGAGAGTTTTATAGGAAAGTATCTGTGAGAATCTTCAGAGAAATATTTTATTTTGCAGCATATTATACATTTTATAAATTATCAAACAAAATACGAAATTATACGAATTATATATTACATGAAATTATATTATTTCCTTATTGTCCACATACTTATCAGCCGCGTAATTGTGTACTATAAACAATTTATATTTTATATGATATAAAATCTGTAATTTCATATAAGTCAATGTAAAATAAATTTAAACGCATTAATATTTACTGAGCCCTAACAAACTCTTCGATCCAATTCTTCGATTCTCTCGCTAAAGAATTCACCGTTGCGTACAACGCTCAACGACCGATCACAATGATCGACAATAGAATGTTCGATAAAATTACATTTTTGTGTCTTTACGGGAAACATAATAAAATGAGGAAAGAGAGATGAGAAACTCGTTTATGTAAGAAGGGAAGAGAAATCTTTTCGTTCGATAACGCGATAAAAGTGACTCTGCTGTCGCACACAATTACAGGCATAAATTCATAAACCGTAATAATAATAAAGTTACAGCGTAAAACCAGCTACGAGGGAGAAAGAGCGAGAGAGATACGGTTGCAACGTGGCCACCAGCCGGCCTCCGGATTAATAAATCTCAATTACGCGAGTTAATACCGAGGGCAATTCTCTCCCCTGGCCGCTGGCGTTCGCAAGGAACCGGATACGAGGGTGAAGGCATTTCTATCGGGCATTGTCGCTGGAACAATGACGATGACGATTCTGCGGAACCACCTTCGCTCGTGTAAAGTGCGATCGTAACGTCGTTGAAATTTATTGCCGTTTACTGACAGGACCCTCTCTCGTTAATCGTCTTTACTTGAAAAGACTGCAGACTATTTTAATTATTTAAAAAAACCTTATTTAAAACTTTATTTAAAAAAATTCTTACGGTTATTACTAAGTACCTGTACAGTTTTCTATTAATCCTGATTAGATTACTTTCTCTCTTATTATTATTTAATATTCTACGATTCAAGAGTGTTCGTAGAAAACAATGTAAGTGCCAAAAAAACAAGTTTTTCAGGAGGAAACGACAACTTGTTCATTAACATTAAGTTCAAATTTATGAAAAAGAAAAATGTATCTGTAGAAAAAGTTTGCCATCGCTTAGTTGTAAGGGAAACTTAATGTGCCATTCGTCTTGATGGATGGCATAGACAAAAGTCAAGAAACAATTAACTAAAGTTTATTGGTGTTTATATTTTTTTTCACAGAAACGACGTTGTGACACTATCTTCTGCCATTGTTAATAACTATTTTGGGAAAGAAAATTGCAATTCAATTGTATACCATGGTATTCTCATTGCTATGCAGAACATTTTTCACTAGAAAATCAAAATTTTTCAATCCTGGCACTTACAGTGTTTTCTACGAGCACTCTCCAATTCTTCTATATAGAGTGTCCCGAAAATCATTGTACAGCAAGTCGGCTGATGATTGTACACGCAGAAATAAACGAAAAGAGAAGAATAACATTTTTTCGTTTAAGGCTTTGTTTTTGAAAAAATGATACGTATTGATTACAAGTTTCCAAGTATGAAACTCTTAATTCTGCTCGTGTTTGTATTTTTAGATCCAGAGTGTACTCCAAGCGTAATAACGACGTTAAAGAATTAAAGGCAAACATCGTTTTAGCTGTCAAAGATTCAAAAAATATGCATAATTCACTACTATATAATAATTTGGTATGTAATAATTTAGTTCAAAGGGTACAGCTGTGTATACAGCAACATAGTCAACATTTTGAACGCTTGGTACGTTAATCAGAGAATTCTTAAAAAGTAGCAATGTTATCCTTATTTGTGAAGCCATTCAAATTAAGCATAGAATAAAGGAAAGTAATAATCGATGTGGCGGAGATAAGATAATAAAAATAACAAGAAACAAGTCTTGACATCATCCATGGTTAATAATACAGACACGAGCGAAAACAAAAGTTTCAGAATTCGAAACTTCCAGGTAATACACGGCTAGCTGATTGGCTTTCCAAACTTATTTTTTTCGGAAACGAAGTTCTTAAACGAAGAAATATTATTCTTTCTTCTTCTTCCGATTTAGTTTTGCACGTGGGATTACTACCCGAACGCTAAGATTTCGGAGACATCCCGTATAATATTAATCCTAGCGAAGATCTCTTATTTATCATCTTATAAAACTTCCAACATATGTGGTATATGTTCGTGAATATTCAATACCGATATTAATTTTCTAGACTATATTCAAGACTTCGATTCTCCTATTTACTAATGCAGAATGCGCAAGCTTTCATTCGTCGTATATCTTCAACTATGAAAATAAATCCAGTTATATAACCTTCACGCTACGAAAACAATCCTACCCACAGGTGACCATAAATAATATTCCAATTCCAAACAAAGATTCAGTCAGATATCTGGGCATGATTCTGGACAGAAGAATGACATGGAAACGACACATCGTAGATAAATCGAAGCAACTTAAATTAAAATTTAAAAAATTCTACTGGCTCATTGGCAGACTTTCCAACTTAAGCGTTTAGAGTAAAATAATGCTATATAAAACCATATTAAAACCTGTTTGGACCTATGGGATCCAACTATGGGGAACAGCGAGTAATTCCAACTTAGAAATTCTCCAACGATTCTAATCAAAAACTCTAAGATCCTTAATAGATGCACCTTGGTATGCTACCAATGAAACAATACATCGCGACAATACATTAAGACACCTAAGAAAAGAAGAAATATCCAAATTCAGTAATAGATATGACATAAGAATTAACAACCACCAAAACTCACTAGTTACTCAATTACTTGACACGACGGATCAAATCCGCAGGTTAAAAAGACATTACCCTCTAGATTTAACACTAAACCTACCGACACTTCCTATATACCTATTCCTACCCGGCGCGGTCAAAATGTTCGCTGATTTAAAAAGTAATAGTTTTTATAATTTAACTTAAATAATGGTTAATTTATAACTGAATGTATATAAAATGATGATCTGTCAGGAAATATCGTCCAAATTTACTTTTATTTAATTTCAATTATAGACTTAAATAAAATTACACTTTAATTTATATAGAGATATCTTATTCAACTTCGTTGCATTTTTTACAAATTATCTTCTTATCAAATGTACATTTGCCGCATACATATTTCCCGCATGTTGAACAGATTTTCGTAGTTTTGTAACCTTTACAATTTCTCACTTGACAAGTTTTTCGTGATAATGTATCTGAACTTGTTGATAGTTTTATAGCATGATTTTCCTCCCGCGATTCTGTATACTCAACGGCGAGCTCTATAGCTAATTGTAATAAAAATTCCTGTCTTGAAATATTTTCACCTGTTGTTTCTTTATACAAAATCCAGGCATTTATTCCAGCTAGGTCCAAAATGTTGAAAAATACCTGGAGGGGCCACCTACAAGATTTTGACTTCACGCTGTATTTCCTTGACATCTGGTCCACTATATCTATTCCAAATTTTGCATCATTATAAAATCTAATCGTTTCCGGTATCCGTTTATTGTTTTTTTCAATGTCTATCGCTTTATGCATGGAACTTAGCATAAACACTTTTTTTGTTGGTTTGAATTTATACACCGCAAAGGAATTTGATTCGAAATATAAAATTTGCTTGAAAACAAAGTCATTTTGTCTTTTCGACCTTTGACTATCTTTGGCAATTCCCGTTTATTTCCACGGATTATTCCAACGATTGTACTTTTTTTGCGAGTAGCTTTGTGGCCAGTGATGCACTCGTAAAATATTATCTATTGTTAGGTTCCTTCCACATCCTGTGAATGGTTCCATCAGCTTCAGAGCAACGAATTCTCCAAGTGGAATTGAATTTTCTCTCTCCTCATTCTTTCCCAAATAGGGAAATCCATTTATTGTATACTTGCTATTGACATCACACGCCAACCAGAATTTTATGCCGAATTTGTCTGGTTTGCTCGGCATATACTGGGTAAATCTACACCTAGTCTTCGACGGAAACAACTGTTTATCAACAGTAATATATGCATTATAACAATTTTGTGAATTCTCTATAAATCGATCCCACACTGTAGATACCATCGCAAATTTATTGGTTCGTAAATGCTGGCTTCTTTCGCTCTTCTTATCAAATCGTATAAACTTCATAATTTCAGTAAAATCATTCCTGCTCATTGTTTTTGAAAAAAATGCAGATCCCCAAATTTTATTCCACAAATATGAGACATCTAAGTTCTTTGCCTGATACGCACCGTGGGCGTATAGCAGAGCAATAAATGCATCTAGTTTTGTTGTATCTAGCTCCCACTTAGTCCCCAATACTCTAAATGCTTCTTCTTTCGTACATTTTATTATATGATCCCTTATACGGTCATCAATAATGAGATAAAATGCTCTCTTTACTTGTTCTTTCATTATATGCGGCTTAGCATATCCTGTCGGACCTGACACACCCCTAAAAATATTATGAACTGGTGTCCTGTCAGGTTTGGGACTTGTATCTTGTTCTTTTCAAACTGTTCCATCGAGCTCAGTTTCGACATGTTCTTTCTTTACATCAGTCTTGCGCTCTGCTGTCAATGATAATTTCTTTCTTTTTTGCCCTGGACGTGAACGCTCATTGATAATATTCTCCTCTTCATTATTGCTGTCTAACTCTGATTCGGTTGTAAATAGCTTTTTATGTATTTCCATGCTGTTTTCAGTTGCTGAAGTTTCTTGTTCATCGCACACTGAAAAGTCTTCTGCTCCGTCCGTTATCTTTTTTAATAATTTTTTTTGCAAAGTCTTGACATTTTTAGGCTAAATATTTATCACAGAATAACACTATGTACGGAATACAAAATTATTGTCAAATTTTATATGCTTCACTATTTCTTTTATAATCATTTTACACAAAACACTCTGAGATACTTTCTGTCTGAATTATAGAGATAACAAGTTTAAATATCGACTGATTCACTAACAAACTGACACGTATTCTGGTCGAAAGAAAGATACCAAGTAAAAATATAGTCTCTGACGGCGATATTTATATGAAAATATTGATGGGTACTGGCCATTTTTCATCAATGATTGCTCGAGGGTGGAATTGACCGTTGAACATGGGAAAACCCCACTTTTTCCGTGTTTTACCGAAATGAACAATAACCCTAAAAAACTTTTCGACTTTTAAAATGTTTGTAACAATTAACCATAAAAATTCTAAATTTTATGGCGGTTCCTTAGGGTCATTATATGGGGCTGAGTGGCCCTCTTAATTGAGGGATGAATTATAGTTTATGATAAAGTTACGTGTGTAACAATTGTTATTATTTGTTATTACTAATTTTGTTTGTCATCTGACCTTGATATAGCCTTTTCTTTGCACTGATTGTATTTATTTTAAAAATAAACAGAATCGAGCGGTTAAATTGACCGCCCACGGTAGACAAGGCAAAGTAGAAATTTTTCTTGGAAAAGAAAAAAGCAAACTAGAAATAAATACCGAAAAATATATTGTATGCGTGTTTTAGGAAGAGTCACGAAATATGAAGCGATTTTATAACGTTTAAATATAGTTAAATTTGAGTAGAAGTTTTGCAAGCGGTCAAAATGACCGCCGTGGTAGGTTTAGTGTTAAACATTAGATTCAGCTAGAGCTAGACATACGATAATTATTTATTATTCACGTTATAGTACCAAGCCATAATTTGCTTATAATTCTCAATGAGAATTGATTGTTCCAAATAAAAAAAAAATATCTTCAACTATAAACGTATAGATTTAACTGTATAAAGTTCAAAACTAGGCAAAATATTTCAAGCGAACATGAGTTGCATTCTATCTCGATTCAACATTCTATCTACGGTAATATTCTACAAATTTCAATTGAATCGAATTACCTATCGCTTATTTAAATTTCTTAATAGACGCGTGCCGATCTTAATTTATAAAATGGAATAAATGAATTTTAGATGACACGTTAAATCGAAAGAAGTTTCTACCGTATGAATCGGAAGGACGTATATCACTTTACATTGCAGAAGGTAATATTAAAGCTGGCGATTTTAATGTTGATATTTCTGTTTTAGTACATGTCAAGTAAACGTCGGGAACTGTCTACCGATCTAGTGCGCAAACATTGCTGAATCCTAAATGCGTCCTGCTGTTTGCACGTCGAATTAAACCGAAATAAATCATAAATATTAAACGAAGCTTTCAGTCGTGGGATTACGAGGGTTGCAGCCGTCCCCACGGATGGCTCGTCGTTTCGCCTCCTCTTTCTCTCCTCTGTTTCTATCTCTGTCGCGTTTCCTCCACGCCGCCGGAAATTGCGCAAGTCCTTACCTTTCTTCCTCTTTCCCGGAGTAGCCGGACGATTTCAATTTCAATGACAATGAAACCTGATAAAGGCGTATCTTTCTCTCTCTCTCTCTCTCTCTCTCTCTCTCTCACACACACACACACTTTGCGTACGACCGCTGACCATCGAACGAGCTGACCTTAAGATCAAGTGGCCACTGCTCATCCTTGCAGCGAAAGCACCCTTCTGCGATCTTGGTTAACCTCAAAATTGTGTCAGGTATTCCGATATTTCGGAAGAGCGTGCTTGTAAATTGCTTTAAATCGTATTGCGACATGTAGAGACACGCGGAATAAAATTCAATTATTAAATCAACCGATGCTAAAGTATCCTACATTTATCGTGTTCCATTAATATCTAGAATATATAGGGTGGGCTATTTAAACGTGAACACTATTATTCCCTTCTTTCTAATTTTCATGGAAAAAGACCTTAGGACAAAGTTGTACTATTCTATATATCAAATATTTATATATCAAAGGACACATGTTGCAGTAATATTCCCCTTTTTTGCAAGATCATTTTTTCCAGAGATTTCAAGATCATTGGTATAAATAGAATATATATTCTTTTTGCAGATTCTTTTAGACCACAGAAAGATAAACTTGAACTATAACTATGCAGTTTCGATCGTTGCATGTTACATGTAATAATCCTACGAAAGAATTTCTACATCATGTGGCTCGATTACGCCGCAAGAAATGGAAAATGCAAACAAATCGTCTGTTAGAAGACTTAATTACAGTAGAAGTGTAAGTAAATATAATTTATTAATATATGCTTGTTAATATATAATTTACCAATATATGTAAATGAAACGTAAAAACGGCGAATTAGTTCACCAAGGCCAATCATCCTCTCAGTGAAGCGCGGTATAACATAAACGTATGTTTCAGTACGAATCCATGAAGTGATAATAGTTCGATAACGTTGGGAAGTAACGATGCAAATTTCTCGAGATAAAACGATCGAAACCGTATAGTAATACGGATCGACAATTTTGTCTTTTTGTGCCCTAAAAGAGTACACAAAAAGATATATCATTCCACCTAGAAAAATACTGATCACCTTGAAATCTCTGGAGTAAATAAAATAAATATTCTAATCTTAGAATAAAATAATCTTACCGAAACATGTGCACTTTGAAATGGTATAACTTTGTTCCGAGGACTTTTTCCATAAAACCGTAAAAGACAGAGATTTTTTAGTGTTGCCATTTAAATGATTCATCCTGGCTAATTATATTCGCAATATTTCTGCGGCGATAATCGAATACCGTAGTATGGACGTAAGAAATTGTCTGATAAACTTATCGTAATTATGTAATTACGTATTTTATAATAAAACAATTATATATACAGGGTGGTTGGTAACTGGTGGTACAAGCAGAAAGGGAGTGATTCTACGTGAAAAAAGAAGTCGAAAATATAGAATAAAAATTTTTCGTTTGAGGCTTTGTTTTCGAGAAAATCGACTTTGAATTTTCGCTCGGTAAGCGTGCACTTTATCACGTCTCGTTATAAAGTGGATATTGTCGCGGTTTAAGTTTGTTTTTGCCGTAACGGAAAATTAGGAATACATAATGAAATAATATGAAGTAATCATAAAGTTTATTATTACAAAAATTGCTGAAAAAAAAACGAAAAATTTTTATTCTATATTTTCGACTTCTTTTTTCGCGTAGAATCACCCCCTTTCCGCTTGTACCACCAGTTACCAACCACCCTGTATAATATATTTATAATATATAACTTTTTAAAATTTAAATTATAATTATATATTATAAGTATATTATATATATTATAAAATATAATATATAATATATCATTTACTTCTACACAATTATATATATGTGTGTGCCAGTATCGTTAATAACTCCACATGCAGATGCAATTTTGAAAATTATGTTCCTAATCACATTTTATGACAATGTAATCTATATAACGTTCAAGGAGCAAAATTAATGTACAATTTGCGCGAGATAAATTTCCAACTATCATTAGACGTTGCAACGCTGGTAGCTATAAACATCAACATGTGTTTTCGCATTTTGACTGCCTTAAATAGTTGCAATTTGCCTTTTTAGAAGAAACAAAAAAGGAAAAAAAACACAAAGAAAGAAGAGCTTTGTCTTATTGTAATTATACTTCCGTTCGTGAATATCGATCTTTGTTTTCCAGCTGTGTAACTATGAAATATTCTATAATAATTAATCAATTATTATTGTTACGCCACGAGGCTTACCACAGACCGTATTCTTAACCGTCGCTCGTGGCACTACAATGTCGCAGACGGACCGTCTCAAACGGCCCGACAAATATACAACGTATCGGCCGATATCAACAAAAGCGAGTTCCAGAACCTTCGAGTTGGTTCGTTATTTTAACTACACACAAAGGTGACACGCGTGATCATGGCGTGATCGGTGGCGTGATCGGTGGCGTGACCCGAGCTGGTGGGGGTCGCCACCCAGAGATCACAAAGGGACCGGACCATCGAAGGGCAATCAGTATCGAGCGAGGATCCGAACGGAATGCACTAAGACTGTGAAACGAGCAAAACCTAAGTCGCTTAGTCTCTCAATTACACAGAGCAATTATAAAGTCGAGTCGAATTACTGCAGCAATTTAACTGTATAATCGTTAAATAATCATTGACGTGCCTTTGTATTTTGATTTATATATTGTCAAATATACCATTTTTGTTAACCCTGTTAATTCAGTGTTAACTTCATTTAACCACCTCTGTTATCTTAACCGAAACAGGGAAACGACTAATTCGCGGCGTCGATTATCAAAATCGTAGCGAGAATTTACGCCTCTCGCTGACGCGCCTTCCTCGCGATCGCGTCTCTCCGTGAACGGTCGTAACAATTATTTAATACAATTTGTGTCTAATCTACTTACGTCTAAATACGTAATATTATGTAATTATGTAAGTTTGTAATTGTATACAGTAATATATAATAAATCTTTCATGAGATTTTTAATTAAAAAAAATATTTAAATGAGAGAGTACACCTAAATACGAAATAAAATCACAACTCTTCTCTGTCTTTCATGAATTTTCCATACATCGAACAAATTCTTCAGCAATCGATCCTTCGTACCGCACAAATAAATCGCTCGCAGATTTATTTCTTACGTTGTCGTTCGATTAACCAGAACAACGCGTTTCGCGCTTTACAAGCGTAATTAAATCGTAATTAGAGCGTAATTAACGTCACGAAATTGATAAACCGTGAGGTGAGGTGAGAAAAAGAAGGTTGCTTATTCATTAAAGTAGTCGAAATTCGTGAAAAAGAAAAAATACATCGCGACCTTAAGATACCTACAGTTAAAGAAGAAATATCCAAATTCAGTAATAGATGTAATATAAGAGTTAACAACCACCAAAACCAATTACTTGACACGACGGATCAGATCCGCATACTAAGATGACATTACCATCTAGATTTAAACATTACATTGAGCTAAAATCAAACATACGATAATCATTTATTATTATTCACGTTATAGTACCACACCAGAATAATTTACTTCTTAATGAGAATTGATTGTAAACTACTTCCAAATAAAAAAAAAGAGAAGTGTATCCGTAGAAAAGTCTGCATGTGCCATCTCTCAATTGTAAAAAGAACTCAATGATCCATTCATTTAGATGAATGGCATAGATAAAAGTCAAGAAACAATTAACTAACGTTCATTGATACTTATATAAAAATATATTGCACTTAATTCTACGCTACAGTATTCTCATTAGCACGTGGAACATTTTCCAATAAACAAATCAAAATTATTCAATTTTGTCCCATTTGTACGGTTATTCTTCATTTACGTACCCAGTGCAATGTTTAAAAAATTTGAAAAACTCATTATACAATTACAATGCTGGCGAAGAGCACGCATTACGTGGATAAAATAAACGACGCTTGGTAAACGGAAGCGAACAACTAGGAAGCACGCAAATTACGAAATCTCGACTATCTAAACTCATCACGAAGTACTCTACGAATTCGAACGAACGTTCGCCAGTGAGGTAATTTTCGATGTGAAATTTAATTACAGGCCACTGCGAGGCAAGGTGAAATCCTAGGTGACACACGTTAATCGTAGAGAATCGCTCTGCTTCGTTTAATTGAGAAATAATTTCTGCAATTTTGTCTGGCAACGATACACTACAGTAAGTGCAGAAAGTATTCGTACGCTCTTTAAAACATAGTAACTTTCTTCAAATTGAGCCAAACGACTGGATTTTATTTAAGAATTTAGAATTTAGAAAAAACTTAGGTCAGTTTATTAGGTGATGTGTAAAAGAAATTTTAAAAAGGTTTCAATTAGTCAAAATCGCGAAGAAAATAATTAAAGGCTGCTTTCTACCATCTTTTTGTCTGGAAGTGCAATGAAAATTAAAATAACACAGTTTGATGATTTTTGTCAGGTATAGACATGCTGAAAATTTCATCGAAATTGGTTAACTTTGGTGTGAGCTATATACAATTAAATATGATGAAAACCGCAATATTCTGCGAATTGCGACCAAAATTTGAAGATTCTTACACCTTTCGATCGCTGTCGCTTTTTCCCGCGTCAACCGACTTTCATAAAATTTTCGGTATTATATATAATTGACATAAACCTTTAAAATGTGTTGTTCGAAGTTCCATTATTGGCCCAGATAAAAAAGTTGCAAAAAGTAATCTTTACCTTTTTCATCGCCGTCCAACCAACTGCAACTTTCCTAAAATATTTCTTAGACGTCATCTAACAAACTAATTTTTCTAACTTCATAAGAAACGAAAAAAGAATCAAGTCGTTTAGCCCATTTTTAAAGCAGATATTCCGTCGTATAGAGTGTACGAATACTTTCTGCACGCACACGGTACGTACATGATACTGTGCAAAAATCGTAAACTAAATCCGTTGCTGGTTTTGCAGTGCTAGCTAATATAGCTAGCTAAATATATATATAATTTTAGGAGGCATGTTTCCGAATGATAAATAAATTGGATCAAATTACATATATGTTTAATGGGACACGCGAAGGAAAGTTAAAAACAAAAATAGACGTTTAGAAATACTAGACAGGAAATGGGAGAAAATATGGAAGACGTTCGGGGAAAAATTCTTATTACGAAGAAAACAAAACTGGAAAATACATTTTAATTATTCCGGATCGATCGATAACAAACAAACCACTGGTTAAACCAGATCGATCAAACATTCCTAAATTAAAATTAAAATTAAAATTAAAGTTAGGATTAAAATTATATTAATCAAAGGTTCTTTCTCTTTAAGAAATAACACGAGAATGAAAAGTAATTCCAAGAATTTGTATGTATTCGTTCACTCGAAACTTTAGCTAGCATTCCGTTCGGCGAACAATCTGACACTCTGTCGCGGCGCAATATGTAAAAACTTCGAGAAGTATGTAAAAACTTTAAGTCTTGGGGAAAACAGAACAATCCTCCGACATCTGCGTATAAGAAACGGAAGAAGCGTGAAAGTCATTAAGGGGTGTTCTTTTTTTTCTGACGAGCTGCAAAGCCACGAGGTTTAGCGAAAAGAGCCCGCACCCCAGAGATCGAGATTGGCGTCGCGCAGGGATTTCCACGAGAGAATGGTAAGAAGAAAATCGATGGTCGTTCAAACCGTATCCTCATTCGGGTCTCGGCCGGAACGAAATGGCTTGATTAACCGGCGACGCGTCGTTACTGCGATCACCCTGCTGGTCCAGTATTGCCTAGCAAGGGTAGTCGATGCTCTTGGGGCTGCACCGCACGGTCGGCAAAAGAAAATGTGAGGGGGCGTAACCCCCTCGCTCTTTATTCGCCTTTGCTCGATCACGTCCGCGGTTTTCCTTTACTCTAGTAAGATAAAAAAAGCTTCTCGACAACTTCGCTCGCTTTCATGGCCGCTGCCATGTATTTCCGTTAAAAGCAGTGCCATTCTAGAGAGGTTCGATGCTACAGAAATCCTTTGACGGGCCATTGGACAATGGCACACTGACACCTGGCCATCGATCCAAACAATTTAACCTGTTGGAAGTGAAGTTCTTTGGAATGAACATTTTTACCAGAGACAAATTACCGTTTTCGACATCCTCAAGGGTTCCCTTTGTCACGAATATCGTACAATGGGACGGAAGGAATTACGGGACGATAAAATATTTTCACTTTGATCTGAACATTTTGATGAACTTTTGGACATACATATGTTGTAGGTTTTAATTTTTGTTAGAATTTAATTATTCATTTATTTGTTCATGGTAGAAACCCTTCGATATAGCAAGTTAACGTAGGAAACAAAAAAAAAGGAAAAGCAGGAAAGAAAAATAAAGACAAGTAAAAAAAGAGCAGAAGATGTGTATACAGAAGAAGAAAAAAGACAAAGAATGAGAATAGACATGTAAGAAGCAATGAGACAGAGACGCGATATAAAAGTATCAAAACAAGTTACAACATGACATTGTCACAGAAAGCGCTTACGACTTCTTAAACTTCTGAATGGTACATCGAGGAAAAACAACTGCGTGATATCCGGACAGTCATCGATTTAACTATGTAGCACATGAATTAACAGAAGACTTGAATCGGGAAAGACTCGTATTATTGTGCCTTGGAATACCACCGTTGTTTTGCTTTGCTAGATCTAAAAGTAAACGAACTCCGGACAAAATATTATTGCCACCATTTGTAATTGTCAATTGGAGTTACATTTGAAATTTTTATAGTAACACCTATCAACATACAAATAGACGAATGTGCTCTCTAGAACAGTCAAATATTAGGTTGTCCGAAAAGTGTCTTTCTTTTACAGACACATCTTTTACAACGATGCATCTTTGTACAAACATGAAACCTAATCTGTCGAACGTTGTGATTTTTATTTTAATAGAATAAAATGGACTATACGTAATTCGATAAAATAATATAAAACGGAAAATGTGCATCCATTATTTCCTTACAAAACGAAAAAAACTTTTCGGACGACCTAACAGTTGAACAGTTAGCGTGTAGAGGAGTTGAATTGTTATCAATATGAGTTTCGAGCGAGCGACGATTACGACCGGCATACACTGTTTCTGTACTTGTACTTACATTGATTTTAATATAATTGACTATTACAATTATATCACTCGTCTCTTTAATGAACCAACACGTATCCACCTCAACTGTTTTGCTAATGAAGATTATATCAGATATCATCCTTCTCTTGCTCAATGCCGGAAGATTTAAACTATTATGGACACTGTCGTAATAGTGAGTATCGTACTGTGATACTACTAGATAACTAATTATAGATAACTAACAGGATGGAGTGGAGCAAAACGTCCACCACGGATGATGCTTTTATACAATGCGTTTCGATGCAATGTATTCTATTGTAAGCAGTAAATTTCTGAGATTTGTTTTTTATAATTATATTTAAACACATTTATGGCATTATCTCTTGAATATCTCCAAGAAACCAGTGACCATGACTGGATATGTTAAGCGATATTGTTTTTGTGAAAGGTAAATTGAACGCTGTAGTATATTAGCAGACGTTATATGGCGAATTATTGCCTTTTTTAACACTTTGACTGCCACGCCGAAATCACATGTTTCGCCACGGGAGCATTTTTATTATTCAAAGCATATAATGGCAAAATAATAATAAATTGATGATGTAAGACAACATTCTTTCCCAATGGACCGTTTATCTTATTGGTGGTCACGGGTAACCACCGTGGCGCCTTGGTAACAGTTGATAGCGACATATTATAACAAGTCTTCGTTTATTTCAACAAACCATTCGCATTCGTTATTTCGTCGTAAGCAAAACGTCCAGAATATATTGTTGAAACGTGTAGAAGATATTAGTAAACAGTATTTACTCATTCTATATATAATAGTAAGGTATGTGCACACTTCTAACTTCAATTATATGATTATAAAGCAGCATTTACGATCATTTTCTAAGGTGTGTTCATAATAATATTCGTAGATTACCCTTCAAAGATATGGATGCAAACACAGTGCACCGTTAGATGCAAGATTTGTTCTCTTTTTTTTTTTATTGATGTTCTAATAAAAACGTTTAATTGTTCAATGGAGCACTTTTTATTTTAAAGTATCTTCTATTTTTCGGTTATATTCAAAATGCCCTAACTGTCAATTTTCATTCCATTTTTACAATTGTAAGAAGTTTAAGCGCTCCGGTCACTAATGACCACCGTGGCGTCACAGGAGAAACCGTGGCCGGTCATATATGACCAATATGGCAGAATAAGTCATTGTCCTAAAACAACGAGTGAGACTCGTGGTAAGAAATTTGGGCCAAAAGCAATAACCACGAGCCTGACCCGTGGTACTTAGTTCGGACCAAAGTAAACAACACGAGTAAGGCTCGAGGTTCAGTTGTTCTCGATATTTTCTTAGTTTACTTACGTGTAATTATTTGTTACGTTCACGCGGTTAGATTATAATTCCCTAAAAGAATTAGCAACCCTTATACCTATCGTATAGTAAAAAGAAAATCTAATATTGATGATAGTAGTGAGAAGTGTGTTATTATTGCGGATAATGATTCGGTAGATCCTTCTGATAATGATGGTAACGATATTGTGTTTCCTATTGTGTTTCATCGTTTCGAGAAATATTACACAGTTGAAGATTACTAATCTCCTACGAATTTTCTCAAAACATTATTAATTTAAACTAAGTATTAATTTACAAATTGTTACTGATACATTGTCCGCTTGTAAATAATAAATCATTTTTCTTCACTAATGAATCGATCATAATTACTTGCAAGACATCTTAAAAGTATTAGTTGTGCCCAAATGTGTTTGTTATTTCATAATTCCTTTCCTTGCGCTGAAATAGACATATCATAAGACGCATACATTTTGCGCAAGTTCGAACACACAGCTAAAGAGCTGAATGGCTCGACGAGTGACCGATCTTCTTGTTTATTGTGGCGCAAGCAATCGGGAGTTAGCGGGTAGGATAGAGGGTTAATGGAAGTGGAAGACGAAAAGAATTTTTGAACGAGGCAGTGCTCTTATTCGAACAGCCGTCACTACAGAAAAATACTTTCAAGATTTCGCAATAGAATTATTGCCATGACCAGCGTTCAGTCCCGATACGAACCCAATCGAGAATCTGCGCGGAATTCTAGCGAGAAAAATTTACGATCAAGTGAAGTCAAGTGTACGATTTAAAAGAAGAATAAAATACACACGGGTGGATATTGAAAAAGAAACTTTAAGTAAGTTTGTGGATAGAGTATCTAACAGATTAATAAAAATAATCAAAAATAAAGGAAAGTCCATTGGATATTGAATGAAAACGTAACAAAATTGGGATCGAGTTTGTACTTCTTCACAGCTAAAAACAGAATTTTAAGAGGAAATTATATTTTTTCCTAACTTCGAAACAAGAAAACTTTTGTTTGTTGTGTTTCAATTTTGTATTATATTATACTATGGATCTATATAAACGATTTTATCAATTCTTGTTCGAATATTATGAAAAATCCAAAGATAGTTAATTGTATATTCCATTATTTCACCACTTAAACTTAAATTCAAACTGATCTTAAAGCATACATATAGTAGCGTAATATGTCAAGTTAAAGAGTATGTAGCTATTCATATCTATAATGTATTTAATGCTTCTACGTTAAATAAAAACAATTGAGAACAGAAGAGTTGGTGAAAATAGAAAGGAATTAAAGATTTGTGCTGTGTAACATGCAGTAAATTTGATCTTTAGCAAAGGATATGTCAAGACTAACGCGCATAACATAATATAAATAAAATACTTTATTTTACAACCTTCCAATATCTCCTTATATCTTCTACTATTATTGCAATTTTTCTACAGAGACAGTGTCACCGGATAAAAAATTGAACACAACCTTTTATACATCAGTTCCCTCTTCGAAGCTATACGATCAGTTGGACCATGTGGTTTGCATCTAAACGGGTCCTAAGATGTCTGTTTCACGATCATTGCTTCTGGTATCTGCTCGAATAAATTTGGCCACCACAGCATATGGGGGAAGCGTTAATACCGTTTTATGTGCGACTTGATACCCATAACGCAATATGGGCTGCTTTGGTAGCTTAAGCAGCATTCTCACTGAAGCAACAACGAGCAGCTTTTCGTCCACGTTTTATGTTTCTTAAAAAAGTTGCCGATTGTTCGATGTTTCTCTATGTTCCCTTACTTTTCTGTTGCCAGGAATAGAAGTTGCTGTTTAATTAGAAATTTCTTTGTAGAGACGAAAGAAAAATATGGAACACGGCGAGAACACGTCGCGACAGAGACAAATTCTTTCAAGGAATCTACGGTTTATCGATTGTTTTACAACGTGCTTGCATGCGCACAACTTGTTAATAAGAATAAATGTCGCTTTGAAATCGGAACAAAGCTCAAGTGTCCCTCTAATTATGTTTACGGATGAGATGCTTCTGCAAATTGATATCGTCGCGCCGGCGGCTAATGATGTCATTGTAAAAAAGTGATTTTCCACGAGACAAAGAAAACGATTTCGTTTAGTAAAACTAGTAATTGGATGGTGATAGAAATGTTCCGAATTAATTACAAATGGCACTCTTGAAATATTTATATACGTGTAAATTATATAGAATTTAGAACACCAACCGACGGTTTAACTTTCCCTGTGTTTACTGGGAGTCGGTCGAACGATATAAATAGAGAAGGACGGGGACTTAGGAGAGAATAAAACAGGATTTCGAGAAACGAAGATGGAGAACAAAGGAAAAGAAAAGCAAGTTAAGAGTTAGAAGGGGAAAGAGAAGGGGGATTAGAAACGGAGAGTTTTTGGGAGATACATAGAAATCGATTCTTGAGTTTTCACGAATCGATCGCGTGATTTCCATAAATATTACAACATTACATATATATAATTTTATATATTTTAATTTTAATTTGTTCTTTCTTTTTTATTATGGTGGATATCAAACGTGTTGATTCATTTAATGACGAGACGAGCGAATACTTGTGATAATCAGATATATTAAAAGTCGCTCTAAGTACAAAATACAGAGTTAGTATATTACGTCGTAATATATTGATTCGCTGATGATTGTTTTGATTCTATTGGTCCGTGTATCACTTTTGTTGACAAGTTCGTGATCGTGTCTATCAGGCGTTTATTTCTTGAGTCTACCAACAATCTGTAATAACTTAGGAAATCCACGTCGATGATAGGCGCGTTAACTTCCGCTACTGTAAAACGCCATTTCAGTGTTCGTCGCAGTGATAGGTTGAAGGACACTAGGATGATGCCGTAAGTCACGATGTGTGACCCACTGGCCGCAAACAGCTCGTACGTATCTTTGTTCGCGGGTCCGCGTAGTTTGTTGCGCGGGTATACGCTTATATCGACACCGGTGTCCATGAGGAAAGTGATCCTTGATGCCATGTCCGTCACGAAACTATGGCGGGATAGCAAGCCGTTGTGCCTTAGGCGGTAACAACAGCAACACATCCGAACCAGCTGACTGCTGAAGCGAGCAAAACTCTCATAGAAAGAAGACTAAAAAGAAAACACGCCACTGAGCTCACTGAAGATATAAAATAGTCAAACTCGAAGATGATATCCTGCTGGGGGTAGCCATCCACATGTTATTTAGCAATTAAGTTAGAAAAATTTACCAAATGTCCTGCTAGACAAACTGTAAAGTACAAATTAAATAATAAAAAAAGAAAGAAATACAGTAGAGTCTCGATTATCCGATGTGATGTGGACTGAATCTACATCGGATAATGTCCATGACTGTTAGTAAGTCGCGCATTAAAATATTGAAAAACATTTCGATAATGTAACAATGTATATGTATTTAGGTTTAATCAACCATTTAATCGATTGAAAACATGACTAACCGTCTTAACAATAACCGACCATTTACACTTCGTACTCTTTATGCGAAACTTTTCACAGAAATGTAGTTATGGTAAAGTTAACACGTACGTTATTTTTGCACCGGAAAACTAAAATCAATTTTTAGCACCAGAAAATTACAATCAAATTTTATCATCAGGAAACTAAAATCAATTTTCAAACTAAGGGACGTAACTGCCCTCTAATTGCTAAAAATATTCTCGAAAAATTGTCAAACTTTTTACTATAGAGAAGGTTAGGTACTTATGAGACTTTGAAGTCTTTTTAACTTAAAATTTGCAATTGTGTTATCATTCCACCGGGTCGACAGTATTTCTCTAATCCTGTTTGAAACGTGTAGCAACATCCGGGCAGTCCATCGTTGTTGCTTCAGTGAGAACGCGGCATTACGTTTCGCGAGAAGGAGGAACTCGACGTCGTCTGGCAAGAATGGTCGGATGTTGGATGGTGCTTCAGAGAATACACGTGTGCGACGAAACTTCTTACTTTATTCATGAAACAGGGACGACTCTATTCCCGGGTCATGGGACGAGGTTCAACGAAGAATAAAGTCATGCCAGACGCGCTCAAGGATTCGAGAAAGAACTTACGGAGAAGCACGACTTTTTGCACGACTTCGAAACAGTCGGTTTTGCCACAGTCAGACTCAACTTCGCTGGTTCGGTGTATCGGTGCGATTTCAATGGATGCGCTAGGAAAAAAGTTGCAACTAACGAGCGTGTTAGAAAAGTTACGACCGATGGAGATTTCAACGAGCTTGCTCGCGAGTCGCAGCAGGCGGGAAACGAAATGGAATTTTTAAACGGATGGCAGTGCCTGAATAGACGCGCGAGATAAAGAATAGCTTTTACTGAGATCATGTTTCTTTTAGTTGAAATAAATTCCTAAAGGATCGTACGAGAAGAAGTTTTCTCTTTCTAGAAATTTGAATTCTAAAATTTGGTTGCGTTTTGTATTACGAACGTAAGCGCGCACAATTTACGACTGCTTTTAATCGCGTGCAATGTAGGAGAGTAAACTGGAAATTTGAATCACACGTGGAAATAAATTTAGTAATGCCGAACAATACCAACTTATTGCAACGTTGACATAATTTACGAGGAGGTTCGTTGATATGCAAATGGAATATAGGGATAGTGCAGCGAGTACGGAAAGCCGTAAATAACACAGTCGAACACGCCGGTGATGAATGAATAACTTGATGATAGAAATGTAGGAATACGTTATCAAATTGATGCACACTGTGTATGGAAAGTTTGAATTTGACGAACCAGCTCTATCTATTAAATTTTCTCTTATCATCGATGATGTATACTTTTATTAACCATATTAAAAGATAGCAAATTAAAAGCTTCCTATGAAAGTTATCGAAAATGTGAATTTATAGGCGATAATGATAAGATAATAAGCTTCATATTCGCCCACGAAATTTAAAATCGATAGTTTTTCTCTGACACGGACACGTATGACATATCGAGGGAATAAAACAGTGAAATGTTTCAGTTCGAAGATACTCAGAACAATAGTCAACGCCCCATGGTACGTCAGAAACGAAAATATACGCAAAGACTTAAAAATACCTATGGTCAAAGAAGAAATCGGTAGGTACGCAGAAAAATACAAAGAAAAGAACGGCAACACATCCAAACCAGCTGACTACTGAAGAGAGCAAAACTCTCATAGAAAGAAGACTAATAAAAAAACACCCCACTGACCTCACTAAAGAAATAAAATAGTCAAACTCGAAGATCTCCCTGGGGGTAGCCATCTACCCACATGTTATTTAACAATCAAGTTAGAAAAATTTACCAAATGTCCAGCTGGACAAATTGTAAAGTACAAATTAAATAATAAAAAAAATTCCTCTCTCTATTCCGAGATAAAACCTCAACAATTAATGCATATATATGCGTTATTAATAAATAATGAGTAAACAATGTTCGCTACACATTTTAATATCTCTACATCGTGATATAGCGGCTGTTAAAAGTTTCTGCTGTAGGCGGGACTACATTATGCCGTTGAGATAAAAGATTCTTGAAATTAAATGCATCGCATGAGTGCAGCATATAATTTTACCTTTGTCAAGTTTTAGCAGTTGCAATATATATTTAAAATTATACCAATTTCCTTATAAGATGAATGTTATTAATGTCTTAAATGGATAATGATATTAAAAAAGATATTTCCAAGTTACTGTTTTAAGGCTAGAAAAATTTACCGAATGTCCAGCTGGACAAATTCTAAAGTAGAAATTAAATAAATAAAAAAAAAAGAATGTTTCGGTTGTAGAGAGACAGTCCATTTATTTTTTTTACATAGGTATTTTATACGTTAATCTTGATAGTACGAACATTGAACACACTCGAATACACCACGCAATAACTGTTACATGTCTGCTACATTAGAAATACAATTGTAGACTTCTTATAGACAACACGCAAGTACCAAACAGCAAATTATTTAAGAGAAAGAAAAGCTTCTCAGATTTAAAATTATTTTCAAAATTTGATTTGTTTCGATCATCATAATATCTGAAGCGTACAATAATCCAAATGTATCGCAAAATATTCTACTTTTTACATTAATATAGATTCATCAGAAAACGAATGTGAAGTGCCATTCGTTTAAATTTGCAGCCCCTAGATAACTTGTATAGAAACAAAAAATATATCTTTCCAACGAGTTTTTATTCTTATTACAAAATTATAGTTTATAACGTTTCGAAACGAAAGAATTCTTTCTATTTTCCTCTTCTTATCGCCTCTCAACACTATTAATAATTATTTACACATGGAAATTGCTCTTAAATTCCATACTATAACATTCCCATTGGTACGAAGGGCATTACACGACAAAAAACAACATAACTGTAACATGTGCATTTTAATTTATGCACTTACAGCATTGTCCGCAAGAAGTCTCGATTGCCAAAGGAAAATAATAAACAATTTAATGAAAGATATCAACAATTCTTTCTTTTCCCATACATTTAATTGTTAGAAAGAAAAGATTGAAAAAATTCTCCCAGTATTAAACCAGAATGTAACCGCTAAAGGGATGCTAGATGAACAATTTAAATAAACAAAGAAAGTAGACGTGGAACGTTCGGGAAGCGTCAAACGACCGCGCTTCCGGTTCGTGTGGCAAAGTGTTTCCTCGGCTTTCGGAGGGAGGCGACCCCTTCCGTCTCATACTCATCGATGAATGTGGAGGGTAAAGGGCAACAATGCCGCGAGCAACCACTCAAACAGTGGCCTTTGTCTGAAAATCTCACTCGAGTTCTCCTTTCACTTCCTCCTCTCCTTCGCCTACCGCCCACTTCTTTCACTTTTTTCTACCATCTCTTTCATCAGCCGAAGGGCACACGCTCTAAACGTTCATAATTATAACGCGCACGAATTAAAAAACAATTTTCTCCTTCGTCGTGTATTTCTTTTACACTTTACACGTGACACTTTCGCTACGAATAAAACATGCCCGGTAACTCTGTCATATTTCGAGATCTCGTTTCCCACCTCTTCCACCCTCGATCGTATTTCCCAGATTCCCGGCGTCCGAATAACCTCATTAAAACTTCCTCCCTCGAAAGGAAAGACGAAAAAGCATCGTCGTGCTCTCCGATAAAATTCTTCCGCAGAGTCGTACGTTTAATTGGCTGTTCGCAGAAGTAATTACAGACGAGCGCCATGTTCCTCTGCATCCGCCGCGTTTCACGTTGCACGAACGTTCGAAGCAGAAGTTTGCAAACCGGGCGAAAGTACCGACAAGTCTCGTGCAGAATAGAACGTGCGGTCGGCCGGCTCGTTCCTCCCGCGCGATGTACCAATTTCTTTCATCCTCCGTCTTCCACCCTCGCGAGCTAGCCCCGAGACACGATCTCGTTTTATCCGCTCGACCCCTTACACGATCCGCGTTTGTTACGCAGCCCCGACCAGCATGCTCGCCGCTATCAACCACCCCCTTCCTTCCTATTTTTTGCCCTTTTCTTCTTTCTCGTCTCCCTCGCTCGAGGGGGTGGCCAGCCTCGAGCGGGCCACAGCTAGATAGAGCACGCGAGGCGCGCCCTCTTCGAGGGGATACGAGCACGGAGTGCATCATCTCTGCTAAGTGGATTCTATCTTCAGGCCTAACGTTCTCGTTCCCTCTGCGGACCATTTCGAAACGACACGCCACGCTGGAAGAACATTCGACCAAGTTTCGATGGAAACGTCAGATACACGACTCTCACGAAGGTATTAAAGGATACCTGTCGAAGCTACTCGCTCGGAAGTTGCCAACACCAGGCTACGGTACGACAACTTTATTGCTAGTTGCTGGCTTCAGGTTACTTTCACGGAGCAGACCTTTTAGGTCTGAGACGGGAGTTAACGAGTACGGCGTTTAATAACTTCTTTTGCTATCTTGTTGTGCCATATAGAACGACGTAGAAGGCAAGGATGAGTAAGAAAGAACGTCGCGAAGCTGCTTCATAGAGCTGCTCTTATTGAAAAATGTAATATTGATATTCTTGCAATTTGTTATTCCAATTATTATTTATTCTTGCAAGGATTCGAGTGATTTGAGGTGAGATAAAATATTAAGTACGGACAAATTCGCATTCATACGATACATAGGTGAAAATAGGCAGCTAATAATTATTAATTAATTATTATACGTGACGTATAATCGAAAATAAATATCGGAAGATTGAATTGTTTCACAGACACCGGGATTATGTATATGGAAAAAAAATTTGTAGAAGAAGACAGGTTTATTATTGCAAATAGAACGTCTCAACACCCACGAATAATTAATTATTTGCCACGAAGTAAACAACAGAGGAAGAATAAAACCAGAGATTCATTACATTCGTATCGCGATAGGTACATATTCAGTAATGTTTCAATCAAACGCTATACACACAGTGTGTCTCCGAAATCTTGGTACAAGCGGTTGGTTGGTGAGTCTATATGCGAAATACAAGTCGGAAAAAAGAATAATATACTTTCATTTAAGGCTCTGTTTTCGAATAAATGATGCAATTGCGTGATGTTATTGCATGCAAACTGGAAACTTCGAGGTATGAAATTTCTATTTCTGTTCGTTTCTCTATTACTAAACGTGGACAATCACACAAGTCTTGTCTCCGCGACATCAATTATTACTTTTCTTTATTCTGTATTTAATTTGAATGAAAGAATTGAGTTTGATTGAATTTCACGAACAAGGATAAGATTAGTGTTTCTCAAGAATCATTTTATTAATAATACAACACATCGTGACATTGTCCGTGTTTAATAATACAGACACGAGCAGAAATAGAAGTTTTGTAATTCGAGACTTCCAGCTAATGCACGGGCACTTGGTGGGTTTTCAAATTCATGTTTCTCAAAAACAAAGTCTCAAACGAAAGAATATTATTCTTTTTTTTTTCAACTTATTTTTTCATGTAGAATCACCACCCAGTTGTACCACGATTTCGAGACACCCTGTATGTATATAATTATAAGCATACAAATTATGTAATACGATGAACATTTCGTTCAACAAAAATTGGAATATGTTTGAATACTTCTTTGTTTTTCTGCAGAAAAATATATACTATACTATAGTATACTATATATTTATACTATATACTATAGTATTTATACAAATATATAAATATATACTATAGACAGTGGCGTGGTATTTCATATCTTTTAAACGATTGAAGTTTATATTAAGAGAATTCTTTAAATATTGAAATAAATTGTTATTGGAGAAAACAATATCTGATACGAATCTGTATGATGAAGTAACGTATTTCATTAAAATTGTGAACCGTTTTTCCATCAGTGAGCAAAGATATAGATATATGGTCCTTTATTGATTCGATGAAAGGCACTTTCATTCCATAATCCTTTCCAATTGCCATTCTCCAATTCCTCTAGCTGCAAAGTAATATTATTTGGAATTTATCGTTCGATTCTTTACCAGGAATAATACCAGATTGTATTTACAGTTTACCAAATGCGTAAGATAATTTTAGGGCGAATATTCGCCTTGGTAATCGTTGATACTACATGTATAGTTCGCTTCTTATTAGGTTTGATTATTATTAGTTTGAAAGTGACTGGAACTTTAATCGAGACATTAGGTTCCTTCTCGATCAGGTTTCCATGATTATCATATGGTCTCGTCGATGATGAATTTTGGGAAACTCGCTCACGAGAAGCACGATAATGCATCACTGTCCGTGATGAAGTGAACACGAGGAAAGTTTTATAAGAGTTGGCAAAGTGGATTATGATATAACAGTTCGGTACGCTGCAGATCGTGCCAATAGGATAAGTGAATTCACCACTTGCTACTCTTGGCACGTCCTTTCAGTCTAATAGTCTTTACAACGAAAAAACGTTCTTTTCTTTCGATTTATTTTGACATTACAATTGCCAGCGTTTGTACCATGATCGTGGAGACATCTTGTACATTATTCTCACTATTTCTACTTGGAAAGTAAACTTTCCTTCTCTCTTCTCTCCATTCCATTCTCCTCGAATTGTTTGTCCCCGGTGCGGCGATGCGATGTTCTGGTAGGCGACGAAGCTTCCCCCAATAAGGCGATAAGAGTTATACAAGGTATTAGCGGGGAAACAGATGTAGGCGTATAGCGACGTGTCTAGAGCTCACCCTTCTTGTGGACTGACAATTTGTCACATCCGCGACCGCCGACAATGCCGCCACCACCACTACCCCTCCTTCTCCCTTCACGAGTACGCAACACATCGACAAGCCTGTGCTTGATAAATCGCGCGATACATGACCGTCATTACCTGACACGAAACCTCTTCCCGCAATGGCGCTTATCGTAGAAATAGGATAATAGGCACGCGTTCCACGCGATCAATACTTGATATGTGTGACCGATAGAACATCTAGATGCACGAGAATTGCAATGCTGGCATAATTAAGTGGCACTTGTCGAGGCACTTAAAAAAAAAGCTAATTGCGCAATTTATGACCTTTTCCATATTTTCATTATTTGATGTTAATCTCCTTTACGAAATAGAAAAACATTTCTTTTTAGATCTAATGCTCTTTTAGTTTAATCCGCTGGATATTTCGATCGTTAAAGATTTCTTGTACACGTAGATTGTAAGTGCAAAAATTAAAAAAATTTTTTTTATAGAGTAATGTCATCTTTAGGCCAATTGTTACAGCAATTTTCATTTGTAAATAATCACTCATAGCGAAACATTGCGTCTGTATAAAACAATGTAAATATCATCAAGCGATAGGCATGCTCCATGCTAAATATTATCAATTTTATAGCAATTCTTACTCAGGATATTATAAAACACACTTTCTTAATAAAAATGAAAAAAAAAATATTTTGAAAAAGTATATTTTTGTTTCTATACGAGTTATCTACGAACGAACAGAACTTGTAGTTACAGTGCTTGAGAATTTAAACGAATGGCACATTCAATCTCCTCTATAAATAAGAGGCACATACAGGCTTTTCTACAAATATGATTCTTTTTCTAATGAATTTTGTCTATATTAATGCAAAAAATAGGACATTCTGTGTGCATTTAATTTCTTTTGTACGCCTAAGATCTTATTATGATCAGAACAAATGAAATTTCGAAAATGATTTAGAGAAGCTTTTAAGAGAAGATTTTAAATGAGTCAAAGAAACTTTCTCTTGCTTCTAAAAAATTTGATGTTTCAAGAAGTCTTCAATTGTACAAAAATACGTTAATAATCTTTAAGTATGATGCCTTCTATATGGAGCTCCAATTTTAGATATGTAATACATGAAATTCACATTAACCATAGTACTTGAACTTTTATCATCATACTAAACATGGAATTTTTATTTTCTCTGATTGGGGTAGGTAAAAAATATTTTCACGGTATTAAATTTGATAAAATCAGCTCTGAATAGATGAAGCGTTTTTCATACCATTTGTTAAATACCTTATTTAATATAATACACAGTAAATAAATTATTCTCGCCATTAACTTTTTTTACAAACGAGTATTATTTTAATAACAACACGAAAATGCGTTAAATAAATTTTTTACAATTTCCTCTGCAACATGAGGCTTTTTATTTTCCAAAACGAATATTATGTTGTTACCCCAGACCCGCTGCTTCTACATTCAACAAAATTAACAAATATTAATTCAGTTTTTCATTAGCTTGATTAAAATGTACGTTTTCTGAACTTTATGAAATTGGAAACGAAAATAGCTGTTCTTCGTGAATTTAAGGCACGATTCGATTGTAACTTGTAATTAAATTGTGCCATATTGAATATGGAATATTTAATCAAACTATTCAAGGGAAATGTTAAAAGGTATTCGTGTTGAAAGGCTGTATGTCGTGCTTGAAAGGACCTTTGAGTTCGGAAATACTACTCCAACATCCATAGAAGCAATTTGACTAATGAAAACCGATATAATAGCCGTGCTTTTCCGCTGTGTGAAAATTATCAATGTGTTTGGATCAAATTTTTTAGAAATCATTCCTTTCATACAATCAGCAGTTCGAAAGTTCAACTGAAATTGCAATTAAATAATAATCTCACCAATATGCGTATAATGACCAAGTCCTTTAAAAATAAATATTACATTTACAAAGTTAAAAAAGTGGTTGTGTCACAAATTCTTTTTATTAGAAACTTCCTTACGTTATCAATCAAATTTAAAATAACAGACACAACTTTTATTATGGGTCCAAACGAGAAGGAGAACATGCGAAACCTTGATCAAGAATTATGGTGATCTGAAGTGCAATCAAACTCACAATCTTCGAGATATATATTAAGAAATATATATATATTATCAGTACTACTACACTGTGTTCTATTTACAAGATGAGGCGTCCAAATTTTGCCTTCTGATCAATCTTTGTTGTTAAATGCTCCAGCCTGTAAGCCTCTGGAATAAATAAATTGGAATTTAAAATACAGATACCGCTAGTTAAACGATGGTAAACGTGAAGAAATTCGTCGTTTCCAGAATCCTCCCTAGCGCTTTGTTTTTTCACGAGTAGTGCACCACATTATTTCGTAACATTCGAAGTCGTATTTCAACCTCTAAAGTACGTAATACTGGCATTTATTTTTTGTGACTTTATTTTTAGTATATACCTTATATTTTCATATTCCAAAGTGGTGATCTCGTTCTGTCACTTATCGATCAGAACTGGCAATTATATTAGAAAATGATGGGATGCCTAATCTCGTACCCCTACGTAGATATCCAGGGACGAAATTGGCAACGCGTTTTTCGCAAAGAAATTCAAAATAGAGTCATCGAGTGAAAACAAAGATCAAAATGTGACCTGTTTTATGTAGTATCAAAATATGGTCTAGAGCGAGGATAAGAAAGGATGGTATATTTGAAGTTAAGTTTAGTTTTATCCGTACAAACAATACCCAATACAAAAACTGACTACAATCTCTTCGTACGTCTTATTCTAACACTAGGCTTCCAACTTCTGTCTTCTCAGATCAAAAATTGCTGAGCCTCAACCCTCGCATTCTTCTCCCACTCCTTTACTCATTTAGCTTTGATGTCACCAATGTATACACTCTTACTTACACACTCTCTCTCTCTCTCTCTTTCTCTCTTCCCCAGCGCTCTTACGATTCTTAGTTTATACCTTAAATATATAATAGACCAAGCGTATACCGTCCTTTTTTCGATACTACATTTATATGTTTTTTTTTCTTATTATTATTTAATTTGTACTTTACAATTTGTCCAGCTGGACAATGTTTTATATGTGACGATCAATTTTCGAACAATGTGAGAGCAGAAAAGTGGGTTAAATGCACCACGTGCTTCGTATGATACTATCAGCTGTGCTCACCTATATCACAAATCTAAAAATTTGAATATAATTTTTGTATAGATCCATGATTTGTTTTATATATATAGTTTTATAATAAAATATATTTTTATTTATAATAAAACATAAAGGCGAATAATATAAACATTTTCTCACTAAAAGTACGGGGACGAATATTAGGAACACGTTTTTTAATAACTGAAAAGTGCACCCCTTTATATATATATTTTTTACTCCGTTCGTATAAACTTTTATCAAACATCGATTACAGATCTTCGTTACTAAGCTTCCACGCTAATTATACAAATCTTATTCAGATTAAAAAATTAATTCAATTTTGGATAAATGCAAAAAAAGCTTTCTGAAAACGAAATTTGCACCTTACCCTACATGTATATGTATATGTGATTGCGTACACAGATGAACTCGACGCGATAATCGCTTCACTCGCCGTTGGATATATATATGTCGGGTTATCCTTAGAATTTGTGGCGCGTAACAATTCTTCGTTTGAATTATCCATCGTTTTACAAACAGAGATTATATTTAACGTATATACAGGACTTTTACAAAGTTTAATGAACAATGAGTCTAACGAATATTAAGTTTAACGAATATTAAGTTTAACGAATACTGAGTTTAACGAATATTAAGTTTGCGAATAATAAGTTTACGAATAATAAGTTTAACGAACGCTATTAACAATGTTTTTTGGGTTCAAACGAATCCACGGTCAACGGGATAACTCTTTACTAAGCGTAGAATGCTTTTAGTCACAAAATACGTTTGCTTAGACGCTCGGTATAAACTGCTCGATGTATCACTTTCCAAGGCGATCGCACGAATGCCAGATTGATGGAAATTTTTCTCGCTGTACGATTGCGTTTGTTTGTTATACTCGATAGAAACGTCGAGAAAGTTCCAATCGCCATTGCTAGGCAGTTTCTGCCTGGAGTTTAGTTATTAATGCAACGTGTGTCCCATTATATTGACACCTCCGAGGTAAAATCATACGTAGCTAGACCCGTTCTTGAGGCCGTATGTCGCCACAACCACATTTCTAGGGAGAACCATACAACCACTCCACACTTCTGTCAGGCAAAACGTCCATCCCGTGACCGTGGCTACGTTCGGCGACCAGTCGTCGCCTCGAGCCCAATCTCGCTATCACAAATCTCGAATAATTACAATCCGATTGAATGACAATTGCTTAATTACGGCTATGATAAAATCCAGGCTAAAGTGTTAGTGGACTTTTCCCAAAATTTCAAAGGAAAGGCCTCGGTTTTCCTTTCATTTCCGACATATATTTATAGTTTATAGGTTACGATTTGTAGTACAGTTGATTCTGAAATGAGTTTTCAAAATCTGAACTATGTATATATATATACAAATATATATGTTATAATCTGTTGACTGAAAGCTCTATTCCGCATGCTATATGTGTACATACATGTGTTATTACGGTATTATTATACTAAAATAAACTGAAGAGAAGGAAGTATTACTAAAAAAACTACGAAAATACGTACACATATACAGGTACTAAAGTCGCTACAATCGAAGATACTGAGAATAATAGTCAACGCTCCATGGTATGTCAGAAAGGAAGATATATGCAAAGACTTAAAAATACCAACGGTCAAAGAAGAAATCGGCAGGTACGCAGAAAAATGCAAAAAAAGAACGGCAACACATCCAAACCAGCTGGCTACTGAAGCGAGCAAAGCTGTCATAGAAAAAAGACTAAAGAGAAAACACCTAACTGACCTCACTAAATAAATAAAATAGACAAACTCAAAGATGATATCCCGCTGGGGGTAGCCATCCACATGTTATTTAGCAATTTTTTTTATTTGGAAGTAGTTTACAATCAGTTCTCATTGAGAATTATAAGTAAATTGTTGTGGCGTGGTACTATAACGTGAATAATAAATGATTTTCGTGTGTTTAGTTCTAGCTGAATCTAACGTTTAAATCTAGAGGGTAATGTCTTTTTCCTGCGGATCTGATCCGTCGTGTCAAGTAATATGGTAACTAGTGGGTTTTGGTGGTTGTTAATTCTTATGTTATATCTATTACTGAATTTGGATATTTCTTTTTTAACTGTAGGTATCTTAAGGTCGTGATGTATTGTTTCGTTGGTAACATACTAATGTGCATCTATAAAAGATCTTAAAATATTTAGCAACTAAATTAGAAAAATTTACCAAATGTCCAACTGGACAAATTGTAAAGTACAAATTAAACAATAATAAGAAAAAAAATATACAGGTATATACTAATATACGCTCATTGTACTATTTATACATATATTATATTTATACTGTGATGATGTGATAATTGACGTTGGAGATAGCATGAACTGCTACTTGTGAATCGTGAATTCGATCACGTTCGTTTCCACTCACGGTGATTCTTCACAGTGATTTGTGATTTTGTGATTTGGAAGCATAACTGTTCTTTGCACGCATCGCAAAACCCATATATTTTATATCAACGATGTCAAACGAATATTACAATTTTGAAATCCAGAGGAAGAATTAATACTTCGCTCTTCAAGTACTAATCTGAAATTAAAAAAGGAAATTACTTTGAAGAAATGAAATTACTTTTCATTTCTAACGTTGAATAAAAGAAGTTTACGTTATACTCAGAAAACGTAACGTAATCTTAAATTTTTATGCAAGCTATAATCAAGTATTTTAGAATAAATAATTCAATCAAGATCGAGAATTATGATCTCAGTGAGAGCAAATTCGGTCCAAAAAAACAAATCACGATCACGATCGTGCGTGAAGTTGTTAGATCGCGATTCTGCGTTCACTATCATAAATTATTGTCAGTGATTTTGCATCCAATCTCTTAGTCAACATACAGCCGATCTCACGACAACGACAATAATGTGAGCATAGTCTGTCCGATTGTCTTTTAGCAAGGGGGATTCGCACTCTTTTTTCAAACGCTCTTCGTTAGCCGTCTAATTTCTTACAAACTCTTCGCGAAAATTCCTGTAATATCGATCGAGAAACAAATCCGCGTATAATCAAATTCGCGTTCTTTAAATCCACGTTGCTTGAGGCTCAGCTGTATTGAATTGGGTTTGGGTTATTCTTTACCTGCCGTGATTTACACGACGCGGCGTGAGGCAGCGAATAACGTAGAAATAAATTGATTGCTAATGTAAAGTGACCGCCGTGCGTCGAGCGAAGTGGCTATCGTATCAGCTGCCTGTTCAATGTAACTTCAGTCACGTAAGTGCGTGCGGTGTTTGTTTGCAATAAGAGCTGATGCGGAGATAAACACATCGATGGTTGCTATAATTTATGAATAGAGCCTCGGACGGTGAGTGAAACGACTGTCGTGTCGGCTGCCTTGTGTATAGATATGAATATGAATATGAATATGAACATATATATTTGTATATATGAATAGTATAGATAGTCGTATAGATATGAATATTTATGCAATGTAGTAGTACTAATATATTTTTCTTAACACAGTATTGTTTCTATAATTGATCAACAATCGGGGTTTCTCGGCGATGAATTGTCGTGTAGAAGACTCGATTGTACATCCGATCCACCTCCGTGTTTCACTGTTTGATGTAAATGTCGAATTTCCAATTCCGTATTTGGTATTCTCCACACATAATTTTGACCATCTGAGTCAAAAATGTTAAACTTTGACTCGTCCGAAAAGATGACTTTATCTCAAAAAGAATTATCTTTATTAATATAGGTTTTTACTTTATTAGTCTAATTTTATTTTCTTTTTTAGTATAATTTTAATTTTAGAAGAAGATCAAGTTGCATTACTCATCCGTCCAACTTCACGGTGTGTCAAAGGGAACACTAGAGCGTCTCATGGGGAACTCTTCATAGTAGTAGGAATGACGATCGGTCAATTACGGAGAATAAGAAGGCCAGCATTTAAAGAGACACTATTGCATGTACATATACTAGCCCAGGAAAGTACTTAAAATATGATCTACATCACAGTTTGAGAATTAGAGAAATTGAAGGAACACGTACAAAAAGGAACGCAATGAGAATTTTTTAATGCAACCACCGTAGTTCGATTTTTCTTCTTAGCCGAGCAAGTGTGATGTATCGTCTCAGTTAGCGTATGGAATTTATGCATATGGAAATGTTTAATCCATTTCTAGTTCGTGGAGTATCATCCTTTTGCACTCGAAAATTTTTTCACTATAAGGAAGCAGCAACTCCAAACTTTTCAATTAAAAAGTCGGTGACATTTTTATAACTAATATAAATAATATTAACATGTAATACTTTCAATTAATTGTTGTATGTTTTAATAAACATTTCCGTATATTTTTCTTACAAGAAGATGCCAAGAACTGCGAAACCTCGAATGAGTTGGCTGTGTAAGACAGCCCCGAAAGGATTTAAATGCATGTCCCTTTCGTGATCTTACTTTATAAATTCTTCTACTGTTAATGTTACGTTTCTTATTATATTTTTACATTTTATTTCGATAAATTTTCGATTATTTTTATGTACTACGGTATCTCCGCATATCTTTACAATTTCGCGGGGGAAGTTGTAATAAAGACATTTAAAAAATAAGAAATTGCTGTGCCAAGAACATAATTGCTCAATTAATTTCTTGAAAACAAAAAGCCATACATTCAAATCTTTGAATTTGTTTTACCATCAACTTTAAGTAGTTGGATACACATACAGACAACTCACGCGAGATTTCCCATTCCTTTCCACCTCCTTGTTAGTTGTGAAGAAATAGTATATCTACTTAACTGCTGAAACCTAATCACCTTCTTTGCACTAATTCTTTCGTGAATTTCGTATAGCACGGTTTCGCAAGACACGGCATTTTTTTCGAAACCTATTTATCATGATATTAGGGCAATACATATCTAGTCCTTTGCACTCAACGGCCTTTTCGGACGGGCGTAGCGGCAATTCGAGGTGATTTTGGGCGTATGTGATGAGTGTCTTGTAGGTAATATAAAATGATTTTATACAGAAATTAACTTAAAAAACATTATATTTTAATTATCTATATATATTTGCATTTTTGAACATAACATTTTTTTATATCTTTCTGTATTTTTTTTACGATAATTTATAAAATTTGCCAAGATGCATCCTTGGTCGGGCAAGTATCGCAATTATAAATTGTTTCGTGTCCTTCTTCTTACAATTCTTTTTTCTTCCTGTTAAAATTACATGGAGCTTTCCATTTAACCGAATTTCATCACAATTAGCAGTCGACGTGGAAACTCGATCTCGCGGTTGTCAAATATCTCCTCTCAACTGGTCTACTAAAATTTTTATAAATCGCAGGTGGTTAAGTGGCCTTTCGTTCTTTTGCTTTTTTGCAGAATATATAAATTAATTAAACAAATTTCCAAATCCACTTTTTTAGAGCTTCTAAATTTACGAAACTATAATACTTCTGTCGCGATCGTCGAATCGGAACTAACGTCGGAGACGTTGCTAAAACCATAGTTTCGGAAGAATGTGAGCATAAATATTTCATCTCCATCTTACAGTATAACACTTTACACTTCATAACAAACAATATAAAGAGACTAAAACAATATAAGGAACGTATTTACGAACCAATACTGCGCTATCATCCATTGGAGAGGTCGAAATCTAGCATAAACAGGGACTATTACCTCTCATTCTCCTGTAGAGTTACCACACGGAATGCCGTGGCGACTGAGAATCGCCTCTCGAGTGCAAAATATAGGAAAACCACGAGTTTGCTATACTTTCGACCACCACCATTGTAATCTTCATCTATTCGATGTTCCAATAACTAAAGCGAGCCAAGTAAGAGAAAGCAATTAATTAATAAAGCAGGTAACGCCATTTACATCAGAGTAGAAGTAAATTTGCATTGAAAGGGGAAGAATTTTTCATCTGTTTAGGTGAATACGTGAAAAGCGATTCACGTAAGGAAACATAGGAACGACAAGTCATGCACGACAAACCGACAATTTGTCATGTTCGCGGACCTTTTTCTATCTACCACTGTCCCAACCCTCTTTCCCTTTCGAGTATACGACACATCGATAAGCTCAGGTTTGATAAATCGCGCGATAGGCGACCGTCATTATCGGAAACCATCCCCTACTTCACTCCGACATCCTTTTGAAGAATCGAATTGCCGGTCTATCCACAATAAAATATCGAACAAATATTCTTGAATGGCAAGTTAATCTGTGAATCAAATGAACAATCGAAGACTTTCTATAGACGACACTATGTAAGTGGCAAACATCAAATTTTTCAGCTGCGAAAGCAGCTCCTCTGACTTCAAATTATTTTCGAAATTTTGACTATTATAAGATCTTAAGTGTACAATAATGCAAATTGAAAATTTTCTATTTTTTGCACTAATATAATAAAAATTCATCAGAAGAAGGATTATATTTGTAGAAAAACCTGTATGCTGCACTTCTTAGTTATAGAGAAAAGTGATTATGCAAGTACTCTGAATTTGCAAGTACTGAATCCTGTTTGTTCGTGTGTAAAAACTTGTATAAAAATAGAAAATATATTTTTTCAACATGTTCTTTTTATCTTTACCACGAAGGTATATTTTATAATGTTTTAAATAAGAATTGTTATGAAATTGGTGATGTTTAATGTCGAGCATATCTATTGCCTAATGGCATTTATTTATTCGGAATGTTGGTCTATGAATAATTATTGATAAATGGAAATTGCTCCGAAATTCTATAGTACGGTATTCCCATTGGCCTGTAGAACGTTAAACAATAAAATAAAAGAAAGATTTCTTAATTGTTGTACTTGCAATATTGTCACTTATATCTGAAACCGCCAATTATAAAAATTCGATCAAAGTAAAAAGGTATAGAAAGCATATACAGTAAATTTAGCGAGTTAACTCTTTAAACGTCATGATTATCATTTTGGGGATTTCAAAACAAAATGGGTACGATTTTTATGCCATCGATAATAATCTTTAAATTACAAATTAAAAATGGAAATTTTTTCGTCGATATATGAGCATATAAATTTAAGTATTTTGAAATTTAAAATATATTGTTACAAAAATAAAGATCACTAAAAATAACAAACTATTAAGATAGAGACCACTAAAAATCAATTATATTCTATAACATTTTACAGTAATTTTAGGAAACAAGGTGAAAATCATTGAGTTAATCATACTTATATCATCATATTGTTGGACATTTCTACAAAGAATTGTCAACTGCTATTTAATGCAATTATATATTAATTATCACAACTAAAATATTTGGTTAGTAATCTCCATTACTAATTCAATTTTCATTCGATCTTATTGCATAATATTATAACTGCATAATGAACGATTAGATTCGGTATTTAATCAGATTAGATTCGGCAGTTGAATTAACGACTGAATTTAGTATTCAGTTGCATGTACGTCAGATGGATTAGCGATTAACTATTAATATTTCCATCATCGTAAAATTAATATTTGAGTGAGATCAGATATTAGTTACCTCCAATTGTTAAAAACAATCCCAAAATATGTATACGTAATACAGATTCGTACAATGATCGATGATTCACGATCAATATTTTTAATCAACAAGTGGCTACTAACAATCAATATCTATAATTACTATATCGCGGATATTTATGCAAATTCATATTTTTACGAACACAATTAAAAACAATGGGATCTAAATGGAATTTTATCTTCGTCATTACAACAAACATATATCCTTAAAAAATTGTTTATAATCTTGCAAACATCTGTTACGTTTCGTATATTTCTACACTTTTGAATTCCCCGCAATCTAATAATTGTGATTGACTACATTTATACATATATCACATCGACTATATTCATCAATGGATGAATTATTTATACCACCACTAATTCCTTACTTATACACATTAAATCACATTATATTATATTTTGTTTGGCTCCAAAGCCAAAAATAAAAAGACAATCTTAGTGACAAGTCCTTCACAACGTATATATTCAATTTCAAAATTGCTTTCCTGTACAAAGTGGGAGATGTGTTTTATCGTGTTCTTCCTCCTTCAATTATCACTTTTAAACGCTACATCTACCAGCATATTAAAAACGATATAAAATACATTATAGAAAATTGTATTCGATAAGGGAAAAACTCATCTCATATCATCAATCTTCGCGGTCGGTTGGTGTTAGACCATCGAGAGGCGGTATATCTGGGAAATGTATCTGGAAGACAAACGAGCCGACAAATCGGATTCACGGGATGCCGGACATCAGAGAGGAACCCGGACATGAGTAGGTAGTCTACATCCAGCCGAATTAGGTTCTCGCGCCCGATCCTCCTCGCCCTTCGTATCTCGGGGAAAGTCGCGACCCTTCGAGATTGGCTTGGCACGATTAATTGACAGTAGGCCCTTCGAGACTTCTCGACGAGATTCGAAACGACAGCTACGCATTCCTCGAGGGTGCGAAGAAAGGCATAAAGATGTAAGCGTCTCGTACGGACGTTCGCGCACGGAGTGTCGATGTGTCTAGATTGAGTCGTGCGTTTTAACTTGTTGATCAGCCACAACTATCGTGGCCTTTGATCACTTTCAGACGACGTTACCTCGTTAAGGTTAATTAGAATCAACTTCGATGAGTTTCGTAAACGTGATCGGCAATTAAACTTTCGATGAAACAGAAAAAGCGTTAACGCGCACCACTTGTAAACTCGTCGTAGCGGTCAAAAACGTGAAGCTCTTTCAAATAGAAAGTAAACGAATGTTGGAGATTTCATAAGGTAAATTTTAGTTTGAAATGTTAACACGAGGACCCAGGGGTACTTGCGGAAAACGCTGTAAGCGCCAAAATTGGAAAATTTTAATTTTCTGTTGCTGAATGTTTTACCTACCAGTGAGAAAACTGTAGCGTAGAATTTAAGTGAAATTTCATTTTCTAAATAGTTAGTAATGACGATAAGCATTAGTTTTATTTGGTTCTTGATTTTTGTCTATGCCAATGTTTGTCATTTGTATAAATGAATGGAACATTTAGTTTCCCTTACAATTAAGCTACACTTTTCTTTCTCATGAGTTTGGACTATATTAATGCGTAAGTTTTCATTTCCTTCCGAAAATCTGTTTCTTAGCATTATAATAAAATATTTCATTGTAATATTTAGAATTATTTATTATATAATATTATAATTAATAGAAAATCTTATAATAAATTATTTATTATATTTATAATATTATCTTATAATTATAATAAATAATTCATTATAAGATTTCCTACGCTTCAGCTATCAAATGAGTGAAAATGCCTGCTTTGCAATTTTGTTTGAATAATAACGTACTTTTTGATCATTTTTAGGATCTTTTGCAAAAAATGTATAAATGAATACATAATACGTGCCATTTTTCTCCATATTAAGTATTTCTTTCGAAATATCAAAATACCTGCGTTGCAGTTTTGTACGAAGACTACTTATAATTTATGACAATATATTCTTTGAATATTTTTATAATCTTTTGCGAAAAATGTATAAATGAATACATAATACGTGCCATTTTTCTCCATATTAAGTATTTCTTTCGAAATATCAAAATACCTACGTTGCAGTTTTGTACGAAGACTATTTATAATTTATGACAATATATTCTTTGAATATTTTTATGATCTTTTGTGAAAAATGTGTAAATGAATACATAATACGTGCCATTTTTCTCCATATTAAGTATTTCTTTCGAAATATCAAAATACCTGCGTTGCAGCTTTGAACGAAGACTATTTGTAATTTATGATAATATATTCTTTGAATATCTTTATGATCTTTTGCGAAAAATGTGTAAACGAATATGTAATACGTACATTTTTTCTTCGTATTAAGTATTTCGAATCTGGGGAAAATAGATGCAAGTACGTTTAGTAAGTACGTACTAATAATGCTACTTTTAAAAAAGTATATACCAAAATAAATATAATTTTTTCCAAATTAAACTAAAATTAAGTGTAAATATTTCTTATACAGGAAATTCTTTCACATGTACGGCACAAGATTATTTTATAAAAATACCTTCTCAAAAATAAGTTCTTGCAAAGTCTGGTAAAGAGCATAATGCCCCACGCCACGGAAATAACGGGCTGGGAAGAGTCGAAATACTTGGCGAGTCTGCAAACTAGGTACATAAAATGGACTCTAGGTTTGTATTTCAATACTTCCACGCAAATACTATTAGAAGAGACGAAAGTGGATAAAACGAGGATTAAAGCTGTCAGAAGAGCAGTAAGATATGAAGAACGCATGGAAGCAACTGAATTATTAATAAATTTTGGAAAGAGGTCGATTCGAGACCGCAGAAGGAAATGTCAAAATGGCAGATAGCTAGAATGATGTTCGCTCTTTTCGCTCGGTTTTGAGCTAGAGATCCACTGAGAGTAAGCCAATCCGAGCTCAGTCAGACCAAGCTAAATTACCACAATTCTCGACACAGACCCTTTGAATATATCTGTTCGCGGAATCATTTCCACCATTTCTTGGAATTGGCACGCTTGAAACGAGCGTTCGTGTTACCTCTGAATCGCGGTCAGTGGCCTCGGGTTACCATTTTTTAGTCATCGAGAGAATCATCATCTGAGTCATCGAAAGAAGAAGGACAAAGTTTTTATACTTTTTAAAATTATGATTATGGGATTACTTTAATCAGACTGCTAAGATTTTTCTAAGGAAAATGATACGAAACATGACTATATTTGAACGATTTTGAATTATGCTGGTTAAACACGATTGAGAAAATAAGTATGAAATAAATGTTGTAATATTTTAGTACTTTCCATTCAATTTCCTGAAAATATGAAAGTCATAACATAGAAAAGAAAATATAAAAGAGTCATCGAAAGAAGAAGAACATAATTTTTATATTTTTTCAAATTATAATTCCAACATTATTTTACTGTATTCGGATAATGTTGAATTATACGAATTAAACACGATTAAGAAAAAGAATTATTGTAAAAACGAATATCACAATATTTTAGTATCTTTTATTCAATTTCTTGAAAATGTAAAAAATCCCTTTCTACGCAGAATGATGTATTTAAAATTTTTGTTACTTTTTCAGTTAGAAAAATAGCTCTCAACATATCTCATTTTACTCATTTCGCTCTCAGTGTATCTTTATTACTGTCGGTATGTCTCACTTTTGCTCCCGGAGCAGTATGAGGCGAACGAGCCGAAGAAAGATAAGCCCGAGCCTCGAGCAATTCGTGAAATACACCTGCTCGGATAATGTTCGCCACGCGAACTCAAACGAGCGAACATTAACATTAACCGCTGCTGTACTATGAACGGAAGGGGATAGACAGACGAGACCTAACTACAGGAGGAACAACGGAAAGAATGCTCACGGTCGATTTGCCACAGATAGAGCGAAATGCACAGAGGCTATAAGAACGAATCGTGGAAGAAAGATACAACAAGGACAGGGAAATCACAGAAGAAAACAAAGCAGAGTATTTGAAGGTGAAAGATAGAGGAAGAGATCAGGCAATGATCGTAAGATTTAGATGCGGAGATGAAAAAAGAGCGAAGAGATAATAGAGAAATACAGAAAAAAATATGGAGCACTAAGAAAATACGAAGGAATGATCAGAATGAAGGATATAACAAGATACGGAATAGCAAGAGGAAAGAGAAAAAGAATGGATGAGAGAGATAATCAAAGGAAGAAAGACAAAGGAGAAACAAAGCAAGGAACTAAGTTTCCTAAATTAGCAATAAGAAAAATCTGCCTTTTATTTTATCTTATAGATCCTTTAACCATCATCCGTTTCTCCTTTCCGGAGACTTATAGAAATCTTTTATGAATATATTCTTATGAATATATTTCACAACACTTTGCAGTTTCATTGGTATCCAAATGTAATTCTAATCATTTCACTATCACGATTATATCGACACGATTTGAAGCAATTTTTGGAAATATTTATACGTAGAAACTAGGAGATTGTCACAGGGTAAATTTGACTTACTATGCGATAAGATAATTAATTCCAAGCGCCTTATCATGAGTGACCGCCAGGGTAACATCCAGTCACTCCAAACATATGATACACCCGTACAACCAAAGTCTAGAGTAACATCCAACTATATGATACATCCGTACGACCAAAGTCTTTCTCCCAATCCAACAAATAAAAGAATATAAATACTCCTCCCGAAATCACCCGAAATAGTCTGCAGTCTGCATAAGTCTGAACTACCCTAAACTTTAAAGTCTATCGTTGCGAACCGCGAACATTATATCATTTATTTCATTGTACAAGTGTGTGAAATGTGTCTCCTGTTTTGAGATCGACATTTTTTCTGTAATTTGTCGAATTATTACGCGATAAGATATTCATTGTATTTATCTCTCATTTTCGCAACTTAATGTGTCTCTCGATCATCAAATTGATACGATGGTAAAACATCAATGAAACGAAAAGATAAGTAATTAATTTTACTCTTTGTCATTTGTAGCGGCACATGAGTCAGAGGACGATGCGAATCGAGAGCGACTCATGTTGTTGTTTTGCTTTGGGACATTGACACCGTCTTGACGTACCAAATGTAGCGGGCAAAACAATGTTGCCTCTACTTGCAACTGTCAAGCGAAGTTGAATTTAAACTTTCCGGTACTCTACCGACCAGTATAAATAAACGGACACGATCGTTAAGATAATTGGTCTTTAGAGGAGTCAGTATCAATTATTATCAGTTCTTGGATCAGTTATCAGTCAATCTTTATCGAGCGTTCTTATAACGAGTTAGTATCGAGCAATCTTTTATCGAGCGAACAACGACTAACTCTGTATTGCGAACAGTTTTAAATATATTGACTACACTAAGTATCAACTCGTCTCGTCACTATATACACCAACACGTATAATCGTCCTCCATACATTCATATGCATTCACACTAATCTTCAGGGATATCGGATTTTATTCGTACGTAAAAATCGAGAAAGTTTCATCAAAATCGTTCTATAAATGGTAGAATGATATAAACTTTTACCAAAAAAATGTGTCAGATTAGCACGAGGGAGAGATGCTTAAGTAAGCAAGGATATTTAAGTTAAGTACTTGGAAGCAAGTTAATGTGTTTACTTTCTGTTTTGTAATATTAACGTTGTTTTTCTTTTTTCTTTTTTTCTATCTCTTTTTCGTTTAATTAATTTTTCTAAGACAGATTGTAGACACAAACCCCCTTTTTCAAAGCCGGAAGACGAGGAAAGTAAACTACTACTACTGCTATTACTACCTTATCAAAGATATATTTCGCAATGAGCTAATGTTCAAGAACCTATTACTCTAATGTTTTTCTAATACAAAAATTGCCAGGTGTTCCGGAAACATTTGTCAAGTAATAATATCGCGGAAAAAAGGCTGGAGAGGAAAAGACGAGCGGTAAAGGGGAAAATGTACGGTGGCAAAAGAAACATTGATTGAACACAGAGGGTGGCAGGTTGGTGTTGTCGAGGACCGATGAGGCGAATAATCGGATTTAGGGATTACCAACGCTCTTCGCGTTGCCTGCAACACTGTTAGTTTAGCATCGTCATCGTTTTCAGTGATCATTAACTCGATTAGCGAGTCTGTTTCGATAATCAGAAATGTGATAATGATTTAAGTCCTGCGTGAAATTGGTGACAATATTAATCTGAATTACCGCGATATATTATAGATTCTATGAAACCAGACAATTTGTAAGACGATGAAATTCACAATTTGTTAATTAAAGACTTCTTGTAGACGGCACTGCAAGTGCCAAACATCACATTTTTTTAGTACAGAGAGGCAGCTTCTCTGACTTAAAATTACTTTCAAAGTTTGACTTGTTTCGATCGTTATAAAATCTGAAATATGCAATAATCCAAATATATCACAAAATTTTCTACTTCTTGCATTAATATAATCAAAATTGACCAGGGAAAGAATTGTTTTGGAAGAAAAACCTGTATGTGCCATTTCTTCGTTCTGGAGAAAACTAAAAGCGCCATTCGTTTAAAATTGCAAGCATTGTAACTATCAATCCTGTTTATCCCTAGACGACATACATAAAAAACAAAAGATATATCTTTTTAAGATGTTCCTTTTATTTTTATTATAAAAGCATATTTTATAATGTTCCCAATAAAAATTGTTATAAAATTAATCATATTTAGTGTCCATTTATTCGAGCATGTCTATTACTTAACTTACATTGTTTTATACAGAGATAATGTTAGACGTATCGGTGGCATCGCTTTTTGACACTATTGGTAATTGTTTACGAATGGAAATTGCTCTTAAATTGTATACTACAGTATTCCAGTTGGTATGTAAGATATTATACGATAAAAAAACATTTTTTAATTTTTCCAGTTACAGCGTTATCTACAAGAAATCTTCAATTATCTCTTTTTCTAGAGACGACGTTGTGACACCAATGTTCTTGTATTACTAACTGTTTAGAAAGGGAAATCGCACTTTAATTCTGCACTACAATATTCTCGTTGGTATTTAGGACATTTCCCAATAAAAATAAAAATTTTCCAATCTTGGCATTTACAGTGTTTTCCGCGAACACTCTTCAATTTTTATCAAGAAAACCAAGTTACTCGACAAATTAGTATAACATTTTGCAGATGGTATATTCTCCTGAAGCGTCGCTAATAATCTTAAGAAAGCTATAGTTATGGAGGGAATATCTTGATTTATTCTGAACAAAATATTTAGTATTAACCGCTTAAGTCTTATTTTTTTTAAGAATCCTGTCATAAAATCCTCTGAATTTTTTTATTACTGATTTAGTAATATTTCGACGTGATAAGTTATAAGAGTGTACCTATAACAATTTTAAGTTCCTTGTTAAAAGAATGTATTATGCGTTAAAGCTAAATTCGTTGATCAAATAATGAAACTATTATATATTTAACCGTTTTAATTAATTATTGATCATTTTCAATGATTTAATTAGTCTATTATTTTTTATTAGAAAGACAATAACACCAAAACGAAATATTTAAAATAGTCTGTAATGACAAATTACACAATTTTGAATATATTTACGTGTCATCATTCGACTTAAATACAAAACGGTGATCTAAACAGTGTTGTATGGCCGTAACGAATTCATTGAAGTCATCGGCAAGTTCGTTGAAATCTCCACAATCGTCCTCGCCACGCTTTCAATACCCTCGTTCACGTTCTCGTCGAGGAAAAGAATAATCGATACGAACTTTATACACTCCGGACCTTCAGCAAAGTATTGCATTCATATCCGAACAATAAGCAAACTTTCAATTTATTTTGTTTCACGACATATAAGATATTGTATTCTCTGTGAAACAAGTAGAAAAGGTGAGATTTCTTTTCACATGTATGTATGTATGTATGTATGTATGTACGTATGTATGTATGTATATAGTATTCTTTGCTAGAAGTACATTACTATAATTTATACTTGACTGCGTATTAGTTCTGTACTATGTTGTTGCTGCACAATTATTATTTTGTCTTATACGATATTCAATAATAAACAACCAAATGATGTTAATAACAGTTTCTAAATGAATAGTCTCTATTATAAATTTAATACAAGATCAAACATCTTATACTCCCACGTTTTAACCTACTGGCATATAAAGAACCATTTGTATAAAATAATCAATGTTACTAGATCTCTATCTTCTATTAAAGATTTTAATTCAATGATGTTCTCCTTAGGAATAGATTCGCGGAATTTTTAAGGGGAAACTTAATATATTTTTCCTAATCTTTCCTAATTGATAAATTCGTACTATTCATTTGTATCATTCGTTGAGGTCGGTAGCCAAATTTTGTGTAATTAATTTCAGGCTTCTAATTCCCTTACGTATAAATTAACATCTAGAATCAGAAAATAAATAGATATGCATCTACACGTATTTTCATATGGGCTGTATTCTTAGCTCATACACACGTAACATTGCAAGAGTGTTTTCATATTTGCAATGCACCTTATAGAAGCTTGTATAATGAAAACGAAGAATATTAAATATTTACCATTCTCCAAAGAAAATATGGTTCTTCATTTTTAAAAGCTTGCTACTACATATATGTTGTAGAATATTTAAAAATTCTGATTAAGATTGAGAACCTCTCAATCGTTCTAAATAAATATTTTCCCAATTGTTAGCAATTGTCCCAATTGTAGTAGCACCTTACTACAATATTTATAAATTCTGATTAAAATTAAGAATGTCTGAAATGTACGAAACAAATATTTTTACCAAGAACTATAGTAGTAACCCAGTGAATGCAATTGTAACTAAATATCACAGCTCCTCAAACATAAACTATAAGCGTCCTGTCAGTAAGCATAGTTTCCTAACAGGCATACATGACAATTTCGTTTCGATCTTCTAATTATCAACTACGTGAAAGCTCCCTACGAACGCAACTACGCGTCACGGCCAATCAATCTCTCAATAAATACAACGAGCAACCAGCCAAAAACTGCCAGCTGCGCGAAATTTGTGAAAAATCTTGATCGCGAAGCGACGTTAAAAATAGAAACAGATCGATACCTTTGTCTTAGAAACGTACGCGAGGGGGGAATAACTTTAATGTAGGACAACATGCGATCATAGCTCAAACAACGTCCTGAATTAAACAGCGCGCGACAGGTTCGCAGGTGGTGGCAAAGGTCACGATCGATATCGCGCTCGTCCAACGGCTATCGATATTATTTAAGTCTAATTACCAGCTAGATCGATATCTCGAATGGCGAACGAGCGGAGCACTCGTTAGGTATCAGGGGAGTTTCCAGCGTATCCAGCCTAGTCCACCACCCCTCGAATAGCTTGTTCCCCAAGCGCGCACCCCAATCGATGTGCCTACCCTCTCAGCCGCGCCCTAATATAAATATTATTACACTTTGATGGGGTTAGGTTGACATTGGGCCCCGCAGACATCCCATCAATGCGTTCTCGCCTCCCTCTTCCGCCTGCACGCTTTATACTTGCTTTTTCATTAGGCCCGAATTCCGCGTGGCGCGTGCCGTTACTTTCGCCGACTTAAGCGGCCGAAGCCTCGCTCGATATCCCTGCGAGTCGTTTAAATATTTCACGGCTGAACGTTCTGCCGACCATTCGACGGAGAACCTGCAAGAGTCGCTTCGAGCAAGCTTAATATCGTTTAATGCACCCTAGGACGGTGTCTTAATTTTATTGCTGTGAAAATGATCGAAGGAAGCTGCTTGCTTGGAAATAAATTTCTACCCAATTACGCAAAATGCTGTAAGTTTGTTAGCACCTTCGGTTTTCAGTTTTAGTGTTTTCCGAAATTGGGAAAAGATGAAAATGTTCCTACAAAGACCTATAGTGATATTAGTTATTTATTAGTTATTAGTATAGTGATATTACAGATCTTTTCTTGTATTACTTTCGCCGACAGAGAACGAGGAAATGAAAAAATTACTATATGAATTCAGCGATGATTTCTAACTTTTTCTTTTTATAAAACCATTTGTACAATGCTGTAAAAATATACTTTATACACTTCCATAGTGTTCGAACGAAGAAGCATTATATTTACGTTGGGAAAATTTTAAATTGATACTTGGAGATTACAAATAACGAGCATATGATAATTTGAATAAAAATTGTGATGCAATCGATGCAGAATTATGTTATAAATTGATTATAATTGTTTCACTCTGTACGACTGTCTCATAATGAGTATTAAACGAGCGTTATGTAATTTATTCATATATCTAGGGCTTGTCAGTCCTGTACTACCTTTGGCGTCCAAATACGAAGCCTAAAATTATTACCAGCAAACCAAATGGAAACAATCAATACTGTTTAATGAATATCACTGCAGTCGGTGTAGGGTAGCAGACAGTCGTAAAATTTCACAATTTCTACGATGCACAGAAGTATTTGGACGTTTATAGAAACATTTTACGAATGTCTTATGTGTGTTTTACAAAATGTTTTGAAATTTTGTTAATATTGTGACAAGACACGGTCATTATAATTATATTGGTAAAGTTTGAAACAAATCCGAAAATGTACATAAAGATGGCAAGATATTCATTTCTAGTTGCAATGCTAATGAAACTTTTAAGCGTTTTGTGTAACACATAAGGATCACATGAAAGTAATACGATATGTCCAGTTTTATTGATTTTCTGTCTTTTATGTTGGATAGCAATAGAAAAAGAATATTGCAATATAAAACAATTGATAAGGGAGAGAACCTTGTAGATTCGAAAGTGGAAGTGTAAGTAACTTTTGAAAATAGGTGATAAATCAATAATATTTCGTAAGAAACAAATATGTACTAGTTCAATTGTTATGTTAGTTTAACTCGGTTGATATTTAGTCTGCGTCTGCTAATGTCGACGATATTTCTTAAATGTTCATAGAGGGTAACAAAACACGTTTTTAATTAAAAAAGAAAAGAGTACAAAAATAGTGTCGATATCGAATTGGTTGACAACATGTTCTCTCGAGAAAATTCAAACATAATTTTCTACACCTCAAATGTATTTCAAATTATGAACATATTTCAAAATAAACACAAATGTTCTATTAATTCTTTTTTTTTTATTCAATCAATCAACAACTTCACTTTGCGAATGAACCGTAACATTCTCGACGGTACATGGCAAACGTTTCAACGCAACAAGTCATTCGGAACGATAAAACACTGGATTAGCTACGAAACTAATAAATGATCATTGACGTGTTAAAGAACACAACTCACGGTATTCTTTGGTAACAATGACATCTTTAATAACCGGTTCAACAACATTACAATATCATAGGTTTCAAGTACATACGCAGTTCGACACTTGATTCCTTTAAATATACATACATACATACATGTGTGTTCGCTGTGTACGTCATCAATCCAACTGTGTATCTTTGTTTTTCTTCTGTGTATGATGTTATTAGACTCATGTACCGTGTACCGCCAAACATATTCGTGTATATATACTCGTTAGTGTGTGCATGTGCGTTTAGCTTCAGTGTATGTATATACGCACCAGAAGTGCTGGTGTATCGGAACCCTGACACTATTTTTCTTTTCTTCCTTTGTGTTCGTTTAAACAGTCTCAAAGTGTATTATGCAAGAACAGATTAGAACAGATTGACACAAGGATAATAGAAGTTTTCGCATGTACAAGATATTTTGGATAATATCGTACCTTCTATAATTACTTTAAGCTGCACCACGTGGTTGAGAGTGAAATTTGAAAAAACTTCAACTTTGAGCAAATATACATCGATTTGATACTAATCAGCAGATTCGTTATACTGTTCCAAGGTATAGGCGTGCAAATGTATTCAAATTAAAAAACAAAAATCCTCGTCAGCTCGATACATCAAATCTTTCCAAACTAATACAAAGTGTATTAAATTTCAGGTATACCAAAATCTTTTCAAAATTGAAGAACGATTACAAAACATTACCTTTTCTTCAAATTTCTTTAAAAAAAAAAAAAAGAAAGAAAAATGAAAGTATTAAAAAAATAGAAACTCCCATTAATTTTGCATCAATCCAACGTTTGCAACGCGACGGCCTTCTTAATTTACGGTTAAGACGTGTACGTAGTTCTACTAGTATTCGAGTTATTTTTCCGTTTTATGCGATACCGCGCGATAAAGGTAGGTAATGAACACGCGAAATTGAGAAAAATATCGCGAGCAACCTAAATGCCTGTCCGCACTGCTCTACGCAATGACCTTTGCCCGTTCACCTGACGGACACAGCCGCACCCGACATTTTCTTTTCATTTCTGTTTTGATATTTCTTCCTTCGTATTCTTCTTTGCATTTAGATCACTCGCCCTCGCGCCATCAACACACACAAACGATATAATACATATAGGCGAGATATACATATACGCAGTGTATACTCCCTCGCATGGAAAAAGGGAGGGAGATTGCTATAATATCATCTTTTTTTCTTTTCTCTTTTTAATATATTCGCGCACGTGTAACGTATTTACAAGAAAGGAAAAAAGCTACGAGTACGTGTGTTACGCGCCTATACGTAAATGTTATATTATTTACGTATACGTATATATAACTGTGATAGAATTTTGCGATGTAGGTACGCGCAACGCCATGCACGACAGTTATCGTTTTCTTTCGACAGCGCGAATCCGTTTTACGAAAAAAAAGGGATATCTCCGATCATCTTCTATGTATATAGGATTATATGTATAGAACATGTTTTACTTGTACAATATATTTTAAATATCTCCTATATAATATTATATGTTATATATATATACATAATACGTACACAATACGATATAATATTATATAACTTCGGTATAATAATTTAAATTATAATGCACACAGAAAACGAGCGCTGCGAAGTAGCAGAATCTTGTCCCGTGAATTCTCAATAGACTACTGTACAAATTTAGTGAAAATAGGGGAAAAGTTCGTTGTATAGCCGCAATACGCAACAGATTAAACACAGAATATGCTAATATGGAATATGAAATATACAAATGCAAAGTAATTTATAAGTTACAATATCAAAACTTAATAAATAAAATACGAAAAACAAAAATAATTAATAAATAAAAATAACAATAATAAATAATCAAACTGTGTAATAAATTGTGAAACTTATCAAAACAATAACGAAAACAACCCTCGTCAAATTTTACCACCTTTTAAATACTAATCCATTCTAATAGTTAGAAGTCAACACGGTAGAATCGATATTATGAAATATGATAATATATATATTATAATCTATGTTTTGACTTATCGTCGAATGAAAAATAACTGCTTTTTTTAAATCCTCTGTCACGACCTCTACGACTTCATGATTTAACTAGAAGTATTTCTTCTGCGATATAATTACAAGTACACTTATAAGAACTATGTAATGCAATGGATATTTTGTTGAAAAGGATATTGAAATATATCGAACAGAAATTTTTGAGAAAGACAAACATGGACAACGATCCTCTCTGTTATAAGTCCTTGCGCAATATATCTGATAAAAGACGAATAGATGTCGTCTTTATATCCCTAAACATTACCAAGTATAATAATGCACTACCATTATTCTTTATATCTAACTCAAGGAACAATATTCCGACACTTCACCACAACAAACTCTATTGTTGCGACCTTCAGAGAGTTGCAACAACTGCAACATATGTACACATCACCGTAGCAAAGTCTACAATAGTCAACCAATTCTTAAGGACTAAACAAAGTCTTTGAACTTTTCCCAAACGAACTTAAGTGAGAATGCTATCCATGTAAATCACGACACAAATATTTCTCTCGAGAATCGATCATTCATCACTCATCGATAACCATCGGCAAGCGACACGTTGTTATTTCATCGACCGTTACGCTAAGATCGTTAATAATAGAGGCCAGCTCATAGAAACGAAATTATCAATGCGAGTATAGGCATGTTCCTAACAAAGTTACGTGTCACGAAATATGACAGGTTATATATCGGTCGATCCCTTTTAACGCGCAGATTATGAAAATATTACGTTATGAATACTAATATTAGTACTGAGATATTTTATCGTAGAAATATTCGTAGTGTAATCAATTATAATCGATCGTAATCAATTGTTATAAATCATGTTATAAATAAAATATTTATTACTCGAGGAAGTTATTAGTTCCTTAATCAATACATCTGAAAAACCAATATATCCTTGTATCGGTTTATTAGTATCATTTCACTCACCCGTATTTCTAGATAACAATTTTTATATTTTGTTATTCTACTCGTGGGAATGCCTAGGTTGATGCATAACACGTTATATTTCGTAAAACGTAGATCTGTTAGGAATGTGTCCGAATATATGTATATATACTATGTATTTATATATGTATGTGTATATATGTATAATCATTTTATTATCACGAGATAGAACTTTCGTCTCAACTACGAACAAAAAATACGAAAACTGCGACCGCCTATGGCGTAAATGTAAATATACGTACGTATCTAAAGATTCTATGCTGCTTTGACTCGAGTATACGTAATCATCGAAGTCGGGAGATTAAGGTACGGTTCTGCGTTACGAATTTCACAACAACGGGAGAGAAGGTAAAAACTTGAAAGTTCAGGCACTGTAAACTCAAAGCACTCACGACGATTAATTGAAAGGACGCGACGAACGAGAAGCGGGTTGACGACTCGACCACGGTTCCTCGACGAAGTATCGCCACTGACATGCATACCATTGACACGAGATCCCGTGAAACCGCGTGAGAAGCTAGATCGCGGCCATATTGTGACTTCAGTACGTAGCGCCAATATCGTTCAATCGGTGTACTTCGTTCTTCTAATACTTCCCTTTGCCCTCGTAGTACGTCGTGTCTATTAGCGACGAAGTGTTAATGCTGCGAGGTCGAAATGAAAGACAGAAAAAACGAAGTGCACCGGTTGAACGACATCGATGTTACATACTAAAGCCACAATGCGGTCCGAATCAAATTGTTTCATGCAATTTTACGAAATCTCGTATCGACAGTATTACAGTATACAATGACAAACTAAATATCGCTAAATATCGCGCAGTATTCTTGTCGTGAACGCGCTTCGAATCCTCGGGTTGTCGGTCGTCGTGACCTTGATTTCGATCGGAAATCGTCGAATGTTTTTCGAATCGCGCGCATTGTCGTCGACGACACGTCGTTTCTATATACGTTCGTTTTCTCGCGACGTCTCTGAGTATTGACGAGTAGGTACGAACATGCGATGGACACGAGCGTAAAATTTAACGAGCCTCTGAAACACGCGCCTCCTCGCCACTGCTTCTTAGAAACCGACCTAACTTAAGATGGCAACCGCGATCGTGTGTTTCTTTTTCTTTGCTTTCTTGACAAATAAATGGGAAATGCGAGATTTTCTGTCTGAAATTGATCGACGTGTGAAAACGGAAGCAAATGGATTTTATCTATTAAAAGATAGATATCTGAAAACGTATTAGGTTGTTCGAAAGATTTGTAGCGAAGATTAAGAAACATTTGAAGGATATGTATTTTTACACAACTGGTATTTTATCAGTATTAGTATTAGTATTAGTATTTAGAATAATATATGCACCGAATAATATATGTGCCTTTTAAGGAATACCGATAAAAAAAACATTTTCCGTAACGAATTCTCCCAAGTGACTAGAATATTAAAAATCTTGCCTATATATTTTGAATAAACTTTATAACAAATTTTGTAAAAATGGAATCATACCATATTCGACGATTGAGAAAAATAGAAATGAACATTTTAACTAAGATCCAAAATTTCTCGCTTGCTCTTCGTATATGGACCTGTCGGAAGCCAAGCTGATCGACTCCATAATTCGAAATGTGGAAAAAGAACGATAATTTCAAATATTATCTTTTTACACATTCTCTTTGTGTTAAATAAATTCATGAAAATAAGTCATTTCTTTCTTAAGATACTAATCTTAATTACGTATCTGGTTCGTGAAATAGAAAACTTCGTAAAAAGTGAAGTTTCATGACCAACCAAGGACCAATACTTCATCATCTGATACGTGTTAGCTAATAAAAACACTACAAACTTTTCGAACAGCCCAATAACCTTCGTTTGGCCCAATGGCGGATGAGAATAAAAAAGAACTTAACTGTCTCAGTAAAAGAATTTCGAAGGACTCGTAAAGCTTTACGTGCGAGCCGCTGGCACACGATAATAGTTAAATACGTGTGTTTGTGTATATGTATATATATATGTAATATATATATATATATATGTAATATATATATGTAATATATATATATATATGTAATATATATATATATATATATATATATATATATATATATATATATATATATATATAATATATATATATATATATATATATATATATATATATATATATATATATACACATAATATGCATGGGAATGTAGGACTACGTATTATCTAAATATTGCACGATTTTCCACGACGAATCAAACGAACGAGATTCGAACGGAAGTGTTTCTACATACAAAACTAAGCTCATGAAAATACAGATATGTAGCATCCAATATTACTTCACTCTTGAGATATAATTGCCCTACCAATACTGTTGACAAAGTACTAAAAAACTGCTAACTCAGCTAACTAATTAGAGTCTTTTTGATGTTCGTTAAATCGTAAATTATAAATATCAAATTGTATAAAATTTCGGATCTTTACCATTAATGATTAATCAGCGAATTTAACATTCCGATGCTTTGACGCGATCCAACTAATATCGTCCAACTCAATGTTCCTTAGCATTCGTTTGTTCTGCGTTCGACGTTTTAATTCGTGAATTTTAATTAATGAAAATTAAAACATCACTAATGAAATACTTAATTGTTAATGATAATAAATAAAATCAAAGAAGAATGATATGTTATTACGCGTTGTAACAGTCGCAACGTACTTTGCCAATATCATTATACATCACGGCTAAAGAAAATTTACTTCTTCCTTACCGTACACATTATCTATACAATTACCTACATGAAAGCTTCGATAATTACTAGTTTGACGCCTTAATTAGTGATATGATACTTCGGTTCAACAATGAAATGCAAACGAAACGAATAAAAACTGAGGATTTGCCGATGTTCGTGGCAATTCGCGAGCAAAGGTCCTTGTTGAGGGGAAGCCTCCGTTGCGATTATCTTCTTCTTTTCAACTTGGCCCACGAGATGTGGACGAATGTGATTCTCCATCTTCTTGGATCATCCCTTTCTTCTCTGTTCTCTCTCAATTTTTCGCTGACCACTTTGTAGGTAGGAATTTGTCATTCTAAACGTTTCGACTTTTGCACGTTGCAATTGAAAGTGACGACTTTGTTTCACTACATTCTAGCTGCTGTTACTTGTCATATAGAATTGGATATGTTTAGAAAACCTGATTTTACGGTATTCGATTTATATTTTTCGCTGTCAACACGATGACTGTTGTTTACGATGTATTATTAATATAACTCGTAATTTCAAAAATATCTACTAAATTATGTTTAAAATACGCGGCAAGTTTTATATGTCTCGTGTTAATTATAAGTAAATTTAAAATTATTTAAATTTCATACCGATATTATTAATTACTACACGTATAGAAAATTATACTGCGTTAAGTTTCAAACTAATTCTTGTTACAAATGTTTTTATTAATTTCCTAATATTCATTTGATAAACAGCCAAATGAATTTATGCTGACATTTAATCTGATATCGAACTACTGAAACTTTACATAGAATAAAGATTAAAAAAAAAAAAAAAAATGTAAATCAAAAGGCAGAGAAAAGATGGTAAAATGAACTGTAAAATAGTAAAACCTCGGGAACAGTCATCGAGTTAATGGCAACTGATATGTCAAGTACCAATCACGCCTCTTCACGATTTATAAACACTACTTTTTTCGTAATTTCATCATCGTTCCCTTCGCATCTAGTTTCGTCGAAGAAACGATTGCCTGTCGAATAAAAAATACTGATCCGTAAGACCGATTTAAATTTCCCGACACTACCACTGCGAATGATCCCAAGACCATCGTCGAATATTACGCGAGCATAGAACTCCGCGGTGTACTTTCTATAGATATAGCTCCGAAACATCTCGAAGTAATCATCGTTCTGGAAGTCGACACGGCCCCCTTCGATAATTCGTAATCACAAGATGACGAGACGTCGATGCACTTGGTGAAATCACCGAAAGAGAACGAACGTTGCGATCGCCATAATTCGCAGAGGATCGTCGATACGCGTGCGACAGCTAACATTCTTGACAATTGGAAGCCTATCTCGAAGACTATTTCGCGATATTCGTGACGTGACGCGAAAGTAGCCTGTAGATTCGATGGTGAACGATCACGAATACCCGATAAACTACGCAGCCTCGTCGATCATATTAATACATTCCTTGTCTGAATGGATTGCTATCGCCGGAAGGCTTCTGATCGACGTTAGGAGGTCTCCTGAATGGATTCACATCTACTTGACCTGCTGCCTGCGGCTCTTGTCCGTAAGGTCTCTGTTGGGCGTAACCCATAGGCTGTTGGCCGTAATTAGCCGGTTGCTCGTACATAGGTGGCTGTTCGTAACCTGTAGGAGCTTGAGTGTATCCGGAGGCATTAATATTCTGCCCGTATCCACTCTGATCGTAAGTCTGTCCAGCTTGGTAATTTTGATCGTAGCCTTGATCCACGTTCGTCTCCATACGCGTTTGATTCAGATGATTGCCTACTTCGCCGGAGAGTGGTCTCTGCTCTTGCAACACGTACGTCTGGTACTCCTTGTCGGGTGGATTTTGCATGAGAACATCCGCCTCGTCCTGGAACGGTTTGAAGTCGTAGATGTGCCTCAGGTACATGAGTACAGGTGCGTACATTAGATTGGATAAGGCTATGCCGACATTTAAAGCTGTGAAACCGATCGCTTCTACGACACCACCGGCTATGATAGGTCCCACCGCATACGCCACGCTATAGGATATGTCAGCTATAGCGTAGATGCTACCATATACGGAAACGTATCTCACGTCCACCAAATAACCCAGAGTTGGCAACAATGCAGTATCAATGAGAGCTATACCGAAACAAATTCCGCAGAGTGGAATCATAAGAACCCAGTAGGACCTGCAGAATGGTATTATGAAGCAACATAGGCCTTCCAACGCGAGGCCAGAGGCAGCCATCAGCCATTGATGTTGAGGATACTGTTTGGCCATCTTGACGGTTATCACGACGCCGAACACGTGAGGGAAGAACGCGGGTAACCAAATCATTCCCATTTTCCAATTGTCGCGAGTTATGTTATCCTCCATCCACAACGAAATAGTGGGTTCCAGAAAGGCCAACGCGACGTTGGACATCATTAGAGCGCCCGCGCATACGGCGATGTAAGGATCTATGAGCAGCCGCCAGATCGGTATCATTTGTTTATGTTCCTTTTGGCTGTCTTTCACTTGTTCTTTTAGCGGCTTCATTACCAATAAAAGCATTATTCCGTCTGCTAGACTGATGAAAGCGAGTATCAGAAAGGGCACCTCTTTGCCCGCGAACTGATAAAGAGCACCGCCAAAGGGTGGAGCTACCAGACATCCGAAACTAATGAAGGCTAACGCGATACCAAGGGCTTTCGAGCGTTCTGACTCTTCTGTGTAACGATCCGCTATCATAGCCAAGCCACTGGTGTCCGCAAACGCCGAACCCACTCCCTGCAGACTCCTGGCGAAGAACAGGACACCGTAACTTCGGCCGCAAGCGAAAACAGCTGTCGACAGGAACATTATACAAAGTCCTATCATCATGGGTATATCGTAACCGATTCTGTCTATGAGAGCGCCAGAAAATGGATTCACCATTAGTTGAACGATAGCTTTCGATGCAAACAACACTCCTGTGGCTGAATCTTGACCGTGATGCGAAGGCGGCCCCGTTGTGTTCACCTCTTCTTCCACGTCCCCAAACGCACCGATGTACTTGAGATAATCAGGTATGATCGGCACTATCACCATATACAGCATGTTATCGAGTAACAGAGCTATCGACACGATAATCAGAACTAGCTTCCGTTGAGCTTTCGGTTCCTGTAACTTGGTCCACACGATTTCCTTGAGCTCGCTGAACTCAATGTTGAGTATCGGTATCGTCGTCATGGTGGTTGCTTTAGATATCCGCCTTTAATAGATCAGCAACGGCTTCCAGGGTCTAGCGAGAGCAACTAATCGCGATCACTTGATGCGACCTTGGGAGTGATCGTGACGAAGAAATCGTCGCGATTTGGGCGGCGCGCATCAGGCCGGGCCGGGGGTAACCTACAACAGATCACCGAGTTGGCACGGTTAGCTCCCGAAATCTTCCTACGATCAATGTGTTTTTATTTTCTCTTCCCGTTCTTTTTATCTTTCGTTTGGTATTTTAATAGCAATCTCCCGTTTTCCCTGGGTTATATAATTCACCAGGCTGAACATTCGTTACGGGATTTTCTTTGCACCGTGGGCCAATGGATAATTTCTTTTTGATAAATTAGAAAGAAAGGGGAGCCCTGACCCGGCCTGATCGCCGCTTACCGATTCATCCCACCCCAACCCGACCTTTTACGATCGTCGACAGCATGGATGAGCTTGTCTTCGTTTGATGAAGGTTTTCACTCCGTTTACCAACCACGCGTCGTCTAGTTGATTCCTCGGTTGCTTCTGGTGGGTATAGAAGTGAACATGACACCGGGTGGAGGCTCCCCCTCGATAAGGCAGCACGATCTGAACCTAGCTACCTATGTCTGGTATTGCGTATCGTGTTACGAGAGATAAAAACACGGGGTCTCGCCAGCGAAACGAGGGTGAAGGTCGAGTTGTGGATGGTATGGCTTTACTCTATAAATGGGCTGCGTGGTAATTATTTAATGAACCTTGCTAGGCAAGGAAAGGCAGCAGCTGAACGCGTGTTGTGTACGTTCTGATGCGAAAACAAAGCTCGATTTAATACCCCTTCGATATCTGCCTCTTCTCCGTATCGATAAAACATTCAGTGCCAAGAACAGAAGGTTCCGTTTCGTTGGAATAGCTTGAATTAAAGATAGGATTCTTATGGAAATACCGAGAAAGAATAAATTATTACAATGCACACGTCAGAGCTTTTCGATTATTTCATAGTTATCCAAAGACATACGTAATCTCGTTACAGATGTTAAACGCGTGTTTAATCCGAATTATCGTCAAGCGTCGTCGTGTCTCGTTTGAGACGCTAAACACCGCGTCTCTGCCAGACCAGAACGGATTAATTATTTCCGTCAAACGATCATTCGTAAACCGACATCCCTCTCAACGTCGTTCGATGCGTGTCCGCACCCTCGTTTATTAATTACGATGACTGGTTGGCGAGCAGGGAACCGTAACTTCGTCAACGATCGTAACGAGCCTCCATAGTCGCGTACAGCTGGACGGCGAGGGGAACGCCGTGCACTGAGAAAATTTGTAAACTTACCAGAGTTATTGGCGAATTTCTGCCTGAGGGAACTGGCGAGGCGTTGAGGACTCGCCAGACTAGGAAGTCCGGCGAACAAACTGCTCAATTTTGAGGCGACGTCCGGTCCGGTCTCGACCCTCGAGCCGTTCACCGACTCCTTGGCTTCTTGCGTCCCCGGGCCCTCCACCTTTTCAGCCGAATTTGCAACCGAGCCTGAAACAGCAGACGTAATATTCTATCTTCAAAAATATTAATTTAAAATTTAAAATATTTCGTACTGTCAAATATTTTAACATCTTATTTAATAAAAAGTATTTATACGTTTTAGGAAATAATTTTCTAAGTATCGTAGTAAGTTAATACGCTACTAATATTCTGTTATGATAGTGATAGACAAGAAACAGCGGATTCAGTAATTTATTCCTGATTCCTTAATAGGATTAGGAAAAGGATAGAAATAGGAAAAGATTCCTTAATAAGAAGTTAAGTTTTATTAATTGTCTTTTATTAATATGTGGATATTGAAGTAATTTGACAAGAAGCTAGTTAGTCAAGTAATGCATATTCCATGGCCTTCAAGTTGTTTGCTTAAGATTTCTTAAAAGTGAAAGTATTTAATATTTTCAAATTTTCAAATATCTTTTCATAATAAAAGATCTTTTCATTTTAATAAAAAGTTAAGTTTTATTAATTGTCTTTTAATAGCATACAAATATTAAAGTAATTTAACAAAAAATCTGTTGATAAGAAAGAACGTACAACAGTACATAACAATGTTCTTTAAAAATATTCCTTAAAATTTTAAGTTTTAATATTTGCGAATTTCTAAATCTCTGAACGATCTTTTAACAAAAAATATTATAGTAGAATAATAATTACGAACAAATTACATTTTATATAAGCTCTATTTATTTCAACCAAATTTTAGTTACTACCCGATTAAATGAACACTTTTCAGTTAAATTCGCTTACCCAAATGTAAATTCCTATCATATGAAATTAAATACATATGAATCACCCCCTCCCCTTCACGAAAAGTTTATATAAAATTCTATTGTAACGTCTTTTTTTAAGTTTCTTCTAATATCCAAATGTTGAAGTAACTTAGAGCACAAATAATATTCTATTATTTTGCAGACAAGATAGAGCTAGCCTAATAATCCATATATATAATTCATACACTTCGAATAGTTTCCTCAAATTGGAAATATTTACCAAATGTATCTAAATTCTCAAATATTTTATAACAAATTTTGGTAAAAAGTTGTACTATCCTTTAAGTGTCTTTCAATATCTAAACGTTAGTGTATAATAACTTAGCACACGGTTGATATTTTATTATGCCAGTGGTTCCATAGACAAGAAAGAGCTACCATAACAATCCATAATCCATAATCTTCAAAGTATTTCCTAAAATCTAAAGTATTTATTTAATGTTTCTAAGTTCTCAAGTATTCCATAATAAATTTTTAATACGAAGTTGTAATATCCTTTTCAATTGTCTTTCAATATCTAAATATTAATGTAGCATAACTTTGTTTAATAATAACTTAATTTCCACGGAAGTAATCAAAAAGTTATCGGTCTTTAGCACGTTCTCTTCTGCCTATAGCGTGCTGACAATAAGCTCTTTTTGTCCATTCGTTCTTCGAAACCGACACAATTTTTCCTAACCTGTCTATTATCTTATACACGCGTTAAACCCTGACCGATCTAAATTTGGAATTGAAACATCTATCTATAACAGTCTCCTATGCCTCACATCGGAGAAAGATAGAATATTATATTTACCACGTTGTAGTATCGTTATTTTCACGTACCATTCAGTATTCTAATGCTATTTACTCTGACGCCGTTTAAGCAAAACAATTTCCCATTCTCAGGACAATTTTCAAATAATTCCTAATCATTTTTGTTTAGTCGTCAGAATTTTATTTAATGAATATCATCATTAGGACGGCTTCGTTTCAAAATGGAAGAAATAAGTATTTTAATAAAATAAGGTCGTTCCCTGCAGTGATGTATTGTCATATTCATGATCGATATATATCATGACACGTTATATAACTCTCGATTCCTTCGTATTCAATCGATGCGACGGTATCCCGACCTGCGAAAATCTATCGTCCTAGCAATTCATTTGATATTCACCACGTCTTGACAGATGAACTAAGCACCGTTTGTCTCTTCACGAATATTTCCAAAGTAATCAGCGTCGTCACTTGCTGAAGTAGAAAAACAACACCGAAAGAATAGAAAAGTTACTGATCCCCCTAGAACCCTAGCTCCCTAGAACTGGCCGGTATCTATAGAATGGAAACCAGGTACGAACGCTTGATGAAAGTTCACCGATTGATACCTGAGTTTCGCACCTCTACGGAGAGCAAGCCCTCGCCCGGTGATGTCAACACGACCGAAAATGCCACCGAAAATGACAGGACCACTCGAGGAGATTCGGAAAGCGGACGACGGAAACGGGAAAAATAAACGCGAGCGGCAGGGTTACATGCAGAATAAAGGGAAAGTCATTGAGAATACTTACTGAGACCGAAGGGCTCCCGATGGCAGGGGCGTCTCGGCGTGTCTCTCCGTTGGGGTAGCTTTGAAACGTCTGCCCTCGAAGTTCTCCCCGCCACCGTGTTGTACGTTACCCTCTTCCCGTCCCTGTCATCCCCACAGTCAGGGAGGAAACTGTGACAGGGCGCAGCCGCGGTTTCCAGGATCCAGGGATTGGCCGCGGCGTTGAGACCGTACGTCAGCCCCCAACCACCATCGTGCCAACTATCCGCATCCCCCGCTGACCTCTTCTCGCCCCCCAAGCCGCTTCGTGCTTCGGGGGTGGCACGGCCCCGGGGGAAGAGGAAGCACACCAGGTATAACGACGACGGTCGATGCTGCGCGGTATTTCTGGCGGCAGGTCGATATGAGCTTCACCTGTACGACTGTGGGCTGCTGGCTGCTTCGAGAAAAAGGGGTTCGAGAACGCGGTGAACACGACACAGTACAGTGTTCTTCGACTAGCAACCATTCCACATTATCTACCTTCATCTCCACTCTTTCTTTCTTTCTCTTTCCCTCCTCGCGCGTTCCTTGTAGGTATAGAATTTAAGTATGCCACTACACGGTATAAAGTAGCTTGTAAATGGACTATCTGCTTGCGCGGATATGAACGTTATTTTTCATTTCATCAGATCCGATTTCAGCAGATTGCTGATTCTGTCTTTGGTTGATTCAATCGTGCTTGTGAACTCTCTTTAGCATTCTCCGACGATACGCCGCTGTTGGATACGAGCCTGACGTGAATTTCTTCATTGCACGGAGAAATTAGTGTATTGTAACTTGCAAATGAATAGTAGCGGCATTGTGATGTAGAGTATGCGGTTATTGATAAGAGGCGGTAGATTTATAAGAAAAGTGTACACACCCCTCATTCTTTGCCATTATTGGATGTAAGTAGAATTTATTAGCGAGTGTGTATAAAGGGAGCATATAAAGGATATACATACCTTTGTAAAGAGTATGAGGAGTATTAATAAAAAATACATTTAATCATAAAAAGATACAATTTGGTTTTATAAATAGTTGTAGAAATTTCTCGACGTAATAGACTCGACGTAAGTTTTCATCAAATTGCAAATTACAGTTCTATTCTTCACTTTTGTGCTTTTATAAAAGTACGCTTAAATTTATTGTACACTGCTGACAGGTTTTCTAAATCGATTTTAAATTATACGGCGCGATGAAATATTACGTATACAAGTAGTCTAACATTCACTTGAACTATTAATTTGTCTTATTGTATATTTATGTAATTTATCTACATTTAAGTAAATTAATTGTAAATCGTCGTAGATTGGTTCGTACAAATTTTGAAGAGAACTTTAGAAAGAGGAAATGTCCAACAAAATATTGATTGAGAATTTGATTTAAAAAAAGTTGGGAAAAGATGCAACTTTTATCAGCGATTTATCCATTATAATTTACTTCACAATTAAATATCTACGTTTAAAACAGATCTATCTTTAATGGTCACACAATAGTAGGTCAAGTTTGGATATTTCCTAATTAGGAAGGACCGATTCGTTCGCTATGGACTCGCTAAATATAGATACGAATAAATTTATACTTGGATTAGTTCGATAGTTGGTAACGCGCAGAATTACTTAAGCTCTACATTTGCAATGTAAAGTCGAAGCAGACTGTGTGAACAATAAAACAGCTACGGATATTTTCGTGTATCGAGCTATGTACTCGTATTTGTGCGCGATCGTTAATAGACAGGATAATCAAAGTTATAAATGGAACCAACTTATTCTAAAACATTCGGTCAATTAAATCAATAAAGTTATCTCTTGAAATGTGTATAGGTATAGAATACAATTTTTCGTTCAGTGAATTCAGTAATCAGGAATTACAGAAACTTGTTCTGAATATATCGAAAGCATATTCTACTCTTCGCAAACTCACCAAAGTATTAAAAAATTCAAACAGTCAATTATCATATCAGTAAGTGATATATTTAATAAAACCATGTTTAGCATTGGTTATGTATGTACATTTTTAAAAACACCTTTCACAATATATACTCATTTTTTACTAACTATATTTAATATATTAACAATAAATGTCTCGTAACTTCTATATACATTTTTGCTTTGATTTTACATACACATCTCGCACGATTGCTTTCATAATAATTAAGCGTTTATCAACTAACATTTACCAACATAAGTACGACGATTCTGTCTCGTTGCAGTATTAACGAAACTTTAACAAATTTCTCATAACGCAATATAACAATATATTCATAAAAATTTCGTGACCCACTGTATACTATATACATAGTATATTAACAACAAAATAGAAAATCTAATTCACACTACATTTTCTCATTTGTCACATTTTTTCTCGCAATCTTATCGCTGCTTGAACCAATCTTCTGGCACGATGCTTCGTTGAATCATTCATTCGATGAATTCATTCAAGCGTTTTTTACATCTCGATGCAGAAATATGCACAGATACTTCAATACCACAGATCTTCTTCTGTATTCTTACCAGCCGGTCGCGCTCTCACGCTCCCGTCGATCTATTTAACAGAACGTAAGGTTGCCCCTCAGAATATTTAATCGAGCCAAGAAACTACACTGTAAGTAAGCTCCCTGCGAGAGTTGAACGCTTGGTGTTACAAATCCTCTTGGTCCTATCGCTGTGGACGCGACGCACCGCGCAGTATCTCACTATCTACTTATGTATCTACTTGGAAATTAGGACACGAGCATCGATAAACAGTACCTGTAATCGTTAACTTGATCTGTGATTTTTTTATGCAACTAAAATTCGAAATTTTTATATTTATAATTTTTTCTTCGTTGAATAAAAATTTCAGATTTTCTCCGTGCTTTTTTTATTGCGTGAAAATTCGTAATCTTTCTTCTATGATTATCTATCTATGATTCTTTCTTCGTTAAACGAAAATTTAAATTTTTTTTTGTAACTCTTTTACCGAACGAATATTCGTAATTTTTGTATTTATAGTTCTTTCTTCGTCGGATGAAAATTTGAGATTTTTCTGTGATTCTTTTATTAAACGAAAATTCAAAAATTTGTTCTGTAGCTTTTTCATTGAAAACTATGAAATTTAATCTAGGATTTTTGTAGAATGGAAATCTGAAACTTTTGTTCTAGTGATTTTTTCTGGTAAATAGAAATTTAAAACTTTCTATTTTATTAAAACAAGAATGATTTTATTTTGTTATAAAAGATTGGCAAGTAGATAATGAACCTAAGCTCCCGTAAAAATTATTATTGATAAACTTTGAATACTACAATTATTAAAATTAAAAACTTCTAATTTTACAAAGTATCAAAAATCTAAAGGAGAGAAATTAAAGTGTTATACCTGTCTATATAGTTCTCTAATTTTGAGCTAATTAAAGCGTAGCGCTAAATTAACACTAGTATTAGCGCTAAAGATATAGAAATTTTCTCTTTAAATATTTTAATGTAAGGATACAGCCTTTCCAAATATGTAAAATATATACAGACATATTTTCACAGCCGAAAATCATTGTCTATACGATTGTCCAGAGGGGAAAGCTTTTTTTTAAGAAATAATCAAATGCAATCTACATGACCAGGTTTTATATCTACACCGAGGCAAAATCATCGTATGAAATTTAGTTCGTTGAATAAGAAACAATTTAAATAAAGAAGGAGATCATTTTAATTCGGTTCAGATCGATAATGACCGCGCAAAATAAGCAATAAATTTAGATATACATATTAGAAGCAAGTGTTCCAGCTTCAAGTTTGAAATGGTCAACACATTCATTGATTTGTATTATTATTTGATTCGATGTACTCCAATTATAGAATCTACTAGCTGCGCTCTTTACATGCAACGCAATTTTGTTGCAGGATTTTAATTAAATTTTAACTAAAAATAAAAAAGGACGCGAAACGTGAAGAAATACAAATATCCAGCAAACAAAAGTATCGTATTTTCGTTTGTAAAATTTGTTTATTTTCCGAAGAAATATTTCAAAAAATAATATTTATATTGATTCACGCACATCATAAGCATCGCGTATTAATTAAATTTTGTGAAAAGCTATAACCATACAACTGCTACAATGTGTCGCATCTTGTACATCAAAAGACGCCTGAATGCATTAATTTGATGTTGGCTTCTAGGGATAAATAATCGCGTTTTGATTTTGCATTTACATTTGGCAATCTCACCATCATGAGAGCTTGAAGTCCAAAATCTGAATGAATTTTTATACTTTTTAATACCTTACACAGTCCTCTCATTCCGCAGTCCCAACTTCCCAAGACGTTTCATTTCTAGAAATTCCCAATTTATAAAATTCTAATCGCTTGCATTGTTCACACAGTTCGCAGACAGCGATTCAACCATCGTGATTTACAGGAGCGTGAACAACGGTGCCTTCTTTGCATCAACCTGGTTGCGCCACGTGGAAATTGTAGACTCAAAAGATTGAACCACCTCCGTCTACGGAGGAATTTCTCACATTAGTTGATCTACGTGCAGTCACAGACCTCAAGATGCATAGCAAGATATACTCAGAACCCGCGACCAATTTTCTATCATGTTACTGGCCGATCGTTTTATAGAAAAATTAACGAATAATTGGCTACTATTTTCGTAATCGAAATAAACTTTCATAATTGAAATTCGAATATACATACAGTACCGTGAATAATTATAGATTCAAAGCCATCTTTAGATTTTTCATAATATCAAAAGAAGATGCAACGAACTTTTCCTCTTTGGAAATTTTCTACACGAAATTTCTTCTTTAGAAGTCTGAAAAGATTAAATTTTCTCTTATCTTTCCTTTTGAATATCCGCCAACGCGGATTTTACTCTGTTTTTAAATTCAGCGATATTTTTTATACGTGGCTTCTCCTGATTCCAAACTTCTCTCGTTAGAATTCCTCGCAAGTTCTAGATCGAGTTTAGATCAGCACTTAATGCTGGCCGTGGTGATAATTCTATTCAAAAATCTTGAAGCCACTTTTTTGGTCTTTATTTCAGTTTGTAAAGAATTACTAAAAGTTCAATATCGTCTGTCTTTAAAAAAATGTAAATGCCATTAAGCGATAAACACGTTCGACGTTAAAAATCACCAATTTTATAATAATTTCTACTCGGGAAGTTATAAAATATACTTTTGTAATAAAGATAAAAGGAACATCTTGGAAAAATATGTTTTTCCTTTTTATACGAGTTATCTTGGTACAGTGCTTACAAATTTAGATGAATGGAATATTCAGTTTTCTCTACAATTAAGAGGCACATACAGAGTTTTCTACAAATACGATTCTTCTTCTGAAAAATTTTGACTAGTGCAAAAAATAGAAAATTTTATGACGCATTTTGATTATTGTACGCTTAGGCTCTCATAACGTTCGAAATAAAGGAAAACTTGGAAAATAATTTTAAGTCAGAGAAGCTTCTTCTCGCTCCGCAAAATTTGATGTTTGGCTTACACTTACAGTGTTGTCTTACTTTCTTAATTATGTTGATAAAGATACAAATTTGCATAAAACTCCACAGTCTATTTATAATGTAAAACTCGTTGCTTTACTTTTTTATTCAAATCATATCGTCAAAATGACTTGTTATTTTACTAGAAATTAAAAATCATACCAAAAATCGTTCTATTTAAAAAATTGGAGATAATCAGAACATTTTTTAGGAGTCTCCAACGCAATATACAATGGTCCTACTTTAAAAGCACGGTTAAATTGCTGCATGTACAAATACTCGAAATAAACTCGTAATGATCAGCAAAGTGTTAATCTTTCGTGGTATCGCGAATGGCAAGTGCAGTCTGTCTGACAGCTTTACTTTTCCTGGATTAAAACAAGCTAGGATAGATAGTCACGATTCACAGGCCAAGATTCACAACATGAGAGCGGTGGAAGAATATATACGCGTAAATCAGGATTAGGAAATGCTAACCGAAACAACAAAATGTAAGAAAATATTTCGAATGTTTCGATTCAAAATCATTCACAAATCACCTGCTCCATTTATAAATTATAAAAGATAATTGCGTGTGTACAAAATATTCTTTTAGTTGTTGGATTTTGAGTGAAACAATTTCAATCTCCTATTATTTTTTATCCTAACTGAAATTTATTAATTTTATTATTATTTATTGTAGCGTTTATTTATGATATCACGTTCAAAATTTTCTGTTGTTTACACATTACCAATCTATGACGATACCAATATTCACAATTTTCCATCATTTTTTAATTTCGATGACAAACAAATTTCCTCAACGCGATCGGTCTTATTCGATCCCAATTGCGACGAAATTGACGTAATTCTTACAATGCAAGAAATATTCTAGAATTTTTATTCGTTAAAGTAACGAATTTATTACTTTTATCATATATAGAGTTATATATATATCATGACTATCATTATATGTATATATATAATGATTATCATAACTTCTTTATGTCCGATAAATTTTTACCGAATTAATCAATTAGGGTTCTATTGACTTTTCGATTGTCAGCTATGTGTAACATAACGAGCAAATATTTTTCAAAGCGATCGATAAGCTCTCGTTCCGTCGTTTCACTCGATTCGTCGGGCTTATTCCACATATTAAAATACATATTAAAATATGCAAAGCTTCGCACGTACAGCCGTCTACGAAAGCATTTTATCCAAAAAAAATATCTCAGAAAGGATTGTTCCAGCACTTACAGAAACCTTTTACGGACATTGAAATATTTCATTGTTATACGAAACATTTTTAAATCCCATCGATATGGTAATTGTTTAACGGTTTCGCGAACAAGACTACAGCCGTCGAATATGTTTCGACTAAAAAGCTACATATACGGGTGCTAATCGAAAAAATGTCAACCAATTTCGAAACCTTTCTGTATAATGTAGCTTTGAAATTCACGTGTGGATACTACGTACCGCTACAATTTTACAATTATTCGCAAAAATGTTAAATACCATCGTGCGAAAATTTTATATAGAGGGTGGTTGGTAACTGGTGGTACAAGCGGAAAGAGGGTGATTCTACGCGAAAAAAGAAGTCGAAAATATAGAATAAAAATTTTTCGTTTGAGGCTTTGTTTTTGAGAAAATCGACTTTGAATTTTCGCTCGGTACGCGTGCACTTTATCACGTCTCGTTATAAAGTGGATATTATCGCAGTTTAAGTTTGTTTTTGCCGTAACGGAAAATTAGGAATACATAATGAAATAATATGAAGTAATCGTAAAGTTTATTATTACAGAAATTGCTGAAAAAAAAACGAAAAATTTTTATTCTATATTTTCGACTTCTTTTTTCGCGAAGAATCACCCCCTTTCCGTTTGTACCACCAGTTACCAACCACCCTGTATAATATATAGTAAAATATATACATTCATTAAACAAATATATATTATACACATACATGTGATACAACTAAATATACTACGATAAAATCGATAAATATTCATATACGTTCGAAATCTTTCTATATAATGTAGCTTTGAAATTCACGTGTGATTCTACGTACCGCTCCACTTCTACAACTATTTGCGAAAATGTTAAATACCATCGTACAAAGTTTTGCACTTTATATATAATATACTAAAATCTATATATTCATTAAACAAATATATGTACATACATATTAAATATACAATTAAATATACTACAATAAAACCAATAAATATTCATACATACTCGTGAAAATAAAACTGTACATTGTATGTATAGAGCCTTATCGATCTGTGACTTCGTAACGAGCTAGTCGAGATCGTTACCTGGAATACCGAGAACACGGTAAATACAGAATATTCATTGAGAGAATAGAATTTACTACCTAATTCTCTAGCCGTATAACCAACCGTATTATTCAAAAACCGTTGCCGAAGGATACGAGACGCTGCTTAACCGCGGAGCAAATTAATGGAAATCTTCTATCGACAACCAGATAACGCCAATAGCCTCTTAGCCGGTGCGATTGTATTCGTCCAATCGAACTGGTAGTTTTGCTTCGCTGTGAACGCAGCTAACCCTTGCGTTATCGAGCCACTCGTAATCGCGAGGTTGGCGCGCACGTTTTATAGCCGAAATCTTGGGCGAAATCTCAGCGGCGCGAGATGAGAAAGCGATGTTAAGCGATTTTAATCGTACAATGCGTAATTACGATGAAATTTATGTCCACAAAGCCGCGTCTCACGTCGTGCACGTTTATCGCGTTAATGAATCGACGCAGCGGGAAAGAACGAAAACGTTACGTGACAGTGTCGGGGAGATTCAACGCGTCCGATACGTCACGTGCATTGTCCGCAAGCGCAAAATTTGATCGACGTTGTATCGGAAAATGACGGTGGTCGTAATAATATGCAGAGTAATTCGAATTTGAATTTGAATTTTCAATGCGACGGAAGAGCAGCTCATCGGTAGAAACGCCAGTAACAGATTTCGAGTAAAGCACGCTGATTTGTATAAGCATTATACGTTATACATGTTATATATGTTATATTGTTACGCGTATAAGCTTTGTAATATAAGTTTGTCTAGGTGTAATGATAGTATAGTAAAAGTACTTAATATATTTTACATCTCAACATGATGTACGTATGTAATAAATATAACACACTATGTATACGTATGGTAATTGTAAGTATAAGATGATCTACGTTGCTTATTAAGTATATCTTATAACAAATTTAGGCGTTAATTAATTTCGAATCATTATTCCACGTACCTATTGAATATTATGCTTAATTACTTGAATACAATATTGTGATTCTATAATGAAATCACGTTAATTAATAAGTTTCTTAAAATCCCCGACTATCGCTTATTATAAATTTTAAATAGCACTTTCTTTTTACTCACAGACTTCGCAGCTAATTGTCGCTTTTACTTTGCCATAAACATATTTCTCTAGTTTCTATTAATATGTCTTATTATTTTATATGGATATTTTTGCTCCACATATGTTCTACTCAAGCTTTCCATAATCGTTGATAAAATCTTCAAGTTCGGAAATAACGAAACATATATATGTAAGACTGATTATCGACTAACATAACGCATCCAGTCAGATGCTTCTTGCTACAGTGCTTCGTGTAAAGCGAAGTTTCTTCTACGCATAATTCAACAATTTTCATCGTATAGCAATACAGTAAAAACAAAAATTGGTTTTCGTAAATTGACGGAAGTTAAAATCGGTTTTTATATTTGAATATTTAAATTGTTGATCAATACAGAAAAAGACATATGAGGAAATGATTTCTAATAAAAATTGTAACAATTATACGTATTTCGGAATGTAGAGATCTTCCACATTTCATTAACAAGCACTTAATTTCCTATACGCCTTTGTACATATTTTTTGTATATTTACGTTTAATCGCTTTTATTGAGAAATCGAGTGTGTTGAGGTGATTGTTAATTGGTTGGAAGAATGTCAAATTTTAACCAGAAAAATCCGCTTAATATAGAAACAGAAGCTTAATAAAGATACGTGAAAAATGATTTATAATAAAAATTCTAACAATTACACGTATTTTGTAACGTAGAGATCCTATGCATTGTATTAAAATGCATCTATTCTTCCATATGTTCTTGTGCATATCTTTTGTATATTTATGATCACTATTATTGATAAATCATGTGCCAATGATGAGACGATCGTTAATGGTTTAGAAGAAGTCAAAGTTTAATCAGACAAATGCACGAAATACGTTTGCCACTTTGAAGGGCAGAGCTTGCGGTCTCCCTTTCCCCTCGATGGACGCCGAGTCACGTTCTACCTTGCGAAATTTCGCAAGAAGGCGTAAGGAGAGGAAGCGAAAGGAGAAAAGGAAAGCAGCCGATTCAGAACGAAGCATTTCAGGTCGGAACGTGGAGCGAGCGACCCGTATAATTCGGTTCCGTACGATCGAATTCACTTCGGTTCTGAATGGGACGACACAGCGCCAAATCTCTCGCAAAATCTCGTTAGAACGGAAAGAATCGAGGGAACGTAATCCTGCAGGATTTTGCCGGCAGCCGCACTTTTCTCAATGGACGAGGTTTCCTTGCGATCATTTGCGCAACACTTTGCAATCTTCGATTTTGATGAATCGAACCCACGACTGGCGAATTATCAACATTAGATCGAAACAATTAATTACGAACATGATTCAAAGAAGTTTATTTATTTAGTAACTTATTATTTACATTATTTTATTTTCTATTTTAACTTATTCGTTAACCTTTAAATATTCGATCGAAAGACATTACGTTAATGTGCCTTGCATTAGGTGAAATAATAACTGAGTATGTATTTTTTCATTTATTCTATGTATTATTTTATTTATTTCTTTGTTAATTTAATTTATTACATTTAATCATTATTCGTGTCGTTCTTATTCAATGTTAGTTAAACGGCAGAACAGTTATTACTTGGGCTGATTGTAAACAGCATTGCAATAATATTACTATGAAATAATAATATCGAAACAAAATTCACAAAAGGCAAGATTTCATCCTTGATAGTTCTTTACGTCACGTTTGGATACGAGTATCCTAGTACTTTTGTATACGAAATCAAGACACGTACGTGAAAATTCACTGAGTATTTCATGCTTAAAATCCTGATGCCACAAGCACGAGTTTACGAATTGGAAATTGTTAAAAACAAGAAAATACGTTTCAGCAAAGAAAGAAGATATCTTAGTCATTTCATGATTTGTACTTTTTATACATATTTGTTTAACTTAAAAGAAACTTGGTGCCCGAACACGAAGTTTAACCAAAATTTCAATCATTGATAATGCTCATTTAATATTTTTTAATTATAGTCATTTTTCTTTGCTAGAAATTTCCTTGAAGTTTATCGGCGACTGACTCCCATTTAAATAAAAATTATTAATTAAGCGAAATATTAATTAAATTATTATTCATGGAAATCCGGCCATATTTAACTCTAACTCGGTTCCTAATTTCTGTCGTCTAATTAGAAGTATCAAGCTATAGTCGGAGACACTTACGCGCGGATACTTCGTTCGAAACCGTACAATTTCAAATTGTACGTCGCTAAAAACGATTTGCAGCAGTCTGTGTAGCACAGAGTCTCTGTGTTGTAGCACAGAGCAGATCAAAGCCAGTTGTGATTTTATGCAGAGTTGAGAATGTTTGTAGTAAAGTGATTTTTAATTAGCATTTGTTACTGTTACCATCGTGTAATAAAGATGTGTGTGTAAGTTGATCATTGTTTCACCAAAAGTAATTAATTATTAGTATCTCTAACAAATTCTTGTTTAAAATTTACGTATAAAATGGATCTGTTCCAAAGATTCAAAACAATTATTATTTTAAACGTTTTTGGGGAAAAAACTCATCGGGTAGAAATTAATTTTTATTTAAATACAAGTTAATTATCAATAAATCTCAAAGATATTTCTCAAAAAATTATTTGGTAAGAAATATTAATTTATAATTGTTCCGCTGGCGAATAATCATTATTTAATTAACCATTAAAATTTTGATGATTAAAATCACCTTCGTTTAAACTCCTTTTACATCTTTCGATAGTATTCGGCGGATAGGAACAAAATGCAATGGTTTTGAGCGTCGCAATTCATTGATTCGAAAGTTATACGTTTAACACTTTTAGCCTACTGTATATTAGTATATTGTGCGTTAGTGTTTGTTGACAATATTGACACACTAACACTATGACCGTTTTCGCTGTATTGTATCGTAGTATGCTGCATATTTTTAGTATAATTTTTCCGTATTTGTATCGCATTTATTACTTTGTATTGTATTGTACTATATTATTATACAGGGTGCTTGGTAACTGGTGGTACAAGCGGAAAAAGAAATCGAAAATATAGAATAAAAATTTTTCGTTTCTTTTTTCCAGCAATTTTTGTGATAATAAACTTTATGATTACTTCATATTATTTCATTATGTATTCCTAATTTTCCGTTACGGCAAAAACAAACTTAAACTGCGATAATATCCACTTTACAACGAGACGTGGTAAAGTGCACGCGTACCGAGCGAAAATTCAAAGTCGATTTTCTCGAAAACAAAGCCTCAAACGAAAAATTTTTATTCTATATTTTCGACTTCTTTTTTCGCATAGAATCACCCCCTTTCCGCTTGTACCACCAGTTACCAACTACCCTGTATATATAATATCTGTTAAACGAATAATTTTTTAACATTACTAACATTTTTTTATAGGCAATGCTAAGAGGGATCAATTAATGTATTAAGAATTATATAATCCTATTTAAAAGAAATAAAGTTGACCTTAAAATCTCCCTCACCACTGCAAAAGATTAATTTTCACCGTATGATGTTCCCCTTCGAGCCAAACAACTTTTGTTAGAACATTTCCTTGTGGGATATTCTACCCTTTCTGGTTAAACGAAACACCCTGTATATATGGTTATTGATAAAATATCGCAATAAAATTCGTTTACTGATCGATATTGGTTACTAACAACCGAAATTAAATTTCCGTCATCGATAATAGTTATTGAGAGGCAAAAAATTTATAATCATTCACAATGGCGATTCGTAATCGAACAATTAAAAATTGATATGTTCTAATCGACTAATCTTTTGAGATATTTCTTTGAAAGATTTATTAACAACCGGTTGTCGTTTAAATAAAGCTGAATGTTCATTCAATGACTTTTTCCCAAAAAATGTCAAAATAACTATTATTTTTTATCACTGTATGTAACGCTTTATGTGGATCACTTTGTACAAAAACAAGTTAATAATTGTATAACTTTAATAACAATTTTCATAATTTTATTTGCATTTTGTTTAATTATATTTACAGTATAGGAAAATGTCCTGCACCGTTCCAAAGTGCAATAATAAACGAGGAAAAAGGAAAAATGTCGCGTTCACAGGGAAAGTTGCCTGTGAGTTTGAGTTAAAATATTGTCGATGCAACTAATTATATTGAAAAATGTTTCAAGGAAAAGTTGAATGACTTCAAAGGAGGCACGTTTTGATATTATTAATTTTTCTGCGGGTAAGCGCGTAAAGGTCGTGCGAACATCAACTTTGTATTTTTTTAAGTGGAATCATATATTTCTTAATACATTAATCACGCAATTCGAAAATCTCTATAAAAAATTAACCTATTTACGTCGAAAAACTACTAATTTAGTGGATATCTTAACTTTTAGTTTGTAAAACTTATCGTACGAAAGACAAAAAAAGAAATAAAGCACTAATTTTGTATTTGTTTTCCTTCTACAGAAAAACCAATAACATGAAAATATGTCCTCTATGAAGCCATATAACTTTCATCTGAAACATTCTCCGATATAATTGATAGCGTGAAAAATATTTCAATTTAAATTCTTGGGTGATCCTCCCTGCATAAGAAAAGTGAATATAAATCAGTTTTTATATAGTACATATAATGTTAGAAATTCAAATACGTTGTTTCATTAACTAATAGACAATATGTTTACAAACAGAAAAATAATATTTATTTTGTAGGTTTCTGCAGGATAACGAGCGTCGTTCAAAATGAGTCACTTAGAGCATCGAAATTAGGCAATTTTGTGGCGTTTGATCCGTTGCACGTGGTGTGTAGCAGCCATTTCCGCCTGTCCTGCTATATGCCATCTGACAAATAGCAGCAGCTGAAATTTACAGCCATCCTGATGGTAATTTTACTGAACAAGCCATAAATATAATTGCGCTTATTGAAAATATTCTAACTAAGAAAGTTGAGATTTCGGTTTTGAAAATTTATTTATTATTTATTATTTAGTCGTTAATTTATTTAGTTAGTAAATTGAAAGAAAAGTTTACTGAATAAGCCATAAATTTAATGACGCTTATTAAAGATATTCTAACTGAGAAAGTTGAGGTTTCGATTTTGAAAATTAGTCCTTAATTTATTTAGTTAGTAAATTGGAAGAAAAGTAGAAATTTAGAAATTTATCAGAAATACATCAGATTAATTAATTTCAGTGAATTTATGTTACATTTGGAGAACAGTATTAAATAGCATTAATCTTGAACCGTCGTCATCGACTCTCCGATCATCCCAGACCAATTCTCGCCAACCATGCCAGTGCAAATCCCGCAAACTGGCGTGTCACACAACTTGGAAGATTTAAGCAAGCTTTTTGCAAGAACTTTCTTTCTTATCGCTTTCTTTTTCTCAGTATGAATTGTCGAAACAAGCGTTAATCTTTGACGAACATCGTTGACCTACTTAAATAAAATATTTGTTATTTCGTTTGGAAACTTAACGGAACAGAAAAGCGAATTAAATTATGTCAAAGTGAAAAAAGGTTTATCGTAAAAGAAATAATTACGCCGAGATGATAATTGACAAACTACAAGAATTGAAAGCTGAACGTCAAGGACAGCATCATCGACCAGAAGTCATCTAGAAAAACGAAAACGCGAAATGCAATTAAACGACATCAGCCAAGACTATGAAATAATTCGGGATGAAGTAATTCGAGAAAATTCGAGTAGAAACCGTGGAGTTTCCTACGATTCAGAACAGAGCAACAGCAAGTAGATGTCATCATTTTTTTACTTTGTATTCCTGTATTCCTGTCTTTACATTCTTGAAGAATCATATAAAACTTGGTAGAATTGTCTCGAGATCTCTTTGTGCATCCGTAGCTTTCTAATTTTGTTGCTAAATACAGAGAAATGAATTACGAATCGAGTTGGTATTTTGATAAATACTTCGATAAATCCACGGATGGATAGAGCTTGTATGAAGGTTCGCAATACTTGCAGTTGTAACGTCAGAGTTGCAATTTGTAATTTCACCCGCAAATTCGGGTACCGAAATAACAGATACCCGAACGTGTTTTACAATGTTCATGCGCCGAGAAACTTTGGGGAAACTAATCTGCATGGCAAACAAAGCTGAGAAACGGTTTATTTTTGTCCCTCTACAATTGAAGAATGCACGCAAAAAACGTTGTAAGTGCTAAAATTAAACAATTTTGATTTGTTAGTGGAAAATTTTCTCTCTAAGCAGTTATTACTATAGAAAATATATACTATACTACATTGTATTATATATATACTATAGAAAAATATATGAGTGTCAATAAAAGTTAGTTAATCGTTTCTGGACTCTCGTCTGTGTTACTTATTTAAACGAATGGAATTTTCTTTACAACTAAGAGGTTGCATATACAGGCTTTTCTACATACACACTTTTCCTTTTTATGAATTTAAAGGACGTCGATGCTTCGGTTTTGTTTTCCTGCTGAAAAGCTTGTTTCTTGGTACTTACAGTGTTTTCTACAAGCACTATTCGATTCTTCTGCATAATGTTTTTCATTAATTTGATAATTATTTTTGTTATTTATTTATTAAAAGGCGATAGCCCTATAATGTATAAGAATTAAAATCTATGTACCAAATGTCTCGTAATCCTTCTTCCTCCCCCTCCTCGTCTGTCAAACAGACGGTCCATGTGTACAAAAGGTTTATTTCGATTAAAAGTTATGACTAGCTTTATATTTCAAATATTTTTTATTGTTTTATCCAGCTTTATTTTCTTTTTTCTTTTAGCTTTTGTTTTATCCACTAAATTTTAGATTATATAATTTAAATCAGATTAGATTTAGATAATATTCGATAGATAAACCTTCAACATAAATTCAATAACCTAACAGGTAAATTCTTTACCTGTTTCTATCTTCTTACTCTATCTTTTTAATTGTATTCATAGAAACATAAATTTAATATAATTTTAAATATCCCTAGCCTACTTACCGCAAGTATCGTGCGATAGCTATAAGCTGGTGCGTTTCTGTCGAATGTGAAAAGTACTGTTCTCTTTCAAACATCTGGTACAAATTCACCTACTTCATCAATACAATGTATTTTCTCTGTCATTATTTGAGATTTTTTCCCAACGTTTCAGTAATTTCCGGATTCCTCGCTCGAAGTATCCCGCGGTTTTTGAAGCGAACCGATCTCCCAGGCATTTTCGGAGCTGCACATCTTTGTGGAACAAAACATCACTTAACACTTTGAATGCCACGCCGAAATCACATGTTTCGCTCAGGACGCCACGGGAGTATTTTTATTATTCAAAGCATATAATGGCAAAATAATAATAAATTGATGATGTAAGACAACATTCTTCCCCAATGGACCGTTTATCTTACTGATGGTCACGGGTGACCACCGTGGCACCTTGGCAACAGTCGATAGCGACATATTATAAGAAGACTTAGTTTATTTCAACAAACCATTCGCATTCGTTATTTCGTCGTAAGCAAAACGTCCAGAATATATTGTTGTAACATGTAAAAGATGTTAGTAAACAGTATTTGCTTATTCTACATATAATAGTAAGGTATGTTCACACTTCTAACTTCAATTATATGATTATAAAGCATTTACGATTATTTTCTAAGGTGCGTTTATAATAATATTCGTAGATTACCCTTCAAAGATATGGATGCAAACACAGTGCACCGTTAGATGCAAGAATTGCTCTCATTTTTTTTATTGATGTTCTAATAAAAACGTTTATTTGTTCAATGGAGCACTTTTTATTTCAAAGTACCTTCTATTTATCGGTTTTATTCAAAATGCCTTAACTGTCAATTTTCATTCAGTTTTTACAATTATAAGAAGTTTAAGCGTTCCGGTCACCAATGACGTTACAGGAGAAACCGTGGCCGGTCATATGATCAACGTGGCAGACAAAGCGTTAAACCATTTTGGCAGCGAAAAAGATTCATTGGAACGAGGTGAGTAGGATGTTGGAGAACTTCATGAGGTGGTTTATTATATGTGTTGGTTTATTAGAGAGACAAGTGATAAAATTGTAATAGTCAGTGTATATTAAAATCACTTTAAGTACAGGTACAGAGATAGTGTATGTCGGTCGTAATCGTCGCTCGCTATTCGACTGTATGACTCGCTATAATAATTCGCTATGATGATTGTCCTAGAGAGCACGTTCGTCTGTTTGTATCGACCGGTGGTATTATAAAAAGTTCGAATGTAACTTTGGTTAACGATTATAAATAACGGCGATAATATTTTGTCCAGAGTTCGTTTACCTTTGGTCCTAGTAAACTAAAACAACGTTGGTATTCGAAGGCACAACAATATGAGTCTCTCCCAATTCGAATCTTTCATTGATTCGTTTTTGTTAATCTCCATATTTCGTGAACAATTGATCACCTTATTATTGGCACAGAATGGAAAAATATACAATCGCATAAATGAAGAAAACGGAAGCTATCGAACGACGTATGAACCATAACTGATAGAAGATTGTTATCATATAGTATTCGATATAAAATGAAAACCAGCTTATGGATCAACTTATGGCTTATGGTCGATTACAGGCTGCGCGAAGGACATAAATACGAACCTGAACGTAGCCTAGCGGATCAATTAAGCCTATTATTAAAATCCATGACGAAAAATACCAAAATGGGATTGAAAGTTTTGATTATGCATATTAATACATATTAATACAAAAAGGGATAAACCCGTAAAAGTTACATCCACTTACCTATCCACTAACTTTAATTTTACCTGATCTAAATATCAAGCTGAATATTAAAAAGTACTTTTTTAATCTTAAATGATATTTCGCAATGGAAACTTATCGTGTCGATTGTACGATGAGCGTTTTCTTAGCACACTACTCTCTCCTCTTTAGTTAAAATGTCCTTTCAAGATATTTTTAATCGACCGAACAAGGACAAAGATAGCACAAAGGGTGATAGAACTTCAGCTTCCTTGGGTGTCGAAGTGCTAGATATTTATAAACAAGGAGACCACTGTATTATTCCACTGTACCCATAATTCCTTCAGAGCGATACGCTTTTCGACTCAAGTATTAGGTGTTTGCGAAATTTCAAATGCAAATATCACGTTCAACCCGAGTTCCATCGCAAATAATTAAATTGAAATTTTATAACACTGAATACACATTACAAATTGCACATAATGCGGTGCCAGAAGCGATTTCCACACCCACGTGTTGCACCTGTAAATTAGGAACACGGAACAATCGCAAGATGGAACGTGTTCGTCCGTCTGCAGCGTGCAACTACGAAACGAGCTTATGAGAACTGGATGAGGTAAGACTCGCATTATACGTAGGTACGGGAGGCAAGAAGGCGCAACAGCAGAATATAAATCGCACGATACTGGGCCACGTCTGCCGCCCGCGGCGGCATTTCCTTCCAACGCAATTAAAAACTGGAACAAGCGCCCAGTTTGCCTGTTCTACGAAAAAGGAAAAATCCTGCCGCGGGAGAAGGTAAAAAATCGCAGGCATTCGCACGTGAGAACGAACAACGAGTGATTCGTCCGTAGAAGCCGATCCTCTCTTTCTCTCCCTCTTTTCTACTTTTTTATTAAATCTCTTCTCCTCTCTTTAACGTCACCGTCAGACTTTCGCTGGCTGCATTCGAGTTTCCGTTTTTTTTCTACGAAAGCCTTTAATCGCCTCGCCGGCGATGGGAAACTTTTGTGTGACAGAGAACGTTGTAAAAGCATGGATAATCGTGAAATTGCGAGAGAATTTCGCGTAGAAGACAAACGGGACGTAACGTTTCTGAACAAATGGAAAAGCAAGCAGCGTAAGGAAAACGCGGAAAATAATTGAAGACTCCTTGCAGACAACATTGTACGTAGCAAACGACAGATTTCTTAGGAGCGAGAAAAAGCTTCTCTGGTTTGGAATTATTCTCGAAATTTTCAATTGTAAGATCTCTTAAAGATCTAAATGAATCACAAAATTTTCTGTTTTTTGCACTAATACAGATTCATCGGAAAAAAATAGCATTTGTAGAAAAGCCTGCACGTGTAGTCTTATTTGTAGAGAAAATTGAATGTACCATTCATTTAAATTTTCAAGTACTGTACAAAGATATCTCATATAAAAACAGGAAATATATTTTTTAAGGTGTTCTTTTCGTATTTGTTATAAAAGTATATTTCATAACGTAAAAATTGCCATAAAATTGGTGTTATTTAGCGTAAAGCGTATCTATCGCTTAATGGCACTTACATTGTTTTGTACAAAGGCGATTTTGGACTATTAGCAATTATTTACCAATGGGAATTGCTCTTAAATTCTATATTACAGTATTCCCATTAGCGAGTAAGACATTATATGCTAAAAAAGACAACGTTTCAAAAGTTTTGCACTTACGGTGTTGTTAGCAAGAAATCTTTAATCTTCTTGCTAGATACGGTAGATACGGTTTGATACGGATAGACGGTGGAAAAATATTGCAAAATTTGTGCAAAAATTATCATCGTACTATTAAAAGTTTTTATCGCATCTTTCAATATCATTTTAATTGATCAATTTTAATTTGAATTTGATTAAATTCGTTAGTTTTCTTAACTGTTGAATTAGAACTGTCCAAAAATAAATAAATCAGGCTATGAGAATAAAGTTTTAAGCGTAAAACGCTAAATGCTAGTGGAGGAGGGAAATGTACAATGTACATCCGGATAAAAGAAAAATTGAATTCGTTATTTAATACTAGAACTACCACACCAATCGAATTGACTGGTTTTACAACTTTATTTTCAAATTCCTACTTCGTGTTATATTTTTTTCCGCAATGATGTAACGAGTATCGCAACGATAACTAAAAGAATAATATAATGAATTTTATTTTGTATTTTATGTATCCAAACTCAAAATAATTTTGTATCAAGGCTACGTATACCAATACCAGTTAAAATGACTGGTATTTGTCAGTGTAAAAGAATTTTGCAATTTGTTTATCGAACCCCAATTAACCAATTTCCTCGTTTTCTACAACTTCGCACACGTTTTTAAATTTTTTACTGCGTATCATTCGATATGACGATATCAGTTATCAGGAAAATTCCGGATCGATCGCTAGATCGCTAGATGCTAACACTAGAAATACCATAGCAGTCAAAACGATACAATTTTATAAATGTGCCGACCCTCGTTTAGGGATCATGGTCCTAGATGGATTAATAATACCAAAAATGTACTACACAACATGGAATTGCTTGTAAGAAAGTAATAAATCAATAAATATAAAAATATTCTATTGTTACGTATTTTTTAAAGGCCAGTCATTTTGGCTGGTTTTGGTAAAAATAACTTCGTATTAACTAGGTAGTTCTAGTATTAATGTCGTACTCTAATTGTAATACTTATGGGAAAATAATCTACTGTAATTTGTTTGCTAATGTATAGAAAAAAATGCATTATCTATTTCCGAGATATTTGTCTAGCTCTTCGTTATTTTATTCATACATTCGTTATGCTATATCAACTCAATTGGTAATTGTAGGTAGAAGGAAATGCAAGCGTTTTTCACCTAATATCCGAGTAAATGGACGTTGCAAATTGAAATAGAAATTACTGCTCGTCGAATAAGTACGAATTCTTCTGGTAAAAACGATCTTCTTTTAATACCAACTATATCAGGCAATTTTTCATAGGCAATTTGCTCTTCGCACGAAACATTGGTATTCTTCGAACATTTGGCGAGACAACCACACATTATCGATTAAAGAACATGTCGCAGTTTAGAACGCTTTCTAAACTGCGATCACGATAACTGCAATTTACACTTCGAAACGAAGACTGCATTTGACTTGTAAATCATATAATTTAAATTACAGAGTCAAGCCGACTTTCTAGCAGACTCGATGAAACTTTTTGCCGCGTTTGTTTGCCGTATTAAGGTTCCGACAAATAACTTATTTTTAAAATAAATTTCCATCGCATCCGCGAATCTTCCAATTACTCGAAAGAAAGTTGCCGCGATATTGCGCAATATGACAGATTTAAAAAGTATCACTCGAGGAACTGTTTAACGTTAATACGGATAAGGAAGAAGGATAAATCTGCGAAAAGTACATTCAAATACCATTACCTTTCCAACACCAATGTAGAAGAAAGGAAAGAAAACATTGGAGGCAGAAATTTTTATTCTGAGGATGCACGCGCTACCTTTACGTAAAAATTGTTAAAAAGAAGAAATGTAGTTTCTTCCTATTTTTCTCTATCTGCGCCTTCCGCCTGGTTCGTGCAATAGTGCTCCAACCAGACACGTGTTTCAAATTAAATTTAACCTCTGCCCCAAACTCGTACAACGCAGAGGAGAAACTCACTTTCGTTCTTTGACTTTCTACTTTATTTGGAAACTAAACATCTCCCTTCCTTCTACGCAAAAATATATACCAGACAAACGTACTAATTACAATAACAGAAACTACCAAAATCAAAAATGTCGTACGCCGAAAGTCGATAGAAAGGATTACGTAAATGTATTATGATTTACAGTTACGTCAATTTCTACCTTACTTTTTTCCATAAATTTCACAAATTTATAAAGATCAAGAATAATTCTTGATTTTTGAACTTTAACTTCTAGCTAAGTTGGCCAGTAGCGTAATAATTAAAGACTCTCTTGTCTCTCTTAACCAACTCTCTTATTTACCGCCAAGGACGAACATCGAAGCACGTGGCACGTTAAACCCGCGTTCTTCGAATCCAGTTTAACGTCCGTTCGTCGAGAATCGAGAAGCGCGTACGTCGAGGACTGAAGGGGAGGAAGAAGGAAGAGAAAAAAGGAAAAATGTGATCGGTGGACAACGTGGTGCAATAGATTCGTTGGACGAGGAAAGAGAAAACGGTTCCGCCACATCCGACAGCCCCTTGTCTCGGCGTCTGCCACCCGCGTGATTCTCACCACCCCCTATACACGCAACAAGGGTTGGCCGGTCGCGCGGAGGGGCAGGAGAGCTACGGGGGAGATGAAACGAGTCCCTCTGTTTGATCCGCAAACACTGTAATTGCCTAGAATATTATATTAGGTACGCGGTGCTGTGTAACGGGGGCAGCGGGTGTACGGAGGTGGCATGAAAAGAGAGACAGCAGGGTTGATGGCACCCCGGCGAGCAACGAATACGCTGGAACAATAATTTATTTTAGTTTCACGGAAGGGAACGTGCCGTGGCACGCTGCCGCTGGCAGGTACGCATTAAAGAGTTCTACGGTTTTTCCATTGCACGCGTTTCCTTCCCCTTTGCCCTTAGCCTCGGCCCCTCTTTCCCTTCGTCCATCCGCCCTTGACAAACTAGTGTGGTGAAACCTCGTTTGTCCTTACTACTGACCTTAGTTAAAACGTTCTTTCTAAGTTCATCTTATCGTATTCTTTTCTTTCTGCCATCTTTGGTTCTCTTCGTATAATTTAAAATACCTTGTAAATATTTAGACATCGTTTCGTAAGAATCTGTGCAGAGTCACGAGAAAAGAGACACCTAAATATCTTCCTGGTTTATGTTTGTATAAAAAGAATTTTGTTGAAGGAAGTTATACTACTCGAAGAGCTACTTTTAATTATGGGACGAATTTTTTTCTCAGAGTCATCTTCTTGCGAGATTTTAAGGCTATCGAAAATTTTATATATTTTATATGCCCGTCGATATATTATTTTATTTCGTAGACATAAGGACGACAGCACTGCCTCACGATTTTTCTCATCTTCCATACGCAAAGCTTCTCAAAATTAAGTCTTAAAATGTCTTCTGAACTAAACAGTTTCAGGTATGAACACAGTAGAGTCTCGCTTATCCAAATCTATTTCCCAATAACGAATGCATTGTTCCGTTTCGAATATGCACAGATTTTATTAATGTTTATACACATTTATTTTTATAACTGTTATATATTATATTCATACATGTATTTTTTCGCTTATTCGATTAAATGAATTCCGATTATACGAACCTAGTACGATAGATAAGAAACTAACAACGTTCTAACTATCGAAACAAAATACGACAGAATTGAAAAACTCGGAGGTGGTGTAAGTGCAACAGGTTTAACAAAAATCACGATCAAAGACGGCAAAAAGCAGTAACGTGATATTGAAAATTATCCGAAGTACGTAGATTTGTGAGATGCTGGAAACGTTAGAAAAACTTCAAATACACTGATGTAATGAAATGATTTCATCGCGACAAAGGCGGTGACAATGACGATTTTATTCAAATGGAAACAACAAGCGAAAGTACTAATGGAGAGGTACATTGTCGTACCTCATACATCATAGAATTTCTGTTATACAATCGTAAATAAGATAGTAGATATTTAACTAACCCCATTTAGGCCACCCTCGTTTGCTACATACATTTGGTTCAGAACGTGCCCATGCCAAGTAACTCGTTTCTTCTTTCGACTCTGATTCGTTGGATTTTTTGAAGAGAATAGTTAGCAAACCTCTATAGTGGAAACTACTCGGTTATCCATAGTCTTGTTTTAATTTTTCTAATTGTCTAATTAACACTAGAACTACCACATCAGTCGAATTGATTGGTTTTACAACTTTATTTTCTAATTCCTACTTCGTGTTATATTTTTTTTCCGCAATGATGTAACGAGTATCGCAACGATAACTAAAAGAATAATATAATGAATTTTATTTTGTATTTTATGTATTCAAACTGAAAATAATTTTGTATCAATACCAGTCAAAATAACTGATACTTGTCAAAGTGTAAAAGGATTCTGCAATCTGTTTATCGAATCCCAATTAACCAGTTTCCTAGTTTTCTACAACTTAGCACACGTTTTTAAAATTTTTACCGCGTATCATTCGATATGACGATATCAGCTATCAGGAAAATTCCGGATCGATCGCTAGATCGTTAGATGCTAACACACAGAAATACCATACCAGTCAAAACGACTGGTTCTACAATTTTATAAATGTGTCGACCCTCGTTTAGGAATCATGGTTCCAGATGGATTAATAATACCAAAAATGTACTAGATAACATGGAATTTCTTCTGTAAGAAAGTAATAACTCAACAAATATAAAAATATTCTATTATTACATATTTTTAAATACCAATCATTTTGACTGGTTTCGGTAGAAAAAAACTTCATGTTAACTATCGGTAATTCTAGTGATAAATACTTTGGATGTCGCATGCATCGCGACTGGTTTTAGTAGCTTGCGAACATAAGTAGCTCTCTCGTCACAGTACAAAACTTGGTCCCCGGTTGCTTCTTCTCGCGGAACGTAACAATCATTTACCCGAGCGGCGCGACGACCGTGTTTACATCGACGATACGTGCGCTTACGTAAAGCCCATTAGTCGACTGGCAAACGATTACCATCGTCGCGATGCAATCGACTCGCTCTTTGTTGGTATTATGGAATTAACGAAACGAGATTCGACGTAATGGGCGGTTTCGCAAGCGGTTAACACACGATTTAATTTCGGGCCCGATCGATCATTAGGGACACCTACGATCGGCCTAACCGACGTTGATGATACATTTTTCAAGCGTTTCGCTTGATATCGGGCGAACGTGTGCATCGAATCGACGGCCACGTGGAATCGCGAATCTGGATCGTGATGGCGAACACGAGCACGTCGTGAGGCTCATTAGTTCTGGCCCCACTTTCTTGACGTAATAGGTGCGAGGACCCTTCGTTACTTCGCCAGCGGATCATAAAGTGAAAGTTAATTAAATCGAGACGTTCGAATCTTCATTTTGCACGACCGTTATCCATTGTATGCGTTTCGTTTATGGGAGCAGCCGAGGTGACTGATAAATCTTCCGCTGCGAACAAATCACTTCTATAGATTCGGATATTGTTTGCGTTAAAGCTAACTGAAATCTCATATATCAAAGTCCGAGATAAAATAATAGAAAGAAAGTAATTTATGTACTTACGTATTATAGACTTCTTCGGCTCACGCAAATTTCATACTTGTTGCTTATTAATACGTAGAACGTTATTACACAAATGACGTGTTTTCGTTATCGATAGCTTAGAACGAGAATAATTAACATATAAAAAATAGAATGTATGTACATGTGGCTGAATCGGGGCAATAACTAAATTTTTGGTAAAAGTCATAATTTTTTCGCTATTATACTGTAGCATTTACAAAAGAAGTAGTAGTACTGCTATAGCACTTGAACTTGCTTTATACTATCGTTTTATAAGTATATAATATGTATATATACCATAGATATGTACTATATAGTATCTACATTATAGTACTCTGCTATACTTATAGTATACTACTATTATAGTCTCTATATTATAGTACTGCTATACAGTATAAGTAATATTATATAGTACATATCTATAATACATATGCATAGCATATAGTTATAAAATAATAGTATAAGTTCAACAACTTACTAACACTTACTTTCTAAACTGTGTCAAAAAATCTAACAATTAGCATAAGATAATTTCCCAAATTTCATCCTCGTCCTAATTTTATTGCTCTGTCAATCTTTGTTGGTAAGTCGTCCAGTTTGGAGTTCGAAATAGAAATGCCGCCAGTTACGTGACGACAAGAACAAAGGAATTCGTCGCTTCCATATTCCTCCTTAGCGCTTTGTTTTTTCGCGGATAATGCACTACGTTGTTTCTTAATATTCCAAGTCGTATTCCAACATGCAAAGTACGTAATTCTGGTACTTATTTTTTATGACGCTTAGTATATTCCTTCTATTTTCATATACCGTTTGTATTAACTTTTATGAAACATCAATTACAGATCTTCGTTACTAAGCGTTCAAGGCGATTATACAAATATTTTCAGATCAAGAAATTGATTTAGTTTTGGATAAATGCTAAAACAGTTTCCGGCTGACGAGATTCGGACGCCTTATCCTATAGACTGTAGCGTATACTGTTTTAATTTCCCATAATATTACCGTAGCATAGCTTTTTTATTTTTATACCTAACCGTGTATACGGAGTATTATAATATATATGATAAACGTCGTTCAAAAGTACTAATCTTGCAAAAACGAATGACCGTTCTCTGTTTTCTAGAGATTTCAATTCGCAACGGTTAATCGAGTCTGTCATTCTTTTTCTTTACTATCGTCATTTATTTTCTTTCTTGCCTCTCATCCTTCGATTCGAATTAAATTCACCCGCTGTTTTCTTCCACCCATTCCGTATTGTCATTTTTGTTCAGTTAATTCGCTTCGTGCCACGAATATGAAGGTCTCGCGGGACTAGACAAATTATAAAATCACAATGGATCTAAATTTCACTGGATTCTACCTACGTAAGAAACGTTATGTTGCCATATGTTCATAGGTAAAAAACGCACGGTTCCAAAGTGACTTAGCAAGGTGAGTTAATGGTCACGATCTGACAGAACGAATACAAGGTCAATCGCTAATAACATATAATAATAGAAAGCAATTACGTATCTCGACGAATTCCTATTATTGAATTAATATATACTTTGCACTATTTATTATACTTATATCATATTTATGTTATACTTTATTATGCTTGACTTTATCAACATTAAGTCAAGAAAATATTTTTGCAAAAGCATAAATAATATCAATCGCTAAATGAAGAAAAACGAGTGAATAATTGACATTGGCGGTAACTTGGATAAAATAAATTTTTAATCGTGGTGTTCCTTATTTTTTGTTTATTTTTTTCTTTTTTGTTAAAAATAAATTACATCACATTTACGCTTATAAGGATTAAGACCGGGCTAATTTATACACCGACGTCGATTTACTTTTATTTTTCCTCTAACAGCAGTCACACTTGTGGGAAAATTTTTCAATGACGAAAGTCCGCGACTGAACTGTAAAGCTACAACTATCCTCTAACATAGTACAAAAGTTGGCAGACAAATTGGTTTGGATAAAACCGCGGATAAAACTGATGGTTAATGGATGAATACCGCCAGCTTCTCCATGGATTTTCGTTTTCGTGGAAGTTTTGCGATACATCGTAGAGCGTACGGAAGTACGTGTAACGTTTTCGACGAAAAATAACAAATCCATAGACTCATAGCTTAAAATTACTCAAAGTCAAAAATTAGAAATCGAACGACTCGCGTTCTTCGACAAGATCATGCGTATCATCCATAGAAATGTTTCAGTAATGCTTTGTAAATTTGAATTACTCCGTGTGTAACAAGTTAACAATGATATTAATTTGCTAATAATTATACAGTTATAGGTTCGCACATCTATGTATTAATTATTTATGCAACACACGCTGACGACGATATTCATAAAGGGCCTTGAACATTTATCTCACAAAATTTACAACGTTACTTTTACAATTTATAACGTTAATATTTCATGTATCTTATCGTTGAATGGATTCGTTAAAATTACATACATTAATTATCTTAAAAACATAGCGTGTAACAAATGATCGCAAGTGATAATATAATTATAAATTATAATTATAATATGATAATTGAAATATATTTAATAAATATAAATTAAATATAAATTTAATAAATAATTATAAATTATATTATCACTTGATATACTAGAGAATTTAAAAGTTATACATTTTATCAATTCACAAAATGATATATGCCGCGATACGTTTCTATTGTGAGCGAGAAATAAAAATTCTACGTCCTACCCTCCACCTTTCTCTTTCTGTCTGATCCTACTTTGCCACGAGTTGAGTCATTCCGTGATGGTATCAAAACGTCTGCGTGACAGGATTCGACAATTCCTGTCTCTGTTCAGCTGTCCGTTAGTCTTAAGAAAACGCCAATAACTCGAATCACGGGCATCGGATGAAGGGAGATCGATGAACGAATAAGAAAGAACGGCGTACTCTTAAATAAAACGTGCCGCTTTCAGGGCAGAGCAAATCGATTCGAAATGAGTCATGGTCATCTAAATCCATATCACGTATGCATATACATATATCTGAGGAAATATGAAACTGTGCGATCAGCATAAAACTCTCTTTTTAAATTTCTTGTAGCTTGTATCCTTTCATTCTCTTATCCAAATATACCGAGATTTATTAATTTATATTCTCATACAGGTTATTCTATAAATTTCCATACGGATTTAAAGACAGATTGAAATTTGCATCGCAATTTTTCTGAAACAAATTGTGAAATAAGTTACTCGAAGTTTATACGATGAGCACAGTTACAGCAGAATGCGGTGAACTCGAGCGCATCTCCATTTCGTGTGCAATATTTTCGCGATGCAATAAAATATAAAGGAGCATTAAACGATTCGTAAAGCGAATCTCTCTCTGCTGATTGGCCATTACACGAAAATGAAAAAAAAATACTATAATTTGGAGATTCGGGTTAAGGCAGAATGTAATGGAAAAGACGGCCTTGTTGGTTAATGTTCGATTGCTCGTTAAGTTTCAAGACTGCCGGTAATTAAGACACCAAGAAGAGGCAGACTTGAAAAAGCTTTTATTCGATATCTTTACGCAGGTACGTAAAATCTTATATGAACTTTTATTTTTCTTAAATAAATAATAACTGGTGAAAATTTCTCTTCTCGCATGGAACGTAGTCAAAATATAATAAACGATATTTTCGTTATTTCGAATTTCCAAAAATTACACAAATTTCGTAATCATATGTAACGATGTGCATCCTATATTTCCACATATTTCTATTTCATATTATCAAACGATGTTATAGTTTTATTATGCGTACAATATAATACGTGTAATAAAATACTACTATTATTATTATTATTGTTATTATTATTATTATTATTATTATTATTATTATTATTATTATTATTATTATTATTATTATTATTACTAAATACCTCGGGTAATTAAAGACTGTAGTATTTTAATATCATTGTATTAGGTTGTCCGAAAAAGTGCCTTTCTTTTACAGACACATCTTTTACAACGAAGCATTTTTATACAAACATGAAACCTAATCTGTCGAACGTTGTGATCTTTATTTCGATAGAACAAAGTGGATCATATGTAATTCGATAAAATAATATAAAACGGAAAAGGGTGCGCATTTCCTTATAAAACGAAAGAAGCTTTTCGAATGACCTAATAGTATTTAAATGCTACAGCAATTTAAGTGACGAGATCTAACAAGGTGAATAACGTATAGTGTTCTGAAAGGATAATATATAGCTTTATAATAGTGTTTAATGTTTATAACTTTCTAAAATATTTTCTCTGAATAGCGCACATGAATCACGAAGAGTATTGGCTATTTATAGGTAACAACCATTATCTAACCGTAACAAGATAATCTAAAAAAGCGTAGGCATCTAATGTGAGAGGCACTGGTGTTGTATATGATTCAACCTCGGGATATCTATTTCGTCACATTAATGATAATATAATTGTACACTGCCACTACGACTTAGTAATCATATACTACGAAAGCAATTAAGAGATGATATATTTAAACATATCGAGAAAACAAATTAAGTAGCAAAGAAACATCGTATGGGATGATATATTAATTAAAGGTTTCCATTAAATTGAAGAAGGAGAAAATATATTTTGTTGAATCCAATTGAATTTTATTAAATTTCATTTGATCGAATCTCATCAAAGAAAGAAATCAGTAATTATTTTCGAAGTAACAGTACGTAACAGCAGTTAATGAAATGCAGTATACGACATGATTATTTAGGTTTGTATTTTATTCTGAATGATGATGTACATTCACGTGTACGTCGTTCACGCAATCAGGCTCACCTGCTCTATTTTTCAAAGAATACGTTAACACAAATTAAAAAATAGTTTCTGCTTTCTAATTACAGTGTTTGGTTGTCTAACTTTATTCCAGATTAAAATTCATTTAGGTAAGGTCAAGATCTGGGAATTACGTGAAGTAAACAGAGGTATATTGAGATAATAAAATTATAGATTACAAGATAGTACGCTATAGTAATCCCATATCGTAATAACATATACATAATCATATATCTCGAACATCCTATCTATAGTACATTCAGCTTTGAAAATACCGTTTCACTTGCCATCGCTATACCAAACAGCAGCTCTATTTTTATACTAATGAGAAGCAAATAACGTGTTCCTCGTTGACATAAAATTTAAGGAAATAAAAGTTTCTCCCAGTATACATAGCTAAATATAGTTTTCCTCGCGATTTCGTGCTGAAAGTACCAGCGAAGTCACGTAATTTTTTATTCGACGAGAACGTAGCACAGGACGAACGAAGATCAAGGATACGAGAAATACTGAAATCGCACAAGGGCAAAATAACGATGCAATTCTGTCGCACGACTTCTTCGATGACGCGTGTGACTTCATCCATCTAGACTTCGCTTCGTATTTTATTGCAGAGCAAGAAAATTGCATGACTAAACGCGATCCGTGTGAAATCTCTTGCGTAGAGGCATAAAGAACGAGAAGCGTTCACGAACTCTGAATAAACTGTTAGCTCGGAGCGGACGTCGTGATTTGCAGAATTTCTCTCGATAAAATAATCGAAGATCGAGAAAGATCGAAAGAAGATCTGAAACTAGGACGCTTACGTTGACGTTATAAATCAATAAATGAAATAAAACGTGATTTCTTAAGTATTGCTGTATTGTATTATAATATGTCACACGCGTAATTTGGAATACGCTTCCGCGTCAGGACACCTGATTCTTCTTCGTCTTTTGAACACGTTATAAAAATACTAATAATCTTAGTTACACAGATTAACGTTGCTTAAATCAAACTGACATAACAGCTACGTTAACATTATTCGTCTCTCCGAATGAAACATTGTTTATTACCTACCTACGTATTTTCAAAAGATTTATATCTTCGAAACTATCGGATTATTCCCATTTCCAACTTTACTATTTACTATCTATTTTACATCAAAGTACCTTTACTTAGCCAGCAAGCGACATAAAAGCCAGGAAATCGGTAAAAACGGATGATAATCTTCCTGCGTACTCTTCCATTGAAATATCAATCAGATGCTCTGCAATCGAACGGTCGATAACAAATAATTAATGCTGCGAGAGAAAGAAAATAAAGCGTAACGATTTCAACGGAAACGTATACATATAGAGGACACGAAAACAGGCTAATAACGGGCACGGGGAGAGTTTTCACGAGTCGGCTTGCTCGAGCGACTGCGTGTGCAGACGGTTACGTGACTGCGTGTTACGAATGAAGTCTCCTGCGTAATTCCAGAGGCCATGGTACTTTCGACGAGAGCTCGCGGAGAAGAGAGGATCGCAGAGCGAAGAGGGAAAACCGGAGGGATCGATATGCTTTGACAGAGTCCATCCACCCCCACGTACTTTCTACCCCTATATCGCCACTACCATTGCCACTACCATCGCCACCTCCACTCCGCCACCACGATACCGAAACCACTTTTTGGAGGTGCTCCGTCCGCGTTGCAACCCCCAAACGACTCACCTCCGCGCCTTCGAACTCTACCGCCAGCGGGGGTGGTTTATTGATCGCCGTTGGCCACGCCTTCCACCCCTTTACACCACGCCTACGCGCCTCTCCTTTCATCGGGAACGCGAACACGCTGGTGCAGCCGGGTGCACGACATCCACTACCTCCCCTGCATCGACCTCCACGATTATGAAATTCAGCCGCCAGCAATTTGTACGACCTGCGCCGGTAACTGATCGAATCCCATGCTCCGGCAGAAGCGCCTGCTCTCCACGCACACACCATCTCCCGCACAGTGTTTAGAAACAGCGAACTCCGGCTCCGAGGAAATCGTAATTTTCCTTCTTTTCTATTGCGCGATTTTCGCTTCCCGCAACTTTTCGAAACGAACGAAAGCGAAAGAGGATAAGAATAAAGTAAGTTTCCGAAAGAGCATTATTTTTTTAGTGCAATGTCCACGTGGAATTCAGTAACCTTCGTTCGTCTTAAGATATTCAACGACCTCTTTATCGAAATGAATTGTCTTGCGTATTAAATAATTGTCTTGTGTAAATTTTGTAGACGAAGATACGTACGTCTAGGTTTCGCGGTGAAAAAATTGCAAAAATTCGATAATGTTTTCGAGTATCTGCATGCACTCAAGCATAGTTCACTTTTCACTGGGTATAGTTGATTTTTTTTAGTACAACTACACGAATTGATAGAAATTGGATAAAACTTCGATCTCACGCAGGTTTTTTTTTAACAAATCCTAGTTTCATTCTCATAGTATCAAATTTTTGTACTCATATGAAACTATATATTGTTGAAATTATTCAAAAGTTGGTATACTTGACTCATAATTAATTATGTATATGATATCTACGATAAATAGTTTTTGTAGTTACTATATATCGTTCTACTATATTTTGTCTGAGACCGGTTTTAATTAATACAAGCTAAAGTGATATTGCAAACGTGATGCACGATTCGAGGTCGTAAATTGCAGGTGCAGGATTACATCGATTGGAAATTTACGAAAACATCGATACGTCGAGGAATAGTAGTAACAGTAATTAATTAAGATCACATTTCGAGATTTCGAACGTTCCCAGTATTATGTCATCCTATAAATATGCAATGTGATCGTTTTTCGTAATAAAATAAAAATAAAAAATTACCTGTTGGCGATTGGTCAATGACACAATCTCTCCGATTCTTTTTATAGTTTTTTTATTATTTTTCTGCATTAAGTTTTTTAAATCAAAACTTCGATATTAATCATTTTCACTGTTGTACAGCTCTCGAAAAAATCACATTACTTGCAGGATATCTGCTACCTGCTTGGTAATGTATTCGATTGGGAATATGCTGTGTCGAGTAGAATGATTAACAGCATGTAAAACAGAGTATGATCGATGCGAAAAGTCGATGCCTCGATACTAACATCGTTATTTTCCTATCGATATTCTGAAATTTGGCGGTAACCAATTTCGCTTGAAAAATATCCAGCTTACCAATCCTGCGTGTTTTACCTGCGAGCGCTTGGTCAACGATCGATGTATTTATAAACTACGAAATATTTCTCGAACGACAGAAATAACGTTATTGAGAATGCTGTTTCAGTGACGGAACAAATTGATACACGAGGTAACATAGAAGCAGATTGTGCCCGATTAAACATCAGAGATAAAACAATCGTATTTCAATTCGCAAGTATTTTCAGAATAACGAGATATATTTGAAAGTACGAAACTACGAAATTGCTGTTACATGTTTAAAAGAAACATAATTTTTCAGTACTTTCTCATCCTACTTCTCTGACACCATTGTCGAATACTTCGTGACAATTTCACAAATTGTAAAAGTAGAATACCGTATAACATAAAATTAACAAGCATAATATAAATATAAAAAGCATAGGTTAATAGATAAATATCTTAAAAAAATTCCATAATTATCTTTCCAAATACCACTGTACCGTTCCACTTTACACAACCATTTCTCGTGTATAGAACGAGATACCCGACGTTTTTCTCACGAAACATTCGTGATGATTTTTATCTTAATAAAGAGATCGTGCAATACGTTTCCTTCTGTGTGCGTAAAAATAACCCGAAGGTGAAGGTAACGCGTCGCCCCGAAGTGGCAGATATTCACCAACGTCGACGTCGTTAGCGAGCAGGTTGCCGAAATAACATTTATACGTCCGAGAATTATGGCGAAGTTCCGCTAACACGGCAATAGAACGTCTGATTATAGATCAACTGTCATTACTTATGTAAAAGAAGAAGAGCCAAAGTCTCGCGTCATCTTCGTTAATGCAGAATCTGTAATGGAAAATTTCGTGAATTATTCAAACCGGAAGTCGGCATCGAGTTATTCCGCAAAGTGTTTCTGCGAAGATAAATATTAAATGGGATGGAATAGAAAATTATTTGTAAATTAGATAATAAGTAGTTTATTTCCGATAGGAGTTTCCCATTTGTTCGAAACGAACCAAATGGCCCGCAGAAATATTTTAGTTCTTACAATAGAAAATATTCAATTATACATGTATCGTGTGCGTTATATAAAATATTTTTAAACATCATCGTCACTGTAATGGAAAGCAACTACCAATGTCATACTGGCAAAATCTGAAACAAATTAGATGATGCATATAGAAGTTACAAGATATTTACTGTAGACATATATTTATTAAAAAATTAATATATAGCGTAATTGCTCCACTGAATAATCAGGCTTATTAATATGATAGCTAAATGACTATTTAAATGCAATTATGATCTGTACAACATGTGTACTTACATTAAATATCTTGCAGCCTCTATGTATATTTTCACACTGATTTCGAGTTTTACCAACATAATCATGATAGTCAATTTCGTTCTCATTACATTGCTAAAGAAACTTCTAAATGTCTCGTGTAATACACGCAACATATCCGAACCTAAATACTTCTACAAGTGTTTGAATACTTTCGTCAGTGTTATTAATATGATGAGTTACTTACTATTTAAATATCATTCATGATCTCTGTAACATGTGTGCCTACATTAAATATCCTGTATTTTGTACGTATATTTTCATTTTTTCATTACAAATCCTATCAATATAATCGTTATAATCGAGTCTCGCTAAAGGAACTTCTAAATGTCTCGTGTAATACACGCAACATATCCGAACCTNAAATACTTCTACAAGTGTTTGAATACTTTCGTCAGGCTTATTAATATGATGAGTTACTTACTATTTAAATATCATTCATGATCTCTGTAACATGTGTGCCTACATTAAATATCCTGTATTTTGTACGTATATTTTCATTTTTTCATTACAAATTTTATCAATATAATCGTCATAGTCGAGTCTCGTTACACTGTCTTAAGAAACTTCAAAACGTCTCGTGTAATACACGTAACATATTCGTACCTAAAAGACTTGTACAAGTGTTTGAATATCATCCAAGAGGGGAGTTATTGTTTGAACGGCGTAATTTATCCTTTGACCTTTAGCATAATACAAGAATCTTATCTAAATACCCCAAGTTTAAGATTTATTATCTTGTTTCGCAACTACAAGCCTTAAATTTCTAGACGACTAGGAAAATACGCTTTGCTACAGATTTCGGATTATTTTGCTGCTCCAGTTATCGAACTTACATACATACATACATACATACATACATACATACCTATGTATCTCAAAGTTTCCATCATTACCAAACCGGGCTGAATCAGCGGTGCAATAAACTTTGATAATAACGAATGAAACGTCATTAAAATTGAATGAAAGGTTAAACCGATTCCACGGAGTAATTGGGTCATACATTTATTCGACTCGTTAAGAAATAGAAACTTCTGTGGAATTATTAATAGTCTCGAACAAGGATCGTACGAAACTGTAGTTTACATTTGTTGAACGTTAATCATCATAGGCTGTGCCGTACGATAGGTGAATATTTCTTAAATCCAATAAAGTAGCTCTTTTGCTATCGTACAATCGAATCTCTGTAACTCGAAACCTCTATAACTTTACAAGATTACAATTTTGTTCGGTCCCTTCAGCTTCGCTGCAAACACCTCTAGAAGTTCCACGCGTCCAGATGCGTTATTTTACCTCTGAAACTCGAATTTGCAATAGCCAGATCTTTGCAGGTCGAAGTTTATCTCTGCAAGTCGAAATGCGCCTATAGCTATACCGCGTGCCACAAAATGTGAGAAACTAATCGTTCGATATCATGTCCTTTTTTTTTAACTTAACTAACCGCTAGTATTGTCTCTAATAACGTAAGACGACGCAAGCCGTGTATCTATTAGGTCGTCCGAAAAATTTCTCTCGTTTTATAAGAAAATAATGGATGCGCAACATTTTCCGTTTTATATTATTTTATCGAATTACGTATGATCCATTTTGTTCTATCGAAATAAAGATCACAACGTTCGACAGATTAGGTTTCATGTTTGTACAAAGATGCATCGTTGCAAAAGACGTGTCTGTAAAAGAAAGACACTTTTCGGACAACCTAATACTTCTTCGCTCTTCGATCACGTGCATATCAACGCAAGCTAATGGATCTTCATCAGTCGAACACGTAAATGCCATCACCTTCCACGTTTATAGCTTCCGCATTTGTGTACGTCGAATAAAGTAAGTTCCGAGAGGAAGCTTAAAATAGTAATAATTTTTAAAAAGGTGTAAACGTAATTCTACCTTCGTACAAAGCTTCTGTACGTTGAATCTTCGTTTATCAAGCTTCCTTTATTCGGGAATTTAATTTCGATAAGTCGAAAGCTCCGTAACTCGAAGATTTTATCTCTTTCTTTGAGGTTCGAATTATGGAGTTTTGACTATGTTTCAACTGAAACGCGTTGTGTTATATTTACATTTGCCAAAATTAAAATCGGCTTAACTAAGATTGATTCTTTTTTAATAAATTTTTAACTAGTAGATTAAAACACACACGCGCTTCGTTCGTCTAATAAATAAAAAGCACGTACAATTATTACTCTCAAATTCGAAAAACTAAATTTTCTTATCTAGATTTTCATTTGTAGCAAAGTTTCAAATATATCTGAAACTTTCACAGATTATTAGCACAAGTTCTGTGAAAGACACTAGGGAATCAAGACTTATAATTGGAGTGTTTGTCAGAGATACTTGTATCCACAGCTTTGGATATTTGACGGTGTTTGTATTCAACATGAAAATCGGAAATAAATCAAAGTTTGTCGATATCTGGGTCGGTCGATGGGACGTCTGTACGAGGTGTGCTTTTCTTAGAGTGGATGTTATTTACAATGGATTCTTTAAAGCGAGTACGCTAGGGAAACTGTGTAACGGCAAGCCTTTGTAAATTTATTCGTTTTCGCCAAATATTGAAACAAACGAATAAAAGTCACAGTAACCGATACGCGATACTTGAGTTACGTAAAAATGTAACACTCCGAGCTTTCGGATTTTGTGGATATAATAAATAAGGAATGAGTGACTGATATTATAGTATGTATTTTTATCTGTAATTCGTATCTACTTGTAAAGGTCGATTAAATCATTTAATGGCTTAAAACATTTCAAAGTTACTGATATTTGCTATACCAAAAAAAAAAAAAGAGAAATTTTGGTGTAATATTTTTTCACCTGGAGCTTCGTTTTCGAGAAAATCGACTTTGAAGATTTGATAAAATTTATTTAAACGTTTGAAATTTTCTTAATTCCAGTCTCAATAATACTAAATAATTCACAAGTGTTTAAAATATGTTTAAACATTTGAAAATAAGTAAAAAATGTAGAATAAATTTTTTCACAAGATGCTCTATTTTTGAGACGAACAATCTTGAAAATGCGTGTGTATATATCAAATGAATAGTTATACACGTTTAAACTTTATTTTCTTCAAACTGAGGCCATAAACGGAAGAATTTTATTTTACATTTTTGACTTATTTTCACATAATGAAATAAAATATAATAATATATAAAATAATACAAAATATAAAAATATAATAACCTCCTGTTGACTGTTTATTCATACCTAATCGATACTTAACCAAGTATTAAATTATATAACGTTCAAACTCGATTTTCTCAGAAACGAAGCGTCATATGGAAAAATTTTATTCTACATTTTCCACTTATTTTTTTACGTAGGAAAAAGTCCCTGTTCAATTGTCGTACGCTCAGCTTGTATACGTTAAAACGAACGTCGATCCTGTATAATATTCAGATTTTTATTTATATATATATACAAATATATACAAAAATAAATAAATAAATATATATATACAGGTAATATAATATAATAATGCAAATAATATAATATGAAAATACAAGTAAATAAATATGTACAACATACGCAAATTATGATAATTCTGTGTTGTGTATCATAGAATTCCGTATGTATACGTACGCTATGGAACACAGAATTCCAGTGATCAATGTCAAAACACGAGATCCACGCAGATAGGAAATCGTACGCCAATTGCAATATTGAATCATAGGTATGTATTTGTTGCCAATTATCGCATACTTTCTCTCTTAATTTTTGACCGCCAATGGGAGAACATCCCAGCTGGAGAAAGTAAAACGTATTCGTAAATTTCTGACTTATTGTTAGAATTGGCAAACAGATATTACTTACACAAACAATGAAAGAGAGACAGAGAGAGAGAGAGAGAGAGAGAGAAGTCTGGCTGTGTGATGTCGACTTTCCACGGAAGGACCGTCTAACACGATGTTGCAACACCTAGAAGAGATTTTTTTCATTCGTCAAATTTTACACTAAGTGAACTCTCTTCTACGTAAAGACTACCTCCTCCTGCACAACATAATAAAGCGATCCCTCGAATATTTTGAAATCATTTGTCGCACTCACACGAATACGAAGTATACAGATTTAATTCGTCTACAGATCTGTGTGCATGCGTAACCAGGTTAACTGTTTCCATACGTCGATCAGAAACCAACAAACACATACTTCAGAACTATAGATTTACACGTTTCGCAATTAAGAACGGTCTAGTATAACCATGTTACTCTACCCCGCTGAACGTTGAAACATGCAATCTCTGCGTTACTAAAACTTATTCCTCATTCCTTTTACAACCTATAAATTTCCAGCAGTGCATCGTAAAATTGAATTAGACGGACATACGTTGCTTAGAATATTGTAATCTCCATGAGAAACTGACAATTCATCGATATTATCTTCGATGTAATACAGTGGTTCGCGAGCATATTTGAACATTTATTGGTAGTCTGAAAACTTTTATGCGTGTATCTATTGTAAATGTTAAATAAAATGGCGTAATTTGCAAAATTTCAAATCGATTTATTAGATTGTCCGAAAAATGTCTTTCTTTCGCAAACGTGTTTTTTACAACAATGCACCTTCATACAAACGTGAAACCAAGTGACACCAAGAGGTTTATTTCAACAGAACAAAATGCTCGTACGTAATTCGACAAAACAATATAAAACAAATAACGTTGTGCGTCTATTATTTCCTCATAAAACAAAAGAAACTTTTCGGACAACCTAATAGATATGTATACAATAAGTGTTAAAATGGTCCCACTGAATATTTAGGCTTGTTAATACAATGGATAATTCATTTGATGTTTAACCCTCGTGTCAATTTCATACGCTTTTTCAGTAAAAGATTCTATTGTTCAGTCATTTACGAAGCGATGTTTCTTAAGCTTTTTACTTTGAAATGCGACAGCTGTGAAGGAGCGTTAGAATTAGTGCGAATGCGTGTGAACGACAAAGAGAAAAATGAATTATTTGTCTTTTCGTTTCATCGATGCGTTACCACTGTGTCAATTTGACAGCCGAGGTACACATCATCTTGCGAAAATGACGGTTAAGTAATCTTATAATCTCTGCGATATATACGTATACTTGCCATAAATATCTTCTGTGTATAGATATTCCCAGAAATTGCTTCAAACCGTATTAATATAATGATGATAGCTGAGTGGCTAGAATCCATTTCGCTGCTAATGAAATTGCAAGATGTGAAATGCACCGAATATATTCATACAATTTTTTAAATATAATTTTTAAAGATTTCTATAAGTATTCAAATACTTCTCTCAGCTACATATTGTGTAAGGTACAGTTAATGAAAATCTAAATTACTTTCTGCATTTATTAAGACATTTTCTAATAGTTTATAATGTATAATGTATAGAATGTGAAAAACCTGTTGTAATAAAAAGTATCAAAATTCACAGTCAATAATTCCGTTAATAAATTATCACATATATCAATATATGTATGTTGTGCAAGAAATTGAGCGAAAAGAAATGTTGCCTCTTTCTATAGAAAGGAATTGCCTCTACCGTTCTTAAGCTTACCCACTTGCAAATCCTCCGATTTCAACACGCGTGTTTCTTAATTACGCGATACAGGCCAACGACTTGCATTACGGGATTAGCTTTTTTAATAAAGATCAGCAATGCACGTCACGCTCATTGTCACGTCACTGTTCGTTGTACGGTGCACGATCGTGAAAAATCATACGTGCTTCGCGTGCAATTATGTACATCGTCGCTCTTTTTACTGGCGAAACAATTTACCACGAGCGTATACACGCGGTAAATTGGCACGTCAAACATGACGAAGTTGCAACACATCATTGACTATTATTGCTATTATAATTTTTATCATATCAAGTCAGTATCTTATCGGGCTACGTTAAGATGAAGGGATAAAGTCGCCTTCGATACAGACGAGATTTTAACAATTCCATGATTTAACCACTCCTTTCGCAATTACTTTTAATTTTATTTCGAGTCGATGTATCCATTGAAAAATTGCTCGCGTATCTGAAAAAAAATACAAAAACTTGTAAGTACAAGATCGCGAGAACAGGAACGATGTTGCAAAGTTTCACGTTATAATGCTTCGACTTTTTGTACAGTCATTTTCAACACACATGCTATTGCGTTGTAGTGCAGCAGGATTGACTTCCATTTTCTACTTCTGCTTCTCTATTAATTCTGCACGCGTTCCATTTAGTTCTTTATATCTTCATTTCGTTTTACTTGTTTACATTTTCATCTTCGTTCAGCTGTTTGCTCGTTTCTGCTTCGCGTAATCTGAAATTGTGAGAAATAGATTTAAAGAAATTCCGCGAATCGCCATCAAAATCGAGTCATCGTAAGCTTCTTCTCTATTATTCATATTATACTCTCCTTTGTTGATATTTTCGATTATGCATATGATCAGCTCGTTGCCACAAGGTTTAAAAATCTATTTATTTCTTTATCATTTTGATAGCTTCATCTATTCGTCCAAGCTTTTGCATATCGTTTAACTCATGCGGAATTTATTCGTTCACCTTCCTTGCTTTTCTCACTCGAACCGTGTGACACACTTTGTCCGTCATTATTTCTGGTAATATTTTTACAAACATTACGTTCGATGGCGTTTCCCGGCTTTTTCTCTCGGCTTCTTTCCAATGAAAAATGACTAACCTTAAATTTCCACAAAGCAACGTACCGTCCTAATACTTACGTAATATTTCCTACAGATGCTGATTTACATAATATCTTCGGCAGCTCTTTTGTGACACTTTTTCCAAGTAAGGCACACACGAACAAATTACACATAATAATGCGTATCTTAGAAGTTTTTATACTTTAAAACAATAGCGTGGAATACGATCAGAATATAATAATTGATTTTGGTAATGAGTACGGTTCTGTATCAAATTAGTCGTTTCGTGTAATTTGACATATTTAACGAAACGTAATCTCACTATTTTTCATGGAACTATTGCTGATATTTTTAGTGTCGATTCTAAAACAATTTCGTTAAGAAACTTTTTCGTTCAAACTTTAATACTCGATAAAAATTATACTGTCATTTCAGGAAATACATTTTCCTACGTCTAACTATTATTATATTTTATTTACGATTGATATCGGTATAAAAGTGGCTTTTTATCATCATTGTTGTTTATAGTATTTTATTATTATTTTATGCAATTAATATTGTAGTAATTATACAATCAAACGTCCATTACAGTATTATGTGGTATCATTAATATTAATACAAAAATATCTAAAAAAAGTACATAATTATTGCGATTTCTATCAGAGATCTACAAATGCGTAAACGATCGCAATCTTCAATTTAATAACACGAGCGCTATAGAGAAGATGTCTTCCTTCGTTTAGATGCCGCTAATGCGATATCGATACGTCAGAATATCAATACCACGACATTTCATCCGCTCCAAATGGCTCTTATTGCTGTACACGCTCTTATTAAATACATCCACCAGGAATCGTTTCACGTTCACCGAATTCTATTTACTTCCTCCGTGATCGATGCTTTTACAACGCTCGGCGTTGATGCTCAGCGATATTTACAAGTGCAGAAGAAAGTAACATCCAACTAACATTTGCTTGACTAACGCTTCGGTGAAAGCTTCAAACTTTTTACCGTATTTTATACTTGTTTTAAGATATAAACTGACATTCTACTGGCTCGATGCTTCGAATCCTCTTTTAATGATAAAATCGTGAAGTGCATATTAGTTTAAACGTGGCAATTCGTTACAGCTGCGGTCTATTAACGGCTTAAAATTTAATATTTTCTGGAAGAAGATTACTATCCTAAAATTTCAGAGTTGTTCGCATGCCTGTTTGCTATACCTTACACAAAAACCAAGTTTTATTTCAATAAGCAATAAATATAATTTATTGACGCTATATATTTATGACGTATGTATATGTTAGAAAATAAATGTGTGCATATCGGTATTGTACGAGCGAAGAGTGAAAGAGAGGAAGACAAAAGAAAAACGCCACGAGATGAGCGTATCACGTATATGTCGAATGAATGAATGTACAATAAAACAAATTCATTCCTGTTTGAGATGTATAAGAGAATAAAGCGGTGTACGTTAATACTACAAGTTATTCTGTTATATAGGGTGGTTGGTAACTGGTGATACAAGCGGAAAGGGGGTGATTCTACGCGAAAAAAAAAGTCGAAAATATAGAATAAAAATTTTTCGTTCGAGGCTTTGTTTTCGAGAAAATCGACTTTGAATTTTAGCTCGGTACGCGTGCACTTTATCACGTCTCGTTGTAAAGTGGATATTATCGCAGTTTAAGTTTGTTTTTGCCGTAACGGAAAATTAGGAATACATAATGAAATAATATGAAGTAATCATAATGTTTATTATTACAAAAATTGCTGGGAAAAAAACGAAAAATTTTTATTCTATATTTTCGACTTCTTTTTTCGCGTAGAATCACCCCATTTCCGCTTGTACCACCAGTTACCAACCACCCTGTATATAAATTTTGTATTTAATAAAACATTATATTATTACTTTAGCAGTATATAGAGATATATACAGTATATACAAATAATTGGTAAAGTAATTGCGAAACTTACTGTATTTGCTACGAAGAAGCATAAGAAACTTTCAAGCTCTTCGTCGTTCATCAAATTTAGTCGATTTTATAGCGAACTTCATATTGGTTGATTCATATGCTATTAAATTTAATAATAGTATCATAGAAAAGTCTGTGTCGTTTACAGTCAGACACAGTATAGTTTTATTATTAGATTATATATGTATACGTATGTGGCAAGAATAGCGCAGGTTGCGAAAAGCGAAATGCATCAATCCACGAGGATGCAACGTCATCCACATCAGGGAAATTTCCTTTCTCCTTTGATCTCATTATCTTTCTAAAACAAGCAATGCAGGTTAATTTCGTTCGTGTCATTGATCCATTAAAAATAATGAATGCTCGACATACACAGACAAGTATACTACGATTCTTAGTAGTAAGTACGTAAAGCAGTTACTAGTAGTAGTATTTAATAGCAAAGAAATGTATTGTTGAGTTTAGCATAGTAGGTATATAATCATATGGTGATCATAAGTTGTGGAATACGCGCTGAATTTTAACAATTAATACGCTAGAGTTAGCTGCTAAACAAACTGTCAACAGCATTTTTCCAAATATTTCTGTAAGCCTCATAGCATACATTTTCGATTCGTATTACAAAATTTATGCAGCTTCATCAATGCAATAGCATTAGCATTAATAATTTGCATCTAATCGATTTTTAATTTAACTACTTTTACGAGAAACGAACTTATATCTCATGGTTTTTTTAATGTTGAAAAAATAAAGTGGTAGAGTATTCCCGCCTTCATTTGAAATTCCAGTATTTAGCGTTTCTTTTTATTTAAACACAAGTGTACCTATTTTTCTTTCGCTCGAGTCAGCGACCCTCCAGTTATGAATAAATCAAGTCTGGAAAAGTATAACGATGTTAATAAAAATTCGTCAAAAGACGCTTTCCACTGTTATCTCACAATTTTCTAGGCGCAGTTTTCAATTTAAACATCGTATTCCTTCGGCTTAAATATGCTGCTACCAGTACGCCTTTATTCACAACAACACAGTCTACACGACGACATACAACTTTGAATTATTTTACTTGACCTGCAGTCTGGAGAACCTTGTACCAAAAAAAGTACCAAAAAAGGACTTTCACGGAGCGTGAATTACATTCAACGGTTAACATACACGTCAAGCACCCTTGTAAAATTAAGTAGGAAATAATTAAAATTATTAACCATTATAGTAACGACGCATATTGGAAGACAAATCTGACACAGTATATAATTAACATAACTGATACTTTTTATTAAACTATAATTTTTTCATAATATTTTATATTATTTAATAATATTATGTATTATATATAATTCATACTATATGTAATATACTAATTATATGTCTATATGTGCTAATTGTTTTGTATTAATTTTTCCTGTTATTTATAAATCACATGTACGTATTATCTTACAATTTTTAAATGTATATCTCTTTCCAGATCTTGCGCGTAGAATTCATTGAAATACGTAAATACCGAAACGTAAGAAACATTTTGTAGAGTCAAAACAGCACGTGTTTAACCAAGAATGATAGTTCGAACATTTTACAACACGAAGGCAGATTTCCATAACCCTCATCCTCTTCATAATTACGCATGTTAATTAAAATGAACGTATTCATGCTTCACTCTCTTCCCTTTTAAAATTTACCCATATTTGGCTCACAAGAACAGTGTTTTAAGTAACTAATAAAAATAACATAAAACGTACATATATTAGCATTTAATCGTATTTGTTAATAAATTAAATAGGTCTACACCATTAAATACCTTGAAATGAGAAGAAAGCGAATATACGTGTGAATACTATTTAAAAAGAAAAATATTCTAATCCATTTATCACTTTATCCAAATTGTTATACGATGGAACCTGGATTCATCAAAGAAACAACTATTAATTTATAGAATTTCATCATCGACTTTTACTCACGATTTTTCTAATCCCATTAAACATCGAAGATTTAACATTCTAATAGATATTTTTCACATACAGAATGTTTTTCATGAAGGAATTCAGCATTACGATCTTTCCAACATCGGAGAGAAGATAACGTTAATTTCGCACAAAGTTAAGCATCCATAACGAAATTATTCCTCCTCTAACTCGCACATCGAACAAACGGGCACCAAATAATTTCCATCTTTGGCTTAGAAAAGATATGATTTAACAACGTACATCGTGTGACTAATTACGGAAATATTTTGATTAATCAGAATTAATTAGAAGGAAAAGTGGAAAGCAAAAACAACGCGAAACCGGAACTACGCGCGTAGCACGCAACACGCGCGTTGCACGTGCATAATCGCATGCGGTTTGGATGCACCTCGTGTACACATAGTCGTGGAGACGCGTGCAACATGGGAATCGATCGACCGCTTGGTGACGTGGTACACTTCAGGTGGACATTTAATTACGAGTTTGCCATCTGCCGCTGACACCGTCCCAATCGCCGTAGTGACGTAATCGTTGGCTCAGTATGGATCGAATTAGGCTAAAACGTTTAGTAACGTACAGTAAAATTCAATTTATGCGAACAAGTTGATAATCAGTTTTAAAAATACTCTCATATACACTTCGTTCGTAAGTATATGAACGGTACGGTGTCTACCGTATATTTCTACTAAAGTAGGTATCTAGTAGATAGGTATCAGTATGTATCTGAATATTACCTTAAACGTGAGTTAAAGATTTTTTACAAACAACGCTGTAGACGCGAGGATTAAAAAATATTGTTTTTTTTTTATAATATAACGTCCTATGTGCCAATGGAAACACCGTAGCATAGAATTTGAGAGCAATTTCCAATTTGTAAATAATTACGTATGTATTTAAAGGAGATGCCATGTGCAAAATCGCCTCTGTGTAAAACTGTGAGTTAAGCGCATGCAATTTTATAACAATTCTTACTCGAAACATTATGAACCTCACTTTTGTAATAGAAATAAACATCTTGATCTCTAAGAAATGAATCTTTTGTTTTTATACAAGCTATTTGTGGATAAGCAGGATTGATACTTACAGTGCTTGCACATTTAAACGAGCGGCACATTCTCTAATTTAGTTTTCTCCACGACTAAAAGCCATGTACAGACTTTTCTACGAATGCAATTTCTCTGATGTATCTAAATTAGCGCAAAAAGTAGAAAATTTTCCGACGTATCCGAATTATTGTACGTTTAAAATCTTATAATTAATCAATCAATTAATCTTATAATCTTATTTTATAATTAACATTTATTTTATCATTTATTTTATCATTATAATTATATGATCTCATTATTAATAAATCAGAAGAAATTTTGGAAATAATTTTAAATCAGAGATGCTATTTTCTCTCTGATGGAAAGTTTGGTGTTTGACACTTATAGAGTTGTCTATAGGCAGTCTTCACTTGATTAGTCACGAAACTTGAATCCAAAATTTTGTAAGCTCTCGAATCTCTGAAACTCGAAACGCTTACTTTTCCTTTCCTTTTTTAAGCAGCGTAGTTTGTCAGAAACTAAAATCTTAAAAAAACGTATTCGCAGAAAATCGAATTATTTAAAATGAAAATCAACAATACTAAAGTAATCCAATACTAATAATAGGTGTCTTTTCGGCTTTATAAGAAACTAAACTTTTATTTTTTCCCGATAAAAACGATTGCAATAGCTTGATGAAATTATTCCAATTAAAACAAGTCCAAAGTGTAAATACGAACTCAATTCGATTGTTATTCGTCAAATAAGAGCTAGTTTATATTACCACAAGATTCTCGCAAGTAATTTACGCAAATTATCATTTACTCGAGTTTCTAGAGTTTAACGTGCCGTCCTTAATACGAATTAATGGCAAACCAATGATCAAAAGCAACACCTTCACTATCTTCATGTTTTATTATCACTGCCATATCAAGTTATCAGAGCTGCTCTATTCGCCGATATGTTTCAATAAATGCAATTCCATTAACACTTTGAATGCCACGCCGAAATCACATGTTTCGCTCAGGACGCCATCGAAGTATTTTTATTATTCGAAACATATAATGGCAAAATAATAATAAATTGATGATGTAAGACAACATTCTTCCCCAATGGACCGTTTATCTTATTGGTGGTCACGGGTGATCACCGTGGCGCCGTGGTAACAGTTGACATATTATAACAAGACTTCGTTTATTTCAACAAACCATTCGCATTCGTTATTTCGTCGTAAGCAAAACGTCCAGAATATATTGTTGAAACGTGTAGAAGATATTAGTAAACAGTATTTGCTTATTTCATATACAGGGTGGTTGGTAACTGGTGGTACAAGCGGAAATGGGGTGATTCTACGCGAAAAAAGAAGTCGAAAATATAGAATAAAAATTTTTCGTTTTTTTTCAGCAATTTTTGTAATAATAAACTTTATGATTACTTCATATTATTTCATTATGTATTTCTAATTTTCCGTTACGGCAAAAAGAAACTTAATCTGCGATAATATCCACTTTATAACGAGACGTGATAAAGTACACGCGTACCGAGCTAAAATTCAAAGTCGATTTTCTCGAAAACAAAGCCTCAAACGAAAAATTTTTATTCTATATTTTCGACTTCTTTTTTCGCGTAGAATCACCCCTTTCCGCTTGTACCGCCAGTTACCAACCCTGTATAATAGTAAGGTATGTGCACAGTTCTAACTTCAATTATATGATTATAAAGCAGCATTTACGATTATTTTCTAAGGTGTGTTTATAATAATATTCGTAGATTACCCCTCAAAGATATAGATGCAAACACAGTGCACCGTTAGATGCAAGATTTGCTCTCATTTTTTTTTTTATTGATGTTCTAATAAAAATGTTTAATTGTTCAATGAAGCACTTTTTATTTCAAAATATCTTCTATTTATCGGTTATATTCAAAATGCCCTAACTGTCAATTTTCATTCAATTTTTACAATTGTTAGAAGTTCCTGCGTGGCCTCACAGGAGAAACTGTGGCCGGTCATAAATGACCAATGTGGCAGTCAAAGTGTTAAAAAACACCAAAACAGCTAGAATTCCTGTACTACACATGCGAGTGGAAGTAAAGTTAAAATCTCCATAATGTAAAAACTTCTCGAATTGTCTCGAAATTGAGATACAAAGGCGCGACGCTAACCAGGATCGAAATGAAATTAGAAATACAATGGAGAATAAAGGTAAAGTCATGGCGCATCGAGCGAGTTCGCTCATCGACCGGAATAAATCATGCTGACGCTTTTTGTTTCTAGGCCCAAAGCGACACGATTATTATGAAGCCGACCTTTCGAATTAATAGACGCGATCGTACCTCGTCGACCGTATCACACGGCCAGTTACGACTTCGAAGAGATCGTCGCGGGGACGCCGACGACGACGACGACGACGACGACGACGCGTCACCGATTTCCCGGAGAAAATTACAAACTTTCTCGTGGTTCTCTGTAGTTTAAGGTGTCCGCTGATGAGACTCGTGGGAATCGACCGATATCCCAGCTACCGTTCATCATCGAGCCGACAATTGTCTGCAACTACTGGATCTTCGATGCGACGAATAAAATCGGAGCAACGATGGTGCTAGTCTAAAGCTAAATTGCAAAGTTACATTCTAATGTGTATATGTACAGCGACTCACGGAAATATTTGAACATTTAGCACGGAAAGATTTAACGAATATATTACGCGTTCCATGCGGATTTTTATAATTCTATTAGAACTATAACGGGGTATTATAATTAAACAATAATTAAAAATAAGATAATAATTTGAAACCAGTACGAAGTAGTACGTAGAAGTTACAAGATTTTTATTGCAAACGTACGCTTGGTAAGAAATTAGCATATAGCATGAATGGCCACGTGAAACGTACAGTTAACGTTAAAGGTGATGATTCTTCTTAATATGGAAAAAACTTTTTTAATTTAGAATTTCAAAGATCTGAAATCAATACGCGATGAAGAGGCTTGGAGATGTTAAACGTTAATAATACAAAAATTAACGTAATGACAGCCTCTGCAGTTAATACGTTCTACGTTGCTTTTGACAGCGAAATTTCACTGAAATTTCCTGTAGAGGCTTTTATTATATTATCAGAGAAGTTACGTAATTAAGCAGAATTAGCAGGGAAGTTTTCTCGCTGAAACTTCTTTTAGAAACTTCTATTAATTTATAATAAAACGTAAAAATGAGGATATTTTCAAATTGCGTCAAATTTCTCTGGAAATGTGGTCTCCATGGGAGATAACTAATATTGTTTAAGAAATTAACAAGTTCGAATTGCAATTAAATTAACTTCCAAATAACCAGGTTACACGAAACTCTGAAAAAGTAGAATTTTGACATTTCATCGTAGCTATAAGTTAAAGTAGTATCGTAGGTGTTACAAAACACACGCTAATCGCTTTTATAGTAATCCTGACTCCTGGCAAATAAAAATGCATAATAAAAAAAATACTTAACGTATCACTTTAATTTAACTACATGTGTCTTTTAAACATTATGTTCGCGAGACATCTTTTATTACATTCTGTTTTTCTACCATATACATAGGGGAATTATCTTTTAAGAAACAATCTCGTACATTTATAATATCCATCTTTCTATTCAATAACAGTCACTTTGTGCCACCCTTAATGGATTAAGACAGATTTCGATAAAAACGATCAAATACGAACAATCCCATAATTACAGCGAAACTGGAATGTAATTTAGGAGGAATTTTTTGTTCGTACAACTGTTTCTTCAGCTGAGCCGTAATTTCCTACTTCATAAACGGAAAGGTTAAAGAACATAGCGGCCAAGCGAGTAAAAGGATCACCTTGGTTTTCACAGGTAATTCTTCCGATCACGGTCTGCGATTATAGAACATTTTTTTTATTTTTTAATAACCCGCACAGCCTTGAATCGATGAAAACGGCCACGTCGGCTTTCTTATATCCGTAATGGTACTCCATACGACAGTGTGTACGGCATAAAACGCAGATTATTCTTTATTAATTATACCTTGAAACGATCAACGGTTTCGTTATGTGACGTACGTAACGTAAAAATGTTACTTAACATGCTACCCATTCATGATCTAAGGAGAAGGGAAAAAAAGAAATCGTTTTCAAGATCGCTCATCGATGATGTTCACGGCTAAATACAATCGACTGTTTCGATATCCATCGCTATAGAAAGGCAAGTCGTACGTGTGGTGACAATAGTAATGACTATGTAGTTAACGCTATGAGACACATGTATTACTTCTCGCGTCGTATGCAAATGCGTTATACTGCAGAAGTTTCGCATCAGATCCGTTGCTGAATTTGTAACAACAACCAAATTCGTTTTTACGAGATCGTCTCGAGTTATTGAAAATTATAGTCCTCGAACGGATACGTAAATACGAATTGACATTTTTTAAATTGAATTATTGGACTTCGGATGATCATGCGAATTAATATTTTTGTAAAAATAAATACAGGAACGTGAGCGAAAGGTGAATAAAGGTGAAAATTTTACCCTCTAAATATTATAACGCTCAGTTTACTTTGAATATTTTACGAGTTTTATTATTTTCTTTGCTATTTATTTTCTTTTATTTTTTATTTATTTTATCTATGCGCGTTATATGCAGCTCGCGTATTCGTGATATTCGTTACGTTATGTCTATTTCTGGTTCGCGAATTATGCGTGTTGCAATAAATAGACAACGCTGACTTCGATCTTACTAACATAAGATTGATCTCTGGAGAAATGAGCGCTGTTAAGACAGCAAAAGTGCAAGACATTATTCTTGAGAAATAACGATGAAATAAAAAGGATGAAACTAATAATGAGAACCTTAGATTCATTCATAAAAACTAAATTGGTTTTTTATCTGCCAGGTGATCTGATTAAGTAAAACTTTTACACGCTACTGTATGGAATATATGTTTAACAAGTGGCTTAACTGATTCGAAACATAACTATGAATTGATACAATGTCTAATAAAATTATTACTTATTTTGTCTTGACTGCAAAGTAAATCAAAAGCTTTAAATATCGTACAATTTTTCCATTTTAAATGCAAGAAAGATTCGTGGAAAGATATTTTTACTCCATTAGATTGGAACACAAACGCATTAACAACAATATTAATCTCATCCATTGTTGGATTATCAGATAGCTGAAGCATTTACATTATACAACTTACATTAGTTTTGTGAAAACAGTAGCGTCGAATACAATGAGAATATAATAGTAGATTTTGGTAATGAGTACAGCTCGGTACCAAATTAATTATTCTACATAATTTAGCATAGATCGTACGATACTTTAATTGAATTTAACGAAACGTAATCTTCCAGCCGACGAATGAAAAATGAATCTACTATTTTTAACGAAAACTACAGCCTGACATTTCGAGCACAGATTCTGAAACAATTTCATTAGGGAATTTATTCGTTCAAATTTTAATATTTAAAAATCGTATTCACGTTTCAGAAAGTACATTTCTCCGACGCGTAATTATTACTATATTTTGTTTGCAATTAATATCGGTAGAAAAATAACATTTTATTATCACACAGTTAACGTTGTAGTAACTGTATGATTAAACGCCTATTGTATTATAAATATTATGTGGTATTATCAATATCAATACACAAATATCTACAAAAAGTACATAATCATTACAATGACTTCTATCGGAATAATTTTAAAAAGGAAGATGATTACAGTTTGTTCAACTGACGCTCCATATTGCGTATTATAAATAATATCGTGCAATATTTCTATTCTTTAAGAAAAGATTGATGATTTACTGAGATAAACAAGGCAGGTGAGGAAATTACTCAATTGACCAATTTTCACTTTTCAAACTTGTATTTCCATTAATGCAACCACGTACAGATTGTGATTTCAAACTTTTTCTCCATCTTACTCACAGAATATGGCATCATACTAATTACTTCGTTAATTTGATATCTAATACTGATATTGAATATCCGATCATCTTCACAATTACGAATCCTAATGCAAGTTAAAAATACAGTGCATGTATCTTTCAATATTTTCCGTATGAAGATCTTTCCAGGCCTGAAATATAATATGAAAGAAAATAATGAAAGCAGATATTCATTTCACCTACGTTGCACATGTATTAAATATCGTAATGAAAATACTTAGCTTTGTACGTTCTTGTATTTTGTATAATATTACGTATATTCTATGTATTCTGTGCTCTGAAATTTTTCACAAATACGTAACAATCCGCAATTTATATGTTAATTAAAATTTCGCATCCGAATTGATACGTAGTACCTTTATTTGCTTCGTAACTGCAATGCAGAAATGAAAAAATCTCATGGAAATTCGTGTGAAGCTGCAAATATGAAAAGGTAAATACAGAACAAACTGCAAACCCTTAATTAAAAGTCCAGATCAAATTAAAACGAAATGTTGGAAAACGTCGTAAGAGTAGATCATAACACAGACGTACATAGCTTATAACAGGGATAACGAAGATCCGGTCAGCAGTAAACGCAATTTGTATCGCAGTTTGCTTTCTGTCCGATTATTGAGATATCCGGTTTTAAAACGTATCAAGCTGTCGGGTAAATCAACGGCGTTCTTGACAGTCGATATATTCTTACTTGTGACTCGCGAGATTGAAGAAATTTATTACAAATTTATTCTATTTGCTGTTTCATCTATTTTTATTTAGTCTATTATTCTAGTCTATTTATTATTACTTGTTGCAAATTATACAACATCTATCAAATGATAAGATTCTATGATGAAAATGAGAAGAATTGCGATCAGATAACTAGTGCCACGGTTGTGAGTCGCTGAAGAATATACAAAAGATTTTGTTCGTAAGTTGGTGCGTTCAACTGTATCAACCATTCACCGAACAATTCTCACGCGTTCGAAAGGTGTCGTGAACGCTCGTCGAAAAAGAGATTCATGTGCGTAGCGAGGTGATCGGAACAATCGAGACAAGAAGGGTGGAAAAATCAGGCGTTGCAACACACCGGCTGTCATAAACGAGAGTGACGACGAGGCAAGGAAATCGGCTGTGTGCCGGTCGGCAGAGCATCCTGCTCACGGCGTCGTAATAATAATCCCTTTAATCAATTAGCTCGACGGGAAAATGAAGCAATCGACGTGGCGCGGAGACTATGTCGGCGCGATGCACCGCGCTCGCCCGCAGAAAACTACCGACCACGGATATTAATTATCTAGGGCAGAGATGCGCACAATGCTCCGTCTGTCTCAGCTGCGATTGGTCTGACATGACTTTCGCTTTTTCCTACCCCACGCTAATCTAGCCTCCTTTCCATCTCCACTTCTTCCTAACTAGTCCCTGGGCCGTTCATCTGCTGCGTGCTATGGAAATCACGACGCGCCGAAAACGAGAACACGGCGAGCGCTGTTCGCTTATTCCTGGAACGGAGACGTCGTCCTGCTCGTCTCTCGACAGAATTCCCCTGGCGCCGCGCCGCAGTTACCATTGTTCCAACGATGCAAATCGCTCAACTAGATCGAAAGGAGCTCAACTCGCTGGCGATCAACCGCGTCTCGGTAAACTCGATCCCTCGCTGTAAAATCTTTCAGATCGTTTGGATGACGGAGGCGAGGATGATCGATAATTGGTTGGAAAGTTTTATCGCTATCGTTAGCTTGGGAATTAAACGTTGAATCCTTCGGGCGAATTTATGAACCGTCACATTCGCATCAGAGTATAAATTAGGATTTATCGATAGATTTCCAGAGGCTGTTCGGAGAAACTGCTTCGAAATCCGTAAAATTAGCGTCGCTCGGATACGAGCGTGATGAATGAAGCGTATAGCCTGATTGATGTAAAGTAAGCATATCGATCGACTCGATGATTGTTTCTTAATTGATTCCTCTATTGTGCTCGAGTCCGTAAGACTCGATAATTTAACGTCGATGAACGTAACTTCTTTGTACTGAATTCTAATGGAACTAGACTTGCTCAATACACGTACAAATTTTTCGTTGCATTTATCAGGAAGGTACACGTTCGTAACTGTTGCGTAAGTTCTGCTACCATAATGCACGAGGTAGTTAGCAAATACAGAATTATAAAAAAATGTTTTAAAAATAAACATAGGGATACTCGCTATTGGCTTCATTTTATTTCTCGTAACTGCTTAAAAAGATATCGAATAATTTAAAGTAAACGATATTTTATATTCTGTTCTTTTTTTGCTCTCTTGACGACAACCATTTTCTCGGAGATACTGTCAAGTTTTAGAATCGTTTATTAATAACAATTCGGAATAATTTAATCTGTCAATAAACTAGTTTTCATATTTTCTGTCAGCCTCTTTCCAGTATTTCAGGAAGCTCGGTTACTCTCCAAAAGATCGCAGCTCTATCTATAACGGTAGTTTTTGAAAGTTCTCTTCACGAGAAAAAACTAAAATATCAGTTCACGTGAGACCAACGTTTAAGCAGTTAACGCGAAACTTTTGCATAGCGCTGTATCGATAACGCTTTAAGATCGTTAACAGATATGTCTGAGTTCAAGAAACGGAACGTTGGTCAATTAGCCGAAGAAAAAGCGCAAGCTTTCGTTCTTCATCACGTGAGAGATCTTATCGATCAACACACGCTACAGCATCGACTACTTGGAAGTTCAATTTTTTTTCTTTCTTTTTCTTTTCGGTTACGCCGCGGCCGATGTTGTAACGGTCCAATCAATGACGTGCCCCGATGATAAACACATTCGAATCTGGGCCAACAATTCATATTACCGCAACGTTGTCATAGCGGGTGCATCTCAGCAACTGTGGTACGCTAGCATCGGCTACGTTATTACTACACGAGCAATAATAAATCGTCGATTTAGCAATGTTCTTTCAGCAATCAGTGAGAGTGCGCTAACTGCCGCGAGTGTTTCGCGAACATCGCCGTGTACGTCGGCGTAAAAGGGAATTAGAAAAAAACGGAAGGCGGAACGATATAGATCCGTCGAACGTACTTACGTGGCCGAAGATCGAGAAGCCGAACGTTTATCTAGAATCGAACAGTTAAACAGACCCGTGTACGCGGCCGCGATTCCCACGTTCGTTTATTTCCAGCCCGGCAAGGAAAACTGAAAAGGGTAGGAGCAACGAAAAATTCGCGCTCCGCTGAACGCGAAGCAAAATCCACGATGGTTGGCACGTGGTTGCGGGTAAAACGTAGAATCGTGACAGAAATCGATGCATCATATCGTTCTTCCAATTTGCAGCGTCCAACTAGGCGAATAAATTTGCACGGCACAGGCTCAGATGCGATCGGCCGCTGTACATCATCGAGACAACGAAGATCGAGTAAGAGGGTACGAAACGTACGAGCGACGTGGCGGTAATACGTCGATTTGCTAGATTGCGCGCTAGTCGTTCGCCTCGCAGGAGCATCCAACTGTATCTGTATTCCATCGACGATATCGTCATTTTCACGAACAACTTCGTACACGTAGGCATCGTGTCCTCGGCCTAGAAATCATGCCCATCGTCATCCGTGCTCCGTATATCGCAATGGGTCAGAGCGAAACGTGTTCCGGGCAAATGCTTGCCTAAGTAGCGACGTTAGTCGTGCTCGCCCATGCACCGCTAAAGTTCTTAATCCTGATTTAGCGGGACTATGGCTAGCGATGAATCTTTGCCGGTTGCGCAAAAAATATGGTGTAACCGGCGCTCCGCCATCGCCAGGCAATTTATATTAATCGAGCGTGATTATTAAATGAAACGAAGATTCTACATTCGACCGCCTTTATCGTGATCGCTGCAAGCGAATCTTTACGTTTGCGTCTGTAGGAATTTGGGAACGACGATCGCTTGCGAATATCGTCATGCTGTTGTCTTCTTCGTGTATTATAAAGAAATAAAAACCTATACCAACGTACTCTGTTTGTTTTACGTCATGTAACATCCTAATTACATACTAGTTACACCCTGTTGTGAATTATAAATATCTAGGTACAACGGTAGTCGCACGGGCTTAAAAAATATCAGATAATATTAGTAATTATGGATTTACCCAATTCATGGAAATATTTATAAAACTTGAATAAAAAATGAATTTCCTGAAACCTATGCGTTTTACTATACCTGATTACGTATTATATATATTATGATATGTTATAAATATATAATATAATATAAATATATATACATATTTAGTATATGTATTAATATTTACTGTACCTGTTAATTACTATTGACCAGTCAATATGAATAATGGAATTATACGATTCACAATAATTGAGTTTCATAAATACATAAATCAAATCAAATCACGTTTTCTTAATTTATTACTTTACATTAGGTAATATAACAAATTCGTACACTTACACTAATAAGTGTTACGACTCTCTTATGTAGTATAGCACACGATCGTTTTCTGAAAGACAGAGGAAGTTGCTCGATTTGATTAAAGATCAATCGTCGAACGATGTAACAATTCTGCGATTGTTTCATACTGAAAAAAGTATACGGTAATATAGCGTTTTAAGGAGCAATGGGAGTCAATGACTACCACACACACGTTTTGGAGAAACTTTAGGAGAAACTCGTTTTAATAAAATTGAAACACATAGTTGAGAACAGATTCCCGTAATATTTGACACGGTATTGGCCAACTACTCGGTTACTTATAATTCAAAATACACAAAGCTTCCTATTAAGAATGCAACTACTTTCCTATTCGATAAATCAACGTAGAGGAACTTTTGACGTCGTTATATTCCCATCACGATTGAAACAAACGAGCACCCAAAATTTGACTAACAATAGGAATTAAATTCGCACTCTGGACAGGCCAGCGTTTTCACTTCCGGAGCAAAGTTGTAAATCATTCGGAGAATACCGAAAATTACGCAAAGTCGTTCGAAACTAAGATCGGTCGAGCTGTCCGCTAAACTTCTGATTATCGTATAAATGAGTTGACAGAAGCCCGAGTCAAAGGGCATCCTTTGAAAAGTTCACGTTCGGCGAGCGTCGTTGTAACCAAAGAACGCAACGAATAATCTACATAAATATTTAATAAAATGACGAAACGTCGAATAACTGGCACGAGATGAACAGGCATGTCGGTGCCTCGGGTGATCGTTACCGTCGTCATCATCTCCCGATCTCTGCCATCGGCTGTGACATCAAGGCCGCGTCTGCGGTAATTTATCATAACAAGAGCTTTAAATTCGTGATGCGACAAGAAAAGACGCGAACAATACGAGGATCGAAAAGAAAGAACAGAGACGAACAGGTTTTGATGTAAGAGACAAAGAAGGGAAAAAATGGTAGAGTAACAACCTGACCAGGGTCAACCACGACGCTAAGACGCATCTCTTACCGATCCTCCACCCGAGGTCCTCGATCCCCTCCTGTCCTCCACTTCCCTCACTGTCTTTCACCCCACAACTCGCCCCCCTCCCACGTTCATCAAGAAGTCTTGCCTACCTGGTAGCATCCTCTTGCACTCGCGCGAGGACTTTCTCCGAAAGACGGTTAACTATATAAGCGAGATCGGCGATGTTTGAAGCACGTTAGACGAAATCTTACGGATGCGTCGAGTAGGCCACATCGCCTCCGCGCCTCTAGCTCACAGTTGATTCTATTTCTTCGACCTATTTCCTACGTTACACACGTGAGCGTATCGAGAAGTCCTCTCGGGGTAAAAGTTCGTGCATGTGAATCGGCTTCGGCTGTATCTTGAAGCTACATCAACCACTCGTCAGGGATCATGAGGCCCGCCAAAACATGGGCTCCCCTGGCAGCGACCGTGCTCGCTACGGCCCTGCTCTTGCAACCTATCTACGCCGAGGGTAAGAATATTTAGAAAAATTCGATACTTACGCGAAGAAAGTAAGAATATCCAGAACAATTAAATACAAGATCGATATTTTTGTTACGTAGAATTACGAATACTCGGCTAAAAATATCCATTAAAAGTAAAATATAACGCGACATTTAACAAAGTGTCGAGCTATATTAGTCTCCAAACTCGAGATAATAACTTCAATCGACGTAAAAGTTGGTACTTTCCAAGTGGCAACGTTGAAAAACCACGTCACGTTGAAACAATCGGTTCAACTATACTCTTCTGGCTGTACGCTAGTTACGATCTGAAAAAGTCTCGTAAAAATAAACCCGATTTACGATTAAAAATCGAAGTCGCGAAGCGAAAGTATAATAGTCGAGGCGTTTTATTACCCTTCGAAACTACTTGACGGAAAACGTGCCGAAGAGCGTAGAAAGTCGAAAGCCACGAAAAAGAACTAGAAAGTTTAAAAAATTGACAGAAAGCGACATACATGATAGCACGATGCTTCTGATTAGCGTATACGTAGCGGAACTATCACTTTGCACTGATTGAACCGGGCGAAAGATAAATTACACACGGTCGCGCTGCTCTAAGTTTCTCCTCGTGGACGAACGTCCTGCGCTCGCTGGTGAATGAAAATTGGACGTGAAATTGAAAAATTAGCACGCGGAAAAAATAGAAATCGTCGTCGCTGCTTCGAGCAACTGGGAATGAAATATTCAAAGGACGAAGCGCTTTGAATTATCGATACGGCTCATCGACGATGTCGCACGTACTAGTAAGCTAATGTGAAAATTGAACCGATATCTCGCCATCTGACATACTTCTTCTATGGTTGCGAACGAATATAAACCGTTTCGATAAAATCAAATATTCCGCACCGGGCCATTTCAAAATTAGATTCGTCTTTTAATCTTAATCTTTTAATCTCTTTAATCTTTAATCGATCGGATAAAGAGAGGAGACTTTTCCGCACGACATTAAACAAAGTACACTTGCATATATGTATAAACAGTATGTATGCACATATTTATGTGTGCATATAAAGACATATATTTTATATAAATACATACATGTACACATATTTATATTGTATATAGTACAATATAATTATGTATACATTATATAGATATTATACAGTACTGCACAGTATATAGATATTGTACACAAGATGATAGGAAGAAAATTCGATAAACATATTTCTGTCCCTTGATCTTTACGTCGCTCTATAACTAAGAAGAAATATTTTAACGTAAAATAACTATCAGTGGAGAGAATCTGTTTTGTAGAAACCAAATAATATTTTACACACAATGATATTTTAATATCTTTCAACAATTGAATATCCTGACAAGCAATATATTAAAAATTACGCAAAGCGTAGAGAGATACACGTTAAGCTGCAAAATTGAATAGAGGAACAATTTCGGGATCAATTGATTAATTTTATTAAGTTTTGGATATTTTACCGGTACATTAATCTGAATTTTAAGGCTACTCTTCCATCTTTTTCTTCCTACAGTCTTCATATAGTTTTCGCAGTAAAGAATTTGTATTTCTCATCTATGACAAAATTCAGGAAATATTGTGTCATTATATAGCCGTGATAAAATATAGAGCAGAAAACTTTAATAGTTCTTCGTTTTGTTTTTACGAAATCGAAGGGGTCGATATAATTTCTATTTTGATATCGCAAGCGATGTAATCATTATTATTAAAAGCAATACACGAGACAAGCAAGTTTCTAAATAGGAATCGTTACAATCTACTTGCGATTTTGTTGCAATCTATTTTATAGTTTATTTTATCGAAGAAATCTTAAATTGTCTTTAATGAATAGTAATCACGTAAGTACTTCCGTGCTGGCTGAATTAAGTATCAAAATTTCACTTTACGTAAGAAACTATTTATTATGCAATTACTTTTGAGAAATTGAAATTCACAAGGAATGATAAAAATTATTTTGATTTACATTCGTTTTAATATACTAGAATTATAATTTTCGTTTTGTAAGAAGATTGACTGACAATCAATTTCGCAACAACAGTGCCTAAGAGTACAAATTATTTAAGTCTAAATTAGTTAAAATACGAAACAAACTTTCCAGTGAAAATCAGCGTGAAATATTTTGTTGTTATTCGTAGAAAAAGTACTCGACGAAAGGCATCGTTTCACTTATTTCATGACATGGCCTGAAAACAAGATTGTAGTTCTTAAATAGCGAAATAAGTCATTAAGCGAACCTTGAATATTCAATTACGAATATTCTTCCGGCAATGCTCTGTCAGGCAATGAAACAATAAAGGACAGTAGGGGAAGTTCAGTCACGAACTTGATTAAAGACAATGCGAACAGATCGTGGCTCTTGACCTCGGCAATTTCAAAGGTAGTGGTATCTCAGCAGATTCGCCGAGAAGGTTGTAGATGAGTTTAGAGAACACTGTATGAAATTGTAAACTACGATCACACGACATAGTTAACAAGGCGAAGCCATTTAGAGATCTCCCACACTTTCACCGACTAATGACAAAGATAAGAACAAAAAGACACAAGGAGAATCACGATCCGTTAACGTTGTAATGTAACGTACGTAATAGAAATTTCGGAATCTACAAAGAAGACAGGACTTTTGATCTAACTTCCTCCGTACAGTTGCAGTATTTATATATATAGTTATAAGAAGAAAATATTAAGGAATAATTGCGTAAAAATAATAGGAAAATATACCATTTGTAACATGATATAACGAAATTCACATATTAAACAAAACTCAGATCAGCAAAATGCTTCCGATAGAAACGAAATAAGAAATACTTGTAAAAACAAATCTAACAATATATTTGTAACTGTATCTACCAAATATGTTTACGTCATCAGTGCAACATGTTGCAAATATTAATATATCTAAATCTTATTTTACTAAAAACTAAAACAACGGCGCGAAACTACCTAGCGATCTGCTTGAAGGTCGTGCGTACAAGTTGAGAACTCCTGGTGTGAAGAAACGTTTATTTACAGCTCCAATTTCGGGTAGCTACTTACCACCATCAACAAGCTATGGGACACCGAACTTAGGAGGCGGTGGCCCATCCTCCACCTACGGTGCACCGTCTGGTGGTGGTGGAGGCGGCGGCGGCGGTGGTGGTCGTCCTTCCTCGAGCTATGGAGCACCATCCAGTAGCTATGGAGCACCATCCAGTACCTATGGCGCTCCATCCGGAGGAAGACCATCTAGCACCTACGGAGCACCTTCCAACGGTGGTGGCAGACCATCTTCGACCTATGGTGCACCATCAGGTGGCGGAAGACCGTCTAGCACTTATGGCGCTCCTGGAGGCGGCACCGGCTTCGGCGGTGGATTGTCGTCGAGCTATGGCGCACCATCGCGTGGATCATCGATATCCGCTAGTTACTCAGCACCTATTTCTGGAGGTGGTGGAGTGTCCACCAGCTATGGCGCGCCTACTGGAGGCGGCGGTGGCGGCGGATACTCAAGACCATCTTCCACTTACGGTACACCTAGCACCGGTGGTGGCAGTTTCGGAGGGTAAAATATTTTTTTTACGATATTTTTTTCATACTCAAGTAGCTCTAAGTGAATTAGGATTAAATCCTTTCACAGCACGTATTGCACACATTAATCCTACTGCGGTTCTCCAGCTTCTCTAGTATTCAAATCTCATTTTTATTTCAAGCGAAATGGATTCGTAACATTTTATGAGAAATTGTAGCGCAATATCAAATGAAAAATTCATGCCTGTCAATTACGATTCTTTCGTATCTTCTTTAAATTTGAAAAGAATGCAATTCCACACGAAATGATCGAAAGAACGAAGCAGCAGGCTCGAGAAATTTAGCGAGACCAAACTGTTTTTAATTTATATCTAGAAATTTATTGTAAAACTTTCTTTCTCTTTTTCGTTGTATATAATTCCATGTACATACATATGTATCGAGAAACTTTGGCAATCACTAATCGAAATGTTGGAATCGTTACTGGTTCTAGTTCCGGTGGATATTCTGGAGGCGGTGGTGGTTACTCTGGAGGCGGAGGTGGCTACTCTGGAGGTGGAAACGGAGGATATTCCGGTGGTGGTGGCTACTCCGGCGGCGGTGGAAACGGTGGATACTCTGGCGGAGGTGGAAACGGAGGCTACTCCGGCGGAGGTGGAAACGGAGGTTATTCCGGCGGAGGTGGAAACGGTGGCTATTCCGGCGGAGGTGGAAATGGTGGCTATTCCGGCGGTGGTGGCTACTCTGGAGGTGGCGGAGGTGGTTACTCTGGAGGAGGTGGCGGTGGCTACTCTGGAGGAGGTGGTAACGGAGGTTATTCCGGAGGTGGCGGCTACTCCGGTGGCGGTGGTGGCGGTGGCTACTCCGGCGGCGGAGGTGGTCAAAGTTACGCCAGCAACGGAGGCTACCAATATTAATCGAAAGAAGTTTTCATCTCGCGCGACGACCTTCGACCATGTTTCACCAATCATCAACCACCTTCGAACGGACCAAAAGAATTTTGACACATCAACATCCTCCATGTCACGATCCAGACACAACAAACTCATTCCAAACGTTGATCTTAACCAGACCAATGGAACATCTGCCGATGAAACGAAAAGGAAGGAAGCGGAATCGGAGGTCATTCTCGCGAACCTAAAATCATCGCCCAAGTATTCAGAATCCGCATTAAAAGTTTAACAGTAACGCGGTAACGGCCGCTGCCTTGCGAGAACTTCAGTGTGTATCGTAGCAGGCGTATTTCTGAAAGCAAACGGAAGAAAGGGAATACAAGAAACTTAAAAGAGTCGGGACGCTTTTGCTTACCTCTCTTCCTATTTGCTCTTAGGAAACCGTCCGCTGATAATACTTACCATCGCATCGAATCGAAAGGAGCGAATTTCGTACGCACGAGAGTCTCTAAAAGTGGCAGGCAAATTGGAAAGAAAGGAAGAAAGAGACACGAAGATGAATTCGTTCCTCGTTCAGAGCCTGTAACTTATTTATTTTGTAAAAATGCTTTTTGTACTAATAAAGCCGCTACGCTGGAAAAAGAAACGTAATCACGGATGGAAGTTCATTGCGACACGACCTACCCTTTGTAGCTAGAATAAAGACCAGCGACTATACATACACGTAAGGCGATTGAGCTCGTCGTAGGGTTAGTTGGGCGACGTAGTCGGTCGGTCGATTTATCGATTCCCTAACTCGAATACCGGGAAGGCATGAATAAGTAAGAGTTCTTTCTATTTCTGTCGTAACCTAGCTAAAAACGCGTATCGATATCGGGACCTACGGCTCCTACGTTGATTCGCTCGAATTATAACGGAATGTGTCCTGACCTATTTGCCACTCCCTTTTTGCAATGGATGTTCAACGTCAGGTAATGACCACGTTTCTCGAGAATAATTGTTAGCCTAGTTTCTTCAAAAAACGAAGGTCTCCTCTTTGAAATCCGTTCAGAAACGCGAAGACGATGAATTTAATTCGCTACTGGGGATGCTTACGCATTTATGGGAGATTCAAAAGCATAAAAGTGCAAAGAATGCATATATACAAAAATATACGAAATATGTAAAATATTCGTCGTGAAATCTAACGAGCAAAACAAATCTCCGAATAGGTTTCATTTCTCCAATTGGGTTCATAGAAATATAAATTTTCATATATCCGCGATGTATTAACCCTTTGGCTACGACAGACTTTGAGACGTACCAGGCGTACCATACAATAGGAGTTCTGTCGCGACTTACACGAGGAACGGTGAAATTTTTAGGCTTACATTACTGAGGAACTATATTGAAATAATTAAAACACTGAATTCCGTTACATAAAAGCAATATCGTTTATTCATTCGTATTCATTCGAAATCACTTGTTTCCGCAGAATCAGAAATATGAATTATTCGTTGTTTCACGAATGTTGTTGTTTCACTGACCTTTCTCTTATCCCAATTTTTCGTTTCAAGGATATAAAAAAAAATAACTGGAAAATAAACATATTTAAATAATATATGACTAACGGAATATGTAATTGTCGAATTGGCATTCACTTACATCTGGTTCAAGCGAGATTTCCTGGAATTATGGTCGATAAAATTTACCGAGAGCCTATAGTTGTCTACAGTATCATAAGAGTAATTATTTTAAGGGTCTTTAGGCGCCTGCAGTATCACAAGTGCAAATCTAATAAGCGCCTTTAGGCGCCAACATTAGTCAAGGGGTTAACCGGGTTAACGACTGTTAATCAAAGTGAAAGTTTTCGAAGCAACGTAGCGCTTTCAATTTCGCGTTTATGTAGCCGTAAATGCAATTCTTTGCGACTCTTATTTCGCTACTGGGGATAATTATTAAAATAACAACTCTGACTTTTTCGTACACTTTTTATTTTTAACATTTACGATCAACATCGCGTTCAATTTCTCAATTATACACGTATAATATGTCGTATAATACAGTATCGGTAACGCTTTCGTAATACATATACATAGATATGCTCTTACGGGGTAAATCGGGCATTTTTCTTTGTTTTTACACATAATAATACTCTATGATAAGTAGGCGTCCCAGGCTTGCGAGATAGGACGAAAGTTACAATAACATTAGGTACGCGATTCCGTTTCAAAGCAGGTGTGTAGTTGTGGAACACTGCGTTTCCGTAACGCTGCGTATTATTATAGTAACGAGTTCGCATCACTAGCTCGATTGAACCTTTCGTTTCGCGTTCGGCGTTCAGGCAGCCCATCGTTCGTACATTTCTTCTTCGCTTTTTAATTCGTTCGCGATACACGCGAGCCCTCGTTTCTCTTCTCCTCTGGCCAGATCGCTGGATAGTACACCCGAAATTAAAGAGAAATTAAGGAGACACTCGTCGCTCGCAAAAAATGAAGAGGGTCTCCCTAATTCTGTGGAGTTACGAAACCATCGATCTCTTTTTGCGAGAGGATAACCACACTATATATATATATATATAAATATATATATATATATAATACGTATATATACATGTCTTATATATATTTTTTTATCATGTTTTTCCCCTTCTTACGTACTTCCTTACCTTACACTAACGTTAGGTACACTAACGTGTACCTAATATATGTATGTATAATGTAGAGCACGCATCATGATATGTATAGATTTTCCGTTACATCGTTGATTACAATGCATGGTATTTGATATGTATGTGACAGTGGCTGTCTCATAATTAACACGTACGCCACTAGAAATACATCGGATCTTATCATATAGATTTATCTACGCAACAATATTCATTCGCATATCGCGAGATTCTTCTTCTTTCCCCTTACACGGTATGTCGTTTCGATGGAACAGGGTGAATTAACGAACCCAGATATGCTATGAATTATTACATTAACCTGTCGTCTCAAACGAGATCCTTTTTATATAGTTTATACGATCAGAAATTCAGCTTCTATCGAGAATCGAGATGATATACAGTAACTATTATAAATCATAAAAAATAACTTTTCCTATCATATCATTAAAATACTGACGATGAAATAATATAGGCAATTCTGAACGTATTCTAATTCGTATTCTTCCTCACTTGAAGTATCCGGTTTCGCGTTACGGCGTACCTATCTCATTGTCAGCGTAAAATATTTCAACGATGAGCCAGCATGGAACCAAGCAAACTCGTTGAACCCGGAATTCTTTTTTTCCTTTTGTGTTTCTCTAATTGTTCCTTCAATCTGAGCTACGTGCAATTCCGATCATCCGCAAAGAAACGTTTTATGATCGTCTAATTCTGTTTCTGGTTGTAAAAAGAAAATAGCGAAAAGAACGCGGTTACCAGCTACAAAGTGGCCACACTGGCGATATAATAACGATAATTCCGCTCTCCGTTGTCTGCGAATAGCTTGACTTAACCAGCCAACTCATCGCGGACTTAATAGCCGAGTGAAAGTCTTCTGTCTGTTGACAGCAACCGAATGAAAACACACAGAAGATGCGTCTGTGTATACACCGTGATTCACAGGAAACATTCTCTTCCCTCTGTCATTTGTCTAGATGTAATTTCACCACCGTTGGTCGTGCAAAGACGCCTCGCTTAACGAGCGCTGCATCTTCTACACCAGCGTACGCTTAAAAGCTACTTCCGTACGGAACTAATGTCGTTATTTTCTTATACCGTTACCTCGTGATTAAGAAGATGCTTCCTAAGATCTGACAGGTTAAATGAATAATCCGCGTGTAACTTTTAACCCTGTAGTTGGTATGGCAAAACGACAACATTCTAATGATTGAATATCCCTAGTTGGGAGGGAGGATGGTAAACGATAACGACGGATGAGAGTTTGCTTATTTCCAACGACGATTCATGTCTACTTTAAAATAATTGCGTAAAACTGCTACGATTTCATTGTGTGCGTTATTCGCTTGAGTCGCGTAAAATGATTGCGATCGACCATGACGACCAATGAGTAGGTTAGAGACAAGCGTCGAAAGAGCTTGGACGTTCGCGTGACAGGTAAGAAAAACTCGCACACGCTTCGTTTCGCAAAAAAAATTAATTCTCGCGCGCGTTTTTGTAGATGCAACGATCATACGTTTGTCCATGAATATTCATTACCGAAAACGATAAATGAGACACTCGTTAAGAGGTTCCGCTTACGTTTCTCTTCAATTACGTTCACCGTTCATCGTCCAACGAAACTTTCGACCGTCAAAGAAGGATATTCAGGGACGTGGGAAAACATTGTGAAATTCGGAGACTGAGTAGGAACTACTCGCTTAACAATTATACATACACCACTTGCTCTCGATTTCTCTGTTACATTCTTTCTTTTTTTTTTTTTTTTGTTTTTCTTTTGGCGATAAAGAATGGGATGAGGAACTATAACGAGCAATAATTCTACTACATAGGCATTACCGTGTGGCCTTCGTGAACAACGTAACGACTACGTTAAACAATAACCTACCCGATAAATCAATCGTTAAAATTAACAACAGCGGCGATAATTCGCATCAGCGACATTAAAAACTACGACTTTAGTCTTCGTGTGTGTGTGTCTGTGTGTGTGTACATATGTATACATACGGCGAGAAATCTGATTCTTTTTCTCTTCTGTTCGATACTGCTAATTCACTCGCAATTCATTTTAATGCCGATAATGTTAATTATATTATACATTTTATATATATATATATGTATATATACTATATAATAAACACAACGAATCTGTGCTACGACCGATTTGTGTACACGATCATCCGTTCACTCACGCATCGTGTTCGATCGTTAGTTTATTCGTTTATGTCGTTTATGGACGTTTAGAAATGAGTTAGTACAAAGATGTGAGTTAATCGGTGCAATGCTTATACAAGAACTTTTAACCGGTATGATATTTATCGATTCGAATATTTTATTGTTCAAGTTCAATTGATGTCTTTTAATAATTACGATGTCGTCTTACATCGTGATTTACATTTACGATATTTACGATTTCCTAATTTTTGTATCGCGTTTATAGTTTTACGATTTATTGTGCTTATCAGACGAACGTAAGAATTTTATAAAAATCGACAATTTATCGAGGCAAAATTTTATCGAACCCTTCGATCTAACTCCGAGGCCAGTCGTACATCGAATAAATAAAGGACAAAAACTGTGGTTTCGAATGTGTCGAATATAACATCGGGCTCTGTATCATTGATTGAGTTGAGATTTACATGCCATCAAATCACCGTCATCAATGCAAAAGAAAAATTCGAGTTGGCTGACCTCGGTAGCTTTAACGCGTGAGTCACGAAATATCTCGAGGAGTTCTACGAGCGGCTACGTGACATGCTAATTTGTAACGCCTAACTCCGCTTCGTTTTTTATAGTATAAACGAACGTGTATATGCATCGTGTGTATTGACTATGTTTCCAGTCAGATTAAGCAAGGGAAGAACGATGAGTCGCCAGTACAAAAGCCTCTTAACGTCTTTTTGTTTCTTTCTTACTTTTATATTTTTTTCTAACATCGATATTCTTAGATGGAGTCTAACCGATGACGGTATATTATTAAATACTAATATCATGACAATGAATAAGACGAAGAAAGTGGAACGATGTACGTGGAAGAGGACTAAACGATAACGCGATCCGTCTAATTTAACTCGTTCTAAAAACTTTGCATGTAACGTTCATCTATAAACTCTATCCTATCCGACGGTAGCCGCTCGTCCCGAGTCAGTGTCTGATGAACTGTTTCAGCCGACATTGAAGCTCTCGATAATCTCGTTGCTTTCCCCTCGCGTTCTCAAGATTTCTGAAATACGCTTGATAGTAACGAGGACGAATCGGTCGTGCATCAAGACGCTGGTTTTCCCAAGCAGTTTGATAAACTCTAAATTTCTGATATGTCTATATACAATTACATATCATACGTACGCGCACATATATAATTGCATATAAATGTAATTTATATACGTATGAGTGTATGTGTGTGTATGTATGTTTGTGTGTATATTTCTCAAAAAGGAAACAGATTACTAGGCCTAATTGGCGGTACAGGCAGAAATTACCTCGCCCAACTATCCAAGAAGCTCCGATATTTAAAAGTATTGCACTTTCCTTCCAGTTCCATTTTCGCGCTCATTCGACCACTTTTATACATTTCCTTTCTTCTATTGCTTTCACTATTAAAGAGAACGCATGAGCATTCTCAAACAGGTACACATCGCTATAGAACTGTAGCTACGTATAAACACAACCATGAAACAAGATTCGTGAAGAACTTGGAGCAGATTGGCATGTTTCGGAGCTTCCTAGACGTGAGGAGAGGAGGGAGGGAGAAAAAGCGTGAAAGCAAATTGGAAAACCGAAGCGACAGAATCAGGATTTCTATCCTTCGACAAAGTTCTCTTCGGCGAGAAGAATAATCGCGTGAAATAATACCTAACGATCATACGTTCGATCTCGTACAAAATTAATCTTGGCAACGAACGCGATCGATAAAATCTGTTCGCTGTATACACGTTATAAAAAATCTAAATCGACGTTTCAGGCAATTTTACAACGAATGGTATGAAAATGACATATAGAAGGAAGAAACGAAAAGAACTAAAAGACTGAAGGAAAAGAAGAAGAACAGAAGACGGACCTGCACCGCCGCACTTATTGTTGGTCACAGCATCCGATCACGGAACCAGGAATTAGAACGCGGTGCTGGATTGCGGCTGTCGTGGCACGTTCGGTCCATGAGGCACTAGGTGCGCTCTACCTCCACCTCCACCGCTTCCGGCCACGACCCCATCCGATTCCCCGGCTATCTTACATCCCGGCTCCATGTCGTAGTCCGGCTCGAGCGCAGGATTAACTCGGCCGTTCGATTCGTCTTTGCTACCGTAAAGTCTGCCAATACCGGCAGCTAGGACAGCCATTTGTTCGCCCTCCGCCGGATCTGGTCCGACTCTTTCGACGTCTTCCGGTATGTTGACCACGCATCTGAAGAAGTCGTATCCAGGCGCCAGCCTGCCCGTCAGGAAGGCTACTTGCGTGCCGTACGACACGCCTATCAACGTCACCAACGACATCAGCATCGCCATTGTCCTGAAGGGGAACCCTTGAGTGTTCGTCTCCTCGTCGTACCCCGGATAATGAATGAGAGCGGGCAAACCCATTAACGGCTCGCCACCGCTAATCCTCACAATGAAGGCTATTATGTAAGCAGCTAGACTGCCGTAAGTGTTGCAGTATTCTTTGAAGTGGACCACCATCAACAGCTGAGGGAAGAGGATCACGTAGACCAAGTCCGAGCACATCGACCAGAGGCCGTAGATCGAGGGTATCGTCAATGCCATCACTGTGCTCAATATGCCGACCACGCCTATTCCCACTCTCATCACCCAGATGATCTCCATTTCCGACGCCTGTTTAACGGGGAAATGGCTAGTAGAGAGGGCGGACGTCGATTCGATTCTACGATCGGCTGCATCGTTCGAGGAAGTGGAATGGCGGGTGAGCGAGTTAGAAAGGAGATTTGAGGCAAATACGAAAATATGGGATGATGAGAGCACGATACTGGTGAAACATCGTTACGCAAATACGAACCAATGAAGACGTTTTCTATGGTCGGGCAAGATGTTCTATGAAACGTGGAAGTTTTTGACACGGTTATTTTTACTCGTGAATGCACAACTAAAAATTATGATCCTGAAGAAAATCGATAACACGTGATCCATATTCATGCGTATGTGAAATACTACGGTTCGAAGAATCTGCATCTCGCGTCGAATACTAGAATGCAATATCGAAACTGCATGATCGTTGCGTTACTCCGACGGAGCCGTCCGATACCTAAAGCATTGTTGTGGTACTGACTTTGCTGACTTATTTGTCAAGCGACGAATAACTAATGCAGATTCCAATTTTGTTACGTTCGTCCCCGTTTCAAGAAGTAACGATATATCGCTCCTCGAACAATTACTCCAACGTGAAACACGTTCGAATTTTGTAACCACTTTCCTATAAATAGTTAGAACCGAAGATGGAGAACGCATGATGGTAGTGATGACGATGGCCATGATGAAAATAATACTGATGATGATTCGTGCGACACATGATGTCAAATAAAATTGAAAAGCGATGACAGGCGAGATTGCCGAACGATTAAATGCATGACACAACACGAAATTAAAAACAGAAAGTCGACCATCTACGTAAGAACGAAGAACTTACCCTCTGACGGAAGATTAATTTATAAACGTTTCTGGCGAACATGGAACTAGCCGAAAGGATGCTACTATCCGCTGAAGACATCACTGCTGCAGATACTGCGCCTAACCCAAAAAAGGAAATGAAATCTGGCGTCAAATACTGCAAAACCATTGGTAGAATCATGCTTGTTTCTGCCTCGGTGAAAGGATATGGACCGGTGTATCCTGTCTCGTTCCAAGCTACAACAGATTTCGAAATATTTTTCGTTGTTATATAAACGAATTGATAGAAAATTATATGCCATGTAAATATTTTATAAAAGGGCGATATCCCAAACAGTGAACAAATCAATGTTCAATTTACGCGAAACGTCTAATAGAGGGGAATTTAATAATTGAATTATTGGTCTTGTGTTTCTATATCGATCTATTAGCAATTAAACCATCTAATGCTACAAATGTTTCAGAACGAATAAAGTTTCCTACAGATACTGTATCATTTCTCAGTTTACAGAATATCTTGTTTTATCCTAACGGCTTATCTTCCCTAATATATTTCCCCTGTCATATTAAATGGAAGATGTTAACGAATGCAATGTTCATTATATAGCAAAAGTACGAAACAAATACGCTATTTGTATAGCAGAGAATTTTGATGGTAAAATATGATAAATTAGATAGGAAAAATATTGTACAATATTTGAACGATATTTTACGTTCGAAGATTCTCACGTATAATATTTCTTCACTCATTCTCTCAAATTCGTCTATAAATTTAATCTTACATATATACGTAACATTTATATTATTACTATACATGTACGTATAAAATGTGACATGTCTGTGCTTTTTGTATCGACGTACACCTCAACCTGTAGACACGTGCAGATAAGAAATTATTTGCTTTCGTGCCTCGGAATAAAAATACACAAGATACCGATACAGTGTATCGCATTAGTTCCAGCGGTTCTATTGTGCTCTGCGTTAGTGTACGAGTCGCATTATCACCCTCACCCTCGTGCCGAGAACACCATATGACAAAATCCCACGCTATTGTACACGCTGTGGGATATCAAGGCACCCTTCGCCCACACACCCTTCCGTTACAACACCGACCTGCTTAGCTCTGGAACCTTGTAAATACCAGTAGTCCTCTCTCTGCAGTACTACCAAATGTCAAGTAGCCTAGGAACGCGAATGGGGAGGATGACGAGCAAACCGGGTCTAATTCAATCCCCTTTAGATTCGGGGACCCACGAAACATGTTTCTCTCCCCTCGAACGAAAGCAGGAGAGGTTGCTCGTAGGAAGACGCCCGAACCATTCGTACAACGTCTCGTTTACTATTAATACGATGAGATTGGAATTTTCTTTATTCTAGCAAACCATAGAAAATGTACAGCTGGGTCGTGTTTGCGAATGACGAAACGAGTTTGCAAAACTGATGCACTTTCTATGTGAGGAATATTCTACGATAGAATTTAGATTTATAGAGTATTTAGTGGTATAGATAATTCTGAAAATTATAATTCGCTGTTATAAAGCACGACGTCGCACAGAAGATACAAGAATGATGCAGTAGCGCCTGTAATAGTACGAGCACCTTCGACTCGAAAGAGAATTTTATACATAAATACGCGTATGAACAGATAGTGCAAGGACAAAGTATAAATAAGGATTATAGAGTGAACTATTATAATATACGTGCATCACTTTATAAATATACTAGCGAAAATTTTGCGCATGGTTTATCACGATGTTTTAAATACTTCGATTTCTTTAAATTTCACAAAATTTCACAAAATTTCTCTAGTTGAGAAAAACGGTAACGAATTTTTGAAATGTTTTTTCTTAGCCGTAATGTTGAAGAAAAGTAATTTGATAACGTAATCAAATAGATTCAGATCGATGACATATATTTGAAAAAAGATGCAAACGAAATGTTGTCTTGTCGCAACAATGACCTCAATGGGTTAGTGCATGTTTAAGATAAAAGTATTCTAGATGTGTATCTTTAGATTACTAGACTAGATAATTTTACTCACGCGTTGCTTTGGCGATTGCACCAATTAGAACAGGTGGGATTGCCATGAGAATACAGCCTACCGCAGCTACGTAACTCAACACTTGCGCTCTTCCAGCCGTTTTCGAAGATAAGACCCGTTGAAAGTACACTTGCCAAGGGATGCCACCAAATATCAACAAAAGCCCATAGTCTATGTAGGACCAATATTCTCCTGGTTTCACTTCGCCAATCCAATCCACGTCCATGGATTTAAGGGATTGTACCTTTGGATTGCTCCAAGCGAAAGGAATGCACATCCACTGCAATCAAAATTATAATACTCATCTTTAAAAACTGGATATCACAAGATACAGCATATTACTTTTTGTTACATTTAAGTGAAAAAGTAAGAACATATGTCCTTAACGTGAGAGCTTCTTCTAGTGGTTCATTGTTAATCAAATAACTAACATAAAATGTAAGATGTAAATTAATATTTGTATTTAATGCAATATATTTTCTGTATGAAATATAAATTCCACTATTTTTTAATTTGAAATGTGGTTAATTAAATAACTAACATAAAATGTAAGATATATATTAACATTTGTATTCAATACAACATGTTCTTTGTATAAAATATAAATTCCACTATTTTTTAATTTGAAATGTCGTTAATTAAATAACGAACATAAAATATAAGATATAAATTAATATTTGTATTTAATGCAATATATTTTCTGTATGAAATATAAATTCCACTATTTTTTAATTTGAAATGTCGTTAATTAAATAACGAACATAAAATATAAGATGTAAATTAATATTTGTATTTAATGCAATATATTTTCTGTATGAAATATAAATTCCACTGTTTTGCTAATTTGAAATATTTCCTTCTTTGGAAACAGAGAACGAAGTAGATACCATTACTTTGCTATTAAAATTAATTGGATGCAAATTAAATGGGAGAAAGACAGAAAATCTTGCGATAAACTACAAAGGTGGCTTTAGAACGATTCTTATCATTGAGTAAAGTAATTACAAATGAATGAATACAGATTACGTTATCCTCATCTTGTGATAGATATTACAATCCATTGACTTGTAGAAATGTTAAAGACAATTATTTCCAGAAAATCTGATACTATCGTGATTAATTATACTTAATGGACGGGTACGAAAGAAGACTATACAAAAGAAAGTAAAAAAAAAGTTAAAATATCTGTAAATTATAGATTTCAATAGCACATTTTATAAATCTAGTGAATGTACTCGTTACAATTTTTAGTAGGCGAAACGAGTCTATTTATTTTGCATAATTTTTGAATTTGCATAAATATCGGATGAAAAAGAGATATTTAGGAAACCATTTAAAATATCAAAATATAAGGAAGCATATCTTCGAAGGACGACAAAAATAAATTGCGACTCTAAGACAAAAAGTTCTAGGTTACTTGCAAATTCTTTAATCTGATAAAACTTATAATAAATGATAGTTTGGTAATATTCTTGCGAGAAAAAGTAGGTCACTACCTACGTAACGTTGAATGAATTTGGTAATATAAATACTTGCGGTACTTGAGCCCTCGTATCGATCAGCAAAGCCAACTTTACCACAGAACTCAGATAATCGAGCGACTCGATAACGTAGAACTTTCTGATCTAATAACGCATTACCTTAAATAGAAGTGATTTATCAATGATACTTTGCAAGTGCGATACAACGCTATATTTGTCTTACGGCTAATTTTATTTTGCAGAGTCGAAAATAATACGGCGATATAATGATATATTTAGAAAATTGTGTTTAAGGAATGATCGAACACGTTTGCTTCTAAGACACGAATATGTAATTATTACAACGTACTATAAGCGATTACAAAATACCGAACACGTTTGTAAAAGCAGAGAATAAAATCGATGATAACCTTCACGTTGTAACCCTGCATGATAAATTTCCCCTAAGGGCTTTATGAAACAAAAGTTGCTGTAAATAAATATAGCAACCTATAGAAAGAATGATTTCATTCCCTGCTGAGCAAGGTAGAAAGATATCGCAATAAATTCAAATCGAAATGTACCTAAAGAATATAATAAATATTCTTATCGAAGGATATGTTATATATCAAATTTCATGGAAAAAACTTAGCATATATTGTTATGAAACGAAATCGAAATGGAAAGGAAATCATGGTAAATTAAAAGGGAAGAAAACTAAAAATTATTATTAGAAGATAACATTATAGAACTCACTGTGTCTCTTGCAATAAGAATATTAATAATATATTATATTTATATTAATAAAAATATTATTCGCTATTTTATTAGCTATAAAGAAGATTGTTTTCCTAATATATCAATACTATTGAAAAACACGTATTATAGTTTTATGAAAGAAAGAGAAGTGTATACATATTTCATGGTATACGTAAAAACATTCGCAACTCACCAAGCCTATGAAGATGCAAAAAAGTTGAATAACATCGGTATAAGCAACAGAGTAAAGACCACCAAAGAGTGTATAGAAAACTGCGATACAGGCACTCAAAATGACCGAGGTTCCCTGATCCATGTCGATGATGACCGCTAACGTCGCCCCCAGAGCTGCCAGAATACCTGCGGCCCAGAAGACCTCGCCACAGAGGGCAGGAAGAAACAGAAGACCTCCCATACGTTCGCCAAACGCATCTTGAAGAGGATCTAACATCGTGACGTACCCCTGTTCTCGCATTTTGTTCGCGAAGAATATACCACCTGTAACACCAATCAATGTGATACCAATTAGTACTGATAACGTGTAGCAAATTATAAGAGTATGAAAAATAATTATAAAATATATATATATATATTTATTAAATAAAATAATTATGGCAATTATAAAAAATATAAAAAGAAGATACAAGGATGCACACTACTATTCGTAAATCACAGGATAATTAATATATTATAAAAAGTGTTCAATTATACGAGTAGTTGGTAACTAGTGGTGGTTTAAGTTTGTTTTTGCCGTAACGGAAAATTAGGAATACATAATGAAATAATATGAAGTAATCATAAAGTTTATTATTACAAAAATTGCTGAAAAAAAAAACGAAAAATTTTTATTCTATATTTTCGACTCCTTTTTTCGCGTAGAATCACCCCCTTTCCGCTTGTACCATCAGTTACCAATCATCCTGTATATAATATAAGTCCATTTTATTAAAGTTAGTATTTGAAATTAGACTGTGTCCCATGATTTATGCGTGAAGCTGTATATAATATCCAAAATATACAGAATATCCAAAGTGTAGGATTGATTTTGCAATTTACGGGCTGACACAAATGTTCATTTCTTCGACTCTTTTACTGTCAAATATTCCTTTCGTCTTATCGATGAAATTTCTTTTTTGCCAGTTATTAGCAGTCTAAACGCGGATTTCGGATTTTCTTGTAAGGAAAACACATATAGTACTCCGATATTAGGACCCATTTTAGTGAAAATATATACATTTGTTGTTTAATTAGTTAATAATATTTGAAAGTACACAATGTTGCTTATAAGCAACATCGAGTGTGAAAAGAAAGATCGTATTCATAAAAATATGAATTTGCACAGAGAGACTATAGTCTACATTCTACATTATAAGTCGGCATCATGTACATATAGCGATACATTTTTTATACAATCATTCAATGAATAGACGCCTATAGTTTCAATGGATGGTTATACACATGTTTATTCTTTCTCGAGGCCATTCGACTACGTTAAAAACTTATTACGCGTAGGAGTCTTGATTACGATCTATTACCTTGCTATACTACGCCGTAAGAACTAGCAAGTTTCCAAACGACCATAAGCATTCTCCAACTATGAAAAAATAGCCACCGAAAAATACCTTCAATCGAATCAAACAATATACATATACTATAATTATATATTATAGTATAGTATTAGTTGAGTCCTTATATGTACATATATAAACAGATACATCGGAGTCTAGTTTTATTACAAGTTCAATTATCCATCAATTTCTGAGTAATTACAACTCGAAATGCCTAAACTTTTGAGAACTGGCACGTATACATTGTAATATACTAATGATTAATAACAACAATTTGATATATACTTCATATTATACTATATACAAATTTTTATAGTAGGGTATCATCGTGGCTGGAAATCAGAATACTTCGACTTTTCAAAGTATCATCCCCCTAGTTTCATAATTGTAGAGTATTTATAGAAAACATTGTGAGTACCAAACTTGAAAAATTTTGATTTCTTGTTGAAAAATGTTCTACATACCAATGAGAATACCGTAATATATATAAATTATTTCTTAGGCTTTGTTTATGCCATCTATTTGTTTATGCCAAATGAATGGATCATTGATTTCTCTTTACAACTAAGAGATACAGACTTTTCTACAGATGCATTTTCCTTTTTCATGAATTTGGACTACATAAACGCATAAGATCTCTTTTTCTCCTGAAAGACTTGTTCTTTACAATGTCTTTGTATTCAGCATTCTTCGATTGATTGAATTATAACTTTATTCTCTATCGTGATACATTTTCGTAACTTTGACAAAACGCAATGAGTTTTCTACAGCAATAAACAGAGTACACTATCTTAGAAAAAGTAGCAGTAAACCATTATGATTCACAGACATTGAGACCAGGATGAACGTCTTAAGAAATCAAAGAAAACGAAGAGAACTGAATATTGTACGTCGTAAAACTTACCAAAAACGAGGCTAAGGGCGTATCCGAACGGAGCCTGACACCAAACCAGACCTCTCGTGTAAATAGCTTCGGCGGTGCCGTTGATGTATCCGCCGCCGACCCAGGTCGCTGTCATCGTGAATATCCCGACGAACAGACCGATGGAACGACCTGCCAGCATCACTTCCTCCTCGGAGTCGTTGCCAGCTTCCTTTTTCCTGGCCGCCCATATTCCTACGGCTAGGATAAGCGCGTAGAACAGGATGATTGAGACGAGACCCGCTATGTTGATCATCTTCGGGGAGTACGGGTCCACTTGCGTGAACTCGAACTGACGGAGACGCAAGTCCGAGAGGTATGGCGGTCGATCTGATTTTGGGAGATTCGGATACCTGTTTACAAATGGGAAATAGGCTCCATTCGTAAAATAATTTCAGGAATTGTCGATATCGATGTTACAATAATATCGAACGAGTTTGAAGAAATTCTGCGATACTTGTTAATAAGCTGCTGATACTTGTTTGTGTAAAGTTATATTTCTATGCACGCGGCTCGTAAAATTGGAATTGAGACGAAATTTCTTTCGCCGGCTAATCCTTTCGAGATGAATCTTTTTTTTAACTATGAACGCAATGTTATATAGTAGCATAAAATTATAATGCGCTCAAATTTGAAGATATATGGATTAATCCTGCTTTTTTAAATAGGATGTGTAGTTTCATTCATAATAGGATTTTATGTCCAATGAATTTTACAATGGTATCAGAACAATTATAACAATCCTCTTAAAAGTTGCATTGTAACATATCACGACATTAATCTCATGACGGTTAGATATTACGTGAATACTGTATTTTGAATATTTCACGTATCTTTCCACGCTGTATACATATACTCTGCAGTTTTTCACCTTTGAACTCAGAAATGCATAAAATTCCACGGTCTACTTATCGACGTCTTTAAATGCAAATGTTCAAAACTCTTTCAATACAGATGAAAAGTTGAAGGAAATTTAAGAAGAAAACTTCCCTTGTGTCGACAACCATCTAGTTCGTCACGAATTGATTACGAATTAAAATTAAAATCCAGAAAAGTAAGAGAGAAAATGAAAAGCGATATATTATGAGAAAGTAGCAATTATTGAAAATAACTGACATGAGGATTAGTATAGGAGTTCTTAGGTTGCTATCAAAATTACATTAACTGCACGGTAAATGACTCGATTAAATTAATAAACATTAAATATAATATTAAAAGATTAAATATATTAGATACTAAAGTCGATAAATGAAAGATACCTCTACCATTTTTCAGTCTCAACTGAATAAATGTAAAGTAAAGGAGTTGCATAATTTGTACGATAAAACAACGCCACATTGCGCACTTATTGCAGAAGACTATTTTTCATACAACTGAACTCATTTATCCACTCATGAATTTAGTTATAATTAGATCGTCAAATTAGTCTCAGCTTAAACAATTTCTGGAAAAATCCCCGAATCTCGTTAACTTAAATTAACTAAAATTAATCAAATCCAACTAGTAAATTGCTTTAAAGAATGAGTTAAAATCGTTTTAATAGGGAACACTACTGATTAGTTAGATATGTAATAATTAATATCATAACATTCTCAAACGTTAGGCGTCATTAAGTACCCCAGAGAATTTATATTTCGCTTTGAATTCAATCATCTTGGTGAAATTGCACTCTGCTTTTCTAGTCAATTAATGCGGCGGTCGATCCGCTCGCACCTAATGCGTGCAGTTAAGTGTAAATTCCATGTTCCTACCCAGAAGGCATTTAAATCGCCCGGTTGAGTTCACCCTCTAATCCCATTAGTCCTGCTTCACACTATATAAGGCTAACTCTTCTATTAAAAAAGAAAAAAAACGCATAGCTTTACTAACGTAAAAAAGCAAGAAGACGTAAATAAAACACAAAGGTTCAAGGCCTTGTCAATAAATGCAGCGGAATTAATAGACAAAGCTGGATTATTTGCATCACTCTCTTAACACGAGGTAAATATCTTCGAAATGTTGATATTACCTGCATATTACATTGGTACCGATTATTAGTTTGCACGATAGCAAATTGAAATTGAAAGAATGAAACGTCGTATTATATCTGCTATCTGTTGCATTTCCCGACAGTATGAAAACAAAGTTCGGGTCGATGTTACCACGACTAATTTTTTAAATTTACATCGTAACACAAAATTACTATAAATTTACCGTGTATCGTGAACACGATTTAACACCACATAGCAATAATCAGATAAATTATAGTACCTTCATAAAATGTAAATTATTGAAACGTAAATTACTTAGAAGTGAAATATTCGTAAGAAAATCACAAACTTAAACAGGAGAAATGCAAAACTGATATCGTGTTTGCATCTCTTCAAAGAAGAAAATTCCAAGGATTAAACAACAGCAAGATTTCCAATTGCGATGGCTAGCCGATGTTTGATATCTCACGCGATTTACGAAAAAATTTCATAACGAAGTTCCGACACGTCTGATCGATATTCAATTTATACTTTGTATATTCTCCACTTATACGAACTTTGTACATTCATAATTTCGACAAATTCGTCTTTAACAAAATCATATTTCCCAATTATCCATAGAAACAGCGTTAAGGTATATCTTCTTTCAAATTCAAATTTCCGATAAGTTCCTTTTTACGTATACACGAAGAAGAGATGAAAGCATAGAGGATCAAAAGAAAGTAAAGGAAGCTTGTGCAGCGAAACATGCATGTCGAGGAATTTTCATGCGTGGATCGATAAGAATAAACTACTGGTACCTCTGAAGACCCCGCGGGGTACAATCACGAAGTAGTGGGGGACAGCCTCACACGGGTACCGGCGGCATGTCCTGATGACGGTCCTTCCAGACGGCCGACGACGACGGAGGGTTGGGATTTGGGGGGCAGCAGTCGCCCCACCGGAGCGAGGTCTTCTGGGAGGGGCTATTCCTTGTTCTAAACGCGAGGCCGCCCATGGGCACTGATGGCCATCGATTTTCACCCAACTCACCAAGCGTGCTGCTACTCTGCTGCTGCTTTTCCTTCCTTCTCGAAATTTTGCTTCGCCTATGGCACTGATACCGATCGTGTCGATCAGTACAGTTCTTCACCTGAAATACATCCAGCTGGATCCTCCTAAATACGTATACGCGTTTCTTCCAAAATAAAAAAAAAAAACGAGACAAATGTGACAGTGGAGAACGAACTTCTTCTTTCGTTCAATCTGATCTGCTCGAAGAGCTACCGAATAATAATCGCATTACTTTTACTTCCGAATATTCTTACACGAGATCGCTCTCGCACGAGACACCAAGATATTTTATAATTTCAACGTTTCAATAACATTTGTAATAATTTGAATAGCGGGTATCAATTTTTCGTATCGACTTATTGTTAATTTATATCGATTTATGTTACTGTTAAACGGCACCACGATAATAAATGTTATACTTGTACGAACGTAACCAGGAAATACCATAACCGCGTGTGTATGTAGAGAGAAGTACACCTCATGTAACACAGATAAAACCAGGCACTAGTCGGTAATTCTGTTTTCCTTCTGGAGAAGCCGAATAGACGAACGTTTCTTCCCTTTGCGTTTCATAAATACCTACAATGTACGGAATCGATAGATCGCACTGCCTTGGCCGGCAGGTAACGGTATCACGCATTTATGTCACCAACTGAACAACAACAGCAGACAACGCGGAAATGAAATTGGTCGCGTATACACAAAACAACTCTACCTCGGTTTAAAGCCATCAGCGGGGGTCTATGAAAACCTCATTCTTCAAACAAGCTATCGATCTGCAAACTTGAGAAAAACGTACTTACAGGTGCACCAAACGATGTTTGTGATCTTCGAACGTCTTTCTACCACTCGCGCACGTTCCAAGCGTCGCAGGTGAAAAGCGGTCCGTGAACAATTCGACGGCTTCTTGTCGATCACTGTCGCGCGTCGACCATTCACAGTTACGTGAAACTTGTTCGAAAATGATGGAACAACCATGAAAAAGCAAGGAATCGCGCGAAGGAAGATGATAAGATGGATACGAGAACCTAACGAAGATACGTGACGGAAGTAACAGAGGATGACGAGCAACGAGTGCAATGCCCGTGACAGTTGTCCTCGTCCTCGTCTTCCTCTTTGTCGTCGTCGCCGTCGTTGCCGTCGTCGTTCTCGTCAGAACGACGCGCTCTCGGTGTCCTTAACGGTCGTGGAAGCCACCTCGTACTGAACAGTCGGTATCTTTCTCGTAGTCAAGGACCGACAGCGGAGGAATGGTTCCGTGATATTGATTCGACCCTCGTGACGTCATACAGACTCACGGGGGTGCGTCCTACCCTCTCGCACTGCCTCCATCTCGCTCCCTCTCGGCCTTTTAATTCGCACTCCTCTCTCGTTCGTCCACCTCCACTTCCCTCTCCGTGTCCTCACTCCTCTCTCGAACCCCTGACGGGATCGAAGCCGGGGGCGTGGACTCGGTGAAGAACCGCGAGTCTGCGCCTAAAATACCGCGACAGACATATCAGCTCCCCATGCCTCAGCCGTATCAACGAAAATCTCGCTGAACGAGCCTCTCTCTCTTCCTCTCTCACTCTCTCTCTCTCTCTCTCTCACTCTCTACAGTGTATAAGTATCTCGCCATATGATTACGGGCAAGGTAGGCTAGTTCGACTAATTATGCTAGCTAAAAAAAGTCCAGGTAGGTAGAATAGCGCCGAGCACCATCGATTCGACCTGCCACTTCGTTCGGGTCAGTAAAAATAAATAGACCCGATTTGACTAAAAATTGTAACGGCGATGGCTTGGGACATTCTAATTGTTGAATTTTCAGATAGGATACTTCGTTTCGTGGAGAAATGTATTGTAAATGTTTTAAGGTAAGATCGTTTCTGAACGACTGCGCGATTTTTTGAACAAAAATAAACGAAACGTGGAAAATTATACAAAGTTCGCGATACGATATTAGGAAACACCGATATGCGGAAATTTTTTGCTATACGTTGAAAATAAAGTTTACCAAGTATTTGTTTGCAATGTGAGTTTCGTGTTCTTTCGCTCACTCTATTTATTCTTTTATAGACACCGATCGATCGAAAGAACAATCACAGTTCTAGATTTTTACAATACATCTTGAACCATAATTTATGATATCCACGAATAAAGTTAATGAAAGTTCACAAATCAAAATAAAATAAAAACCAAGAATAATTGAATTGTGTATACGTGAATTACTGAAATTGTTGAACTAATTCAAGTATTCTATGTGCAAGTAATCACGCAACATTTTGCTATAATCCTATTTTAATTTTTAATTAAGGCTTATAGTTGTATTGACCATGGCCGTGGCCGACTTTGCGGAATTACATATTTTGTTATATTGAAGTAATTATTTTATAAAAATACGTTAAAATATTCGTGGATATTTATTGATACAATTATTGATCGACGTAAAAAATGTGGGTAACGTAGGTACCATTGGGCAGCTGTACGGGTTAGAGATCTACCGCGATGTGTGCAGGTCTTCCAGGTGAGACTGCGCGTACACGTAGGCGTAAACTGGAGGAAGGTAATGGTCGAGGATCGCATCAATGAAGGTGGAAAGGCGTATGACCTCGCAAACGAAACACTATAAAACGCATAAACCTCGCGTTATAGATTGTAATCGTTGTTGTGCATAACAATGAATGAATTTACGTATGCTATATATAGTATTATTATTATATATAGTAGTATACACAATTATATTAAAAAAAGGATGGAATTTTAGTAAGGAGGGTGGTTTCGATAAGATTTATAGAGTTTGTTTTATCTCGCTTTTCTTAATGTTACTACTAGAGCGATATTTGCTTTTAGTATTTAAAATCTTTATGATTTATACGGATACCTAGCTGTATATCACGATTGGAAATAAATGAGTACTGACAGACATAATGCTCGTATATGAAACGCCTAACAAAATCAATATTTTTCAATGATTTTACTTGAGAAAGAAGATAATGCGTACATCTGTACTATATTTGAAATTCTTTTGTATTGTGAGACTTTTATAAACACTTTGAAAGTAATATAACATACCTACAAACAGAATAATATAACAAACTCCATCGGGTTATTGTCTAATATAGCGTAATTGTTCTTAAATAGAATAATTTTATGCCATTTCCCTAGAAGTTACATTTATACATTTTATAATTCACAATACTTTCTATAACATTTTTTTAGGAAGACTATTTACGTGCTCTTCATTGAATAAATAATTTTATTAGAATCTAAAAACACTTTTTGTTTAAAAACTTGATTATCTTAAAACCGTTAAGTGTTTCAAAAATTATTATTAAAACTCAATTACTTACTATCATTACTAGAAATCTTTCACAAAACTTTGATGTACTATATGGGGACCAAACATTCGTTTAAAGAATTTTACTCACGAAATTTTCACAGAAATTTTCCATTCGCGTGATTAATTTATCACGGATTTGGGCAAGTAATTAAGAAACGTAAATGAACAAATCAATCGCTGATTGTATGGTAAAGCTAGAATCCGTTTATAAATTGAAACGATATCTAGATAATTAACGAACATAAATCATTTCTCACATTCTAGATTTGTGTTCTGATTCGTATACGACTTCCGGATGACTCGTGTACTCGAGACGGATCATTCGTCGTCTTAAATAAAATGCATTCTTCGTGCAAGTTCATCCGGCAAGACATGGCCAATGCTGACGTCAAAGATGAAAAAGGCTGAATACGGGAAAAGCTATTAATGGTTGAGCAACGAATTGCGTCGCTGCCACGTTTGCTATAGGTCAACAGAAAGCATAGACAAATATAGTTGGTCTGTCTCGACTGGTAGACGACACGCTATAGTACGACAAAGAGCAAATATAGCAGTTGGCTGTTCAGGCTAAACAAAGATACTCCCAGAATGAATCGCGAAACCGAATCTTCCTATATCTCTACTGCTTCTGCATGGTCGATATCACTTGACCCACTCTTTTGGATCTAGAAACTGCACCTTCGCTTTTATATCCCGACTCCAGTACCGAACCATCCTCGATTTTCGAGAACTCGATTTTATCACAGAGCATCCTATAACACAAGACGCACTTCATTACAATAAATAGATATTTATAAGGAGAATTAAAGATATTTTTGGAAAAATTTATTACTTAAGCTTTTAATAAGAGGTCATTGCTTTGTAATAATGAATAAGGAATAATCAAACATTCTGTTTCGTTAGTAATTATAACATGTTTTGTCATTTATATGTATATGTTACTGGCAATGTGTAAAATACAGGTATTTTATTTAATACCCGGGAAATCCACAGAACTCCATAAATGAGAATGAAATTGAAATAAATTGGCATAAATGGAAATGGAAATGAATAAATGGGGCAAAGTAAGAAATGCTTAATATTTCACAATTTCTTAAATTATAAATGTAACAGTCGTTCATTCTTAGTTTTCGAGATATTCGCAAAAGGCTGTCGGTACTAATACAGTGAATTTTGTCTATAATTGTGAGACCGTAGCAGCGTATGCGTCAGAGCCAGCTTTACAGTGACTGAATAAAAGACAACACCTAACCCAAACTTATATAAACTATAAACAAAGAATAAGAATTTGGTTTAGATGAGATAGTATTATTATTATTATTATTAATGTATAGTATTATTTTAAAATATGGAAGACGTGGTAACTATTTAAAAATACTGCGATTTCGATGATTTTTGAATATGTTGCAGACATTTTGAATAACTCTTTCCTATTCATATAATCTCCACTCGGCTTTGGTTTCCGCCGTAAGACTGGCCGTAATACTAACGCATATGATGTCGTGTACGCACAATTATAGACAAAATTCACTACAGTAGTACCGACAGTGTTTCCCGAATACCTCAGAAACTGGAACCAACTGTATGTATAAGAGAAAATTCTTCAAAATGTTGAGTTCAACAATATACCTAAATTTCATCAAGATCAGTGAAGTGTACCCTTACATGCACAATCATCGCTCCTTCCTCTTGTCTCTTCAATAACAAAGTCTTGTATTTTACTTGGTATTTTACTTCTTTGTAGTTTACTCCTTTCATTTTCATATACCTTGTCTTTGCCACATATCTTTTGAACTTTTTCATAACTCTCCTCCCATATTTTGCCTAATTATCATTTCTCCTTCCTTATAATGCCAAGGTATTATATATAATGCCTGGAGAAAGTATAAAATATATTAAAATAACACGGACACATCATCAAGCAATATTATATAGTATATTACATTATTATATTAAGTACAATTTTATTATGTAAAGTATATTATATAGTTAAGTAATATATATATAGTTAATATTGTAAGCTTTGCATAGATTTTTAAAGCTATTTTTTGTTTATAAATGAATTTAGGATTCGTTCTGCTGATAACAGCAACGCACGAGGGTAGGCAACACACTTTATCTTGAGAAAGAAGTAGTCTGAAGCAGAAAAAATGTTTGTCGCATAATGATATTTTCATAATTTTTCGAATACGTTAATACGTTAATAATTTTTCTTATATACGTTATCGTGTCGTTACATTTTGTACCATGGTTTATTCATATTTTAACCGACAGGTACAACAACTTCTTTAATTTATTAAATATGTTCATATTGCCTAACACTCGTTCGCAAGCGTTTGATCATGCTCTCTAATTAAAAAGGATAAAACAACAGACGCTGCTAGGCAAAGGGGATTCGATTAGGGTTACCTTCTCTGTCAAGTATCTCATGAAAAAGTCAAGCAGTCCACATCGTACGAACTGGGGAATTGAAAATTGCCACGTGTCAGGTGAAGCACCAGACGACAATAGGCACGTGTAGTCTGGAATCTCGTAACCGAATACGCTGGAACCGGGTTCTACGGGTATCAAGGGTGGTTTGAGTTCGTGGCTCTTCCAGATATAAACTGAACCCGTTGTGTCACACGTGATGTTCTCGTAGATTGCAAATGAGTGTTGTGTACGAAATATAGATCGCAATCCAACGTTACAACACGTTGTCGTACATCGTGCGTTGTCTTTGTAAAATTCGTTGCATAAATTACTATATCGCTTACAGGTCAGAAGCAAAGGATATAATAAATATATTTCTGTAAATTACCTTAAAAAGATTCAAACAGCATATTTTAACATAAAATAATTAAAAGTGGGAAGAACTTATCAGATGCAAAGATATGATTAAAGAAGTTTCTTAGAAATCAAATACGTAATACAACTTAAAACAAATAATGTTTTAATATTCTGACGAGCAATATCTTTAAAGTTATGAGAAGAGTGGAAGAATACGTGTTTAGTGCCAAATAAAAGAACAGTCTCATACTATAGGCTGAATTAACAATGTACTGAATTTTAAGAATGCCCTCCTGTAAGAAATTGGACATTATTACATTGCATAATTATCAAATCACCCTAAAATTTTCAATTTATTTAGAACAATGTATATAGAACTGGATACAACACGACAAAATCTAATTAGAAGCATGCATAAATCAAACAAAATGTTGATTAATAAAATACTTTCTCTTATAAAATATAAGATAGAGGCACCTTATACATTAATAACATTTATCATTTATTATTATTTACAAACAGAGAGATACATATTACGATATATTCTTGCTCTAATAGAATTTTCGCATTTGTAGGTATTTATATTTGTACATTGTGTTCTATGTTACTCGTTATCATCTGATAATGAAACAGGGACTAATGACATACCTTGTTACCATAGGTTGACAGAGATGAATGAAGTAGCCTTACCTCACATAGGAAGTTCTTCCAAAGAATTCTACGACTCTATTACAGGGCAGAGTTTTTTTGGCGTGACAGAAAGAGACCACAGAAATTCATAGAACAGTGCTTCACTACAAATGGATATTTGTTACCCAAAAATGAGCTGTTTGTAGTTAGTTTGGAATAGACATTTTCAAAAAATATAAACATTTTTTTGCAAAATTTCCATCACTATATTCCAGTATATATTTTTACTATATGTATTCGTTCGTTACGTTTATATCAGTATTATCATATATAATCTTACATAATAAATAATGTTTTTATTATGTTGTAGTATGATATGTGATGATTGATGATTTAATGATATGATTGAGTATCATGATATACTCTCTAATAACCGTAAGATATTTATAATTTTAAATCGATAAATAAACCACGTCACTTAATCACAGCAATGAAGAAAAGCGAGCGTTATGAGTGTTTAATAAAAGAATCATTTGTTACAATATAAATTAAATTACAGCTCCTTCAATTAATACAGTTTATTTCAAGTTTATTTCAATTTAATTTACTCTTTATATCTTAGTTGTGATTTATGTTCATAATTTATGTAAGACCAAGTTCAATTTCTAGACTAAAATAAATAAATATTTTAGTAAACTATTTTAATAAACATTTCTATAGTTTGAAAGCTTTTTCCAACAAGTAATCGTTAAATTTGAGTTAAATATCGTTAAAAAAATATACCTTTATGGAAATTTTTTTACAAGAGAATCAAACTAAAAAGATTATGTTTCCAAAATTTAATCTGATTTAGTATCACATATTAATATGATCAGAATATATCAATGTTATATCTATCATTATAAAAGAAAATTTATTTAAAAAAAAAACAAAAATATTGAAGTAGTGAAATAAATAATAGTGTTAGTAGTTACTTAATTCATTTACAAAAGATAATAGAACAAAATAGTAGGTATACATATATACCACTTATTAAATAGATCTCACAAACTTGTTACATGATTCAATATTTTAATAGCTTAAAGCAAAGTTGATGCACATTATAAAATATCATCTTGCCATAAACAATTCTAATAATAATAAATTCATTTATCCCATTTAAATAGCACAGTAATGTCAAAGCTTTAACCTTACCACGTCGAAGACTTCATCAGGTGGATGAGGCAAAACGAACTTCCGATCCTTTACATTCGACACATTGCTAACAGTCCATAGGATAAGACAACCCAACTATTTTTTTCTTTGCCTCTCGTACTTGTCATTTCCGAACATTTTGGAATTTCCTAATTTTATGAGAAATGATATTGAGGATCACCTGGTTGCAAGAATGGTACCCCAGTGTTAGGGAAAGTAGCAATCTGGCAAATGCAATGAAGTGAAAAGATTAATTTTATTTCTAAAGAAGCTCTGAAAGATAAGAGAGAAAAGTAAATTTATATTAAATTCATTTAAAAACAAAAATAAATGTAAACTGTATCGATGACGTTAATTACCTACCAAAAAATAATTCATCAATGATAAATTAATATCATAATTAATATGATCCATAACAATCTTAGATCGTTATATAAACAAAATGTTTATCATTATCTTATAAAATATGTAAATTAATGCATTCCCAAACGTTGTTGTTAATTACAGAGCTATGCATATAATTATAAGACCATAAATCATTAAAAACACTAAAAGAATGAAAAGAGATAGTTATGGGAATTGCTGTACAAAAATGGCAAAGGGACGCGAGAAAAGGAGCACAGTCTAAGATATATCTACAATAATTACAAACACGTATAATTTAACAAGCGTGAGTACTAACGTTCTTATGAAATATTTATCTGCGTAAGGATTCTCCACGTGTAAAATTTCGTAGTACGTATGTTCTTACACAACGCGCTTAAATCCAGGAGATTCCAACTAATCCTTAATTAAAATTATAATTGCCCAACAAATTTTTTCTTTTTACACTACAAATTCGTGAGTTTTTAAAACTCGCGTATAATTACTACATGCAACTTTAATTACAATGACAATAGCACATTAAGATGGTTAATGATTAAGAAACATTATAATTACCAAACCAAGCGTATGTATAATATTAAAGTTTTAACGTTTTGCAGAGATTACAGAAGTATCTAAATACTGAGTCGCCTATTATATTGATAAATCTAAATATTCAAAGGCCCATTTTTAACATTTATTACATGTTTAAATAACTATCCATGGTGCATTCTAATGTTTTACTAAATATTATATGTACACGTTAATTCATAAATGTACGTAAAATGTACGTACATACATATATGTGTTTGCGATAAATCTTTTATAACTTCTATATACATTTTCAGATTCTCAGAAATTTGGCTAATATAATCATTACAGCTGTGTCTCATAACAACGCTAATGATATTTCTAAATGTTTTATGTAACGCATATAATATATAAATTATATAATATAAAAGTTATATTATAATATAAAAGTTTTCTAGGGCAAGTATTGAAATATGTATTTCGTGGGCCGATGTATTTCTACATACTAAATCCGATTGATTGCGATGTCGATCAATCACAACCGCGAAACGAATACACATCTCGACGCACGATTTCAAACGTTGGAAGACCAGTAGCTTCTCAAAAGATGTGCGATTAACGCTCGACACGATTTTTCTAAGGTATAATATTTCTGCGAGGCAGAGGGTGCCTACGTTTGCTACGTTCAACAAGGGAAGAATAAGATGTTCTCCAAGTAGGAAGCAGTTGTCGATGAACAAAGTGGGTCACGAGCTGTGACCTCCGCGTCTTTTACACAACCTCGAGGATTCCGCTTCTCCACTTAATTACCTCCACGTCCTCCATACATGCGACGCAAATTTTAACACATCAAACGCAGCTACCGTGACGAGGAAAAATGTTTCAAATAATGGAGGAACCAAGAATTCTTCACGAAAAGGAAGTTGTACGAGATCCTTCGATTAGGAAGGAAAAAGGCAATTTTCTATAAAAACGGCTTTTAGTATTTTTTAACATCCTTTGCAATCACTATCTCGATATCATTGTACAATCAGTATTTCAAAATTTACTGTTCCCATTATTTAGGAGATTGAACTTTTTAACGGCACAATAAGAATTTATTTATCCAACTCGAAATTTTAATTGTTGTTTGATTCACTAAAAATTCTATCGATTAACTGTATTTTAACGTGTTGCAAGAAATCTCAATGAGTGTTTTATCGCGTTTGCAATATTAATTTTCTATTGATAAAGAAGAATAAGAAAAAAAGATAGACAATTCCGGTGTTATTATTCCGAATTATTTATGCAATATTGATAGCTATATTAATCTATCCACTCACATTTATATATTCAAAACACTAATAACGGTGCAGTGCAGCCATATAGAAGGCTATTGGAACTGTACCAGATGATATAGGAGCAGGAATATGTTTCCACAGCCCAATGAAAGAAGATTGGACATGATATAGGCGCAACACTACTTTAACTAATTAGTTATTTACTAAAACTAATTAAAACAATCGCGATGGAAGAACGCAACGCTAATTTTTAAAACAAAAATAAAATAAATATCCATATACATATAATGAAAAAGCTATTTCACATATCGTGTTACTACAAACTGTGATATTATAAAATCAATGGAACATTTAACATCTCTAAGTCCAACTTTAAATAAAGCAAAAAATTTTAAAGGACACAAGAGAAACTCCAATATGAATTATTTTCTCAGAAATTCTGGCTATTCATAATCAAAATTGCTACGGACAATGTCATTATGGCGATGGCATAATTCGTAACATTAAAATAAACACGATTATCATCTTTCCGCAAGTCTAATTCAAACCGTAATCAGTCCCTGGCGACGCTAACAAAAAGCCGCGAAACTTTTTCGCAACTCTAATACAAACCGTAATTAATCTCTTGCAACGCTAATGAAAAAAACCGCGATTTATATGATGGTGGGCCGACGTATACATAGGCCGAAAAAAATACTACAACTACAGATGCTAAAAGTGAGCATAGTGGCAAATAATGAGAATGACTCTCCATACTTTGGCTGATCCAAAGGGTGGAAAGCCATTAGTAGTTGTGTCTCTCCTGTGGCAATTTTTCCGGGTCTCTTGCCCACTGAAACTTGCCCACTGAAACTTAAATCTAGCTCGAGACTTTCTAATCGGGAAACAAAGAACAACTTATAAAGATAAAATAAAATATAAATCGCGGAAGCTAATTCAAGTGCACATCATAGTGATCGCTGTTCACTCACATGTGCATGCTCGAGTAATACACGTAATCGTTTGTTTCGAAATCTACTCACGACCACAATCGCAAAATTTGAAAAATCGGTGAGCAAATCAGCAGCCAGAGGCGAATGGTATGCTCCACTCGTGACACAAGTTTCGCCGTCAATCTTTTAAATCAAATTTATTGAAATAGATTGAACCACGCGAAAACACGCCTACCCGATCAGAAACTGTGCCAACCTGTCCGGCAGTACCTACTTATAATTAACACTCACGCTAGCGGGTATGCTACCTATTCTATCTAGTCCTATATTTAAAAAATAACAAAACAGACATACCAACACGCTCGCTCCACGTTTCTCGCACATAACCCGAACGTAAGAACCTACACTAGAGAGACGTCCCGGGACAGCTTCGACACCCGAGTTTAACACAACTTTCACGCTCTAATTTACATATCATTTTCCTGAAATCAACTGACGATGTTTGGAGACCATTTCATAAAAATATCATGTATATTTCAACCTTAATAAAGTATATTTGAATTTAAATTTTAATTAAATATTCATAATCGTATATAATCATAAATCGTATATATATCATTCAAAGAAATAATTTTTCTAGAATAGATCATGATATCTGAATTAATTTAACTATCGTTGTAATTTAATACTAAGATTAATATTATTATTTATAATCTACTATACATATTTATTAGCATCGTTATTGTAAATTGTAATTGGATTCATATTTGCGAATTTATAAATATTTTAAAATTATAATGAATAGCAAAAGCGACGCAATTCCACAACCTAACCACACAAACGCGCGTGTGCACACACATACACACACGCAGTGCAAAATACGTCGTGCACCATACTAACGCAACATCAGTCACTAAAAAATTGTTAAGCTCACAAACTACTCATCATGCTTATTGCTTTTCTCCCATCCGACTAGAACTTAGGCATGTGAGTGAGTACCTGAAATTAAACATGGAAGGGGTTAAATCTGAAAATCGAAGGCTAAAACTATGATTAGCAATCGTATTTACATCTATTACATTTAGCATCTAACGGGATAATTAATAAAACATTATATAATTATATAATTAATAAATCATTTCATTCAATTTTAATAACTCTACTTTACATTTTACTTTACTTTATCTATTTGCAAATAATATTTATATCAATAACTGTAAATGAAATATTAATAAAAATATTCTCGGGCGATTCCTTCGTCAAAATTCATCTTTGAAATACAAAGTGTCAAATAATATACTCAAATAATAAAGTTGTTTCATCGTAAAATAGAACATAAAATTAAATATAATCATCACTAGCATTACAATAATAATTTCAACCATAATTGAAATTTTCATAATAAGGCAGTCAAATGATATCAGGCTTTCCCATTATAAAATATTTATAAAATATTTCGTTATTTATTTCAATATTGTTGTACATGTTTGTGAGGATTATTTAATCTATATAAGTAGACATACTGAATATATGTAATTTAATCTTATAAATAATTTTAATATTTTACTATTCATAGAAATTCTTCATATTGTAATATGTAAATATTGTACTCATATATTAATGCATTACCATCAACACTTAAAAACGCAATGTGCAAGGAAACCTATCCTGAACTAACAAATAAAATGTTACTATTCACAGGTATAATAAATATCCGTGGTCACTATGCCCGTCAAAAATTCTACGTAATATAACCAGTCACCCGTGTCGATTCGGACCTTCCATTCTACAACATGATTGATAGACGAGAGGAACAAAAATGCATGCGACTTACGATTACATACGAACAACGTTGTCATCGATACTGTTGCCCAATAGAAATTCTCATTAAGTCATCTTAAGAGAAATTCGGAATCGTCGAATTCAATGAAAGAAATGGCGGTTGGAAGAAACCTATAACAAAGTATAAAATATTATTATTTGTTGTTACTAATAGTGTTAATTATTTTGAAAGTTTGTAATGATAAAAGTTTGATTTCTATTAAATAATGAATTTCGTGTTAATATTCAATTGAAGAATAAGAGGTTTACACTTATTGAATTTTCAATCAGACTCTATTATTTAATTAATAATAATTATTATAAAATATAAGGAAGAGAATTAAATGAAGTGCAAAATAAAATGTTACTTACATTCTTGACTTTTCAAGCACTACTACGTCCTTTTCGAGGAACAAAAAAAAGAGGAAGTAGTCAAATACCTGTAACAAAATGTGAATTATTATAATTTGTTTTGAAAAAAGCAATTGTTCGAACAATCTAAGGTAATGAAATATAAAACTTTACGGCAAAATTAAGATAAAATATCGATAATTAAGATAAAATCGAACGATTATTATCAATCTATATTTCTTTTGTTAATGATGTATGAAAGAAAAGGAAAAGAAAGTAAAAAAATTCTGAAGGGAAAAGAAAGAAAGAAAAAAATTGAGGGCAGTGAAAAGGAAAAGAATTTCAGTCCAATAATGGTTCTTCTCGACTTAACTTCTCGACGTAACTTTGAAAAACAGTAAACATCTATTCACATTAAAAAACGACAAATTACTATAAATTGTATTAGATTATGAATGTAAAATGTATGAAATTAAGATTCTCACTATTTTGAAGCAATGACTTGGTTTTGTATATTAAATTTTCCACATTTATGACGAGCTCTCGACAGCTGCTTCCTCTTCTCAATGTGACACGGCGCGAAATGGTGCAATTTCAAATTTTAATTTCAAAATTTACCACCAGGGCGTGTTTGATACAGGAACGTATTCAGTTCTCTCAGTACCCGGATGCTATTCAAATGATTGAAATTTCGATATCCATCTAAATAGAACTCTACATCGAAATACAATAAATCAGTATAAATTGTGTTAATTATTCGTTTTATTAAGCGTATAGTTAAATTGTTTCTTTCTAAATGACAACGATGAAAATACGAGAATTTTCGTAATCAGCCTCAGGTATTAAAATAAAACGAGAATGCTCATGTATTTCTTCGTCTGCAATATGTTAATAACTGCAAATATAGAATAATTCAAATTAAGATTCTCACCATTTTGAAGCAATAAGATAGCAATGTGTATCAAATTTTCCACACTTATGATGAACTCTCTGCAATTCCTTCTACCAACCTTTCAATACGACACCGCGCGAAATAATGTAATTTTTTAATTTAATTTCTATTTCTGCCACCAGGGTGCAAATGATACAGGTATCGTATAGTATATATACGTATTATATCCCCTCTAGTATTATGTTTTATCAAAGGGGTAGTAAGCACTTGATACTTAATCAAGTAGTTTTGATATTGTGATATCAATATTTGATATTTATGTTCTTTTTGTATTAAGGGATATCGCTATTCTGGCATATTGTCGTCTTAAATATAAAATATAAATGATGGATAATTCTACGGCACAAAGTGTAGAACAAACTTTTGGTAAAACGTTTCTGCAGTTAGTATTTTTTTTAGTTTATTATTATCTTAATTACTTATTTACATTTTTATACCTTTAATTCCTATCCTTTTTTCCCAATTAGATACTGTTTACATAATAAAATATTACTCAAACGTGATAAATGTGGTGCTTTTGAAGTGTCTGGGACATCAAATAATATTAGAACTTTATCAGACTGTTTATATATTATTGACAATATTAAATCGGAAACAAATAAGAAACTAAAAAAGTTACAAAAAGAAGCATTGACTGCAGACTATTCACGCAGTATGTAATATATATTATATTTCATATTTATGATATTTCAAGTAAACTTTGTTTACTCTTATATCATTTATATCATTAAGTATATCTAAATTTATGTAAACTCAATATGATTAACAAGTTAAAAATAGTATAATGTAGATTAATAATAATAGATTACTATTTTAGATTCAGCTCTAATAAAGGCTAGGACTAAAACAAATAGAAGTAAAGTGAAAAATATTTCCAAAAGAAAACCTGTATGAATTTATGATAAATGAGTAAGGAATTAGATATTTATTTATACAATTCATCTTCATTATAAATGTTACACAAGTTTGAAAGACTGTCTCCTCAATAAATATAAAAATGGAAATGAAATATATAATTTTATTGCAAAAAATAAACTATGATAAATAATTTTGTTGTTAATACATTGAATGCCACAGGAGTCACAGGTGAATGGCATTCAACTTATTAGTAGCGCTGTGAAGGACACTGGTGACTGGCGCGCCAAGATTAGTAGAAACAAATATAATTTGAAAAAAAATATCAATATGTATTGTCATTAATAACATCGTTACTACAACGGTGTGATGAAATTAATGCAGTATAAAACATATAAAAATAGTTTTATTTATACATGAAATATAAACCTATAATATTTCAACATTATATGTATCACATAATAAAAAATTTATCATGGTGCCATGGGCAATCCCTGTAAAACTAGCATGGCATTCAACGTGTTAATTATTGATTTTATTTCAGTTCTTATTTCACTTTTAGAAAAATTTAATAAAACTCATGAAAAATTCTATTATTTTAATGTTTTGAAGCACTTAATCCATAAAAAAGAATGTAAATAACTAAAATCAGAATGTAAATATAAGTTAATAAAAAGCAATTGAAGCCACGTTTTGATATTATATTCTTTAAAAATATTCCTCTGAATCTATTTAGAAAGTTATGAAATTTAAGAAAAGTACAAAAAACTATATTTCAGGTATTGGATATATCATGCTTTAAACTGTTTAACTTGAAACCTTTTATTAAAAAATTAAATGTACATAATTACATTCTTTTAACAAAATTAGTTATGTTTGATGAATTTTCAGCATATGAATATATTTATATAATATTTATATCCAACAAAACAAGGTAGCAAATATAAACGAAACTTGATTGCTGTGGCTACAATCAAATTTTGTTTACATTTACTAGCCCGTCTTGTTGAATAGACTTTTTCTTTTAAAAATATTACATGCTTATTTTCATATGACATCAGCTTTTGGAAATAATAATGGAACATTATATATCATATATTCAACTTGGAACTCCATCCAAAGGAAATTTAAGAAAGGAAGCCTGATACAAAATGTAATGAATGGAAGCCGCTAATAGGTAGATATATAATAATTTCTAAAAATTCTGAAAATTCTACTACCTATATTTAAGCCAAAGTATATCAAACCAATATATGTAATTACACTACTTAAGTACAAGTAATTTTATATTCTAGCAAGCAAACTGACTAAAAGATTATTTTCTAGGTATTATACCATTTATCGTAAGAAACCTGAGATAAATCATATGAATATAACATTAAAATTTTTGAAACAGTTGCATACTACAATATTTAGAATCACTAATTTTGAAAACAAATGGGGATCGATTGTTCAACATAGACGTGATACAGAACAACACATTTATATGTTATATCTTATGATGTAACAAGTCTTTTTGCTCCAAAAATATAAGGTACAGTTACTTTTAATTTTATATATTTGATATATTTAGAAATAAATACCAAAATTCTTATTTTATATTTTAGAGAAATTATATAACATTAAACAATCACTTTCTCTTTGTAAGAATCTTCTTGAAAATTTGATACTCAAGTATTTGTAATAGTATTATGTGATTATAAGTAAAAGATTTGTTGATGAGATTGTATGTTATAAACAATATTTTGCTGATCCAAATTTGTTATCACCCCTAACATCTGGTACATTATATTCAAGTACAAATATGAATTGACAACAAGTAAAAAACAGCTGGTTACTAAAAAAATTTCTGCTCATTTTTTTGTCAAAAATTATGAAAAAAATTTTAAGAAAATTGTATTATTAAAATACTATAAATACTATCTAAAATTAGTATCTGAACTTACAAAACATGATATTTTAATTTATAAGTAAAAATAGATGAAAAAATTAATGTCATAAAAGGAGTGGTTCAAGGTTCAATTATATTGCCTATTTTATCAGATATATATTATAATTTTATATTACATAAAGCAACAAATTTAACAATTGGTACAGTTATAAAATATGTAAATGATATTTTATATGTTATTGTAAGTGAAACTTATAAGATGGTAAGATATACAATCGCCTAATAAACTCATAAATATATTGTATTTTATTAATTATTTTGTTTTATGGAATAGATTTTTACAACTAACAAAAAAGGAGTACCACGATATAATTGTTTTTTTAAATCATCAACAACTCAAAGTAATGTGGCTTATGATGGGAACATAGCTGTGGACAATATTGCTTACATTGGCTATAAAATTAATCATCCGTTTTAAAAAATTTCATTGACAATATTACAACTATACAATAAAATTTTCTGAAGTGGGTGATCTATGTTCTTTAGTGTAATTGTGTGAACTCATGTATAATAATAATAATTTATTATATTTTGAGCATTGTGCCCATTACAAGGAAGTTTTCTGGCAGTATTATCAGGCAGAGTATTATTTTTTCTTTATCTTTCTCTTACAACTGTTCATATCTTATTTCATATAATCTATATTTTTATTTGTATAAAATTATAAATTTATTATTATTAAATATACGGCATTAGATATGCATTGAGCAGTTGGTGTTCAGAATCCTCCACAAAATTCAGAAGCAGGGCGCATGGAGATTCATACGACCCTGCCGATCCTCGCACACATTGCGTCTGCACAGGCCTAGCTCGAGCATTGATTTGCGATGATATTATCGATGGTTATTACACGTGGAATTTGCACGTGCATTGATCGTCTCAGGATATTTTAATACGAAAATAAAATATTTAAACAAATAATATATAGACAGAAAGAAAATATTAAACTAATCAAAAACAAACTAAACATGTCTCTCTCTGCATGTGGACTTCTGATTTCACTTTTAGCTTCAGTTCTGCCTGAGTAGTCGAGCTAGACAGACGTGAGAAACTGTGCTTCAGTGAAAGTGTGACAAGCAATGAATTTAGGTGAACGAAAAGACAGCAAACACTGGCAAATGGTAAAGCTACAAAATGCAACAGCAAATACCACCAATGAAAATAACGAACAAAGGTGAAATATATTACATAAATAAAGCTATAAAAAAAAATGGAAACGATTAAAAACCAAGAAGAAAACAGCTACAATAACGAACTATCATACCAAGATGAACACTGGAAGACAGTAACAGCACACAAAAAGCGTAAAATAATACCAGGCCAAAACGCCATGAAAACTTCACATACAGAAAAGCAACAATGGCTACAAGCTATCCCACTCCGAAATTCATTCGGTTCACTAATAGAAGAAATAAATACGGACCCAAAAGAAAAGATCACAACTCATATTGTTAAACCATCACCGATTTACATAAATGCCCAAATAATAGATCCACTAATCAAATTATTGAACAACACTGCTGGAAAAGAAAACTGCAGTATAAAGCAATTGAAACTAGCACAAGTGAAAGTACAAACAAAAACTCCAGGAATCTTCAGAAAAGTGACGCTTGCATTAAAGGAGAAAAACTCTGGGTCTCAAAACAGAAAAAAGCTACAAAATAGTAATTAGAGGACTACACCTAAAAACAAACACAAAAAATATATGTGAGGAATTAGCAAAAATCGAAAACAAAGCAAGAACAATAAATAATATAACCAGATACGATACGAAACAGCAATTGTCACTGTTTTTAATAGAACTTGAACCCAAAGGTAATAACAAAGAAATCTTTAACATTTAAAAAATCCTAAACATAATAGTAACAATTGAGCCACCTCGTTATAGGAAGGTCATTATAAGAAGGACATTCCCCAATGCAAATGGTGTCAACAATACGGACACACAAAAAACTACTGCAATAGAAACCCGCAGTCAAATGTGCAGAAAACCACCTAACAACAAACTGCCCAAATACAGGAAAAATAAACGAAGTAAAACGCTATGAATGTAATGGAAACCACCTAGCAAGCTATAAAGGCTGCGAAGTCAGAAAACAACTACAACAAAAACTGTTTCCATCGTTTCGAAGCACAACATATGGCAACTATCCCCTACAACAAGAAATAGTAGAACTAGAGCCAACACCAAATGTACAAAACATACTGAATACTAACCATAGAAACATGAACACCTTTGGTAGCCGAAGTTATGCACAAGTAACTAATCAAATACCATCCTTAAACAACCAAGACAAACAACAATAACAACGCTGTAGAAATCAAGGAACTGCTCAAACAATCCATCAAAAACACTGAAATGCTAACAAAAATGATAAGTAAACAAAATGTAGTACTCAGACAACAAACATATTACAGTCATGCTACAACTGCTTACAAACATATTAAGTAAAAAATAGAAATGGACACGCTGAAAATAACAGCTTGGAACTCCAATAGCCTACAACAACAGACCCTCAAAACTAAAACATTTCTGTATAACAATAATATTGACATATTACTTTTTTCAGAAACACATTTCACACCAAAAAGCTACATGAAAATACCATATTACACTATCTATAATAACAGACACCGCTCAGAAAAAGCACACGGTGAGGCCGCAGTGATAATAAGAAATAATATTAAATACCACTTACATAGTCAAACTAGTCAGGAAAACGTTCAAGCAACCACAATACAAACTAACAGCAATTACTTCCAGATGTCAGCAGTACATGCACCACAACGATACAAAATGAAATTACAAAAATGGGAACAGTGTTTTCAATCCTTAGGTAACAAATACATCGCAGCGGGAGACTTCAATGCAAAGCACATGCTCAAGAATGAAGACACCTCGAGGTAGAACACTAGAAAAATATATTAGAACTAGTAATCTCAACATATTATCCACAGGAAGATCAACATACTGGCCAGATCTAAACAAAACTCCTGACTTGCTTGATTTTGCAGTTATAAAAGGACTAAACGCAAACAAATTAAAAGTAACACCCACTCTTAAGCTTAGCTCTGATCATACACCGATAATAATAGAATACACAAGCAAAGCAATACTTTATAAAATCCAAATCAGAGTCGCTTTGCAATAAAAGCACCAAATAGCAAACATTTAAAAAACTAGTCGAGAGCAAAATCAACTGCAATATTCCATTAAAACACCCGAACAGGCAGTAACAACATTGACAGAAATTATACAAGAAACAACATGAGCAACTACTAATTATGAACCAAACAACAGGCAAACAAAAATAATTCCAACAGACATCCTTGACAAAATCAACAACATACTAGATGAATTATAGACAAAATACGGATAAAAAGAAGATAGATGTACTGGCTAACTAGTGGAAACTCTAAACTCAGCATAGAAAATAAACTAAAAATCTACAAAACGATAATAAAACCAATTTGGACATACGGAATACCACTATGGGAGACAGCAGCAATAAGCCACATAAATAAACTAGAGTCGCTACAATCGAAGATACTGGGAACAATAGTCAACGCCCCATGAAATTTCAGAAACGAGGATATACGCAAAGACTTAAAAATACCAACGGTCAAAGAAGAAATCGATAGATAGGCAGAAAAATATAAGGAAAGAACGGTAACACATCCAAACCAGCTGGCTGGTGAAGCGAGCAAAATTCTCATAGAAAGAAGACTGAAAAGAAAACACCCCACTGACCTCACTAAAGAAATAAAATAGTCAAACTCGAAGATGGTATCCCGCTTGGGGTAGCCATTCACATGTTATTTAGAAGCTGGACAAATTGTAAAGTACAAATTAAATAATAAAAAAAGAAACTTTTAACTTGAATCAGGACCGGCGCAAGGCAGGTTCAGCGCGTACGCCGGAACCCGGTCCCGCGTTTTGATAGGCCCCGCGGTCTACGAAAATTACCCAATTAAAAAACACCGATTTTGATTAATTTTTTACAGAATGATGATACTTTTAACAGATGCAAGACATTTTTTTAGTAGCAATGATTAATTCAGTTTAAAGGAGTGACAAAAATCATCAAAGTTAAGTGTAACTCCATAAAGTCCTCATATTCTGGAAACTACTTTAGATAAAAATATCCAGGCGCCTTCAGAGAAATGTGCTTTTTAGAGAAATTAAACTACATCAATAGTTTTTTGCATTATATGCAAATCACCAAAATATTTTTGGTTCTCTATACATGAATGAGATTGGGAATTTAGATGATGAATATTTATTAAAGTGTTGTCAAGATCTTCACTTACATTTGGAAGGAGATTTCGACGGAACTGAAATGTTTGAAGAAATTAAGATGTTCCGGTCAATAACGCAAACCAATTATTCGACTTTAGATTCGATGAATTACATTGTAAAGAACAATCTCTCGAAAGCATATCCAAATTTATTAATCGCATTACAAATTATGTTAACGATGCCAGTAACCGTAGCTTCAGCAAAATGTAGTTTCTCGCGATTGAAACTAATAAAAAATTACCTGCGATTATCGATAAACCAAAAGAGATTTTCACCTCTGGCTATTCTGTCAATAGAAAGTAAAGTAGCAAATTCAATCGATTTTGTTGATGTTATCAAAGATTTGGCGTCGAAAAAAGCGAGAAAAATTATTTAATATTATTATTGGATCGTATTATTATTTAATATTCACCTTGTAAAAAATATATAATATGTAAGAGCATTTGTAAATAAGTAATTCCTCGTTGTAAAATTTAAGTGTAGGATTTAAATGCGTATTCAGGCCCCGCAAAAGGTCACGCCGGCCCTGACTTGAATGTACGAACTATATTTGATTGTGCGATTCTGCTATCTTTCTTTTCTTTTCTTATTAAAAAAAACAAAAACAGACATATGATCGCAGCGATATCGCGCAGTAAAATGTCGCTCGTGTGTATTCATCTTCACGTCTTTTTTACTTCTACTTTTGGACGTTATATCTGCACTGCTTGTTCTCTACTTTTTACTTTTATAGCTCTCACTACACTGTTTACACTGTACTGTTTCGGCTACATAGTTATACATACTACGAATTTATATTATCTTTGTACGATATTGCCAATCCTTTAAATTACTTTCTCCCTAACAGCTCGAGCACCACGTCACTCGCGTTAGAATACTAAAGATCATCGAAAAATTTATATTTCCGAATGTATGAAGACATATAAAACATAATGTCCGGTGAATAATTCTGTTTCACCGTTATATTTCCCGTAACGTATCACTCCGCAATCGACTCTTCCGCTCTTCCTTGAAAGGAATTCTCGCCTCGTCACACGTCGCGTTGTTTTGTTTTATATCTTTATTCAAAGTCGTAGTCGTTTGTATTCACATCCTACCATTAGTGAGTTATCTTGTATTTGTGTGTAATGAAAAGTAGACGCGTTAAGACAAGGTCATGATTCAATTGTACCCCCACCAACACAAACCCTTCTCCTAACAACACTTCACTAACTAAACAATTACTCGACCTAAAATATTTGTTTCCACCAGACATACAAATACATTTACTCTTATATCAATTATTCATGTTTATATTTTTTATTATTTGTTTCAAAGTTCTGTTTGTAATTTATAACAATTTTCAATGTATACATTACATTTATGTGTAAAGCGGGATTTCCTTTTTTATTGTCAATTTTTATTATTCTTCTTTTTATTTTCTTTATTTATTCTCTTAAAAAATTGTCGTTGGTTTTCAATACTATTTTCGATTGATGCTCAATTTTTTCCAATTCTTCATCTTTGCACATAAAAAGTTTCTAGGAGCGTAGAAAAAAATACTTTTAACACAAATACTTTTTAATTTACTATATGTATAAATAATAATGAAAACTCGAATAGAAACATCGTTTCACACAACACTATCTTACTTTTCACAATGTTCGTTTTATGACTTATGTAAGAAATGAGAGTCTCTTGCTAAGGCCAGATAAAATACCAAAAGGATCGTATCCTGTTTAAGAGGGTAAGGTTTCATTGTCTCTCCGGAGCATTAACGGTAGGTACAAAATAAAGTTAAAATAGTACCCTAATTCCAAGTTAGGACTAATTAAATCGTAAAAATAATCCTTATTTTCTCAATGTGAGAATTGATTATAAAGTACTTGTAAATAAAAAAAAAATTTGTCACTTCTTATAAAAGTATTGTATTCAAATATAAACTGTTCCATGTAAATCATAAATATAATACCAATTTATAATACAATAATTAATTTAATAGATAAGAAAATTTCATACATAATATACATCAAATACGCTTGCAAAAATTATGTAAGATAATTCAAGTATTGCAATCAGAATAATATCGTCCAAACGTTCTAAAACAAAAACAAAATATTGTAAAATTAGAGTTTTCATATTTCAGAATATTTTATAGGGACATTACACTATATTTACATAAAAAATCGACAAATAAAAAAAAACATACCTGAGTTACCTCTATAAAATATTTTATATCTTCATGCATCAACAATGTTTATTTTTTAGCTGAAAATACAATGCTCAAGATAGCTAGAAAGGTAGATGTTTTCTGTTCTCTTGCATCAAATACAAAGCGCGTAAAAATGCTCGATAATCAATTTCTAATCGACCACCTCTTTCTACGGAGAAACATTTGTGCACAGCGTCCAGTTCTCTATTGCTAATTAATTGTAACATACGTCTAATAGACAGAACTTTGATCAAACACTCTTTCGAAACTGTACCAATATTCTCTTTATCGTAGCCCTGTAATTTTGAAATTTATGATTTCAGAATTTTGTACATATATACGAAGATCTGTACGATTTTAGAATCGTAGCCAATAAATTAAATTATGAAATTAATTATAAATATAATATCGTGAATTGATGGTAAAATTTTTGAATCCTTACAATCCTTACTAATTAAACCCTAATCCTGACTAACTAATTTTTTAAATATGAAATTGTTTAATGATTTTAAACAGTATGTTCTTTTCGTAATTACGGACCCTGAACAACTCCTCAAGATTTGGTTGTTGCATTCTGCTTAGCTTGTCTACTGCCGTCGTGGCCATGTGCCTTTCATCGAAATTCAAGAATGTCTTAGGGGAAGCTTCCGAAGGCACGTGTTGTACAGGCACTAAAAGTGGCGCTCTTTCTAAACTTCCCACAGCAACAGCTTCTTCGACCACTTCCCCAAATTTTACATAATCCACGGAATCTGATCTTTAACATAAAATAACAGAATAATAGAATAATTAAAAACTGATCTAAATATTGAAAATATAAATAAAGTGATTGAGGAGATTAATTTGGAAATTGAAATATTTTTCAGCAGATATTATGAAATAAAATAAAAAAACGTATTAATTATTACTTAATTACGTAAAATATATGTTAAGTTTACATGTATTTATGTACCTTAAAGGTGATTGGAAAATATTCATAATAGTTCCCATTTCTGTACAAGTCAAATTACAACGTAGTTGATCCAAAGCTCGCAGAAACTCTGTTCTTTTTATAACGTGTTCATTATGAATATCATATTGACGCATGAATTCGATAACCTTTCCCATAAAAGAACAAATAAAGGATGTAAAGGAAAAATATAAAAATACCCACATTTTGTGCTTTACCTTTATTCTTTCCCGGACAACTTTTGCTTTGATTTTGGCTAAAATTAAAACAATATTTGTTTCACCAGCTGTTGCTTCCGGTGATAGTTTCTCAGCGTTGATTTTTCTTTTTTCTTTCACCATAGAATGGTACAAGGGCTCTTCGATTGGTTGAGCCTCTAATTCTTTTAAAAACCAATTATAATTGAAACCTAAATCATTATTATACCTCTTTTCCAATGCAAACTCCTCTTCTTCAGAAAGTAGTACAGCCGCAGTTCTTAGAACTTGACGTAATTGCGAACGTGATACGTGACCTTTGTTATGTCTAAGAAATAATTAGGAACGGAAAACATATAAATAATAGTATAAAAATATACGTACATTTTTGAAAAAAATATTTTTCGGGAATATATAAATATCGTTAAACGAATATACATATACCGATCATAATCCTTAAAAAATTGTTTTATCATAATTCTTCTTTCCTCGATTCGATGTCGAACTTTTAACAATGTTTTCTCACAAAGATCTCTTATATCTTTCCCTTCGCATTGCCAATTAGACGCTCCTTTTCGACTTAGTTTCGCTATTTCTTTTGGCGGCGACTCAATTTTCAAATTGGGCAGCTTTTCAATTTCTTTCACCGTAAATACTGTAAACGGAAACAGTTTGTAAAATATGAAGTTTGAAAAGGTCACGATCAGATAACGAAAATGGGAAAAATAAATAGATGGAACGTTCTGTCCCGAAAATACCTTTATCGATGTCATCTTCGAATGTACGCCAACATACACGATCTGGATCATTTGGGTCTTTATAAAGCGTAACGAGCGCGTCAATTTCCGTTTCCGCAAGATAAAGGCGTCCCAAGCTCGAAATCTGAAGACCATCTAATCCTCTTTTGAAGTTGGAAACCGTCGTTTTACCCGCGTTCAAAGGATCAAAATCCTATTATTTGTCGTAATCGTTAATTTCCTATTTGTTATCTGACATTTTAATGAAATAGATATATCCACTATCATTTTACTATAATAAAAATTATAAATAAACTGTAACTAATATTTTAAGAGCGTGGTGGTTATACCGAGTTATAATATTTTTATAAAAATAGCAAGCCCGCTTTTAAAATTTTAATTACAAATTTTTATAAATAAAGGATTATTACCTTAAAGAATTCCGAAATGCGTAATCGATTCTCAAAGATATGTCTTTGAATACGTTGAATAACTTCTATCAAGGGCATTGTACTTCTTCTTTCTTCCATTACCGGATGGAACACAGCTTGTTTCCCAAATACTTTGCTTGGTATGAATTTACCAATTTCCGGCCTTGGAAGTTTCGGTAATTCAGCCGTAATAATTCGACCAGGAAATTGATCAAGTAATTCCTTTTGAATAAATAAGATACAATATTTATCATAGATTTATCGTTCAATACGTCTGATAACAAAACGAATGAATCGGTAATGGTAAATAATGAACGTAAGAGGAACATTTGTAAAATATGCAGAATAAAATATTACTCCACCAAGAGCCAGCATTTGATGTTTATCAAAGTAAGATTGAATTTCGTCAATCGCCTTTAAAAAGGCCACATAGTTGATCGTATAAGCATCTTTCGCGAATCTTTTTACAAGCAAACAGAATTCTTCGGAAGCAAGAACGATACCTAGAAATTTTAGGATTCGCCCGAAATGCGTGAATGTTACAGTCCCGGCATTTTTTGCAATCTAAAAGATAAATAATTGACGTTTACCGTATAATTATAAAATAGAAAAATGTATCGATAGATTTTTAGAGAGAAGATTATTTTTCACGCAGACCAGTTCGTAATCTTGAAAGTAAGGCCTCAACACGAGTCTTCTTTTGTTTATAAGAACGGCAATTTGAGTGAGTACGAGACATAATTTTCGATGTTCCGTTGCACTTATGCGATTTACATGCTCTGGATCTTCCCATTCCAAACCAGTTACAAGCGGTTCGCTTTTATCGAATTCAGGAGCTACAAGAAAAACACCAATTTTATTGCCGTTCACATTAATCCTTTTAATGAAATAAAGGAACATTTAGAAAAGGACACATATTTTGTTCCGACGATGAGTTCACCTAACGGTACCGGGCTATGTATGTCAGTCAAATAAAAATTCCTTTCTTTTCAGGTACGGCAGTAAAAGTTTCTGAAATTTATTCTTACAGAATAGTAGAAATTTGCTTACCCGTTTCAAATACCTATAAGATTTGCCCCGAAGAGGATCAAGAAATAAAATTACTTGTAGATATATATTACAATATAATACAATCAATTATATAAATATAGATACTTATAAATATCTGTGTGTAATGCATTGGAATATAACTATAAAATAATTTAATAAAATTTTTTCTAGTCTTGTAAACTATATATTAATATTATAGTATATATCAAATTATAAATTCATCATACCACTATCGTGAATTATTTCACAAAACTGGGTGTAAAATATTCGACCATCCTGAACGCGGAAATAATCGGCCAAATCGGAAATTTCTTTGTCAGACAAACCAATTTGATCCTTCAGCGGCCCAGCCAATACCGAAATAAATTTCGACTCTGCGTATTAAGAATATATATTGTATAATTCACGATCGTCATTTATAATCTTCGTGAAACAATATGTTTGTAAGTACTAAATATCTGCTAAAAATCAAGATACGGTACCGAGTAAAATAAAATTTTAATATGATAATTCGAAAACTACGAAACAATTGAAAAACACGATTAAAGTTGTTCAAGACAAAAAAAATAAAAATTTTTAATTAATATAATAATGGAAATTGTGTAACCGTACCTGAGATTAAACAATTATTGTTAGGATCTAGCGGTTTGTAAAAATTCCATAAATTAAAACCCACACGAAAAATTGCCGCTCGGATTTTATTACAAGTACGCCAAACGTCCTGTAGCCTCAAAATCTATGGATAGAGCATTTGTTAAACATGAAAAGTTATTTAAACTAAACGTATTTTCTCCCTATATTTTATTTTAAGTGTGATAGAAATCCTGGCTTTACCTTCTGCTGCTCAGGCATTTTGGACAATTAAAAGGTAAAATGTTAGGTATTACAAAAATTTTATTCTGTAAATATCTATAAATTTTGCAAATCGTAAACGATAATTTCGTTCACAAACAAAAAACAAACGTTGATATTGAGAGATATAAAATATTCGTTTTACTAGTTATTCTAATTTGCTAGTAATATTCTATTTACTAGTATTATTAAAAAAAAATACGTTGTAAACGAATAGGGAGAATGTTAATTAAATCAAGCGTTAGGTTAAATGAGCACTAAATGACCTATTATAATGTTTACTTATTGTTATTGCCATCACAATAACGAATAAATAATAATAATACATAACGACTTTAAGATATATAGATATAATATAGATATCGATTAAAGAGACTAAACAAATAATTCTCACTAAATTTTAATTTTACAGTACATGTGATATGCATATGATAGCACGTGCAAATATACATATTTATACGTATACGTAAATATATACGTGTATATATATATACATATGTACACAAAATAACAGCATTGAGCGAGCCAACTAGAGCGACATCTAAGTTGATGCTGGCGCCAACTACTAGCGTCTACTATAAGAACGCTGAATCAACAGTAAACATTTCCCGCTTTTATTGGACATCAACGGGAAGATAGACTTCTCCTTCTTATTTAAACATTTAAATAATGAGTCATGAATAAGTAATAAAAATAAAAATATAACAACATAAATTGAAGAAATTGTTATATCAAAATTAACTTGGGAGCAATATTTTATTGATTTCTTACAAATTACGCGCACAGAATTCTGGGAAGTGATGCCGAATGGAGCCAAATCATTACGGAATTCTTATTGGCTGCTACGTATTACTCAGTATTTCCCACGAATCTTATTGGCTCTTCGTTTTCGCTCCATTCCCCACGCGAAGCTAAAATTTTCGTATGCGTGCCATTGTATTAACTATTTCCCCTTAACATCACTGAAATGCTCGGCAACATCGATTGGTGTAACAGGGCCGTAACAATGCTATGAAATAATGTGTATGCATTATTTTTTTGAAACTAAATAATTTTTCATTTAACCGTATCACAGCACCACGCCAGAAAAATTACTGAAAATTTTCAATGCGAGAATTGATTGTAATTTACAAATAAATAAAATAAAAAAAAATAAAAAATAATTTTTCATGATTTCAGATACTGAATAAAATACTTTTTATTTCGTAGTCAATGTAAAATTTAGTTCTCCCGATGCAAGTAAAATAGAGGGTCAGTTTACTAAACAAGATATATTAATACTTATAATATTATCTTTGATAATATCATCTATTACTTATAACTTTTCGAATTTTATTTGATTTCATTTTGTCCTATCAAAATTTGAAAAACCAGATACTAAAGATTAAGCGTCGTGAACAATATTACAGAAAAGATATTAATTCTCTTTTCTTGACTGCTATGCATATATAATTATAGCACGTTGAAAGTAATGCGATATTTTTGGAAAGTACAAACTAATGTGGCATTGGGAGTTCTAGGTACGGCACTGTGTGATGAAACCTGATTGGCTGAAAGGGCCGTAAGGGTCGGGGGGCGAAGTAAAAGATTCCATGATGCTTTGCGCGGAATCTCCTGAGTCAAACGGAGCGCAAGTCGTACCTCTTCCTTCTCCATTTGGCGGTCGATCAGTACGGACGTGAGAGTGGTGTTAGCTCGTGTAGTGTATTTAATTATTTGTTAAAGCGCGATTTGAAATTGTGTTTTAAGTGTTTTATTAAAATAAAAAAAAAGTAGAATAAATAATGGCCGATCAGGAGAACAAGGACTTCAGCGAAGATATTGCCGATCAAAACTTCGAGCAGAACGGCGAAGCAGAGAACGGCGGCGGGGACGCCGCAGAAAATGGCCAAGAATCACAAGAGGACAGGTAACCTTTTTCGTCTTAAATTTCGATCTTGCAATTAAATCAATCGTTGTTCTACGAAACTATCGACTTCGATTCATTTGGTACTTTGAACGCGCGGGAATATGTAGGAAAGCTTCCAAACGAGAGTTGCTTTGTGCGATACGATTGTCGCGATGACAAAATGGCGGATGCGCGAGATCCCGAAAATCGTAATCCGTTCCCATCGATTCTAAAGCGAGCGTTCCTAGTATTGCAGTTAACTTCTTTTATATTGCTGCAGTATAAAGAAATCCTAGGTATCAATCTTTTTTTCGAAAAGAAACAACAAATAAGAAAAGGAAGTGAGTCGGTCAAATTAAAAGGAATGCCGGCCGCAAGTTTAGAAAGGGCGCGCCCATGCATTGTTGTAAAGTAAACCCACAGAAAAATCAATTTTTTATATCAAGTCAAGGAATTCCATGCATAAATTTGATACACTTTGCTTGGGCTCGTTTTTTTCAATTTTTGTTACCATTACATATCGTATCACGTCCTCGTGTTTTTCACACACAACACGCATTTATGCGTCAAACCAAAACACTAAATAATATACATATTACGTAAATATGAGTATGTAGATTATTCAGGGAGGGTAATGCGCAATAATTATTGGTTATTTAGTATTGTCGTGATATTTAGAAATATTAATAGATTATAAGCATTTTTGGTGGCTGGTGGGCACAGCACCTTGCCTTTCCCCCTTTTCAGCGTAACGAGATCTCAAGCTGGACGATTTGCTCATCGACAAGTTTAGATGTCAATGTTGATGTACGGACACAGTCTATGTAAATATTTTATAATATCGCATTGTACGTTCGTTCTTATTCTCTTACTATTATCACAGCATTTTTAGTTCTATACCTAAGGGATTCGACTTTTTTTTCTTTGTATCCCTACAGCTTTGGATTGTCACAAACTCTTACATAGTTTGGGGTATGTTTTTGCAAAATGGGTAAGCTACTTTAGATTGTAACTTGTAGAACTACTTAAATTGATATCGGGAAAGAAGATGTAACCTTCAAATTTAGTAAAATATATATGAATGTTCAAATTCTTATGTTACAAAAGGTTGTATAAATGTTGAGTACAAAATATAAAATCATTATATATATAAGGTACAAAGAATTTGGAGGTATGCTTCCTCTCACCCATAATGAAAGTACAAATGTGTGTTGAGGGACGTGATATCTATACATAAGGTAACAAAAATAAATAACTGAAAACTGGCATTCCCTTGTTTATTATATCAATTTAATATACAAGTAAAAATAAAAACAAAATTAAGTATTGCATGTTCTTTATTGCAAAATTATGATAAGGTAACTATATACATATAAGAATTATAAATATTATAACTTTATATGTGCTGTTGTTGCGAGGTATACGTTTATCTGTTTAAAATTTTGTAATTTTTTGTAAACTCCTTATTTCTGCTCTCCTTCCTAGTTAATTCTATTCTAGTTTTGTAATTGATAAAGACAAGTTGTGATTTCATCAATGATAAAAATTTCTACATATTACACAAATAATAATTGTAATATTTTTATAGAGCATAAACTTTGAAATGCATTTTTGGCCAGCTGAGTCTTCCTCATTGATTCATTGCAGCAGAATTCTGGTTAGTCAATTCTTCATGATTGACAATATGTACGCTTACCTGGGATCTGTGAACTGAACCGTGAAGCCTTATGATTGACTTCTGAGTCTGAATTATTGTGAGAAGTCTACGTCAAGTTCAAGTCCGTCATGTTTCGTCACAACACAAGCACTGGAAGTCGAGTCAATTACGTCAGATCAATAAGTCTCGCACAGACATACACTTGCCTGCTGGGTCACGCGTAGAGTAATTTCTGATCAGATGTCAATGCTGTTTGGGCGTGATCAAAGCACAGAGTCACTAGGGCCAAAGCGAAAAACTCCGATAGGTCGGAATGCCATTAACCCAGTTTATGTGGCTTGATCTGCAGGTGGCAAACGACCCAGTGCGATTATGGCGGGCGGCTCGCAACCGGCTAACCGTGACCCGACCAACAACTGATTACCGGCGAGTGACTGGTGCCTACGGTATTTATCACCAGCCCTAGATGATATATGAAAAGATCAATCTAAGTACAGACAACTATCATCACACTGCCAGAAAAGTGAAAAATATTGCAGCTTGTTATATTTGTATATGAAAAGGCTGAAAAGTATATCAGGACTTGAAATATAATATTTTGCTGATGAATAAACAAAGAGAGAGAAATACTATACATATATAAATATACTATAAATAAACATAAAATATTGTGTGCATATATAGATATTTAAAAAGTATCAAGAAGTGACCATCATTAACTTGTAATGTGGAAACAATTTTTTTAGCTTTTTAATAGAGTTGCAGTCTATCTACCATATGTCAATTCTTTGGGCCAATCAGCAGTCAGAGTTCAACTTGGAAAAGTTAAATCTTATTTCCTTTAGGAGCAGCTGTATGTCAACTGGAGTTATAACTATTGTTCGAGTTCACATGAACGTCGTGAAAAGTACTTTGCTCTCTCAATGCGTTAATTTTTACATATCTACTTTTTTCCAAGTTTTTTCCTTTAATTTTTGTTGATAAACACATCTATCTGAAGTTCAAATCAAGGTCTATGTGGTGTGCAAAGCAGTCTTCTGATGGTTGTTTCATATAATCTTATGTTTCTTACTAAGGATAAACGCACAATTTTCATATAAGATTGTATTAGTGAGTTAATTTATTCTAGGTATTTTTGTGTCCTTATTAATACTTTAACTATGAAATTAAGATAATTTTAGTTTTGCAAAGTTATTTATTCTTCCAAATTTTAAAGTAGACATTAATGTAGGTCACTTAATCAATTGTAGATTACATTTATACATGAGTATATATTTATATTTATATACATAAGAAGCATTTAATAAATTGCATACATTACCTGTTAAATAAAATTCCTTACCAAAATGTCTTTAAAAGTTTATCCAGTGCCCTTTTTCCAAATGATATACTATTGCATTTCTTATATATTGTCAATATTAAATTTTAATATTTTAACGTTTATTCTAATTTTTCCAGGGGTCAAGTCAAACTCCTTTTTCAAATATAAATGGAAATAATTTGTAACAAAACTTAAATTTTTGCTTCAACCTTAGTCCTAAAAATTTATATAAATTTCAAGATCGTTATAATAACATACATTACATTGCTTTGCAGGTCAACCGGAGGTAATCAGGATTCTTTAAATGATAGGTACATTCTATTTCCATTATTATTTCTTTACTTTCTAATTTGCACATGAAAATGAAAATAAATGTTTCCCAAACAGTAATAGTTTGCATTGTAATAGTTTCAAATACATTGTAAGATGTATAAATTAAAATATAATTTGTTAGCATTTAATCATTTATAAATTAATAGTTATGCAATTACAAAATTTTGAAAAATTTCAAAAATTAATATTTTATTTTATTTTCATAAAAAAATTATTTAATTTAATTCAAATCTTATTTTATTTTTATTTTTACAGGAAATTATTTGTGGGTGGCTTAAGCTGGGAGACTACAGACAGTGAGTATTATTTTACATTTTAAGAATTATAGTCCTTTACAAGATATTTACAAACTATGATGTTACTTACTTAGGACACCTTCAGATGACAAAGTCATATGAGACTAGATTTAATACTGAGTTTTTATATTATAAATTTAGTAGTATAAATAATTAAAGAATTCAATACCTAACATTTTTAAATAAACACATTAATTTACAGAGGAATTAAGGGATCATTTTGGTACATATGGAGACATTGAAAGCATCAATGTCAAAACAGATCCTAATACCGGACGGTCGCGTGGATTTGCCTTCATCGTTTTTGCTAAAGCCGAATCGTTAGATAAGGTAAAATTAATGAAACCAATAGTTACATATTAAAGTAAAACTGATATGATGATAAAATTATCCAGTTCTGCTACTGACTTCATTTGATGTAATTCCAATTGCTGAAAATAAGTTATTAGGATTAACCATGCGAATTCTAAATAATGAGAGTTTTCATGAAGATTATTTATGTTTCAGATCATGGCAGCCGGCGATCATATAATTAATAATAAGAAAGTTGATCCTAAGAAAGCAAAGGCTAGACATGGCAAAGTCTTTGTTGGTGGTCTTTCAACAGAATTGTCAGATGATGATATCAAGCATTTCTTTTCTCAATTTGGAACAGTAAGTATCTTAGTTTTCTTATTTGTCACTATAAATGTTTATGCCCATTAGAAAAAAATACAATGAAATTAAATGTTACAGATTGTTGAGGTAGAAATGCCATTTGACAAGACAAAGAACCAGAGGAAAGGTTTCTGCTTTATTACATTCGAATCTGAACAAGTAGTAAACGAATTGCTGAAAACTCCTAAGCAAACAATTAATGGTAAAGAGGTACGTTTTATACCAATAAATAAAATAATTAATTTTAGAAAAAATGTTATACATATTGACGGTCCTACTAATGCATTTCAATATATTAAATAGGTCGATGTGAAGAAAGCAACACCTAAACCTGATGGTATGGGAGGAATGCGTGGTGGCGCTGGTGGTCGAGGCGGCCGTGGTGGTAGAGGAGGTAGAGGTCGTGGTTTTGGCGGTCAAGGTGGCTGGGGCCAAGGCGGATACGGAGGTGGATATGGCGGCGGTTACGGTCAAGGCGGTTATGGCGGTGGCTATGATGGATACGGAGGAGGCTACGATTATTACGGCGGTGGGTACGGCGGCTATGGTGGTTACGACTACAGTGGATACGGTAATTTTATTGATTATTACTAAAAGAACTTACACGCGCTTATCGCTGTGTAGGATTATATTGAAGAATTTAATTTCTCTTTTTTATAATAATCAATAGCAGATAATTCTCTACTGCTATCGTCCCAATGTATTCGGTAAACAAACGTAATATTAAAATTAGACATTTTTACATTTGTTGTCTTAGCTTCTTTCCTCATGCATTTATTTTTTGTTGTAATTTATATAAATCTATGGTAAAATTTCAGCTCATTAAAATTTTTAAAATTCAATAATGTTACGTATATGTTGAAATAACTGAGATTCTAGACATTCAACAAATCATCCGATATGACAAATATTACTACAGTTTCTTTTTTACCAGAAACTAGAAAGCTGTTTAATTTATAGAATGCAAAATATATTTCCTGTTAAACAAAAAGTTCAGCACAATATTTGTTTTAGAATTGATTAGTATTAACAGCAAATAATTGAGTTTTTGTGAAGTAACTTGATATTGATTAATAATATTAGCAAATATAAGTTTAAAGAAATTAATAAATTCTAGAGTTCATCATAGTATTATTAAAAATGATAGCTTATATTCAAAGTAAATGTTTTAAGCCATATACATATGGGACGAATTTTGAAAATAACAATCAGATGTCGAGAAGGTTTTCAAAATTACCTGACACGAAGTTTTAATTACCCATACCTCCTATAAAATTTTGCTTTATGTAAAATCTTATAGAAAATTTTTATTTATATTACATAAATTTAAATCATTTGCCTCAACATAATATAATACTAACTTAGTATTATATGACTAAATTATATTTTGAAATGATATAAAATTGATGTGATATATTACATTTATGACTAATGTTGAAAATTGAGCGCTGGTTTGCAGGCAGATCAGCGATATCTTGACTTTAAAAATTATTTACATTAAATATATTTTTATTGATTATTTACGAATATTATTGAAAATGTCTATTGAGTGTTGATATTTCTGAATTAAAATTAAATACGAAACTACTTAAGAAAGTAAACCAGCAGCTCAGATACGTAGGAAGTACATTCGGATTATGTTTTTTTTTTACCTCTAAGTATGTATAATACATATTTTCCCTTTTTTTGGCTACAAAAAAAAATTTATTACGCATGAATAAAAAAAGCATAATCCGAAAAGTAAATCCCTACTTCCAGAGGGTTGGCTGTTTTTGAGCTGTGATCAACTAACTTATTGATTTTAACAACTTCCTAAGTTAAACTTTTTAATGCCTTATTAATATTTGACTTATATATACATATATATACACACATACATATGAACCACATTAAACGCAGAAAAGCCAGGATATCATATAATATGTAACAGTGAATGTGTGAAGATGATTAAGAATTACTATAGTTCAATGTGGTATTTTCAAAAAAATTTAATTTCTTTACGTATATTTAATTGGTAAATAGTGTATAAACATTTCAATTAACTTCCTTTTAGTAATTTATCAATAGTTAAAATAATATAAATATTATAATAGATCATTTCACTTAGTAAATGTACATAAGAGTACTAATTTCATACGTTCACTGATTGATGTCTGTGAATCCGTGGAATAAATTAATTTTTTTACATTTCTTATCTTTACTATAAGTTCTGCAGACTCGCTGACTTCAAAACACACGCAGTCACTGTAACATAGTTATATGTGAACTTGAAATGTGTGGAGAACATTAAAGCAAAACTATACAGGATAATGTCGTATGATATGGAATATTATAAACCTCCAATCCTTGCTTTCAAGTCCTGCCACGTTTCCTAATATGCATGCTTTCACATATTTCCACATTTCACATAACCACTTCATTCATGAAAAAACTAACACACTCCTCAACAATAATGAATTATCGATACTTGCAATCATTGTGTTTGATCTATTTTATTAATTACGTTCCATTGTTTTTAGCATGACTTTTAGTTCATTTATGAGAGAAAACGAACAAGATCATTTGAAACGGAGAAACATTTTTTACACTATAAACCAATTTATAAAATTATTTCCTATTGCATACGCCAAATAAGAATAAATGTTGAAAAACACAATAGCAAGTCCACATTGAATTTATATTTATATCTATTTGCGTGTTCGACCCTGCACACACTTTTTTCCTGGGACTGTGGCAAATAATTAAATTATTACACTAAACTTTCTTGTCGTAAAGAAATTTAAGTGCATGCCACTTCGTGTTAACGGTAAATAAAATCAATTGTAATCTTTTTTGATACATGAGTTTATGAACAGCCTCTGCACTTATATTACATGTTAGATGTGCAAACAATGAACCCTTTGGAAGATAAAATTATCTTTTAATATTATTAAGTAGTATTTTTTAAAAAATTCGTATAACATATATATAAATATTAATTTAATATAACATTTAAAGTTATATTTTCGAGAATATTTAATTTTAAAGCTTAAATTTACTAAGATCATACAAATTTACATAATTGTGTTACACACATACTTGTGTACCGGCGATAATTTTTATTGGTATCATATATTATACTATACACAATTGCCGGTCCATGTTAATACTGACCCCATTTGTCTCTTATACCGTGTGTTCCATGAAACGCAGACGGCTATGGCTATGGCGGTGGTAGTTACGATGGTGGCTACAGTGGTGGGCGCGGTGGTGCACGCGGTAAAGGTACGCATTAGCGTTCCTTCTCTATTGTTTTGTATTTTCCCAAACGTGCCCTACTTTGTTAGCAGAAATCCACTTTCTAAGTTCACATTCATTTCATCAATTATTTTTCATCACCATTACTTTACCTCCTATGTTTGTTTATGTTTATCCTTCATCATCATTTCCCTTTATTTTCTCTAAGTATGTGTGTACATGTACGTGTGAGCATATGAAATTGATATTTTATTATTTTTATAGTTACAATACTAATGAGAATAATGAATTTTCAGCAATTATATATTATTAAATACATAAATATTTACTATTGTGTAACATAAATGTAAATACTCCATTCCTGCCACATATTTTTAGAAATAGCTTTTTTTCTATTTTTCAATATTTATAATATATTCACTTGTCTTATTTTCTTTAACAGCTTTTAAAAGATAATGTTTAAAGAAATATTATCTTACACTTTCATATATAGTTTATTGTACAAGTATACTTATTTAAGTATAGTTTAAATTATAAATTCATGAAGAAGTATTTATCATTTTATTGAATAGAAATTAATTAAATAGGAAAAATTTATTGTAAATTAAAATTCCTGGTTTACACATATATTAAGAACAAACTAGGAAAGACATTGATATATCATAGTTCTAAAAAGAAAGAAAATGTGTTAATATATATGTAGTCCATACTTTATTTGAATTAACACAAACTATGTAATTGTAATATACAAGAAATTTTATTTAGAAAATCGTACAATTTCATAAATTCATAAATCTTAATGTGCGAATACTAAAATATTTTGGAATTAGTAATAAAATTTTGGTTAAAGAAAGTGTTGAGAGACTAGGTTTCTCTCTATATATATTGAGATAGTTTCATAATTTTTAAGAGTATATATAATTTATCATTCTGAGTAATCGATATATATTTCTAATATACTAATAAGATTTTCCAAGTGATTGTGTCATCGTTTCGAATTACTCATAATCTAAAATGTCATTACACCATTCGTATATATGTATGTGTGTGTGAAATTTGTATATCTGAAAGATATATGTAAGATATATAGAAGATATATTTTTGATAATAAGTGAAATATATATCTTACATATAAAAGCATGTCATATCTCATGCGTACAATATGGTGCATACTAAAGTTCAAAGAAAAATGAATAATTGAAATTTTTCGTGCTGGTATTAAATCCATTTTCATCTTTATTTCATTTTTCATGTCCTTAACCTTAAACATTTCTGGTTATTTGATAAAAACAACAAATTGTTATTATGATGTTAATGATATATCTATAAATTATATTTTGGTAATAGTATATAAGAACTATTAATATAAGTATAAAGTAAAATCTTAGTGAAGTAATTGTAAATTATTTAAGTAATTTGAAATTTGTTTAAGTATGTACACAGTATCGCAATATGGAAATTTCAGTATTTCAGCATATGCAGATCCCAGAAATGTGTAAGGAGAAAAGGAGAGTATGAATCAGAACGCAGCCTTGCAGCTTACTACCTTAGCCTGTAGCCTCTATGTAGATTCTTCGTAGTTTTATATCCATTACGTTAGTCTTTATCTTTATATATTGTTTCGTACTTTATTCTGTTATTAATAGAAGTGTGCGTGCGGTAATTTCTACAAATGAACCGTTTTGTGATCAATAATTTGTAATTTCTTCAAAAAACGGCGGGAGGAAGAAAGCGGGGATATATATCCAAGTTGCTGGACTAACGTACATCGTGGATATTGTTTCAGGAGGCTCAGGCTACGGCGGAAAGCAGAGGGGAGGTGGTCGTCAGAACCAAAGGCACCAACCCTATTAATGGAAATCATTCATTGCGACCGCAATGCAATTCGCATTGTAACCGCTGGTGAGTCATCATAGCTTCCTGACATCTATAAGTTCAGTCTCAACAACCTTTCTCTTCCTTTTCCAATGTCATTTATGTTTAATGTTACCAAAATGGTTTCATGTGGTTACATAGTAAAAATATTTAAAAAGATGTAATATAAATATTATGCACAAACAATACAATGCAATACATTTGAATATTTATTCTTCTTTTCAGGTTTCCTGTCCATCCACAAATCTCATAACTCGTTAAATCATCATTCCATTAAACCACGCCACTTTCAGCAAGATTTTCAACAACGCAGACTACTGCCGCAAAATAAAATGAATCATCAGGAATCACGACAAAAACTGTAATAGCTTCACGTTTTGCGTCTAGCAATACATCTGTATTATCAAGACAACAAAAGCAAACATATATACATATATATATTATATATATATACATATAGGTACACAATGCTTTCTTCCATCTCTCGTTTACCCTTTTGTACAAAGTGAAAAATACTTCATATTTCACATTGGTCCTCTACTCATTTCATCTTATTTATCATTAATTTTTTTTACCGTTAGTGTACGTTACGTTGTTCAGCGTAAGGCAATGTCACGTTTGCAAACTATTAATATTCTGTTAATACAAATATGGAATGATATGAATGGCGTAATAATTATTCCAAACGTACAGACGAGATGCCTTACAATGAAATATTGTAACGTAATATTTTTGTGCAAATGGGAAAGCAAAAGATGATAGGAAATAATTTAAATACAGATATATTAGGAAGAATCAAGTTTCTCATTCATCGCTTGGGACTACTGAGAAATAAAGTACCTACGTCCCTATTTTTAACAATAAGATTATTATAATTTGTTTATAAACTAAACTTAATAAGAAGAAAAGCATTATAGAAAAGTAAGCAGGCAATGTACTTTTTACACGGCTATGATAAGACAAAAATGAAAAGTACCGAATTGTTTATAATGATTGTGTGAGGTATGAAATGAGGTAAAAAGATTATTGCTTCCTTATTGGTAAGAAAAATAGGATAAAATAAATTGATTTTGTGTACATAATATATACCGCGTATGTTTGTATTTGTGTTAACCGATCCTAATAATTTAATTTTTGGAAAACAGTATGTACACAATTCTTCTTTAAAATATAGTGATAAACATCTATACATTAGATTTAAATAAGACTGACACAAAGATTTAGTGAATTTGTATTACAAACAATATTTTGCTGATTCTACCACAGTACGTGCATCGAGCTCTAGATATTCTTTCAGTTTTTACTCTACACTCAAGAACAACACATACATTATATTTATATACCGATAGTTTCATTCTAGGCAAAAAACATCGTAATAAGATTTTTAAACTAAAAGAAAATACTGTATTTTTCTCAAATTCAACACTGTTCTATGTCACAAAAGTATTACATTAAAAAAAATTAGACAAAAAAATAATGTTGCCTTTTTTTAATTTCACAGTTAAAGCGAAATGTACAAAACGGAATCTTAACAATATTAAACATTTTAAGCAAATAGAATTGTATAAAATCCTATTGTCTGACATTATACTATAGGAAATAAGCTATATTTAAACTAAATTTTTCACTAATTAAAAGAGTATACATTTTAAGTTATTAAATTTTATATATAGTTTTCCATGTATCATATTCAGTAAAAATTTTTTCTTACTAATTTGTATTAAAATTGTAAAAAAGAATTTCTATCTTGATGTATATATAAAATGGGGAATTTGATACTTTCGTTCTATGTTGCGAAATATTTTGGTTGTTAAGACAAATCAAAGAATTTTTTAACAACTTTCATGTCAGGTAAAATTTTATAAAATTTAATTGGAACTACAAATATACATAAAATCATATGAAATTTATTTGTAGAAAGGCATGAAGAATTAGATTAAATGTAATATCGCATAGATGTTCATCATAGTTTTTCACAGAACAATCTAAATTTCTTTTATTTATTTATAAAAATTCTTTGGTATATAAATTTTATGAAAGCTTTTCATTTGTGTACTTTATATAATTAAATATATTGTGTATTCTAGTGCTTTGTTTTATTACTACTAAACCTTAAAAATTAACAATTATTTTATTTCGAACGTTAAAAAATATAGTACAACAAAATTATTAAAAGCATGAATTTAAAAACTGTGTCTCGTAAATATTGGTAACTGTGGTTTTGATAAAGTTTGATGTAGGTATTACCAAGTGTTACATGTTGTGTGTATACATATGTGTATATGTATATAAAGTATTTCACACTTGTACCACATTTAAGAGAACGTCTCTTATATCATTGTTTCTGATTTAATAGTATTGCAGTAAAAATAATTATCAAATAATTTAGTTCTAACAATGTACTTGATTGATTAGCGATTCCCAATTATTTGTATTGTAGTACTGAGATCGCATTTATTTATCATTGTCAATTATTAATCATATTTATAGAATATCAGAGTTATATGATATGGGTAAAAGCTACAATATACTATATATTTATCACATTATAAAAAGTATAATCGGTTAATAGTTATTCTTTGGCGATCTTCCATAGGTTATAATTTTTAAATGTTTTATCTGCAGTGAACGTACAATAAAGTGTAACTACATTTGTCAATATCTAAAAATAATTACAATAGTATTTCCAGCCGTTCTATCGTAGCATTACAATAGCATTAAACATATGTACTGTAATAGAAAAAATTACATACTATGTCATGAATCTAGGAATTAAAAGGACGGAATACAAATCTATTGGGCTTAAGTTTGTGTCTGGAAGGGGGTAACGAGATACTGCGCATGTGGTGGTGAACGATCGGTGATTGGTCGATAACAGATGAATTTCGTTATTGTGTTGTTAGGAACATAAACGAAGACGTATGTATAATATTAATGCAAAAATATGTATTGAAACAAAAATATATGTAATGCAAATTTGTAAAAATTCTATATAAACGAATTTATATATATGTTCTTTGCTATTGTATCGCCCTTCTTTACTACTCTATTTTGACATAATTTTAATTTATATTTCTATATAATTGTATTCAGGATATTTCACAATCCTAACTGGAGTTACCAAGTGATTAGCATTTACCACGTCTTTAGCAATTTCGTATTTCAATTAATTTTTAGAAACAAATTGTACATATAAAATTTCTTTTACAGTTTTAATTTCAAACCTGTTTTATTTGTATACATCTCTTTTCTTTACATCACTGATTTTTCTACTGCCAGCAGAATTAGTATTAATCTCCTATTTCAAATAAAAACAATAAAAAAAATATATCATATCTGCCATTTATTTATTAATGTACAGTTTCTAGTATGCCATTGTCCTTTTGCGAATAACATACAGAGCTTGTCTAATAAGCAGTTTAACTTACTATACATGTTTGGAGCAAGACGTTGAATAAATAAGATATCTTTTTTATGATATGTTTGTGCTTGAAGAAAACTGAGTACTACATGCAAAATGTTACATTCTGAAAGAGAAGAGTTTGTCCAGATTACAAAGTCATACTCTACAAATGTCAGAAGATAGAGAAATGGAAACAGTTGCTGATGAATCCTAAAACATGTACATTTAAAGTATATTTAGCAATAAATAATATAAGTCATTTAAGATTTGTTAAAATAATGTCTCCTGGATCAACAGAAAATTAAGCTTGCATCAAGAAAGATATTAATCTTTTAGATGATCTAGTCTGTAATAGAACACTTACAATATGATTTATCTGCATGTATATATACATAGTTTTGTATTATGTCTCTATAATTCTATGTAATTATTTATTGTCAAATAATATGTTTCCAATAATAACTAAATAAAAGTGATAAAGTAGATTTTCAAGAAAAAAAGACAAAAGTGATATTTTAATGAATTTTATTATGAAACATTTTCTTATACCCATCTTTCATATGTGTGTATATTGATTTCTTATTTATCTGTAATATGTGAATGAAAGAACATTTTCATATTTGTTATAAAGAAAACATATGTACAAAAATTAATTAATTTACATTTAACACACTAAATATATAGTTTGATGCTCTATCATCAGATGGCAGTAGAAGATGACTGTATTTATTTATCATACATACATTGTAGGTAAAAGAAATAGTAACAATTTAAAACAATAAATTATAAGACTTATAAACTATATTATTATTAATATAATCATTTTATTCGTAATTTTAGCATATTTTCAATATAGAAAATAAACCTGTCATTTAATTGTATTGTTCTTGTCTATTCAAAATAACTTATACTTCGTAATGAACTATAATTCTAAAGTAAGTCATTTAATAAATCATCCAATAACGTATAAGTTACAGTAGAACGAAGCGTATTATTGGACCAATAGCACGTTTATTTGTCTACTGAATTTTTCTATTTAATCTAAATTGTAATTGGCTGTTTTCATAGCAGAACTGAAATAACCAATCAGCGACGTAGTACACGCAAGGAAATGCCCTTCTGGAATTTGTTCGATTGATGATGTAGTTCCTGTAAAACCCGCACAGCACGAGTAAGGTCTTGTCTTCTGTAAGAGAGTCGTTTATCTTTATACGACCGGTACTTCTGTGCAGGTTCCGCTGCATGTGCTGACATCAAGGTGCTTGGAGGACTCATACATTGAACTGTTTTTATAATTAACATTATTGTGAACTGTTGTTGCTCGTAGAAACTTTCTGTTTTCGTCGCAGCATCTCGTTTTGCCGGGAAAAGCAGTGAATTGTGTCACACATAAGTGGTTCCATTGGGTGAGTGTATAATAACGCCATAAGATCGGCTTTGCCGATGTTCTTTCATCCGACTTCTCACAGAGAAGTCCTCGGAACGAACCAGGAAGGCAAGCATGATACGAGACTGTGAAAAGTGTTAATGAATTAACGATATTTGTTGCTCGTAAATTATTGTTCAAATTATTGAACGTTTTGATACTCATGTTTTATGTTACTTATCGAAACATTTTGCTAAAATTTTATATTGAGAGTTTAGCGTTACCATTTCTTAGATCAAGAAAAATCGCCATGCTTGCTCATGCAACCGGGCGGCCCCCTTGCCCTCGACCTCGCACTTCGCGCAGCACACGAGTTGAGAGATGATCTACAGTTTTTTGTTTTTAAGCAACTGCTTTGCAACAAAGATTCCTGTTATTTTTGTATTTACGCGAGCACATGTTCTATCAAGGCTAGACTGTACGCACGCCTGATTTAATGTACAAATTATTGAAATTACATGTTTTAACACTCATATATTTATGTTTTAGGATTATTGTATCAATCTTTATAAAAATACTATAGGTTCGATTGATGAATCAGTTATTTCAGAAAAAATATTTTATTTATGACCATTCTTAATCCAAGCACATTGCTCTTATGTGATATCCATAGATAGCCACTTTGATTGATGTGCATATTTACAATTTTTATTTCATTATATTGTATATTCGTTTCCAATATTTAATTCCTATGTTTATTTTATGTTTATATATAAATGTGATAAGTTATTTAATATGTAAACTTTAATGTAGTTTTAAGTATATTGTGTACTTTTTACAATACATACTTGATTGATTCAACCTGTTTTTTTTTTTAACTATACATATATTTATATATTATTATGCTTATATTGTGACAAAAAATAGATAGATATAATTTATGTACACAAACAGTATAATACATCTATAAACATTACAGGTATGTTTCTTTTGTTACAGGCATCTAAGCTTCCAATTTTCATAATTACCACGTAAAATTTCTGTTGCTATTTAAGCAAAGTATTATTTCAGACGTTAGGGATAAGAAAATGGTCATGGAGGCATCCCCTTCTCCGCAGAATGTCGGTCGTGAGTTTGTCCGACAATATTATACTTTACTTAATCAAGCTCCTGCACATCTTCATAGGTAATTGAAAGAAAGAGAGAAGAAATACCTCTTTATATGTAAAAAAAAATGTTGAAAGAGCTACAGTGAAAAATTAAAACATTTCTATATTATTTTTGATATTATTGCAGATTTTATAATCAACATTCATCCTTCGTGCATGGAGGATTAGATTCCAATCGAGAATCGACTCCTGCAATTGGTCAAAAGCAAATACATCAAAAAATTCAGCAACTAAATTTCCGAGACTGTCATGCCAAAATAAGCCAAGTTGATTCACAGCTCACTCTTGAAAATGGTGTTGTCGTGCAAGTAAGTGATACTATTAACAGAGGTTATAAAAAATCTTTTTATATCCATTTAAGGTATTAATTTGTACCTAATACTAAAAATTATAAGTGTAATACATACTAAATTTATTTGTATTAATTGAATTATATATGAATTATAGGTATCAGGAGAACTATCTAATGCTGGACAACCAATGCGTCGTTTTACACAAACATTTGTGTTAGCCATACAAGCACCAAAAACATATTATGTACATAATGATATATTTCGTTACCAAGATTTGATCTTTCCTGATGAAGAAGAAACAGATGTGGGTGGTGTAGAAGGAGGTGTAGGTGAGCCGGGCGAGAGGGAAGGGGAGGAGGGAGTGCGTTCTGAACCAGAGGAAGATGAACATCAAAATCGTGGACAGCAGCTTTCAACACCAGCTACATCTACTGAACCTCAAGTACAACCTCCGCTTATTCCCGCACAACAACCCGTGCTTCAACAACAACAACAAATATACTATGCACCACCGCCGCAACAGACTCATGTTAGTTTTATCCTTAAAAATAAAATTATTTAAATAATATTATGTACTATATTGTGCATTATATATGTTATTTCAGGTACATCCTGTAATGCAACAGGTATTAAATGGTTCGGTTCATGAAGAAGCACCATTAATTAATCAACAACCACCACCACAACAACAACAACAACAACAACAGCAGCAGCAGCAGCAACAACCACCTCCACCACCAGCACAGCAGCACCAATATATAACAGAACCTACGTCACAAACACAATTTGTACAAGAAACGGAGCTGGATCCTGCAGCCGAACAACAACAACAACAACAACAAACAGAAAGTGAGCCTCAAGCTCAATCAAATGAGAGTCGTGAACAACCTGAGGCTGAAACGTTTACCGCTTCTGTACAAGAATCCGAACCAGAACAGGTGGCAAATACAAGTGTGACTAGTAGCGGGCCGAAAACATACGCTAATCTTGTGAAATCATTCCCCAGTACTACTGGCGCTACTAGTCCTCAAGCTCCCAAATTGTCTATGTCACCGGTATGTATTTTACAATTGTAATAGTTATTTTTAACGATTAAGATTTTTCTTATTGTGTAATTTATACAAATCAGATGTCGACAAAGTATAGATATAAACTACTTTGTAACATCTGTTCTCAGCCCCCAATGACGAACTTGCGTTTAGACGATAGATCGCCACTACATCCAACTAGTAGTGGACCTGCATTGTCTATAACAACTAGCGTTTCTACGCCTCAACAACAGACTCATAGAGTTAGTAACCAGCAGCCACAACAGCAACAACATCAGCAACAGCGAGCTCCGAGAGGAGGAGCAGTACAACGAGGTAAATGTAGTTCATATTAGCATTGTTAAAAGATATTTATTTTCTACGTGCTATTTATATTAGTCACACACGTTACTAGTATTGTAAAATAAGTAATGAATCCTTTAGATGGCGATCGTCGTGGTACAAGACAAAGTCAATATAGTGATGCCCACCAACTATTCCTTGGGAATTTACCGCACAATGCATCAGAAGATGATTTACGTCAAGTGTTTGAATCTTATGGTAGGGTAGTAGAGTTGCGTATACACAGTAAATCAAATGATAGATGCAAGGGGCCGCAAGGAAATAACACGGGAAAAGTGCCTAATTATGGATTCATCACTTTCGAAGATCAACAAGTCGTTAGCAAAGTGTTACAGAATTTGGTTAGTTTCTATACATAGATATAACGTATACAAGATATAACGTACAAAAGGATTAATTTTTTATCGTTAATTTTAGCCGATTTATTATCCTGCTGAAAATGGACAAAAGCTAAATGTGGAAGAAAAGAAGGTTAAGCCGAGAACGATGGAAGGTAGCGGTGGTCGATTGAATTCTAATGATGGCAATATGAGAGCAATGGGAGGACAACAGCAACAACAGCAACAGCAACGAGGCCCAGGTATGCACACGCATGTGATGTTTTTTATAATTACATTTAAAGGATGTAAAAATGCATATATAAATTAGATAATTAAATGTTAAAGTAAAGAATAATAGCTCCATAATACCTTTTAAGATCCACGGAAAATATATTAAACGCTACGATAATTGTATTGCAGTTAAAAAATGGTTACAAGGTACCATGTCATATTTTTTTGTTTTATAGGAGGACCTGGAGGTATGATGAGAGGTGGCCAACATGGTACGAGAGGTGGACGTGGAGGATTTTCACGAGGTGGTGATGGTGGAAGGGGAGGTGGTGGTATGCGGCAGTCTGGTAATCCCAACAATCTAAGTTATCAAAATCGCCGCTAATACTTCAAGCAACGTTGAAGGGGCACTCCCCAGTTTCTTTCTTCTTGAACAAGTCATCGGTATATAATTACCATCCTCATTTTTGAACACAAAATCCAGGACTATCTCGTATGCCACACAACGTGATTAAAGGCGCTATTCTTTTACGCTTAAACATCGCTTGCACCGTTTGTCAAGCAACAACTATAGATGACGTAGCTCAAACTGTATGGAATACGAACTCGAGTAGGATAATCGGATTATCGCATTTAAGCTAAGTTTATCGTATTCGTGGATAAGGAGTAATAATTTAGTAAAATAATTCATTAAACGTTCAACTTAGTTCGTTGAATATTTGATGAAATAAATACTACGAGTTCGTCCTTCATACATCGACGTCAGGCAATTTACAAGACTTTACGATGAAAACAGAACTGCATCCATTTGCATATGTACGTATAACAGAGCGACGCGTGATATCCTCTCCAGAAATATGGGTGTATTTTGTCTCCTGATACGTAGCCCACGTTTCTTAGAAGCCAACATCCAAGAAACAAAATTGTTGCCAATTTTTGTGATAGAGTGACAGAAGAAAACTCGAACCAAGTTCTTTCGTGTTCTTCGTAGCACGTGTGCGATATATAAAAGCAAGTGACAGTGTTAGAAGTATACATCATACAGATCATACACACATGCAGATACATGTCGAACTAGCATTCGGTAACGTACCTTTTGTTTTCCTTTGGATGAATATCATGAAAGTTATACGTCGCTCTTTTAGTTTTCTTCGTTTGCCAATCGCATTAAGGAGACATAAGCGGTGCGAATTCCGCTGTCGTATAAATAAGTCACGAGCCAAACTAAACGAAATTAAAACGAGAGGATACGAATCATTTTAACTATGGAATATCACCATGCACTTCATATGCTCTCGAGTTAATTTACTTAACTGCCGATGTAACGTTCCATCTATATGTAGAAAGTCGGCAATAATGTTTATAGGTGTAGTTGGTCGGTGTTGGTTAACGAGTAGAGAACTGCGGCTGTTCTGTGGTCGCATACAAAAAGACACAGTCGATTTTTTCACAAAACATGGCCAACTATCAATCGACCGGTATCGGTTGATAGTGGCGCAGTACCTTTAGACTGCAGCTGGTCTCGCCGTTTCCTAATTCATCCGCGTATCGCTTATGCTCTATTTTGTTCCAACCTGCTAATTTTTTGTTCAATTTCCTTTTTCTATTTCTCGCGTATCTTTTCGTATTAGCCTTTTGTCTTTTCTTCTTATGTTCATCTTCGTCTCTTTCTTATTTTTCCTTTACTCTTTTTATCGGTCTTTTGTTTCTTGTCTTCTTCCATACAAAGTCATACAAAGAGGGCAATGCTATTTCAAAATTATAATTTCATAGTTGATACAACAAACTAATTGAGAATTGTCTAACATCTGTTAGTTTGATAGTCTCTGGTGATCGCAGAACTCGCAGTGCGCTGCTAAAACAAAGAGACCTAGTACCGTTATAACAACACAAAATTTTAGCTTAACTTTGTGCAAAACCTCGTAAGATTAACAATGTATATTGATGAAAGAATATTCCCCTGCTTACTAACGTAATTAGCGTTATTCTTGTAATTATTATACATACATAAATAGAAATTTTTCAAAGTTCGATCAAGAGTGATAAATGTTCGTACGAAGATTTTATATACTTCTTTAACCTGGCTCTTTTCTTCGATAATTAGATAATCCATATCAATAATTAGATCGAAAAGTAGGCATATGAATATTCATTTTCGAAGATTTTGTCAGTTCTCTGGCGCTAAGGCACACTTTTAAATGTTTTTCAATCTACACGTTATCTTACGAACGAATAGTTTTACCAGCATGAAGTAATAACAGCGATTTAGCGAAATTAGATGGTCGATCTAACTTATCCTTTATATGGAGAAGATAAATTCAGCACGTGCACTTATTCTATATCACCGGATGGAATTGAGGAATATTTTGATTCCTGTATCTTCATAAGTACCCTAATGTGTAGATAGTATTTTCCTATCTGTATTTTCGACACGTGTCCGTATAAAGGTGCTAGGGCAGATAAAACAGAGGAGAGAAAGAGAGCGAGAGGATGAGAGAGAGAGAGAGAGAGAGAGAGAGAGAGAACTAGAGCGAACGAGAGAGAATTGTGTTTATTAGAAAAAAAAAAAAAAAAAGCATCAGAAATATTTTCGAATTTCTAGAAACAGTTTGCAAGATGAGTCCTGCGATTATTAGAGACAGGGCAATATATTTTTTCTGGCCTATTCGTCACGTGTGTCTTTTTTTTTCCTTTTTTCAAACCAGGAGATATTGTTCTTTTGTTTCTGTAAATTGTGATCGTGTTAAAAATCATCGGATAATCAGAAGAAAATTATCAAGCCAACATTGAAACAATATAGAAGAATCGTAAGTGCAAAGTAAAAAGTAATACAATACACTACCATCGTGGTGAAACAGTGGTAGCGCATATAGTAATTTATGTGCCATCTCGTACGTATACACCTCGCCCTAACCCAAGTGCACAGATGAAAATACAGGAGACGAACAGAAATTAAACTGTTTTTTAATAGTGCTGAGAAATACAGAGGTGGTAACAATATGTTGATGGTGATAAATTAACTGAATGTTGAAATTTGCCAGAAATTACAAAGTGCACGGCGACTAAACCACAAAATGCTACAATATTAAGGCTGAAAACATGTGAGAAGTAATTATTTACTTTCTTATTGATCCATTAAATTGTTACGTAGTCTACATTAAACATCCGCAATAGTTTGTAATCGAATGCGTTACAATTGCTATGCCCGAGATATAGCAGAATCATCGGCGATCGACGTTCATTCTACTATTTCTACAAATTTTCTTATAATGTATATGCAATCTTAGTTAAGTATAGCTTTATACGGTGGAATGATTTTTCCGTAACAAAATTCGATGTTTGCAAAACGTTGCTTTTGTATTATATCACGATGATGCTGCTTTGTCTTGGTCATGGATAAAGAGGTAATTTCGCGTAATCAGTTGGCTGTATTGTTCGTTACGTCGATAAATTAGAATATTTGCGAAGCATGCTCGTAATTGTCCAGTCATCCGTAAAAGAATTTTACCATTAAAAAGGATCATTGTAAAATAGCGAATTGCTTGTTTCATTTGAAGTACCGATATGCCTTTTATATCTGCGTATGATGATATTTTCAATTGTACAAATAATAATATATAAAATTTTATATGTCCAAACAATCACGCTACTAACTCTATGCATCGAATAAGTTGATTAATTTATTCCTTCTTAAATCATAGAGTTAAAATATAATAACGAATTTTTATGGCTAGGTATTTTAACGAGCTTCTTCTCCAGCCTCGACGAGTAGAATATAACGCTTTGATCTTTCCTCTTATTTCAATTTTCAATATGTATATACAGTCTTTAGGTAAGTTCATTTGTACCGTTCAGTATATATATATATATATATATACATCAGTGTGCATCTCACGTATAAACGCATTGAAAACAAAGTGTTCAGAGGCCACGTGCGCGCGAGATCACCTCTTTATACTTGAACGAAAGCTCTGCAAATTTTTAGTGTGAATGTTTTCGTTTTTAAGTGATTATTAATAATAATAATAATAATAATAATAATTAATAAAAAAGATAAATATAATGAACGAAGAAAGGAATATGAAGAAACACAAATAATTATAACAATATAATAATTAGAGGATGGCGAATAAGTTGTGAATTTTTGTAGTATACATTTTTATTTCGGTCTATTAGGCCAGTTTGTGTGTACAACCATGGTCAACGTTACTACGACAAAAGGAAAGAAAAATGTTAAAGGAAAATGAAAAAAAAAACAAACATCAAATATATTGTAACTTTTTGCATTTAGTATAATATACCTACCTTACTACCAACTCCTGTTAGTATCGCTTTATTTATCGGAATATTTCACCATTTCTTTATCAACAAAATGTTCGAGCTGCACGCTTCAAGAACCGATTATCTGCGGTAATAACGTTTAATAAATGTTATTATTTGCAATCGTTTACGATGGTACATTAATTTATTTAAGTAAATTCCGTATATTTGTTTGAACGTTGTTTATCCTCTTAATACTCAATCTCCATCAGTAACATTCGACTGCTTATTGACTTTTTCTCAATGAAAAACGCAACAATCGGATCTAAAAGGGAACTATTTCGGCCTTTTCGTTTGCGGCGATACATCGGGGGACTTGCTCGAATGTAAATAACGAGGCAAACACGAACATTTCTGGAACAACTGGAACAAACGCGTTACGATTAAAAGAAGAATATTTCATGTTCTTTTCAAAAATCAAATATTTTCTCGTCTAATTTTATCTCCGAAGCACGTTGAATTATTTGATCTTTCCCTGTCGTAATTACTTCAAGTAAAAATTATATCTTCATTGAAATCGGAATTCGTACAAGATGTCTCGTTTCGTGCAAACAAATAAATATCTTTCCGAAAATCCCACTACACGTTTTAATATATGTCGTGATATATATGTAAGTTTTACTACTTCAATTAAAAGGTTAAATCGATTTACTCTCGTTCTTATATGAACATTAGATAAAGTAGACGTTTATTTGCGATCGTTTGATAGAGTTCCTCATGACCTGATTACTCGAACATCAAACAGCCACGTAACGTAGTGCGAAGTATAAAAATATACACACGTAAAAATTAGCGGACAAGCAGTTTCGTTTTATTGAAACTGCTGTAAAAACATCGCGACGATCCGACGAGGTATACTCGGCAAATTGATTTTACTTTTTAATTGCACGTAGGCGGATGAACACTAATTCTATGTACACAGATACAGAATATCGAGCAAGGCGTTACACTTTCTATGGATATTTCAAATTACAGCGGTTTTACGCCACACGCTAAATATTTTGCATTATAAAAAATTCACCGAATTATGATGGTAGATTTCGCGATGGTAGATTTTAAACAAGTTCAATGCGCGTGGTTACGTACACACGATTCGGCATGACGTTCATTGCAAAGTCTTTTTCTACTCTCTTTAGAAAATTCATATTGTTAGACGGATATCTCGAAATTATGACTAACATGCTATTTTAGGAGAAGTTATTTGACGAGCTATTTTATGATATAATCGGTAAGAGATAAAAACGAGCATAGTCGATATCGGAAGTTTTGGTCATTGTGAAAGTGCATGCGTTAATGCCGGAGGACACTTGCTCGTGCCATTAAGCTTATTCCGTTGACGTTTCGTTAAATCGTCGCAATTTCTAATTCTTTCGACACGGTTGAGCGACTCTATGATTATTTTATAATCTTTGCGATAGTCACTTGAATCGAGACAAATTTTTGCGGGCAATTAGAGCGCATCTACCGCTTAAATCCCTGCTTAACGTAACTGACACGATGCGATTTAGGTAATTCCACGTATGTGTATGTCACAGAACAAACATGTGAGTAGAACAAATAAGTGCGAAATACTCCTCACGGTCATACGAGTGACGAGTATGGTCGCTCAGAAAAGTAACTTTCACGTACGCTTTTAGATTGATTAAAAATTTCATTATTATAGTCGTAATAGTCGCCACCTGCTAACGATACGTTTCGAAGAGTTTCGTGCAGTACGTTCGCAACTGTATCGATATAGTAATAAAAATTTTCTTATAAATAAGCGTTGGAATACCTTCGCGAGTCACTGAACAAAACGTTAACAAGATGTTCACCGCAAATATGATGCGATCACGAACGAAAGTGTTGGCACACTCCTTAGAACCGAACAATTTTTTTAAGGTTAGACCATACGACTTTTTTGACGAGTTGGGAAGAATCTCGTAATAAACGAGATGACGCGAGAAAAATTTTTTGAAAAGATTGCAGGCGGTCAGAATCGCGGGGAAAATAGTAACAGTCACTTCTTACAAGTTTCTTATCTGAGACTGTAACGAAGGTTTAAAAACTGAGATAAGTACGCTTTGTAGATCTATGTTAGTTATATATATACTGACGATTTTATCGAAACCGGTCAACGTTGCTACGAGCTACAGACGGATAAAAACGATTAAAATTGCTGTTTCCTAAGATTTTCGGCCTATAACTAATAAATCCATATTCTTGTTCATTCTTCGACGCCTTTTGGTCGTTTCTGCATCGACCGATTTCGATGAAATTTTCAGCATACGTACAGCTGGCATAACTTTTCAAAATGTGTTGTTTAAATTGTGCTTACAAATCCAAATAAAGATGCGTAGAAAGCTACAACTTTCCTAAAATCTTTCTTACCCGTCACCTGGTAAACTAGTTAGTCCCAACTTTTCAAAAGAAAACAAAATTCAGCTACTTTGGTCGAATTTAAAAAAGCTTTTCTATCTTAGAGAGTGTGCCAATACCTTAGTTCGTGACTATGTAACTAACAAAAAATTGGTGTACGAAGTAAGCAGCCACCTTAAACATGTAATAATTGTCAAACGTAATCCCACCGAGTATCGAAGCTTATCGCCGTAATTGGATAATTAAATATTTAAATATTTGCTCGGTTTCTGCAAAATACATACTTTCACGTACAAAAGTCTCCCTAAATAGCTTTCATCTACTGCATCTATTTCCGAATTAGTTTCGAAATCTACCGACTTAATCGTGACAGCTTCGCCTCGCTACGATGTTAATAAAGCAAATAAAAAATAAAGCAAACGCGTGACGCATCCGTATCGGACGTAAAGAGTTTCTACAGGGATCGGAATATTTTTACGAGCCGCCGTATACTGCTACATACAGGCTCGATGGAACCGAGCAGAACTTGAATCGAACGTTATCCGGTTGAAGATTATTCGAAAAAGAAACTTCGAGGCCTGCCGGTTACGTATGTACGGGACATTACGTTGCGTAATTGTTCGGGTAGGAGGGACTCGGTTCCACAGCGAGAAGAGGAACGAGAAACGGTGCATATGGCAGAAAGATCAAACGGGGGTGTCGGAAGAAAGAAAAACGATGAGGTCATCTCTGGTTGTTTGGCGTGAGTCCGCGAGCTCGGATAGTCTCTGCTGGTCGTTCCTCCGCGCACTGCCCGCAGTCAGTACCGGTCCAGCGACCGATTTGGAGGGCTCTTTTGAACGTTCCCGAAAACGGCCGCAGAAAGGACAGAGAGGTAACGCCGGCAACAAGGGAAAGGAACGATACGAGGTAAATAACATGTCCGTACTATAGCGCGGACAGGTGTGCGCTTGCTGCGACCGCTTTACGGTTTGCGAGCACATGTACGCGAATCCGTCGCGATTACACGCCCCTTTTTAAAATAACTTGCGCTCGATTGCTGCTCGATAACAGATGTGAAATTTTACCTTGTCGATTTTCGCGAATTATCGCAAGTGATACTCAAGCCGCAGGAATTCCGTTGCAACTTTGTCGCGCTTTATCGATCGTTTTGTCTATAAACTATGGTCGTTAATCTATGAAAGTTGAAGATGTATTTGTAAAAATAAATATTTAGCGCTCCTTTGGATTTATAGAGGAAAGAGCCTTCGCAATTTCGTTCTTCCAATTCTTTTCGGATTATTAATGCGAGAAATACTCGAGGCGTGGTTAGGTAATTCTATTTGATTTTGGTGTTCGTAATTAACGGTGAAACAATTCTATTCAATTCAATTTGATTTTGAGGTAATCGCGTATAACGTCGAAGAGATATTAATAGAAATAATCGTAAAATCAATATTAACTGAACGTGTACATAATATTATTTAAATGGAAGCTATCTTTGGGAGTTGTTGTAGACAAAAGAGTATATAATACGAATTGACGACGAATTAAAAGTATATAAGAGATCTTGGTAATTTGATCACATTACGTTATGATGTTTTCTAACATCAATTGATTACGTTATACTATTAAGAAAAAGAAGAGCTAATCTAAGTTGATACAACTATCGCAAACGAATAAATACATTTGCATTTTGGTGTGCTATACATAGATGATCTGTAGTTTCTTATAGTGGTGATAACAGTTCTCTTCGATACTTCAAACATCTTCGAATGATGAATTTCACTCGTTTAATAAAATATCAAGATATAATATAATATTTCACGATACGTATACAAATACGAAATATATGTATATATTTATGAATACATGTAAATATATATGAAATAAAATATAATTAAGTTGATCAAAAAATTAACGATTAGTTCTGCTACGTTATATGCAATAGATGCAACAATTATTGCAACAGATATATCCGAATTTCGAAATAATACAAAATATGAAAAATATACACTCTCTATCATACGTTATATGCTGAGATCGTAGGTTTGGTATCTCGATATGCGATATATCCGATCAGACATTAACCGCTCTACCAGTGAAATTTAATTCTTCCCATTAAATTCTTGCTTCAAAATTATAGAAACGTAAATTCGCGTTTTACTTTGCACTCTACATTTTATATTACATAATATTAAAATACGCATATTCGAAACGAGAAATTAGGAAGGGGATACTCAATTGGCGGGAAAGTTGTAAAAATTCTGTGATCCGATTTAAACAACGAATAAAACGTTTTAAGAATTACGCTTTCTTATTTTATTAAAACAACGTTATTTTACGTATGTATCAACTTCCTTACACGGAAGTGTCACTAATTATCTAATTAAGTTCACCGACCAGGAAGTTAAGTCAAATCTTTTTATAATTTAATAATAGATAGATACGCTTTATTGTTTCTATAATACGAGCGGCAATTACATGTATACTTTATCTGAAAATATACTCGGTAAACGTATTAATAGTGGGCGTTTGTCGCAACTGGTTTATCTTGTCGCGAACACCACGGAAATTGTGCTTTTTAGAACGGAAATTCAACATCCTTCTTCCGAAAAAAACAAGATACTGCTAGGATATTCGACGTTGTCACACTCGTAATTCTATCCTTACAATCCTTACAATCTTTTCTCTGCAATTTGTTTTTCAGCGAATCTTCGCGCGCTCGTAATTTATTAACCGATCGTGTAAACCGTAATCTGAAGCAACTATATTTCGAACGTTGCGTAATTTACATGCATCGAATTTAGAAGTATTATTTCGCACACAGAGCCACAAATATGTGCGGGGTACAGAAAGATCCGATCTCGAATTTCTGCAGTATCATGGAACGTGATATCTAAATCTATTCCACGAAGGTCAGCGAAAACACAGAGTTCGTACTCAAACGAGTCACAGTGGTTAAGGACGAGCTTCGTTTTCACTTCGTTCCACCGTCTTCTTTGGAAAGCTTCCTCTTTTATCACTGTTAAGATACCGCGTTGGTAATGGGACACGAAACAGTATCGCGTCTTCGATATGTAAGTCGCCGTTGTTTGGTAGGGTTTGTACGCCGTAACTGGGAATTTTGTTAAGAAGACAATGCGGCAATACGGTTCTTCGGGCTTCGAGCGACGACGATTACGTACGCGGGTTCGTGGGCGCCGATCAAAGAAGCGATAAAAACCGGGTCATCCGCGATTCCTACAGTCGCCTCCACGTTTCATAAGCCGTAACGCGCTGGTTCGCGTTTCTGTCGCGACATACTTGTGACAAACTCCCACTCTAACAGAGGGCCAACAATATTTTTGCAATTTTTTTAATCACACTGCGGTTTTTGAAAAAGAAAAAAAGAAAAATGTTTGCCGTTTTAACAAAAATTTCGACGAAACTTCGTTTTTTTTCTCCTTTAAACTCGAGGAAGTTAATAAGAGTAAAATACGATTGAAATTTAAAAAAATCGCGTCGAATATCCGCTCGGAATTTGCACTTGGAATAATGTTACTTTTCTTAACGAAATAGCTTCTTAAAACTATTTTTAATTTTCAGAAACTTAGATTAGGATGTCCTAGAGCGTTTACGTGATACGCGGGGTACGGTTATGCTGTAGAGCTAACGCGATTTCGTAGAAGAAAGTAGCGATACGTTTCTTCGAGGAATTGAAGTCTCCTGCGTAAAACGTTCCGAGTACCATCGGTTTTGATTATAAAAACAAAGCCACTATACTGGTTCTTCTTAATCTACATATTCCATTTAGCACTTTTTTATTTTTCGAAATACTTTGAAATATTCGAAAAGTTGTATTTTTTATCTTTCAAGTAAATATACTTTCAACTATTTTCAAATAGTTATATTATACAAATTATTAGGAAATAGCGATTAAATATTTTAAATGAAATCGAGAGAAACAAAGACGGCGCAAAGAGAATGATACAAAAGTTCAGATTTCTTCAGTTTCGAAAATGATATGACATTGTAACATAGAACAGAAACTAAGAAAAAGAAAAACAATATCTGTAGAATTTAAGAATGTATATATGTAACGTTGACTTTCTTTTACGCTTTTCTTAAAGAAAAAAGAGGGTACATTTGCCGTAGATTTAAAGTATATTCGCTTATAGTTTCCTAATAGTAATTGACATTTTAATACACGACAGAGACTAAGAAAAAGAATAAAAACGTATACATTGTTAAGTGATACATATGTTTTTGTATAATTTAGCGATGTGCATATGTTGACTTAACAATGTGCGTATGTATTGCTTAACAATTTACATATATAAATTCTTTTTTAAAGAAGGAGAAAAAAGTACATTTAACGTAGATTTAAAGTATACTAATTTCCTAATAGTAGCTGACATTTTAATACACGACAGGGACTAAGAGAAAGAATACAAATATATATATATATATATATCACTTAACAGAGTACGTATGTAACGTTGAATTTGTTTTCCCTTTTTTGTTAAAGAAAGAAAGGTATATTTACCGTGGATTTAAAGCATACTCGCTCATAGTATCCTAATAGTAACTGACATTTTAATACACAACAGAGACTAAAAGAAAGAATAAAAATATATATATCACTTAACAAGGTACGAATGTAACGTTGAATGTTTTTCTCCTTTTTTTTTAAGGAAAAGAAGGAAGCTACATTTAACGTAGATTCGTAGAATACTCATAGTTTGTTTATTAAGATACTAGTTGTATTGTATTATGTTCAAAATCTAGATTGAATAGAGAAGCAGAGAATTCGAAGAAACAGCTGATGTAACACGTGTAACGACAGCCCTACATATTTAACGATTCTGTTTAACGGAAATTTCATGCTGCAAATGTAATCAAACCGACTGAACCTTACGCATAAACCAAGCTATATTTAGCCAGTTAACCCGCTAGGGAAGCTAGGGAAACGTGTTTTAATTTGTAGCTGTAAATCATCGTACAAGGACTCTGCGATCACACTTTAAATACACTTTATCATTATTTTTTACTAAAATCTGTTAAAGACGATTTAGTACGTTCTCAGAAAAATGCAATAATATCATTTAAGTCACAAATTGATTTACACGTGCGAAAGCGAAACACGTTACAAAAATAAAAGCAGAGTTACCTCTTCTTAAACGAACTTTACGATTCTATATTAGACATTTAATTTCTCCACGTGTTTTTCCAATAGTAATTATTTATTTTTGCACAATTAATCAATTAATACGAGGTAATAAACCCATAATAATAAAGTAATCTGAGCAAAATGTAATTTACAATTGCTCAATTCTCTATTTTTAATAAGGGCGTAACGCAATTTGTAAATTAAATAGCGTTTCCAATATTCTTCGTGATAAATTTAAATCAATACTTTTTATAAAATAGTACTTCTACGAATAAAATGACATGAATTTGAAGAAGCAAGGTGTTAAAATAATTTTTAAAAATAATTTTTTAAAAATAATACTCTGGCGAACAAAAGGACGTTAGTTGGAAGAATTACAAAGCTGCTTTGAAATCACAAAACATTTCGAATTAAACGAAGATCTTTCAAATAGAAGTAGGCGTTGTCATACTTGGTTGATGAGTTCAACGCGACCTTCGTTTCTCGTCATCAATTCAAACTAATAAAGACAACCGCATAAATAGGTTTTATCATCCGCATTTGTCGCACGACGTATTTACGAGCGTAAGAAATCGGGCAAGAGAATTGCGTGCTCGCAATACGCGTTCGGGTAGTTACGAACATTTGTAAAGAATTGTGATTTCCGAGTATCTGGGTTATCGCTTCGTTGCTCCTATTAAGGTCTCAGACATTTATCATTGGACACGTTGCTTGACCCAAGCGGGATCGGTTGTATCGAGCACGTTATACATACATTGTTGGACATTTTTCAAATTAGACCACCGTAGAATGCTGCACGAACGATCTTCTGTCGAAAAATCTGCTTCGATCGCGTTAAAATAATAAACCTTCACCGCGCAAGAACTTTATGGAACGGCGATGTGAATAACAGAAACCCGCTCTTTGCTTGTCTTTCGAATACCATCGTAGCTGCCAACGTGTTAAGGGATAAAAAAAGAGAGAAGAAAATTTGCATTATTTTAAATATATGTATTTTAAGCTCTCACGTACATGTTTAACGATCGATTGTTTGTCGCAGAGATCGCAATGCGGACGAAACTGCAGTTCCTTTTATTTGCGTTGCTGTTAGTGTCCCTTTTGATGGACGTCTCAGCCCAACAAGTAAGTTGATCAGAAGATATATAAAAATGAAGTATACAGATACGAATTATTACAGTATTACGATTATCTCGTTAAATGTAAATATTCAAACGACGAACTTGTAACAAATTTGTACACAACATGTTGAATGATTTAAGGTAAACCACGACAGAGTTTATTTTACGCGGACCGATACTCATAAAATTAGAAAATTATAATAACACGAATTAATAACGTGGCCTATTACGATTATCGATTCTTAGCGTCGAAAAAAACATCGCCGTCGCACAACCACGACGGAAGCCACCGTTCAAGATGAGGTCATGAACATGCTTGAGGCTGATGAAATAGCCGAGGCAGCGGAGGATGCTGAGGTCACCGTCGAAGATGGCAGAAACGAGGTTGGATCGAAGCGTCAGAGCTTGCTCCGTATGGATCCGTGCATGGATAAACACTGTGGCGCAGGACGAGTTTGCAAGGTTTGTCGGAGACTGAAATCGCATGTTATTACCACGATGCGTACAATTCTTCAACGATTCTGTATTTTTGCCATTACCCAAATCACTGTACATCGACTATATTCGGCTCTCAATTATTCAATTTTATAACATCTATTTGTTACGATTTTTTACAATCGCAAGCGTCTAAAAACGCAGAAGTACGAAAAGTGCTCCGCCAGACAGTAGGTTCACTAAATCCTTTCGCTTTGTAAGAATACATCTTCTTCAAAGATGTAAGAATTATTTGAAATATTCGGAGATTCGCTCGAGATACTTCCGTGTAATATTCTGCCTAAAAATGTATCTCTAGCGAATTCGTTTCGCTATCAGCCTTTGAGAATCTTCTATCCAACTCGTGGAATTAAGTACGCAAACTATAAAAGTGGTGTTGGTTAAAAATTTTTGAACAAAGATTGGTAAGAGTTCGTACTGCTTTCGTTTGGAACGTTCCATCCGATAAAGAAATTCGTTGGTTGTAAGGATTACGATCATTTCAGGCCATCGACGAAGACACCGCCGAGTGTGTTTGCGTTGAGGTATGCGACGAAGAAGTCGACCCTAGGCGAAAAGTTTGCACTAATCACAATGAAACTTTCGGAAGCGATTGTGAGGTCTACCAGGCGCGTTGTTTCTGCGACTCCGGCGACGCCAGATGCAGAAACGCCGACAAGTATCAACACGTTCATGTCGTATACTTCGGTGAATGCCGAGAGATGCCTGTAAGTACTTACCATCGTCACCGACGAGTTCGGATACGGTAAATTTCTATAAAGAATACAATACAATGCACACGATACAAAGAACAAAGGCGTATCGTTTGTGGTATACGCTGCGCTTAAGTGGAAAAAGTCGAATATCTTCCTCATAAATCTTAACAAACGTTCATGGGTATTGGTAAAGTATCTGCTACAGTTATCACTGGCTGATATAACGGAATGCTATTCATAACCAGAAGTGTATCTTATCTATCGTGTATTGTTGTTCTTCTTGTCCGTAGAAATGATTTCATTGTAATTTTATATCTGCCCTTGCATTAATTAAACGCCATTTCGTTAGATTACTTCATCGTATAATTAAACGAGAATGTGTTCATGGCTTTGTTATGAAACAAAGATTAGTACATAGATATATAAACTTAACAATTTCCGGAAATTTTAACTAAATATTCACGTAAAAATACGTAGTGTAACTGAATAAACATCGAACAAATTACGATTAAAATATTTTATTTGTGAAATACAAAACTAAAGTTGCAATAGTTTGTACGGTTATTTATAAGAAACATGAAATTTTCGATAATTATGTTCGTAATGTTTTAATTTAAATTGTAATAAATATATTTATAAAAGAAAATTTTAATTATAATATAAATATATTTATGGATGACTATATGTGTATATTTTAGTTTTGTAATTAAACATTGTAACATGAAATTAGTAAGAATTTTAAGAAATGGTTCAAAGACGAGTGAATTAATTGTATTCTGATAGTTTCGTTGTAACTTCGACCGTTTTTCGCGTTGCAGGAGTGCAAAAAGGAAGACATGGCTGACTTCCCAAGGCGAATGCGAGACTGGCTGTTTAATATCATGAGAGATCTTGCTGATCGTCAAGAATTACCATCGCATTATCTGAAAATGCAACGGGAAGCTGAAACAAATCATACATTGCGTTGGACTAACGCCGCTATCTGGAAATGGTGCGACTTAGACGGTCACCCCCATGACAGAGCTGTTTCCAGGCACGAACTTTTCCCCATTAAAGCACCTTTGATGGCTCTGGAGCATTGTATTGCACCGTTCCTCGACTCTTGCGACAGAGACAACGACCATAAAATTACCCTTATCGAGTGGGGCAAATGTTTAGAGCTTAACGAGGTAACGATCCCTGATATTTATAAATGAATAATTTAAAGTTATTAATTAGTAATTAGTATTAGTTATAAAGTAATTTATAATATTAATTAGTTAGTAATTTGAAACGAATATACTCCCATACACATGGATAAATTTTGGAATGCAATGATTACAATTTATTAAATTTTAATTATTAAAACTTCTAATGATATTACATGGAAAACGTTAATTTTAATTATAATAATTATACACTTTATAATAGAAGAATTGATATTCCTTATCTGTTTAAAGAATTCGAGTATTGTGATATTAAACTGATAAATTCTATAATTGCTAGAGAGTTAATAAATTTCAAAAATTTCATAGATACTGGGAAACAATATATTATACAGATAAAGTATAATGTACATATGTTATGTACAATAGCAAGATTTTTAAATAGTTCTCATATAGCAAACTTAACCTTCTAAATTAATGTTAAAGAAATTTTTATTTTATATATTTTATACGCTTTTGAATAATTGTCAATAAGAATTTTATATTGTGATACAACCTTCCTCTAAACTCTCATTGTCTACTCGTTTAAAATAATTTTTACTCTTTTATATATACCGTTATCCACTATAGTATTTTGAAACAAATAAACGAAAGTGAACATTGAAATAAGAATTTAACTATCCATATAATTAAGATAAAACAACTAATGATATTATTCAGTGTTATATATTACTTAGAAGTCTGTCAAATGCTGCTTGTTTTATCTATCTGCTAAAATATTTCGATCTGTAATAGTACAGTTGAAATGATATTGATTCGAATTGTAGGAGGATTTGGAGGATAAATGCGACGAACTGGCCGAAACAAAGAAGTCCGAGCAATACTAACTACAGACAAGTTCGAATAATAAGCGGTAGTGGTTACGACGGAATAAATGAGTGGAAGGAACAAAAAGGAGGGTAAACACACGACGTATAGTACCAATGAAAGGGCGAGGAATGAGAAAAATGGCGGGAAAAGTTGCAAGTAAAGCGCACGCAACAGTGCGCATGTCTGCGCAGAGACTCGTCGATATTGCAACCCATCCGTGATGGTCGTGCCAACCGCAGTTTTAGACAGTGCTCTCTAATAATATAGAGATGTGTACGTTAGGGACTACTCGCGTTATTTCCACAATAATTCTTTAAAAACCTGGGAACTGTTTATTGTCATATGATGGTTCAAATAGAAACGCGATACACCTGCTCGTTTCCTCTCCCTGTAGTATAATCTTGATATTATCCTCGTAGCAACAACGTACGTATTTTCTATATATACACATATATACATACATACCTTTTGTATAAATTTATTATGTGACTGCCTTCCTATCAATAAAGAGTGATACAGTTTCTTTCGTCTGCGCAATACTAATCCATTACATACTATGCTTCACGGTGTCAGCTGTTAAAATCGAAGGAAATACATGTTGATTATTTTTTACAGGAATAATTTAATTTGTGCCTTTACTGCATAACACGAACAACAAAATATTAATACTATTTTATATTATGTGTTTGTGTAGATATTTCTTCGTCATGTTTTATTCTATTCAGTTGTATTCAATGATAACACGCTCCTATGTTTGATAATTTAATTATAAAAATATGAATATATATTATATACGTTTATTAAAGTTTCCATTTCAGATTTCACCTTTTCGTACAGTGTTGTTTTATTATGTTATACCTGTGACACAATGTGTGAGAAAGAACTGAATTCTTGAGACTATAACTTAAGACTAAAGTTCATCGGTTACTTTGAAATTCATCGGTGCCGCGTCGTTAGCATTTTATACTTTTTAGGTGAAGTATAATCACTTTTTTACGCCAGATGTTACTATTTATAACATCATTTATTTTTTTTAAGAAACATATTTTAAACGTTAGGAACGATATGCGTACGACATATAAATCGTATTAATACTACAAAAATATAATATGTAATCTACTGTGTGTGATGGTACAATAGATGCAAGGAAATTTTTATACAGAATGATAAATTCTTTGTTCTTCCAATCTTTATTAACTTTACATTTATTAGTAATGATGTAATTACGTATCCTGTTTGCCGACATAAAAAATATTGTTATATGAAAAGAATTTGAATATCAAACCATTTGTGTGTTTATAAATTCAAACAAAGAGATACATAAAAAAATATGAAACGAGAATTACACGGTGGTTACGCCTAAAATTCAAAAAGACTTTAGGTAGTGTTTGATAAGTTGGGAATAAACGGTAAGTGACCAACGGGAATAATAACGCAGTGTACCTTAGACAGTATGGAAAATTACCCAGTGTACACGATGCAATGTTTAAGTGATACAAGATAGGAACGTTACTCTTTCGGTTAAATTGTTGTAACGAGTCAAGACCAACAGATGGCGAACGGGCATTTTATTGAGTGAGTGTAATTGGTGTGTTTTAGTCACGTGGGACGATCGCGGGACGTGCCGACAGCGCCAAGCGTATTTGGCGGGACCGCGCTTAGACGGCGTCGTCTGTGCTTCTGGCAAGTCTGTCGTGTAGTGAACCACAAAGGCTCTTGTCCGATAATGGTGAGTATCCGCAAGTTTTCAGCGGATCCTTTAGCCATCCGTGCATTCTAATAGCACAACCGTATTCTACAATGTTCATGCTGTCTTCTGGCGAAATTTCGTGGCCGTATCTTGCAAATTAACCGTGATTTTCGTTTCTGAACAGGCTGGCGGAAAGGCGGGCAAGGACTCTGGTAAAGCGAAGGCGAAGGCGGTCTCTCGTTCGGCGAGGGCCGGCTTGCAGGTGAGTTTATTGCCTACTACTCAACCAGATCAAATGCATAGAATAGAAGTTTGTCAACATTATTTTTCGATAATGAACGTCTACGTGATTATTTTAAATAGATTTTAAGGATAAAAAGGTTAAATCATTGTGGTTGGCGCGAAAAACCGAAGCGTTTTTAGATACATAATGAACAATTCATTTTTTTCAAGTATTTGCGATCTTGCTGTGAATAAAATATATGAAAGTGCTTGATTTAACTTCGGTTTATACGTATTGTGTTAAATAACTGAAGAAAACTTGGAGGAAGTCTATTATTTTTTAAATTAAAGTTATGGTGATTACGTCTAAGTTCGGAAGTTTTCAAACGAGTCGTTGAGTCTGTGTACTCTACGCCCCCTCCTCTCATATCTTCCTATTCAGCTACTAATATGATTCTCATTGAATTATTTCTTTTTTTTAATTTTCAAAAAATCATTTAATACGAATCGCTATGTTGGTAATTGTTTGCGTTTAGTCATATTATTCGAATTCTGTCAAGATAATTTAAAATGACAGCAGTTCTAATTTAGCCTTGTATTATTATTTTTGTATTCAATAGGCTCGTCTATTATTGAAATTCAGTCAATAGCGACATTGATATTTTTTATGTTGAAACCGTGTATTCTTATTTATTTAAGTATAAAAATTTAACAATTTTTTAAATTAATTTAAAGAACTCTAGTTTGTGATATATAGAAACATATATAGTTATGTATACAAACAAACATGTAAATAATAACATTAAGTATGTAAACATTAAACTTAATATCTTGTAAAGTAATGTTACATATTTTCTTTATGAAGTTTATCAACCATTGTCTTCGGATCACTATAATTTCCAACTGTAGAAAATTTATTATTATTTTGAACGCGTAAATAAATAAAATACAGGACATTCGTTAGTGAATGACGAAATCACATACTAAACTGGAGAGCTCGGGAAAGCCGAATCATCGTACACCGCTCGATATTCGTTGTGTTAAAAGAGGATTGAGTTATGTGTGCTGTTCTACGTGTAGACAAAATTGGTTTTTCGTTTAGAAGAATCGGGTACAGCGTGGCTATATAAAGAATTGTTGCGGGGAAAGTACTGGGAACGTATAATATTACGAAAAATTGTGTCATTCGTCGTCGTTCGATATTTGTTATACGAAAAGCTGCTGACGCCGAGTGACCTCATGTTATTTGAACAGACATTATATATGACGCGTCCTAACCCAAAAATATTTACCTTGCCACGAATGCAAAATTATCTTCCGATGTAATATCATTTTTACCTATATTAGACATAGTACGTTTGATTTTTTTCAGTTTCCGGTTGGTAGAATTCACAGGCATTTGAAAAACAGAACCACAAGTCATGGTCGAGTCGGTGCTACAGCAGCGGTATACAGTGCAGCTATCTTGGAATACCTCACTGCTGAGGTGAGTGAGAATATATGTGAAAGAAGAAAGCATTCACAAAACAAAGAGAGAAAGACAGAGAAAGAAAGGCAAATACGCACAATAGGAAGATCAGCCGTTATAACCAGGACTATATGCGTTGGCATCACTAGCGACTGATGGCGTCACTAACGCCAAGCATCATGGCCGATTTTTCCCGCCTTTTCGTCAACCGTAGGCAAATAAGGAACAATTCTTTCTTCTGCTTATCGTGTTATATAGAATTTCACTTTTAAATTCATATTTTTCATTTTTTACGAAAGTAAAAACTTCCATCTTCGTTAGGGAAATATCATATAGTTACATTCTAAAAAAGATATGTTTATGGAAAAACAATTCTTGCATTACTAATGCTTTAGTTTATAATTACTTTTGTGATTTTGAAGCATTTCTATGTTCCTATTAAAAGATGATGTCTAATCCTGATATGTACATATTTATTCACATATTGTTACATGCTTTCATATTATTTTTTGTATTCTGTATGTAAGGTATTGTGTTTTGTAGTGTTATGTGCTAAAGTTTCATAAATAGTGCACGATATTAGATGTGTTATGAAACAATGTTTTGTTTGTTTTAGGTTCTCGAATTGGCAGGAAATGCATCAAAAGATTTGAAGGTTAAACGTATTACACCACGACATCTTCAACTTGCTATTCGTGGTGATGAAGAATTAGATAGTCTCATTAAAGCAACCATTGCTGGGGGAGGTATGTTTTCTAATAGTTCCATTACTTTAATAGTCGTAATTGAAGGGTTATGTGATCATATAATATCATATTATATAATCTTGTTATAATAAATTAAAGCATTTGCTTGCTCCTGAATTAAAAGTCTTGATTCAAAGTAATTAATTTTGCTATAAAAGTTATATTATGATTATTAAAAATGGTAGTTTAAAGGTCTAGTCAAAACATAAGAATTATTTATCTTATATGTTTATTGCAAATATCTTCCGTATATTCTCAAAAAGTAATAGAATGTTATATCAATATAATTAAGATTAAACAATGATTTTTTATGTAATTTTCTCCTGTTACAGGTGTAATACCACATATCCACAAATCGTTGATTGGAAAGAAGGGTTCGCAAAAGCCAGCATAATTTAGTGATTCAGTTAAGAACATGTGAAGCTATGTAGACAAAACAGATGCGAGCAGAGTGATTGTTGATAAAGTGTACCTATGTTACAAAATTGATGACGAGAGACTGGCGTGATATATATATATATATATATATATAAATATATATAGATATATAAATAAAACAAATATTGATATAATTTAATATAGGTAACGAGAGTTAAAAAAAAGACAAATTTTCACCACATAATTGGCATTTAGAGTCAGGAAAGTTAATAATATAGTCTGAAAATTTTAGTGTACGTTATACTGCAATTACTTGACAAGCGATGCGTTGTAGCATGGTTTGCTCAAAACTGCAGAAGTCTTTGATACTGTATGCGGATTGTAAACTAAACGTTTTGAAAGTTGGAGTATTTAAGGACTTGGATGTGACGTAAAGTTTGTAATTTTAAAAGGAGATTGTTCTTTTGATTTCTTACTTTGTGCATGGTGTTTAACTTTGTCTCTTTTTTAAACTATTGCGTGCAACTAATGTTGTTTTCTTAAAATTAGCTATTAAATAGCATAACAGTAATTCGATAAAAATGTATAATATGAGCGAGTATTAATAGGTATTTCATAAATTTTTTCACTTTCGATTTTTGAAATTTTTAATCCATTTATATTTAACTGTTTAATACTTTACGATTATAGTTACAAGTAAAAGTAGTTACGTACTCATTCTTGTTATTAAATACTCTTAACTATCTCATAGCAGTAAACAGTGTGCATAAATACCTCTAGATTAAATTTTTAATTTTGGACACTTTGTATTCTAAAATTTGTGTTGCCGAATATCTTTGCTTAAATTTTTGAAGTTTTCAGTCTCTGTAACATTAGTATATAAGATTACATGAGAAATCATTCTGCTGACTTTCTATTCTGTTAATTTTGTGAAACGCAATAAGTTGTAATTTGTAGCGTGTTGTAATTTATGTCCATGATTATGAGACTGGAATCTTTAAAATCTATAAGGCTTTTACTCGTGTGAAGGTCAAAGAAAAAGTATTTCGGCATTGCAAAGCCTTTGATGTAATATATAATCTTTATTCCAGTAGTGTTCAATTAATGTAAAATCCATAGTAGAAATATTGAAACAATTCGAAATAAAATAGTATACGTTTTTAGTTCTAGCAACTATTGATTTCTATTTTGGTTCTGTTCACATCACTTTCCATTTTATTCATAAAACTACTGTTACTTGTGTCATTTAGTGTAATTTTCGCTGTATTAAATACCAGCCACATGTAAAATGTTCATTTTCATAATAAAGAGCAATTTTACTATTATCTATAGTTCAATTATTAAAAATTGTTGAGTCAAGAAAAGATATACTAATTTGTATTTTGTGCCTTCTTTAAGTCTTTAAATTAAAATGGACTAGGAGGTAATATATATAATTAAAAGGCTGTAATACAACGAATGATCTTTGTAAATGTATTATTGTACACAAACTGTGTAATGTTTTCATATATTATGTGTAAACAGTTTCTAAATACACTTTCTGTGCTAGAAGGTAACGGTTGTCAAGTAAAATTTGAAAACTACCTTAAGTTTGATGTAAAGATATATGATGAGCATATACATAAATGCAAAGAATTTTTAAATTATATAATGCAGGAAAGAATACTTAGTAATTCTATTTAAAAATTAATAAATCGAATCTTTGTTTCGTTATAATCTTTGTTAGCGTATAAAAATAAGTACATTTATTTGTAAAAAGATGTAATATATACTATTTTGCAAACACTATCATCTCTATGATATAAATTGTATTATTTAGAAAATGAGAGCGAAAATGGAGGATCATTTCTTTTGATCATTATAGATATAAAGTAAAGTTTTTTATAGGTATAAATTAAAGTTTTTTGAAATTTCATGTAGTGAGTATATCCACGTTCAGTGCTGCCATCACACTGGGAGCGGTCTCCTATCACTACTCGATTTCCCCCACCAGCAACCAATCCCATAGCTCGTTCAAAACCTTGCGGCTTTTCGTCGAGTCCGCTTCTAGTGGGGTACGGTGTAGCTCCTTGCATTTGTGTGGGAGTGAGATAGCAGCAAGGAAGAGCTCCCCACTAAGCCGGTCAGAAGCTCAGTCGCCTTTCACGAGTTCGGTCGGTTGGGCGGCTTGTGTCGTGGATATCATTGTAAACGTGAGCATCAGTCGCTTGATACATAAATTCCATTCCATAACAGGAACGAACAAGCTCGTTTATCGACTTTGCGTAGGGGACAGGATCTCTCGACGGATCGTCCTCGGATCCGTCGTGAGAGGGCCGCGAGATAGTGCACACACCGGTGACAGAACGCGTGGGTAATGTCAAGCAGTGTATAGTTGTACGATCAAGATTTCGTATACTTTGGTATATCCTGGTTTACGGGTACCGGAATTTCGCTCGCGGAAAGATCAGTGAAGAGAGGACCTGTTTCCGTTTCGCTCACGTTGCGCTGTTGCCGGTGTTTACTCTTTGCAATCGAATTTTTACGCGCGCGAAGGGTGCGGGTAGGGGAAACAATTGGTTCGAAAAATCGGTGATTCGTAATTATAAAGAGTATCGTATTCTGTTTCGAAGCGGTCTTCTTGGTTTCGTGGCAAGAGTCAACGGTATGACATCCTTGGCGTAATTTTCCACCGTAATACACCTGGATCCAAGATTCTTTGAAGATGACGAGTAGAGACACGGAACGAACCTTCCTTCGTGGCCGGTAAGTCTTTTCTCTCTGTTTCCGTAATATATTTGCGTGACATTGCTTTTACTTGATCAACCTGTTAGCCAAGTTATATTATTCACCTTTACTATGTTACGGTGAAAGGAACATCTTGTTGCACCGTGGCTCACTTTGAATTTACTAACGTCACGTTCTCTGGAAATATCTATAGAAACTTGAGATTCGACGATTCAGTGAAAATATACTTGCGCTTTTCATATCATTTCACTGATTTGTTGTGCTACATCATTCACTGTTACCATTGATCTCGGAAAATTAATCATACGTACGGTATGTGTATGTATTTGAACACTAGTTGCTTCAACGAAGGTCAATGAACAGTATTGACGCTTGGTTTCGACGTTTTTACGGTTGTTTCATCTCGGAATGTTATGTGCATCGAGCGTTGCTACAATTTATCAGTCTATTCTGTTACTTTATGTTTTAGAGTTACTTTAAGGAAAATATACTTTGTGATGTTTTGTACTTTAGTGAAAATTTGTACAACTACGATATGATTAACTGGTTGGTATTTCAAGGTTTGTCTCTTGTATTTATCACTAATTGAAATTTAAGCGTACATTCATATTTCATGGTTATATCATATTACTATCAAGGGATTTTTTATTTTAAGTTGAAAAATTTGGACTATTAATTTTCTGAATTGATAGTATTGACAAGTAATAATATGGATTGTTTAATACACATTTATATACATTTCCATATTTGGTTAGTCATTAAATCTCATTTTAAGGCATTTTGGATATTATGAAGAAACAAAATAATGCAATACATATTTATTTATAGTAATTGACTCCATATTTTAAAATAATTATGTAGGCTCCAGTTTTATATCTTCATTATTTTGTTTCAGATATTATTCTTTGTTATATATATTTAATAGCTTTTTCTTAAAGTTGTTAGTATGTTTTTAATAGTTTATTGAAAATAATTGTGGAGTCTTTCAAATATGTAAATAGGTCTATTCTTAGTAAAAACATGTTTATTAAATAATTTTTCAATTAGTATATTATAAGATTGTCCTTTTAAATAAAAATAAGATATTACGTCTTTTAATATTATAATTTCGTTTACTTTATGTATATATGTTATTTGCTTCACACTTTGTCACTTTCATTGTTTGGACTGGATTTCATTGTTTTCATGCAAAGTTCATTGATCTTCATTACAAAACTACTTTGAATATTCGGCACGTTAACGTAGTAACACGTTATCCAGAGAGTTTTATTTTGCTTATTCTTAGAACACTGCCAGAAGTCGTTTAAAATGTATATGGGATTTTCATGAGTTTGTGCATGTTTCTTATAAACGTCATGTCGAGTCATATTTAATAATCTTTAACAATGATTCCATAATTGATTATTTATTTCCTAGTGAAACAAAATAAAGTGTTAGATGTATCATGGAAATGTGAGTGAATAATCAGTTCTGCCATAGGTTTTTATAATTTTTTAACCATGAATTAATTGACATGTTTTATTTAAAATTTTATGCATAGTGAAGCAATATGAAATTATAAAAAAACCATGAATAAACTTTCAGAAATGGTTACTGAAACAATTAATTTGTACAAAATATACAGATAAGCTACGTTGTATTACATGCAACTATAAAATTTTGCTTAATTTCAACGAAATTATGAAAAATTAACGAGTATCACAATCCAAAGATTACAGTCCACTGATTAGGATTATGAAAATAATAAGGTAAAGAAAGGGCCACATTTTGGACTCTACATATTACACATTATTCTAAGAAACCTTATTCCAAAATGCTCGCCAATTCCATTATCCTTGATTTTATTCGAGAAACCTTGTTTCTTGTAATACATTGAACAAAGGAAAAAGAAAAGAAATTCCACAAATTTCTTGAAATGTTTTTATTTCAAACTTAATATATTCCTACTACATATTTATCGAGTCATTGAGAAAAAAATGTATAGCAATGCGCAAAATGTTTGCATCTAATTTTGTCACACATACATATATATAAATAAATAAATAAATATAATCCAAATACGTAAGCTGCAATATCTGAAGAATGAAATCGTTATTTACGTGTTAATAAAAATATGAATTTGCCTAAATATTCGTAGTTGAGTACTGATGTTACAAACATTAGAAATGAATTTTTAGAATTCCTTATAGGATTTACAATTGTTTATGTCATTTTCGTGTAACAAACAAATTTACAGAAGTAAGCTATTTGTTACTGAAAAAGATTAAAACATTAATCCTCTATACCCATGGCTTTCTTGCGCAATAATTTATGCATTAACTAACAGTTAATAGTTGACAAACAAATTATAGATTTGTTATAAACAGAATTAATATTATTAATAATTATTTTATGCTAATATCATCAGTATTATTAATTATTAACGATAATTACACGTTACATCAGTAAATATCAATGTCACCACTAATCATTAATATCATAGATAGACAGATTTTTCTACAGAGATGGTTTTTCCAACTTCATATCGAGCAGGACTCGTTTTATTTCTAACTTTCTCGCCGTAACCCGTTAGCCATTCCTGCGAAAATATTTTAAACGCAGCCCAGTGTCTTTGCGCGGTCTATCCTGCGAGTCTTAGCAAAAATGTTTTCTGTAATCTAAATATCGGTACTTGGAACGCAAGGTCGGTTGATCGGCAACGTCATCGAGGCGACGGCAAATGTTGCGGTGAAAGTTTATCCTGCGTGGTAGGGATCTCTGCACGCTACGTTCATGCAGGAACGAACACGGAATCGTTCTTAGAACGAGAGCCTCTCCGACGTAGCTTGGGAATTTCATGTATAAATACAGGAAATACCTCTTCGTTACTTAACATGAGCTGGAAACGCGTAATCTTGTTTGCGTGTTTTTCTACAACTTATTCTTTCATGTCGGTATCACATCGGTTGATTGATTCGAGTGTCGTGTTCGTATCCTTTGATTTACCTCGCTTCGCGATATTGAGAGTTTAAGAGTTTAGACGAGCCGGAGTCTCTTACCGCTTCTTCGTCGTCTCGCCTTTAATCTTGCACCGCACGTGATTAATCCATTAAGGATCACGTAAAACTCGCGTAAACGTAATTTTATTAAACAATCGCGAATTGAATCGTTGTTTTGTCAGGCCACCGAAAATTTATTAGTACAATAGATACATTGCAGATTATTATATTATATTAGTATAATGAATACATTGATCATTCATACAGTTGCAAGATCTAGATGGGAGAAGTAGCGAATTCTTAGAATTTTTTTTTTATAATCACGATCTGGATTCTATAGGATTCGATAAGGTGAATTGATTTAAAAGGAAGAAAAAATATTGCGTTAACGTAACGTTGGCTTTTGATGAGTCAAGTAATCTCGTCTCTTTATTTTGTTAATATTACATTTTTTATATTGTCGATTTAGTTCGTTTTAATCTGTGATTTATAAATCTTCTCTGTATTTAGGTTCTTGGCTAATAGTGTGCTTGGTTTTTAATCTAATATAAAGATCACAGTCAAGTAGAATATCGCACTAGGTCACAGCGTACGTGGAAGATACAGTGATTTTAGATCTCTGCTGTAGTATCAATTTTTCTATGCAAGTTAATAGGATTGCGCGAATGTTTCGTGTGATTAAAATAAATTTATATAATACGATTATAAATTATAATTCAATTTATAATAATCATATAAATATTGTAGTGCTACGCACAGACTGGAATACACGTGCCATACAGAAGTCGCATCGATCGGCTTCATAAATTGGAAACTGCAGGAAAAATGACGATATTATAAACGTCGTTTTCAATATTTACTTTGTAGCGAGTGATAAGCTTAATAGAATGGAATGATTGATGGGCGAAATATTTGTTCCACTGTAACAATTAAATCACTAGTTAATTGTAGAGGAATAATTAACAAAACGTTTAAAATTTTATGCACTCCGTCCATAGTCATACAGTGTTCGTCGATGTTCAGATATTTATCAGTTTAATGCGCTTGTTAATCAAAGGAAGTGTTGCATCGTTTGGATAGCTAAAATATTGTAAGTACTTGACTGCTGCAATTACGAAAAAGCTACGATTGAATGAATACGATCTTATTGGGCTGGCCACTAAGTGATTGCGGATTTTGTCAATACCACCTAATGACAAAATCCGCAATCACTTAGTTGCCAATCCAATAGCTTGTATATATAATATCTACGTTAAAGTTCATTTGATACGAATACAACGAGGGAGAATGGAATTGTTCGTTAAATATTTGTATATTTGCGAGTTAAATATTGTCATGTGACACGCGTTTGGAAAATCTCTTTACTGGTTAATTAGTGATTGAAACAAAAATGCAGTTAGGTGGTGGAATATTTTATGAAATTTTAGACCTAAGAATATTGAAATATCATTATTAAGAATTTATGCTTTTAGTTAATATTTCGAAGCAAATGTAAGTTTGCTCAATTTTATCGTATGTTTGGCAATTCTGTAATGGCTTTTCTATGGGACAAATTGGACTTAAATGTCTGTATCTATATGAAAAGTAGAGTTGATCAGTTTGATTTCTTTGCACCAAGTACTTTGTACCTCTTCATGATAGTCGGGTCTCACTGCAATGTTAATTTGTCAAAATGTTCCGTACAATATACGTATTATATCATTAAAGTTATGTTCTTTTTGCAAATGTTAGAGTATTCTTGCGAGCCATTGTATGTACAGGAATGGACAAAAATTCAAGACTATCTTTCTGATAAATTATCGCGCTGTATTATAAATAATAAATAACCAAGAGTCCGCGATCGTTCGCTATGGAAATCCACTCTATTACAGCCTATTAAATTTTAAATCATCAGAAAACAACACTCCATTAAAATGTACTGTCCGTACTTGTACTGTCTAGTGCTTGTGTGCTTCCCGGAAGCAGAAGCAATTTCTGGTTTCCGATTTTTACGACTGAGTATTGGATTGTTCGGAAGCCCCTTCGAGACTAAAATCACGAAAATACTTCTGAACGATTCTTACGCAAAAGTTCAGATCATTCGTAACGCAGATTTCGTCTTAAGAATCAATAGCAATTCGAAAATGGTCCTTTTCGGATAAGCAGTGGATGCACTGGTTCATCTTTCTTCTTCCTGCATCCTTTTTTTTTTTATTTATAAATACTGTTTCAGATGTTCCAATAACATTTCCTATATTTCGCCAAATGTCTTTCATCTCTTGCGTAGTGATATAGCAACTTTTCCATCTTCAAAGCGTACATTGCTGCTATACCCAGGATTTTCATTTAAATTTATCAATTGTTATTACGAATTTAGTACGTCGTGTTATATAGTTTTAAATTAATATTCGTAGCAAATACAGCATTGAATCGTTTTATACCCATCCTCCCAAGTGTTGCTCGTGTTTTCAGTCTCCTGCCCGTTCGTAGATAGAGTGTGAGCGCATATGCAATTGCAAGGACGATTTGGTTATTTAGTATTTATAGTGTGATGCGATAATTTATCAGAGAGATAGTCGTCTTAAATTTTTGTCAGCTACTGTATATGAATCAAACACGTATTCGTCATTCACCGGCCACTTTTACTGAGAAATTAAAGTCGTAATACGTGTGTTTATACTAACTAGGCAAACATATTTCGTCATGTTTTTCGAGAGACATTTACGAGTAGGTCTGGTTCGTGGTTTCTTGAATCAGCGGCACAGCGCGATCCGTTAGCACATCCTCTGGGTCATCGACCATACGGCCGTACAGAAGACTCCATGAGCTCCTCTTCTATCATGAAACCGTAGGATTTTTTATCAGATCCCCACCAAACTTTCCTCTAATAATCTAACATCAGATGTCCTCCAGGCGAACTTGTCTTTGTAGCAGAGATCACGCAGCTCATCCAACTTTCAGCTTGGAATTAATTTCTTACAGGTGCATAAATTTTTACGGGGGGAAAGTCGTTTCAGTTTCCTCTGCGAGCTACTAATTTGTCTCTGGCCGCGAGATTGAGAACATCGAAATGATAACTTGCGAACGTTTGCCTCGCCTGGAAGAAGTAATCGGCGAATAATTAAATTGGCTGTTGCGTAAAGGGTGAAAAGTTTTAATTAAAACGTCAACAGGGAATGTACTCTGTCAGCTAGTGTAAACATTCCTGTTGTTCTCTATGTTTAGTGGCGACTTTGCTGTAATTAAGCCACTGTCTAACGTTTTTATTCCGACGTGATTTTAAAAATGAGTCGTGCCGAGAAAAAGTAATTTCTTAACTTGCTATACGAATGAAGCAGATTCAAGCGAGGACGAATATTATTCCTTAGAATATTTTTATGTAATTTGGCAATTATTGAAAAAGGCGTTGTCTATTGATATTTGAATAAATTATAATTGTAAATATACTATGTATATCATAGACTTTTTGAAATTTTATTAACATAATATTATAATCAAACGTAATTATCGTAATTATATTCGTAGAATTTGGAACCGATCCGATAATACGTATAAAAATTGCAAGACATTTTGCAAGACAAGATTGCAAATCAGTATGTGTTCGTGAAAAGGATGTTAAATACAAAAGATACAATACAATAAATGAAATTTAAATTGTATTTTGTAACTTCTATGTACATTTTTGGATCTGTTTGAAATCGTACCAATATGATCGCGAAAATTGTATATGGTACGAAAATACATTTTTTGTATAAAAGATATGATATATATTTGGAAAAGTTTTTATAGGGTTCAAATAGGGTTCTCGTGAACACTATACATGATACAAAGAGTTGTAAGTTCATAACAAAATCTTCTACATTAATATGGACTTTATTTTTCCACCTTAACTCGCTTTTGAAGAACTCTAGTCGCGTTACTTCTTCATCTTCGTTTATTACCAAGAAAATTGAATAGGATTTTTATTGTATACAAGAGCTAGTCAAAGAATCGTCCTAATTTATAGTTATCAAAACTGTGCAACGTTACTTTTGGGAAATTGAATTTATGCAGAAATTTAAAAAGTTCTTGAATGGTAAAATTCATAGGTAGAAAAAATATGATCGTAATGATTATTATTGTAATTCTTTATCTCCTACAATTACTTATTGCTTCCTCCTGCAAGTTTCATCATCTGACACGTCATTTGTGTCAGGGATTCTTCATCATGAACCACAGGTTTCTAATAATTGCGTAATTTTCAAGTGACAACTAGCATTTCTTTACAAGTATTTTTCGCTTATGTAAAATTCATTCGTCTTTGCATTATTTTTCGTTATTTTGGTTTTGATAAATGAAATCTTCTGACTAGTAATCTCTTGGCGTTCCGCCGTATGTGGAGAGTATTTGTAATATGCAAGTAGAGACTGTTCTCGATAAGGATGGCTGCGGAAATGAATGGTTTTAGTAGATATCTTTTCCCGGCTTTTGTCTAATCTTTATTTAGATTACGAAAATTACGTTTTACAATTACTTTTTACAACACTTCGCTAACGTGAGTCTGCTGTGTTTGCGGCTTGTTACGACTGTTGTTTAACGTACACGTACAGTGTTCGTATAGTCAAAGTTTTTCGTTATTAATTTTTTTGAAAACGTAAAAATATTTCGCTAACTAAGTTTAAAGTTCCACTCAATTTTACGATTGCGCTTTTACGATTACGATGATCCAATTTTTATAAAACTTTCACGCACTAACTACATACTTACTCGCGATAGTTTCTGAAAGTTGTCCGGCAACTGTCATAGCCGTAAGAGTTAGGTCTTCTTCTTTGCTAACAGTGTATCATAGACGCGATCTATTTGCTGAGACGCTACGATCATCTCTGTTCATTTAAAAATCTAAGCATATTATGTGCTTTAGTTAGTAATAGGTTAATGAATTTTACAATCTATAAATTATGAGTTATTGGAATTTTGTTTCATTAAGTGGAGATATTCGTATAACAACGAATTTTTTTCGGACCGATTATACCAGTTATTGGGTTGGTGACTAAGTGATTGCGGATTTTGTTATTAGGTGGTATTGACAAAATCCGCAATCACTTAGTTGCCAACCCAATACATAGGAGTTAGACCTTTTTTGAATGCAAATGTAGTCTTCAAGCTCAAATGTAATTTCTGTTTACTTCAATTCCTCTTATCTTTATTAACTTTTTAAACTGCCACGTTCAATAACTTCTTAGTAACCAACAATGGTTATATGGTTAATCATGATCACAAGACTCTCGTATAATAAGCAATAAACAATAAGTCGAACCGAACTAACATAGGACTAGACCCTTTCTCAATGCAAATGTAGTCTTCAAGCTCAAATGTAATTTCTGTTTACTTCAATTCCTCTTATCTTTATTAACTTTCTAAACTGCCACGTTCAATAACTTCTTAGTAACCAACAATGGTTATATGGTTAATCATGATCACAAGACCCTCGTATAATAAGCAATAAACAATAAATCGAACTGATCTAAAAGAATTACTACTTCAAGACTTTCTATTCGCATTCCAAAAAGCTTTAGTCCCATATACCCAGTAGCTGGTCTAAACAAAATTCCTGGAAAGAAAATTCTGAAAAAGATCAATAAAGAAGTATACTGCATAGATATACAGGGTGGTTGGTAACTGGAGGTACAAGCGGAAAGGGAAAGGAAAGGAGTCAAAAATATAGAATAAAAATTTTTCGTTTTTTTCCAACAATTTTTGTAATAATAAACTTTATGATTACTTCATATTATTTCATTATGTATTCCTAATTTTCCGTTACGGCAAAAACAAACTTAAACTGCGATAATATCCACTTTATAAGGAGACGTGATAAAGTGCACGCGTATCGAGCGAAAATTCAAAGTAGATTTTCTCGAAAATAAAGCTTGAAACGAAAAATTTTTATTCTATATTTTCGACTTCTTTTTTGGTGTAGAATCACACCCTTTTCGCTTGTACCACCAGTTACCAACCATCCTGTATATACTGTAAATCTAGTCGATTAATATGACAAATTTATAAAACGTAAATGTTGGAATTTGGCATATATTCTCCTCATATCGCCTAGTTTACTACGTGCCGAAAAATTATTTTTCCATTTTCCTCATAGTACTTCCAAGGTATTTACTATCTTAGAATACCCGAATAGATATGAAAGCTATAATAAACGTTAACATATAATATAATAAGAATCGTAGGGAACATTTTCGGCAATGACTTTTCCGATGTACATCTTCATTCGCAATTTCAACTGATCATTCTGTCGGGAAGATCCACCGTGTACATACAGTACACGAAATGTTCATGCGCAGCTGAGAAAAATTCCCCAAACGGCGTAACATCGCCTCGTGCCAAAGTTCTTCCTATCCGGCCGAGTGATAAATCACTTTCCGGATACTCGTACATCTGTTTCGCTGGTTTCGTATCGTATCTATCATACTGTTCGCTAAAACACCGACGTCTACGCTTCATTACGAATTCCATAACGTATCGAGTGCAGCTTTTCACGCCACCTTTGCAATTTGTCTTCGTCGTTGCGTTATTAGTAGCAACAATGAAAAATCACGGTCATCTACGAGCTTTGATATTTGCTGCGGTGACTATGAAACTGCGACAAATAATCGTGACGCTAGTCGTATGATAGTCGAAGGTCTACCGATTTCCTTCAAAATTGAAGACAACGTGGTTCTAATTCCTTAGAAGAGAGGCCAGATTTTCAATTCTTTTGCCGCGACGAACAATGTGCCCGAGTTAATTACGACCGAGTATGTTTCGAATGGATGAATTTATAATAGTTGAAATTAAAATACAGTAGAGGCTCCAGCATCCGGGTAACGGAGTATTTTCGGATAACGGAACAGCTTGTCTCTTTTTATGATCATTCTAGAAAACGTAATGATACAAGAACAAGATAAATGTAATTTATCGTCTTTTAATTATTTGCCAGTTTCGTAGTTTTTTGCTAGCGAGTCACATACATTTTTCCTTTTTTTGTAATTTATTTATAATTGACCTGTCTATCTTTATTCGTTATATAATTGAAGAGGATGAAATTACATTCTGTTCGTGTCTCAGTCTAAATTCTTGTAACGCTATGTTAATGCTTCTCTGTATCTCCATTTTTATTGCATTCTTTTTCCTTTTAGCGTGAGTAGACTACGGACGTTTATGCGTTTATAGAAAATTTAAAAACCGCATAAATCGCGCGTATGTAGAATGACACAAAATATCCAAAGTGTGATACTTATTATAATATTCAATGAAAATGACATTTTTACCAGAGATTCTATTTGTGTTCAATTAGATTTACAAAAGTACGAATTTGCGTAAAAATCCAAGATTTTGTCTCGTGTAAATACGAGAATTAAAAGGATTGCCAAGTAATCCAACTTAAAGCGATAAAATCAAAGATTGCTCTGTGGTAGTTAGAACTAACGTTTTGATTTGATCAATATCATTGCATTATATTATTATTATCTTATTTTCCACGCATGCAAACAATTAGTATTATACAATACAATAATAACATTTTGTACAGCTTAGCAAAACTGTTATGTTCTATGATATCATTTCTTTTTCGTTAAGCTATTTAAATTAAAAAATAAAAAAAAATACAGAATTCCACGTATAATCTTTGCCTTGTTCGTATTTCAATTTCGTTCCTATAATCATATACATAGCAACATTCTTTCGATTTTACGTTTTATATAAATTTACCATTTCCTCATTTTCGATATCAAATTTAAACAGTCGTTTTCGTAACAATCTTTGGTATAGTTTATCCGCTTGTGGACACAGTTAGACGTTACGAGTTTAAATAAAACGTATCCAAAGCGATCCTTGTACAACATAGTAATGCGTAGATATCAGTATTTTCGAAAGTTCGTTACACTTATACGGTAAATTCCATGTACTATGTAGTTGAAGTTAAACTTGTGTTCACTTTGAAACGATAAAACACACATTAAACTCATTTGGAAACAGCATAGTAAACAAAAAATAAAACATGTGAAATTAGTTAAGAAACGATTTATCTTCAGAAAATTCAAAGTCGACAGGAATAACAAAAGTCTGATATACAAATGTGTAATAGAGTTGATCTGGATACGTGGAAACCAGCTTCGGTGAATGGCAGCCAAGTCACAGGTTTAAAAAATTGAAAGTCAACTAGCTGAAATCCTTCGTGCGATCATAGACGCAACTTGGTACGTTAGAAGCGACGATACTCGCAAACCACAGCACGTCCACTCAATCCTAGAAGAGATCAAACGATTTTCTAACAAACGCAAAACCAGAGTCGAATCTCACGTAAATCCGCCGGTGGCACATTGTTGCAACAATGTAGTTAGAAGACTGAAACGAAAACACTCTTTCGACTTGATATAATTTCGCTCTCATCGTACAAGCAACGCTACTATTGTATATAGCAACGTTCCCGTGACTTTTGAAGCGTTTGTGGCTTAAAGTAGCGAAAGCCACGCGATGCTCTTCGTGCTATATATATAACTATTTGTAAATATTATAAGAGTAACAGGTACAGATAAATATGGGATTATAAGAAAAAACGTTTTGTTTCAAGAAGTTCGAAACGCTACGCAGTATCCGATTTTAATCCACACAAATATACAAGTTGTAAGAAGTTATAGTCAGGTATATACATATAATATAATATATAAATTTTAGAATATATTAGATCGTACACATTTCCTCTGTAGATTTATATAATTTTTTAACTAATAGGTTGAATGCCATGGGGGTCACCGGTGACCTGCGCACCAAGATTAGTAGAAATACATAATTTGAACAAATGTCAATATTTATAAATTTTTTATTATTACCATCGCTACTACAATGGTGTGACGAAATTAATGCAGTATAAAACATATAAAAATAGTTTTATTTATAAATATAATATAGATCTATTACGTGCGACCCCCACCAGTGGCTATCGAACATGGGAAAAACTCGCTTTTTCTGTGTTTCACCTTAATGAACTATAACCCTAAGGAACGTCTCGACTTGAAAGATGTTTGATAGCAATTAAGGGCCTTGACAGTAAAGTAAAAAGTGCTAAATCTTGTGACGGTTCTTTAGGATTATTGCGGGTCCAAATAATTATGATCGAAGGATGGATTATGGTTTGTGGTAGGTCCCGGGACGTAACAGTATAGAACAATTATTTAGCAACGCGATGAAACAATATGAGATAATTGATAATCGAAAGAAATAAGTGAATCGAGCGAAATTGCACTACAGCGCCATGGGGGTCATCGGTGACCTCAGTGAGATAAATTCATTAATGACAATTATTTCAACATTATATGTATTGTATAATAAAAAATTCATCGTGGCGTCACGGTCAAACCTTGTAAAACGTGGCATTTCACATGTTCAGGAAAGAAAAAAGGAAAGTTGCGAATTTTTTTCAAAATCATGTTGTTAAGACAAATAAGACATTAAATATGTATATTTCTGAAATTAGATAATTAGAAATTAGATAAATTAGAAGTTAAAGAATTTTGTACCTCGGACGAGTAACGTTTTCCACATATCCATATTAAAGAATAATAAATTGCTAAGGTAACTTTGAATGGTTTTGATCGACCATGACTAATAGAGATCATCGTTAGCTTTCTCCAGTATGAGGAGAAATGATTAAGGCGCCGCTGTCGCTAAAGAGGAAATTACTTACGTTGACTGCACAGTATCTCTGTCAAGAAAATGTTCAATCTTCGGGTTAAATGTTTCCAGAGAAATTAGAGTTTCGATAGAAAGCAAAATCAAGGGTTTCGTCAAAGTTTCGCGATTAACTTGAATCGCTCGCGCTGAAAGGCGTTATGTTTAATGAAGGAAAAATGGGGCAGCTTTAAATTTTTCAAATGCATTTTCTACTTACCGTACTTCAGCAGTAAGATCCTCTGATTAAAATTTTTATCCGTAATGAGTGTTCCAATTCGCAAAGATTAAACTCGGTCGGCTATAAAAAAAAAAGGAAGAAAAAGAAAGAATTGACAAGAAGATCTTTCGTCACGGCGAACGTAAAATTTAAAAAACCTCTACTCAACAATATTACAGAACGGAAAGTGTCTTGATACAAAACATGAAAACATAACGGAATTTACAATGAATACGGCAGAAGCTAGTGGATTTACCTTTACGATTGGCAATACGTTACAGCAGGCGGCCACTTTATAGGACGTAGGACATAGAGGGAGGTCCGCGTCTATCGGTAGGTTGAACAAAACCGTAGAATAAATTCCATTAAGAGATTTCAAAGCCATGCATGGTCACAAAGAAAGAATCAGAGCGAACGAACGACAATTTGAACGACAGAAGAAAATATACTGGCGGAGAAAAGGAAACACAGGAAAAGGGGGGAAGAGCGTAGATTGTCTCCGCGAGTGGTGTCTACGATAGATACAAGCAGAGGATCGAGGTAACGGTTTAACCCGACGTTTGCTGCACGCGGTGGTGTGTATCGTCGGTACCTGGTATGGAGAGACAAGATACGCTTTCTTGCGTGCACGTGCACAGTGCACATACATGGTGGCTTAAAATATGCGCGCAACATTTACAGGGCAAATGTTAGACATCAAAGCAATGACAGACGACGGTATCGATTATAGACGATATACGATAGACGCTAGAAACTGTTTGAAATTTACGTTGGATTGCACGACGAATTTGCGGTTAATTAATTTGGTGATTACTCGACTGTGCACGTTCGTACACTCATAAAAAATTGTCAGATACAAAAATAAATGTGATGGGGTACTTATGTGATATTGAAAAATTCAGGTCTGTACGTTTAAGCTGTAATGTATGGCAAATAAGCTCCGTGTAATAGACGTGTAGACTAGAGCGCAATAAATATTGGAGCAGGCTGAGTGGCACGAATTTCCTCCTGCGACCAATATTTGTTGTTAAGTGCCCCAGCCTTTAAACTGCAATTGGTATTTAATTAGACTGCAGAGGAATTGGTACTACGTTATTCCTTAATATTCAAAATCGCATCTCAATATGTGAAGCAGTACGTAATTCTAGCGTTTTATTTTTACTGATGTCTGGTATATTGCTTCTATTTTCATATTTTGAAGCGACCGTCCCGTTCTATCGTTTATAAAAATGGCTCTGTACCTAATTTCGTCCTTTTAAATAGATAGCCGGGGACGAAATTAGGAACGCGTTCTGTGGAAAGAAATTTTAAATAGAGTCATCAAGAGAAAGTGAACAGGATCAAAATACGGCTTATTTTATTTTATTTTATTTTGTTACGATCGATTTTCGAACGATGCGAGGGCAGAAAAGTGGATTAGATGTATCGCGTGGATGAGATGCTGCTATGATCTGCGCGCATCTAAAAATCCATGATTGAGCTCAAGTTCAATGTTCATGATTTGTTTTGTGTATATATATAAATAGTTTTATAATAAAACATATTTCAAGCGCATAAAATGTGAATAATATAAATTGTTTCTTAAAATAAATTTCTTAAAATAAATTTGAAACGGGGACGAAATTAGGTACATTTCTTTTCATAACTGGAAAACGCATCCTTTTACATATATACTTTTTCCTCTGTTTCTATGAACTTTTATGAAACTTTGATTATAGATTTTCGTTGCTATGCTTCCAAGGTAATTATACAAATTTTTGCAAATCAAAAAGCTGAAAACTTTAAGGGGACGATATTTGGGCATCTTACCTTACTATTAATATCCAAAGATACAGAATATCCAAAGTATAGTAATAGATACTATCCGGTCAGTTACGTCCATGAAAATTTGAATTTGCATAAACATTTGCTGTCTAGTGATCGTATATCCGAGCAAAGATTCACAAAAGTGGAGTTTGTCAATGCGGCTTCCAAGAGATATCTTGTAACACCCTATATACGACTAAATGTGTGTGTGTGTGTGTGTGCGGCACACGCGTGTATTCGCGTTCACGAGCTCGCACGCTTAATTTTCCAACGTAGCTTTACGTGCCGGCACGTGCACGTTGCAATATTCACTCGCGCGTACCTTCGTCTCTAGGATTGCGTACGCGACTTGCCCAAACAAGTCGTAACTGACGCTTAAGTGTCCTTGATACGATGCTGGATGCGAGCGCCGTAAAAGGATCGAACGTAGACGCGGCATTTTGCTGGATATGCAAAATAGGAAGACGTTCCACGGGCTGCAATTGCACGGTGGATGCCGTTCGAATTTCAGAAAAGGAGATTGTCGATTGTCGCAAAGTGCTTGCTTGAGTGGCTTGGTAATTCTGTGTACGGTTTTTCGGAGAAGTGTCTAGCGAAACAAGATTGACGGTTGAGAATGGTAGAAGAGTAACGAATAGCCGTGTTGCAATCAGGATTTCATTCTGTGTTATCTCGAGCTTGAAAGTAATTGTGACTACTAACAGTAAGATAATAGCTTGAAATAGTACTATGTCTCGTCATTCCTTTATCGTGTTTCTTGACGCTAGTTGTACAGTGTTAGATACGATACATAGTCGAGTATCGTGTTAATACAGTCTCTCTAAAAGTATCTAATAGAGTTTTTAACTCTGGTTTTTTAAAAATTAAACTTTTACTAACGTTTTTGTGAGATTTTTCTGGTTCAAATGAGAATAACGCGGATAGTTAAAACGAAGTAGGTAAATGAGTAGCTAATATGAAGAACGCGATATAGTTTAAATCACATTTGCATGTATATTTAATAGACGAAAGAAAATAAGTTAACGTTATTAAATAAGCAACTGTGCTCCAAGTTGTATCGTGTTTGGTCTTGTTTTAATCAGAAAAATGCCACAAGAGTTTTGTTCGATAAAGATCGAAAAGAAAAAAGTTCCGTTGCGTTAACATTTTATCGCCAAGTAGTTCCGATTTTCGAACAATTATAGGGACAATATTGTATGTGGAATATTACGTTATTTACTTATACTTGACGTGTTCCTTCGTCTAAACAGAAATTTATTAATAATTTGCAAGTGTTTTGGAATAATAACAACACGTGAAATGTACAGTGGTTCGTGAAAGTATTTGAACACGTATACCAGAAATATTTTATGAACAATATTATGAGATATATGCGAATGGTATAAAACCTTTTGAAATTTCATTAGTCGTTGAACGAGGCGCGATTATCGTAATTACGTTGGTAAAATTTAAAACGAATCTGAAAATGTATGTAAAGATAACAAGATACCTGTTACAAGCATACACTGTGCAAAGCTCACGGAAACGTTTAAACAGTCAATTATTAATCGTATCAGTGAGCCACAACTTGTTGTTAGTGAGACCATTTTTAGCAATAAACATATATTTACATACATACAACACCAATACATTTTCCGGTGAACCACTGTATTTTGAAGAAATGTCACCATATGTAATTTTCGCTGTTTACTAACTGCCGTGATTTGAGTTTTGACAGATCATCAGTGATACATTCCAACTGTCATTTGAGCTAAATGCGAGCCTTCTTAAAACCATATTTTTCAATCCCTCGTCTGTGAGGTAGCCGACGTAAGAAACATCTCTGGGTTATTTCTCCAATTTTACGTACTTAATCCTGTTCGAATATTTGCAATCTCTGCCGCACCGGAAACATAAAGCAGACCGTGACACTTCGATGCCTAGAAATTTTCCAAGATCGAATCTTTGAAGATTTGTGTATTTTCGAACGATTTGCGTCCGCTTCATAGTCAATTTATTGCGTTGCATTTTAGCGACCCTTGTTATGCTCCTTGAAATCGCCTGGTTTAATTTCCAGAAATTGCATTTCGATCTTTCTAACGTCTGTATTTGTTCCTACTATTTCCTACTATTGGGTTGGCAACTAACCCCAATCAGGTGATAATGGCAAAATCTGCAATCACTTAGTTGCCAATATATACAGAATATGATTTGGAAAATTTATTATGGGTATAAAAATAGTAAACAGTAACAATATATAAGTATAAGACAATAAAGAGTGTACGAGCTTCTTAGAAGCCTAAACGATCAACCTCAGTTTTTATAATTTCAATTATAATATAATTATAACCGAATATATTTACTATAGTTCTAATTATCCAGGTTCTGTCATATTACACGATTAATATTAGCTCATTCGTTATTTATAAGTAGTTCCAAGGCAAGTTTTAAAAAATAATGCTTTTAATATAATCGCTTCTCTCTGCCTTCCAATTTTGAAGTTGACTAACGTGGCTTCTGCGAAGAACATAAATATGATGAATATAGGCGAACTATAGTACTAAATCGTCAGATATAATTATCCTGATTATTTCGTACATATTTTGTGTACATATTTTGTATACACATTTTGTCCTGTCTTTATAATTATTACGCAATTTTGTCGCATGTTTGTGGCCATTTGCTAGCAGAAAAGTATAATATGACATCATTAAAAAGAATAGAAAAGTCTAAGATGTATACGATATGATTTCGCAAAAACTGCTGGGGTTCATCGATCATAATAAATTTTTATCAAGGTTATCGCTGGGACGTAACTTTTAAAATGATATATAACGTTTATGGTGGCGAAGGATTGAAAATGATGTCCTAGCACCAAGTGGATAAAACGGAGCAAACGTACATTACAATCTAACGTAATACGTTGTATGTATTTCTTGTATATCATCCTAATACAGATCCATTATTCTCTTTTATTATCTTCCGTATTGTATCAATATTTTAACAGCTACTTTATTTATATTTGTATTACGTATATTTTCTTTATTTTTACTTCTCTCGTACGTCATATGTTTGCATCGTGTGGCAAACACGAATCGAGAGAGCAAACGTTCAAATACGAACGATAGAACGAACGAGATGATAGAAAAGAGTACGAACTGTAATTCTCGCGTAACAACGATAAAAGCAAGAGATTTTTATGAATTTTTTTTAGACCAACTACTAATTACGTGGGATGTAAACATAGTTTTAATAAATATAGAAATATTTATAGAAATGATAAATATAGAAATCCTAATTACGAGGAATTACAGCTTTTTGGGATGTAAGTATAGTTCTAATAAATATAGAAACGTAATTTTTTAATTTCAATTTCTCTCAGCGTTTATTAACTCTTTAAATTGCCACGTCTAATAACTTTCTAAACTGGGGTGCGCGATAACTGAGAAACTAATAGATTGATCAATTTCAGCTCTGTCGCTTTGTCACAAATTTCTCCAATTATCGAACGTCAAATTTTTATTTGATCATTTATTTATAATATCCTTTTGAACGATATAAACTCAATTTGCCCGCGGGAAAAAGTAAATTTTTCTTCTAAATGTTGGAACCTTCCAATTTTTTTTATTTCTCTTTCAAAAATAGATTTGACCCTTGACTTTATAAAAATTCTTCCTGCATTCTGATTACTATGACTGGTACCGTACAGTACGTCAATGCATGCAATGGATGCATTGTCAAATACGATCGCAACACTTAAACGATATGCGATAAGCGATAAGTGGAATTGAAATAGAAGAATTACGTTTATACCTGAAGACTACATTTGCATTCCGAAAAGTCCCATTTATAATCAGCAGTTGGTCTACAAGAAATTCGTCAATATCTCTTGTTCCTTTATAGTTACGAGAGAATCCATCTAAACGAAGAATTGTTACTTTGAAATGATGAAAATTACTGGATATTTAATGGATACTAGATTTTCAGAAATATTATTTAATAACGAAACATAATATTCAATGAATAAGTAAGTACAATAGTTTGTCAGGCAATAACTGTGCGTGTATATTACATAGTAACCCGTACATTCGCTAAATCGATACGTTGACCGTTACGCAGTTACAAACCGTTCTCTTTCATCTTCCACGTCCGTGCAGTTTGCCCGAATTATTTGTTAAAAAATCGGATGCGTTCGGTGCGTGAAAACGTTACCGTTCGTTCCGATTGCCTGCGTGAAATTGATTGGCGAAGGTTTAAAAGTCAGATTTAAAAGTCACGACGCGCGACCGAAATTATTATTTGCCTAATATCGAGGTCAACGTGGAATATATTTGAAAACCGATTGCCAGCAACGACGAGCTGGTGACGATCGTATAAACGAATTTCCGGAAAACCCAACTCGCGGTTGTTTTCGTTTTGTTATCAATCGCTGGCACGATATTGTTCGTAGATGAAATTGGAAAAGGGACGGAACAACCTATAGGTACGCAGTTACCGGATGCGCTCGGATCTGTACGAACATACAAGAGAATTCAACTGTTTAGTAAAAAGCGTCGTTACAGTTAACGGTTTCATCAATCGATTAACGGTCTTTCTGTTTTACGGTCTGACGAGCGCGCACCGCGGAAAAACTGATTTTACCTATTTTCGCTCAAATTACCCCTTGCTTCGGTATTTTCTACCTATTTTCCGCCCGACTGTATCAATTCTGTCCCCGTGGAGAATAGCAGTGATTCGGTTCCGGTTAATATGTCGCTTACGACGTGAAACGTAATTCGCCAGGTGATTAGAGTAATTCGTTATTTCCCTTGAAAAGTTGTATTTCGGTGTCGTTTTGTTTTAGCCGCTCTGCCGTAGATTAACCCCTCCCGTACTTTATCGAGTCAGACTCGCGATACTTGGGCCAAACGTAAACATAACGTTAAATTTTATATAATTATATAATTTGAAATAATTTTATGACAAAATATAATAAATGTATAATATCTTTAAAAGTAAAAGCATAAGAGTTTACTTCGTCAACAGCATTATCGCGTAAAATTGACTATACCACAAGTTTCGTGGGCATCTATATTTCGGTTAGTATTGCGACTGTTTACGAGCATCCGTCTGGTCTGTTTGGCGCGCGTCGATGTCTACCGCTTGTGAAGGGGTTAAACGTTGTCCGATCAGAGACGTAAATTTGTAAAGTCGTCTGTTGTGCTAGTGCGATCCGCAAAGCGCGTAAAATGCGGCGTAAACGCGGGGATAAGTCAAGATAAAGTGAAGAAATTGTGGACAGCCTGCAAGAGCGAAACTTGGCTTAACACATTTCATGCGGTGCGAAAATGAGAAATTCCAACATCAGGTTAAAATGTTACGCAACGATATTTCATTAGAAGAACACGTTGCGACCGTGTTGAATTAATATTTTTTCGTTTCTTCTCGCGTTCGTTTCGTTTTTACAAGAGAGTCGGGTTTTCCTATTATTTTTCCATGGAATGAAAATACGCGACAGCTACGTTACACGTGTCTCGTGTGAAATTGGATAATTCTATGATTCGAAGATTATATCCCGCTAAAATACGTTCATAAACGATAATTTATTTTACAACGTTTGTTTATTTGTATATATGGAAAGTTGGAAATTATTTTAATTATACAGGGTGGTTGGTAACTGGTGGTACAAGCGGAAAGGGAGTGATTCTACGCGAAAAAAGAAGTCGAAAATATAGAATAAAAATTTTTCGTTTGAGGCTTTGTTTTCGAGAAAATTGACTTTGAATTTTCGCTCGGTACGTCTCGTTATAAAGTGGATATTGTCGCAGTTTAAGTTTGTCTTTGTCGTAGCGGAAAATTAGGAATACATAATGAAATAATATGAAGTTATCATAAAGTTTATTGTTACAAAAATTATTACGAAAAATTTTTTTTCTATATTTTTGACTTCTTTTTTCGCGTAAAATCACCCCCTTTCCGCTTGTACCACCAGTTACCAACCACCCTGTATATCTTTATCGTGGATTTAACATCCTCTATGAGTGAAAAAATAATGAACAGCTTTTTAATAAATGCGCGAGCATTTCTATCAAACTGCAATAGAATTGCTGCTGAGAAGTAGAACTCAAATCTGTCTGGCTACAAGGCAACACGTTACGTAAAGTACCTCGTAAAATGGAACTCTATTGCTCCTATAAAAGTAAGAAAGTGTATTTATTAAGAGAAGGAGTTTACTGTAATTGCTGAAACTTTTCAGGAAAATATACTTCATTCGTTCATTTATTCATAGTCACATTTTCGAATTTGTGCGTTTTCAGTATTCTTAGGATGTCAATTTACACGAAATAATTTCACTCTTTAACTGTAGATAAATTAAAAGATACATAATTATAAGAGAAAAATACAAAAGAATTTTGAATTAACAACCTTCGCAAAATATTCAGAGAAATTATAATTGCTAGCATAAAATTCTCTGTTCAAAATCCAAGAAGTTTTTACAAATATACACATACATATACAATAGATTAATTCGGTGACCTCGCTGCAAAAATCGAGCAAGTCCACTTTTTACAAAAATTGTACGCGTTGAAGTTTTATATATTTTCATACATTCGTCCGCCACTACAGAATCCTGATATAACGTTGTCAGACGAACAAAACAGTAGACTTTAGAAATTAATGGCCAAATTATTATTCGCGTCATTCTCATTCTCGCACAATTGAATTAAATTGAAGAAATTGAAGACTATCATTCATAAAATTCTCATTCTAAAGTATAGCGTTAATATTGCGTTAATCTATTAGCCGATGTGTTTCAAACGTGTTTAACAAACCTACTCTGTTAAATCGCGTGTCAGTGATCGGAAAGTAAAGAAAGTGTACGTGCCGACGAGAGGCAACCAGCCGGATGTCAGTGGTCTGCCCAGGAAACTGGAACTCGAAAGAAAGTCAAGTAAAAATAAAGACGCGAGAAAATGAGATATTCCATTTCGAATTCCGGGCATTTTGGCGTAGGAAGCAGACAGGTGTAAATACCGAGGTAGATTTGCTAAGTAAATTTTGAAAAAATGTAACAAGTGCCGTTTCTCGTATCGTTCGTTACACCAATTCCTTTCTGAGTGCAAAACATCAGCGTATTTAATTCAGTTTTATTCAATTTCCCATAACATTAAAAATCTGCACTTGCCCGGTTTCTGCGTCAAGGTTTTCAATCTACCAAGGTATTCGTAACAATGACCAAACGCGTAGCTAAAGATTGAGTGGGATTATCGTGGAAATTAGCAGCGAGGCAGACGCGAGTGTTCCCGCGCCAGGGCAGAGAGAAGACGAGTGCGCAACTTTCCTCATTAACTTGAACTCTCGTTTTTCAAACGCAGTGAAACGACAGCAGCGTTCCACCGCCATCTCCGAACCTCAATTGCGCAACACACAAGATTTCGCTTCTATTCATACGCACGTGGGAGCCAACGAAATTCTCGAAATTCTGCGATACAATTGTGGAAACCGTTCATTGTGCTCGGAACAGCTCATTGTTCTCTCTATCTCGCCGCTATTGACACGACGTTCTTTTTACCGTGCGATTTACGTACCCGATACGAAATCATCGCCGGAGCAACGTTACTCTTGCCGGCAAACTTTTCAATAGTTGTCGTATTTCCAGATTCAACGATAACGAAGCGAGTACATGTCGGTAGAATCGCACCACCGAGCCAATCGAGAGAATTATACTTAGTACGTTATTTATTAAACGGATTTCATTCGCAAATGTAATCTAATTATATATGTTAGAAAATAGATGTATGCACATCTGTATCGTACGAGCGAGGAATGAAAGAGAGAAAGACGAAAGAAAAACGTCACGAGACGAGAGCGTCGCGTATGTGTTGAACGAATGAATGTGCAATAAAACAAATTTATTTCTGTTTGAGAAGTACAAGAGAATAGAGCGCTGTTTGTTAATATTTCAAGTTATTATGTTATACATAAAATAGTTATTCTATTCTAAAGTTTTATATTTAATAAAACGTTATATAGTATTACTTTAACAATATACTATATAGGAAAATATTTCAAATATGTTTCCCGTATGTGTGTAGCATGCGGAGATATTGTACATACGTTTCATCGAAATCGAACAACATACATTTGACATAAAATGATATTGCTATTTTAATTAAGAGTAAATTATGGCTCACAAAAATATTCCTGAAGGTTTAGTAGCACGTCGATCCACCTTTCTTTTGCTTTTGCTAACTTTAATGTAATATTTACGATGGACTGCCACGTTTCACGGACTTTTTGTCTTAGTTCTTCTTTCGATGTAATTTTCCTACTTTTCAATCTTCTGTCTACTTCATCCCATAAACGCTCAATGGGATTGAGGTGAAAACTTTGTGATGGATGTGGTAATATGTGTAAGATGTGCGATATCACTTAACGACTTTTGTCGAATGCTGTTGTCCTGTTGAAAGCATTGATTGTTTGGTAAATTTAATTTTTCCACGTTATATTTCAAAGTATCCATAAAAATATTCAAATATTCCGCCTTATCTAAAATCCCATCGATAGAAACAAGATTTCCAACGCAGCTCGCTGCCTCACACCATCGCCGATCCGCTGCCATATTTCACCGTTGGACGTAGATTCTTCGGATTTAGTTCCGTATTTTTTTCCCTTCATACAGATTTACGACCATCGCTCCCAAAAATGTCAAATTTACTCTCATCGGAGAACAATATTGTGCTTCGGTAAGAATTATCTCTCTTCTCTGTGCGTTAGCTGTTTGGTAGCCCAGAACGAGGTTTATTCTTAATTCGTTTTCCTCATTTTTCTACTTCCTTGGAATATGTTTATATATATATAATGGAATAAATTATGCGAATGCGCTAGTCTACGAGGTTTGCAGTTTCCCTTATAAATTTCCCTTCTTTACTTTTTACTTTATCTCTTTCTGCCATACTCCGTCCCCATTTTTTCCGAATTAACCGTACGATTACTCGATCTGCGAGAAATTATAACGAAAATTGTACACGGGATTTTCTACCGACTAACCGTTTTAACTGCTTAGACACTATGCGCCACTATAGTGGCTCACTCTACTGATTTACACGTTCACCGTTTGAACTAAATCATCTTTTTCATTTGTCTTGCTTCACACTTTCTTTTGCTCTTGCAACGTTTTATAACAATGTTAACACTTTGACTGAATCACATGTTTCGCTCAAGATGTCACAGTGTTTTAACACAGTGCACCGTTAGATGTAAATTTGTTCTCATTTTTTTTATTGACATTCTAATAAAAGTATTTAATTTTTAATTAATTTAACACAGAGGAAAACGTGCTGTAGATTTATTAGATCAAATGATAGTATATTCTACACCATATAGAAGAATCCTCAAGTGGTATATAAGATTAGCTTTGGAACTATTGTTAAATACATCAACTTCAAATGCGATGATACTCTATAAACAAGCAACAAAAACAAAAATCAAGGTATCAGATTTTAGAATGGCACTCGCAATGCACCTACACAATGTCATTCACCAGAGCCGTCAAATATACTTATTCGACAAAGATTGCGACACGATATACGGAAAAAAGAAGGGCAAGCGTATCTGGCACAAAAATTTTGCGGAGAGTACTATAAAAAAATGTTAAACAGTTAGGATCAAAAATTGCTAAGAGTCGGACCAAAAAGCTGACCACCTATTGTCCAGGTTGTATCGATGAGCCACATTTATGTTTAAAATGTTTTAATGCAGTGCACCGTTAGGTGCAACATTTGTTCTCATTTTTTTTTATCGATGTTCTAATAAAAATGTTGAATTGTTAATGGGGCACTTTTTATTTCAAAGTATCTTCTATTTATCGGTTATATTCAAAATGCTCTAACTATCAATTTTCATTCAATTTTTATAATTGTAAGAAGTTCAAGCTCTTCGGTCACCAATGACCAACGTGGCAGTCAAAGTGTTAACAATATACAGACAGAATATACAGTCTTTGTTTTTGATACGCCAGTGTCAGGTATCAACTGTTGCTTTCGTTAATATAAATATACTATTGTTAGATGTTCTTTTTAACATACCGATCCGTATTATTATACTTTTTTTAGAATCTTCAAGCTCAAAATGTCGCTTGAAAATGGAAAACGAAGAGCAATTTGAAAAATACTATCGCGCTATGAATGTGAAAATTGTAACGTGGGTCTGTGTGTCGTACCGTGCTTTAAAATATATCATACTCAATTGTATTATTAATTATTAAAGTAAATTACTAAAGTTAAAGTATATGCATCATATCTTTAGGAAAAATTATAATACAGTTATTAAACACTTGTTCCAGTGTGCTTGCGTAGGGAACAGCATTATCCGTTACACATTGCAGTGCTGTACCATTTACGTGTAATCGCGTCAAACTCTGCCATACAGAGAAACAGCCTCGCGCAAATTCAGCCTATGCAGTTACGTTGTCTCAGTTGGCTATGAATAATCTTTGTCTACGTTCTCTAATCCTTTGAAACGTAGTTATTACGAATGTTTTACACAGATTTTCGATACTTTCGTGAACCACTAGATTTGCCATTGGTTGCAATAAAATTCTACCTCCGATGTGTACCTTTCGATTTCAATAAAATTTCAACAGATTATTCTCATACTTAGCCCATGCATCAGAATAATAATATCTAATATAACTAATATCTATTATCCTCTAAGAATCGCGTCCGTTTCCATTATATTAGGTTGTCCGAAAAGATTCTTTCGTTTTATAAGGTGATAATAGATGAACAACAATTTCTGTTTTATATTATTTTATTGAATTAGGTATGATCCATTTCGTTCTATTTCTACTATTATGTTCGTGCATAATTCAATAAACTAATATAAAACAAAAAACATTGTGCGTCTATTACTTCCTTATAAAACGAAAGAAACATTTCCGGACAACCTAATAAATATATCATATTTTAAATACTTTTGTATTTCGTCAATGTATCTCGATAGTGGCATAGCGAATTTGGATCGATGTTTTCAGAGAAGAAATAGCGCAAATCTTAAATTTAATTAATTATGATTTAATTAAAACCTAAATTCTGCAAATGTGTAACTCCACTACGAGGGAAAAGTGCAATCAAAATTTTACCGCTGAGCGCTTTTTCAACCGCGCACAACTTCGCGCACCTCAATTTTCTTCGTTATTTCTGACAATACGTTCTGTAATTCGTGTTCGAACTTGATCCTTCGGCATCGGATCAGCAAAGGCTGTTTAACGACTGTTACTGCCACGAAGAAAACAACAGCAAAGTCAGCCTGCGCTCTGTGCTCTGTACACGATCGTCGCGGAATAATATCGGCAGCTTAACACCAGAACTATCGATAGTTAACACGAAGTTATTTCTACAATAACCAGTTAAAATACTATACCATACTACTTTATTATAGAAGGAATTCTACGTTATGTAGTACATTCTTGGTATTATTAATGGGACCATGGGACCATGATCCATAAACGAGGGTTGACATATTTATAAAATTGTAGGACAAATCATTTTGACTGGTGTGCTATTTTTAGTGTTAGCATCTAGCGATCTAGCGATCGATCCGGAATTTTCCTGATAACTGATATCGTCATATCGAATGATACGCAGTAAACATTTTAAAAACGTGTGCGAAGTTGTACAAAACGAGGAAACTGGTTAATTGGGATTCGATAAACAGATTGCTGGACCCTTTTACGCTTCGACAAGTACCAGACATTTTGACTGGTATTGGTATAAGTAGCCTTGATACAAAATTATTTTCAGTTTGAATACATAAAAAAACAAAATAAAATTCATTATATTATTCTTTTACTTATCGTTGCGAAAGTCATTACATCATTGCGGAAAAAAGATATAACATAAAGTAGGAATTTTAAAATAAAATTGTAAAACCAATTTTACCAACCAACCAATTTTAAAATAAAATTGTAAATTTGACTGGTATAGTTCTAGTGTTAAAGAAACTTAAAGAAACATAATAATAATAATAGGAGTGGTTTCTCGACAGGTAGATGCGATAAGGTAAACACAGACGTCAATTTCGTTTGAATTATAAATGGAACGTTCAATGTTTCACGCTTGATTTCTATGGAATTGCGAATTCTGAATATAAAAGCGTTAAGCTACGTTTATCCTGAAGCTTACCGCTTCTGAAATATTTGACTTGGTTCGTCCTATGACGTTCGTTCTGTAAACGAATGGTGCGAGAAGTACAAATGCTACTTTGTCCCTGTTATTTGTTTATGTTCGAAGAACGTACCGTGTCCCATGTACGCGCGTCTTTCCATTCGTTTTATAAGGAAAGCGATAGAACAGACGAAGTCAAGTATCTCGGAAGCATAAAGTTTCAAGATAGAGGAGGATAGCGCGTTTATGCTTAGAATTCGCTGTTCATTTTCGTCGAAATAAAGCATAAAACATTGGACGTTCTATCTAAAGCAAAGGGAAGATTCTTAAAAAATTATTAATTAAACGAAATTATTAATATTATTACCACGTTGTGCATGCTTTAAGCTCCACGACTTTCTTTGGTAATATTTTCGCATATTGCTTGGAATAACGAAGGTGTTTCAGATACGCGAAATTCGTGGGACACACTGGATGCATGTACAGGGTGTCCCCAAAATCGTGGTGCAACAGCTCGAAGTCGAAGTAGGTCAAAGAAAAGGAACAACGCTTTTTCATTTAAGGCTTCGTTTTCGAGAAAAAAAGGAAGAGTTGGAGAAGTTTCAAGATATGAAACTCGTGTTTCTGCTCGTGTTTCTTTCGTGTTGTCAAACATGGTCAATGCCACGACATGCTTCCTGTTATTGCTGTTATCTACTTCCGCGATATCGGTCTGCGTGTAATGTTACTTTCTTCTACTCCGATTTAATCGAATGGTTTCCTTTGGTTAACGTAACAAACGTTCGAAATGTTAACTACGTTGCTGGATACGCAGCTGCACCCTTCGAACTAAATTATCACGCGCTTCTTGTAGCGAATTACGCGTATTTTTTAAATCTTCGAAAGTCGAAACGATGTTTGTTTTAATTCTTCGACGCTGTTATTATTCTTGGAGTACACTTTGGATTTAATAATACAAACACGAGCAGAAACAGAAGCTTCGTGCCTTGAAACTTGCAATTAATACACGTCGTTTTTTTCGAAAACAAAACTTTTCTTAAACGAAAAAATATTATTCCTTTCTTTCGACTTATTTTTCAATGTACGTTTAATGTACATTTGTGTATTTAATTTATATAAACCGTAAATTGCACTAAAAGGTAGTATAAATTTTGTCATCTGATTCCTCGGTAAATTGGTTTCTTTTAAATTTGTACTGCTTACAAATTCTTGAATTTTTCTCCATCATTGCCTTTTATTATTTTTTATTTTTTGTTTCTTACTTGGTTATTATCTTATAGTAGCTTGTATTCTTTTTTATTATTTGTTTATTATATGTTTCTTTCCGGAGTGTGCTCGTTTCGTGTCTTAACACCGCTTTTAACACTACGCGCATTAATATATATGTATTACATATTCTACATATTACGTTGAGTAATAAGTTTGTTTGTATTTCATGAAAACTTTACCACGCGCTTTTATTATCGTACTTTTACACGAAATCTACCCAGTCAAGGATGCACGTAAAATGTTCTATTTTTCAAACAAGAATACTTTATCAGATTTTTACATTTGGAAGAGGGCAAAGTTTTAATATCTTCTTGCGTAATACAACGGCCGGAATTGATTATTTTAAATTTATTACACTTTTTACGCGATAGTGACATCATGAAGATTTTTACGTTAAATCTTGTGATCTTTTCCGTATCATTTATAAGCGTTTGTTTAGAGGAAATCAACGACCTACAACGGAGTAAATTTAAAGAAGGAAATTTGCAGTATAAAAATTAACTAAAAATTTTAGAAATTTTATGAAACCAAATGTATTTATCGGTAATGTTGCATTAAATTCTCTACTCTTTTGCATTGATCAATTTCAAACCAATCAAACATTGATCAACAACATGAATATTAATATTAATATTCAATTAGATTCAATACCCTCATTTAACGTTACTTTTCATTTATCGTACTATTACGTCGTGGATTTTTTGTTATCTTTCGTACAACATGGAAAACATAATAAATTTAAAAACGTTCATGATCTCGTTATCGTGCAGAAATCATAGAAAAATACAGAAAACATGATCAGACCACCGTTCTGCGTATTGAAAATAGCGAAACGCAAGAAACTGAGCACGTTGTATATGCGCAAAGAGCGAATTATAATTCCACGAAATAATTCTAGGAAAATTGGTTTCTTTCGATTGAAATTTCCTGATCTGTTTATTTAATAATAAAAGTTCTTATTGTTTAATCGATTGTGCTACCAACGTTTTATGGGAGTACGAAACAACGCGCATGGTGCGCGTGAATGCAAATAAAATACTCGGCTCTCGCGATAAAATTCGCTGCCTTTTAAATTACGCGTAATTAGGTAGCTGGCTTTTTCTGCTTCATTGCTGACCGAAGTAAATCAAATATTGGCGTGCAGAAGTTCTGAATTTGAAATAACGTTTAAGCAAGAATTTCACGGTAAATTGATTTCAAATCTTTATCATTTCTTTAGTTAAATAACGTTTCGCTACCCAGAGAAAGTCTGTAACCAGTCGAAGTTTAAGAAAATGTAATCTAATATTTCTTTTGTGTTCTATTATAAAGTTGTAACTGTACGTCACACATTTTTAAGAAGAAAGATGATAAGTTTGTCGTAATTTACAAGTTTTTTTTTGTTGAAAGTACTTTAACCCTTTGCACTCCTATGTCGAGTATGACTCGACATTAGTTTTTATCTCAGGAGCTCCTTTGTCGAGTCTCGCTAGACGTTCTTTCAGTTTCACCTTTTTTTTTTATGAAATGTACGAAAGAAAAGCAGGATTGCATCCTGAAAATTGTTACAACATATATCATACACTTAAAAATTACAAAATACAACAATATTGTGAATAAAACTGGTATTTAAGTGAATTTGTTTCTTCCTTTATTTATTTAAATTGTCTTATTTTTTAGTTAAAGAAAATTTCAAATAAAACACTTAAAATCATTGAGAGCTGCTGGTAACGAAGTTGAAATAAAATGTGAATGTGAAGGGTTAACGTGTTCTCGTTGCCTTGACTCCCTCGGTACGAAAGCTTTATACGCAGAGTCGTCGATTTATCGTACATTTTTTTCGTAATAGCGCTCCATTAGTTTTGAATACTTTTTTCAAATTGATTTTCTTGATTTTATACAATTTTTCCTCGTTTACTTATCAACTTTGTCTCTCATTTTTTCCATCTAAATCTCAAAGGATGTACGAGATACAATTAGAAACAAAGGGATGTAAATAACATTCTTAAATTTTCTGCCGATGGCATGAACAACTAATTAAATCGTTGAAAATTATGTTATAAATAATCCAAATGACCCAATTGAAAGTTATGTAATAGCGTCATTTAAAAGCGGATGGCAGGAACTGCGAAGTTGACTGCATATGGATCATTTGCCTTAGGTTGATGATAAAACAGCCGCAAAACGAGTGCTTGGTTGTTACTTTTCGAGAAATCAATATGTCTTTTTATATATTTCACTTTATAAATTTTTTTGATATTAATCTTTAATGTATTAAATTTCTTACAATATCAATTTAATATTAATATTAATCTCTAAATTCTTCCTAATTTAATAAAATTCTTGTAATATTTAATACTAATATTAATATTGTGTTTATTTTTTAATATTAAATCTTTTCAATTTTATTTAATTTAATCGTGATAAACTTTCGATTATTTTTATTTATTACAGTGCTTCCGCATATTTTTACCATTTCGCGAATGGGGATAAAAACATAAAAGAAAGTAATTTCTCTATGAATTTCTCAAAAACAAAGGATCATGCAATGAAATCTTTTTGGAATTGTTTTACCATCGACATAAAGCATCGAACACACGTACAGCCAACTTGTTCGAGATTTCTCAGTTATTGCCATCTCCTTATCAGACAAATCTCTTTTGGAATATATTTCAGAATCTGGAAAAGGAAAAAGAAATTGATGAGGGTAGTTTTCAAATCAAACCGTTGCGCTTTGAGAATATAACGAGAATATAGCGTAGAATTTGCCTGAAGTATTAAATGCACGTATAGCCAACTCATTCGAGATTCCGCAGTTCCTACCATCTCCTCATTACAGGTTATAAAAATAAATTGCCCAGGCAACTATTAAAGCGTGTTGAAGCGAAACGGAGCACGCGGATTGTATTTTTTGTTAAGACGGATTTCCCAACTAATTTTCAGATTGATCTCGACCGTTACCGATACGATCATCTTAGCTAATGAAATATTAAAATTAATATTAAAATTCAAATTCAAATTCAAATAATTAAACATTCAAATATTAAAACAAAATATTGTGCGTTTCGCACGACGGAAGCTAAACGTACGCATAACGCGTTAAAATACTTTGACAAATACTTTGAAAAATCGCAAATAGAACAAATGCGATGAAGTAGTTACGTATGCTGAGAGATAGAGAGAGAGAGAGAGAAAGAAAGAGAGAAAGAGAGAGAGAAATAGATAGATAGATAGATAGAGAAAGAGAAAGAGAGAGAGAGAGAGAGAGAGAGAGAGAAGAAAGAGAGATTGGGTCATTTACATGGAACACTTTTACTCGCGAGGAGAATCGAGCGTGTCCCAACGTGCGATGCAAACACCTGCACGAGGATAGGGAAGCGTCGTGAATCGCGTTAGAAAGTTGCAGCTATAGGTATACTTGGTAGGAAAGTTGCATTTTCTTCGTAGTCTAGTTAGTCGTTTCGTTTGGAAACGAGCATCTGCCGGGTAAGAAGCGGATTCAACCGGGCCCGGTCGTTGCACGTGTAATTTCGTACAACCGCGTTCAGTCATAATGCGTCGTTGCTTGATTCTCACTGTGTCGTACGGTTGCGTTTCGAGCGCGAGAACGCGCAACAATACGGTGACAGATCGCCGACTCAATGCACATCTCTGCTCTTCGTTAGGACGCTGCCAGTAGCTTGAAAAATCCACGAAAATACTTTGGCGATATATTTGGTGTCTCTAAATTGTTCGAGTTTTGGACGAGTTTCACGATTTTATTCAAATCTCCTGGCATTTTTGTCTCTTTCTTTTTTGGACTTAATCGCGCTTCTGTTTTGCTAAAAACAGTCTCCAATTTAGGGAAGTAGCGAAGTACATAATATGAAATTGAGATGCAAGGTATACGGTGGAAAAACGGTTTTCCAAACTTTTTGTTCTTGTTGGGTTCGTGCACGCGCACACGCTGGCACAACGTTAATTTCGTGCAACATTTTTAATATCGTATTTTAGTTACGTTATATCGTAACTTATATTGAAAGGAATCTTGCGAATTAAAAATAAGTTTTGAGTTATATGCGTATATTGCTGTACCATGGAATAACAAATTAGCTGTCCTTTAATCGGTATATTGTTTGGGAAGCATACACTGATAGTTTCGAAAAATCGAATTTCTTCCTTTATTTTCGTAAAGTTTTAAGCGTGCAGAATATCATGTTATCAAAATTCCAACTTTCGACGGAGTTACAGGGACGAATACACAGGAAATTCAGAAGGGAAAATTGGTATTCCGAAACTTCTCTTACGTTTTTCTTAAAACTTTGCTTTTCAACCCGTTCGTTACGAAATTTCTCGAACGATACGTCTGATTCTTTTCAAATTTCGAAGCAATATTCTGCATAATGTATTCTCCGATGTATAATTTTCTCCACATCTCAATTATTTAATCCTTTAAAGACATTTAAAGTTGATTTTTCTTTTTAGTAAAAAAAAAAAAGATTTCTTTTTCAAACCTGTCACTTCCTCGATCACCAACATTTTTTGGAAATTCCACGCTGCATTTTAGATGAAAGATACTAGTTTATGATTCAAACAGAATTTTTTATTTTAAACCTGTAGAACATCGTATTGCCGGGAGCGGCGGCTGGTTATCGATGTTCTAGCGGAACAGGCTTCAGATATGTAGCGAATAATTTGGCCATTCCGTAGCGTTTCTCTTTGGAAAAAATGGAAAGGTAAAGTTACAAACTAAATTAATACGATTCGCAAAAAACTGAATTTTTCATTATATACAATAATTAGTTTCGGAAAAGAATTTCAAAACCTTACTCGTTTTTAAACATCTCAGGCGCCGTGTACGTCGTATCAATCGATAAATTGCGAATTTTTGCGCATTTATGAGAAACTTACATGTGCAACAATGTGTATGTACGATATTCAAAAATATATAAAATTTTCGAAGGAAAATTCTCGTTGTGACAGAAACCTTTATCATCTAAATTCGATGTATGCAGTTGCGTAAATAAAAACGCAAATTTGTAGAAAAATCAGCAGCTTGATTATCAGCTATAATCGTAAAATCGTAATTAATTCGATGCGCGTGATTGAAATTGTGCGTATTGAAGTATGTTATGCGGAAAAGAAAATGTGTTCTTCTTCTTTGTAAAATTTACGTGAAATATCGTTTGGATAATCAAAGCCGAATAATTGTACAAATAGATGATTTAAAGAAAATTAATATCAGTTTTTAAGTCGTCTTTCAATTACAATGAATTATTCTATTTATATATTTCATTCTGGTGACACGATGAAGCTTTTATCGATTATTCGAGTATCAAAGTTATAAATTTTATTCTAACGTTTTTTATACCTAGATTTGAAAAAAATGGAAATGAATTTATTCAGAAAATTGTTCCAATAGAAGCAATGTGCCGTAGAACATAAATCTGGCTAGTATGACGAATAGGGCAGAATTTCATACTCGAAGTTATTCAGTTTTCACAGTGTCAAACGTGAACGTATGGCCGGCTATTGCATTGCTACGAAGGATAAAACAGTGCCATTGATCAATACACGATGTTTCTATAGTAATAAAGAATACACATCTTAGACCACGGAAATGCAAACAATTGTAGATTAAATAATCATTCTGTAATTATTCTACTATTTTATAGAATAACGTAGACTATACCTTACGATAAATCATATGCAACGTAAGGTCGTACAGGTAACTTAACCCTAACCTGATGCTAACCTAATATTTTATAATTCATATTTTTAACAAGTATAACGTTAGAAAGTTGCAGTAAAATGTAATTAATACGTACACACAATTTAAGTGACTTTGTTATTCATTTTCCTGTTTCATTAATAATTTATCTTTACGTACAAACATCAAATCTTTTAGTAAGGAGAAAAAGCTCCTCTGACTTGAATTTACTTTTCAAATATCATTTTCCTGTTTCATTAATAATTTCTCTTTACATACAAACATCAAGTCTTTTAGTAAGGAGAAGAAACTGTTCTGACTTGAAATTACTTTCCAAATATCGTTTGTTCTGATTGTTATAAAATCTTAAGAATAATCCAAACTCATCACAAAATTTTCGATTAAAATTTTGCACTGATATAGTCAAGATTCATCAGAAGAGGAATTGTATTTGTAGAAAAGTCTGTATGTGTCTCTTAGTCGTAGAGTAAATTCAATGTGCCATTCATTTACATTTGCAAGCACTATACCGATCCTGTTTGTTCCTAAATAACGTGTATACAATCAAAAAATATATTTCTTCAAGCTGTTCTTTTTATCTTTGTTACAAAAGTATATCTTATAACGTTTCGAGTAAGAATTATTATAAAATTGGTAATATTTAGCGTGGAGCTTATTTGTTGTTTAATGACATTTGCATTATTTTATACAGAATCAACGTTGGACTATTAGTAATTATTTTCAAATGAAAATTTATATTTATTTTTCAATAAAATATTTTTCAATTTTTGTACTTACAGTGCTACCTACGAGAAATCTTCATTTTCGTTTTGACATAGATATATAAATAGTTTCACGAAGATCAATTTTGACTCAATAACAATTTCGTTTAAATACCGTTTAATAATTTCATTTGAATTCATTTGCCGAGAAGTACAATCCACATATTTATCTGTATTTTTCAGTATCTTGTATAATTCGCACGTACTTTACGTAACGAAATATTTGCACAAATTCGCTATATCGATCGGAATATTTCGATTGAATTGCAATAAGTACACGAACTAAATCGGACTAAATATTTGTACATTTTATTCGATCAATTTTGCTTCATAATCGCATCACGTAATTTCCTGTTTATGTACTCGTTCAAATAATTCCTACCTGTACATAACTCGTCAGGATTTCATCGGGAAAAGTAAGATCGAACTGTACATAATCTCGCGTAATCGTACTTTATAGATAGCGATTTCCGTTTCGCTTTCCTTTTAGTTTCCTTCCGACGGTAGCTGTGCGTAACATTGGTACGTGTCACCCGGCGAATCACTGCTACTCCATTATAACATTTATATGAGATAAATGAAAAGCTACGAGTCACGAATGCACAACACGTGACTTCAACGTGTCACGTTTCTGATCCTTCGCTTCCTATATCTATATACATATACATATATAGCTATCCTTGCGTCAAGCATATTAGTATCGCAAGTATTCCCTCGTCTCGTTTTACTCGTTTCATGCACAGAATTCGTGTTAGAAATCGGCGATGTCGTGTTTGAAGCTTTCTTGAACGAGACGACGCGCAGTGATGGAACGAGAAGGGCGAATTTTGAGTTTGTCGGGCGTGTCACTTGCTCAAAATACTTCCATTAGCTACGACGATAGCTGTTACGCATATAAATTTTGTAAACGGCTAAGGTGTTAGAAGTTCCAGGCACGATCGCGCTCAAATTCAGCCACAGAAGCCAGTTAAAACGGACTCGAGTGGTTGGTCGGACCGTTATTTTCCCCGTTACGGAGCGCGGTTTCATGGAAAACGATACGACGAACGGATTAATTCGTAGCGTCGATTTCCGCGACAAGCGTTACAGATTAGAAACTGGAAGCGGCGGAAATGAAATTTTTTATTTCCAATGGCCAACTATGTTTCGCTCTTCGCCAGTTGCACGACGCGTTACTTGCATCGGTGATTCGTGCTCTATGCTCGTTAAATGGAAATCTCCGCGCGGACCACTTTCCTCTACCACGAGATCTCGTGCATACTATTAACGTTATTATCATATTCTTAGCCGTTTAATCGCATCAATTAAGTAACCGTATTACGCTGTTATACAGAAATCGTGCATTCGTTACGCGTCTATTAATTAGAGGCGAAACAAAAAAATAACGAACGTTTTTAGAACATCGATTATTCGAGATGATATGCACCTACCTCGGATAACACGGAAACGTCTATTAGTGCTCATAAATCGTATGATAAAATTGCAGAAAGATGTTGACGATCTGATGTCATATACGTATTTGGATTAAATTAATTATTAGTCGGCTGGAAGTTTGATTAATTGACTATTTACACTTTCGTACTCTTCGTGTTAAAACTTCGAAGAAATTGAAGTTATAGTAAAGTTCAAAGCATCTCGGATAATACGGAATTCCGGTTAAACGGAACTCGCATAACCGAGTCCCCTCTATATTCGAATCTGCACGAATATGCATTTTTCATAGCGATACATTTGATTTAGTTTTTTGCTAGTAAAAGGATATTTCACGTGCGAGGGTTTCGACATAATGTTCTTTTTGAGAAATGACTTTTACGCTAGAATTGTGGAACACAGTTTCGTTCATGGAATTGCGCAATATTAAGTACTATGGTATTATATTGCATTAAATATATCTGTGTGGAATATAATATATTGTTTTAAGCCGTGGAATGCGAATGGTTGTGTTGTTAATCTTTTCTGGAAATATACGCGGTGCATTTTCACAGATTCTTAATCTTGCAAAATTAAAATTCGCTACCTTACGCAATTTTTATTACAAAATTTGTATTCCCATTTGCTTTGATTGTTACAAAATATTGAGGTACAATAATCCAAATGCATTAAAAAATTTTCTATTTCTGGCACTGATATAGATGCACCAGGAAAAGGACTGCATCTGTAAAAAAATCAGGGGAAAGTTCGTTTTTACTAAGAAGGGAAAGTAAAGCAACTGCTTACGAAATTTAAGAAACAACGCTATTAATAAGCAAGCAGAGATTTAAAAATCATTAGTTTTCAATATTATTGTTATGCATAGTGTGCTATATTTCGGTATTACTAATTACAATATTCAAAGAAGTTCTTTAATTTAGAACAAACGACGATAGTGGAAGGATATCTGTTTAAACCTACAATTGAAGATTTCTTGTAGACGGCACTGTAAGTGCAAAAATTAAAAAATGTTGTTTTTTTATCGTACAATGTCCTACATGCCAATTAAGAGCATTTTGCATTTCTAATAATAATTACTGGCAGTGCAACATTGCCTTTGTATGTACAATTCTTATTCAATACAAAATATACTTTTGTAATAAAAATAAAAAGAACGTTTTGCAATTTTTCTTCTTTTTATATAAGTTATCTAAGGACAAACAAGATTGGCACTTATGTACTTGCAAATTTAAAGGGCACATTCAATTTTCTCTGCAACTAAGAGACAAATACAGACTTTTTTTTACAGATACAGTCCTTTTCCTGGTGAATCTATATCAGTGCAGGAAATAGAAAATTTTGTAATGCATTTGGATTATTTTACGCTTAAGATTTTGTAATAATCGAAGCAAATGGGGAATTTCGAAAATAATTTCAGAGAAGCTTCCTTTCTCTCTGTTAAAAAATTTGACGGTTTACAGCGTTGTCTGCACTTCAATCGTCGAATATTCATCGCGATAGAATAATTTACGATACCTCGAAATGCAAATAAGGAATATATTTCGTCTCATTTTAAAATGTTGATATTCATTCGTTACTATTATCTTATTTCATGAATATTATTTTAATCATTACTACCATCTTTCGTTCTATTTTCACATTTGGTACGTTTCATTCGCATTCGTACGTTTCATCGAACGCCTTTACACTCTCACACATCTATATTTGTTATTCATAGTCGACGTAAACTACTTTGGAAAAATGTTCAACCGCATACAGATGATTTCTCACAAATTCCACCTTATACTCGGCCTGATACAAAATGCATTACATCAGGATACGATATCGAAACTGACGCAGCGTAACGCTTGCTCGTTATAAAATCTGTTCTTGGATATATCCGAAAGTTACAATGAGTATGCGAAATAGTAGATAAAAAAGAAAAGAAAAAAAAGAAAAAGAAAAAGAAGAAACGTACATGCACGTGAGCAATTTATCGATACGTTTCACCGTATAATAGTTCGTCGAACTCTTAAATGATGATGGTTTGAGAGATCGAACTATCCGAGTATTGGCTTCAACTTGCTCGGATAAATGAAAAGCGCCGAATAAAACGTGACTTCGATATGTCACGTTTTCTATCCAACATTTCCTTTAGTGGCACCCTTGTCGCGTTGAAAGTCCCTGGAGAAGTTAGGGGAGCAATACGCGACGAAAGGCTATACGCGTTTGTATTTTATGTATACATTATGCGTACGTTATACGCATGTAACTGAGAATAGATGTATGTGCGTACGTGTATATGACGTATACAGAGTAGTCCAAAAATCAGTCGCCACGGTTTCTCCGGCACTTCCGATCATCGAATGATTCCGACAGAAAAATATTTCGGACGAAAGTCGATCAACTTTCGATCAACTACAAATTGCAGTGTTAAGAACTTGAAAAAAATTTTACTTTGATGAGGAGTTAAGGTCATTCCTATTCTTTGTAACGTAACAATACGATAGTTCAGAAGATATTTTAGCTTTAATGTTGTAAAATTCCTCATTAAGACAGGGAAAGATGGCGCAGCGCTTCTTTGTACTTAGCTTTTCTTAACTTTCGTACGATAAGTTTTACGACATTAAGGTTAAAGTATCTTTTGAACTAAAACCCGAGTGTCTTAATACTTTTTTGCAGAGCGTTAAAGAATGTATCGAATGAAACATAACAAAAAGTATCGAATGGAGTATAAAAAACGTGTCTCCGTGTCACTTAAAACTATAGTAGAGGTGATCATGATTTTTCATCGAAGCAAAATTCTTTTTGAAATTCATAATATTGCTCGAAAGTTGGTAAACTTTTCTTTGTCTAAAGTGTCTGAAAAATCGTAGCGACTAATCTTTAGATCACCTTGTATATACAGGGTGGTTGGTAACTGGCGGTACAAGCGGAAAAAGATTCTACGCGAAAAAAGAAGTCGAAAATATAGGATAAAAATTTTTCGTTTGAGGCTTTGTTTTCGAGAAAATCGACTTTGAATTTTCGCTCGGTACGCGTGCACTTTATCACGTCTCGTTATAAAGTGGATATTATCGCAGTTTAAGTTTGTTTTTACCGTAATGAAAAATTAGGAACACATAATGAAATAATATGAAGTAATCATAAAGTTTATTATTACAAAAATTGCTGAAAAAAAACGAAAAATTTTTATTCTATATTTTCGACTTCTTTTTTCGCGTAAAATCTTTCCACTTGTATCACCAGTTACCAACCACCCTGTATGTATATTCTTCCCATAAGCTCGAAGTTGCTCCGTTACACGGTGTCCGTCATATTTCGTGATGTTTAAACCGAAGTGGTTGAATTTTTTGCCACGCAAGACGTCCCATCCGACGGAGTGAAGCGAATCTGGAAAATTCTTCGAGAGATAGGAAAAATGTCACACGGCCGGAAATAAATAATACCACACTGTATATTGCTGCGTGATACTTGACTTAGCATCTATACACATAGGTACATATTTCCGTGACTGGCCTAACTGTTTCAGATATTTCTGGTTTTATCTTTCGAATTATTCGTCATTCGTCTTTCGTTTTACTTTTCTTTTTTTATCTTGAAACCTTAAGGTGAGATCTATCGACGAATGTCCAAATTTAGAGGCAGCGATCGAAAGAATCGGAAACAGAAACTATTGGGATATGTATAATTTTGTGTGCTAGACTAGGTTAGCCGCGTAGTAGTGACACACGTATGTGAATATGAGTGTGTGGAAGTATATGTGTTCACAGCGTCTCGAGAAACAGAAAGTGCTGAGGCGCGTGCAAATGTATATCGACGAAGATCCTGGAAATCGTTTATTAAATAAATTTAAAACTATTTTAATATGAATTCTAAGTGTAACCTTAGTGTTCCTTTACTTTTATTTCGGCGATTAAGATTCACAATACTCAACAGAAATGACCAATATTGATGAAACGAGGATTTGCTGAATCCGAGATCGATATGCTTCTAAACAGTTAAGAACTGAAAAAGTTACTTGCGAAGTTTCACGAGGTCTACGAATTTTTCCATCGATTTTTGTTCTATTATTGCGAAGCACATATCGTCACAGAAGCTTGTTGCTGTATCTCAGGCGTACACGTAGGTATATGTATATCGTACGTTCACGTAGAATGTGTGAGTGGCTGACGAAGGGAAAATTTCGAGTTCGTGAAATGTCACTTCCCAGAACGTCTCTATTCTCCATCAATTTCTGCCGGCGTAGTTACACCAGAGCTGGCTCGAACTACAAGCAGCGAGGTTAGCTAAAACACGTGTACAGCAGGGCTCACCGAGAAATTATAACGTAATTTCCAACTAATGGAGTTAAAATAACGTCGCGAGTTACAGTCCGGAGTTGGAATCGATTTGTTAACTCATTAGCGACGTAGTCACTGCTTCGCCTCTTTCTCCTGCTTTTTTTTTATAACGGTTCTGGCCAACTAAACTTCCGTCTACGGTTAATTTTAATACCGCCACCGACACTTTTACCGCGCAACATACTTTATCGAGCGAATCGAATCGAAGCTCCGAGCTTGATTAAAAAACTGTATACGTAACTTTCTTTTTGCGTGAGAGAAGAATTTCTTCTGTGTCTTGACAACGATGTAACGATCGGCGCTGAACGCTGCATTTCTGTCGGTTTCCTTATTTTGATGAAAAGAACCTGTCGGGTCGGCGAAGTTTCATAGAAGTGAAAGATACAACTGTTAAGACAAACAATTCTTTGGGACAGAACCTGGTAGCCTGCGAAGACTGCAATACCAACAACACCATCGAACATCTACTTTGCCATTGCATCAAATTCGAAGACGCATCTTAAAGATTCGCAACAGTACGCGATCGCTTCTAAGTAACAGAATACAATGTCAAAAAGGTTTTAAGCTTTCTAAAAGAAATAGATCTTTTGCATCCGCTGTAGATACAAACTTTTGCATAAAAATGGTACCAACTCGTTAGCTAACCAATTACTGGCAAATTACGTAACACTTGCTACACAAGAATGTTACATAACAATTAGTACTAATTCCTTATTAACACTAAAACTACCGATAGTTAATACGAAGCTATTTGAACCAAAACTAGTCAAAATGATTGGTCTTTAAAAAATACGTAATAATAGAATAGTTTTATATTTATTGATTTATTACTTTCTTACAGAAGGAATTCCATGTTATGTAGTACATTTTTGTTATTATTAATCCCTTTAAGACCATGATCCCTAAACGAGGGTCGACATATTTATAAAATTGTAGAACCAGTCGTTTTGACTGGTGTGGTATTTCTAGTGTTAGCATCTAGCGATCTAGCGATCGATCCGGAATTTTCCTGATAACTGATATCGTCATGTCGAATGATACGCAGTAAACATTTTAAAAACGTGTGCGAAGTTGTACAAAACGAGGAAACTGGTTAATTGGGTTTCGATAAACAGATTGCAGGACCCTTTTACACTTTGACAAGTACCAGTCATTTTGACTTGTATTGGTATAAGTAGCCTTGATACAAAATTATTTTCAGTTTGAATACATAAAAAACAAAATAAAATTCATTATATTATTCTTTTAGTTATCGTTGCGAAAGTCATTACATCATTGTGGGGAAAAATATAACACGAAGTAGGAATTTGAAAATAAATTTGTAAAACCAGTCAGTCCAACTGGTGTGGTAGTTCTAGTGTTAAATAACAGCACTAACTTAGGCAACTGTACCAAACTAAGCACGCGAATATTATTCAATATTTATATATTTATAGAATACTTGTAACTGTAGCCGCAAATACCTCATCAGAGTATGTAACTATACGCAATAAATAAAAAGAAATATTTTCATATTTCTCGATATGTAAATATTGTCAAGGTTACGAAGCGGATGGAAAAATGTATGTACGTCTGAGTCTACAATTAACAGTATGTGAATTTTACCAGAACGTACAAGATAATAATAAATTAGCAATTAGAAGGTACATATGTTGTACTAAATACTTGTTACTAAATATTAGCTTATTCTTAGCTTGTTATTACTCTTGTTACTAAACATTTGTATACATTTATTATAGACGCTAGTTTTGTCATTATACAGGGTGGTTGGTAACTGGTGATACAAGTGGAAAGAGGGTGATTCTGCGCGAAAAAAGAAGTCTAAAATATAGAATAAAAATTTTTCGTTTTTTTTTCAGCAATTTTTGTAATAATAAACTTTATGATTACTTCATATTATTTCATTATGTATTCCTAATTTTCCGTTACGGCAAAAACACACCTAAAATGCGATAATATCCACTTTATAACGAGACGTGATAAAGTGCACGAGTACCGAGCGAAAATTCAAAGTCGATTTTCTCGAAAACAAAGCCTCAAACGAAAAATTTTTATTTTATATTTTCGACTTCTTTTTTCGCGTAGAATCACCCCCTTTCCGCTTGTACCACCAGTTACCAACCACCCTGTATAACGATTTTTAAACATCAATTTAAATAGTCACAAAGCTTGTGCTGTTGTGCTGTTGTACGTAGCTATGGTGATTACTAGGCTGCAGATTTTTACGCAAATTCATATTTTTGAGAATATAATTAAAAAAGCGGAAGCCTGATAGAAGATTGTTTCGCCTAGCAGGTATTACAGAAAACATTATACGTTGAATATTTTATACTTTTTCGTACTACGTGCATTTTGTGTAGTTCGGATTTCCCACGAATGCATACAAATCCGCGACGATTGCGAAGATTTTGTTCGTAATTTTGATATTTCAATTATATTTTGTCAAGAATAAGTACGTATCGATGAATATTACACTAATTGCTTTTCCAAACGCACTTGCAACGTTACTTAAGATAGCAGTTTTTATAAAGTAACGAAGTCGATAAAGAATAAAATAAAAATTTCCTTTAATATAAACTTTTCTTTCACTTTGAAATCCGATCAAACATGATTAAGAATCATGCGATTCACTCTCTTTTAAGGAACATTTTCCAATCGATGGCATCGCTGATATTCCTGAATTTTGTTTGTCCACTTATTCTCTTCACTCTAATTTCTGCCATTCGAAGAGTTCAGAGGATCGAGCGCAAAGAAAATGCAAGGAACGGCGTGTCTACGATATCGCTTTACAGGCGAACGAACACGAATTTCTAGTTCACGAAACATCGTCGCGGAGAAATATCTCCACCAATTTCTGCCACTGCTTCCAGACCAAGTTTATACCTGCAGTACATGGTGTGCATTTAGCTACTACCGAAACGTTATAAAATTTTAGTGGAAATGTAGTTGTAACGCGATATAGTCACTAAATCACGTTAATATCCAGGGAAACTAGCTCTACTTGGTATTTGATGCAAAATATTTTTCCCTTATATTGGTGTGCGCCATACCATAGCGGGGTTGCTCCGTTTCGAAATAAAATTTCACGTTGCGCTTTCTATCCGGATGCTGTAGGCTTTTTAGAATTTTTTATTTTCAATCATTTTGAGGGCACGCGAAACGTAGGAAAATTCGTACATATCAATTCGTTAGATGGATACAGACGCAGATAAATTTTGTACGAGATAAGCGCGAAGGACAACAATTTTGAAGCAATTGTTCGCAAGAGCTAAGCGAGCATTTTAATTTTATAATCAAAATTACTCTATCGGGAAATATTTATATAAATATTAACGTATAATTTATGGTAATACAGCAGTAAATTAATTTTGAAATAATAACGATCCATATAACTCTACGTATTATTTCTAGACAGTAAATAATTAATATAATTTAAACAATATTTTCGACTATTTTGTTTCTCGCATAAACGTTATCACAGATAGAGGTTCAACGATAGTTATTTTAGTCGTTCAGGGGGAATGTTCCATAGTTAAACGCTTTACGCAGTTCTTCCAAAAAAACTGAAAATATTTTCACGAGCGCACAAATGCCGCTGTGTACCGTGAGCTTGTTATAAATTTACGACTGAATACATACGTTCGTGAATTGAACAAATTTAATTTGTTCGTTTAACAGATACATTACCACCCCGGACACGAGGTGTCGTCCAGGGAATACCGAGAATTACGTTTTTGTCACGCAGAACGCTCATGACATTTGATTTTTTATCCATTTCAACGTTTAAATATTTTGCTTATGTTCAAGCTACAACGTTACATTTTCCATGTTCTATCTTAATATTTCTCGTTGCGAGATTATCCGTATTACAGGGAAACAATTATTTAATGATTTTATACGTATTATTTTACATTTCCCATACTTGAACTGAACATTTTTTATCAAAAGGTTGCTCATGTTTCGGGTAATTTATGAGTTACTCGTAAATTTATAAGTTACTCATAAGTTATGAGGTGAATTATTATACGCGTTAGTTTATTAAATAGACGGCTGATAAAATTGTAATAGTCAATGTATGTTAAAATCATTTGAAATATTAGGTTGTTCGGAAAGTGTCTTTCTTTTACAGACACGTCTTTTACAACGATGCGTCTTTATACAAATATGAAACCTAATTTGTCGAAAGTTGTGATCTTTATCTTGATAGAACAAAATGGATCACAAATTGACAAATTACCAACAATTACCAACGACGTAGTATTAGTTTGTCCGAAAAGTGTCTTTCTTTTATAGATACGTCTTTTACGTTTTAATCTGTCGGATGTTGTGATCTTTATTTTGATAGAATAAAATGGATCGAACGTAATCCGATACAATAATATAAAGCGGAAAATATTGTGCATCCATTATTTCCTTATAAAACGAAAGAAACTTTTCGGACTAACTAATACTATGATGGTAACAGAAAGAAATGTTTAATTTTAGAACGTGTAAACATAGTAACTTAATTATCATGTGAAGAATATTATACTGAATATAATTACTGAAATATATTGCTAAAAATATGTAACTATCGAATCGAATATATAAAAAATGTATTCCATTTAAAGAGACAAAATTAACATTTCTATCAAGCGTGATACGATATAATAAGAATGTTCTGCCTCGAAACTATGAAACTTTCGTACGCGATAATTTAATTGACAAATTACCAACAATTACCAACAACGTAGTATTAAGTTGTCCGAAAAGTGTCCTTTTTTTACAGATACGTCTTTTACGTTTTAATCTGTCGAACGTAATTCGATACCATAATATAAAACAGAAAATATTGTGCATCCATTATTTCCTTATAAAACGAAAAAAACTTTTCGGACGGCCTAATACAAGTACAGGCGTAGTGTATGCCGGTCGTAATCGTTGCTCGCTCATTCTACTGTTCAACTCTACGCTCGCTATTCGACTATATGATTAGTTATAATCCTGTGGCGGCACTCGAAAACACAAATAGCGGCACTTGACACTTATTACCAACGGACGACGGCAGCGCAGTGGTTAGCGCATTAGGTTACGAACGTTCGGAACCCGAGTTCGAATCTCGGCGACCGAAGTCCGATTTTTCTTCCACGATCCTTAAATAGGAAGAAAATACAGCAGAGTACCCCAGCAAGCAGCGACATCTACAGCCAGAAGCCTACAATCATCACGGACAACACATAAACACCACCTCAAACTGGCGGTGACCCGACCTCTACAGCAAAAGCGATCTCTACAGCAACAAAAGAGGTGTGACGTGATAGCGCCCCCTGAGAAAAAAACACATTATCAAGAATCTAAACCTGTGGCAAACTGAATCTCTACTGCTACGACAAGCACGAAACGGTCGGCCCTTCCATCTTCAGCAAACCTCGACGCCTCACCTCCGATCGACGCGCAAAGCAGGTGACTGGATACGAGAGACACCGATGACCAAGCCAGGAGTGATGATGTGGCCATTGCAGCAAGTTCATGGGCATCACCACCAGCACGTCATACTAAAAAATGGAACAGAGGCCTACGACCATACGCGGAACGCTCCGCACTGTACCGACAGGTATCAACTGTGCCACATCGAAGACATCGCGCAACATCTGCACGGGTTTGACAACAAGCGGTCGATGCATCATCCCACACAGAAAGACAAATCCGCAGATGCCGAACTTCGCAAACGCACCACGGAAACAACGAGCGAACTCGTACGACCAGTATGTACAACACAAAGAAGAAACGTTATTACTGGTAAAGGGGGGTACTGTGGTGGCACTCGAAAGCGTCAAATACCGCCACTCGTCGCTATCAACAGACGACGGCGCGCAGTGATTAGTGCCTTAGGTTACGAACGTTCGGAACCCGGGTTCAAATCCCGGTGACCGAAGTCCGATTTTGCTTCCACGATTCTTAAATTTTTTTTCTTCTTTTTTTTTAATTTATTTTATTTATTACTTTGCATTCACAATTTGTCCAATTTGGACATTTGGTAGAATTTTTTAGCTGTTTGATTATCATGTGGGTGGCTATCCCCAGCGGAGTACCATCTTCATGTTTGTTAGGTTATATCTTTTGTGTCGATTCTTAAATAGGAAAAAATACAGCAGTACCCCAGCAACGACATCTACAGTCAGAAGCTAATTATCACGGACAACATATTCCGCCTCAATCCTCATCTTAGAGAGAGTACGTTTGTCTATTTGTATCGACCGGTGTTATTGTAAAAAGTTCAAATGTAATTGCGGTTCAAGATTACAAATAACGGCGATAATGTTTTGTCCGGAGTCCGTTTACCTTTGAAGCTAGCAAACCAAAACAACGTTGGTATTCCAAGGCACAATAATACGAGTCTCTCCCGATTCGAATGTTCTGTTGATTCATGTGCCGCTACAGTTACGTCAGGTATTTATAATTGAAATGTTAAAAATGATAAGAGATCTTCTAAACGCTTTGGATGAAGCATGTTATATTTTAATACAATCTATATTTTAGTCCCTCATTGTTTTCGTAATACGTCGATCGCTCTTAAAAGCGTTTTCACCCCGTATGGCCGTAAACACGCGGACGTTCATTACTATCAAGGGAACGCTATAAAGCGCTATTAAAGTAGAGATTTCGATAAAATTTTATAGCTATGTAGATGGAGGAACGAAGGATACTGGCTCCTCGTTCCATACACATACGCACAAATATTTGTTTAGATAATTAATAGTTTATAAAATTATAATTTATAAATCCACGCGTTAAATATTATTGACATAGTTTGACTTTAATAATATAGTGATATATAGTCGTATAGAGAATTTTTTAGTAGTAAAAGTAATTAAAAGACATTGTATTTTATTATATTATATCATAAATAATACTCATCCTCGTTCCATATACATACGCACAAATGTTTCTTTGGATAATTTATAGTTTGGACGGCTATTTATAAAATTATAATTTATAAATCCACGCGTTAAATATTATTGACATAGTTTGACTTTAATAATGTAGTGACATATATTCGTATAGAGTATTGAATTTTTTAATACTAAAAGTAATTAACACGTTGACTGCCATGGGGGTCACCGGTGACCGGCGCTCGATTTGGCTATAGGTCCGTGGGAACCATCGGTGACCGGCGACGCAGCAAATATTAAAAGTACATAGCATGATTGTTTAAAAAAAGGACAATCGTAATAATTGTCTGCAACGTCGTGGTGGTCACCGGTGGCCCTCATCACGAAAAATGCTTCAAGCATGATTTTATAACTCATTTTATTTGCTGCAAATAATATTTCAACATAATATGCATCGTATAATGAAAAATTCACGTCGGCGCCTTGGGCAAACCATGGAAAATTCGTCTGGCAGTCAACGTGTTAAAAGACATTGTATTATATTATAAATAATTGTCATTGTTGTCGGTATTATTTTTTCTACGGTGTGAAGTATTTACTTTTTATGTGAAAATATGAACGTTCCTTTATCCGATAATGACGAGTGATCAGTTCTGACGAGAGATTCCATCGTGCTTCACTGTAAACATTGTAGAAAATTGAAGAAGACCTGAAGGTTATTAAATGTGCAGTTGTATAGTTCGTCTAGAACCGATCGAATAATTGAATTCTGACTCTTGATAAAAATAAAAGCATTACGTAATTATCGAATTACAGCCATTATCACAAATCTATTCTTTAAATACACTGGTTGGATTTGTAATTAAAAAAAATTTGCCCATATATTATAAAAGATATTAACACACGAAGCATGAATTTTCTCTTATATTTTATAAAATGTAAAATGCCAAAATACGGCTGTTTTTACGAGCCCGTTAAATTTTATTAAAATTCACGAACACTGTTTCATTTTGTTGGATAATTTAAAAGGATAATTTAAAACGTACATTTTTAGATTCTACGTAATGTCATTGACGAAACATTTTTCTGTCTCTGTATCGTAATTCCAATTAGTGGGATTAAAAATTGGCCATTAATATTCATATTTTACTGCATACTACTATAAACTCAATTTTTGCATTATTTCTTCCAAGGAAGATATTTCCAAAAATATCACTGATCATGTTTAAATGTATCAAGTGAAATTATTTTTCTAAGGGGTAGATTGAACGTTATGGGATACCAAAAAACGTTACACGACGAATTATTGCCTTTCGTAACCGTAATAGAAGACGAAAAGACAATTTTGCAACAAGACAACGTTCCTATTTATGCAGCCGCCATTACAAGAAAGTGGTTTTAAGATTTCGTAACAGAATTATTACGATGGTCAGCATTCAGTTCTGACCTGAACTCGATGGAAAACCTGCGAGGAATTCTAGCAAGACAAGTTTACGATCAGGAGGAATCATCTATAGAAAGTTGAATTTGACGAAAGAATAAAATAAGAGAATATTCGAAACGAAACTTTAAATAAGTTAGTGTATCTAGCGGATTAATAAAAGTAATCAAATATGAAAATAAAAAAATTCCACTAAACATTGAATGAAGACCTGACAAAATTAGCGTGTAATTTATATTTTTTCACAGTCGAAAATATAATTTTGAGAGAAGATCTAATTTTCTCCAGTTTTGTATTATAATACGAAGAAATTATTTTGCCAATCTTTGTTCTGATATTACGAAAAAACTAACAATGTGGTTGAGTTTATAATTATTCACGGTTCTGTATGTATACTACGATAATATTGCAGCAATATTTCATGCGAGCTAGTTACGTATATTGCTTATTATTAACATATATATCTAGCGGAGGTTGGATCATTTTTATTACCAACTAATCGAATGCTTATTTTACAACGATGAAACGAGTAATAAACAAAATAGTTAAAGTTTAGGGTAGGCTCATTTGATTCATTAGAATGTTTAACTTCAGTGAAACTATGCAATTTGCCTTGTGACTCAGAAAATTTTTGAGTGATCGATATTACACTTGCTATTAGTGACCCGATAATCAATCGCGAAATATATTCTGTATAATTACCAACAAGAAGTACATCTAATTTTAATATTTTCATTTTTAATTATTACAATAACTCAGTAGCATGCTCGTATTACTTCATTTCTGCAAGATATTTTGTTATTTATTCTATTAGTTCTTATATATGTAATACCTTCCCACTGATGTAAGTAATTTTTTTGTAAGAATATTGCAGTTATTCTCTCGTTTTCAGTGTTGTTCCTTACCATTGTTTCTTGGCGTTCTTCATCCTTTTGTTATTACATTAAAGATACAAAATTTCTCATAATGCACAAGTCTGATTGTTCTCTACGAATCTTACAATTCAACTCTGACTCAAGGATTAAATTGTAAGATCTTGGAGCTTAGCCAATTCAAATAAACCTGTTTCAACCTATCACGCCCATATAATAATGAAATTCGCCTAAGAACTAACACCGTTTAATTAATTTGATGGAATAATAGCACCAAAAAATAGCTCAAAAAGCTGAACGCGAAACATCCGAGTAGGATTGGCCCACGATCCGAGTATCGAAATTATTTGTACACAAACGCAACCTATTTCCTCATCTTTCAAACGAATTTCACGACGCTATTCTGTCCGGAACATTCGCGGCTATGTACATGGTTAGCGCAAGAAAGAGAAAATTCGTTGTGTTTAGTAAATGCGGGCGAATCGCAAGCAAGTGCAGGAAGCATCAATGTTTCATTTGTTTCGAAGCTTCATCGATTCTCGACGTGTCTCTGTAAATACGCGGGTTCCAGTTCTCCGCAGCACCTGCAGTGCATTGTAGCCGGTTCAGCGGAATTTGCGGGGCCTTGCGGTCGTACGGCTCTAAATAATCCGCGAGTTGGTAATATCACTTGGTCCACTAAATTCTCGTGGGTTAAATAGCGGGAGACTGTTGGTAGAACGCCGGCTGTTAGGCACACTGAGAAATTCCTTATCCTCTTGGAGGATTATAGCCTACCACGCATAATCGTCGTAATGAAATTTAAACTGGTGACTTGGTGTGAACTATTAAATACAGTCTTTGCGTGAACGCCGAGGTCGGTGGCGGTAGTTTGGTGCGCGGATTGCGATTCAGATAGTCTCTGAATTGGATGCATCGCGCGTACTCAATGGAACGGACTCAAAAGCGTCTTTGGAGCATGTATATCTTCGCGTTTGTAATAGTAATTGCTCGTTTAAGAAGTGGTCATGGTCAGTGATACTATGGAATTGTAGTAGATATATACACGCTTGTTCAAAAGCAGCTGCAGATTTGCCTCGAAGTAAGCAACTGGTTTCTGGCTCGAAATCAGCAATTGGTTTCTCACACGAAATCAACACTTGGTTGCTGGCTCGAAGTAAATAACTGGTTTCTCACTTAAATTAAGCAACTTTCGTTCCTCTTTCTTATTTAAAGTTGTCGATAAAATGAGAGATCCGAGAACGAGTAATAGGTTCGTGGGATCGAGCAGTCATAAATTTTTATAGCCGAATGAACTGTGATGTCGTTCAGTAAAAGACGAGCAGAACATGTACAGTTTTACCTGGAAATAAGCAACACGCTTGGAACCAACAAGTTGCTTGTTACGAGTATTTACGAGACATATACTATTCGACTAAAGTCGAATGGAACTCTGTTCGCGAATGGGACAGAAAGGAACATGGTGAACGAGCGAGAGGCCGGAGATAGCGGTAAATTGTAAAGTACACAACAATCGAGTAGTACATAACATGTCAGGATCGCTAATAATACAGCGAGAAAGCGTTATACATATTCTTTTCGTTTTCTACTAAACGATGTCAGTTTCTATTTGGCCATCAAAACTTTTGGCTTCTCGCTTTAATGGATTTATTATTCATGAACTTCGTTCTCGAATCTCTCACTCTGTCAACGACTTTTACACAAAGAAGAGGAAATAGCGAGTTGCTTATTTCCACAGAAAGACGATTGCTTAAATCGAGGCAGAAACCGATTGCTGATTTCTAGTAAGAAATTCATTGCTGATTTCCACTCAGAAACTGATTGCTAATTTCGAGTCGGAGACAGATCGCTGATTTCGAGTCAGAAAACGATTGCTGTTTTCTAGTCAGAAATTCATTGCTGATTTCCACTCAGAAACTAATTGCTAATTTCGAGTCGGAGACAGATCGCTGATTTCGAGTCAGAAAGCGATTGCTGTTTTCTAGTCAGAAATTCATTGCTGATTTCCACTCAGAAACTGATTGTTAATTTCCAGTCAGAAAACGATTGCTGTTTTCTAGTCAGAAATTCATAGCTGATTTTCAATCAGAAACTGATTGCTAATTTCGAGTCGGAGACAGATCGCTGATTTCGAGTCAGAAACCAATTGCTGTTTTCTAGTCAGAAATTCATTGCTGATTTTCAATCAGAAACTAATTGCTAATTTCGAATCGGAGACAAATTGCTAATTTCGAGTCAGAAACTTGTTGCTGATTTCGAGCCAGGAAGCAGTTACTCATTTCCAGTTAGAAATAATTTGCTCATTTTAAGTGAGAAACCAATTGCTGATTTCGTGTTAGGAACCAGTTGCTTAGTTCGAGTCAGAAACTAGTTTGCAATTTCGAGGTCAAACTGTATTAGAATGTTAGGGAAATGATCGATCAGACAGAATTTTGTATCCATGCAAAGTAACAATCGAAAATATAGAACAGAGGTTAGTATAATTTGTTTACAAGAGTTGCAGAATATAGAATAATAATGAATTAACAATTGTACATTGGCTATACAATCTGATATAAAATTCATCGAATTAATTTAGTATGTAATTAGATAGGAAACTGTGGTGAAAATTCGGGGCTGATTTGTGAAATCATTTGCGGTATTCATGGAACGGAACACAATACGAAATATATGAAATCCGCACGGGACAAATATAAATAAGATTGTTCTGGTTTTATTTTGTGACCAGAGAGAGACAGTGTGAGCTATAACAAATATTCCAACAAGTGGTTGTTATCAATAAAATCAGGACACTGCCACACATTCGAAAAGATTATCCAACTTTTTTCGTATAAATGACGGTTTCCGTAAATGACTGTATAGTTTCGATACACTGTTGCAGAAATAAAAGATGCTCGGTAAGCATTCACTTGTTGCAAGGTTTTTATCTGAATAAACAGTTTTTTAATTGTGTCGAATGGTGTCACGTATATGTACAGTTTATGATATGCGTTAAAGAGCACACGATGGTACATCAAAAGTTTGCGAATGAGCAGAAATTGAAAAATCGATTTTCCCCGCATTGATACTTTTGAAATCTGTAAACAGTTTCATAGTACAGATTATATCACTATGTTTTTAATTATCACATCATTACCTACATTCTTTGAATTATATTTTTCGCTTATTAACAAATATATACTTTTGTTCTTACATACAGTTATAATTCTCATGATATGCAAAGACAAAAGTTCGAAAGCGATTTGTTTAAACGAAAATGTAGCGCCGATTGTAATAATATTTTTATCTGCGCGTAGCAAATTCAAGATATAATTCGCTGAATTTTACATATGTCGTTGTATCCTTCGAAACTTATTTCTCATCCGAATTACCATCGTCCGCTTTTGCGATTAAATCGAAACGTATATGCCGGAATAAGTCGTTGCAGAAGAGAGCGTTGTTTCTTTGATCAAAGGACATGTACGTGATTCGCGTTTCGATAGAATTTGGTAACAGTTGATGAAATACCTTTGACGGATTATCTACATGATAGAACGATATGGACAAAGGGCCAAAGGAAAAGCTTTGCTAGTTCGTAATTCCTCAGGCGATGGATATTGCAAGTGCACAGCTTCATACAAAGAGATATAGAATTCTTTGCATCTTTTCATCGAGAGTGAGCATACAATCGAAGCGCGTGCAACTGCATGAAACATTTTTCAACGTTGTTCCTCTTCCGAAACTTTTGTTTGCAAATGGTACTGCAGGAATAATCCTTTCATCGGATGGGACATCTTCGAATCTCCTTACGCAAAGTCTTCTCCAATTTGTCTCTAAACATGCTTTTCTTCCCAGAGAGTATTTAACATGGAAGAAGATTAATTAAATTAGTAAATTCGTGTAACGAGATTGTGTTCGCCTTTTGGTATTACGTTTTGGAAATTATCATAGAAACATTACTTACGATAACTGTGATCGACAAATATACGTCTTAGTATTATCGATAAATACCGTTTATAATTAAAAATCAAATCACGCTTCGTATTTTCTACAGGCGAGCAATTTTAAAATCCAACATGCTGCCAACCAATCTCAATTTACCAAAATTATCTTCTTACTTGATTTTCAAAGCATTTCTCTTCAAAATTTGTCAGAGTAATAATTATAATATTGGTATAAAATAATAATTATCTTATTAATAATATCGTCTTTGATCTGCACAAAATTTGCATAATTTATCAGTTATCTTTAAAAGACTTTTAAAAGACCTGGCAGGCGGTTTCCTTTTTCGAATCGTCGTATTAAAATTCTTCCGCTTGATAATAAAATGACGTCAAAATTAGAAAATCAACAAAAATTTTTCTCCATCTTCGATCCTTGTCTTGTCCAAAACGAACATTGTGAACGTTTGATAAAAGAATTGTTGCTATATATATTGGATTACAGGCTTCTTTCGTCACACAGCAGATATTCGATATAGATATAGTACATACGTAATAATATACGAATTATAGATATATTTATTTATATTAGAATATTTGATGTACCGTTAATATCAATTATTTCATAAATATCTAGGAAATCATAAATATTTTATTCAATAAATATTTGGGAAATTGTTGATAAAAACACAAAGTTTCCATAGCATCGAGGTAAATCACTCGCGTAATCCATTTGCAAAAGACAATGGAACAAAATATGTAACGATCGATCAAATAAATCTTAAAGTAGCAATCTTTTGAATTTTTCACTCCAGGAAGTAACAATTTTTGACGAATTTTCAAAAGACGCGAGGAAACTTGCTGCACAATCTAACGCTTCGTGTATTAAACGTTCGATAGAAAATTCTCCCCAACTTTATGCATTCAGACTTGTAACTTCGATACATCGAAATAATTCACCACGCTTTAAATTGATTAAACTTTGACAATAAGTTCGGTCGTCCGAACGAACGAAACATCGCGAATGGACTTATTAGGTTGTCCGGAAAGTGTCTTTCTTTTATAGACACGTCTTTTACAACGATGCATCCTTATACAAACATGAAACCTAATCTATCGAACGTTGTGATCTTTATCTTGATAAAACAAAATGGATCGTACGTAATTCGATAAAATAATATAAAACGTAAAATGTCGCGTATCTATTTATTTATTTCCTTATAAGACGAAAGAAACTTTTCCGACGACCTAATACAATCGCTGCGATACGAAATAATAATTCGTCTTCTGGAAATTAACCGAAACACTTGTTGTTGGCCGAGTAATAAACTCGTAAGTTCCTGGCCATGGCATGAAAGGGATTCGCGTTTTCGCCCTGGAGTTTTTGACTAATCCCAGTTGGAAAGTTTGCGAATACAAGGATGACGTGGAAAGTCGCGGAAGTTTTAATCCTTCGTGATGAGACGAGCGTAAGTAGGGCTTAGGAAGATATCGAGAATTTTTTCACGATCCAACCTATCCCCTCTACCTTTTCATACAGCGCGCGTATCCTTTAATTCTCTCGAATGTCCAGATAACTCGATGAAATTTGAACCTGGCTGGATTTCCCGGCTGGATTTTCCTACTGTACCGTTACAAGTATGTACATAACCCTGCGAGCTCAACCTTAAGTCCCGCACTTACCCTGAAAGACAAATTTCCTGACCCGTCCCGAGGAGCGACGTAACGCAACCTTGTCACCGTGTTTCGCTAATCCAGCTTGTAATCGTTCCTCTGTACGCGAAGATGGAAGCAAGATCTTGCTAAACTGTTTGCTGTCTGTTAAACGTCTTGTTAGTCGTGATTTTACCGACACTCGTGCACGCGACGAATCACGTGGCGCGAATCGCTGCGTCAATTTTGCCTTCTACGATCTGTTTGTGCTTTTATCGCGTCTTCCTGGATACCAGTTTGTTCGTACTTTGTTTCGTAATCGTAGCAATACTCTCGTCGTTGCGTGACGCGTAAACTGCGAATGCTTCTAGAAATTCTTATTTTTACGAAGGTAATGAAAGGAGAGGAACTCACATAGAAGATTGTTTTATCTGCTAAACGAATCGCTGAGAAACCACTCGTAAACTAACTTGGGAATTGAATAATATGGAAAATGATTAAGTCAAATATTTCATTTGAAATTATGGTATCGTTTGAAATATAATTTCTTGGAGTTTATATTGGAATTTACTTGTGGTATTTGGCGTTTAATCTCCGTCTAAGATTTTAATTTTCTATAGAATATAATACGAAAGAATTTCTGTAATAATGGGTGATGTTATATACGCAAATATTTTGTGTTCAGTTCCATGCTGGTAATTCGCTTTTATCGCCTAAGTAGTTAATGTAGTGTGTACATTAAAGACAAATGCAACGTCGGTTAATGAAGCTAAAGTTAATGGCATCGATCGTGTCCGTTTCGTATTCTGTCCTGGTACAAATGAAGATTTTAAACAACGATCGTTGTTATACTTACAGTGATGCAAAGTAATAATTATTTTAACATCTCACGATGATTACGTATCTCTATATTAAAAATTAATTATATTCAAAGTAATAATTATTTTAATATCTCACAATGATTACGTATCTCCATATTAAAAATTAATTATATTCTTTATCACAAGAACATAAATAAAAAAGAAAAATACTTTTACAACGAACAATTGATATTTCGAAATTATTAAAGGATGAAATTTACTGAAATTGCTTTCGTAGAGCTTCGGAAAATGTGAATAAAAATGCAGTAATGTTTTACAACTATTTCTGATTTCTTGCATTCATAACATCTGAATCCGCTTCGAGGACCGCAGAAATCGGATGTAGCCGTACTTGCATGTTTTGGTAATCCTGCACGTAAACGGGGATTAAAGAAAATCCCGACAGAATCCGCAGATCCTATAAAATGCGGTCGATACTACATGCACGAAAGCGTTGATTCTTGACTCTACGGAATAAAACTTGATGCTTGCTCGAGTTAAGTCTTTTCACGAGATGGATCAATTGTCATACATATGTAATGTATGTATAGTAGCGGATAAAAGTTTTAAGGTGGTGTTGGTTGTAGGTGCCCAAGAAATACTCTCGATATTCAACAAAAAGTTTATTTAACAATTAACAGTCAACAATCAACAGTCAACGATCAACAATCACGCTTCTCGAATGCGTAAGCAGTTAAACGTGCAATTATTAATATTTAAAGAAGAGCTTATATTATCTTTTGAAATTTACTCGTGTTAAGCGGTAACGATACTATTTTTATTAATAACTAGACCGCGGATATTTATGCAAATTCGTATTTTTGTTCCTATAATTTACAATATGGAGCTTCGATAGAAAAATGTTTTATCTATTGAATATGGTAGAAGGTTCTTTACTNTTGAATATTTGATGTATTTCTGCATATTATGTGTATTCTGTACATTTCTTTTTCTTCAATTTTCCCATTAGTGTATAAAGATCTATGATTATTTATAAATAATAAATGAACAACGGAAACAATGTTGATATTTTCGATTCGATATTTTCTGTCGAACTGTATGAAACTGTTTTGATTATGTTTGAAAAATGCTAGAAGTCATTCATCTCGCGTATAAACATTTTATATTCGAAAATTACTTCAGTAAACCTTACGAAAATGTTTATATTCTTCTTCCTGTTGACAATTTTCTCTTTGACTTTACTTTTGATTCGTTGCATCAGAGTTATAATATTCGTAGGAAGCATGCTTCAAGATATCATTTCTTGATAAGTATAACACGCGTCGTACGAAAACTACATCATTACGTCATTAATTAGTGAACAAGGCGACGTTAAATTGCTGTTGTAAATGTGTTTAGGCATTGCTTGACTCACTCGAGAGACCGTGACACATGATCGTTTTCTTCGACGCCTCGAAACGCATAATTTCTTCTTTCTCGTGTTTTCCATTATTCATAAGCATGTATAGGCGAAAGTACAAGAACATTTTGCACACGAAAAGTATTCTTTTAATAATGTTGTCACGACAATAAATTAACGTATTCTCTGTAACTATTTCCTACAAGTATTCTCTCGTATATTACACTTTAATTATTTAATAGCGCTCAATTACTTCGTACGCGTGTTTTTAACACGTTAGTTGACAATTAATTAAGCGCAATTCAGCTGATCGCGTATGTGCTAATATCTACTTTTATTGCTTAATATATTAGATTAATAGATTATATTGTAAATTATATTTATGCTTTTTTCTTGATAAATGCTTTCATAATAATAATGTATAATAATAATATAATAATTCATAATAATAATAATCTGTTGAATATTTTTGTTTCAGGTAAGTAATGGACTTTAGCGATATTTAAGAGCGTATTCAACAAATATTCAAAATCGGGTTGGTGGCGGTAAGTCGAAACAACATTATTCAGTTTCTCTTCCATGTTATACGGTAATCGTTATAACGCGATTCATGCTAGAAAATCTGAAAAAATGGCGATAAAAAGTGGCAAATTTAAATTATATAAAAAAATAAATTCTATCACAGTTGATGAGATGGAGAAGATTTCGCTATGAATTTGTTATATTGTGATAAGGTTATTGCAATTGCATGATTCTTCTTTTTTTAGAAATGACTAAAGTGGAAATTCCTATTCGCTTCATGCGTCCCAGGGATATATTACACCGATACAGTCACAGGCTTTCTTTAGAGATATTTTATGAAAAATTAGAAAATATTCGATACAAATCAAATCATTCGTTTCTCTTGCAAAACGGTTGTTCTTTATTCCTGAATTTTTCTTATCGCCGTAATCGATCAATCTATTCTCACCGACACTTTCTTCGGTTCTTTGGTGGCACATGTCGGAATGTCCTCAACAGTAATCACTTTCACTGCTGGCGTTGAACTGAATTCTATAGCATATCGTTGAATCTTATTTCTAAATATTTCGTAGAAAAGGTAATAAAATAATAAAGGTAATAAGTTACACGAGAATAATTTGCCAAATTTTATGCGTTATTACCATCGATGTTTTAATCGATATGAATCATCGTTTTATCAAGTTCCATTGAACCACGTTTATTAACAGAGTAACAGAAAGAAGTAGGAACCGAGGAAAAAAGAATTCCAGGAAATCAAGTTACGAGAAAGGTTTCTTCGATATTTTGAAGAGATTAGTTTCGACAATCTTAAGATTAATTTAAATTAAGTAATCGAGAATTACTTTGCGTTATCGCAACTGGAGCGAAAATAACAACCAGACGAGGTTATTTTTCACAAATCTAATTATCAGACTATTCCATATTAAATGGTCTAACACATGTATAACTGAGGACTTCTCGTAGACAACACTGTAAGTGTCAAATAGCAAACCTTTTTAGCACAAAGATGAAGTTTGTCTGACTTGAAATTATTTTCAAAGGTTGATTTGTTCGATTGTTGTTGATTCGTTGATCGTGTGTAAGATAAGATTTTAAGCGCACAAATAATCCAAACGCGTCACAAAATTTTCTAATGTGCATTCATCAGAGAAAGAATTGTATTCGTCAAATAATCTGTATGTGGTACCTCTTAGTTGCAGAGTTACATAAAATTAAATAAAAATTTATATAAAATACATTTTTACTTAATATGCTATTCATTTAAATTTTGTGTTTGTCCCTAAATAATTTCTATAAAACCAAAGAATATATATTTATCCAAGACGTTCTTTTTATTTTTGTCACAAAAAAGTATATTGTACAACGTTCCAAGTAAAAATTGTTATAAAATTGATGACATTTAGTATCTTCAAACAGTATTAATAATTACTTACAAATGGACATCGCTCTCAAGTTCTGTTTCCATTGGCACGCGGCACATCATACGATAAAAAAACAACACTTTTGAATTCCTGTACTTGCAGTGTTGTCTACAAGAAATCTTCGATTCGTTCGACTACCTCGAAATCTACAATTTCACCGACTCGTCCCGCTCGTTTTACTTTTCCGCAAAATTTAATCCGGTCGGCCGATGAAAAATAATTCCATTGCGAAGAATGTTCCGAACGTTATTGAACTGATGGAATACGCAAAACACGAACACGCAGAAGTCGTTCGGTTTTGGTAGCAAGGAAAGGGAGGGACGTGATTCGCGCAGCGCAGGTTTCAATCGCACGGTCAGAAAGTCGGCCCGTATAGTAGCGAATAGCGAGCGTAGAATGCGCGAGCGGAGGAAACCGGTTTTCCCTGTGACTTTTGCGACAGAAGCAATTTCCATCGGCGGAGAGACAGAGACGAAGTTTCTCAAGTTTCATTCCTCTCGCTCTGTATTCGTATCCTTCTACTCCACCAACGTAGAAGGAACGTAATTCTTTTTTCTTTATCGCTGTGCGCCACTTCCTTTTATCCGTGGCTCTTGGCCCGCCTGTTCGTTCGTCCTTTCGCTCGTTCGTTCGCTTCTCTCGCCGCGAAAGACTTAATTCGTCGGACGTCTTAATCAAAAGTTACGATTCCCTGTTTTGCGTCGCCTAAGTTAAACGTCGCGCCGGAATTACGAGGCGGCGCTTATAAGAATGGATTTTAATTCGACGAAAGTGAAAAGCAAATTTAATCTCTTGCTCTTGGTCGAAATAATATCGCTGGGAGATAGAAGGCTGCGAGAAAAAAGAATGCGTTACTCTTTGCTCTTCTCTTCGTTTTATTTTTAACTGCTGTTTAATGTCGCATCGACCACGATCTCGTTAAGAATATCGTTACGTTATACTCATTTATCGAGTAATTCCGTTTTCCTAATAAACGTTAACGAATCGTCAATTTTCTTGGCCTCTAAACGTCTTCGACGAGCGGCTCCAATTTGTATTTTCCGTGCTTCGTATCTCGGGCAATTTGATGACCACGCGAGAAACCAAGACGAACAATTTGAAAATTCAGTAATTAATTCCACGTTATGAAATTTGTCTTTTTCTTCGTATATATATAATAACTATATTAATATAACAATATGTACTAATAATAGGTTGTCCGAAAAGTTCCTTTCGTTTCCTAAGGTGATAATAGATGAACAACAATTTCTGTTTTATATTATTTTATTGAATTAGGTGTAATCCATTTCGTTATATCTCTATTATTATGTTCGTGCATAATTCAATACACTAATATAAAACAAAAAACATTGTGCGTCTATTATTTTCTCATAAAACGAATGAAACTTTTCAGACAACCTAATAGTTACATATGCATATAATAAGCCTTAACATCCAATGAATCTGTAGCGGCACATGAGCTAGAAGACAATTCGAATCATGTTGTTTTGCCTCGGAGTATCAACATCGATAGGATATACGTAATGTAATAATAAATAAACTACAGGCAAAACAATGTTGCCGCTAGGTGCAACCGTCAAACAAAGACGAATTTAAATTTTCCTGTACTCCCCCAACCAGCCTAAATAAACGAACGCGATCGTAAGGTGACCAGTTTTTTAGTGTCGAGCGATTTTATTAGCGATCAATGCACAGTCTTTAGCGAATCAGTTAGTACCGAGTGTCTTAGCGAACATTCTCTGTATTTATTAATTATTTTTAAATACATTTGACGCTTTCAACATCGAGTTATCTCGTCATTTAAACCATACGGCCAACCATCTTCTGCAAATCTTACTTTATATAAACATTTTACATTTACTATGCTTGTCACATATACGTTTGAAATTAGTGTAAGTACTCATACTAATTTGCTAGTAAATATATGCTGGCAATAAATATCTTTCTACTTACGTAATTTGTATATGTATCAAATGTTATCAATGTAGCCGTGACAGTCATGTTTCATTGTACCGCTGATAAAATTTCAAAACATTCGGTGTAGCGTATCCAATATAGTTTCGAAACTTTCACGGCAGTAAGATGTCACGATATTGGTTCTTCGGCAGCAATCGTTTAGCTGTTGCACTTGCACTTTGCACTTGCACTATGTAGTCGCACCTGAAACAGGTCTCAGAAAGTGAACTGCAATGTCTACGAAACGTTGGGGCAATGTGTTAGTGCAACAGCTATACGATTGCTGCCGAAGAACCAATATCATGAGACATAGGATACAAAGTGTTCATATACTTTCACAAGCCATTGTACTTTCTGTAGCTTTTTGTAAAAACCTGCAATACCATTCTCTTAGGTACGATGGGCCACTATAGTGGCTTCCGCGGATGTCGTCTTATATCACGACGCGCCACTATAATGGCTCACTCTACCGACTCTTTCGCTCACCGTTTGAATTAAGTGATATTTTTCATTTGTCTTGTTTCACGCTACTTTTGCTCTCATAAGGTTTTATAACACGTTGACTGCCATGACACCCGTATTCGGGTGTCAGCAAAGTTTCTGGTCAGGCCACGTAACCCATATTCGGGTTTCGCTTATTTGACTGCTTGCGAAGGATCGTCGTAGGTATTTGAAAAGATATTCCATAATAATAAAACTGTTGAATTGTTATAAAAGTAATACGAAAATGGTTTGTTATAAAAGTAATGGTTTATTAAAAAAATTATGTAGAATGTAAAACCTTAAAGCATTCTATACATAGCTGAGGTTGATTGGGATAATTTGGTTAATAAGTTGTTGCTTTTTTTCAAATTCTTTTGTGCCTTTGTTCTGTCCATTCGACGTCTGTTATTTGCATAACATAGTTTTCATGCGCGTCTAATGCTCCTTCCGGAATCATTTTTCCGAACGGTGATATTATGCTGACTCCGTCGAAAACAAGGATTTTCTGTATTTTCAGACAACCCTAATAATTTTGCAGCTAATAATTCTCTAAATTTTCTAATATTTACATCCTTCCTTGTTGCAATTTTGTAAACCGTCAAAGCGTTTACAACAGAAATTCCCAAAAGGAGTTGAATGCCAAGTTTTCTGTACCATTTGATTCCTTTCCTAATTGTGGTGGTATAAGAAACCATTTGATCGGAATAATTTATATCACACTTTCCTTCATTATATTTAACAACAGCTAGTGGTTTTAATATTGTGAACAAACGAAATGAGAGATCATTTTTAAGACCACAACTTGAGCGACTCGCATTACTAAAATATCGATGGGAGTACCGAGCACAGAACGCTCGGTACTGCTGCACGCGTGGCCTGACGGAGATTTTTCTGAAAACAGGCGTGGCAGTCAACGTGATAACAGTGTTAACAATATACAAACAGAATATATAGTCTTTGTTTTTGATGCGCCAGTGTCAGGTATCAATTGTTGCTTTCCGTTAATATAAATATATCATTGTTAGACGTTCTTTTTAACATACCGATCCGTATTATTATACTTTTTTAGAATCTTCAAGCTCAAAATGTCGCTTGAAAATAGAAAACGAAGGGCAATTTGAAAAATACTATCGCGCTATGAATGTGAAAATTGTAACGTGAGTCTGTGTGTCGTACCGCGCTTTAAAATATATCACACTCAATTGTATTATTAATTATTAAAGTAAATTATTAAAGTTAAAGTATATGCATCATATCTTTAGGAAAAATTATAATTTAGTTATCCAACACTTCGTTCCAACGTGCTCACGTAGAGAACAGCATTATCCGTCACACATTGCAGCGCTGTATCATTTACGTGTAATTCGCGTCAAGCTTTGCCGTACAGAGAAACAACCCCGTGCAAAATTTATTGGAGCTTATTATACGGACTTATGATGAATTATTTTGGAAATTGGAATTACTGGACTTTGAATACTATTGCTGCAAAAGATAATGGTCATCTTTTAACTTGTGACGAAATTCTCGCAGAATTTTGTGCAGTAACTTACGCGTCTAGCTTTTCTTCATTCAATGTTTTATCGACGAATTAATTTGTGTCCGACTGTTTTTAAAAAATAAGAGACAGGCAGGTCATCTTCTTTTTTATTATCAGAATGTTGAAAGTTTCTACGGTGTTTCCGACGTGGAAGCATCGTTCGCATGATTTTTTCGCCGGAGGATGATAGGAGGCGCGTAAGTTTTCGCGCGAAGCGTGCCAAAGCGCTGTTTCTTGTCACCGTCGTAGATGTAACGTACGGTTAGCACGAGAGAACTTTCTACTGTACCTAATAGTTTTTTACTTTGTTGGTGACCTTTTACATTTTCGGAGTTTCGTAACTAATGACACGTATATAAAGTTTGAAACAAGCAGCGTATGAAGTTTCAGCGATATCATTTCTCCTTTTCTTCTGTCGCCTACTGTATCCGCGAAAATGTTATGTTAGAAATGCACCTCAAGTTTTCTTATCACGCTTCCACCAGAAATTTGTCATAGTGTTGTTTTCGCTATCTGGCGATTTACGTGCGCAGGCGATCAAATTTTGCGATATTTTTTTATTTCGGAACGTTACATCTACTGCTAGAGGTTAAGAAGATGTGATGCATTGAAGCATCGCTTGAATCGTGTTTTGAATTATTTACACGTTTGATTCTCGTTCAAATTCTCATTGAACGAATACGACGTCCAGTCGGGAATTATAAAATTACAAAATTATATACATATATATGTAATAATATAAATCCTTAAAAAAATTTTTTTGGGAATAATTAAATTAAATACAACAACATTTAATAACAAATCTACTACAAATTTTACCTGTTCTCGATGTAAACCGATTCTCGATTTTCCAAGTCCTAAATTACCGTTCTTCTCTCGTGATTTAATCTATTCAGTAAAATGACTGCTGGTAAAACAAAAGTAAAAAATGTTGGTTAGCGGGTAGTTTGAATTCTATAGAATTTACATATACACAGGGTGGTTGGTAACTGGTGGTATAAATGGAAAGGAGGCGATTCTACGCGAAAAAATAAGTCGAAAATATAGAATAAACATTTTTCGTTTGAGGCTTTGTTTTTGAGAAAATCGATTTTGAATTTTCGCTCGGTACGCGTGCACGTTATCACGTCCCGTAAGATGGAACGTAAACGTCTAGGCTAGCATAATCGGACATCTAATTATTGGGCCATATTTTTTCGAAGGAAATGTAACGGCAGCAGCATATTTCGATTTCTTACAAAACAAACTACCGGAATTATTAGAAGATGTACCGCTGACAACTAAAGGAATTTTAATTTTTCTACAAGACGGTGCATTTTAGTCGTCACGTGAGAGATTTTTTAAACCAACGTTATCAAGGCTGGATTGGCCGTGCTGGAACAATAGCTTGGCCACCACGCTCTTCTGACTTAATTCCGCTTGACTTTTATTTATGGAGCCATATTAAATCAATTGTCTATTCTGAAGAAATCGCAAGTTGCGAGCAATTGAAAGAAAAGATTATTGTAGTCTTTCATACTTTAAAACAATCGAATACGTTAGAAAGTGTTCATAGAAATTTAATTAGAAGAGCAGAACTATATGTTCGGCAGAATGGGCAACGTTTTCAGCAATTTTTGTAATAATAAACTTTATGATTACTACATATTATTTCATTATGTATTCCTAATTTTCCATTACGGCAAAAACAAACTTAAACTGCGATAATATCCATCGAAACAACGATCTACAGTAAGATCCGTTATAACGAGACGTGATAAAGTGCACGCGTACCGAGCGAAAATTCAAAGTCGATTTTCTCGAAAACAAAGCCTCAAACGAAAAATTTTTATTCTATATTTTCGACTTTTTTTTTCGCGTAGAATCACCCCCTTTCCGCTTGTACCACCACTTACCAACCACCCTGTATATATAATTCTGCAATTGTATAAACAATACATAAAATGATATATGATAATGATCAATAATGATAAAAATAATGTATAAAATAAAGTAATAAAGAAAAATACGCTGCCGATTTTCTAAAAGGCATTAGTTTATGCAACTTGCTACAGATTCTTTTGCAACGCTGATCATTCCTAACATGGTCGCTAAGAACCTTTGAAGCTACGTCTGAACTTAAGCTCGCAGTTAAAAAAGAAAAAAGAAAAATACGAAGTAGTATTGTGCTGTTTATGTCTTCCTTGTGTTTCGTACAATTTTTTCGCATTAGCAAGAGTAATAATTATTAAATTACCGACTTTTATTATTATTAATTAAATCTAAATTTATATGCCTTCGATCGTGACGAAGATTCAGAGTCGTAACACGACGCAAGTGACCTAAAACTTGTATGTAGCATTGTATGTATTCGTATCATTGGTTTATTAAATTTTGATGTAGCTGTTCCGCTACTTTTTGACGCACACATTTTGTAACGATTTTTCTAATAATTATTACTTTCCAATAATTATCACGGCGTGCTTCGGTACTCGAACGTTTACAAATTAAATCGCTGCTGGCCTGATTACTTTCGTGGACCAATCGACTTTCGTTAATGATCAGCTTCGGCAAATGGGATACTTGCAGCGAGAAAGGAATTAGAAAGATACGATCAGATTATGTACAAGGGAGAGGAGAAGAAGATGGTGTCAGATGAAACAAAGGAGATGGGAGAAAGAGAAAGAAAGCTAAGTTAGCCACAGCCTCCATTGTAGTCCACGCGTTTTCGTCCCCGCGAATCTCTTAAACTTTCGATATTATCTGCTTAAGAGGATTTTTTTGTCCGAAGATGAAGAGCGAATTAAAGCGCGACGAATCTCGACTCGCGAGATAACAAACAATTTTTTCTGCTCCGTGGCCATCCGTTAAGTGAAAAAAAAGAAGGGGACAGGTATAAAAAAGAAACGCTATCCCGTAAATTAAACCGTAATAACGAACATCTATTACGCGGTTTCTTACGAGTTACCAAGTTTTTCCTACCCTTTGCCTTTCACCCGAGGAAATAATGGCTGCCGTACAGCTGAAATTTCCGAGTCGATATTTTAGAAGTTACACTCAACTCGTTCCGAACTTTGTTCCTTATACAGTACGCTTTGCGCGGCGAACATTATTTAAAATATCGTTAATTACTTGGAGAAGCGTTACATGATCTAAAATCGCGGCGCGCCGATATCGCACGCGATATTAACGAGAACCAGAGCCGCAAAATAGATCGGGATTACCATCTAATTACAAACTCTTAAACGAAATGCCCTCTTTGTGCGGTGTTTTGCCCTTAGATAATACGGAGCTTGCAGTGGTAGACGAGTTGAACAAATATTGCGAGAAGGGTTGTATGCAAGACTAGCCGGAAATTGGACTCACAGTCAACTCGCGTTCTACTTGTATAACCAATATCCTTGATTTTGTAAGCGTTCTGTGTGTACTTGTTTTAGAACGTTCTGCTACATTTTCACAGGAAATTTATTAATACTATTTCCTTTACTCGGATAAACGGCTGATTTTATAATCAAAAATGTACAATTTCTGAATACCTTGCTTTCGTTTTGAACGAATTAATATCATTTCGTGGCAGTTGAATGGGAAATTTGCGTCATTTTCTTGTAATCGAATATTGTTTATATTATTAAGATATGTATAATTTTGTGTGCTAGACTAGATTGGCCGTGTAGTAGTGATACACGTATGTGAATATGAGTGTGTGGAAGTATGTGTGTGTGTGTGGCGTCTCGAAAAACAGATGAATATAACTGTTCCCTTGGTTGTGTGGTATGGAAGACGGTGAGACACAGAGAGTGCTGAGGCGCGTGCAAATGTATATCGACGAAGATCCTGGAAATCGTTTATTAAATAAATCTAAAATTATTTTAATATGAATTCTAAGTGTAACCTTAGTGTTTCTTTACTCTTATTTCGGCGATTAAGATCCACAATTCTCAACATATATATAATGTGTGTGTATGTATGTACATATATGTATGTATGTATGTATGTATGTATGTATGTATGTATGTGTATATGTATATAACATTTAAGCGTTAACCATTCAGGAAGCAAGAGATGATGCACTTTATCCAGGCAGCAATGAGGAGTTGACATCAAAATGTCAGTCGCGTGGTGAATATCCTGTGCCAATAAGACAAAAGGTTAAAGTTATACTTATGTATATCTAGAGAAATTTGTTAACATAATATGGTTTTCAATATTGTTTTCGTTGATCATTTATTATTAACACTTTGACTGCCACGGTGGTCATTCGAGTGCTTGAACTTCTTACAATTGTAAAAATTGAATGAAAATTGATAGAGCATTTTGAATACAATCGATAAATAGAAGATACTTTGAAATAAAAAGTGCCCTTTTTGTGCACATTCTCCTTGGAATCGGGTATTGGCTCTCGCAATTGGCTGATTCATTGTTCTTCCTATTGTTATGTTTTTGTTGCGTTCGATGTCCCCTATGAATAACTCCGCCTCGAAAGCTGTATCTTGTGCTTCTTGGAGATTCTTCGGTCTTGTAGCCGATGTGCGTATTTCTATTTCGGGTTTCAAATTTAGGATAAAAACTTTGGTCGCTCGTTCAGTTTCATGATCTATGGCAACTGCTCGACGTATTGGATCGCGAATTTCGTGTTGAAGCGCGTATATCAATTCGTTGAGGTTGTTTCGGAACCTCTTCGCATGACTGTGTACCGATTCGTTAAAGTTTTGTCGCGTTCGTTGCAGTTTATCACGAGCTCCATTAGATGTAATACTTACGAATTTCAAACAGGTCTTCATAATTCTCGATTTCAGTGTAGCGGATACTGCGTTCTGCTTCTCCGATGATTCTTTGTGTTAAAATTAGGCGTAATAATGCGTGTTTTTCTCGACATTCGGCTCGAGCTTCTCTTACCCATTTAATAAAGCCTTCTACTCCTATATCGTCTTGTCCATTGAGTATAGTAATAAAGTCTAGGCAGGTTTTTGCATTGTACATGGGATTAATCATAACTTACTGCTTCTTCTTCACTGTCCACATTGTCCGTTTCGTTAGGTTTTACTGGTGGTCACTTTTTCTGAATATTGCTGGTACTAGATTCGTCCATGGTAATAAAGGAACCTAATTCAGTAGTAGCGTCATGTCCTAAATTTATTTTAGAGATATTTTTTCTTAATAGTTCTCTCTCTGCTGCACGTTTCTTGTTTTCATTATTGGCCATTTGTTGTGTTTCTTTTATACATTGCGCAAGAAGTTCGATTCGCTTGTTTTGTTTTTGCATAGCGTCGAGCATGGTACGAGTCAACTTATCCATAGCTCCGGGTGCAGAAGCGGTGTTAATAGCTTCGATATTTTCTTTTCGAGGTGTGGACATGATTTTAATCGAGTTTATTGAGTCTGAAATATCGTTGCTATTTGAACTCGAAACGCTTGAGAAACTTGGTTTTCTCACACGGTAACGTAAAAATGAATCCAGATTTCCAGCTTACCGTAGTAGCTATGGCCGTTGAGGATCCTCTAGGGTGTTTCCTCTCTGGTTGGCTCTAGATCCCGAATCCTGTTCGTAGGCTTGCTCTGCGCTAACCATAGTCCTCTCGTCTAGTTTCACCGTAGTGGAACGTTGAAAGTTGCTGCAGGGCTTCGCAGTAACAAAGATTCGCAGTGGTCCGCTGATCCCTCAATCTTTAATGATGCGTGTACGCCGAAATCGTGATTTCATTTTCGCTGAAGCGAATGGATCCTGGCAGGATCGCCAAAATGTCGCGTAATAATTCAACAAATTACAGAAAAAATGTCGATCTCAAAACAGGAGATCGAGCTCTTTATTTCCACACACTTGTACAATGAAATAAATGATATAATGTTCGCGGTTCGCAACGATAGACTTTAAAGTTTAGGGTAGTTCAGATTTATGCAAACTGCAGATTAGCTCGGGTGATTTCGGGAGGAGTATTTATATTCTTTTATTTGTTGGATTGGGAGAAAGACTTTTGTCGTACGGATGTATCATATGGTTGGATGTTACTCTAGACTTTGGTTGTACGGGTGTATCATGTTTAGAGTGACTGGATGTTACCCTGGCGGTCACTCATGATAAGGCGGTTGGGATTAACCATCTTATCGCATAGTGAGTCAAATTTACCCTGTGACACAGTCAAAGTGTTAATAAATAATCGTAGATCTTTATACACTAATGGGAAAATTGAAGATAAAGAAATGTACAGAATACACGCAATATGCAGAAATACATAAAATATTCAAAGTAAGAACCTTCTACCATATTCAATAGATAAAACATTTTTCTATCGAAGCTCCATATTGTAAATTACAGGAACAAAAATACGAATTTGCATAAATATGCGCGATCTAGTTATTAATAAAAATAGTATCGTTACCGCTTAACACGAGTAAATTTCAAAAAATAATATAAGCTCTTCTTTAAATATTAATAATTGCACGCTTAACTGCTTATGCATTTTCGATTTTAATAAAACGTACACTTTCCTCTGGCCACTGTATATACTTGGGCAATTACATTACTTCTTAGTATTTATTTTTAGTATTTATATTCTTAAGTATTTATATTCTTTTATTTGTTGGATTGGGAGAAAGACTTTTGTCGTACGGATGTATCATATGGTTGGATGTTACTCTAGACTTTGGTTGTACGGGTGTATCATACGTTTGGAGTGACTGGATGTTACCCTGGCGGTCACTCATGATAAGGCGGTTGGGATTAACCATCTTATCGCATAGTGAGTCAAATTTACCCTGTGACACAGTCAAAGTGTTAATAAGTAATCGTAGATCTTTATACACTAATGGGAAAATTGAAGATAAAGAAATGTACAGAATACACGCAATATGCAGAAATACATAAAATATTCAAAGTAAGAACTTTCTACCATATTCAATAGATAAAACATTTTTCTATCGAAGCTCCATATTGTAAATTACAGGAACAAAAATACGAATTTGCATAAATATCCTCGATCTAGTTATTAATAAAAATAGTATCGTTACCGCTTAACACGAGTAAATTTCAAAAGATAATATAAGCTCTTCTTTAAATATTAATAATTGCACGTTTAACTGCTTACGCATTTTCGATTTTAATAAAACCTACACTTTCCTCTGACCACTGTATATACTTGGGCAATTACATTACTTCAGTTTATTGGAAAACCTATAATAGAGAACATAAGTTTAACACGTTCGTCGCCACGTCGCACATATCTATGCGACGGGTATACTTCCGTGGGGTCCCCGTCACCAAAGTATGGTGACGCTCTTTTTGTTCGAGTTAATTAAATATACGATATTATATATAGGATATAGAATATAAAAATATTAAAAACACATTATACCATACTTTTTATTAATTAATATTCTGGATAATATAACACATTATTCTATATCGCATGGTATTTGTTAAAATATTCCAAACACATTAGACGTGATCTTGGGCACTTCGAACAATAATTGTAGTCTGCGTCATCACTGCTATCCTCACTTTCAAATATATTTTCACATTGTTTACTGAACATTTTGAGGATGAAAAAATCACTGATGTACGTCTCACAAATATGCCTCTAAACTAAATGAAAGATCTGAGATATTTGGCATAAGATCCTTCGAAATACTCTAGCTGGAAAGCTTATCGCGTTCTCCATTTCAGAAATAAATAATCTTTTCTGTACAATGAATCGAAGGCGATAAACAATGAACGAAGGCGATAAACAATGACTTCCAGCTTGCCGCCCTATTTACGTTCTTCGTAGCGGCGGTCGGATTTGGGTCCCGCAGGAAACTTAGCCGAATCACGCTGGGCGACGAACGTGTTATGACGACTAGATTTTCGATAGATTATCGCACCATATTACAGGTGGTAAGTAACCAACAATTCCATGTTTTGCTTACAATTACATGTACACTCGCACTCGATTTACGAACGGCCACGAGACTTTCGAAACACGAACGATACTTGAGAAGACGAGTATGAAACGATTCGATGTTGAATTTGCTGCGGACATTAATTTAAGATGGACATTTAAACACGGTGGTGCTTCGAATTAATCGAACGACAATAATTCTATTTAACAGGAGATATTCAATTTATAATAACAATTGGTAAATTTAAATGAAAATCGTGAGTACAGTCAGCAGTCTACACTCGGAAGACAGAAAAATTGTTGCATCGCTAGAAGAGACAGACATCTGGTGAAATATAACAAATATTAGTAGAACATCCGAGACAGCTTGTAAGTAGGTATTGTAATTTTAATGACATAATACGTGTATCGTATAGAACATTTTGAAAAATTAACATTACAGTGAGACTCGACTATATAGGCAAAGTTTGAAACAAATCTGAAAACGTATATGAAATGTACAAGATACAAAGTGCAAGTAAATAGGAACATCTTAGAAATCAAATTGATCAAAATTATTTTTCGTATATAGGTAAAATTTGGAACAAATCTGGCCCATAGATGACACTTCAATTATCTTTCTTAAATACTGTTACAAAAATTCACTTCGGATCGCAGCAGTTACACCATAACATGATTCACATGTAACAAAAACGTGAAATGTTTTCCTGGATACAAGTAATTTTACTTCAAAGAATCGAAAATTTTTTAAGAACATGTTTTTTTTTTAAAAAAAAAAACCCTTCAAACTACAGTGGTGTGTTCGGAGTTATCCGAAGTGTTTCGCACTTTATCATAACGAATTTCGACACGAAAAGTAGGAAAATATAAAATATCTGGTATTGTGAAAGCAGTTAATCAAGCTTCAGACCGACTGAATAATTAATTTAACTTAAATACACGCGCAACATTACGTTATCGAAGTGTGTTTTATGATTATTATACGATTTATGAATATTAATCGACTTTTCCGTGTTATTCCCAGTCTTGGACTATCCGAGATAGGCCCCGTCTGCATCAGGATAATCGAGTTTCTACCGCGATACGAAATAAAAAACATATTATCTGGTTTTCTTTTCTTTTCTTTTCTATGCACGTTTGAAAAATTGTGATGACTTTTCTTTTCTATGCACGTTTGAAAAATTGTGATGAGAAATTGAAGCTATGGTTACGAATTTGTTCGAACGACAGAGTCAAAGACACTTATTAAATCATCTTTATTTACACTTATTAAATATCACACTTATTAAATCACAGTTCATTGGCACTGAAATGAAGCACTCTACATTTTCTATATTACGAAAATTAACGAATCTATGTCTCCACGACGAAGCAAGAAGCTGCGAATGAATCGAAACGATCAGAACTACAATACTAGGAATTTACTTATTGCGCAATATTCCTGTCGCTATAATCGTTGGAACTTGCTTCCTTCTTCCGCTTCTCTTGCGTCGCAACTCGCAGACTTTTGTATCGTGCTCGTTGAAAATCGAAGGAAATTTCTAATCGAAAGCAGATGCAACTCGGCATTCTCCGCTGCTTTGTCCAACGACATTGGAACATTTTTTCGTTGGTCATTGTCATGAATGAGCAATCGATTTATTCCAGGCAAAGAGATCGTCGTTATTTATTTATTTTTGTTTTTAAGTTATAAAGAGCTGAATGGGCAATTCGTTTAATCGATAATTGTATTTTATGCTTCATAGTGAAATGCAACAGCGGCATTTTTTCTATTCGACGTAAAAAGACCTTTTATCATCGTGCAAGTAGGATAAATCGTTTTATTTTATATTCATCGGGTGAGGGAGGTAAATTAAAGGGATTCTTAGCCCGCGAGTAAAAATATTTTTCAAGTATAGTCGAAATATTTTGTTAACAGGAGTGTTCCTTCTGTTTCGTTTTAGTTTTCAGATTAAATCGTTCCGCGTATTTCGATTAAACTATGTTTCACAAACCTTCCCACCTTTTGTCTTTTTCAAGCTCATTTTTTAATGCATTTACTGTTCCTAGTACGGGAATTAATTTTTGCAAGAATGTAATTTCCTGTTTTAATTGGTAATTAAAAAAGCGAAGTTGCGATACATTTTGAAACAAAGTAAATACAGTAACGCGTCGGTATTCAATTATTCATCACTCACATGTCTGTTATACGTGATTAAATCTTTATAAAGCAACAAATCCTGTAAAATCATCATAAAAATACAAATTTTTTCAGCTTATTTTAAGCTACTACAACATAGCGTATCCAAATAAAAAAATGTACATGTACATATGACCGACGAAAATATTCCAACATTTACCATAGAAAAATTTTATGAATATATATACAGTGGAGCTTTTCTTATCCTAACTAACCAGGAGAAAAAATTGTTCGGATAATAGAACAATCACTTTTCTGCTATAAAATTTTATTTCTTTAAACACAGATTAAAATTAGTCGACAGAATATTTAAATATTTACGACTAAATTCAGTTGACAAGTTGTGTTCGAATATTTATGGACCCTATATATTTTTGGCTGTTAAGTCACATAATTCTTTCGACATAAGTAACTGTATGAAGCTACATACTTTTTCTACTTCAAACCATCGAAACCATTTTTCAAATGCAACGAATGCTTCGCACTGAGAAGACACCTCTACGTTAACATTTTCGTTTGTTGTTTCCATTTGAATAAAATCGTCGTTATCGTCGTCTTTACCGCGATGAAGCTATTTCATTACATCAGAGTATTTAAGGTTTTCTCAGTGTTTTCAGTATCTGAAGAATCTACTACCTGCTTTGGATAATTTGAAATATCAATTTGTTTTTGTTTTCTAATGTCTGTGATCGTGGCTTTTTAAATATCGTGTGTTTTCCTCAACTCTGCACTTACACCACATTCGGATTTTTTAATTCTGTCGTATTTTGTTTCTATAGTTAGAACGCTAATGGCTTCATACTAAATTCTTCTAATCAGAATTCGTACGTTCAGATACGTCGTATATGAACACTAATGAAATATTAGGGTTCTGCTGTATTACGTGTGTATACTGAACTTTTTGAAATTTTATTATTGGGTTGACAACTAAGTGATTGCGGATTTTGCCATTACCACTTAATCATAGATTTTCATTCTTTTGGGTATTCTTATTTACTACCTAATGACAAAATCCGCAATCACTTAGTTGTCAACCCAATAATAAAATTTCAAAAAGTTCAGTATATGTTCATTAGGTGGTAAATAAGAATAGCCAAAATAATGAAAATTTATCATTAGGTGGTAATGACAAAATCCGCAATCACTTAGTTGTTGCCAACCCAATAGCGTCGTAATGAGACTCGATTATCATACTGATGTATGATACTTAGTGCAAGTATATATATTTTGTAGAGATCACAAAAATATTTAAACAGTCACATATTAGCTATTATTGAGATATATGTAATTTTGTGTGCTACACCAGATCAGCCGGGCAGTAGTGATATACATATATGCGTACGAATATGTGTGTAACATGTGTAAGTATATACGTGCGTAGCATCTCGTAGAACAAAAGAATGTCATTGTTCCGTACGTATGGTAAAAGTGAGACCAGAAGAGTGCTGAAACACGTGTAATGGGTATCTATGAACATTTTGTTAATCACATATTAAGAAAATACAAAACTTTTTTATTATCATCCCTACATGTAATGAAAGTGTTGCTACATATTTATTTCGACGATTACGATCCACAATTCTCAACAGTTATATCAACGAGCCTTAATATTTAGGAACATATATTACCTTATATTATCTGATAATTTAATATTTTAATTACATTACTTAATATTTTAGCCGTGATATTGGGATCATCTTTAACATTTATTATACGCTTAAAATGGCTGTGTATTAGTTTTTGTTTCACTAAATATATAAGTCGTTTAATGCAAAAGTGGTGTAAGTCAAAAAAGTTGATTACTGGATAATGAGGGATAATAAAGTAAAATTCTGTAAGGGACCGAGTGGCCGATTCTCATTTATTCTGCTATCCACCGAGAAACTAATGAAGATATACTTGCACCGCTTGCGCACAAAACAGAACGAAGATTACGCTTTTGAGATGCGATGTTAAAGCAAATAGGCAAAAAATTGACCTACATAACTTTTGCATTAAACGGTTCATATGCTCGCACTAAATATCTTTTAACTTCTATGTACGAGGGTCGTTCGGAAAGTATTGCTCGTTTACGTACAAAAGCCATGTAATTCATAATATAACAAACATCAACAACATAAAACTTGTAGAATGTCACTTAGTTTCGTTCGTACGTTCAAGTCATAGTCAATTTTCCGTTTGAATATTTGATATCGTCGTTGCATCGCATATTTAAAACGGCAATGCGAATCGAAAGTCCTGGCGATGACGAAGTACGGTCCGTCGGCCTTTTACGCTTTTCCACCGCTGAAAACATTCTTCCAAAAGGAATTCACCATAGAATGACAGCAGTTTACGGTAACAAAGTTATGGGTGAATCACGGGCAAGACAATGGGCGTGGGAATTCAATACGAATAAAGAAACTGTATGCGATCGTAAGCGTTCGGGGCGATCGTCTCTCATCACGCAAGAGCTCAAGAACGTGTCTGCGACTTCAATGCAAATGATAGACGCATCAAATAAGTCAGATTACCATACGTTCTTCAAAATTTCAAGAGTTTTTGGATCCATAACGCTTTACAAGAAACGGTGATCTAAAGGACGATGGTTACGTGAGTTGGCGGCGCAAGTGTATGACAAAGTTATGGAAAAACTCGTGTACGAGTGTTCGAATAGGCTTGCTGGTTGTAGAGAGACAACTTTGTATATATACCAAAGTCAGAAATGTGAAAAAAAGTTCCTAAAATGCATTTTTATTGTTGCTATTTCAAAATGGGTATCTCTTTCTGAAAGTCCTACGTATTTAGAGAAGCAATTTTTATTACCGTTTAAGTTTGTCTATTGCTATTTCCATAATTGTTTACCACAAGCGTTCCTTAATTAAATTCTACGTTAATTCTCGTCCCATAGGAAACATTTGTGATCATATTGTACGTGTTGTACACGTATATATAAAACATTTTGAAATATTAACTCTGTGATGAGTTTGATTATAACATTAACTTGAACGATAGAAGATAATAAACGGTTAACATCATTATAATTGTATTTTCCAAGTTACTCGAGAACGCTTTTCCTCTTTTCTTTGTCTCACCATCTACAGTCGCATCAACCACTATACATATAAAAAGATTATGACACGCGTGGGTAAAATGTAGATGATTGTCATTAAGTAACATTAACGTGCACGAGGAAAAACGAGCGACACCTTGTTCCTTCTGTCCGTCTATTAACGAGTCTATCTCTCGTCCTCTGTCTATCTTTGGTTAAACAATCTCGTCAAAGTATACTCGTTAATTCTTATTTCTTTGCATTGTTATTGTACATGCTAACGAATATAAAAATCTCTATCGTTCATTCGTCGAATGATATTAGTTCTTGATGAAGCTTAATTTATATTTTAATATTGTTAAACTTCTATAAAGAAATATGATCTAAAAGTCTGAGTAAAGAAAATGATCTGCGTGAGACGATGGTTACGTGAACTGGCAGCGCAAGTATACGACGAAGCCATACGAAAGCTCGTACAAAATTACGATATGTATTCAAGTAAGTTGCAATGGGAAATAACTTAGTATATATATATCAAAGTTAGAAATAACAACTTTTTACAATGCATTTGTACTGTTATTTTATCAAAACGACTATTATTTTCTGACCGATTCTCGTAATATGCATCTTCAGATTGGTCATAAGTTTGACCAATGTAATCGTAGCAATCGTCTCATAATACTAACGCAATTGCAAAATATATTTAATACATTCAAAAAAATTCATAAGAAACTGCGAGCGTTCAAATACTTCGGCCATTCGCTATATATGTTTGCATCTTTTAAAATCAAATTTTCCCCACAGCAAATTCCGCACAAAATATAAAATCAGTTACCCATCCATAGAGATAAAAAGTATATACCATTCCCCCTGAGAAAACCTTTCCAACCTCGATTATCCTCTCAAAATTGCTTTGGCATTTTGCCGTATGAATGGAACAGCCCTTGTCCTCTTTTATGTTTCCTTATCCTGTTTGTATTGTACTTTTAACGACGATAATTAAACGCTCTACTTTCCACGTTTTATGCTCGACTCTACGCCTACTCATTGTGTTCAAAAATTAGAATACACACCAGTCGCAGTCGCAGCATGTCGTGGAACGTCTCCGATAGATGGTTAGTTGCTGTGGACATTGTTAACGTTGCACGTTACACCGTGTAATTTCTTTTTATTGCGGTAGATTTATCGTGGCCGCGCTGTAAGGACAGTGCCCCGTTGTTCTTGCACCGGCATTGACCCGGAAGGTCGGTTTATTGGTGTTTTACGGTGTACGATAAATTTCACTTTTCTCAAAGATTGATACCGGCCGGTATTCCGAGAAAAAAGTTTTATAGTCTTCGACGTGGGCTAATCAATTTTTCCTTCTTTCCACGCCTCTAAACGCGATTCGACGTAAAGCCGAATGTATGGAATAAAATTGCTCGCTGCCCCTACAGTACAAGGGGCGGATTTATACGAACTAAATTTGCCTGGCCGTTTCTTTCTCTTCCGAGTTTCGTGTTGCGTGGTTTACGACTAACCATTAACATTGATACTTGATATTTTTTCCTATGGAGCCATAGCACGCGGAGAATCGTTATTTACGGGCGTCGTTATTTATCCGCGATGATGGAACTTAGATGCGCCGCAAGGTACGTAAGGAGAGAAAAATAACGTAAAAGCTGAAATCATTATTTGGCGGTATATCATTTTTAGATTTTGATTTTTACGATGAAAAATAATTAGAAATTCAGCGAACTTTATGTATAATATTATAGTTAGATAATTTTATAGTTATTTGCAGTTATTTCAAAAACCATTTCCTTAAGCTGCGTTTTTATGATTGAAGACTACGATTCAAATCTGTTTTAAAATTGCGTCGTTACTGTAATCAGTAGCCTTTTTATCTGATTTTGCAGCTAAAAACGTGTTCTCGAAGCTTCAAGCTCTTCAACATTCCAGAAATATTGCCCATCGTGGTATTAAAATATTAAAGATTCGAGGAAAGTGGTATATACTTTTCATGTCACGTTGCAACTTGCGAAAGGTCGTTAAAGATCTTAATATGCAGGCTGTCCCAGTTTCTTTCAGTCAAACGTTGTCCAGCGCCGTCCAAAGCTGCCTCCCTAGAGACAAACGCCGCCACCATCACCTTAACGAACAGGTCGCGCGTTTCGTTTGTCAAGCTGCTATGCGTTTTTCTACGAAAACGCGAGTCTATTATGTTTGACTTCTTAGCGTGGTGCGGTTTCTTTGATGACGAATGAACATATTGCACGAAACAACGGGTGGCAGGCGAAGCAGGTGCGTGACGAGCCTCTATCGATATTCTATAAGTCAAGACAGGGCAAAAATGTCATACAAACATATATCATTAGCGAAACTATTATAACAGTTATAACAAAAGAGTTATAATGAAAAAAGAATGAAAGAAAAATATACGAAATGAGCAATAACGAACGTGCATTACTAACAGCAAGTACAAGGGTTCAAGGTATGAATAGATCAGGAATATTTACGTCAACTTGTAGTCAGAAAGTAATATAATATTTCTACAATTCCAACTACAGCTCCGTTTCAAAATGTTCATCATTCCTATCGATAGATGGCAGTGGAAAAAAATCTTCGTAGTTGTCGTTTGTTACTCGTCGAAGTTGGAGTGATAAAAGTAAGGAAACATTCGATAATTGCACAAAAAATTCTTTGTATAAATACACAGTCGTTCTCACTACGGAGGGTAGATTCCTCTGCACGAAGCTCGACGGTCTGCCGCGACCGAGCGGTGTAACATGATCCAATGTCGGATATCGCCGAGATAATGTATCCAGGTACTAATACGAAACTTTTTTTATCTTTGACTTCTTTAAAATTAAACTTTTACCAACGTATCTGTGAGATCGTGACGATTAAAATGAGACCAAACACGATATAATTTGAATTACATTTACCTGTTGATACGTATTTAATTATCATTCATCGAGTAAGTAAATACGCGTCAAACTGTATCGTGTTTGGTGTCGTTTTAATCAGAAAAATGTAACAAACGTGTTGATAAAGGAATCGTTGGTCACGAATGCAAAATACAAAATTTTGGTTCTTGAGCTAAAGGTTCAATGTTCGCCGAACGATTCCACTCTCGATTCCTCTTTCTATTTCACTCGCGTTGTCCTTTTCTACGTTCAGCAGGTCTAAGTTCTCAGTTTTCAGACATGGAATCGTTTCTACATCCACATAATTGCACGGACTCGATTTCTGTATAGTTATCGAATGTTTTCATATTATGATACTTTCTGACTACTGGACGTAAATATTCTTGACCTTTGCATACTTTTTACCGTAGCAACGCATGTTCGTTACCGCTCGGTTCGTGTACCGTGTTTTTGCCTTTTACTCTTTGACAATTCTTCTAATGACGTACGTTTATATGACATTTTCCTCATCTTGACCTACAACATATACCGACGATGTTTGGCCGAAAAAAACTGGGACACTCTGTAGACCATCAAAACTTGGGAAATATTAGTTTACATACATTACTTGAACGTTTAAAAAGTACAGCACAGTGCGATAAAAACGAAAATTAAGAATAGTAAATAATACGGTTTATTAGAAAAGGACTGAAACGTAACAAAAAATAACAAGACAGATTTTATTGAAAAAACGGATTATCATTAGGTTATTATAGTATAATGTGTTACAAAGTTTGCTCTTACTAAGTTATTCGCGTGCATTTGTAATTACGCGTGTAAAATATATTCATACACCAATATTACACATACTTATTTTGATATTAAAATACGAGAAAGAGTAGAATCGTTAATTGTCACTTACAATTTTCTTTTTTTTTTTTTTGCACAATTTATAAAATAGAGATATTGTACAATTTTTGTCGGAACCGTTTCAAGTAAAAAGCTCGTACGTAATTGTTATTATTCAACGTCCTTTCTGCAGAATTCGGCTGAATCAGAGCTGCTGTTGACACCTTAATAGCTTTATTCCTGTGAACGACGTACGTCAATAAAGTTTATGAATTATGAAAGGAAATTCTTGACGTCCAAGTATCGTCTGCTCATGACAATACGTCTGATAAACGACAGTCTGATGTAATTACTATAAACGATAGCCTGTAATACCATAGATTTGCTTAATCGAAACTTAGGGTAGTCGAGTGTATCGTTAGTTCTAATTAGACACGTACGATCAATTTCTTTTCTCGTTTCGTTACCAATTTTGCGCTCTCCTTAAGGCGATACTCTCATTTGGCGATACTCTTCATTAAACGATTCTCACTTTCATTCACATTTTCATTGTCGGGATTTGTTATAATGAAATAATTTGAAAATTGTCAGAATTTCTGCGTTTATAGCACAGTTTAACACGTTGACTGCCAGACGAATTTTCCATGGTTTGCCCAAGGCATCGAGGTGAACTTTTCATTATACGATGCATATTATGTTGAAATATTATTTGCAGCAAATAAAATGAGTTATAAAATCATGCTTGAAGCATTTTTCGTGCTGAGGGCCACCGGTGACCCCCACGGCGTTGTAGACAATTATTACGATTGTCCTCTTTTCAAATAATCGTGCTATGTACTTTTAATATCTGCTGCGTCGCCGGTCACCGGTGGCCCCCACGGCGCTATAGCCAAATCGAGTGCCGGTCACCGGCGACCCCCATGGCAATCAACGTGTTATAAAGATATGTAAAATGCAAAGCGTTCGTTATAGTATTTACATAGTTGATGGAACAGATTTCTATTTAGTTTAGAGATTCCATACTTTTTAATTCACTTTTAATTCGCATAAATATCTACCAATAACAGACTAAGGAATTCAAAGTTTTCGTATATGTTTCATTACATTTCAAGCGAATATATAGGGAAGAGTGGAGGAAAAGTGATCACCTAAAGAAAGTTTTCTGAAAACAAACTTGGATTGTCAAATTAAAAAATTCTGGTTGAAATGGGCAAATTAGTGTGTTCTTTGTATGGCGATAAAATACGACATGCATAGGTAAGTTAATCAAGTTAATTATCGAAAAGAACGAAGAGTAAAAAGATATTACCCCATGTATGGGCCAATACCAATCAATTTTTCTACCATATTTGATAAATTGAGAAAGCAAAATTACTTATAGAATTATTAACGAAAGAACTATTTTGTTTATTGTTTCGATCACATAATATACTTGAAAAATACAAGAATGAACTCTTCGTAAATGAAATATTAAAAGAGAATTCAATCCGTTCCAATTTCCTGTATTTCATTTTCTAATCCACTTTCTCGGTATTTAAAAGCACAAAGGAACTGTCAGATAATCTGAAGAATCTTCGCCATATCAATACAATAAAGCTATTTCGTTAAAATGGGACAATTTTTACTGGCTTCTACAGAGTAAAATTATCTTTTAATATAAAAATTATAAGGAAAATAGTAAGTTAAAGTAACAAAGTAACAGTGAAATACTAAGGCTTGTAATTTAGTTGAAACAATTATAACAGAAACGTAGCAATTCTTTATTCACGTACGTAATTGAATTGAAACTGGAGAGCAGCCCAATAAAAGATTGCTATAAGATAAAGCCATATATCAGATATTTGACTGGTCGATATTACCCGCTTTTATCTTATCCTTGTTATCAGTTCATTATTATTATTACATATTTTCCGTAACGTGTTGTTTTCTACGATCTGCATGTTTCATCGGGTATCTGTCTGAAACAGAAAAATCGAGCATAATCTCGATTAATATTAATATCTTGATTTATAGAAACACGATTATTACCTCCTACTATTACGGAATAAAGAAAACAAAAAATTCTAATTGCATATTACGACGCATATACTTTGCCATTTCATCGAATTTAAGCGTGAGAAATGTGGAACATGTTTTCTTAAAGCAAGCGAAGAGAGTCGATGTGTTGACCTGTTTAAAGGTGTATACCGCTCTTAACCCGCTTTTCGACGAATTTCGTACTCGGAATTAAAATGTCACAGCTGGCTAACATTTTACCGACAGCAGACTTGCAAATTGGCATTAACAAACAAAGAACAATACAGCCAATTAAACGTCCGTTTTGGCGCCGAGCGTGGAATTGAATTCAAACAATGCCGCTTACTTTAGTTTAATCGATGGAAGTTTGAAGCATTATGATATACAGCATTTTGCAAATTATATGATAGCAGTCGTACGAAATGGGAAAATGTTTCGCGTGTTCGCTACACCCGCCTGAATAATTTATGAAACTTTTCGATTATGGATATTTATTCACTGCCCCGTTGCAAGAAAGATTCATACGCTTGATTATTTCTTAGGAAACGGAAATATGGCTGGAATTTTTCTCCCGTTATAAATCTTGGGAATTTACTTGCTTACCGAAATTGTTTTTCAGAATACCGCCACCGTTTCAGATTACAACGGGCGAGACATTTTTTACAGACAATTCTACAGTCTAAGAACTTCATTTTTTTCTGTGACAACGGCTTTTTTGAACATGAAGTACAGCTCTCGGTACATTGTTTCATCGAATTTTGCATTTATAATTTATTGCACGTTAATCCCGATAAAAATATTTTTGAACGTTAAAGAAACGCAGGATATTTGGAATATCGAAATATCTAGAAAACTACCAACGTTATCTAATTTGTAACACCCTGAACAATACAGGCGGATAACTTGTCGATCAATGAAAATTGTGAACGAACCATAATTTCGACATTTTCCACTCGACCTGCACGATAAAAGAACGGCAATTCGTAAAAGATTTTTCGCAATTATTCGATCGTTGAGATCGCGGTTAAAACATGTCAAAAGTTTGCAGCAAATCACTTGAATTATTCGTTCGTATATTAATTCTATGGTTTCGCGTCGATTTCGCTAACGTTTCGCGAGTACAAAATGTTTTTTTTTTATTTGGAAGAATTTTACGATCAATTCTCATTGAGAATTATAAGTAGATTATTCTGGCGTGGTACCATATCATGTATAATAAGTGATTCTAACTGAATCTAATGTTTAAATCTAGAGTAATATCTTTTTAGCCTGCGGATCTGATCCGTCGTGTCAAGTAATTGAGTAACTAGTGGGTTTTGGTGGTTGTTAATTCTTATGTTATATCTATTACTGAATTTGGATATTTCTTCTTTAACTGTAGGTATCTTAAGGTCGCGATGTACTGTTTCGTTGGTAATATACTAAGGTGCATCTATTAAGGATCTTAGAGTTTTTGATTGGAATCGTTGAAGAATTTCTATGTTGGAATTACTCGCTATTCCCCATAATTGGATCCCATAGGTCCAAACAGGTTTTAATATGACTTTATATAGCATTAGTTTACTCTGCACGCTTAAGTTGGAACGTCTGTCAATGAGCCAGTAGAATTTTCTAAATTTTGATTTCAGTTGTTTGGATTTACCTACGATGTGTCGTTTCCATGTCATTCTTCTGTCCACAATCACGAGAACCAAATGTGACATGGAATTTTCGGTTTTAATGGCGCGTTGCTAATTCAGAATTCCGAAGGAAAACCTACCGAGGTGGAAGTTGTTTGCCTCTTCCGCAATGCGAAGTACAGCGAAGACAAAAGTGGAGAAGAGTAATACAGTTTTTTTTATTTATTTTATTTAAATTTTACAATTTGTCCAGTAAGACATTTGGTAAAATATAGCTTAATAATATAACAAAATAAAATAAAAATATAGCATGTGGATGGTTACCCCCAGCGAGGTTCCATCTTCCAGAGGTTGTCTATTGTATTTCTATTGTGATGTCTGCGGGATGCTTCTTCTTCAGTCTTCTTTCTATTATTGTTTTATTCATTTCAGCAACCAGCTGGTTTGGGTGTGTTACAAGTCTTTCTTTATACTTTTTTGCATATCTGGCGATTTACTTTTTAACTGTTGGAATTTTTAAATCTTTTCGTAGGTCTTCATTTCTAACGTACCATGGAGCGTTAACTATTGTCCTTAAAATTTTTACTTGCTCTGTTTCTATTTTATTTATGTGACTCATTGCTGCCGTCCCCCATAGTGGGACTCCGTATGTCCAGATATGAGTAATACAGTGTCTCACGTGTGAAACGTAAGTGCATCGTGAACGTGTTGGTTATGTCAGCGAAAGTTACTCCTGTGACTATTGCAAGTAAATTGTAAGACAGAATTGATATTTACCTAAGACGATTGTTCCTGTGCTGTGACTTTCGTGGCTGATTGGTTCGTAAGAGAAAATAAATTTTATTCTCCACTTGATTTTTAACTTTATTTATAATAAGGTAAATTGGAATATCTGTTAAAGTAATACTGTATAACGTTTTATTAAATACAAAATTTATATAGAACAGAATAATTATTATACAGGGTGGTTGGTAACTGGTGATACAAGCGGAAAGGGGAAAAAGAAATCGAAAATATAGAATAAAAATTTTTCGTTTGAGGCTTTGTTTTCGAGAAAATCGACTTTGAATTTTCGCTCGGTATGCCTGCACTTTATCACGTCTCGTTATAAAGTGGATATTGTCGCAGTTTAAGTTTGTTTTTACCGTTACGGAAAATTAGGAATACATAATGAAATAATATGAAGTAATCCTAAAGTTTATTATTACAAAAATTACTGAAAAAAACCGAAAAATTTTTATTCTATATTTTCGACTTCTTTTTTCGTGTAGAATCACCCGCTTTTCGCTTGTACTACCAGTTACCAACCAGCCTGTATATTACAAGCATTAACGAACAGCGCTCTATTTTCTTGTACATCTCAAACAGGAATGAATTTGTTTTATTGCACATTTATTCATTCAACACATACGCGATACGCTCGTTTCATGGCGTTTTCTTTTGTCTTCATTTTTTTCATTGCTCGCTCGCACAATACAGATATACACACATCTATTTTTTAACAATATCGCTTTTTCAAATTACCTGTACCGTAATAAAATCGTTACTTTATGTCATTTTTTGATCGGACCAAAGTTCCAGAAAGTTCGTTTCCCTCTATTGCCGGGAGTTTGAAATATAAAAGTTTATTATTTTCCCTACGATATTATACAGTTTTATTGCTTGCCATTCGCTGCTATAATTTTTTATTCATCTTCAACAAGCTGATATTCCAAATATTCTGCGGTTTCTCTTACAGTGAAACGTTCGAATTGCTGTGAATTTTTAAAAAAGTAAAATATCTCGAGAAATGTGGAGTATTCGATGATCTTAGGATGTAAATCTTTTGTATTAATACTATACTATACTAATTTATATGATATAAATAATATAACAATTTACATTTGTTTGTATTGTTATTTAATATGTACATATGTGTATTATTATTTGGTAATAAAAATAAATATAAACAATATTAGTAAATATAAAAATTGTATACTAACGTTAGCATTCTATTTAAAAAAGATACAATCGTATCCTGCATTGATGTATCTGTGAAAGAAATCGTGTAATTTCTTAAGTATTGCAAAATTTTTCTCTACAATATTTTGCCAATTTCACTTAGGAAACGGAACGTAAGTCGGTTCACTTACCAGAACCACTCTGCATACTGCAAATCGAAAATTGACACGTAGCTATTTTTTCTTTATCCACACATAGTCCACACACAGAATCATCAAACGGAAAATAGTTGCGAATTCGCTGGGCGTTTGGACCCCCGTTATTAGAAGCTTCGTTTTTCTTTCCTCTTGGGAATACTTTTACCATAGCACTGTCGGTCAATGGTTCGTTCAAAGTGACAGCTCCATTTGTAGCGCCAAGGAGAAATGCCTCACGAAAACAGACTAATCGAAAATATGTTCGGCAACACCTGCCCGATATGAGTTACATTCTGCGTGTTGTGTTTCTTCTCTTCTTTCCTCCCTCTTTTTTTCCTCCATTCTATTCCGCGAGGAAAACTACACATTTTTTTCCAACTAGAAATTATGAAGGAAAGAAATGACTACGACGATTATTAGACACAAAATTTCATTATATAAATTATAATACATAATAAATACGAATGTATAATTTAAAAATGCAATAAATGATTGTGTGATTTTCGAAAAAGGATTCAATATAATTCTTTCGTAATTACACCAAAATACACCAACGTGTAACCAATCCCTGTTAGCACATACTTTTGGGAGAAAAATTACACGGTTGTTGTTTGAATTGCAAATTATTAAAAAAAATGTTTACTACGATTATTAGACACGAAATTTTATTATATAAATTATAAATTATAATAAATACGAATATACNAATTTAAAAATACAATAAGTGTTTGTATGCTTTTCAAAAAAGGATTCAATATAATTCTTTCGTAATTACACCAAAATACACCAACGTGTAACCAATCCCTGTTAGCACATATTTTTGGGAGAAAAATTACACGGTTGTTGTTTGAATTGCAAATTATTAAAAAAAATGTTTACTACGATTATTAGACACCTTTTCGAAGAAAGGGATCAATATAATTCTTTCTTAATTAGATACATCAACGTATGACCAAATTTTATTGCTGCATACTTTCCGTAAAACCTGTATATTAAAAATTGAAAGATGCAATTTTTAGCTGCATAATTATGAAACTAGAAAGAGGTTTGCAAATAGAGGTTTATTCACCAAGGATCGTTGCATTATCAATATGTTTCACGTAAAACTCTCATGTCACCACTTTCTTGCGAAACTTCTAGTTTAGCAGCCGTTTACGGTAATTTTTAATGACTTATCGCGCGACATATTTACTCGTTACGGTGAAAAATACGAAATGCAAATATTCATAGAACCGTATGGCATGAACTTTCCAAGTTGCGGAGCTTATGAAACCACGCGAGAATACGTTGTTGCGCTAAAGGTGCTTACAGAGTTTTAAGGATTTGCGAATAGTTCTTTCATTCGTCATGAATTACGAATATTACATTCCACTTTTTCCACGTATTCTACGAAATACAGTTTCCGACGTGCTTTTCGCAAGTTTTCTAGAGACAAACGTCGTAAATTTATAACGTCCTCAAGCTTTGCCGTTACGTACTGTTAACGTTTATCGTCGTTACGATCGTAGATTCGACGTCCTGATTTCTTTTTTTACGCAAAAAGGCAATAGAATCTTAGATTTTCTAAAATCTTTTCTCGAGCATAAATTTGATACACGTACAAGCGATTAAAAAAGTGAAATTCGAAAGTTTATCTGCGCCTCTGTTTAGTTTCGGCAACATAGTTTAATTACGAAATTATGGACATGCAATTTCTTTTATCGTTGTCACAATTAATTAACAGTACATTGTTATAAATAGTAAAGTAAGGTATAACAACATAAAATTGACTTTTGAGAGGTAATTATATCGGTACACCTTAATCGATATGAATCTACATAATTAATGTTATTAACATCCTTTGAATAATCAAGAAAAATACGTGTCTAACGTCAACATTTTTATCATATTGTTACGGATTGATCAAAGTGTCTAGATACTTATGAACGGTAGTATAGATCAATCATAAGAATTTCTCATAGATTCTTCTAGACGTCTTACTTGATCCATTTCAATATCGCGCGATTTTCTTCTAATTAATTTCCAACTTCGTCCATTATTTAAATTTACGAATGAAATTGCGAGCTTTATGAAAATATCGTTATGGAAATGAAGTCTTAATCCTACGTCTGTGAAGTCGCTCGATTTTAATTCTTGTTGCGTCACGAGAAAGTAATTTTGAACGTTGAAAGAAGCTTTCCGTAGCTGCTCACTTCACACATAGAATTAACGACAAGCGAATATTTCATTGTTTTCATCGGGCACTGAACGAAGCTCTAACACATTTTCATCATTGTTTCTTCAATATTTTCAAGAAACCATTAATCCTGCCTGGATATGTTAATTGAAATTGCTTTTGCAAATGCTGTAGGATATAAGGGGATGTTACACTTTTAATTAGGCGAATTATGGTCTTTCGTAACCGAAATAGAAGACAGAAAGACAGTTTTTCCACGGTACAATGCTCTTATTCACACAGCCACCACTAGAAAAAGTGGTTTCAAGATTTCGGAGTAGAATTATTACCAAGGTCAGCATCGAGTCCTGATTTGAACCAAATGGAGAACGTGCGGGGAATTGTAGCGAGAAAAGTTTACGACCAGGCGAAGCCAACTATGGAAAATATCGTTGAATTTAAAAAAAGAATAAAGTAAAAGAATATTCGAAACGAAATTTGAAATAAGTTAGTGGATACTGTATCTAACACATTGATAAAAGTAATCGAAAATAAAGAAAAATCTACCAAATACTGAATGAAAAGGGAAGAAAATTAACATTGAGCTCGTATTTATTTAACAGCCAACAACGCAATTTTGAAAGAAGATTTAGTTGTTTTGATCGACAGGTTTGGAAAGTAGGAATCTTCTGTTTGTTGCATCTTCACTTTTGTTTCGTATTATGATATAAAATTGCATAAGAGATTTTGTCAATTTTTGTTTGAATATCATGAAAAATCTAAAAATAGAGTTTAGTTTATGGTTGTTAAGGTTTTATCTCGTAATAAAGAGAGAGAGAGAGAGAGAGAGAGAGAGAGAGAGAGAGAGAGAGAGAGGGGGGGGGGAATACATGGATGAATGTATAATAGAAAACTATATTTAAGCAAGTTTAACACTAGAACTACGAATAGTTAACACGAAGCTATTTTTATCAAAACTAGTCAAAATTACTGGTCTTTAAAAAATACGTAATAATAAAATATTTTTATATTTATTGATTTATTACTTTCTTACAGAAGGAATTCCATGTTATGAAGTACATTTTTGCTATTATTAATTCATTTGGGACCATGGTCCCTAAACGAGGGCTGACATATTTATAAAATTGTAGAACCAGTCATTTTGACTGGTATGGTATTTCTAGTGTTAGCATCTAGCAGTCGATCCGGTATTTTCCTGATAACTGATATCATCATATCGAATGATACGCGGTAAAAATTTAAAAAACGTGTGGTAAGTTGTACAAAACGAGGAAATTGATTAATTGGGATTCGATAAACAGATTACAGGACCCTTTTACACTTCGACAAGTACCAGTCATTTTGACTGGTATTGGTATAAGTAGGCTTGATACAAAATTATTTTCAGTTTGAATACATAAAAAACAAAATAAAATTCATTATATTATTCTTTTAGTTATCGTTGCGAAAGTCATTACATCATTGCGGAAGAAAAATATAACACGAAGTAGGAATTTTAAAATAAAATTGTAAAATCAGTCATTTGGCTGGTGTGGTAGTTCTAGTGTTAAGTATAAGTACAATGTATATGCTAGTCCAGATCTGCACGCTGGCAGCGTTACTTTACGGAAGAGCTTCGAAGCCATGGGTCTATGGGTATTTGTACAATTACGAAAACTGGCCTGCCTGTACTCCGTTGCATCATTTATGCAAGAGAAAACTATGTCCCTAAAACAGTATTTGTATGAAATGCCCTTCTAATTGATTTATTGCTAAACAATACTCAATGGCTTTGAGGACTAAGAAAACTAAACAGTAGAAAAGATGTAGAGTTTTCCTTGAACTGGGACCCACTTCAACAATGAGCATTCACGTCATCAGTGAAACAGAAGTAAGACTAACGATTTCACACAAATTTTTGAATCTGTTGATCCTTACTGATCGATGATCGACTAGAATTTTATTTCTGCGCGCTCGTGATGCGTCTTCTTGCACGATTGGGCCTGAACTTAAGTGAGATATTCTCATTTTTGAGAAGGTCACGGTATTCCCGTAGGCTGTAGGCTTCTGCAACTTGTACTGCCACGCGCGTTTTCCAATTACCTTTCGGAAATCCCGAGTTTGTAACACGTCTCAGGCTACCAAGTTTTTTTTTCTATTATTTATTTTGTACTTTACAATTTGTCCAGCTGGACATTTGGTAAATTTGTCTAACTTAATTGCTAAATAACACGTGGATGGCTATCCCCAGCGTGATACCATCTTCGAGTTTAACTATTTTATTTCTTTAGCGAGGTCAGTGGGGTGTTTTCTTATTAGTCTTCTTTCTATGAGAGTTTTGCTCGCTTCAGCAGCCAGCTGGTTTGGATGTGTTGCCGTTATTTCCTTGTATTTTTCTGCGTATCTGCCGATTTCTTCCTTGACCGTTGGTATTTTTAAGTCTACCCTCGTTTCTAGCATACCATGGGGCGTTAACTATTGTTCTCAGTATCTTCGATTGTGGCAAGTCTAGTTTATTTAAGTGTCTCATCGCTGCTGTCTCCCATAGCGATATTCCGTACGTCTAGATTGGTTTTATTATCGTTTTGTAGATTTTTAGTTTATTTTCTATGCTGAGTTTAGAGTTTCGTCTAGTTAGCCAGTACATCTGTCTTCTTTTTATCCGAGGCTACCAAGTGCGAAATAAAGTGGAATTCTAAAGAATTCTAGTTCTGTCATTCTAGTTGATGTGATCAGAAGATTAAAATACCCAAAAGTAGCCTCCTTTATGCTCGTTCTGTAAGCTTTGGGAGTACGCACGCAATCCTGTTGTGTGTGTTTTAGAACACAACAATTCCGTCGGCTTGATATTGGCGCGCGTTGCTTTGAGATTGATAGCAGGAAGGAGGCATTCTCGTAACTTATAGGTTTCTAGACGACAATTTCCAGCGACTGCGCTTCTTGGTCATGAATAGCTGCCGGTAACCGAGATACATACAATTAAATCGGCTATCAAGAAACGCGGCGCTCCGCGTTGCTAGCAATATTGTTTCTTCATTAATTAAGACGTCTGCCTTATCAACATACCTGCAACGTTAAGGTTCACTTATGCAACTTCACGATATTGCAAAGCTAATTAATTAAGCCATGGATTTGTACGGATGGAAAGTTGCTGGAAGGAGAGTACAATAGACGGCAGATAACAGCGCTGTGCAGAATGGAACGGTGCAGCATCGACGCGCATCACTGATTACATTCCATCTTGTTGTTCGAGGTTCATGTTTTTGTTCGGCGCGATGCGTTGCGTGTCTGACACACGGGTGGAGATTGTTAAAAAAAACTGTAGTTTATTATATTATGAGACGTGTATTTATTATATTATGATAGAGGAACGCACGGAGCACGTGGTTCTGCTGAGATGTTATAAATGGAAATTACAATGGGAATTACGCGTGTTCCTGGAACGAGGAAGGGCTTGTCCCACGGAAGCTTCGTTTCTCCTGGTTCCAAGCGAATTCCAAATGATCGGAATTCGTATCCTAACTCTGTTACGTTCCTTAGACATCTTTCGATCTGATCGTGTTTTTCTATCGTTAAAACGTGTGTCGAGTCTAAAGGTAAAGAAAGAATCGTCAATTTTATGGATAAAGATTTTTTCAAAATATTAAGATGAGGTATATTTGATAAAATCGACTCCATTTCAGCTGATTCAAGGCAGTCAAATTTCCTCCTTTTATAATTTCTATGGAGGTTTTATATCTCGGAATGCGTAGATGTGTGTATATAAATAAACGCGTGGATGAATGTATTATAGGATTTCTTTATCGAAAATGCTAGAAAATTTCCAGTGGTTTCTATCCTATATAATAATTTATTGATAGATGGATATATTACAGTGAATTAAACAGAAAAATAATGACTATTTAACTTGAACTTAATACAGTAGTGTAATATGACAACTTTCGTTTAACAACTCTTGACTCTTGACTCTCCGGTGGCTAACTGAACTTCAACGGCTACGGTGCCAAAATATATTGATGGGTGAGGCCTATTAAAGTTTTCCGACCCTTTCGGCTTGTCCGCATTTGCGCTGTATCGTTGATATTGTTCATATCTTGGCGATCTTTCCGCGGTATTATGATAGAGACGAAAGAAGCTGCAGTAAAGAGAATCGTTGTGCCAAAAACTAAACACTAGAGAAGATATAGAGTTTTCCTACAAGTGAGACCCACTTCAACAATCACATATCGATTTGTACCTATTATTTACATAATATTTACAAATTATATTGTGGTATTGTGGACGAGAGGCCTGGTGGGTGTCGGGCGAATTATAAACAAGCATTTATGGAACACGTGCGTGGTGGGGCTAAGACAAAAGACGTAGGGCGAAGACAAAAGACAAGGGATTGCTAAAGGACGATAAACGAATTAACAGTCATTGTGAATTGAGAAGCCAGAAAGGGCGAATTGCGTTGCCGAGATAATGTTGCTAGCGTTGTCAAGAGAGAGAGTTGAATCCGTGGAGAGATGCAAATTAACTATCTAGTTGTCTTAATTATAATACGTTATTGTAATTAGTTTACGTTAAACAACTATCGTTTCTTGTTGAACCAACATCTGTTTAATCCATTTATTGTAAATAAACTAATTGTAGTATAAGATCCTACAATATATATGTCGAGTTATCGTTAGGTTTAGGGACGTGTAACGAATCTTCATTTGGACTAGCCATCGTTGTTGTTCAATAGAGATTATATTTACTGGTATAAATATGATTTTTACAGAGTTTGACAAATAACTGTGGTGACTAAATACTCGAGATGTTAATGACAATGATCTTAGGTTCAATAACGAATCCACGGTCAACGGGGTAACTCCTTGTTAAACATAGAATATATTTTGAAGCATAAAGTAATGTTTGCTGTGACGCTCGGTATATACTGCACGTAAAGACGATGTGAAACTCTCCAAGGCGATCGCAAGGAAAATGCTGATCAAAACTTTCCTCTCCTTACGATCGCGTTCGTTTGTTGTATATTGGCCGGGAATACCAACAAAATTCCAACCGCCGTTGTTAGGCAGTCCCGCGTAGCGGCGACATTGTTTCTGCCTGGGGTTTGATTGTTAATACAACGTGTGTCCCATAATATTGGCACTTCTCTGTTAGGTAAAAACGTCCATCCCGTGACCATGGCTACGTTCAGCGACCAGTTAGTCACCTCGAGCCCAAGCCCACTGTCACAAATCTCGGGCAAACATAATTGGATTGAATCATAACAACTACTTTTAAGTTTTATTATTTAAGTACAGCTATAATAAATAGTCTAGATTAAAGTATTGGGGATCTTCCCAAAAATTCCAAAAGAAAGGCCCCGATATCCTTTCATCTCCGACATATTTATATGTTTACAGCTATACATGTTACATATATTATATTATATATGGTATATATTTAGTTACGTTTAGTTAACATATAGTTATATATATTATATGTCGGATTATCGTTAGAATTTAAGGCGCGTAACAATTCTTCATTTGAATTAGCCATCGTTTTGTACAACAGAGAGTATATTTACAAGTATAAATATGACTTTTTACGTTTGACGAATAACGAATAACCGTGGTGTTTAGACACGCGAGATGCTATTGACAACGTTCTTGGGTTCAATAACGAATCCACGGCCAACGGGATAACTCGTTACTAAGCGTAGAATACTTTTAAGCACAAAATACGATTGCTGGGACGCTCGGTATAAACTGATCGATATGTAACTTTCCAAGGCGATCGCACGAATCACAGATTGATGAAAATTTTCCTCGCTTTACGATTGCGTTCGTTTGTTATATACTGGTTGGAAGCATCGAGAAAGTTCCAATTGCCGTTGCTAGGCAATTCCTGCCTGAAGTTTGATTATTAATACAACGCGTGTCCTATTAAATTGACACCTCCGAGGCAAAATCACACATGGCTAGGCCCGTTCTCGAGGCCGTATGCCGCCACAACCACGTTCCTAGGGAGAACCATACAACCACTCCACACCTCCGTCAGGCAAAACGTCCATCCCGTGACCGTGGCTACGTTTAGCGACCAGTTGTGTCACCTCGAGCCCTATCCCACTATCACAAATCCCGAACAAATACAATCGGATTGAATGACAATTGCTTAATTACGGCTATGATAGAATCTAGGCTAAAATATTAGAGGATTTTCCCAAAATTCCAAAAGGAAGGCTCGGGTTTCCTTTCATCTCCGACTTATACATAGTACAAAGAGTATTTGTGGCTTAGGTTAGTTTGAGCGACAAGCGCTCCAAGAGTTACTTGAACGTTGATATTTACAGTAGTAGTGTTTTTGTACGATGAGAGCAAAATTATGTTAAGCAAGGAATTATATTGAATTTAAAGGGTATTTTCATCTCAGCCTTCTAACTGCAGTGGTATAACAATTTCCCACCGGATGATTTCCGTGAGATTCGACTCTGGTTTTGTGTTTCTTAGAAAATTGCCTGATTTCTTCTAGGACAGAGGCGATGTGTAGTGCCGAGTCAGTTAGATAAGATGAAACTAAACAGGAAACGACAAATACCGCATTACATTATGTAACTGGCATCTGTTCGTATTTCATATCAGGTCAAAGAATAGTCGATAGTATCTCAGTTTCACTTGAAACAATATTCCAGGTGAAGTAAAATAACGGGGCCACACTAGCGGGAAGTTAGTTGCTAGTCATTTGATTAATGACGACAAGCGTAGAGGCACAAAGTCGAAAAGAATATATACACATGTATATACTTCAAATGAACAAATTTAACCCTCCGCTGACAATACGGTTTTTACTAACGTGGACAGGGCATTATGGGTCTTTCGGTCCCTGGCCCAATTTCTTACCGTTTCGGACTTCAAAAAAATCTGAAGAAATTGCGGAGTACTTATTATGGTCTCTAATTTACTATACAAGTAACACTTTAGTCAAATGTTCAAACGATTTTGCAGTGGAAATAAAAATTGGATGGGAAGTTATGACAAAATGGAAATCTGTTTCAAGGTACACAGTTTTGTATTAAACAAATACTAAAGAAAGTTATTGTACAATTTTACCCGCAAGACTATGATCTTTGGGAAAGATACAAAGAAATTTGCTAATCCATGGAAAAGCATAATTATTTCTTATTGCAATATAATCTGAGACTCGCGGCGAAAGAGAACGGTTCCGTATCTCTTACTATCGTGTGACAAACATAGGAGCTATACCAAACATTAAGACGGTCGCCAGGAGATTAGTATACATATCAAAATAAAGATATTCATATAAAAAAGTTCACTCACTCAGCAAAAGACTTGGGTGACAATATGAGTCGCTGAAGGCACAATGTTCATTTTACCCTCGTGATATTCGGAACTGAATTGAACCAAGTAAACGATATTTTGGCAATGAAAGCCCTGTAGGTGTAAGTCTCCTTAGATGTGATAACCACGGGATCCGACACTTTCGTGTCAAAGAAAATAAACAATAAAAGTATCGTCTGGACCTTAACGACCTATATTGCCGACAGAAGGTTAATAATAATAGGTTCACGTTGTTAAGATGGTTACAAATTGTTTGAATTCGCACATTTGACTATTTTGAACGAGGCTTCAAATAATTCGCTAAAAAGAGTATCCAATTACGGTTACAATTAATACTCGATGGTTGGCCAATTTTATTCTTCTTGTTCCAAAACGTAAGTGACTCTACATTTAGCCAATCGCTATACGTTTCCATCGCGTTCGGACAAGCCAACCTGTACGCTGTCCACCGCACATTTTTCCAAGTATCGAGGATTAATATTCACCACTTAAAAAACAAAGAAGTCAAAAATTATGTAAGTGGTCAATTATATTTTGCGGTAGTGATTTTATTTAACGATTTCGTATATTATTTATACAAATAAACTCAAATTAAAAATATATATTAAAAGTATAAAAATATAGGCAAAATTACAAATATTAAGGATGACTAAAGATTAATAACACGACTTAAATGATTTTGAAATTAAAAATTCATAATGCATTTTAGTATTTTTTACAATGTGCTACCGTTCGATTATAACTTTATTTAGTCATAACTGATAGTGTAACTTTTTAATTAATTTTAACACCATTAGATTGCTGTATTTTATTATATACCGTATTTTATAAAAACAGAAAAAGTGGCTCAATTAATTGGGAACAATTCCAGGTAAACGATAACTGATAATAACAACAACAACAACAAAAATAAAAAAAGAAAAGAACACGTTTCAAAAGTCAAAAAGAGAGGACATCTCTCCCTCGTCTTTGCAGAGAGGAGATCTCCCTATTCGATTGGCTAAGTGTTAAGAGTTGTCAAAAATAGCATATACGTATCGATGACGGCAGATATCAGCTGTCAGCGGTCAGAGAAAATTCTCTGGTTCTTCTCATTCCAGACGATAGACTAGAATTCTCATAGTTAGTCAACCGTACTTGTCCCATTTATGGCAGGTAAATTATAAAAGCATCTTTATCCGGACGCGTTGACTACATTCTAATACAAGTGGACCGATTAAACGATGAAACACTATTTTCGTGTTTCGCAGAATAAAACTATTCCAGACGAAATTCCGCTTTGTAATCCGTAGGAAGAAACATAACCCGGTTAAAGGTATCGATCGTGTTTACGCGAGAGTTTGTTCATTCGGTTGTATCGTGAAAATAGTTGGACCGAGAGCGAAATAAAAATTCGCTTGTTTTTTCACCGTGTGGCATTTCGTCGGAGTATCGGTGCGGCATTATTATGCTTTTAGTCTGACTAGATACGCGCGGGACTAGAAAAACTGACAGCTCGACGACGATGCTATCGTCGATCGAACACAGCGCGATTTTCGGATCGTTATTTACCTTGCCGGCGGAGTTCCGAGTCTGCAGCAAGATCTGTGCTCGTATGCAAATAGATATTTCATTCCTGTCTACGAGAACAAAGATCGAGGTTGGAGGGTAAGGTGATTTTCTCGGGGGAAATTCAACGAAGGGCACTCTGGCTCGTGTCGTCGTACAGGTTACGAGCCGTGTCGTGGATACGAGCAATTCTCTTTGTCTTCCGCGGAGCGCGACCGACATCTCCGAACAGTCTCGCTGCCCATTCACTTTCCTTTTTTCGATTACAGTTCATTTCCCTCGATGATTCGACGTGACGTCCTGATGAATGACTTGCGTCGGATTTTCGGTATTCGATTTTCAATCGGTTCGAAAGTTAAATTATCGCGAGGACATGGCGCTGCCAATAATTATCCTTAACAAAGATCCGAAGAAGTGAATTGCTGTTTTAATTAATTTCACGGCGATATCGCTGTCGCCATTGATGGATATTTAAACAATGACGTATATCTAGAGAGATTGTTTAATTCGCGTCCGAGCAACGAATTATGTATATTATGTCTGTGTTTATTATTATGCCATTTGGAAATGGCACGATAGTTAATGACGTTGTATGAATTAATTTGCGATTGATAGTTCTTTGAAGCTGTAACTTTACCTTTAATATTCAATTTATGTTCGGTATCGTCATGTGTAATTTAATTAGTCATATAGTAATTGAATGTGTGTTTCGATATTGTAGGAAATGTACAGCGAAGAAGGAAATTTCAATTGTACACGCATGATTCTTCGTTGCCTGATGATTCTACAAATTTTATCGGCGTTAATTATATGTACTGAGAGAAAATAGCGTTACCTTAACAAATGTATAGTAATTGAAGAATGCTCGTAGAAAGTACTGTAAGTGTGAAAATTGAAGAATTTTGTCTTTCTATTGAAAAATTGTCTACCTGCTAATGAGAATACCGCGGTACAGAATCTCAGTGCAATTTCCCTTTCTGAATAGTTTAATAATTAATAATGCTCTTAATATGCCTATTAACATAATCGATAATGTCCCTTATTAATAATATCAGAAGATGGCGTTACAACGTCGCCTGTATTGAAAAAATATAAGCGTCAACAAGCGCTTATATTCACAGTTAATTGGAAATTTCTTGTAGACAGTGTTGTAGATGCCAAATATTACATTTTTTAGGAACAAGGGAAAGCTTCTTTCATTTAAAATTATTTTCAAAATTCCACTTGTTTTAATTAATAAAAGATCTTAAGCGTACAATAAGTATTAAATGTATCAGAATATTTTTTATTTTTTGCATTAATATAGATTCATCAGAAAAAGTATTATATTTATAGAAAAATCTATATATGTCACCTCTTAATTGCAGAGAAAACTGAATGTGCCATTCGTTTAAATTCGCGAGCACTAAATACCAATCCTGTTTGTTCCTAGACAACTTACATAAAAACAAAAAATATATTTTATTTTTGTTACAAATGTACATTTTATAACGTTCCAGGTAAGAATTATTAGAAAATTGTCGATATTTAATGTCCATATGTTTGAACATGTCTATGGCTTAATGGCACTTACATTGCTTTGTACAGAGATGATATTTTTTTAACACTATTAGTAATTATTTACGAACGGAAGTTGCTCTTAAATTCTGTACACTTTTCCTATTATATAACATTATATAATAAAAAAAACAACATTTTTAAATTTTTGCACTTACAATATTGTCTATAAGAAATTTTCGATTCTTAGTAGTTAATCGTTTTTTGCAATTTGTTTATGCCATCTGTCTAAATGTACGAACATGAACATTTACAATTAACAACTAGTTCTTTTACTAGTTTTCTATAGATACACTTTTCTTTGTTATAAATTTGGACTACGTTGATGTATGAGCTTTCGCTCCTCCTGAAAATCTTGTTTCTTGGCACTTGCAGTGATTTTTATGAGCGCTCTTCAATTCCGTAAATATACAGCAGCGAGCATACAATTGCGGACATTCTGTTTTCATAATTTGCGCGAAATACGTACAATGTATGGCTAAATGAATGGAATATTTTGAAATAAAATATTCGCAAGAGCCTAATTCGTAGAATATTAAGTTGGCAACTAAGTGATTGCGACTTTTGTCATTAGGTGATAATGACAAAATATGCAATCACTTAGTTGTCAACCCAATATTCTACGAATTAAGCTCTTGCAAATATTTTATTTCAAAATATTCCACTAATTTAGCGACGTGGCCTTGGATTGTGGTTATGGAAACATAATCTGTGAGATACGTGTTTCAAGATTTATTGTGTTTTTTGATTATCTTGAATTACTTTGAATTTATTTATACTTGTGAAAATTGTAAACATTTATTACGGCGTCTTTTTACACGATGCAGCAATTACATTTGCCCGATTCGCAAACAAAGTATCTAATTGTATTTAATTTAACGCGGAACATAAAAATTATATGCGGTGTTTCTATTATCAGTACAAAAATAATTTTAGATCATATTGTTGTTCTCCGTGATAAAATTTCAAGGATTCTATTTCAACGTATTTCAAGAATGCATCAGACATTGACTCTAACCAGCGTAGCTTGAAATCTCTCTTATCTGGATGTTGAATAAGATTGCCAAGTTTAATGTATAATAATCATTTTATCTTTGCTAAATTTTCTCTCTTTCTTTTCTAATCTCCTTGTATTAAATGTTTTCCAATAATCGAATAGGTAATTAAATCGTAATTAGAGATAATTTTAATGAGTAATACAGTGATATACATAGTCGACCATTTATAATCAATATTTTTGAAAAATTCTCCTTACCTTCAGTGAAATATGACAAATATTTTTAGTAAAGACGCTTAAAAATTTTACACCGATCAAAAGGAATTAAAATCTGGCAAGGAAACAACAACTGGCGTACTATGGGAAGTGCTGCTGGATTGTCTATGCATTTATATTTGCTCAAATTTTTCATACAAGCGAAACAAGGAAAATTGCACATAAAATTGCACCTAAGTATATGACAAAAACAAGTGGCTCATAATTAACTGTATGTTGATTGTTCAACTGTATTTCAATTTCACGCTAGAATCAATTATTTCACCTGACTTACTTTATTCAACAATAGGGTATCGACGATATTTATATATCATCGAATATAATATATTTTTAACATTAGGCAACGAAGAAAGTTTCGCGTCATGTTTTCACAACAGAAAAGAAATATGTCAAAATGCGAGAAGAAAATAATTTCCTTGGAAGCGTCAAGTTCTTTCTTCTCTCGCTAAATTGCCTAGTTGCTCATAAACCAATCAATCTATCGAGCAAAGCAATTAATAACAGTCACGTAAATTAATCCACGTTTCTCGAATTTAAAATTCCATTCACGAAGACACACCGTTTTAAGCTCGATAAAATACAAGCAGAATAGGAAGAAGCTGTTCCAGTTTCCTTCGTTGACAACGAATTACAATAGCACAGTGTACTTACGTGTTGGCGAACAGGATTTGTTGCGTTTCGGCGACAGTGCTTTAATTCTTCGGTTTTAGACATTATCACTTGGTTCTGGCTGGTTCTTACCGTGGCTTAGACTGAGATTATGCTTTGTATCTATACTACGATATACTTGAAAACGTAGTACGCGTATGTCTTTCGTGGCGTGTAACGTTTCTGTAAGGCAGCGAGTGTACAGTTTATCTCGATACAGAATTAATTAAATTCACGAGGGTGGTCAATTTTTTGTTATCGTCGTTTGATTCGTCGTTTAATTTGCCTATGAATATTCATGGCTGACGGGTTCGACGGTATTTAGAAAATTATCTTTCTAATCGCATCCGCGTTAACTTGAAATTGCTATAGCGTGTTGCACAGAAACGTAGGTCTGCGTTAAAATACGGGCTTACGCGGCCGCCAATTTATCCGCTAATTAGCCATAAAATGTAGTCATAAAAAGATCAACTAATATGATTCACTGTTTTTCAAGTATTAACACTAGAACTACTGATAGTTAACACGAAACTATTTATACCAAAACCAGCCAAAATGACTGGTATTTTAAAAAAATATGAAATAATAGAATATTTTTATATTTATTGATTACAGAAGGAATTCCATGTTATGTAGTACATTTTTGGTATTATTAATCCACCTGGGACCATGATCCATAAACGAGGGTTGACATATTTATAAAATTGTACGACAAATCATTTTGACTGGTGTGCTATTTTTAGTGTTAGCAACTAGCGATCTAGCGATCGATCCGGAATTTTCTTGATAACTGATATCGTCATATCGAATGAAATGCAGTAAAAATGATAAAAACGTGTGGGAAGTTGTACAAAACGAGGAAACTGGTTAATTGGGGCTCGATAAACAGATTGCCAGGACTCTTTTACACTTCGACAAGTACCAGTTATTTTGACTGCTATTGATATAAGTAGCCTTGATACAAAATTATTTTCAGTTTGAATACATGAAAAACAAAACAAAATTATTATTCTTTTAGGTATCGTTGCGAAAGTCATTACATCATTGCGAAAAAATATATAACATGAAATAGGAATTTTAAAATAAAATTGTAAAACTAGTTAATTTAGCTGGTGTAGTGGTTCTAGTGTTAACCGGTCTATAGATAAATCTACATGCAAACCGTAATCTCGTAGTTACGTTATACAGTCTTTCATGAAAATATTCAAATATTCGTGGAAACTCTCTACGAATATATCAGTTATGTGTCTTAGACACATAAAACTCTTTGAAATTTCACCAACATCGTAATGCAACTCGACTATCGTTAATATAAGACAAGTGGACTAAATTTCGTCCGCTGATCAATCTTTTGTTGTCAAGTGATGCAGTCTGTAAACGGCAATCGGAATTTAAGATAGAAACGCTGCTAGTAAAGTGACGGCAAAAACAAAGAAATTCCTCGTTTCCACAGTCTTCTGAAGCGTTCTGTTTTTACCCGACTAGAACATCACGTTATCTCTTAGTATTCGAAGTCGAATTTCAACATCAGAAATGCGTAATTTTAGCATCTATTTTTGGTGACATGTAATATATTGCTTCTACTTTCACATTGCGAAGTGGCCATCTCGTACTGTCAGTTATCCATTAGAATTGTCAATTATATTAAAAAATATATTTCTTACCCAATTACGTCTCTCTGTACGTAGATACCCGAGGACGAAATTAGGACCGCGTTTTTTAAGAAAGAAATTCGAAATAGAATTGTCGAGCGAAAGCGAAGATCAAAATGTCATCTGTGACGATCAATTTTCGAACGATATGAGGGCAGAAAAATTGCTTAGGTGAACTGCGTACTTCACATGATACTATGAGCCGTGCACATATATGTTACAAATTTACTAAATGTCCAGCTGGACAAATTGTAAAGTACAAATTAAATAATAAAAAAATATATATCACAAGCTAACAAATTCGCATATGATTTTATATATATAGTTTTAAAATGAAAGAGGACGAAATTAGGAACACGTGGTTTATCAACTATCCGTTTGTATAAACTTTTACAAAACATCTATTGCAGATCTCTGTTACTAAGTGTTCGATGTAATTATACAAATTTTGTTGCGTTAAACGATCGATTTGTTTTCGATGTATATTAAAAAAGTCCTCGGTGGAAGAAATTTGGCTTACTCTACCGAAGCATTAATTTCATACAACAAATAAAATTTGGTTTGAATTTTAATAAAAGAAACGATCGAAGTATTTGTGTAACAATGCATACGTTTAGGTTGTTAGTTAGAACAACAGCTTTTTTTTTTTTGTTTTTAGAAAAGGTGAAGATTGGTAAAGTTTCGGTAGGTGAAGATATTGGAATTCGAAAGATTCGGTTGTCATTGGTTATTGGGTGAACGTAAAATCGATCGAAAGCGTGGAGTGTCGTAGTGAAAAACGAGATGTTCGGCTGGAAAATTCGATGTAGAAAGAGAGGCGCGGAGTGTGTAATAAACTAACTGTTGCGACATGAATACGATGGCGTAGGGAACTCCTCTCGACCGTGTTCTCACGTCAAATTAATTTCGCGGCACGATTCATTGATCTAGAAGCTGGCCTCGGATTGTGTGGTGTATTTAACAATTTTATATAAAATATGACTTCTTGCATATGTTCCGTGTTTTAAAGTCCTAGTGAATTTCATGTTCCAAATTATTCTTTGTTTGGATATGAATCTATATTTGTGTGTAATGTTTCATTTATTGTATTTTGTTTCGTAAACAGTATATGAAATATACATTACGAATTGTAAAATTCTAAATCCTAAATTATAAATGTTGTATATATTCTATTGTTTAAATCGACCGCTAATAGATGACACTTACACGTAGATATTGTGTGTCTTTGCCCCTCGATCTTTAAGTTAATTCTAGTCATGTATTGCATAAAACGTTTGACATTTTCGTACACGTCAATCCTACAATATGATACACGTATGTACTCATACATAAGAATATTGTAATAATATTTACTCAAACATTTGGTACACGATATTCTTTTTGCATTATACTCTGTTTATGCCATATTCTAACCAATAAACATAATTAATGCTCCAGAGACGAGAAAATATTTACCTATACGTTTACTTGTTCTATATGATATACACATAGTTCTATATAAATAACTAATTTTATAAATAATTTTATACAGTTTTAAACATATACATATTTCAAATATGTACGCAATATGCACATACATAGTTGTATACGTACGTATAGCGTTATATATACATATACATACATACTGCTGCAACATAGTTTCACATAATAAATACTCTTGATATTACGGCTATCGCGTGCAAACATAATTAGCGCAATTCTCGTTTGAAGATCCAACGACGAATGCTCTCTAGAGATCGTCATTTTACGCACGATAGCCACTCAACGACACGCTACACGACATTTATGCGTCGTTCATCGTAGATTAAACGTTCCGCAAAGTATTTGCGTAAAAATTAGGGTGACGGCGATATTTGAAAGCTACTTTCCATTTTGAACGTTCGAAGTATGCGCTCGTAACCTTCAGTTACGAGCAAACTTGATTAAGCTCGAGGAAGGGTTGCCGCTCGAGAGCTTTGTTTAGGGTCTCGGAGTACGAGGGTCGCAAAAAGCGAGTGCTAACCTACTGTTAGTCCCCGTTCCCCTTTCCACGCCCGATTACGCTTGATACGCATAATTTTTGCTAACCCGAGCTATGACTCTGCCATGGAAAAAGGGGTCACTCTTGCCGCGCTCCAACACTTATGCTCTTTTCGAGTCAGCCTTTTAATTACGCCGCACCGTGCACCTACGAATGTGACATGCCGTGTTCCCGATCTGCTTTGATGTTTAACACTTAATCAAACGAAAAAGTACACCTGGGTTTAGCTGGGTACACCTGGACAAAGCTGGGTTATTCTGTTATAGCAGACTGGAGTTGTCTTGAACGTCACTGAACTTAAGCTCGTGGCGTGGAAGAAACTACTGTTGCTGAAATGAGATTTTTCGTAGCGCGAAAATGCCAGCAGTTTTCCTGCTTATTTATTTGGTTATTTATTTGTCATATAATATTAGGAAATTCCAGACGAAATTCACACTGACGACATCTATGACAGCGTTACGCCGAAGACACGCGAGTGATGAAATTAAGAAATCACTGGTCGTTTCTTCGCGTTGTTCCAGTGATTTCGCGCAGGTTTAAAGGTTTCACGAGCAAGGTAAGAAAAATTCAGACTTTAGATATGCTGGCAGAATTTATTATGTGAATTCAACAGTGACGGTTAAGAATGTTAGAACAGAGAGTGTCGACAGCTGATTTTGGGAAGGTTTATACAGGGTGGTTGATAATTGGTGGTACAAGCAGAAAGGGGGTAATTCTACGCGAAAAAAGAAGTCGAAAATATAGAATAAAAATTTTTCGTTTGAGGCTTTGTTTTCGAGAAAATCGACTTTGAATTTTCGCTCGGTACTTTTATTTATGGAGCCATATTAAATCAATTGTCTATTCTGAAGGAATCGCAAGTTGCGAACAATTGAAAGAAAAGATTATTGTAGCCTTTCATACTTTAAAACAATCGAATACGTTAGAAAGTGTTCATAAAAATTTAATTAGAAGAGCAGAACTATGTGTTCGGCAGAATGGGCAACATTTTCAGCAATTTTTGTAATAATAAACTTTATGATTACTTCATATTATTTCATTATGTATTCCTAATTTTCCGTTACGGCAAAAACAAACTTAAACTGCGATAATATCCATCGAGACAACGATCTACAGTGAGATCCGTTATAACGAGACGTGATAAAGTGGACGCGTACCGAGCCAAAATTCAAAGTCGATTTTCTCGAAAACAAAGCCTCAAACGAAAAATTTTTATTCTACATTTTCGACTTCTTTTTTCGCGTAAAATCACCCCCTTTCCGCTTGTACCACCAGTTACCAACCACCCTGTATATTGGGCTGGCAACTAAGTGATTGCGGATTTTGTCAATACCACCTAATGAACATATCTGCAATTACTTAGTTGCCAACCCAATACTATGGGTTTGGCTCTTATGGAGGGAGTATCGCCGGGGGTGTCGCTGGGGGTGTCGCCGTTGGTTTTTCTATGGCTAATTTATGGCTCTTATGGGAAATGTATAGTACATTTGACGATCTGAAAATATCCTACTGACCTCACTAAAGAAATAAAATAGTCAAACTCGAAGATGGTATCCTGTTGGGGGTAGCCAACCACATGTTATTTAGCAATTAAGTTAGATAGTTTGTCCAGCTGGGAAAATTGTAAAGTACAAATTAAATAATAAAAAAAATTTGACGATCTGTTCGAGTCTCTTTTGTGCGATATCGCCAAATTTCATTTAATTTGTTCATTTATATACGCGTTTATTTAATAAGAATTACATTTCTCGCGTTACATGCGTATCTAATTTTTCTTTGTTCGATCTATGTATCGAAAAGTGGAAACTTGCAAATCATCGTCTTGGTATCGAACAAATGAAATTATTATTGCGATGGGAATAGATAAAAATTCGAAATTGTGCAGTCTTTGCAAGTATCTTTGTTGAGTGATATTAGGTTTGGACAAAATTTCCCAACGGAATTCATTCTATTTCTGTCTGGTCATCGAAGACAAACGTGATCTGGAATTTTCATGCTGGTGAACGATACGTTTCCTATTTGTCAGGATTGGATGTCTTCTTTTATTTGTCACATTCAACTTCTCCACATTCGTGCAATACTTCTCAGCAGATATTGTTTTCTTTTAGTTAAACCAACGCATAGCACAAACTTCCTCCCGTTCTTCTGTTTCTCCATGCTGCACTTATTTTCAATTGGTTTTACTTTGGTATAATTATAATTTAAAAATATTCTTTCAAACCCGTTGTTATTTTCGAAATGCAAATCTTCCTAAATTCTATCGTATTTTGTGCGCATCAATTTGTAACGTGATCGAAATTTTTTACTTAGCCAAGTCAGAGGATCAAATTGACTCTCACTGGATTAATTCAATATTATACACTTTACATTTACCTTTTTTTTATTTGGAAGAATTTTACAATCAATTCTCATTGAGAATTATACGTAAATTATTCTGGTGTGGTACTATAACGTGAATAATAAGTGATTATAGTACGTTCGATTCTAGTTGAATCAAATGTTTAAATCTAGAGGGTAATGTCTTCTTAGCCTGCGGATCTGATGCATCGTGTCAAGTAATTGAGTAACTAATGGGTTTTGGTGGTTGTTAACTCTTATGTTATATCTATTACTGAATTTGGATATTTTTTCTTTAACTGTAGGTATCTTAAGTTCGCGATGTATTGTTTCGTTGGTAATATACCAAGGTGCATCTATTAAGGATCTTAGAATTTTTGATTGGAATCGTTGAATACATTTACTTAACCCAGACTCGCGATATTTTTATACAATAGCATTTAATTCTTAGAATAGCTTAGTTTTATGTTTCCCTCATACTCGCTTTTTTTAAATTTATTTTTCCCTGTACATTTAGTTCACAGTCGTCATCTGTGATTCGTAGTTCAACTCTGTAATAATTCGTATTTACTGTAAGCTTGTTTCTATTGTATTCTTTTATGTTCGACGTCTTGAATATCTTTACCCAAGTCTGCAAATTAATTATATAAATTAACGTGAAGAAAAACCAGTAATTTGTAATTAATTTTTTGTGGCAATAGACATTCAAAAATGATAATAAAAGAAAATTGTCTGGCAGTGTGTATAATATCTCTTCGCTGACTCTGAAATAATTCTACCATTATTTTTTAATCGAATAATTTTCTCGTTGTATCATATTTTTTCTTGCTAATTTTAAAATACTCGATATTTCCTCATCCTTTTGTTATACTAAAGACTCGTAACTGTGTCTCGTAACATGCTGCCCACCAGTCGCTATAAATAACACTACAATTCCAACCCATGACAGACTTACGTATCTGGATATGTTACTCGATAGGAGAATAACATGGAAGCAACACGTTAAAGCAAAGTGTAAGCAACTGAAGTTACAAGTCAAAAAGTTCTACCAAATGTCGGCAGACAATTGAACTAAGGCCTAGAGAGCATAGTATTGCTTTATAAAGCAATATCAAAGTCCATTTAGACCTACGAGATTTGGTCGTGGTGAACAGCGAGCGATTGTAACATAGAAATTCTCCAACGATTTCAATAAAAAACGTTAAAAACTATCACGAACACTCTTTGCTATGTAACCAATGAAAGAGAAAGATATAATACGCTGTTGAACAGCGCAGAACACATATGCAGAATAAAAAGACACAACGTTCCAACGATATTACACGATAGATTAACATTCAACTAAAATAGAACATTCGCTCGCATAAAAGCCAACTGCAAGTAATTTAAAATTACTTTTCATGCTATTGTATCACGCCAGTCTAACTTGCTTATGATTCTTAACGAAAATTAATTGTAATATGCTCAATAATTAAAGAAATAAAAATAATATGCAAGAGTATAATATCTTATAATATTAATATAATTATTATTAGATAGATCATTCCGTGCAAAGCTTACGACTGAGTTTTAAGATGTTGAACCTTAGGTTTTAAGCAAATAATTGAAGACCTTGATGCAAAAATTGGGCAAATCCATCTTTTAGAAAAATTAAACTTGTTGAAGATTTGTATATTTTCATACATTGTCAGTGGATCGGTGCAAGAATTAGACAAGTCCAACGCGTCCATAAGAATCTCTAGACTCACCCAACGTGATCTGCGAGAGGAAGAATCGACTATGTCCAGGACTTGCCCGTAATTGGCCTAAAATACGAATTAAACATAAGAATGGCGATGTTAATGTAGCGTTAATCTGCCATCCAACGTGTTTTGAACGTTTAGCAAATATTCTGTGTGTCCTGTTACTCGCGTGTCTTTATTCTCGCCGATTCAAAATGTCTTAGAACGAACGAAAATCGTATCAGTCATCGGGAAAAAAATATGTGTCAACAAGAGAGAATCAGCCGGATGTCAGTAGTCTATCGACGAAACTGAAAGACGAAAGAAAGTGAAGCAGAGATAAAGATGTGAAGAAACAAAATATTCCATTTCAAAGATCCAGCATTTTGATACAAGAACCAGGCAAGTCCAAGTATCGAAAAACATTTCCTAGGTATATTTTTTATTAGAATTTAATCTTAAAGTTAAGAAATAAATCTGTGGAAGACACAATGTTTATGTTGAAATAATATCAAGTGATGTTTATTAAACAATATTACAGAACCGAATGTATTTAAAATATAAGTGAGTGATATGGATTGTCGACAGTTGGCCAGTTACTCTCAAACTGACTGTAGGTAGTGACCCATGGTCCCTTAAAGATTTTGAACCCCACTCTCTATACAGTAGTGAGTATGACCTGTGTAAGTGTCCTGTTCAAGTGCCTGTGTAGGTGTTTGTATGAGTAATATCGTTGTATTCCAACAATTTTCAAAAACGTAAAAAGCATCATTTCTGTTGAAGCAACTACTTCAAGAAAAACTCTACATCTTTATTTATGTATATCCGTGACTTGGAGACTGCTCTTACGCATATTATTGTACCCTTGAGTATACATTATGTTTTGGTTTGCGAAGTCTAGGAATAAAGAAACACAATAATAAACACATTTCTATTTATGTTACCTATAGCCTCTAGCCAAAGCTATAAGCTTGACTTTTTTGGTAATGTGCTTTTGCTATAAATATATGAACGTATCCTCCTTATCATTCCATTGTCTAGTAACACTAAGAGAGTAAGGATCTGAATCAGCATAAACTTATACTTATACTTATACCTTTAATTATTTCAATATATTTTTCTATTACAAATTCATCCACTCGTTCTTCAATCTGTCAACCTCAATCTCAACGATTTCCTGTATCATTCGTCACATTATTGCCTTTCTAAAATATTAGATAATATTTATATTAGATTGCCGAAAATATTAAATTGCTCAAACAAGTCGTAATTAATTCAGTTCCATTCAATTTCCCACAACCTTCAAAATCTGTACTTGTCCGGTTTTCGCACCAAAATCTTCGATTCTACCTTGTACTTATTTTTTTACATATTCTACATTACGCTGATTATTGACTGGTCGAATTCGTGTAAGATGAGGCACAGAAGTGGTAAATGGAAACATGTGGTTGGTGGTTGTTGGGGTGTCCCAGGAAGTTTCTAGGGAGGGTGGAAAGCAACTGTATGGACGGCACATAATATTTTATGGCAGGAAATTTATCGATTCTGTTTGGAGTTTATTTCGTACTTAAACGCTGATAAACCTTGCGCTGCCCAGTCGATCACTCGGCTGGCTGGTTTTTATGAGTATAAAGGTTCAAGTCGTGTATGCGATTGTATAAAAACAGCACAAAAAAACTTGTATTAAAACATTTCACGTGGAAATTTCTAGATGGCATGCAATAATTTTAGTATTTGGGATTAGAAGGCGATAAATAGACAGCGGATATTTGTGCAGTTTTGCGAAATTTAAAATTCCTTGATATAATATGCGAGAATATATACGATATTTAAAGTAGAACACTTATTGTGATATTTAATGCACGAAACAAATTTCTATTTAAATCCCATTTCTTTAATTATGTCTATGAGAATGTAAAATTGCACGAACATTCGCTGAAAGTTTCTAGGAATGTTTGCAGAGGTTTACATCTGATAGCTGTTGTCGACTTGTCGAAACGTTGCTAGTCATAGGATTGAGCGTTAGTTTTGCATAGTATTTTATTTAAATAAAAATAAGATAATAATCGGATAAAATATCTTAGACGAAAACTGAGCCTGCATGAATACGACAATGAGGATGTACTTGGAGAATAGACATAGGTGTGGGATGCTATGTACTGGCAGCCGTCTTATCTCCATGACTATATGTTCAAATTATGCGAAGATATTGCTATAAGAATTAGAAATTCTTCTTCAATCCCTTGGTGTAATTTTCTGCGTTGCATCGTTCTAAATTTTCTATTGTCGATCCTGTATTGAATTACATTTAACAGCAATCTATTTAAATCTATTTATCGATATACAAGACTGTCTTACAATTTTGCTGTTCATATTACTCGAAATTACTAAACAATTATAATTGTATATAATAAAAATGACTATAAAAATTCTCATATCACCAAATCTCAATAAAAGGAGCAATTAATCCGTTAACTTTCACGATTTTGGTGTTGTTTCTTCGGTGAAAGTTCTCGTGTTCTTAAATCCCTCAGAGTCTATTTCTTGAGTAACGCGTGAATACAAAGTTCGTTAGATAAAAGAGATTGCAGCACGGTAGAGAAAGAGTTCGTCAAACTCAGTTTCATAGGGTTCCTGCATCGGAGATGTTCAGAAGTGAATCATTTGTTTAGGGTCAGGAGGGAAACGAGAAAGAGAAAGAGAGAGAGACAGTCGAAATGGCGGACAGCATCGGGTGGTGACGGCTAGTTAAGCACATTTTCCTCTTCGAGGAGAAGTTCTGGTGCGCGCGAATGTCGTAGAGAACATCTGCCGCTCGCTTAAAGAGAGAACTCCGGACAGAGTTTCCGTGTCCGGAAGTGACAGGAATGGCAGTAGAAATTTGCTCCTTGCGATACCCCGAAGCCCAAGGTGGCTTCATCACTCACCCTCTTTCTATCTTCTTCATCCATATCTCCCTCGTTCTCCCCCATTTTTTTTTTACACACAGTGTATCTTCCGGTTTCTCCCATCTCCGACCTCACATCCTCCGCGTTTACTTTCCACCCTCTCCCAGCCCTTTTTTCCGCGTTTCTTACCTCTGCTTTACGCCCGACTGAGTTTTCTTTCTACCTTTTTAACTCCATTTCTGTCTGCCTCTCCTCCATATTTCCTTCTTCCGCGGCCAGACTGTCTCTTCTTTCTTCCGCCCTTTCTTCCGGCCGCTCTGTCTTGCTCCGGCTCGAAACCCGATCTTGTTGCCGCTTGCTATGGAAAGTAGCTGGGCTCTTTTAGGCCGACGTGTCCACCCTTCCTGATCCCGTAAAATATATACCTTCTCTGGCCGGGAGAAGAAGAAGAAGAAGGATAAGCGCTCTTTGCTCTGCACGACACACGGAATAAAACGGGAACGTCGACACGCTCACTGCGAGAAGTGTGGCGAGAGAGAGAGAGAAAGAGAGAGAGAGAGAGAGAGAGAGAGAGAGAGAGAGAAAGAGAAAGAGAAAGAGAGAGAGAGAGAAAGAGAAAGAGAGAGAGAGAGAGAGAAAGGGCACGTATCGATAGCGTGTCGTGGACCAGGGGCGAAATTTAATTCCACGCACGGTCGTCCGGCAAAATTCCTGAGAATTCGATTGCTGTGGCTGAATTTGCATTGCGTGGAGTTTCCAGGCTGGCGCACCTCCTGTGACACGCAGCCCTGGAGACTGATACTGAAAATATATTTGCCCCGACAACGCTCTGGCGCCGGCAAAACGATAGAAGAGGCATGTGTCTCCGGCTCTATTTTTCGCGCTATGGCGGCAGCTGCGCGTGATCGATGAACAACCGTCCTTTCGCGCGAAACGCACTCGGATGAACGGTACACGCAACGGATAGAGTTTCGGTTTGCTTATTCCCATAGACAGTTACTGCGGTCAATGATTTTGCCACCGTTGTCAGGCAGTTCTGGAATTTCATTTCTTTCCGCTTATTTCCAGCTTCTATATTAGCAGGAAATTGTCTTATTTCTGATGATTTTTGATATCGTTGTTAATACGTTAGATTTATCGGGAGACGTTATCGTTTTGTTACTGTTATATATAGAGTAGGGATTGGTAACAAAGGGTTCGCAGACGCCCAAGTTTTCGCAATGCATTTTAAAGTGCCCGCTATGGCGCCAGATTTACCTTGGTAAGTGGCTTTGAAGAATGGTTGCACGAAACGTGCTTAAGTTTGTAAGTAGACTTTTATATGAATGAATTCGATTATGATAAATACGTATTGTACCATATGCTTACAACTTCCACTCCGATAAAGATTCCCTTTGTCGTAAGTTAATCATTTGAGACGCACTTTTTGGTAAAAAAGTTGCCGATACCGATATAGAATATTAATAATAAGAAGGTATTATATATTGTTATATTATTAGTATTAATGCACTGATACTGATATACTGAATAAATAATATTAATATGTTATTAATATCAACATACCGATATTAATATACCGATATACTATATGGTATTAACCGTTTGAGTCTTTGAAAAACAGGGCCGAAAAATCCTGAACAGTGCGATAGTGCTTGTTTTAATCGATTGAAAAGAAAAACAAGCACTAACGCAATAACACTCGTCATATTTGTTATTTTATGAAACACATTTATATTATTATATATATGTACTATTAGTTTATAAATATTTCAAGCTTGTTCAATAAAAATTATTGAGGAAATAACTATGAAATACAAAATACCGTCAGTCGTCCGTAGAGTTCAAATGTACTGGGACTTTTCGATATAAAATGTAAACAGCGCGATCGCGTTGCTTAGGACTCAATTGATTAAATGGAATTACTGGCAAATCTAAGCACAGCTTTTCGAAGTATTAATCACGATTTAAAGTAGCATAAACGCAGCACGGCATGCTTCATGCAGAATATAGAAAAGATAAGCGATAATGACGCGAGTCTAATTATAAGTTATTTCCTAACCTCCACGTATGTACTTAACCAAACCCCAACCTAACCTCAATCAGATTAAGGTTCCCTTTGTTATAAGCGAATCATTTGAGACGCTCTCTTTTGGTAAAGAAGTTGCTGATACTGATATAGAGTACTAATAATATGAATATATTATATATTATTATATTGTTAATATTAATGCACTGATGCTGATATACCGAATAAGTAATATTAATATGTTATTAATGTCAACATACTGATATTAATATACCGATATACTACCGATATAGGGTATTAAATGGAATTACTGGCAAATCTAAGCACAGCTTTTCGAAGTATTAATCACGATTTAAAGTAGCATAAACGCAGCGCGGCATGCTTCATGCAGAATATAGAAAAGATAAGCGATACTGACACGAGCCTAATTATAAGTTATTTCCTAACCTCAATGTATGCGCTTAGGAAGGTTAGAAAGTTTGGAATAGGTAATTTTGAATATGATGGAACCTATCAGTACGAAGTTATATTATCAAAAAGCCTGTTGGTATCACGAGAGAGATTGATTTCTATAGCGTAAGTCGAGATTGATCATTATTAAATGCTTATGAAATTCATGGGTCTAGTGTATCCTATATTAATGTAGAACTATAATTACAAATTACTAAAAGCTAAATTCCTTGAAACAGAAATTTAAACGCTATTTAAAATATCTTGTTTCGCTTAACTCTTCATAATTTGACGATAATTTTGTCCAATTTAAAAAGTCTTTGACAAATATTCAACGCTTTTCATCTGGATAGAAATCACAAAGTGATCAATAGAGAGCTTCAGACGTGCGCACTTTGTTGATGTTTGTTAAAGTAATTACTTGAAGAAAGAACTGTACATCTTTATTTTTGTATATCCGTGACTTGGGGACCGTTGTTACGCAAAAAATGGAATTTAGTGCAATATAAAATAATATTCTAAAAAATAAAAAAGTAAGAAATAAAAAAATATTCTAAATAAGGAGAGGTCTATATTATTGTGTCCCTGGAATATAAATTATGTTTTGGATTACACGGTCTAGAAACAAAGGAGCTATAAATAGATTTCTATTTATATTTCTTGTAGCCTTTAGCTAGAGCTATAAAGTTAACTTTTTTGGTAATGTCCTTTGGTATAAATATATGAACGTGCTCCCTATCGATTCTATTGTATTGTAACACTATGAGAGTGAGGATCTGGATCAGCATAAACTTATACATTATACTTATACTTATACCTTTATTTATTTCAATATATTTTTCTATTACAAGTTCATGCACAGAATTGTATTAGTTTATCGGAAATAGACGGAGAAATTAGAAGAAAATGAAGTGTAGAGAAGTAAAGCGATTACAGCTACGCTATAATTTCTTTTCTAAATGTTTTTGAAACTCCTTATGAGGAGTAATGGGGTTAACTAACAAGAGGTAGAAATTAATTGATATTAAGGTGTTTGAAATTGCATGGGAGGGACGATATCGACTTACATCCAAGTTGTGACTTGATAGGCGGTGCTTTAGCTGACCTTTGCCAGGGTGTTAGCTAATTATACCTCTGAGGGAGAAAACTTTAGGAGAAAATCGGTCAAGTTTGTAGCCTCGTTACGGCCATCAAATCCAGAAAATTCGAACGTTTACCTTCCACGATGTAGCTCCAAAGGGGAAGCAGTAACATTTGCTGCAAACGCGCGTTTGATTCATTCAATTTAAAAGTACTTTCCATGAAATATCTAGTCCGATGGACGTTTTGTATTATCATCTGTTTTTCGTAAGTTCCTCTTATATAATTCATCGTTTGTCCAGAATGAAAAATCTTTTCCTAACAAGTTTATACGTATGCTAAATCTGTTGATACATTTTTGCGGAAATAATAATAATTTGTATATACTTCAGAAGCTTTTACATGCATTTTAAGCGAGAAATAAATTTTCACGAAGACACCGCGCATTCATTGTGCTCTCGCGTGACAAACTATATACATAAGACAAAAAGATACGTAAATCACTAGTTGCTATTATTTTTTCACTATTCAGTAACGAGTTACGTTCATTTTATTACAATTTCATGCTAATCCAGCAGAGAAGGATTTTCACGATTACAAGTCTACGCTAAAAAATGTCTATAACGTGATACGATGTAGGAATTAGGGCAAGCGGTCCAAATGTCATCCCATGACCAATCTTTTGTTGTTAAGTGATGCAGTCTGTAAATGGCAATTGAAATTTAAAGTAGAAATGCCGCTAGTTAAGTGACGGCAGAAACAAAGAAATTCGTTGTTTCCAGAGTCTTTTGCAAAGCTTTGTTTCTTCTCGAGTAGTACGTTGCTTACGCGTGTGTTGAAGTACGTACTTCTATTTTTTGTGACACATAGTAGACAGCTTCCATTTTCATACTTCGAAATGGCCATCTCGTTTCGTTACTTATCTATTAGAACTGACAATTATATTAAAAAATGCTTTTGTGTCTAACTAATTCCATCCCCCTACCTAGACACCCGGGAAAGAAATTACGAATACGTATTTCACAAAGGAATTCGGAATAGAGTTATCGAGTGAATGCGAAGGAGATTAAAATGTGTTCTGTTTCATAGCTGACGATCAATTTTCGAATTATCCGAAGGTAAAATAGTTGGTTAGGTGCATCGCGTGTTTCAGATGATGCTATGAGTTGCGCACGTGTACGCTGTGTTTATCGCTGACTAAAAAATTTGTATTAAAAGATTTGTCTTATGTATATAATTTTATAATGAAACATATTTGGAGCGCATAAAAAGCGAATAATATAAAAATTTTCTTACTAAAATTAAGAGAACGAAATTAGGAACACGTTTTTTATCAACTGAAAAACGTATCCCTTAGCCTATATATTTGTTACTCTATTTGTATGAATTTTTATAAAACATCGATTGCAAATCTTCGTTGCCAAGTGCTCATTGCAATTATACGAATTCTATCAAATTAAAAAATTGATTCAGTTTTGGATAAATGCTAGAAAGCTTTCGACCAAATTTGGTACCTTACACTATGTTAGATAGTCTTTTATCCACATTGCAAGTGGCAATTGATCTAAAGCTTTTTGACTCGACGTGTTAAGGAAATACTACTTTAAATTCTTTCCCGGAGCAAGGAAATGCAAGTGTCCTTCGTAATATTTAAAGAATAATGCACATCAACCTAACAAGTTAATATCGAGTGTACGAAGCATATTGTAACAATAGAGGAAGTCTAAGTTTCAGCGTATAACGATACGTATATTGTATGAGTTTCAGGACTGTAATATGATGTCGATAATATAATGGAAACTGGCTGTAGTCTGTCCGATTTTCCGCAGAAAATAATTGTGAATAAATGCAATTACGAATCGCCCCATTATCTATCGTTTTTATCGGTTGGCACAACGTCCGAAAAATAATGTTAGATATCGACACCTTTTTCAGCCACTTTTACACTTACTTTTTATTATTATTTTATTATTCTTTTTATATTTACTTTTACTCAAACAGTCGTTTGGTGTATTGGAATGCGTTGACTACGCACGCAGCGAGGAGACGCTTTGCACTTGTTGCCGAGCAATTTATGTAGCAATTTAGAAAGCCTCGCCATTTATTCTGTTTTTCAAATGAAACAGAAATTCTTTTTATATTGCACAATGAAATATTTATCTGGTTGAAGTGGTTTCTTTCAAGTTTGCACGCTGCGAATGTTGTAACATTTCATTTACAAATTCTTTCCAAGCAATTTACGTTATTGAATTCTATTTTTCAATGCCGTGGCTACGACAGGGAATTTTAAGGATTTGTTTAACGTTTTCTTTATCAATAGAATCTACAATTTTATGAAGTTTGAAGAAATTGAAATATCTATTTGTTTTTAAGTCGTGAAAACATTTGTTATGTTGCTCGTTTGTGTGATAAACTTTTATAAAATATATACAGTGCCATGAATAATTATAAACTCAACCCTATTTTTAGACGTTTCATGATATTAAAACAAGAATCGAAAAATTCTTTTATATGATATCATATTATAATATGATACAAGATATTGTCTTCTTTCGACGTCTGGAGAAAATTTAATTTTATTTTAAAGTTGTGTTCCTGGCTATGAACAAATCTAAACTCAATGTTGATTTTGTTACGTTTTCATTCGATATTTAGTGGATTTTCTTCATCTCACTTTTATTAATCTGTTAGGTACACTATTCCCTAACTTATTTAAAGATTCCTTATATTCTTTTATTATTGGAATTTAATCTTAAAGTTAAGATAAATAATCTGTGGAAGACACAATATTTATGTTGAAATAATATTAGATGATATTTATTAAACAGAATTACAGAACCAAATGTATTTAAAATATAAGTGTGTGATATTGTATAATTAACAATATATATATTAACTGCAGGTAGTAACCCATGGTCCCTTAAAGATTTTGAACCCCACTCTCTATAGAGCATTAAGTATGATCTGTGTAAGTATCCTGTTCAAATGTCTATGTAGGTGTTTGTATAAGATTATTTGTGTCTCTGTGTGTAATATCGTTGTATTCCAACATTTATTTTATTCTTTTTCCAAAATTCAACGATATTTTCTATAAATGTTTTCTCCTGATTGTAAATATTTCTCGCTAGAAAGGTTCAAATCAGGAGTCGATTTTGGTTTGGTAATAATTCTATTCCGCGATCCTGAAACCACGTTTTGGTAATTGTCTTTCTGAAAAACTGTCTTCCTTTCTTCTATTTAGATTACGAAAAGCACTAATTTGCCATGTAATATCTCCTCACATCCTATAACGTTAAATTTATTCTTTACGAAAACAATTTTCTTTAACGTGTCCAGTCAGGATCAGTGCTTTCTTGGAAATATCAAAGAAAAAATGCAGGAAATGTGTTTGAATCTATAATTTATTCACAGCACTGCATTATTTTAATATATCTTTCGTATCTCGTTAACGAAATACGTAGTTCCCGTTTATTTACATTGTTCAATAGCGTTGACGCTTGGCAAGAAAGAGCAGTTGTTAAGAAATAAAAAAGAATGCAACACCATACGGACGAAAAGTGTACAAAATGCTGTAATAAAATTGCGAGTGCAAAAAGCTGTCGAACAATTTTAAGAGGAGAAGGTTTTAGCGACTGAGTAGAGTCCGGAAGAAACCGTTTAAAGTAACGTACGGAGGTGCTTGCGTTATGGTATGGACCTGTGTGACTTCTTACGGCGTCTGGGGTTTATTTTTTATAGATGAAATTACGAACAAAGTAAATTATCCGAAGATTTTATGAGATTATTTGCTAGCTGAGTGGAACGCAACTATGATCGAAAAATTATTTTCAATGCGACTGTGATACAAAGCATATTGTTCATAATATGAGAAAATTAATGTTACATAATAATAAAACACACAGGTTAGTAATGCACGAGTTTTCTAAAAAAAAATATAGATTTTTTGAAATGATCAAATTAAAAGAGAGCTACGAACAATGTGATTCACTGTGTCTGTTGGAAAATGAGAATCCGAACAGGTTAATAACATTAAAACAATTATGTGCAGCTTATTAGCTATTTCTAAGATCTTCGGCATTAAATTGCACAAAATTTTACATTCGATCAATCATTTTTTAGTTCAAGTTTCGTTTCTACAGTTGAATATTCCGGTGTAAAAGCCAGACAAATCCGCCTTTTAGAAGAATTGTACTCGTTGAAGTTTTAGATATTACCGATTGATTGGTAGAAGAATTAGACAAGTCCAATGCGTTCATAACAGCTATGTTTGTAGCTATGCAATGTAACCTTTGGGAAGATGTAACTTTTGTTTTAAAATATAGCGTTAATGTAACATTGATCTGTCAGCCAATGTGTTTCGAACGCTTAGTGAACATTTTGTGTATTCTGTTAATTGCGTGTCTTTCTTCTCATCGATTCAAAATATCTCAGGACGAACAAGTGTCGTAAAAATCATTGGAAAGGAAATATGTGGCAAAGAGAGAGGATCAGCCGGATGTCAGTGGTTTATCGACGAAACTGGAAGACGAAAGAAAGTGAAGCAAAGAAAAGACGCGACGAAACAAATTATTCCATTTCAAAGACCCAACATTTTGGTACAAGAACCAGGCAAGTCCAAGTATCGGAACAAATTTCCTAGGTACATCTTTCAAGAATGTAAGAAACATTATTTCTGATATCATTTGTCGTACTATGCCTGTCTAAAAGCGCGACTGTTTAAACAAGTCGTATTTAATTCAATTTTATTCAGTTTCTCACAACTTTCAAAATCTGCGCTTGTCCGATTTCTGCGCCAAGGTCTTCAATTTGTTTATCAAAGGCTTTTGTTTGAGAATAACGTGTCTTCGTAACTCCGCGAACAATGGCTTATTTGCAATCTATACATCTCGAAAACTTGGCGATGTTATCTCGTAGGAAAAGTGTGTAAGTAGTACTCACGCGTGAGCGCCTTTTCACTTTTCCCGCCGGCTGGCCATGTTCCGTGAAACGCAACATTATCGTTTATCCTGTACGTGACATTTTTTTAACTTATGTTTCCAACGATGATCATATGCAGCCATTGTCGCGAACTTTTATCCACGAGCATCGCTTCATATGCTCGAAAAATGCTCGGATAGGATTTGCTATAGTCGACAGATTATTTGTCTTCGTAGTCGATTTACAGCATTTACGATAGTTTTTCGACTGACTGTCGAAAATTAATCATTTTTATGCTTGGAAATGGAAGAAATACACGTGTAAAAAATATCCGTCAAAAGTGAAAACGAGCTTTCATGTTTTATATCGACAGGATTGATTTTAAGATATATGTGGAACGATTATTTTTTTATTGAAATAAAATTTATTCCAACGGTTAATTTATCGAACTGCACATACATTTTAGAAATTTATTCTCTTTACAGTTTTAACATTGATATATTGATTTAACAATGTATATGGACATATTCCTACTGAAATGAATTAATCAACCATATGTATACGATATATATTTTCTACTGTCTATTTTCTTGAAAAATTCGTTTACTAAAATTTATATATAACTATACTTTGTCAATTTATTTTCGTTACAGTTATGATACTAATATATTTATTTATCAGTATAATATATTTCTGTTACGAATAGTAAACGTAATATATTATACTAAATACTGTTACCGATTAAATAAATAAATAAATATAAATTAATTAACGAATTATATCTAGTGATATCACAGTTACTTATCACAATTCCTCTTTGTCAAACATAGTATAATACGTAATACATAGTTATATTCGTTTGGTCGACGATTGTTTGCGTTTAATATGTGGCAATTATGGATTCGATATCATGTTTGTTTTAGATCTTTATTAAGAGTTAGGCACGGTCAAATTGGCCCATATATCGATAATCAGTCTATATATTGCGCAATCGGTATCGCGACTTGGTTCTACAGTTCGAAAGTTATAGATTAAGGGCAATTTATGAATGTAAACCATATGGTTTTATATATAGTTAGTATATAGTATGTAACTATAGTATAACTATAGTTTAGTACATTGCTAAAGTTATTAGCAGTGTTATACTATATTAATAGCGCTACATGTAATCGTCGTTTTAGAAACTTGATAAGGAAAAATTAATGGATCTAATAAATATTAACAAGTGCCATATACAACGATGTTATAAACGTTACAAACATTTTAAACTCTGTTAGCGCATTAATTTATAATTTATGTATATGTAGCGTGAAATCTAACTGTTCTTTTTTTTACGTAAGTATCGCGGAAAATTTTTATTTAACACTAGAACTACCACACCAATCAAATTGACTGGTTTTATAATTTTATTTTAAAATTCCTACTTCGTGTTATATTTTCTTTCCGCAACGATGTAATAACTTTCGCAACGATAACTAAAAGAATAATATAATGAATTTTATTTTGTCTTTTATGTATTCAAACTCAAAATAATTTCGTATCAAGGCTCCTTAAACCAATGCCAGTCAAAATGACTGGTTCCGACATTATCCCGTCACCTTCCAGAGGGCGGCGGGGTGTCCGCGAGAATTCCCCACAATAAAAAAAAAAAGTTAAAATGACTGGTACTTGTCAAAGTGTAAAAGAGTCCTGCAATCTATTTATCGAACGCCAATTAATCAGTTTCCTCGTTTTGCACGACTTCCCACACGTTTTTAATATTGTTACTGCATATCATTCGATACGATGATATCAGTTATCAGGAAAATTCCGAATCGATCGCTAGATCGCTAGATGTTAACACTAGAAATACCACACCAGTCAAGATGACTGGTTCTACAATTTTATAAATTTGTCAATTCTCGTTTAGGAATCATGGACCCAGATGGATTAATAATAGCAAAAATGTACTACATAACATTGAATTTCTTCTGTAAGAAAGTAATAAATTAATAAATATAAAGATATTCTATTATTACGTATTTTTTAAAAGACCAGTCATTTTGACTGGTTTTGGTAGAAATAGCTTCGTATTAACTATCGGTAGTTCTAGTATTAATTTATTGCACATATGTATATGTACATCGCCTTTTGTGAGGTCAACTAATGTGACACATACGATGGTGAAATATCTCACAACGTGTAATAGATGTCAACACGAATGTTGAATATACGGTGAGAAATGAATTCATTACGAATTTGGAATACACCCATCCATGTTAGACAATACATATACGCAATAAACATGTATATAGCGAAAACAATAACTTTTCCATACGCTAAAGTAACTTTTTTTTACTGTATTCAAATTGCAATACAAATATTTGCTCTGCAAGTAGTTGCCTCTCCTATATTTTAACCTTCAATCTGGCCTTTTTTCAAGCAATAGCGATTGCTACTTGGCAGTTTCAGGCGTCTCGCCTGAAACTAAATCTAGAAATTTATAATTTAAATTCGAAACATAGTTAGGATCGGTCGTAACACACATACGAAAGGGCATAATGAATATAGCGACGAAGAAGGTAAAGAAGAATGCTATTGTCAGGTGTGCAATAATTCTATAGCACGAGGAAACCAAACTAAAAATGCTTACGATGTGCTAAGTGTAAGGATTAGGCACGTGAAAAATGTACCGATCAAAATGTTTCTTATATTTGTCACAATTGTGATTCTCAATAATTGCTTACAACCTTTCCTTTTGTTTTAAGTTATTGTCATAATTTAAATCGATAAATATTTGACTCTGCAAAGTTGTTTAGAACGTGTGTCTATCGGGCCCACGCAGTGTTACAGCCGATTCGGTGTGAGAGACGATTGTAACACTGGCTCTGTTTCTCATTTCTTTTCCAATAACGTGATCATTACTTGACATACAGCGAGACTCTTGTGACCCGATAATGTCAGATAAGTAACATTTTCGTACAAGAAGTTTTCCAAAGTCAAAGTATTGTTGCCCGCAGTCTATCGTGCGGATTGACGCAGCCTCAAAAATAAAAGAAAGGATGAGATCGAATTAAAATCGACCACCGTTAGCGTCAATCGAAATTCCCAAAGCTGTCGCTGGCGACTGAAAATGTTAAAGTTAACAGTGCCTTTAAAGCCGACCGTCGGGTCGACGTATCTTCTGTGTCTGTTACCTGGAGCGAGAAAGGAGAAGCAAGCTGACGAGGAAGAAAGAGGAAGTGCAGGATTGAAGAATATATAGCAGAAGGCAGGGACCGTTAATGGATGCAATTAAAACACTATAATAGGCTTATGACACGGACTATTCAGCGACCTTGTCGAGGCGAGACCTCAAACGAAGTTACCGCTTTGAGATTTTCGGTGGACTGTGCTGGCGTGCTTTAGCCTCTGTTGCAGCGGACAGGTAGATGGGTAGGGGTCGTGATACCATACGGAAGAGAGACGACGTGGAGGAGCAGTTCGTCTCTTCTCTTCGTTTCTCTCTCTCTCTCTCTCTCTCTCTCTTTGTCTTTCCTTCCTTTCGCAAGCTGCAGGCATCGATTTTCGCGTCTCTCCGCGAGCTGCAGCCTCTGCGAAAGCTACTCTCGTCGGCTGAGCGTTGCCTCGATCAGAAAGAGAAAGAAGAAACACGGAGTCCATACGTTTCGTTGAAAACGTTCTCTTCTAGCTCGCTGTCGTGGATACGCGCCGTCGGAAGTCGTAACGTCTTTACCGGCGCATATGCACCTGACGCGCTCTACGCCTCAAATTATCCGCTTCTGAAAATCGTCTCGTTGTCGGTCTTCGATTTTCTTGTCTGTCGTTTCACCTCGACGACCAACTTCGATCTTTGGATTTGTTTTCCGGATGATTAACATGCAGACCCGCTGCTTTCTTCAGCATCCGCAAATCAGCTTCCAGTCAGGAAGCAGGAAACCTCTATTTTTCACTGCCAATCTTTGCTGAACTGTTAAGTGGCTGTAAAAGTTTTGCCGGTTACGTATAGTATTTTCTGAAACCATCTCTATCGCTAATTATGTGTTTGAGACCATTGTTTTTGTTACATACAAATTTTTTACTGAGTATAAGTTTGCAATAAATTTTTCGTAATATTTGTGTACATTTTTGGAACCATTTTGGTTTCAAATTTTTCCAACATCATCGCAATAATTTTCTTCCGTTATGACGCTAACGAAATTTTAAAATGTTTCGCACAACACGTTCTTAAAAAGTTTCTATAACTTAAACGTAAAATCGTTTCGCGAGCCAGCTACTGTGAGTATTCTTCAACATTTTAGAAATATCGATTACTATGATGTTACTTATTCTGTTGATTTTATATATTACGATTATACTCGTAATTATAATTCTCGTACTTGTTAAACCTATCTTCTATTTTTAATAGACAAGTAAAAATGTTATCTTCACGTAACAGGTTTAATAATATAGAAATCAGAAGCTCAATCGATTAACATCTCTTGCGGACAATTGTTGCTGCATGGAGTCTACAAATTCATCGCTAGCCCATTTGATTTAATTCTCATTTATAAACGTTCGGCTATCTAATCGTTGTTTATTTTCCAACGAGATATTTCCAGAATGAAAACTGATAAACCATCGTTGATTAGCGCGTCTTCTTGTTTATAGCTTCGTCACTTTCTGCAGTTTCGACACGCTCCGCTATCTTTTTAACACTAAGATTAGAGGACCCGTCAATTTGACGGATTTCAAACTTCGAAATGAAATACCCCAAAAACCATAGCATTAATTTTGGCCATTTTGCATCCTAATTAATCATTTCATTCAAAGAATTTATACACACAATTATTTTTTCCTAGGCTTTTTAATTTGTGAAATCTGTATGTAGTATACCTACCTCTATCTATCTATGTCATCATACTGATCTTTTTCAGAGGTATCCTCAGAACAGTCATCATTCATGTTGACAATTTTGTTCAATATCTTATTATATCTCCTGGATTTACTCATGATTGCTAGAAAAAGGGAATTGGTCAAAATAAGAAAATACTGTGCCCAAATTAGATTACCCTATTGTGAATACTTAGAATAAGCGGAGACAATAATGGGAAATGTCTACAATAACTGAAACTTTTGCACACTGTCTTTGAAAAACGGATTGTTTATGAAATCAGCTAGCCCGTCAATTTTACGGGTGCTCGTAGAGATAAGTATATAAGAAACGCTCGTAAACCTAGTGTTAAATTCGTACACCATAACTTAACCATAAGTGTACGACTCGTTGTAACGACAAGTAGATGCGTAAGGCTACGTTGCGTGTGTAGGTTGTATTGGGTTGGCAACTAATTAAATTAAATTAAATTAAATTAAAATGGAATTAAATTAAAGTGATTGCGGATTGTGTCATTAGGTGATAATGGCAAAATCCGCAATCACTTAGTTGTCAACCTAATAAATAGAAAAGAAGTTTAAGGATCTCTTTGTTAGTGAAATTGTGTAAGTTGATTCTATACGTTTTGAAGTTTTTAAGTGCGTCAGTAAATGAGTTGCAAGCTATCGAGAATTGCTCAGAACTGAGAGCTTATGTAAAGTATATGAAAGATAGTTTCAGCGTCGGGACTTGAAATATCGCGCGATAGAAGTAGTTTCGCTTTCAGTATTTTAGAGAACTTGGGGTTACTGCCAAGAATTCTGTTAAGGAAAACTCAAGTTGGATTTAAAAGGAACTTCGTTCCTTTAAATCTTCCATTCCTTAAAAATTTATATATACGCACCTTTGCTAAATTCCGCTACACGAGATGCATCGTTATTATACCACAATACTCGACTATTATAATGCGCGAAATAACGCGATGAATAATATTAAATCGTGATTGGTGTGTGTTGAAGCAATTATTTCGAGGAAAACCCTACATCTTTTTCTTTTGTATACCCGTGACCTGGACACCGCCGTTACGAAGAAAATAGAATTTAGTGAAGCAAAAAAAAAAAAAAAAAAAGAATTAGGAAAAGGAAGAAGTCCATATTATTGTGTCCTTAAATACGAATGTTGTTTTTGGGCTACAAGATCTAGAAACAAAAGAGCTATAAGCAGATGTTTATTGCTGTTTCTTGTAACCTTCAGCTAGAGTTAGACACCAAGCTTGATATTTTGATAATGTTCTTTACTGTAAATGTATCAACGTGCTCCCTACCATATTCTATTGTAATGTAACACTGAGAGTGTGAGGATCTGGATCAGCATACACTATACCTATACTTATACTTAAATATATATTTCTATTACAAATTCATCCACGCGTTCCTCTATCAGGTAATCTCAACAGTGTGTCGTCGTGAAATAATTTTAAAACGACCGATATTTATTTTATCCATATACATTCTTCTATCGTATTATTCTATCGTATTTTTTTCAAGTCCTTTCAACCGCGTGTAAGTTATTTTACATAATGTGATTCTTCGATGGGGAAAAGATATATCGAAGTGGAAACATCGAAGGAAAATTCACTTCGCTTTATGCTTCGATAACTTTAATCCCCTTCGAAAACCAATTTATGAAATCTAGTTAATTCTGCTTGATACGCCACGGTCCTGAAGCATTCGATTAATTAAGGACGTATAAGTGCGGTTTTTTCTATATTCGTCGCACAAATACTAGCAACGTGTAGCCGAAGAGCCTGTGAAATAAATTTGATTTGAACTTGTGGGATAAATGAACGCCGGCTGACCGCAGAAAGTTTCCTGATTTGTTGTTTCTGAAACGAAATTTCGATGGTCCTTAAAATATTGGTCGCTCGAGTGGAACGAGAAAAATGGATCGGATGACTTGCTTTTTATTTCAAGAGCCAGCAACTTTTGTCCCAATAATGGTTGAGCGATCCCGCGGGATTAAATTAATCTTTGCAACCGTGATACGTTGCTCGATAATTATAAAGTGTATTATCCCATTTCTTCAACCCTTCTTAACACTTTTCAAAGTGTACAGATTTTATTTATTACAAAGAGAAAAGACATTTGGATTTTTGAATATCTTAGTTAGATCTTGGTTGCAGGAAATTAATTAACTGGATTTAAATATTTTTCCGATCTTATAAAAATATTTTTAAATCTTTACATTGACGGTGTTTATGTCTCAATAATAATGAGGGGTAAGTGTCGTGATAGGTACTGAAGGAACACTCAGATATATTCAACAATAAATATTTATTCGCAATATGTTCTGGGTGTACACTGATCCACAGAACTCGCGGTTGCTATTATCGGTTCGCGATTCGCGGTTGACAGTTCGACTATAGGTCGATATGTTTTGATGCGATGTGCTTTCGGACGATGATTGCGCGAGATGCCGAAAGCTTGGATTGGTAATTGACTCGGACCGTGCGACTGTAACGACCATTGTGTGAGGACCGTCTGTAACGACCGAAAGGTAACGACTCTGTCTTCAATTTGTGACAAGTTTTATGTACGCATAATTCCATTAATTTGCGCGCTATTAATACATTGAGCGTAATTTGCATCCGCACGAATACAAGCAACATTTTTTAATTTGACCGCTACTAAAACATGTACTTGGTGATTCCGCGTTGCAATATATTGCAATGTAATGCGATCAAATATTAAATTGTTGAGTGATATATTGAAAAGATTGTGTAGCGAGCTATGGGACAGAAACCATTGGAAAGTTTACTGTCGTGTGCCGCAACAATAACATTAATAATAATATATAATAATATATTTAGAATGATACAAAACACTTGGATCTTTTAAGTAACTGCGAAAAATACAATACAATTGTGGCCGAGATTGGATAGTTTTAATAAATTTAATTTTAAATAATCAATAATAAATATAAACAATCTTGGAATGAAAGTATGTAGTGGGTTATACAAGTAGGATTCGGATTGGTTGGTCGAATTTTCTTCAATGCCGATAGTTTAATGAAGTAAAGAAAAGAAGAAACTTCTACGAAGAATGTTCTGCGTTGTGAGCAAAGTAATTTTCTACGTTGGAAGAAACTTTCTGTGGATGCTCGCTTCAAACTCAGAATTAACGGCCAGTGAATAACTCATTATTTTTATAAAAATACTAAGTGCACTTGCAAGTTGATAACAATTAGTTCAATATATATTTATACGACACAAGTAAGACTAACAATTTTATAAAGTTTTGGCTAGTTGTAACCGAATATGTTGATGCTTGCTGATCGATGGTTGACAAACGCATAACGTTTAACAGTAGCGTCGCAAATCTCCAAATATATTATATTTAATAACACAAGCGTAAAAATCCTTTTGGTAGTTGCACATGATATTAAACGATGCTTCAAAGGAAAGAAAGGAGAACGTCTCTTGTGACGAAAACGCTTCTCTTCGCAAACGTGTTCTACACTAGAATACTCCCTTAACACGTTTACTGCCACGCTTGTTTTTGATGAAATCTCCGTCAGGCCACGCGTCCTGTACCAAGCGTTCTCTGCTAGGTACTCCCATCGATATTTTAGTAATGCGAGTAGCTCAAGTGGTTGTCTCAAGAATGATCTCTCGTTTCGTTTGTTCGCAATATTAAAATCACTAGTTGTTGTTGAATATAATGGAGGAAAGTGTGGTATAGATTATTCCGACCAAACGGTTCCTTACGCCACCAAAATTAGAAAAGGAATCAAATGGTACAGAAAAATTGAACTCCTTCTGGGAATTTCTGTCGTAAACGTTTTGACGGTTTACAAAATTGCAACAAGGAAGGATATAAATATTAGAATATTTAGGGAGTTATTAGCTGCAAAATTATTAGGGTTGTCTAAAAATACAAAAAATCCTTGTCTTCGACGGAGTCAGTCTAATATCGCCGTTCGGAAAAATGATTCCGGAAGAAGCATTGGACGCGCATGCAAACTATGTTATGCAAATAAAAGACGTCGAATGGACCGAACATAGACACAAAATAATTTAAAGAAAACAATAACTTATTGTCAAATTGTCCCGACCAACCTCAGCTATGTGTAGAATGCTTTAAAGTTTTACATTCTAAATAATTTTGTTAATAAACCATTTTCGTATTATTTTTATAACAATTCAGTAGTTTTATTATTTCCTCCGGTATATCTTTTCAAATACCTACGACGATCCTTCGCAAGTACTCAAATAAGCGACACCCATATTCGGGTGACAGCAACGTTTCTGATCGGGCAGCGTCACCCGTATTCGGGTGACGTCTATTTGACTACTTGCGAAGGATCGTCGTAGGTATTAGAAAAGATATTCCACAAGAAGTAAGAAAACTGTTGAATTGTTATAAAAGTAATACAAAAATGATTGATTAAGAAAATTATTTAGAATGTAAAGCTTTAAAGGATTCTATGTAAAGCTGAGGTTGGTCGGGATAATTTGGACAATAAGTTGTTGTTTTCTTTAAATTCTCTGGTGTCTTTGATCGATTAGTTCGACGTCTTTTATCTGCATCTAATGCTTCTTCCGGAATCATTTTTCTGAACGAGAATATTATGCTGACTCCATCGAAGACAAAGATTTTTTGTATTTTCAGACAACTCTAATAATTTTGCACCTAATAATTCTCTAAATTTTCTAATATTTACATCCTTCCTTGTTGCAGTTTTGTAAACCGTCAAAGCGTTTACAATAGAAATTCCCAGAAGGAGTTGAATGCCAAGTTTTCTGTACCATTTGATTCTTTTTTTAATTGTGGTGGCGTAAGAAACCATTTGGTCGGAATAATCTATACCACACTCATGGCCTGAAGGAGATTTCATTGAAAACATGCGAGGCAGTCAACGTGTTAATGCAATTCAAATCTGCTTGGAGCGTACGGACGATTCGGAAAAGACCAGGACAGGCTCGTAGATTTGTAGAAAAAATGCGCGCTTGCTCGTCGAAATTCTATCGCAGATAGATGGCGAAAAAAATGGTTGAAGTTAGACAAATTACTGGGCTGGACATTCGAATTTTCTGATTTGGCATTTTCTCTAAATGGAGAGAGTGAAGAGACAGAAGGTAAGCAATCGGTGAATGTTTTGAAAATAGAGAACCGCAGTAGTCACAGAGCCTCAGGTGACAGCACGCGATGTTCGAACGTCCTAAAAACTAACGCAGTTAATAAAATAATAAAGCGAGCCGAGTTAAAGAAAAAGAAAGAAAAAGCACATTGATTTAAAAAAATTCCGCGTCGTTGGGATTTCCTTGCTTAGAAACTATTTCTAACGACTCGAATACACAAACGATTACTCAAACTATTTCTAAAGACTCGATAGCTTTATGTTCGCATTGTTGCGCCTCAAAAGTCGTCGATGAAAAAATAACGACAGATTTAACAATCCAAAATCTAGGCAAATTATTTAGCTCGTCTCAAATACCCTTCTGATGAAAAATGACCGAAATAGCTGTACCCTTACCTTATCAGAAATTTAGTAGCGATGTGGCAAACTCAAGTGGAGAAGTGGCAAACGATTTAGAAAATGTTACACGAAGCGTGCACATCGACGTTTGAATGTCCATTGCTTTTGACAACGTTGTCAGTTACTTGTGCACGACTGAAGAATCGTTCGGTGTGGTGTCTCGCGTGTTTCGACTGTGCATATACAATTATGTAGTCGCCAGGAAGCATGTATTTTCCTACCTGTCATCCTTTCATGTCTCGAGCGCGCACGGTCACACACGTGCAACTTCCAATCCCGTGAACTTGTTCCGCGAATACAAGGCACAGGGTATCGTGTTTTTCGCATCTGCAATTTATAATATCGCTTGCTCGCACGAAACACGGGATAAGTTGACGGCGACGCCACCGTCGTTTCCTTCTTGCTTTATACTCTCTTCCTTGACGTATCGCAAATTGGTATTTTATGCGCGTAGTAAAACGGCCGCGATTCGATGAATCTGAATTTATTTTATGCGATTCCGTTACAACCTTCCTTAGCCGTAAAATCCACGCCATGGAACATCAGCGAAATTATCGACGAGAAAGATTTTTCTAATTTGTTGCGGTGTATTCGTTTTATCATTTAGGATCCTTTTCTTATTTTTTAACGTTGGTTTATCTGTAAATTAAACAAACTCATATTTTGTTAAATATTTCTGTTTCAGGTAAGTAATCGAACAATGGACCTGTATATGCACTAGAGATATTTTGCATCGTGTTTAAGAGATTGAAAATCGGATCGGTAATGCGGTAAGTCAAAGTATCGACTTTTTTTGTTTGCCAATATATGCAAATTGTAGTCGTGTATTGAGGAATATAAAAAAATTACAGACTTTTCTAATTGTTCCTTTTGTAATTTTTGTAACTAACTAACTTTTATGATCTCAATTGATATCAGAAATTCAAAAAAATAATGAACTATTGTTATAACTATCGTTAAATTGTATTTCTAAAAATGTACTCAGTGAAGGTAATAAAATATATCGGATATGTGAATAATTTATTATCATAGAATATATTTGCGAAATTTCATACATTATCATTATCTGTATTAAGTGCTATGAATTATAATTTTATTACGTTCCATTAAACCACTCTACTCTTATTAATATGAAGAAGCAAAAATTAAAGAAAAGCTCATCTCTTTCGGGATATCGATGAAGTCATTCGTAATTTAACTCCGTAAAATTCCAGTTTCAATGCACTGGGATTATTTTCGATTGATTGATTCAAGATCATTAAAATGATACTATAACTGGAGCAAGTTTAGAGAAAAAAATAAAACGACATTTAATTCTATTTTATAATGATATACCGTGTGTCTCCGAAATCACGATAGCGGTTGAGTGGCGATGGTATATGCAAAAATAAGTCAAAAAAAGAAAAAAAGAATAAAATTTCTCCGCTTAAGGCTTCGTTTTCGAAGAAAATATGAGTTTGAACTGGTGTTTGACATCTCTTTCCACTTGTGTTGATATTTATAAACATGGACAATGTCACGATTTCCTTCCTATCACTATCTTATTTCCACAGTGTCTGCAAATGGTTTCATAAATGAAAACAAGGGTATTATTTTTTAAAAATCATTTTGCGTTGCTGTATACATAGCTGTGCCCGTCTAATTAAATTATCATCAACACGAGCAGAAAGAGAAGTCGGATACCACAAAATTTACAATTAGCATATGAGCACCTGATCTTCGAACTCATTTTTTTCGGAAACGAAGCCTTAAATGAAAAAATGTTATTCTTTATTATCGACTTACTTTTGCTTTTAGAATTACCATCCTACAGCTTGTACCATAATTTCCGAATACAATCATTCAAATTTCATTATTCCCATAATATACATGCTTATCGAATGATTCTGTAAGTAATGCCATTCCTTACTCTGATGCTTTTAAAATCTCTTTCACGCCAGAAAATATCTTTTTCGTGTCAACGATCTTCTACAAACATCGAAACATTTTTTGTCGAACTATTGAAATCGGCTGGAACATCATGGCGATTTATTTGCGTGCAAGTCCCGCGTATAAATTTTTATTATGTGAAGGTTTATTAACAGAAAAGTGTATTAAAATTTAATAGGAATCTTCTGTTCAAACAAGCTTGGCTTCGCAGCAGCGAAACGGTCGCAACACGCTCCAACGTCGACAAAAGTACCACCGATAGCTTACCGAGTCAGTTCTTCGACATTTGCTCTATCGCAACGTAATAAAGGCATTGGATGGCGTCGGAGTTTATCAGGAAACTGGGAAAAATGGAATTGAAATTGTTGTTTCGCGCACACACGCCAGCTGGCAGGTCGCGTAACTCGCGAAAACTTTCCCGTAAGTTGAAGGGAAAAATTTGTCAACGAAGCGGAGACGTCTCCTAACCCCAGCCCTTTCCTCGCCCTCCTTCTTCCAATAGGACTTCATTATTGAGTTTCGCGAGACGCTAAAAACAAAAGAAATGAGACGCGATTTCGCCCTTTGCTAGCGATGACGCGCCGCACCTTTGTTCCGAGAAATTTTGTAACAAGTGCTCGCGACTAACCTGTCCTTCGAGGCAGCAGGGATGTCCTTATCTGGTTTCTTTGACATTCCAGCGTCCTTGCATACCCTGCCGCGCCATCAACAGCGCCGACCTTCGTATAATACAAAGAGAAATGATTAATGAGCGTTGGCTTGGACCCCTGAAGAAACGCGTTTGTAGTCTGCTGCACAACATTCTTCTTTTTCTTTTTCATCGGTCTGCTGCGTGATTTTGTTTGGAAATATATTTTCGTCATTAATAACGATCTTTTAAAATCGTTCATTCTGTGTTGTGAGCTTGTTTAATGCAGCTGATATTCATTGAGTACGCGGCGAATTTGAGTGAACTTGCTGGTCGATACATGGTATGTACAGGATGTGCCAAAATTCATGGTTCGAGTGCAAAAGTAAGTCGAAAAAAGAGATTAACATTGTCCCATTTAAAGTTTCGTTTTTTGAGAAAAATAAGTTTGAAAACACATCAGGTAGTCGTGTGTTAGCTGGAAATTTCGAATTATGAAACATCTGTTTCGGTATTTTTAAACGCGGATAATATTACGATTTGTTTGTTGTCATTGTCGCGATTTTATCTTCGTGATATCAATTATTACTTTCCTTTACTGTACACTTAATTTGGATAGTTTCATAAAAAAGAATAAGATTCGTTTTTATTTTTTCTTTTCAAGAATCATTTTATTAATCATGTCTGTGTACACACCCGTTTATAAGTATCTTAAAATTTTATGTAAAACATGATAATTAACCTAAATTAAGAAGGAAAGTATTAAAAGATCAAAACGTTGCGTTCATGCAAAATACCAAAGTATCGTGAGAATTTATAACAGCTGTCAATTACATACTGTTCTAGTCTAAACTTCGTTAAAAAAACTTTATGTGACTTAACTCTCACAAAACTCTCTCTCCAAACAAGTTTCTATGTCTAAAACATGGAATCAAATAACAACGCGTAGATAAAAAATTTAATAGTACGATTATACCAATTGCGTAATTATATTAATATGATTTTTAATTAATACAATATTATATTATGTAAATTATGTAAATTTATATACTAAAGCAATTATAAATATTATAATATAAATATAAGATATTGTATATATTATTTAATATTTTATTACATTACATATACAATTTAATATACACTATACAATAATATTATAATATACTATATACAGGGTGGTTGGTAACTGGTGGTACAAGCGGAAAGGGGGTGATTCTACGCGAAAAAAGAAGTCGAAAATATAGAATAAAAATTTTTCGTTTGAAGCTTTGTTTTCGAGAAAATCGACTTTGAATTTTCACTCGGTACGCGTGCACTTTATCACGACTCCACCCATATTAAATCAATTGTCTATTCTGAAGAAATCGCAAGTTGCGAGCAGTTGAAAGAAAAGATTATTGTAGCCTTTCATACTTTAAAACAATCGAATACGTTAGAAAGTGTTCATAGAAATTTAATTAGAAGAGCAGAACTATATGTTCGGCAGAATGGGCAACATTTTCAGCAATTTTTGTAATAATAAACTTTATGATTACTTCATATTATTTCATTATGTATTTCTAATTTTCCGTTACGGCAAAAACAAACTTAAACTGCGATAATATCCATCGAGACAACGATCTACAGTGAGATCCGTTGTAACGAGACGTGATAAAGTGCACGCGCACCGAGCGAAAATTCAAAGTCGATTTTCTCGAAAACAAATGCTCAAACGAAAAATTTTTATTCTACATTTTCGACTTCTTTTTTCGCGTAGAATCACCCCCTTTCCGCTTGTACCACCAGTTACCAACCACCTTGTATATAAGATATTGTATATATTATTTAATATTTTATTATATCACATATACAATATAATACACACTATACGATAATATTATAATATACTATATATATAACAACGCAATTGGTTAAAAATAAAAAGATCTACTGGAGACAGATTCTATCTAAGAATAAGATTTTATAATCTCAATCTCTCAATCGAAGATACCAAACGAGAAAATAGTGCAGAATAGTTTTAACAGTTTCCTAATAATATTTAAATAATTACCTCATTTACACTATTTTCCGTGAATCTACAAATAATTATGCGCGAGAGTGTACATCTTAATCGTAAATGAATACATTTTACAATGAATGCAATTTACTATAAATACTAGACATTCTGAGGTAGCCTGAGGTTTGGCCATAAATTCTTAAATACTTTCGAAGCAAAAAGAAGACCAAACTTCCCGTTGTTCGTGTTTCATACACATGATCGCAATTTAACTCGTTTAACGCTTTAGATTTTTGCGAGAAAGTTGAAAGATCGATGGAGAAACAATGCTAAATTGTTGGTAGTGTAAGGCTGGCTGGCTGAGTTATTTCAAATACCGTACGTGCGCACCTATAATTTGTTCATAACACTGGCCATAGTTGGCATTCCGTAGTACAAATTCCGTCGCTTGCAAACTTCAAAATGTTTGAACAATTTCTGTCAGTCTAACGCTTCGTTAAATTAAAGCCGACTCAAAGCGTTAAAGGGGGCAAAATAATTTCGTTCTGATAAACGAACGAGGTGAATTAAATTCAAATTAAACGATCATAAATGACGAGATAAAAGAAGGCTTTGTTACGTGTTTTACGGTGCTTTGAAACGGCGCTCTTTAATTGCGCTTTTAACGATTCGTATACGATCGACGTTTATTCTTCAAATATGAAATACGTACAGGCATACAAAACGGACTAACGTTCGTTCAAGACCTGATTGTCAGTGACCGAGGTACGTGAACACACACGCGACACACGTAACATCTTTGTTTTACGTGATTCATCGCGTATATAGGGTCTTACTTAGTAAATTGTATGACAACGTGCCTGCAGCTATTCAACTGTGTTTCACCGAGTACTTGTTAAACTGTTATCAAAACGTATGCAACTTTCCCGCGATCATTGCATTTACTCTATAACTATGTACTCGTATCACGTAAAGGGAATCTTTGTGCGATACCGTGTTCCAGTAAAACCGGATATTATTCGCATTTGCATAACCGAAGAGTGCTTGTAGAAACACTGTAAGTGGTAAAATGAAAAAATATTGTCTTTCTATGAGAAAAACGTTCTGCTTGCCAATGAGCATACCGTAGTATAGAATCTAAGCGCAATTTCATTTTCTAAAGAGTTATTAACAATGCTAGAAGACATAGAAGGAAATGTAAGTGGCAATAAACGTCAGTTAATTACTTTTTAACTTTTGTCTGTCACATCTATTCACAGAGCATTGAGTTTTCTTACCGGCTCTTTCTACTTTTTGTGTTCTTTTCAATGAATTTCAGCTACACTAATGCATAAGTTTTCTCTTGCTTTTAAAAAGTTTTTTCTTGCCAATTACAGTGTTTCCTATCCGCATTCTTCGATTGAAGATTTCTTGCAGGCAACACTGTAAACGCCAAAAATTGAATTTTTTTAGCCAAGAGAAAAAGTTTCTCCGGGTTAAAATTATTTTCGAAATTTGATTTGTTTTGATTATTATACGTCCGATATTATATATTTTGATTATTAAGCGCGCGATAATCCAAATGCATTGTAAAAATTTCTATTTGTTGCATTAATATAGTCGAGATTCACCAGAAAGTGAATTGTGTTTGTAGAAAAGCTTGCATATGCCAGCTCTTGGTTGTAATGAAAGCCGAATGTGTCATTCATTTACATTTTCAAGCACTGTAAGTACCAATCCTGTTTGTGTCTAGGTAGCTTATATAAAAACAAAAAATATGTTTTTTTCAAGATGTTCTTTTCATTTTTATTACAAAAGTATATTTTATAATATTCTTGTAAAGAGAGTAGGAATTGTCATAAAATTGCTGATGTTTAGTGTGGAGCGTGTCTATCGCTTAATGGTATTTACATTGTTTTATACGGAGACAATGTTGAGCTATAAATAATTATTTATAAATGGAAATTTTTTAATTTTATACCATAGTATTTCTGCATAGTATATATTGGTATGTAGGACAATGTACGATAAAGAAACAACATTTCTTCATTTTTGCACTCACGGTGTTGTCTATAAGAAATCAATTTATTAAAATATAACCGACGTTCATTTTGCGATTACTTTTCACTTTATTGAAGTGTTTGTCGGTAGAGAATCACAAAACACGTAAATATACAACAATGAATTATACAATTTCTTGTATTTTCAAATGAGTTATACAATATTTTGGTAAGCAATAGGTAAGTCACGTAAAGGAATATTTAAATGTCTTGTGTAACACACTTAACATATTTATAAAAGGTTTGTAAAAGTGCAAATACTTCCGTAAACCACGATATATTCCACTAGTCATGAAAAGCCTCATGCGCATTTAATAATAATTTGGTTCGACTTGAAAATTACCTGTAACGCTAAATGTACCTGAGAATAGTTAGCGATTTTATATTTAAAAAATGTACCAATAAATTAAATTATAAAACATTCAGATTGTGAAAATGACGCAGTCAAAAGTGAGGAAAGCTTTGTTAACCAGTTAACTGTGGAATTTAGTTTTAAAAATTCCTATTATAAATTTTGCGAAAAAAACTGAAGTAAAACGAGGAAGGATTACATTTCTATTCGATAAAAAATTAACAATTTATTGTTAAAAGAGGTATTATTATTGAAAACTTAATATAATAAAGTAAAACGGACAAAACAATTGGGGGAATGGTCGATACACGCAATAAAATACACAAATGGGGATGCATTGTGGAAAATAATCAATCATTTATAAAAAGCAATAAATTATACGGAGCATAACCGATATATCAAAGAGAATAATCAAATAATCAAACTTTTTTTTTATAAAATTAAAACATAATAATTTTACTGCAAGTATAAAGGAAACATACCACTAAATTTTATTTATATTACTTTCGACTAAAATTTTGAATTTTTATAGAAAATGCTAGTTCTTTATTTTATGCGACGAGTATTGTCGTCAGCCGCATTGACGTGTATACGCAGTCAACTGGTTAAATGTAATGTTGGGTTATTAATTAAAATAATTGACACAGAAGAAACAACATTTGCATTGATCGAGTAACGTAAATTGAATTTTTAATAAAATGTTTCTTTATTAATATTAATGATATTAATTCTAAGATAAATAATAGAATTTGTTACCGTACTTGAAAGAATGACAAGATACGATTGATCGATGTTCTTATGTGTTGCGAATGCGATGTGAGTAGCATGAATGGCAGGGCAAAAGAAAGAGATATTTTGTGAAATTCGGAGGATTTTTCTGAACAGCAACGGAAAGACGATACGTAGCTACAGTTGTAGCTTGGGTACCTTGTATTCTCGTAACTTTATTTTTGCCAGTTCTTCTCAACGGATATAATATCACGCTCACAAAACAAGTATTTGCTGGAAATTTTTCCATGTTTTCGCTAAATAAATAATTTTATTTCTCGGCTGCTTGTCAAAAAATAGTACACAAGTAAAAATGTCAAAAGCGACATCACCAGATAAAATATTCAAATTGAAATTCTGTATCTGCGTCTGTGACGATTTGCATGAAGATTCACGATCGAAAGATTAAATCAAATAAGAATTTTTCAAAGCCTTAACAACGTGCCTTAACAGGTTTCTTTATTTAATTTACCTAATTCTAATGTCATAATATTTATGAACTGGAGTGTACGCTTCCTACTGGAAAGATCATCACAGCGTAACAATCTCTTTAAAAGTTAGCCTGTAACGTATCACGTGTCCCGTTAGTCTCGACAAGTTGAAAGATTCAAAATTCCGTGAGTTTTTAACAGCTTGCAGAAGATACAACTTTCCAACGATATTCTCAACTTTCTCGAACTTGTCAGAACGAAATCATTCCACGGGTATAAATATACGCGTCAATAGTCCTTCTGCGCCGTATTTGCATGGAATATCTCCGGATGGAAACATGGATATACACATTTACGGGGCACATCGTGGTACATAGAGTGCGACACAGGTAAACAGAAACTCGGTAAATAAATACACATGGTACTTGGGCGCTAGATTCGATGGTTATCGCTTGGAATAGTCGCGAAACTTTCAGCATGGTCCTTTTGAGAAAACGGGCACGGCCGTTTTGCCGAATAATGCAATGCACTCCGAATAATGCTACGCAATGGTAAAACGACGAAAATGGAAACTTCAGTTCGGGGCGAATGAGAAAAGCGCGAGGACAAGCAGAAACAGGAAAAGTGAACGAGAGAGTTGCCGTCCTCTGTAAACGTCTCTAGCTGCCTCGATTTTTCCAGATCGAGTGCACGTCGTACTTTTACAGGTGTCACGGGAGCCACCGAACATCATCATGGCTTTTTCTAGTTTGACGAGAATGCAGCTACAAAGCATACAAATGCTATTTGTTCGATTTTCTTCAGGAAGATAGAAATTTGGGTTTGAAGGACAATCTTGTACGCCAGTACAACTTTGTACTTTATAACACCAGTACAATTATACTAAAATTTGAATGTATACTTCTTTTCGAATTATTTTCGAATTGTTACTTCATTTAAAACGTGTAAAAAGAACGATTTTGTCATTTTAAAGTAGCTTTCCTATAAAAAATAAATTACTTTATACGTATATCAAGTTCTTGCATCGTCTGTATTTGTACAAATATCCGCAGTATAGCCGTTAATGACAAGCAAATTCGACTAATCCTGTACTATACGTTACCCTTTGATGTACGTATCGGAAGGAATCGATTGATATCGTACTTGGTTTACGCGAATTTCCTTAAGTTCGAGAGATTGACTCGTGAGACAAGATCATCATCTAACCCAGATAATGTCAAGGTCGAGTTCACTACGAAATGTGTCTCGTCAAGTAACCGGTATGGCACGAAAGTAGAACGATTGATCAAGTTTTTTTTTCTTAGGGACGGTAGAGGAAAGCAAGCGCAGAATTGGAGACTTTGCGCAACAAGTATACTATTTGATCGCAAGAAGAGCGTTCTATTGTAGGGGTTGATGTTTCGTTATATATGTACTTGGCGGGGCTGATTTATGGCTGACCTGTAGTGTCGTGGCTTGCAAGTTGCGAAATTTGGACTTCAAGGCCAACATCGTGTGGTGCAATAGCGTTATTAAAACAAGAAAGTCATTGCAGAGGTCCATCAACACACGCGTAAGCGCAGCTAACAGATTCACGCATTCACCGTTAGCCATATTTTAAGTAACGTTGTCAATTAAATTCTACGCAAACCCAAAGACTATCAATCTTATTGGGTTGGCAACTAAGTGATTGCGGATTTTGTCACTACCTCCTAATGACAAATTCCGCAATCACTTAGTTGCCAACCCAATATATTATGCATACGGTTCGTGAACATTTACGATGCGTATATTTTCATATAATCATATTATATGAAACATTTTCATCTGCATGTACGTATGTAGTATCGTGGACAAATTGCCTAAGAAATATCGGGTGAACTATGAACAACGTTGCCAGAAAGCCTAAGTGCCCACAGGTCGAAAGGGTCGGGAAACTTCAATGGGCCAAGCGGGGCCCATCAGTAGAATCTTGGGCTCCTTCGGTTCTTCAGTCGAATAGACACGCGGAAGAAGGCCTATGTGATGATGATCGCGGACGTTTACGGAACACGTACGAGGGTATGAGAAAAGACAAAGAGATGCTTAACACGTTCGTCGCCACGTCGCACATATCTATGCGACGGGTATACTTCCGTGGGGGTTCCGTCACCAAAGTATGGTGACGCTCTTCTTGTTCGAGTTAATTAAATACACGATATTATATATAGGACATAGAATATAAAAATATTAAAAACACATTATACCATACTTTTTATTAATTTATATTCTGGATAATATAACACATTATTCTATATCGCATGGCATTTGTTAAAACGTTCCAAACACATTTGACATGATTTTGGGCACTTCGAACAATAGTTGTAGTCTGCGTCATCACTGCTATCCTCACTTTCAAATATATTTTCACACTGTTTACTGAACATTTTGAGGATGAAAAAATCACTGATGTTCGTCTCGCAAGTATGCTTCTCGACTAAATGAAAGATCTGAGATATTTGCCATAAGATCCTTCGGAATACTCTAGCTGGGAAGCTTATCGCTTTCTCCATTTCAGAAATAAATAATCTTTTCTGTACAATGAATCGGAGGCGATAAACAATAAACGAAGGCGATAAACAATGACTTCCAGCTTGTCGTCCTATTTACGTTCTTCGTAGCGGCGGTCGGATTTGGGTCCCGCAGGAAACTTAGCCGAATCACGCTGGGCGACGAACGTGTTAAGGGAGAAAGACGAATTAATCGGCAGTCGTTAACTAAGAGTCGAGTTGTGAGGAGTCGTGAGTTGATTTGCCGAGTTGTTACGAGTTGTAAACTATGTTGTGAGTTGTGAATTATCCATTTAGTTGTCTTAGTTATAGCACATTACTGTATTTTGTTCACGTTAAATAACCATCGTTTCCTATTTAATCCATTGTAAATAAATCCGTCTATTAATAGTCTTATCAATAATCTTATAGGATAGAAATCATTGGAAACCCTAATTTCTAATATTTCTAAATAAATAAATCCTATATATATATGTAGGATTTATTTATTTAGAAATATTAGAAATTTATTTAGAAATATATATATATATATATGGACTTATAGTGACCCTCGTAGGTATTCGAACGTTTATTGAACAGAGTATCTTTTTTAAAATTGGACCAATCGGCTTGAACTTTTTTACTAGTCTAGAAGGATCGATTAGCTAGACGATGTGTCAAATGTTTTTAGAAAAACTGCAATTGGTCGGAATCTGGACGAAGAAAAGGAAAGGTCAATTTTCACAAGTTTTCTATGTGGGTCTTTCATGAGAATTTAAGCGACTCATTTCGAAGAGTTATGTCAGCCATATGCATACTGGATATTTTATCGGAAACGGTTAATGTTAGTACGAGCTGCGACAGAAATGATGAAAATCGCAGTTTCAATCTAGAATTGTAATAAATCTACGTTTCTGTTCATCTTTCGACGCCTGTTGCTTGTTTCTGCATCGACCGATTTCGATAAAATTATACTATCTAGCTGACATAATCCTTGAAAACGCGTTGTTTAAATTTCCATTTCAAGCCTAGATAAAAATGTTGTAAAAGACGACTTTTACTTTCTTTTTCGTCATTCCGATCAACTGCATTCTTCTAAAATATTTTTACCATCTCGTCGACTAATCCTTCTAACTCAAAAAAGTCTCTCAAACAAATTCAAGTCGTTTGGTCCTATCTTAAAAAAGTTATTCTATTCTGAAGATTGAAGATGTTCGAATATTTTCGCGAGCCACTGTATATACATACACAGTTATGCTTCTCGATAAAAGCCTCTATGCATTTAATCGAAAGCATATTTAAACATGTATTTTAAGCAACTATAAAAGCGTAGAATGAATTCTAAATATTGAAGAGTAAGATCGAATCGAAAGCATATTTAAACATGTATTTTAAGCAACTATAAAAGCGTAGAATGAATTCTAAATATTGAAGAGTAAGATAAGTAACTGAATTTAGAAAAAGAAAGTAATAATTGCCCAAACACATTTCAACGCTGTGTTTCGTCAGGTTTGTATTTCTAACAGCAAAATCGCACACTCTTACATGCCTTGTATCATTAGAAGTATAAATATTATTTCATTATTAATAATAGTAACCAAGATATCGTTATATCTATTCATCGCGTCATGATCAGACGATCATCAATGCGTAAACGGAAAGTTTCATGTCCATTTGGATTACACAATTATATTAATATATTCCATTACGGTTTAATCCCATTTAACCGCATTATGTTCCACTGTGGCGAGTTTCAAAACTCTCAATTCTCCGAATCTCATCTGAACGTGGATACAAAGTTTCAACACGCTCATTTTACGATCACAGGTGTAATAAAACTGCCAGACCTTATAAAGACAGATCTACGATTAATATTAATATTGTACGCGTATATAAATACCGTGGTCGCAAATTTATGGCACGAAAGTGACGTCAGGTTGAAAATAAGACGAAAATAAAGAACGACGGGATAATGTGTAATAGCAAGTTGTGAAAATCTCGAAGTAGCAGTAGCTTAACAACCAATCGTATTTATATTTGAAAATAAACTTTCGAAATACATAGCCGAGCAAGTAAGTTGACGATCTGATATTTGAACTTCTAGCGCCAGCGTTAACTTACTTTAAGGAGCAACAGTAAGTATACAAAGTATAAAACTCGTTCTTAATTTTAACGAGGAATATACATGCACGTAATAGCGTTTGCTAGTCTCGTTTAATAAAAAATGATTGGAATTATACACCGGTTTATTGGTTAGTAGTAAAGAAATGAAGGAATTATTACGTGCTACATCGCGCGTTTCGTGCGGCTGATATTTGTTTGAAACGCTTTTAGCTTGTCTCTGATATTTATTGCTACCGTGATTCGATTACCTCGATTTGCACTTCATGCACACCAGTTCGATATTGTTGCAGCGCGGCTACTCGTTTTCCTTATTTTACATATGGAATAATGAACAAATTAAAAAATGCACCGTAACCATCTCGCTGGCGATACGCGATCCGAATTAAACGAAGAAAAAAACCGATATCAACGACTGAAAAGTATCGAGTTATACCGCGTGTTTGCCGCTAATAATTAAGGAGCGTATAAACTTCCATCGCGCATATTTAATCGCAATGCATTTATCGATCGTGTCGCGCGCCAGTCTCCGAAGAAAACATTTTTGACGAGAATTATTCGTTCGGAATGTAGCAGGTAATATTTGCACATGTGTCATGCATTTATTCCGATACATATTTGCAGCAAGAACTTTTTGTTAAATTATCCGGTTCCCTTTAATGCTCGGATCCTCTTCTACGACCGAGTAAAATTTTTTCCAAGCGATTGCCACGATATCAAGGAAATATCGCAATTTTCCAATTGTTCCTTTTACGATCGTATACGATATGCATGTACTGTCGTGCAAAAGTATTGCGACACGAGTATTTATTCTTAATAAGATGTGTTTTAATTATAAAATTATGACCGTATCAAGCAGCGATAATTTTATTCTTCGTAATCGCTATGGTTTCGATTAATCTGATTTTTTGGAAGACAATGTGCAATAACATGATTGGTAACTCGTATGCAATTTAAGACGACAGGGCGAGGAAACGTGGTAAGTCTTTTACAAGATAGCTGTTTTGAAATTGAGTACAATATCAATTAATCTTATATTATCAAGCCCTTTTTTTATTTGATTTTGGGATTAAATATGTATTTTTCCATTTTGTTCATAATTTAGCAAAATGTTGCACGTCATAATATTAAAATATTGTTTGCTTAATAACTATACCTTTGGCACTCTACTTTTACCTATTCTGTTATAACCTGGTTGTCGATGTGACGTTACACCTCCATTCGAAAAAGAGAATGAAAGAATAAATAATATCTTCTTTATAATTTAAAGAAATGTTGCTCGTCAGAATATTACAAAATCGTTCATTTTAACAATTATACCTTTGGCTCGACCTAGCTTCTTCTCATTTTGGGCTATTTTATAGTAAAATATTCGTTTTCAATTACAAAGTGACATTATCACCTGATTGTCGATGTGACGTTAAACCTACATGCGAAAAAGAGAATAAAAGAATGAATAAGAGTGAACTTATTATGTAATTTTCTATCTTCTTCATAATTTAATAAAACGTTGCTCGTCATAATATTAAAATATTTTTTGCTTAATAATTATACCTTTAGCTCTCTACTTTTACCTATTCTGTACTATAAAGCGGCGTTATAACCTGGTTGATGTGACGTTAAATCTCCATTCGAAAAAGAGAATGAAAGAATGAATAATATCGTCTTTATAATTTAAAGAAATGTTGCTCGTCAGAATATTACAAAATCGTTCATTTTAACAATTATACCTTTGGCTCGACCTAGCAGGTTCTTCCCATTTTGGGCTATTTTATAGTAAAATATTCGTTTTCAATTACAAAGTGACATTATCACCTGATTGTCGATGTGACGTTAAACCTTCACATGAAAAATAATATAGTGGAATCAATGAAATTAAACTTATGTATCTCTACATTTTCTGCATAATTAAAAAAAATGTTGCTCGTTATAATATTACAATATTGTTCATCTCAAGAATTATACATTTGCCTTGACCTAACACTTCGCGCATCTCTTTTCTTTACGCGTATATAACAGACAGTCGGTCTTAGGTTTCAAGATATTCGTAAAACTACGGCGAATTCTGCCTATAATCGTGCGTTCGTCGCAGCCTTGTATTGCAATGGTTGCCTTATAAAACGAAATCTCAACCAAACTCATAAACAAAAGATAAGAATCAAGTTCTCCAAAAGCGCATGAAAATTTGCGATCTTTCTCGTGTGATAACTTTAGATACAATACAAATCGCAAAGCTGGAAATCGCTATCATCGAACTCTATTCGATAATTATTTCAGGTACTTGTAAAATTTGCCCTTTAAAAAAATGGTCTCGCCAGAGGTAAAGTCGAGGCTACGAAATTATTTCTACAAAAAAGCATCACTCTACAAGCTTGTATTTTCATGGAGTTGCTAGGAACAGGTCACACACGATGTTCGCCTGGTTTTTAATACCGTCGTACTTTTTGCAGCAACAATTCTTAATATCCTTTGTCGTCAAAGGGGAAAAAAGAGGAAGGTTTGATAAAAAGGAACAAGTGGTCGGCATCGTAGACTCGTGGTTTCCAATTAAATTAACTTGTACAAACGAAAGCCCTTTGTTCTCCGAAATGAAAAGCTGCGGGCGTGCAAACAACGGACGAAGTCGATCGAGGCAAAGATCGCGATACGGTTGATTAAACGTTCATTCAGACTGCCTTGCTAGCTATGAATTGATGATTATTTGTGTTTGATATTAGGGTGTGCTTGACTGTAGATGCGGAGCGGCGTCCGTTTAAGCAGGAACTCGCATGGTTGAATCGGTTTCGAAGGGGAACGGCCACTGGCATCAGTTCTCATAATCTGCTGGTTGACCCTGAATCGGTGCATAATCAGAGTGATAGCATTTTTGCATCCGGTATACTTTTTACGTGTACACAGGGGTCACGGGTTGGGGAAAATTGCGGTTCAAATGTTTGATCGCGTAATTGGCGGAGCAAACGATTTCAATAACTTCAAACGTTTTTCACACGTGTCAGTTAGTGTCGTGTCATAAACAGTATCGTGCAATGTCATTCTTTAACCACCTATTTATCTATTGAAATTATTGATCATTTTTTAGATTGGCTGCTATCTTTCGAATTGGTTTAATTCCTTTTGCGAAGAAACATTTAGTAAACTTATTTGGCGGCAGGTTTAATTAATTTTTATGTAAACTGTTGTATTTATAATTTTCTCATCCTCGTCATTTACTTCAATTGGAAATATTTGTTATTATATATTAGTTGAATAATTTATTATTATACAGGGTGGTTGGTAACTGGTGCTACAAGCGGAAAGGGAGTGATTCTACGCGAAAAAAGAAGTCGAAAATATAGAATAAAAATTTTTCGTTTTTTTTCAACAATTTTTGTAATAATAAACTTTGTGATTACTTCATATTATTTCATTATGTATTCCTAATTTTTTGTTACGGCAAAAACAAACTTAAACTGCGATAATATCCACTTTATAACGAGACGTGATAAAGTGCACCCGTACCGAGCGAAAATTCAAAATCGATTTTCTCGAAAACAAAGCCTCAAACGAAAAATTTTTATTCTACATTTTTGACTTCTTTTTTCGCGTAGAATCACCCCCTTTCCGCTTGTACCACCAGTTACCAACCATCCTGTATATCATTGTATTATATAACTTGTATCGTATTATTATGTTATTATATTATGTTAGTTGTGTTTTTATCTCTGTCCAAATATTTTTTTGTCAGAAACGATGAATAAAACAACGAAGACATTATGACGTGCGTGATAGATGAAACATACTATACATTTAGGTCGAATATACTGTATAAGTAGATATTATCTAAGTGTGAATATTCAATATTCAAAGCTGAGTAACTTGTATAATTATTACTAAGTATGTTACGCATATTTAATTGTCGTTAATTATGCCTCTTCCTCCTACATTCGTAAAAATGTTTCGTACGTATCCTTAAATTTGGATGCTTTAAAATATCGTAAACTAATATAAAATGAAGTATAATTCTAAAAAAAAAACAATTTTTTATTTTATATTATCTTTGATACTCCAGAAGAAACAATGGAGATATTCGATGTTTCATACTTGAATATCGTTTATTTCTATTTATTTCGTTTCAGTCAACTAACAAATCTCACAAATTCTCTGTCTAATTACAAAATTTTATTCAAGCGAATCTGTGATTAATTAATTCGACTTTTATTTGACTATAACTTAGTCTTTCTCTTTGTAACGATAAGATTCTACGTGAAAAGTCAAATATTCTGCGCGCAATTTTCTGTATCGCTCGCGAATAAGTAGGAACCGTGGAGAATTATGGAGGCTGGATTTTATTTCTTGAAATCTGCTTCGCAATGTCGCTAGCCTTCGTATAAACGAAACTTGAGATAAGTAGTGAAAACATGAGATTTCCAGATGTGGCAACGATTCAGTTTATGATTACGCCAGAATTTCTTCTTTTCTATGCACGTACGTGTTTCAAACATGTACGACGAAGATGTACGTTAATTATTTTTTTCATTCATTCGTGCTTCACCTTCGTTTTGCTTCGTTAAAATATTCGTTCATTAAAATACAAAATGTATCCGTGCATTCTATATTCTGTACTTGATACAGATACATTTTATAGAGAAAGATATGTTGCACTGGAAAACTAGCGGCGGGATACTTTTATATTGGAAAGTAGACAAATTTTATCAATTTTATTACGAAATGGTATTAAATGAATAAACGATTATCTTCGTAGACGTTTAAAAACTTGCAGAAAAATTGTTTTGGTCTTTGCAGTTCTTTTTCTTATGGAAATTACAATAGTTACGAATGATGTAATATTTGTAGCACTTATATATACGCAAAATGAGTTATAGTAATTTATGGTAAATGTTCTAATTTTATTATTTCTAGTGTTAGCTAAAATTGTCTTGTATTTTTGGTTCTCTTAATTAATTTAATCGCGATATTTATATTCCTCGTTTTCTTCATCCGCTGAAAAATCTTCGTACTAATTTTAAATTCTTAGTATAATAACAGTCTCTTATATTATTATTAATTATTAATATAAATGTTGCTTTGAAAGTACTGGATTTCTTTTATTTTCAGTGAGTTTGTGTTAGCTTCACAGCCGGTCTACATTTTAACGTTATTATTGATAATTATATTGTTCATGAAAATTCATATTTTTACAAAATGGAACACATTACGGTGATTAATCCTCGTTTTAAAAATCCTGGCATATCAAATAAATAATAAAGTGGATATAAAGTGAAAATAAAAAATATTTAAATGAAAAATTCAACGTAAAAGAAATATATAAAATATATAAAAGATATAAAAATATATAAAGCAAATGAAATATATTTAAAAAATTATTTCAGTATATAAATATAAGTATTTCGGATACTCGATAGCTATTCCAAATACTTTAGTAGCCACGCAGACTCAAGTAACGATATACTGACGAAATAATTTAAACAAAAAAAAAAAGATTGAAATACGAATGACGTGTTTTTTAAAAGCATTACTACACAGATGATAGTTTTCTGTACATATTTCTCTTATTTCGAAATGATATGGGTGACCTACTACCAAGTTCTCACACTCTCGATAAAAGTTTGACTATCGAGTAAATTTCTTCAAACTTGCCTTGTATACGTTTGGTTGATGCCAAGGGTACGAGTCTTAAGTATTCAAGACGTGCTCCAACTCCATATAGAATACCAATGATGTCCATGGAGTTATGGCACATCAATCGATATCCTGTACGAAAGACAGTGAAATGTATCATATACATAGAGATTTTAAACGTTTATGAGAATTATTCGACTCATAAAAGGCAATTTGCGTTTAAGTTATGTTACTATCGTCGAAGTGTTGAGATTCTAACAGTATATTACCTTACGCTGAAACGTTCCCGCTCTATGGTTCGTTAAAAAGGAAGAAGCGAGGAAGGATTTAAACATCGTCACGATAAAGGAAGAAATAACTTAATAATAATTTAATAAATAATAATAAAATAAATAATAATAAATAATAATGAAATAAAATAATAATAATTTAATAAAAATAATAAATAACATTTTGACTGCCACCCCGAAATCACACGTTTCGCTGAGGACGGGAGTATTTTTATTATTCAAATCATACAATGGCAAAATAATAATAAATCGATGATGTAAGACAATATTCTTCCCCAATGGACCGTTTATCTCATTGGTGGCCACGGGTGGACCACCGTGGCGTCTTGGTAACAGTTGATAGCGACATACTGTAACGAGGCTTCGTTTATTTCAACAAACCGTTCGCGTTCGTTATTTCTTCGTAAGCAAAACGTCCAGAATATATTGTTGAAACATGTAGAAGATATTAGTAAACAGTATTTGCTCATTCTATGTATAATAGTAAGGTATGTGCACACTTCTAACTTCAATTATATGATTATAAAGCAGCATTTACGATTATTTTCTAAGGTGTGTTTATAATAATATTCGTAGATTATCCCTCAAAGATATGGATGCAAACACAGTGCACCGTTAGATGCAAGATTTGTTCTCATTTTTTTTTATTGATATTCTAATAAAAATATTTAATTGTTCAATGGGCACTTTTTATTTCAAAGTATCTTCTATTTATCGGTTATATTCAGAATACCCTAACTGTCAATTTCCATTCAATTTTTACAATTGTAAGAAGTTCAAGCGCTCTGGTCACCAGTGACCGACGTGGCAGTCAAAGTGTTAATCAATATGTTAGTCAATAACACGTACGATCAATAAATCCCGCGTAGACTTAAAAGAATGCAGCCTGTAGACCCTAGTAAACAAATAAACATCTGCAAATAACCCAGATCGACTGATGTTAATGATAATGACGTTGTTTCAGTGGAGACGTTGAGTGTCGTGTTATTTTGCCACATTTAAAACAATTTCCTTCATTTTGTTTCATTCAGTTTAAAACAATTGTTTAAAGTAATATTTTTATCAATTTCTTTTATGTATCTCCCATTTACTTTGCAATCTGTCAGTAGGCATTAAAATTTAACGATTATTAATCGTCTAAAAATATGATTTTTATAGGTTCTATATATAGGATATTAATAATAATAATAATAATAATAATAATAATAATCCTAATATATAGGATAATAGGATTCTATATATAGGATTTTATAGGATATTAAAATATGCGCCAGTTTTATTACTCGTTTAACGCCACTGTTTTTTTAGAATAATATAGTAATAATTAATAGCAAGTAATTGTTTATAGTAATTCACTAATATGTCACTAGATACTATGAATTTATAAAGTAGATACTGAATCAAGCTATGAATTTACTGTGTATAAATTTAATTGCAAGTTACTTGTAAATTTATTTGTGGTTGGCTTCAGATCGTTCTTTCCAAAAATTTATTAGTCAGTTTGGAGTTACAAGCGAACGTGAAGGTGAATCTCACTACATCACTTATGTTGGTACTCTATTATTCTGTATCTTGATTTCTCCTCCGTATTTCTTTCGCCCCATTTTTTATCTTACGTAAAAAAATTAACTTAGGCGAAGAATGTATCTTTCTCTGTATAAATTTTTAGTGATATGTCTTGCGTTTGTAGCGTATTTGGTAATTTATAAATATCGACACGTTATGGAATCGTAGAAGCCAAACTAATCAGCTGCACTTTTTATGCAATTATCAATTTTACATTCATTTTTACATAATTAATCCATCGCCGGCAACATGTTTTTTCACTTCATTGTGCATTAGACATTGTGGATCTTTCAATCCCTGGCCTGATTTCTTACTGTTTTGAGCTTTATAAGGATATGAAAAAATTCTGACGCACTTATTATAGTCTCCAATTTACTATACAAGCGATACTGTAGCCAAAAGTTTAAACCTTTTTACGGTAAAAATAAAAATTTGGCGGGAAGTTACGAAAGAATGGCACTTTGTATGAAAGTACAGTTTTGTATTAAACAAATATTAAAGAAAGTTATTGTAATCTTTTACCCGTAAGACTATGATCTTTGAAAGGCATAATTATTTCGAGACCGAAGTTTGCGGAATTTTTGAGTGGATTACATCTCCGTATCTCATATTTACTATGATTTAAGAAACATAGCAGCTATACAAGACACTGGAGGTTGCCAAAAAATCAGTATACACACCAAAATAAAAAATAATGATTCATATAAAAAAATTCATCTGCTTAGCAAAGGACTGACGTGGATGGCAATACGAATCGCAGAAGGCACATTGCTCACTTTAATCTCTTGGTATTCGGAACAGAATTGAACCAAGTAAACAATATTTCGACAATCAAAGCTCTGTAGGTATAAGCTTTCTTAAGCGCGGGGACCACGAGGTCTGACTTTTTCGTTTCGAAGAATTTAAACGATGAAAACTTCATCTAGACCTCGCATATTGTTGGCGGAGGGTTAATATCGGACAAGTGTAAAAAGAAATCCTATTTTCATAAGCTCACTTATCATAAAGCAATAGCGCGAGTAATCGCAGATTCTAAGATGGATTTCTTAACGTAAGAAATCTCTCAAGTTCTTCTCAAACGTAATATTTGTAATTGCCAGCTTCCTATGCGTTCCAATTTGTGCAGCTAATCGACATAACTTCTCAGCGATTCGAATCAGTTGTGGAGGATGATTGGTCGTGTGGTTTAAATGACGAGATAACTGGCTGCTGAAACCGTCAAATGTATTTTAATATAATTAATAAATACAGAAAATGTTCGCTAGGACGCTCGGTACTAACTGATTCGCCGAAGACTGTGTATGGATCGCTAATAAAATAAAATAAAAGACTAAGACTGATAAAGTGATCTTACGATCGCGTTCGTTTATTTATACTGGTCGGGGGAGTACCGGAAAATTTTAATTCGTCTTTGTTTGACGGTTGCACGCAGCGACGTTGTTTTGCCCGGAGGTTGTTTATTATTACATTAAGTATGTCCTAACGATATTGATACCTCGAGGCAAAACAACAATATGATTCGAATTGTCCTCTAGCTCATGTGGCGCTACACAGTGTACAAAAATTTAATACACAGCATGTGATTCCGATAAAATAATAGCTGAAACTGAACTTTATCAGCCACTGCTAGTGTTTCTACAGCATCTGAATTTCCTTCACGTCGCACTACGTGAACCACACGCTCAGTTGTATTATTGCACGATATTGTGCTAACTTACGTCAAGTGTAAATGCTAGGATTAATCGCCTTACGCTTGAACTTTATCGCATATTACGATCTAATCGCGCTCGCGTCGATTGATTATTACCCGTCTAAAGATCTTACTATAAGCTTTACCCAAAATGTAGTAGATAAGCATTGATCTGATCAGCAAATCAGTGACTGTCAGGATGGGCAGGGAGTTAGGGGTGCGGACCAACGAGAGGGTCAGACCCAAAGGGGAGCAATACCGTGTCCATTGATTAACCCTACGCAGTGTTTCGGGTTTATGACCGACTATTGATATTGACTGTGCAGAAATGCGAATCTAGCAATCCATATGACTTGCAGATGCGGGCAATTCCTATGCCTGTAAAGGTCAATAGAAACACAATTGAAAAGGTAAAATACAGTGGCTGACGAAAGAATTCAAACACTTAACATACAACATGTTTTTGATTACATGATATACAGTTAATGACGAAAGTATTCGTACACCCTTTACAATGGAATAACTTTTCTAAAACTGCAGCAAACGATTCGAGCTTCTTCGAGAAATTAGACAGACTAGTTCACTGGACGATGTGTGAAACGAGTTTCATGAAAATTGACATAGGTAGGAACGGCGATGAAAGTGGTAAACGTCACCTTGTATAGATTTTTTATCCGAGCTTATAGTGAAAGTTCAAAAGATACGTTCTGTAGATTTATATTGGTTCTATTCACGTTGAAAATTTCATCGAAATTGGTTGACACAAAAACAAGAGACAAACATCGATAGATTTAAGGATCTTTAAATTTATTACGATTATGTAGGTTGAAAGTCACGGAAAACTGCGATTTTCATCATTTTTTAGCCGCTCGTAGCTCACAGCGACGTTAACCGATTTTCCGACGAAAAATTTCGATGAAATTTTCACCATGTATTCAACTGATATGAATGTTGAAAATGTGCTATTTAAATGTTCATTAGGAGTTCGGATAAATAAGTTGCACAAGGTGACCTTCATCATCGTCCAATCAAGTGACCTTTCTAGCTCTTAGAAAAGCTCAAGCCGTTTGGTCCAATTTCAAAGAAATTATTCCAATTTCCATGTTAAAAGATATATTGTGGTAGACAGTGATACGTGTTGCTGGTTAACACGTTGACTGCCAGACGAATTTTCCATGGTTTTCCCAAGGCACCGACGTGAACTTTTCATTATGCGATGCATATTATGCTGAAATATTATTTGCAGCAAATAAAATGAGTTATAAAATCATGCTTGAAGCATTTTTCGTGGTGAGGGCTACCGGTGACCCCCACGGCATTGTAGACAATTATTACGATTGTCCTTTTTTCATACAATCGTGCTATGTACTTTTAATATTTGCTGCGTCGCCGGTCACCGGTGACCCCCATGCCAGTCAACGTGTTCAATTAATAACGAGACGAGTTGATTTCGTTAACTATATTTACAGATATTCTAAAATGTAGAATACAAAGTTAATCGCAAGCGTTGCTCGCTTCATGATATTCGTTATAAGATTGCGCGATACTGCGGTACTGATACTAATTGTTATGCTGATTCGTTAGACTGATTCGTTATACTTATTCGCTCGACTGATGATCTCGATGACTCGATACTGATGTCTGGAGAGCATGGTCGTCTATTTGTACTGGTCGAGGGGGTACCGGAAGGTTTGAACTTGTCGCCGGTTGTCGGTTGTACGTAACAGCGAAATTGCTTTGTCCAGAGTTTATTTACTACATTATGCGCGTCGTACAGTGTTAATCCTCTGTGGCAAAACAACTACGTGAGGCATGTTGGAATCGAAACGTCCTAAGACGCGTATACCGCTACAGTACAAATTTTATAATACTTATTTATGTTATACTTACTGTATGTTATAACGCTTATAGCAACCTTGTTGAAATTAACACTGTAATGAGACACGACTATAAATTCTACTAAAAAATTTTTAACTAATTCTAAGATAGATATAAACACTACGAAACATTTATCGCATACATACATTTAGTAAAAGCAATAGTATGCAACGTGAATTGACCTTGATAAACATACGTATAATTAGAAGTAAAATTGAGCATTACTAGCCACTAATCGATTGTTCAAGTACTCTGAGATACTTGTAATTTCTACGTAGACATTTTCGACCATCGTATCATTACCATTCCGAAACTGAAGAAAACCGAAGTTTCATCGTTTTCTTCGTTCAATTTCAAGTATATAGTCATTATTTCATAACGTGCTGTACCATATAACTGCACTTCAAAGGTAAAATACACGGAGAACTTTAAGCATCTCAACATACCTCGAGAGATTAAAAAGAAGCGAAGGAATAGGAAGAATCTTCTAACTGAAAGGTCAGGGGATGTTTATCAAAGTAGATTTACTCGGCTAACAGTTTAACGACTGACTTAGCTTCTCCGAAAGCTTTACTGCCGCCACGATACCGTACAATAAAATTTCGAGCGGCACACAAGTAATTTACTCGAGCATGTTGGTCCTCGAATGTGACTATTATTTTCCGAGGGACGAGTCTGTTCCGACCGAATTGAATTTCGTTTATACCGGTGTTTCTGTATTCCGTTCGACTATCTCGGCTGCAGCGTTAGCCGCGATACCCTTCGTTCGGTGGTGGTCACCTACAGTGTTAAATTACGTTGTATCTATGTATAAATGGCATAGACCGGCGTATCGGTAGCAGTAATGGCAGCTTAGCTGACAGCAGTGTGTACGTTCGCAAGCCTTGTACTCTTCGCGATGTAATTTCCAGCGTAGGTGACCGTAGTAGCCGATCGAAATTTCCCATAATCTGACAATTGACCGACCGCCGCGGAACGTTCGTGTCCGCTCGTAAAAGCTTTTGACCAGCCCTTACCGGCGACGTTTTATCACGTCACGCAGTTCCCGTATTGAGTAGTATATCCCTCGCACATATCCGCATGGTCACTGGAGGATAATGGCCACGGAACTAGGCTTGCAGGGGAGCGAGGATTATACTCGATCCTTGGACGATCTGCCATTATCAGAGTAACAGACCGAAACCTACCCCGTTTCGCTCTATCTTCCTCTGCTCCTCTAATAATCTCGAATTTTCGGTGAATAGGATTTTCCTGGAATCGCCACAGTAAAACAAAGTTACTAGTTTGTGGATGCGTTTTATTGGCTTAGCTCTATCGATTAGTTTGCTTGCCTCTTTTTCGACTCCAACGAATTAGACTGGAGAACGATGGCGGAGATTGTCTTGCGCCTTGGCGAAAGAACCAACCCTGTTTTCTACGTGATCCCGTAGCCTCTTGGCTGCGATCAGCGCAATTTAGAGGAAATGCACACTGTGCTTTTTAAGGAAACTCGAGTTACGTCTACGATTTATGGCTTATTTATCGAGGTTTTAGTTGTTAGAGTTTGGGTTTATTCAGTTAGGATATTACGCACTCCAGTTTAGCTCATTGATTTTGTACCTGAATATTTTCCACTTTCATAATCGATATAAAAAAAATATATAGATTTATTTGAAATGTAAATTACATTAAGTTAGGACTTACTTATCGAGTTTTTAGTTATTAAGTTAAGATTATGTTGTTGTAAGATCGTTCGTCGTGCAAAAGATGACGACCAAGGCAAAATTAGAAATAATTTTGTAATACGATATTACTGTTAAGAGTCAGTTTGCTCGTAAAAAATGATAATTTAAGTAACATTGAAATATATAGGTGTTTTGCAGCTAATTATATTTTAGTTTATTTGAATAAGAAACTGATTTTTCCCTAATTTATTTCGCTATTTGCCTGTGGAGGGAATAATTTTATACTGCGCCTTTTATCGGAATAAATATTTTCTGTAAGAATTTCAGAATAGTTTCAGAAGCATTTGTATTTATTGGCGAGTAGTAACCGAAATGTCAACAATTCTGGAGCAATTATTGCCATAAAACTAAATTTATTGTTCATTTGTTCGTAATATAATTGAAGCCATCCATTAAAATAATATTTTTATATTCTATCTTTATTTCAAATAAAATTTGGGCTTTTCATATCAACTTTTGCCAAGTTTCATGTCAGCGAAGTACCTATTCAATGATTAAAATGCGTCGAAAAGCGAATAAACATCGAAACGACGGATTAAACGAAAAACTCGTTAATATCAAAAATTTTCACGTGTGCACCATACAAATATCTTTATTATATGCATATTTATTCCAATCTACTTCACATAAACTTTATAGAAATATTCTCCAGTTATTACTGTTTGACATATCCCAATCATAATACATAAATATATATATGTACTTATCTATGTTATTTGCATATATACTCCAATTTAATGTGTCAAATTTATACCTAAATATTTTCCAGTTTCATAATCCATAGAAAGAAGAATAGACTTGTTCGAATCATAAATTCCATTAGAAAGTCTATTTAAATTCATTATCGACGAGGGGGATTAAAATGACGCGACGGGTTATAACAAGAATAATACAAACACGCACAATGACCTCGATCAAACATATTTCTCCACTATGGTTCGCTTGAAAATTTCTACAGTCTTTGATTGTTGCGCGTAAAACCTGGCTGCCGTTCATTGTTTCAGAATCATTGTTTCTTAACAAAATTTTCGCGCCACCCGATACAATTTCTCTCCATCTGTTAGTCATTTTGGCTTCGAACAAAGCGGCACGTTTCTTCCTTTGTCCGGGTCATTCTTCGCGGAATGTGCGCGTATGACCGTCATAGGCAGCTTTAATTTAAGTTAATTGACGTATCATAGCATCGGTGGCAACTGCCGCGTGATTTACGGTTTGACTTATTCGTCGATCTTTTCTTTCTTCATTTTTTGTTTTTCTTTTTAACGTACGGCAGAGACGTTGATGAAAGCACTCTTGCCGCGTAACTTGCCAGGCATAATGGTCTCACTTTTCCTAGTAACAAAACGCCCCCGACGTTTGAAATATGGCCAGCACCTTATTAAGGGGTAAATCTGACTCCCTCCCCCTCCTATCATTATCGATGTAACAGCAGTGCTATCGCTTTCGCATGCAGAATGCTGCTTCGTAACAATGGCCACTGTACAAGAACTCGTAATAAATGGCAGAAACGTGAGAAATGTCTGATAAAAGGTAGACCGTGTCGACGTTGCTTTCAATATAAACGGCGAGTCGTTAAGAAGCAAAGGGAGAAGTTTCATCGGACCGGGAAACTTTGATAACTACGCCGGACTTTATGCGAATAATTCGTAATGGACGAGGAGGAAGTATGATCGCGTTTGATTCGCCGTTCTCTTCCTTTGAGTAGTCGAGGAACGCGATAGATCAGACCCGACGTTCAACGGACAAGCCGAACAGAAACACCCGCGTTCGGCATCGATTCGCTGTCGAGAGTTCTGTTAATCGAAAACTTTGCGTGCTCGAATCCTCTCGCCACGGATCGTTACGATAATGAACGAACCGGCCAAGCGTACTTGTATTTTTGCCAGGCGATTGGGAAATTACGAGATCATAGAGAACGTTAGACGGAAATCTGGCAGATCGTAGGAAATTTTTTTTATCGCCTTGTTGCAGCTGCAAAATGTGATTTTTATTTTACGACTTTTAGGACGATGACTTTAGGAGAGTTTGTGGAATCATAAACACCCGCGAGAGTTTCTTCGTCGTATCAGTGAAGGTTCTTATTTCTCGAGTAGTTACTCTCCGCAGCCTCCGCCTCTATAAACTCTTGAAATTCGAGACGAACGACGTTATTAAATTTTAACCTCTGTTAAGAAAAAAAGAAAAAAGATCGAGAGGAGAAGGAAACTTTCGCTACTTATCGAAATAGTAATTGGCAGAAATTGTGAAGGAAATTGGACACTTGATGTAATTAAACCGTTACTTAAATTTCGGTGCGTTTTATTAGTAGATTTACAAAAACGTTTTACATCTTTGTTGATATTTTCAGATGGAATTTTAGCATATGTGACGTTCAATATTACCTACAATTTTTATCACAAACAGCTATTTGACTTTCAAAATTGAAGGGGAAATCGAAGGCCTTGAAATATCGAAAAAATCGAGAAAAAATCAATTGTGTGTGGTTGCTTTCAAATTATACAATTATACTCATCCGAATGAATTGTCTGTAAAAAGTTATTAGTTGGTCTTTAACACCAGAAACCCCACACCAGTCAAATTGTTTTACAATTTTATTTTAAAATTCCCATTTCATGTTATATTTTTTCCCGCAATGATATAATGACTTTTTCAACGATAACAAAAAGAATAATATAATGAATTTTATTTTGTTTTTTATGTATTCAAACTCAAAATAATTTCGTATCGAGGCTACTTATACCAATACCAATCGAAATGACTGGTACTTGTCAAAGTGTAGAAGGGTTCTGTAATTCGTTTATCGAACCCCAATTAACCAGTTTCCTCGTTTTGTACAACCTCTCATACGTTTTTAAAATTTTTACTGCGTATCATTCGATATGATGATATCAGCTATCAGGAAAATTCCGGATCGATCGCTAGATCGCTAGATGCTAACACTAGAAATACCGCACCAATCAAAACGACTGGTTCTACAGTTTTATAAATTTGTCAACTCTCGTTTAGGGATCATGGTCCCAGATGGATTAATAATACCAAAAATACAGTAGCATTGAACATTATGACCGGCATACATTATCTCTGAATTTGTACTTAACATGTTGACTACCACGACACCCGTATTCGGGTGACAGTAAAGTTTCCGGTAGGGCCGCGTCACCCGTATTGGGGTGGCGCTTATTTGACTACTTGCGAAGGATCGTCGTAGGTATTTGAAAAGATATTCCACAGGAAATAATAAAACTATTGAATTGTTATAAAAATAATACGAAAATGGTTTATTAAAAAGATTATTTAGAATGTAAAANCTTTGAAGCATTCTATACATAGCTGAGGTTGGTCGAGACAGTTTGGACAATAATTTGTTGTTTTCTTTAAATTATTTCGTGTCTTTGTTCGGTCCATTCGACGTCTTTTATTTGCATAACATAGTTTGCATGCGCATCTAATGCTTCTTCCGGAATCATTTTTCCGAACGGCGATATTATGCTGACTCCATCGAAGACATGGATTTTTTTGTACTTTCAGACAACCCTAATAATTTTGCAGCTAATAATTCTCTAAATATTCTAATATTTATATCCTTCCCTGCTGCAATTTTCTGATACAAGCAAATTTATTATTTCGTCATCAACGAACTGCTCAAACACATCACATGGATTAACATCGCCAGGTAATTGCTTAATGAGGCTGTCTGCCTCGGGAAAAGAAAATGACTTCTGCCGACCACTAAATTCATTCCATTCGCCAAATTGAATTGTACTTTCCTCGGTATCATCAGTTCTTCTTTCTTCCTCAATGACCAATTCTTGTAAAATCTCGTCAACAGTATCTTCATTACATTCAGTATCACTACGATTGCACTTATCAATATCCGAATCAGAATCAGACGATGTAATTCTATTTATATTTTTATTTCTAGGAAATCTGATTTCTTCCTCATCGCTACTATGTGTAAGCCTTGGAAAAGCTTTCTTTTTCACTACCGCACCAGTCAAAATAATTGGTTCTACAATTTTATAAATTTGTCAAGCCTCGTTTAGGGATCATGGTGCCAGTTGAATTAATAATACCAAAAATGTACTACATAATATGGAATTTCTTCTGCAAAAAAGTAATCACAAATGATATAACCTAATAAACACGATGATGGAACCCCGCCGGGGGTAACCATCCACATGCTATATTTTATACACTAAGTTAAAATATTTTACCAAATGTCCTACTGGACAAATTGTAAAATTTTAAAATAAAATAATAAAAGAAAAAGAAAGTAATAAATGAATAAATATAGAACTATTCTATTATTACGTATTTTTTAAAGACCAGTCATTTTGACTAGTTTTGGTAGAAATAGCTTCGTGTTGACTATCGGTAGTTCTAATGTTAAATGCACAAATACTTGTTCATTGTATCATGAATTCAAAGATAGAGATGCAGATCAACTTACGTATCAGTTACTTTATTGGAAAGGAAACAAATATGTATGGCGTTAGAAGTGCTACTTGACCCAGTGACCTAAAGTGCTACATCGGTGACTGGGTTTCTGAAGTTAGCAGGGTTCCTCTCGGCAAACAGGTTAATGGTAGGGATCGCAAGAAAAGGGTGACTGAACATCAGTATGCCAAGCATCAGAGCCTCGGATCCGTTGGCTGAAATGGACGAAAAATGTTCTACCTACAGGGCGATCAGTGATAATAAGTTAAATTAGAGCTAGAAATGAATTAAATATAAAAGATGGGACGAAAGAACGAGTATCCGACGCGTGTAAAGGATATCGGGAGAATGGCGTAACGTGAGATAGAAATATCACGGCTATAGCGAATGGTGTGTGCTTTGCGAAACTGAAAAAGTTGAAACGCGTCCGAAAGTTCGAAATTTCTTTTGGTACAAACACGATTTCTAAGTTAAACTTTCTTCGCAAGGGAACATTGGAAATTTTCAACAGACAATGCGAATTTCACTGCACTTTCTATAACAGTTTTTTCTTTGTGCTCGTCGTGTTCTTTGAGAGAGAACTGTAGATTGCGAAGAAAAGAAAAAAAAAAGAGGAAGAGAAGTTCGAACCCATAATACCGTTCGTTAGATTAGGAGAAAATAAGGCGAATTTACGAAGAGTATGTTTCATTGAAATGAAGTCGATCTTCGTAGCTTATTGGATATTTCACGATTGTTACTTTTTCCCATCGTCTCGTGTTTTAACTTTAACCTTCCTCCTCTCCAATAACTCGAAGATTATCTGTCTTTTCCTTGAGAGATCAAAAACTAATATAAAGTTGATGAGGAAAGCAGCCAGCAACGTTATTCAGTTCACTTTATACAAAACTGTACAGCAGTAGAGAAAGAATTTTATTTTTCACGAATAATCGAAATTTATTTTTAACGAATATTTATTAATTTTCATTATACGATGATAATTCGATGATTTAAGAAAATAGAACGTACCATGAAAAATTATGTAAAGGACTGCAAGTACAAAATATTTAGACAACTATTCTTTGATCAACAGTAGCACTGTTAATTAAAATAATTTCCATGTAAAATGGGCTTGTATTATACGACAGTTTTTCGTCAGTTTCCTTCGTTTTCCTAGAAGCTATAGAGAATTGAACAAATAAATTACTCACCGTCTAACCGATTAAGAAGATTCTTATAACACAATACGAGTTTCAGAGAAGCTGGCATACAACTTGCTGTTGGTACGAAAAATGTTTGTCAAAAAATATGAACATCTCATAAATGAGCGACGTTGTCGAACGAGAGAAGTTATCGATAAGGATCGACTGTAAGCTTTAATGGAATCTGATACGCGCGTCCGGGTGTATGCGATGTACATAAATCAAGTGTGCATTATACAACAGTTTTCCGTTACGTAGAGAAAATGAAGAAGTTGGGCAAATGCGATTCACATTTCGGAACGAATATCTGAGGAACAGTGATAGGTAAAAATATGAATTTAATGAATGAAAAATTAGAAAGATACTTAGTTTATTTGAGATATTTATTATCAACAAGACATTAGTTTTACGTAAGGTGATAACTTATAATGACAAAATAATACTTTCCAAATATTGGATTGGCAACTAAGTGATTGCGGATTTTGTCATTAGGTGGTATTGAAAAAATTCGCAACCACTTAGTTGCCAACACAATATGTTCTCAAACGACGCGATCGTGTTCTCAGTTGTGTAAATATTTGGACCATCTTCAATTTGGAGAAAGACATTGTCGTATCTGTCTTTTAACAAATATATAAAAAAACTTGTTATACGACGAACAACATGCATTCAAGCTGACGTATAATAGTTTGATTAATAGACATAGTTTTCGGTAGCATCATAAATTTACAAAATAAAGTTGGAACGAAGGATACAATTTTTAAAATAATGCTTCATTTTCGAGGATATAAATCGGAGGATGTGTGCGAAGTATGGTGCGAAGTACACTTAACTCCGCTATCGAAAAGCTATAATCGATAAACCGATACATACATAGGTACTGATAACTCATATCGATAACAAATCGGCAGGATGATAGATAGAAAACTACAATTTTAAACGTGTTTATAAACACGTACACAAATAAAAGGGGAAATGTAATCAATGTCCATCGATTCGTTGCTTAGGAATTAGCATACGAGATATGAACATTTTCGAAACGAATTCGTTTCTACAAACGAAGCTTATTTAAAAAGTAATATTCTTTATCTATTCTATTTATCTATTTTTTTTTTAAATGAAAGGACACGACTTGCTCGATAGTACCGCACTTTGCAGAAACGTGCTGAATAATAAATGAAAAGCGGAAAGAACCCAAACTATTCCAACCTCTAAAAGCTGCTTTGATGATGCCTGGAAAGTGTGTTGGCGATAAATATTTTGTAACTTATATTCCATTTACTTCTACGTCAAGGTTCAACGATATAATCGTGACAGACGTATCTCGTTACAATGCTAATGAAATTTCAAAATGTGTTTCGTACAACGCACGTGAATAACAATATATTCGTAAAATATGTAACATATTCGTGAAAGGTCTCCGTAAATGTGCAGACACTTTCGCGTGCCGCTGTGTATCCCGCAGTGGAATATTTTGTTCCCTATAATGTAAGTACGTAGATCTTTGCAGTCTTTGGAGACTCTCGACTTCTGAGGCTTAAAGTATCTCTCGAAAATCCACCGCATTTAGATATTACTTTGCCAAACGTGACTCCATAAAAGAGTAATAAAATTCCTCTTATTCGAAAGTATATCGTTCAGGAAGATTCGAGCGAAGCAGTGAGCGTAGAATCGGTGCACAAAGTGTTTGCATAAAAGCTCCGATCTACCCCATAAGCGTATCCCTGCCGAAGCGGATCCATCGAGATGTCCGTCTTTATACGATTTGCTCATCCACATGACGTTTCACGAGCAGCTTAAATCGGACTTGCCTTCGAAGAATATCGAGAGGGTGTCCAGCGTAAAATGGTGGCCCCGATCGTATCCATTTTCCTTTTCACGGCAGCTTTCGGGTTATCGAATTGTATCCCCGCGGACGTTGTTATAAGCGTTAAGAAAAGTCCGTGGCTATAGGACCGGACAGACCTACAACGTAGCCTGTACGCTCTTCTATCGGACACATCCAATTCCGAGGAAGCTATCCTGCGGAGAATACCAAGAACCGTTGACCGGGAACCTCCGCTCGTAAATAGTCGGTGATCCGAATCCGTGCGCGATCTCACGGTTCGCCAGGCCGATCTTTAATTCTTTCTGTCGGACAATGCATTCGATTCGCCGGCCCTTGTCCGTATAAATAGCAGCAAGGTGAAATCGGTATCCGCAGGTCGGCTATTTTCCGCCAGGCATCCGTAAACTCCTAGATTCCTTGCTATCCCGATACATGCCGATTACAGTGGTTTCGCACTAGTGGTTTCCAGCGTAGTTATTTTGGCGAGCGGTAATCACTCTACTGGTGCTTTTCATTTCACAAGAAGATGGTAATACGCAGAGGAATTCCATTTATCTGAATTTGCAGGCAAACTATTTATGGTAGATATACACTGAACAATTTACTGAAACTCGTGTAACAGGAATTCGTCAGTTTCCATTCTCTAGGTATTATTTTTCGTTCGGGTAATAAGATCTCACGTTTGGATGAGCGGAATCGATCGGCGAAAGTTCAGTTAATCGGGAATTAATCACGTGCGAAGATTATATAGAGGAAACACGATAAGCGCATTCTCGTTCGTTTTCTAATTTTCATGTTGCCCATTTTATTATGTTTGCTGGTTAGGAAGAACCAGCGGTATTCTTCGATACATTGCAGAGACAGGTGATACGTTCGTAAAATATTATAGGAAACTAATGGCGTAACTAATATTACATCCGCCAATAATTGCATGATTGATATTACGTCCCGTGATTTTGCCATAAACCATAATCCATCCCTCGGTCAAGATGGCTATCATCTGTACAAACATATTAACTCAGACCCATAATAATCCTAAGGATCCGTTATAAAATTCAACTTTTTACTTTACTGTCAAGGTCCTTAATTGCTACAAAATATCTTACAAATCGAGAAGTTCCTTATTGTTCAATCCGGTAAAATATAAATACTACCATCACAGAACATAACTTACTTGCTATTATCCCTTCGAACAAAATACATCTCAATTTGTTAGTCACTCTGCATGTTATATTGTTCTAGAAAAAGTAAAAGAAAAATAGGGATTAAAACAATACTTTACGAGGAAAACTTAAATTGACAGATTGTAGACACTAGGTGGAGATACAACATGGCCTTTCCCCAAAAAGACACAAAAGACAATCACAGAAAAAACATAAAAAAATATTGGTGGATACCGAAACCATAATAAAAAAAATATAACAAGAGAAAGGACCACAAAACGGCAACGCTCAAATCTCCCTCCGCGTAAAATAGTATAAATATTGTAAACATTGTAAATATTGTAAATAATTTTACAGGACACCCCTCCCGTCCCCACCCTGTCCGCCCTCTCTCCCCTTCCCAAAATCCCACAACCCCACCGAAACCAAAAGTAGACTACAGAACTGACCTGTTTTTACGACCAAGTTTTTAGGACAGAAATAGGAAGAAAAAAAATATCATATATCAGCACCGCTCTACAGCGACTTAAATCTAATTAATAATTGTAACGCTAAAAAAATGTAATCCCGACACACAAATATTGTATGGCTATGTTTGTAATAATAAACTTTATGATTGCTTCATATTATTTCATTATGTATTCCTAATTTTCCGTTACGGCAAAAACAAACTGAAACTGCGATAATATCCACTTTATAACGAGACGTGATAAAGTGCATCCGTACCGAGCGAAAATTCAAAGTCGATTTTCTCGAAAACAAAGCCTAGAACGAAAAATTTTTATTCTATATTTTCGACTTCTTTTTTCGCGTAGAATCATCCCCTTTCCGCTTGTACCACCAGTTACCAACCACCCTGTATATTCATATTTATATAAGATAATCGTTGGCTATAATCATCGGCTTTTGCTTCGCTAAATATCGTCTTCGTCAGTATTTCACCAGAGTCCTTCGATACCGATCTCACACGATCAATAATAGCAATATATAACAATGTTATTGATCGAGTGTAGATTACAATCTACACAAAGATACAATCTTTTGGAATGTGATAACGCTGGAACTATTAAGTTTTCGACAAAAATTCTTATACGAAAATGTTTATAATGTTCCAGCAATTATAAAACACGCAATGACGGCATGAAAAAATAACCTTCTAGAGTTAACAGCGTGAAGACTAAAGAGTATGGAGACGCTTTTGTATCTTCAAGTGCGCAACCGTTTATTTTCTGCACGGTAAACCAAGTCGATAGATTTATCCTTTGGTTTTCTTCGAGTTGCTGGCCTACATAGGATTTCAATTTATCGAATCTCATCCCAGTGAGCGAAGCAAATGGACCTTGGGTGATAGTTTGTCCACTATTTCAAGCAAAAAGACGCGAGGGACGAGGTTTCTCGCGGAGATACGAACGAAGCGGGGTCTGCTCGCTATAATTACGCTCGTTCTATACTCGTTCGCGTGGAAACGATTTTAAAAGATCGTTCTTTACTTTGCATTCGTCCAATGGTACGTTCGCTCCTTCGACGAACTGTCCCTTGCTACCTGAAGACGCTTCAAATTATGGGATATCGTTATCCCCATTAATAAGAAACTCGGCGGCGCGATCGTCACGGAACGACTGTCAAAAGAAATTCAAATTATTTCCAAGTACATCGTGCCACATGTACCTAAGATACTTTCCTTTCAGACTGTTAATTGCTTGGATTGTTCGTGAGATTTTGCACTTATGCTCGGCAAACTTTTTCAAGTCGAACCCATGAATTTCAAACCAACGCGAGCAATCAATGTTTCCAGGAAAGTATCTTTGCCTATCTTTTTACGTTTCTTATTGATCTTGTTGATTCTTTTCTGTACATACAGCGTAATGTGTGTACTCGCGGAAGTACGAGGATCGTGCAGAAAGTAATACTCGTTTTGAAATAGCAACAGTACAAATACATTTTAGAAAGTTTTCTTCGTTTCTAACTTTGGTATATATACTAAGCTATCTTTCAATATTACCACCATCCCTATTCAAGCACATATGGTAACGTTGTACGAGTTTTTGTGTACTTTCGCCATACACTTGCCGGAAGCTCGCGTAACCATCGTCTCACGTAGATCATTTTCTTCACTCAGATCTTTTTTACTTTAGATCATCGTTTCTTATAAAGCGTTATCGATACAAAAACTCTTGAAATTTTGCAAAAAGGTGGTAATCTGGCTCGTTTGATGCGTCTATCATTTACAGTGAAGTGGGAGGCACGTTCTTCAGCTCCTCTGATGATGTGAACGCTTACGGTCGCATACAGTTTCTCTATCCATAGCGAATTTCCGCATCCATCGTCTGGCCATTGATTCATCCATAACTTTATTATCGTGATCTGCTGTCATTTTATGCTCAATTCCTTTTGGAAGAATCTTTTCAGCGGTGGAAAAGCGAAAAGGACGCCAGACCACACTTCGTCATTGGCGAGACTTTCGATTCGCATCAGCGTTTGAAACATACGATATAACGGCGGTATTAAATATTTAAACAAAAAATTTTTATATAATTTATGTGAGCATACGAACGAAATTAGGTGTCTTTCTACGAGTACGTAGTTTTATATTGCTTCTATGTGCAAACAGTACTTTCCGGACGACCCTCGCATTTAAACACTTTCTATGGGAAACTTTTACGTATGATACATGGTGTGTGACACGCATATATAAAACTTTTGGACATTTCATTAACGCTGTAACGAGATACAGCTGTGCAGCGGCACATGAGTCAATGAAAGATTTGAATCGGGAAAGAGTCGTATTATTGTGCCTTGGAATACCAACGTTATTTTGGTTTGCCAGGTTCAAAGGTAAATGAACTCCGGACAAAATATTATTTGTAATCAATCGGAATTACATTCGAATTTTTTATAATAACACCAGTCGATACAAATAGACAAACGTGCTCTCTAGATCAGTTATTATAGCAAATTATTATAACAAATCATATACAGTCGAATAGTAGGCGTATACTTGAAGAGTAGCATTGAGCGAGCGACGATTACGACCGGCATACACTATCTCTGAACTTGTACTTAACATACTCACTGCCACGACACCCGTATTCGGGTGACAGTAAAGTTTCCGGTAGGGCCGCGTCACCCGTATTGGGGTGGCGCTTATTTGACTACTTGCGAAGGATCGTCGTAGGTATTTGAAAAGATATTCCACAGGAAATAATAAAACTATTGAATTGTTATAAAAATAATACGAAAATGGTTTATTAAAAAGATTATTTAGAATGTAAAANCTTTAAAGCATTCTATACATAACTGAGGTTGGTCGGGACAGTTTGGACAATAATTTGTTGTTTTCTTTAAATTATTTCGTGTCTTTGTTCGGTCCATTCGACGTCTTTTATTTGCGTAACATAGTTTACATGCGCATCTAATGCTTCTTCCGGAATCATTTTTCCGAACGGTGATATTATGCTGACTCCATCGAAGACATGGATTTTTTGTATTTTCAGACAACCCTAATAATTTTGCAGCTAATAATTCTCTAAATATTCTAATATTTATATCCTTCCCTGCTGCAATTTTCTGATACAAGCAAGTTTATTATTTCGTCATCAACGAACTGCTCAAACACATCACATGGATTAACATCGCCAGGTAATTGCTTAATGAGGCTGTCTGCCTCGGGAAAAGAAAATGACTTCTGCCGACCACTAAATTCATTCCATTCACCAAATTGAATTCTACTTTCCTCGGTATCATCAGTTCTTCTTTCTTCCTCAATGACCAATTCTTGTAAAATCTCGTCAACAATATCTTCATTACATTCAGTATCACTACGATTGCACTTATCAATATCCGAATCAGAATCAGACGATGTAATTCTATTTATATTTTTATTTCTAGGAAATCTGATTTCTTCCTCATCGCTACTATCCGAATTTGTGTAAGCCTCGTAAAAGCTTTCTTTTTCACTGCTATTTGACTCGCTAAGGAATAAGTTTTCCATTTTTCCTTTCGATATTGTAACGAATTAGGGCAGAGATCTTAAATTATGTAAAATATCGATGGGAGTACTGCGGCGCGCGTGGCCTGAAGAAGATTTCATTGAAAACACGCATGCCAGTCAACGTGTTAAAGTGATTTTAATATACACTGAATATTACAATTTTATTACTCGTATCACATCCAACCAACACGTATAATAATCCACCACAGCTGTTAATTTAGAAACTTTTTCTCGAATTGTTTTCACATTTCTACCCTAGCATAATTCGTTTCGCGTAATTGCGTTTTCTGGATACTAACGCGGTATTGCAGTCGATAGAGGTTGGATTAAGCTAGGATTAAAATATTGTTTACGATGGCATTATATTCGGTCGTGTGCGTGTTAGTACTAATGTGAGAGTCGTTAGTGTGTAGATTGAAGGCTATTTTGGGGCTGGAAAATTAATTGGAAAGTTAATTCCCTGATCAAATGTAAATTTTATTCGCTGCTGTTTCTCGTCGCGTTCGTATTTCAAGATTTAATGACTTTACGTTTTTCTAAATCCTTCTCGCATATAGAATAACATTTGTCATCGGCTATTTTAATTTTATGTTTATAGAATTGGAAATTAGTCATTCGGGAATTGCAAGCTGCTGTAGTGTCACAGGCTTAATATACTCGTCCCTAAATAAATAAATTATATTAAAATGAGTTTTATTACAATATACAAAGATATAATTAATATAATATTCATGTGTTAACCACGTAAATTAAAAACTAATTTTAATCAAGTTTGAGCATTATCCAAATTGAATATCTATCTTAAAAGTCATTATGCGCATATATGTATAGTCTGCTCTTAACTTACAAAAAGTTTATATTATTTTTATTTTCAATTATCTTTCTGTACGAAAGATTTTCTCTTCTTACATTATAATTCTACAGTAGCCATTTTTTCCTTCAATTGTCTTTTGACATATTTCGTTCATAAAACAGCTTTCATAGCATAACAAGGAAGAAGTTTTAACAAAGCATTATATTCCTCTCTGTACACAGTTAAATATTATGTTACATCTGTCACAGTACTATAAGTACCTTAAACAGCAAACAATTTTCAACTTTCTCCTTGCCGTACATTTTGTTATGCGTGTTTTGTAGTGGAGAGGTTGCATAAAGCACAATTACTTTATCTATCTCCGGTATCGTGTACCCTCAAACATTTGCGAGCGTTTAAAGTCTCTACGAATGATAGCATCTTGAAATTCTCTTTCTGTTACTCGCAAAACCTTCTCAACGCAAAAATTCCTCTTCCAACTTCTTCTACGTCTTCTTGCGCTGCCTGTTTCTCAGCAAAGATTCTTATTCGCGCCCTGAAATAGCTTCTGTAACTCAATTATCGCATCCCCATAGCAGCAACGCCAGGTTAATTCGTACAGCGCGCAACTGGCAAATATTTCGCAATGTGCGCAAGGCCAGGCTTTAGCAGAAGCCACGGCGCGTTGTGGCGGTGGTAATGAAAGTGTACGAGAACGAGCTGCAAGACACACGATGTGTCTCTCGGCCGCAGGTTTCGAGGGCGAGATGTCTACCCGTAGGAAAGGATTTGTTTCTCAGGCAAACGACCGAACGGAAGAATATCAGAGAATGCGAGGCAGCAGCAGAAATACTTTTCATGCTTCGTTTGATCAGCGAAATTGAAGCGTAATTCGGCAATAAGCATTTCTATATACATTTTATTTCCCAATTTCTACTTCCCCAATGTCGTACGAATCATAAACAAGCAAGTTGACTGAAGCGAACGACCATCGACGAAGAATATCGTAAATAGGAATCTATTCGCGCGCCTTCTTAAACAGGCTGTTTCTGAAATTTAGAGTCATTTATGCTTTAGGAGCATATATCGGTTCTATATACTAGGTTGTCCGAAAAGTATCTTTCTTCCGCATACGTGCGTTTTACAACAGTGCAGCTTCATGCAACTAAATCTGTGAAATGTCGCGGTGTTTATATCAACAGAACAAAATGGATTGCACATAATTCGACAAAATAATATAAAACAGAAAACGTTATGCGTTTATTATTTCCTCATAAAACGAAGGAAACTTTTCGGACAACCTAATAACATAGAACGTATTCACGATAGTACATATTTGAGAATCATTCTACGAATATATTATACGCCTTGCGTACATGAAATATTCTACAATTTGAAACCAATTTTAAATTGGTTAATGTAATTTATATAATATACAGGGTGGTTGGTAACTGGTGGTACAAGCGGAAAGGAGGTGATTGTACGCGAAAAAAGAAGTCGAAAATATAGAATAAAAATTTTTCGTTTTTTTTTTCAGCAATTTTTGTAATAATAAACTTTATGATTACTTCATATTATTTCATTATGTATTCCTAATTTTCCGTTACGGCAAAAACAAACTTAAACTGCGATAATATCCACTTTATAACGAGACATGATAAAGTGCACGCGTACCCAGCGAAAATTCAAAGTCGATTTTCTCGAAAACAAAGCCTCAAACGAAAAATTTTTATTCTACACTTTCGACTTCCTTTTTCGCGTAGAATCACCCCCTTTCCGCTTGTACCACCAGTTACCAACCACCCCGTATAATATATAATATAAATAACATATAATATGCAAATAAAAATTTAAGTATTGAAGTACAACATACGCGGTCCAAATGGATGCAAACATTTAGAATAGAAACTTCTTGTAAATATATGAAGTTCTGTAGGCGATACGTTTTGAAATTTTATTAAAATTGCAATCAGATATCACTATCATGATTATATCGGTAAAACTTGGGGAAAATCTGAAAATGTATTTAACAGTTGCAAGATACTTATAGGACTATATAATATATATAATATAGTTATAGTCCATGGCTATATAATATAGTTATAGTCCAGAAAAACTTCTTCACGTAATAAAGTTTCTTGTGCTGAAGCTCATATTTGAAAGCGTCTTACATCTCCAAAACTCCAATAATATCTGGGCTCACATTTATCAACATCTTTTCGCTTCTGGTAAATATTATAATAGCTCCTGACGTTTGATCCAAACTCTAGAAGCACTCTATATTTCTGCATTAGCCTTCTCGTGCTCCATTTTTTCTCCCCTACCTGAATGAAAAGAGACAGAATTTGTTCCTGGCCAGAACTGCCATTCTATCCCATCGTCGTTCCACCTCTTTGTCCTCTGTGTCTCGAGCATAACGGCGTTACTTTCCTGGTAGCCTGTGTATTTTCAGTGTATTTTCACTTTTTGTTAGCAGCTGCGTCGTTATTATCAGGACTGTTCTCTATTCACCGAGGCTGGGCGATGGTTTTCCTTTTTCTCGAGATAGCCCTGTCGTGAAAAGGAAACGACTCATCCGAGGGCAGGTGGTTGCCTCGCCTCCAGCGTTGTTTCGTCCCGAAACGGTGATCACTGGATCAAATTCACGAGTATCGGCGCAAGTTTGTGTTACGTGCTTCCTGTTACGCGTCTCGAATGTTAAGCGTGTCTATGTCGCTGGCGAGTTGCGCCCGAGGAGAAACACGTTACGTAACATCGCTGGCGAACTACGAACGACTGCGGATCCTCGAATCCGATACACCTTTCGTTTCCCTTTATTTCGTTCGATTCGAGCGGCACGATCATCGCCAATCAGAGGCGTCGTTACGATTTTCGATCGCCACGATCATTTCCTTTCCACTTCCTTTCTTTTCGACTAGACGCTTCCACTCGCCATTTGACCACGTTGTTATATCGTTTCAAAGCGACGTCTTTCGACATGTTTTGTGTGTGTGTGTGTGTGTGTGTGTGTGTGTGCACGTGCGTGCGCGTGTGTGTATGTGAAATTTTCGTCAAAGAGGAACAAAGGCAATGGTTATTTTTCACACCCGCCTTAGCGCTTAGCACCAGTTTCTCTGAAATGATGATCGCGGGCTTGAATTTAACATGAAGAGAGCACCTTCTACAAGGACAGTAGCATGAGACTTTGTCTTTGTGTGTTATTAGAAAATCACCGTACTCGTGTCGATGATACAACAGACGAATAAATTACTCTTTAGAAGCTGTAAAGTTGTTTACTGCATAGTACACGAGATGGAAAATGTATAGCGAGCATGTAAGATCGGTAAGAGGTTGAAGTTTGCAATCTTCGATAACCGCAACAAGTAATTAAAGATGTATTAGTTATAGTTAGTTAGTAATGATTTAAAAATCTATTCAACGAATCGACATAGCAGCTATAAACAAAACATTCAGGTGCTGAGGCAGGTGAGAGAGGCAGCAAGCCTAACTGTTGGCTGACACATATCGTCAAGCACTAGTCGTTTGTTTATATCAGGGACGGTTTGTTAGTCCTCAAAATTTGTACTCTGTCCGCACGTAAAGTGGTAAATACGATGTCTAGGAACTACGACTACGCCCGTATCGTAAAATTTATATACCACCACGCGCATATGTTCATAATTGACGTCCCGACTCGTTGAATGGAGCATACGTCATTCAGCATCGTATCGTACAATATCAACTACAAACCAATTTTGTCTTCGCAGTATGCCCAAAGAAATCTTTCTGCTTATAAAAGAGTTTTCAAAACTAAACAGGTAAAACTGTAGGGAAATGAACTACCCTTCTATTTCGATAATTTTTGAATATGTCGTAAAGCTCAAAATTTTGAACGATTTTCTTCTATACATATAACCGTCAATCTCGTTTAGTTTCCGAGATATTCGCAAAATACTGCAGGTACCGCTACGGCAAATTTCCGCTTCATGACCAATGGTACCGAGTTCACCTCGTGTACGCATAAGAAAAAGTTATTCAAATAATAGATTTCTACAACGTATTCAAAATCATCGAGATCGGGGGCTAGTTTGCTTTTCTACAGTTTCATTAATTAGGCAATAAATACTTTTGAGATTATCTTAATCTTCTTTTGAGTTATTACTAAACGTATTCTGGAAGTTCTGGTTTCACGATTCATCGTTGAGATTCTAACCTGATACAAATTGATCTCAATTATTCACTCTACTTCGCACATTATTTTTCTATTATTTTACTTTACTATATTACTTTCACCTTCGCCTACTATACAATCGAAAGTTCCGAGTATTTGAACAATTTAGAAGGCACAATGCAATTTGTGGATTCGGTACAGTAAAATAAGAGACGACGTTCGTTTAAATATATACGTGTCCGTATTATTTGCTGTTACACTCGTTTTCGTATTGTACCGGTTGTTCACACGTTCAAAGAAATGAAGAACTTTAAGCCTGGATTTACACAGTTGTTGTTATAATCTGCAACTTTTACAGATATTGTTCGAAGTGAGCAGCTTCGATTCGAACGAGGATTCGTTCCCCGAAATCCCTGCCAGCTTTCAAAATTGTGATTGGCGGATTTGGGCCTGCAGAATCTTTCCTAGATATGGCTCTGGTAGCGAAGTTATGCTTTTGAAGATTTTCCTATCTAAACAAATGCTAAAACACAAAATAAAAATATAAATAGTCAAAATAAATGCTACTTTCAATAAATCCTAAATCGTAGGTTTCGTCACAAAGGTTATTTTCAGAGATTTTGTAAATTGTCATTCTACGATGAGTCAATACGTTAATCACTTTTTATAATTTCCATTTCTGATTACTAAAACGTGTTATTATCTAAATAATCGCGAAACTTGGCAAGAACTGTTTCTGTCACGGCGTCTTTAAATATTTTCTACCATCTGTCGTCCAGTGCACCTTGTAAAAACGTCTTTAAATGATGAAAAAATGTTTTATAAAATTACTCGGCGGACAAGTTACTCTCGAGCAACAATAGTTGGTACTACATTATTTAACATCGATACGTTATTTTAATTATCATCCGTGTCTGTTAGGGATACTTCGGCCGTAAATTCTTTTGTCTTTAATGAATTCGTCCCATTCCTCGCATTGTGCGAGCATTCATTACTCTCATTAATTATTTTCGTCTCGCGTATCCAAGCTGCTATCGTCGGGTCGTCTTAATTAATGAGTCTTTGGTGCAGCCCATGAAGAGTGAGCGTATATCTGCGATTCGCTTTCAGACTTGAATCGGTTTCACCCTATTCCCTGTTGTTTTCTTTCTTTTCTCGCCTTTGTTTCCGAACGCGGTGTTTCTTGCCCGATGGAAACTTTGCAGAAAATTTCTGAGAATAAAAGAGGCACAGGGGAAGAAAAAGAAGACATCGATCGATCAACCGCGCAGCTTATAGGCAGCGTAAATGCAAAATTCCTATGTTTCAAGTAGATCAATTCGATCTTTTGTGAATTACGTATTCTACTTACGTTTAAGTAGATCAAAGCACGAATCTCGATCCAATTACTAAAAATTAATTGTTCACGAGATATTTTATTATACCGTTCAATTAATTTTATTAGAATTCACAAATGACCGTCAGTACATTTCCTGCTATTTAAGTAGCAGTTTGTCAAGTCAAATGATGAATTTCTTCAAGGAATTTTTCTAGGTCCCTAGAGTCGACTTTGGAAAGACTAGAACAAACGATCTATACGATTTACACGTGACAAAGAAACGAATGGACTGTGAAATGTTTAGCCAAATTCGACGACGCGCAAAGTTCAACGTTCTTCTTAAAAGACGACATACCAATTTCGCACGTTTCGGTGTGTTTGAATGCAACAGTTCGTTGGTTGGCAAAAGCTTGCTATAAATGATTCTTCCGGCTGCGCCAAATACACACAACAACTTAATAGAAATTGTCAGAAAGACAAGAAACTTAAAAATACGATTAAAACGAGCGGAAAATATACGCCGGTCGCAACAATTTATTATCCAACGGAGGGAGGCCACCCAAGGAAAATATTTATTTCGCTCTCTAACCGAAAAATTATTTCGCCGCTTGGCTTCTGTCTTTTTAAACTTACGATACATTTTCTCATACATCACACCGCACGAAACTATCGACTCACGACCAGAAAATTGCCAGGTGACGCGAGAACCGACTCCACTTGATTTCTCGCTTTGCCACCCTTTGTTCGTCGAAACTTTCTGGTTTCCTCATTGGTTTCGGAGCTTCGCTAAGCCTTGGGGTAGCAGAACGCGGGGATTGACAATGCCAGCCAACACGTATTTTCCTGTACCTCGTTTCATTTAGATACTAGCGCACGTTCCCTAGGACTTTTCAGTTCTCGATAACAAATTTTCCCGGGGACCTGGAAACGCTTTCCCGAGTCCTCATTCGCTTCTCTCGCTTCTTCCTTTCGTCTACCCATCTTTCACCCTCTTTCTCTCTTTCTCTCTCTCTCTCTTTTCGAAGCATCGTCACCCCACAGTCTTCTCGTGGTTTACTCCGACTCTAGCTACTGGCCTCGTACAGCTGTTCCTTCGAAGACTTTCTACGGGTGCTCGAAAGCCGAGCCACGTACGAGATACGAGGCTGAAATCGTCGCTCGCGCAACTTCGCAGTCGGCGAAACTTTCTAGTTCCAAACTGACGGCGAAATTCTCTTAGTAACAATAAGACCGATTATCTCGAGCGGCTGAGTCGAGACGTTCAATCGTGGCGTATGGCAGAAACGCTTACTGCGTTCCCTTAGGATCTGCTTTCCGCTGGGATTAAGAATGGGAGAGCGCGAAAGCGATCGATCCAGCGGTGCAATCAATTGGTCCGCGTTTTACCTTCTTCGACAGAGCCGAAGCGACCCAGGCGCATCGGAAGAGGTAAATAACCGACGATGAACTCGGGAATAGTTAGTTGCCGGAATTTGACATTTGAAGTTTCCCTATTTGTTCACGATCTTATTGTACCGGAACACGGTTCACGGTTCATCGAGGTATTCGGTCACACTTTGCTCGTCGTCGTCTTAGACAATTGAAGATTTCTTGTAGACGGCACTGTAAGTGCAAAAATTAAAAAGTGTTGCTCTTTTATCGTATAATGTCCCACTTGCCAATGGGGATGCTGTAGTGTAGAATTTAAGAGCAGTTTCCATTTGTAAATAATTACCAATAGTTTAACATTGCCTCTGTATAAAACCATGTAAGTGCCATTAGCGATAGACATACTTCACACTAAATATCGTCAGTTTTGTAACAATTTTTAATTGGAACGTTATAAAATATACGTTTGTAACAAAAAGAAAAAGAAATCTTGAAGGAATAATTTATTCTTTTTATACAAGTCATTTCTGGGCAAAGAGAATTGGTACAGTGTTTGGAAGTGTAAACGAATGGCTCATCCAGTTTTCTAAAAAAAAAAAAAATTGTGATGCATGTGGATCATTGTACGATTAAAATCTTATGATAATAAAAGCAAATAAAATTTCGAGAAGAGAAGCTTTTCCTCTTTGCTAAAATATTTGATGTTTGATACAGTTTTTGTCTACAAGAAGGTTTCTATTCATTAAAAGCGGTTTGAAACGACTCATTTGTTCTTTAGTCCTCGTTTTAACTTTGGAGAGAGAGCGAGCTCGTTTCGTGAATATTTAAATTGCAGTCAATCTTCATTTTTAAAGGGTTAATTGTAAACTGTTTTCGAATAGTTTTATGAATAATTTATTATTCGCGGTGAAAGATGCTAATAGCCAAAATAAGATGAAAACGAAAAATAGGAAAATTGTTGTGTTTAAACTTTTCTGTATTACAACGAAGTCTCGGTTATCCGAGTCCCGTTTAACCGAAGCTAACCGAGGTGCTTTGAACTTTACTGTAATTTCATTTTTATTCTAAATTTTAACACGAAAATTGCGAAAGTGTAAATAGACAGATATTTTAAGAACAATTAAGTAAACTTCCAATCTATTAAATAATTAATTCAACCTAAATACATATACAAAACCACATTATCAAAGCCTTTTCTACGATTTTATACGACACACGATATTTTGATCTATATTTCTGTTAAACTTCCACATACGTACATCCTTTTTATTCTACTGCAAATAATTTAAATACATACGTATGTAATTATCGAAATTTGATTTTCAATTATTTAATTTATATTTTAGACTGGTACGCACTTTTATTAATTTTTCAATCTACAAATTGCATACGTTAAATGATATGTTGAATCACAAGTTATTGATTTTATTCGTCGGATCGAAGTGATTAATTTGCATATAAAGAGGCATTAACCATTCAATCAATTTCTAGGGAAACATCATTTGGGATTGAAACAAGATTGAAAATATATTCGTAATATATCTTTTCGTAATTGATTTTAATTTTTAAATATCCAGGATTGATAAAATATATTTAAAGCAAAGCCTATGAATGTGTTATTTTGCAACGCATCAAAAATCGATTATTATATCTAGCTTTTTAGCCTAAATAACCTATATCAGTACCGTATTATCCTAAATTATCTACATATCTAGCTTCTCAACGATATTCTGTATCATTAAATAACAACGTTGACTAATACGTACATCGATGAAGTGCGAAAGTGGTATTTAATAATTGGAATAATAATTGATAAAATTTGCTAAATGTTATCGTATAAAAATATCAAATCGATTGGAAAGTTCTCTTAATTTTTTTTCTACAATCTAATTATTAATAATTATTTAACTAACTTATCATTAAGGAAAATGATTTTCACTGAAATTTTTATCAATTAGTCTGCAATATAATATGTATTCTAATCTGTGCCTGTCATCTATTTTATAATGTATTTTTTCTGTTACCACAGAGTTGTTCGCTTTTGTTACTAAAATAATCTCTCGGTGTCTCTACAGTTTGATCCTATATCGAATCCCTTTCGTGTTAACAAATTTTTTACGAATTTAACGATGTCACCAATTCACCAAAAAGAGAGTGCTAAAGCTACCTCCATTGCAAATTCCTTTATCCGTCACTCGTACAAAAATAATGCCTAAATTGCACTTTATCATAGAACGTATTCAGCAATCAAATTCTCAATAGCAGTTCATTTTCTCAGTGATATTACATTCATAACTGTTTGGTTCATCATTAACGATAGGTAGTGATTTTGTATTGATATTACAGATTCTTATTAACGTTAATCCAATATAAAAACTATCGATGAGTCTACCTAATTTGTAACTAATTGCGTATAATTTGCTAATTTTCATTTACTGATTTCTTATTTAATTTGTATTTTAGTTGGTTGGACCAACTCCTGCGCCATTAGAAAGTCTTCGCTTAATTTGTTTCTATTATAAACCCAATTATTTACTTTTCTATTGTAACCCAAAAATATTTGTTTCAATTATAAACTCAATTGCCTTTTGTAGCTCATATCTCAATGATTAAAATGTACATATACATACGCGTACGTTTCAACTACTTGCGATTTACAGTGATTGTTACATAAAATTGTAAACGTAGTATATAGCGGTGAAACTTCCGGACAATTCGATAAATCCATTGTCGTAACAGAGTCTTTTTTTTTATCGTATCATTGCAAATACTTGAGTTTCAATCAGAAAAATTGGCTTTACTTTTATAGTGGCAAACAAGCATTTCCACATACGTGTATATTGTTTAATTTATTTTCCATTCAATTATACGAATGATCAAATTTTATAAAACACAACGAACTTTCGACGAATTACTCGTCGCGTTTGTCCAATATCTATCAACGATTTTGATACACGTTTCACGTTTCCACCGTGAAGCTTCGTACAGATGAGTTAAGTTATTAGATTCCAAGCAATTTAATCTCATGTAACTTGCAACCATTTCACCAACGTGGAATCGTTGTTGATTTGACCCGAGATATCCTATCGAAATTCCACGTTTATGTTTGTTAGTCAAGTCGCTTCACTGCAAACGATTTACTTTATTAAGGGGGTGTCCTGAATTAGAATCTTCTAAAACAGCGTCTTTTGTGATTTTTTTTAGAAGGGAAAGGAAGAAATGAAGTTATTGAAATTTGAGGTATGGTTTTATATATATTTAACGAATACAAAAAAATTTTTTTTGAAGTAAAAAAAATTATAACAGATTTCTAAGCTATTTCTTCATGGGCGTCTTGTCGCTGCAGTCTTCAATCGACGGGAAAGATCCACCTTGTAATTCTTGACTGAAACAAAAAATCAAAAAAGGATTAAATTATTATTTATCTTTCTTCCAAGTGAATTAAATAAAGGCAGAAAAGAATGTGAAATTAAAAATTTTGGCGGGTTTAAAAAAAAAAAAACTTTAAGATGCTATAACAATTATTTAAATAAACTTCTTTTCACCCGAGATGTCCTATCGAATTTCCACGTTTATGCTTGTTAGTCAAGTCGCTTCACTGCAACGATTTACTTTATTAATAATGTGAATTTTCTGCTTAATTAAAAACGTGCTGTCAAGTCTTCAAGTCGAGATTCTTTCAAGTATTCTTTATGTATTGTTTTATTACAATGCTAATGAAATCTGAAAATGTGTTGTGTAACACGTACGTACTTACAATATACACATAAGTAATTTTGTACGGTAAATATTCAAATATTTCGTGAGTTACCATATTGTGTACAAAACTGCTTCTCATTATATTTTTCATGAAGTATTTTTTCAGCAAGTTTTCATTAAGAACTATGTTTGAATTGAAGCAGTTGGACTAATGCGAAGGAGGTTCGAAATTAAAGAAATCATGCAATGCAAATGAAAACGCATAGACGATATTTCCTCGAGACGTTTGCCAGTAGGAGCGAAACTGTGTCAGAAATTTAACGGTGCTGTGGATAGACGGCGAACGTAAGAAAACTTGGGATTTCGTATAATGAATGAATTTACATAACCCCAATTAAATGAGAATCGGTCGAATGCAAAGCAGCCGTGAAAGTATTCGTTTCGGCATTTAAAAAAGTTCCAATCCAGTCGCTAACCCAGTTGGGTACGATAACGAATTGCGTTCTAGCCAAAAATTTGCTAGTCCAAGTGAATATTATAATTTCAAAAATGTTCCACCATGGATACACGTTGAAGAAGGTTTTCGTGGCGACTGGCTGAACCGTCGATGAGAATCAAGAACGTGTGGATGTCGATATAGCGAGGCAAGGCTTAACGGCTTCTCGTTCCGTATTTAGAAGAATGCGTAATCGAGTTCCGGTCACGCAGTGCGTACCGTTCGATGCACTCCAAGACATCCTAAATTCACTCGCGCGGCTAGACATCGCACTAACGTATTTTAATTTACCTATTGTTCGAATTGCTGCGATGAAATATCACGGTATTTTTATTGCTGCATTCTTCTAATACAGTCGAACCTCTGTAACTCGAAAACCTCTACAAGATTACAGTTTTGTTCATCGCCTTCAGCTCTGAAAATCTCTAGAAGTCGAAATAAAACTTACTTCAACCCGAATTATGTACCACGTGGCCGGATGCGTTATTTTACCTGTGTAACTCGAAGTTGGAATCAAATTGTGACAATCATTCGATACTGTCGCCTTTCTTCCAACTCAGACTGATGGTCTCGAATAACGTAAGCCGGTACAAGTCGTATGCTTCTTCGCCCTTCCACCACCTGCATATCCATGCAAAAGCTGATCGTTTTTCGCCGGTCGAACGCGCAATTTAACGCGTCTCTAACATTTGCATTTCTGCAGGTCGAATAAAATGAGCTCGAAGAAGTAGCTTAATTAAAATACTAGCACTTTTTCGAAAGGTGGACGTAATTGTGCATTCGTATGTCAAAATTTTGTTCGTTGAGCATTTTTTACTCGAAAACTTCGATAGAAACTCGAAGATTTTAGCTATCCCCTCGAGGCTCCAGTTACCGAGGACTGTACTTTTCTTTTTGTCTCTACTTTTTTTTGCACCGATAGAAAAATGAGCTACTTTATTTGCTTGAATATTGTTTGCTTTCTCGCGAACTACATTTTTCGCTTCTCGTAATTAGCTAATCCTTAATGAGCTAATATTAGAGTTTCTGATTTTGAACGTTTATTGAAAATGCACGTGTACATCACGTGTATTCGTGATATTCGTGACGTCTGATTTTCATCTCTTCGAGCTGTGCTCGTGCTGACTTTTAGGATCAAAACGCTACTTTAGATGCAAGAATGTTGGAAAATGAAGAATAAGCAAACCCATAAGCCTTAGATATATTTTAGTAATATATGTAGCGTTATATAATACTATAATAATAATACTAAATGACACTATAATATTTTTTATAAAAATAAAAAGAAATTTTACCTATAATTAACTCAAGCATATACATATGTTATACACTTATCGATGATTTGAAATACGATTTTCAAATGGCAAAACACAAAAGTTTGGTATGGGATTATGCAAGCTTAAAGCTTTCTGTAATCTGTGTGATGAAGAAACCATTAATGAATTTTCGTGTGCGGGTGGAACAACAGGATCCACTAGCAGCACTAATACTCAAACAGAAAGTACTTCATTAAATGTTAACGATAAGCACCAACGTTAAAATATCATAATACAAAAGACAATAAATGAATGTTAGAAATAAATACGTAATTCGTATGTATAGAACGCGTGAAGGAAAATACAGTTCTGTTTCTTTTCGCAAAAAAAAGTAACGTAAAAAATAGTCTATTTTTAATTAGCAGACTTTAAACATTCGTTTAGGTAATCCTGCGAAAAATGAAAAAATACACCAGGCAACAGCAAAATTAATTGTCAAAAAAAAAGAAAAAAAGACAATTATCTATTTCTTTCTGTTTATCCGATCATTTTCAAGAGTTTATGTCTATAGCGCATATAAAATATGCAAGGACTAAGCAGTGGAAAAAAAATTAGTGAGATTAAAGAGTACTGTCGCGACAAAGATAAAAGAACAATTAAATGCTGTTAAAAATGTAGCATATATATCTATGCTGATCATCGTTAGCATATGATTCGTTTATTACATAAATCTAAAACTATTTTAATATGAATTCTAAGTGTAACCTTAGTGTTCCCTTACTTTTATTTCGGCAATTAAGATCCACTATTCTCAACAATATATATATGTCGGATTATCGTTAGAATTTAAGACGCGTAACAATTCTTCATTTGAATTAGCCATTGTTTTGTACAACAGAGATTATATTTACAGATATAAATATGATTTTTTACAAAGTTTAATAACCGTGGTGTTTAGACACGCGAGATGCTATTGACAATGTTCTTGGGTTCAATAACGAATCCACGGCCAACGGGATAACTCTTTACTAAATGTAGAATACTTTTAAGCACAAAATACGATTGCTGGGACGCTCGGTATAAACTGCTCGATGTGTGACTTTCCAAGGCTATCGCACGAATAACAGACTAATGAAAATTTTCCTCTCTTTACGATTGCGTTCGTTTGTTATATACTGGTTAGAAGCATCGAGAAAGTTCCAATCGCCGTTGCTAGGCAGTTTCTGCCTGGAGTTTGATTATTAATACAACGTGTGTCCCATTATATTGACACCTCCGAGGCAAAATCACACGTGGTTAGGCTCATTCTCGACGCCGTATGCCGCCACAACCACGTTTCTAGGGAGAACCATACAAGCACTCCACACCTCCATCAGGCAAAATGTTCATCCTGTGACCGTGGCTACGTTCGGCGACCAGTTGTGTCACCTCGAGCCCAATTTCACTATCACAAATCTCGAACAATTACAATCAGATTGAATGACGACAACTACTTAATTACGGCTATGATAGAATCCAGGTTAAAGTATTAGAGGATTTTCCCAAAATTCCAAAAGGAAGGCTCGGGTTTCCTTTCATCTCCGACATATATATATATATAGATACTATAATCCGTGTGCCTCTGTATTTTCATGTACGTGTACCCGTTACTTCAATAACCGCGTATTTCAATATTCGTGTAGCCGAGCATTGAGAAGCGCACGGATTAAACGTATATTTTAGGTACACGCGAAACCGAAATCGCTAGTCGATATTATTAGTTGGTAAATTACTCAGTGTCTGAGGACCCAGTAAACGAATCGTCGACATTAGAGAAAATTTATTTCTTGTTACTGCCGTCGCAATATCATCTTTCGATATCTTAATCTAAAATCTTGGCTTTCTACGGAAATTAATTTCTCGCAACTGTCAATACGCGTGCAACATAAAAAAGAAAAACGTAGACGCGGATATTACTTCTTTCAGTGGTGGACAGCTGGCGAAGTGTTCAGACGCAATCTAACGTCGTCTATTCCTCGACTTGCAGGAGCAATACCGATACATTTTCCTCTTTCCGCACACCTACCCGTGATTTCACGCGCCGAATCTGCCCGACGAGAACCGCAAACGATCACACCAAGTCTTAAGATGCACGGAGTCTCTCGCGGATCGTTGATGTACTGTTGCGCAGTGGTTTCCTTGCTTGTGTAAAAACAATAAACTTTTATGGCAGACCGTGTACTCGCTGTTACTCCACCGCGAGATTAAACGGTCGGCGGAGTGTTGAGAATGAAATTATAAGAGCACGCGAGTGGCATGTAGCGTGTGGAGATGACGTAAAATTAAAGGAACCCGTGTAAACTGACTGTACGAGGCTGAACTTACCAACTGTCCAGTTTATTGCTCGTTAGATTAGACGCTGTGATCGCCGTATCTGTCGCATCGAGTGATAAGCTCGCCCGTGTTTCCTTGAAAGAGAGCACCGTGTATTATTACTGTGACATAAAATCTGTGTAATCAGACGTGTACGCCCTCGTGAACGTTAGAACATTTGGAACGTTAGGAAATTGAGATGAACGAAATCATTAGACATTTATTCAATTTATTTAACTTTAAAATCGTTTTGTTTGTAATCTTGCGATATAAAGAATTGCTGTATTGTGCGTTACAGTATAGGAATTCCATTAATTGTAAATAGTACCATTAAATTATGTAAACGTATATTGTAAAAATTACGGGATGCAAATACGTAGATTAATTTTTCTTCGCCAGTGACTATTTTATTATAATATTATTCGTATTTATCGTCTTTTGCTTCCGCGTATTTCATAAGTAACTTCGCGAGTCAGATTCAGATTTTTACACTTTGCTGACTTTCTTATTTATTTATGTAACGTTTTGTCAGTGGAGTTTGTGCTCAAATATTGGAAAAAGACAATACACAAGTTGTTAATTCATTCTTGTCTGCATCTTTTCTCTGCATATTTTTAACAGTTATCTTGTACGAACACAGAATTCCGATCGATTAATTGTTTCGCTGATAATTTGAAAATTTAGAGGAATTAAAGCATTTTTTATTCTTTAGATACAAATGGTACAAATGTAGACGATATGTTTGAAGCACACGTTCCACGCATTGTATCTACTTAACTGCATTACTTTACTGTTTTATTACTTTAGTGTTTTCTAATAGTTAATTATATTTGCCTTGCAGGTGGTTGCAGCGTAATGTTTCGCAACAAGAAACCCAAACGGGAGCCCATTTTGGGTAAGTGATTCGTATAAAAATTTAATACATTCATTAAGATGTTGGAACACAGACGAAATAGAAACGTAAGAAACATGTAAACAATTACAAGTAATAATGCACTAAATCAATGCTTAAACATTTGAACATACCAAGTTAGTTTGTATCTAGCTTTACCATTTACTGTGAAATGTACAAGATTTCTCTTCTAGTTTTATTTTCAACTTAGGCTTAAAATATATTCGTGTAAAAATTTAATATATTCACTAAGATGTTGGAATACAAATGAAATAGAAACGTAAGAAACATGTAAACAATTACAAGTAATAATGCACTAAATCAATGCTTAAACATTTGAACATACCAAGTTAGTTTGTATCTAGTTTTACCATTTACTGTGAAATGTACAAGATTTTGCTTCTAGTTTTACTTTCAATTTAGATTTAAAATATATTCGATGCCTAGCTAGATAATTGATTTAAAAAATATTATTATTTCCTTGTAATATAAATTAATGATATTTCATGAATATCATAATATTGAGAAATATTCAGATATCTGAATAAATATACGTATCCTACCTGGACAAAGAGACCATCATGATTAATTTTAACACTTGGATAAATGTCGATTTAATTTTAGTATGCCATTAATTACGCTTCCGATAAACAATTCGTATTTCATACGATATACATACGTCTCTTGATTCCACAAGCTAGATAGTAAATGTTGTCTCCGATCGTTAGTTTGTCATCGATTCATATATTTCAGTAATATTCGTATATTATTAATACGAATCGACAAAACGTGTCCATACAGATACAACGCTACGAATAATTGTAGACTCGAACACATTTTGCGCGTTAATTTTTCTACATTTCCAAGAAACCATTGATCGTGCCTGGACACGTTAAAGAAAATTGTTTTCGTAAAGAGTAAATTTAACGTTATAGGATGTGAGGAAATGTTACACGGCGAATTATTGCCTTTCGTAACGGAAATAGGAAAGACAAAAGGACAATTTTTCAGCAAGACAATGTTCCTATTTATACAACTGCCACTACAAGAAAGTGGTTTCGAGATTTCGGTATAGAATTATTACGATGGCCAGCACCGAGTTCTGATCTGAACTCGATCGATGACCTATGGGGAATTCTAGCGAGAAAACTCCACGATAGGGAGAAATCAATCTATAAAAAATATCGTTGGACATGAAAAAGAGAATAAAGTAAAAGAATATTCGAAAGGAAACTTTAAATAAGTTAATGGATAGTGTACCTAATAGATTAATAAAAGTAATCAAAAGTAAAGAGAAATCCGGCTAAATACTGAACGAAAAGTAACGTCATTAACATTGAGTTTACATTTTTTCATAAGTAAATGCACTATTTTAAGAGAAAATTGAATAGCTTCGATAGAAGGAAACTTTTGTTTTTTGTATCTTCAATTGTAAATGTTATATTATAATATGAAATTATATAAAAGAGTTTGCCAATTTTTGTTTCAATATTATGAAAAATGTGAAAATGGGATTGAGTTTATAATCATTCACGGTTCTAGCTCAATTTTCAAATCCTATAACAGTTCTTATAAAAAGAATAAACTTACTTTCGTATGTAATTAATTTACTATGTATATAATTTTATGACTGCAAAATCATTACATAAGTTTATTTACGTTCACAAACAAACCTACACACATAGATGCAAACTAATAGGAACATGATAATAAAAGTTTGTGCGGCCGTCAGCTTGTATATGTATGAGAGTGAAACAGTTTATCCACATAGTTCTGGCAAGATCAAAAGCTTAGAAACTAAAACTTGTGCAACAGGCATCAGCAGTGTGCCGTAACGTGCATGCTGCTTAAAAGACGCGACGCTGATAGTGCTTTCTGAACAAGTTTACATATTTGTTGAACTTGTAGCATAGTTGGCAGGATTTTCAAGCTTCGTGCCAGTGAACAATACGAATCTATCTCTTACGAACAATTACTCGAAAACAGAAAACAATCAAAAAATTCACGTCGAAATTCATATCGAAAATGGAAAAAGCATGAAAATGAGGGGAATGAGATACGTACTATATTATACAGGGTAATTGGTAACTGGTGATACAAACGGAAAGGGGGTGATTCTACGCGAAAAAAGAAGTCGAAAATGTAGAATAAAAATTTTTCGTTTGAGGCTTTGTTTCCGAGAAAATCGACTTTGAATTTTCGCTCGGTACGCGTGCACTTTATCACGTCTCGTTATAAAATGGATATTATCGCAGTTTAAGTTTGTTTTTACCGTAACGGGAAATTAGGAATACATAATGAAATAATATGAAGTAATCATAAAGTTTATTATTACAAAAATTGCTGCAAAAAAAAAACGAAAAATTTGTATTCTATATTTTCGACTTCTTTTTTCGCGTAGAATCACCTCCTTTCCACTTGTACCACAAGTTACCAACCACCCTGTATATGTTTCTTGATAATGTAAATTTATAATCCATAAAAAGATAGTAAATGTTTCTTCTAATTATTAATTGTTCGATATTTTGTATCACTCAAGTGCTTTATATCATATTCGATCGAAAAGTATTGTCATTAAAAATCGATTAAATCGATGTTTCAATATTTATGAATGATGACGTGTATTATATTCACGTTAATTTTACTTATCTGCTAGAGAATTATGTTCGTGAATATATATATATCGATGTTAGTGCATGATCAGAGTATCAAGTTATGCTTGTGACGAATAATTTCAGTGCATTATCACGTTTCGAATGATCTGATTTTCCCATTTGTTATCGGCGATATTAAGATCGTATTGGATATCATCAAGCAAGGTTCGTTGTTTTTAATTAAAACGCGATTCGATTCGAGTTTTAATCTCGATTCATAAGCAACTTATTCGCATTCCCCGAAACTTTCGCGAATCTCTTGATTTCCGTTTAACCGATAATACTCACGAGCTGTGCGCCAATTCAATACGTTCATTTTCCCTTTGACATTTAATCTGTCTTTACCTGTATGTGAAATTTCGCCAAACATTCCTCTCGTAATAAACCTTCGTAATTAAATTTCCAGCGTATTCGTGGATACTCAGACAGTTTATTCGTGATAGATGCCCTCGTGCACCTGCACGCAATATCGAAAATAATGTATCCTCGTACATCATGATGCATAATTCAGCGAAAGTGTTAGAGGTACGTCGTGTTTATGACGTAAACGCACACAGCGTGTTCCTTTTTTAATACAACCCTTGGCGATGAATTTATGGCGCAATTGAACAAGATCCGAATTGAAAGCCTTGATGAAAAAACCGGCGAAGCCCAGTTCTTAGAAATTGCGGGACATTCGACGTAACTGAATTAATTACGACTAGTTCAAGCAATCACGCTGAAATTTTCGATTTAGTGAGGCACTAGTGTGACAAATGATATAACGATACTCTTTATATTTTTGAAAAATGTACCTGGGAAATCATTTTCGATATTTTCACTTGCTTAGTACCTACACCATAATGTCGGCAATTTGAAATGAAATATTTTATTCTTCCTTGATTTTCCTAGATAAATCACTGAGATCTTCTCTCATTGGCACGAATTTACTTCCCTATGATCGACGTGATTTTTGTTCGTCCGAAAACATTTCAAATCCACGAGAAGAAAGACACGCGATTAACAGAGTAGGTTTACTAAACGTTTGAAACACGTTGGCTGACAGATTAACGTCACCATTGACGCTACATTTTAGAAGAAAAGCCGGGCGAATCGTGGACATAGCCGATTCTTCTTGCCAAAGATAAAAAATTTCTTATAAAACTTCAACAAGTGGAATTTTTCTCGATTGAAAATTGCTCAATTAAAATAAAGCAACATTAGCATCTGCATTTTTTCTAGTAAATTCCAATATTTTATTTATTCCAATATTCTTGTTCGTCGTATCGCACAATTGTTGTAGATGTTATCTGTAATCGTAACAGAACAAAATCGTGAATCTTGCAACGAAAATCGTGTTTAGGATGAAACAAGGACAAACTAAATTAGTTTGCTATAATCCATAGCAATGTTTAGCTTGAACTGAATATTCTTCATTAACCACAGAAGAAATAATCGAATACTTGTAAATATCACTATCTTTCATTTCTATTAATGTTACTAGACAAAACCTTAGTAACAGAAAATATTAATATGTTTCTTCTCTATTAATGTTACTAAACAGAATTTTAGTAACAAAAATACAACCTTAACGAAGATTATTTTTGTAGGTAAATTTTGTAGATAAATTTTCATTCCACCATCACTATTTTTCATACATTTCTTCTGTAGTGTTACAACTCTCGCTTCCGAGTGCTGGAATGCGTCGTCATCTGAAAAGCGGGAAAATTTGAGGATCGTTGAAGAGTCGTCCTACAATTTTATTATCGGCGTTATGTCACGTTCAAAAATTCGTGACGCGTTCCCGATCAAGAGATTGAAACATTGCGTCGAATTTGATGAAAGGTATCGAAATTGAGTTAGTTTTATATCAATACTAGAATTGATCGATACATTTTTAAATTTCACGGAATTCATTTTCTTTTGAATTCCAATGAAACACGCAAACTCCATTTTACGTAACTCCACGTTATTTCACGACGTCCATCGTTCGTCATGAGAAAGTAACGCTGTCGAGCCCATCCGACACCTGATCGTTTCGAATCAATAGGAGATTTTAATAAAGACAAAGGCAATGGCGAAGGAACTCGCGAACATCGCGATCGTTCAGGAATGCATAGAATTTTTCAGCGCGTACGATGGTTAAATTTGCATACATCTTTCATTCGCGACTAGTGGCTGTTGCGACGGTACACTATCTATGCATAAAGCTGAAATGTCTCGGAGTTGTACGCGGCGGTAGTTTTTACAGTTTTTACATTTTCGTCCGTGATAGTCCGTTATAGCAGACGGCGTACATATTTTATGAAAGCAATAATCACTCGACACCGCGGTCCACAGGGAAATTTTGAACGTTCCTGCGACAAAGCGTATGCTCGTGCGATGATTAAATGCGATCGCGTTTGTAATGTCGTTGGTAGCCGAAGCAAAGCACGATTATAAAATGTCTGTTTTACATAACGCTCTTGCCGAGAATTTTATTCGTAATGTAAGGAAACTTATAAATTGTTCGGGGGAAAAAGAAAATTGTAAAATTTACTACAGATGATCGAACACAGTCCTTTTTGGCGAGGAGAATAAAAGACGACCGTGAACGAGATTCAATCTTGAGGCCTTGCATTTCAATTTGCACTACCCCTAAAAAACGTCGCGTCTGTTATTTCGTTGTACGCGTGGAATGTGATTTCTTTATAACTTTCGTCTTACGAGACAGAAACGTCAATTATATTTTATTTTATTGTAACGCAAGTCACATTGAAAGAGAAGAAATTTCCTGCAGATTAATAATTGCTACAAATTGATTTCCTATATTTAAATGCACGCAATGGATGTTGAAAAGTTTTATAATAAAGATACGAGAAATTCATTATTGGCCATCTTGCTTGATATTTAGTAGTCGTAAAGACATGCAATCACATTGAAGAAGAAGAAATTTCCTATAGATTAATAAAATCAAATTAAATTACCTGCAGATTAATAATTGCTGCAAATTGATTTCCTATATTTAAATGCACGCAATGGATGCTGAGAAGATTTATAATAAAGATACGAGAAATTCATTATTGGCCATCTTGCTTGATTTTTAGTAGTCTCAAAGACATATAATTACGTTTTTTTCCATTAAAAGATTCCCTTTTCGTAAAATAAATGAACCCATACCGTTGAGCAACGATGTATTTTTATTTCATGTAGTTTCCTTGAACAAAGCTTTCCATGAAGTATAAACGTTGCTCGGTTATTTTCTGCCAATATCGTTCGTAACGGACTTCTGTACAGGGAAAAAAATCACATTGCGAGAAGAAATCGCGCGTGTAGGTATTCAACATCCACGCTGATTTCAATTGCAAATTTTAATTATGACATTATAAACCTACGTCACACAGGCGCACAAGTTACAATTCCTTACAATTAAAGGTAAACGATGTTGCTGGAATTATCTTCGAATTAGTTTTTCTTCCTGTGGGCTATCGACTACTACTACTAAGTCAAAAGCGATTCAATAATAGGAAGATTCTTCAGTCTATTTATTATTCTTCCAGTTTAATTAGAATTAGAACTCCGTTCGTCCAATATATGTTTGGGCAACAGTTGTTACCCAATATTGTTATTTCAATATTTCCTCCATAACGAAAGATTAAACCTTCGTTTCGAATAAAAATATAAAAATATACTTAAAGCACTAAATTTATGCAAACCACATACTGTTGTATCGAAACCTTATGCCACGTTTTATCTTTTAGCGAATTAACTCTTTGTTTGCGTAATTTCTCCGTGTCCCAAACGCATTTCAATTTCACGTTCGGAAACCTTCTCCTTTTTTTCAAAGAGCGAACAATTTTTTCTCGCGTACCATTCCGTGGAGAAAAATCAGACATTTTCTCGATTGAAATGGAAAGAAGAGCGTGCGCGCGTTTATATGAAAATACCTTTCTCGATACCGGCGTTAAAATTTCTCAGTTCGGCCGTATTAAAATGGAACGATATGGCTACTTCCAATAAGACTAACGAGATATCAGGGTTTTGTGGCAGATATTTCTTTGTTGAATTAAACGAAGCTGATTAAAACGCGCTGTTACGTAAATATTCTTGTTACCTTCCGTTGTTATTGTAACGAATATTCGCAGCGCGCTGGTTTCGTCGGTATTGTTCGCGCTTTGGACGATGCCACCAAATGGAAATGCAACCTTAACGCACTCAAGCGAGTTTCCATCCTCCGCTCGGAAACAAAGTTTCCCTCGGCTTAGCGTTTTGCGTTTAACGTGGTTACTGGAAAATTGAAGGAAAAACGCGTTGTCCCGCGACTATGCAGACACTCGCATAAGCAATCTGTGGAATAACGTTCCCGATTTGCTCGTAGACGCATTAAACGGGAGGAGTTTTCGATCGAGCGTGAATATTGAGCCGGCACCGTCTGGCTTTTGCTCGAGCACGCGATAAAGGAAATGCAATTCTCGTTCATATTCGCAGAAACGGGATGTCTTATGATGAAAAAGGTCCCGTTCGCAGTTATCGTTCGTATGGATCCCGCTGCTAAGGATAAACTTCATTTTCGTTTGTGCGTTGACGTTCGCGAGAATTCTATCGCTTCGGGAGATGACGTTCGCCGTTCGTGTCTTTCCCGCTCTCTACGATCCAAGTACACGGGTAGCTACGTTATCGTAATCATCCGAATATTTTGATCAAGCTGTGACATAGTTGGACGCTGCGCGAATTGTTTCGAATAAATATCGAAGTTGATTATCAGTATAAATTCGCATCCGCGAAATAATTATTCGTTATCCGTAACGAATTATTTTCTATATTTATTCGAATAGTGGCCACGGAATTGTTCGAATAATAATACGAATGGTGATCCGTTGCCATTTAATTTTGTACAAGTATATATAGTACCATAATAATATAATAATATAATAATTAATTTATCAAGTCGAAATAAACTTTCCAACTTGGTATCCGATAAAAGTTAGTTGTGAAAGCCAATGTTACAACAACTGGACAATGTAGCTTGAAAATATATCTCACGTTCAGTACCATGTCCATCCTCGATGTATTACGCAATACGTAAATATCTATATATAATATATAATTTTATGCGAATAAATCCTTAACTGAATCAGTTGTTCGATTCAATTTTTATTCGGATAAATTCTTGCACGAATAAAAAGACTGCCGAACAAATTCTTATTTGGATAAATACTTGTTCGATTGTGTATATCTGTGCTACGTCTATATCTGTACAACGAACGTAGGGAACGTAAGCAACGACAAAGTAACAAATTTATACGCATAATTTATATGCAACACGAACAACAATTTTATGTACATTAACCGTTCTTCGATATGATAACAAACTAACATACAAACAAAACAACATACTAACAAAAAATATAATATTAAAGACATTAATAATTATTCTACATACACGTCTATGAAACTTCGAACTAAAATTTCCACCTCAACACTACGAAAAAAGCTATCTATCGCTATGGATCATAGAGACCCTGCATCCGCCCTCGGCGTTGCTGCAAAAGAGTCCGCCATCCGAGGATTAATAAAGAACATATCTTATTTTGAAACTCTTTCTCTATAGAAAAAAAGAAAAGAAAGAAAAATGGAGAATGTGACTCGTCGTCTCCTTTCTCGGTAATCTTCACGTAGACAATTAGTCAGTCGCGTGTATAATAATAGACGCTACTGCGAGAATGGGAATGCTTTTTTCAATGACGATTGACCGCGTCAAGCCGGAAATTGTTGGTTAACGATGCGCGATTCCCGCGGCGGAGTATTCGAAGCATGTCCATTTAACGAGTCTTCGTTCGTCAGGCGAGCGGCAAGGAATATTTTCTTTCCTCTTTTCTCGACGAAAACGACGAAATTAATATCCTGCGGGGACGTTAATTTTGTCGGCGCTGGCGTTAATTCGTCGAACGAGAAGCAATTTTCGGTTATTTGCGCGTCAACTACGTTTGGATTCCTACTGATACGGACATTAAAAGTCGTCCGGCTTTTATCGGTGCTGCAGAAACGAGCGTGTTACCGCTGAAAGCCGACGACGAGTTCCTATGGCATTTGCTTGGGTGAAGAATTTTTTGATCGTCGTAGGCTGATTTTCGACCCTTGGAATCGTTTCCATAGCCCGAGAGAAGCTCTGAGACAGCGGATATTCACGCGTTCATGGAAATGTTAAAAACGTAAAGACGTATAGAAGCGCGTGATACACAGAGAAATAATTACAGGCACTTTACTTTGCATATTGCAAAAATATTACTTGCATAAAGTGTTTACGATTTTCTAGAAGGGAAAAATGTCGATCTCGTCAAATATAGGTTCCATTTGTTTAATTCCATTCGTAGAAATATGAAATTGCATGGAAATATGAAATTCGCGGTCCAATTTCTCGTGCCACTTTCTTAATTGTCACGCTTATGCTATTAACGTTTATTTTTATTTTCTGTTTTCATTTATTTTTTATAATAAGTGGAAGGTATTGCATATTATATAAATTGTATATTATATATTAGAAATGGTGGAAATAATGAGGATAGAAAGGTAGCTTCTTACGGAATTGGTGCAAAGTATGTCGACTTATTCTACAACATTTTAGAAACTTTGCGCGATAACAATTAAATTATCTGACATTTTCACTTAACTACGAGTTCATAATGCATGCATTCTGCACATTAATCACATAAGATCGCAATTTCTAGATTGCTGTAATTTACGCTACTGTACGTGCATATCTTGGTCTATGATTTATTCGGTGTATCTTTCTATCGGAAGTATTATATTTAACCATTTAAACGATTAATGTTAATGACAAAAGGGCTACGAATTTCATGCTGGCTTTTGGCTTTCTCTGATTAGAAAATCGGAAAGTTATTTATCGGTATTGCACGATGTTGCAGGATAATACAAATAATTTGCAAATTACGAGTATAATTTTACATCATTGAATCGCCAACGTTCGCTGTTTAAATGTCACATCAGTCACACTATAGTCATCGCAACAAGACATTCCACACGAACAATATACCGTTTAATGTAGCAATATAACGAGTGGCCTTCAGATATTTATGCAAATTTATTTAAGATAAATACGAGTAGAAATGGTATTTAAACAGAAATTTGTTTCGCCTATTAAATATTGCATCAACTATTGTACTTTGAATATTTCGTGTACTTTTGCATATTAAAGATATTTTAAATGTCTCATAAATACATAAAAGATGTTGATATAACATGTTCGTAATAATAAGAAATTAATTATGTTTCGATATATTAAAACTCTCGTATGTGAAGCATATTAAAATTAAACCTATTAAAAAGTGAAACGGTTATGAACTTACGTGACGTATTTAAATTTTATTATAACAATGGTCCAGTGAGACATATATTTGAACTCACTACGATCAATGTTTCGGTAAATTAAAAGCGATTTGTGAACTACACGATAAGTAGAATATGTACGGTAACAATCTTTTGAAACCTTTGCGTAAATATTGAAAATTATTTACTTGTGTATTACAAAGGAAGCTAAATTATATTATCGTTGCAAGGATAATGTGAAAATCTCCGATTTTAGAAAGAATAAAGAAATTTAATATAGAAGTTAATAATATTGTCGAAAGAACGAACATTAATCGTTCGTCGCGCGGCTGGTTGCGGTTTGCAGGTTGAAAAGAGCTTCCGCACTCTTTCGCAAGTTACAAATTATAAGTATAGTTACGAAACTCTTTTCGCAACTACACATTTCTTTTACTGTGCGTATAAACTTTTGTCTCATGTTGAGAGCAGCTACTTTTCGATTAATATTCAGAAGTTAATAACAGAGCAATAACGTGTACAATATTTTGTAGTCTAAAATTCGTTATATTAGAAATCTGAAATATCTTCCATTTAAATATTTTTTCAGAAAATCTTTCATACTTTTCTTCGCTCTCCGTTCTTTTGTATCTTCATACTTATCATATCTCTATTCGTTGTTTCCTACATGTTTTTTCATTCTAGTCTATTCGATTTTCTATTCTCAATTACTATCGATTAATTCCGATTTCAATCCTCGACCGATTCCTCCATTAACATTCTTGACAAAATTCAAAATTTGTACAGGCAATTTTCAATATTTCAAAGGATCAATCTTGTAGTACTTTTTATATTGTCCAGAATATGATTGTCTGAGTGATTTTGTTTATTGTCTAGTCTATTGTATATTATATATTGTATAAGTGAATTATTAATGAGAAATTATTTTACTTAATGTCAGTGTATTTTTCTCTAAGCAATTTATAATTTATGACACTAACAAATGTCTATCTAAATAGTTCTGATCTTTTGATCATAAATTGATTGAACCATAAATGTGATTGTCTAAATGATTTTGTTTATTGTTTAGTCTATTGTATATTATATATTGTATAAGTGAATTATTAATGAGAAATTATTTTACTTAATGTCAGTCTATTTTTCTCTATACAATTTATAATTTATGACACTGGTGCTAACTAAAAAGTGTTTATCTAAATAGTTCTGATCTTTTGATCATAAATGTGATTGTCTAAGTGATTTTGTTTATTGTCTAATCTATTGTATATTGTGTATTGTATAAGTAAATTGTTAACGACAAATTATTTTATTTAATGTCAGTGTATTTTTCTCTAAGCAATTTATAATTTATGACACTATCTAACAAATGTCTATCTAAATAGTTCTGATCTTTTGATCATAAATTTGATTGAACCATAAATGTGATTGTCTAAATGATTTTGTTTATTGTTTAGTCTATTGTATATTATATATTGTATAAGTGAATTATTAATGAGAAATTATTTTACTTAATGTCAGTGTATTTTTCTCTATACAATTTATAATTTATGACACTGGTGCTAACTAAAAAGTGTTTATCTAAATAGTTCTGATCTTTTATTGAAAGAATATAATGGACAACACAATTTAATATAATATTTATTGTACATGTCTATTACACGGAGATTATTTAGCATACATCACAGTTTAAATTGACAGATCTATGTATATAATACAATGATTATTTATCTAAAACTCGCAAGGTGAAAATATTACTCATTAATATCGTAATTTTTTGTAATAAATATTTCTATTTGTAATAAAAATGCGGAGCTATCTCCGTAGCTCTTGACGTACGTATCTAGCCTTTAATCGTATTATCAAAATGGTCGCTTTTTTAATTCAATTTTTGCATTATTATTTTCTTTTATCATTATATTTCTGTTATTCAAAACAATAATGCTCTCATAGTAAATTTTTTTCGTCACACACATACGTAGCAGTGTTCCTCTGTAGCGGCACATGAGCTAGAGGATAATTTAAATCACGTTGTTTTGCCTCGGAGTATCAATATCGTTAGGATACATATAATGTAATAATAAATAAACTCCGGGCGAAACAATGTCGCCGCTACGTGCAACCGTTAAACAAAGACGAATTCAAATTTTCCGGCTCTCCCCCGTCCAGTATAAATAAACGGATGCGACTGTAAGGTGACCAATTGTCTGTGATCTTATTAGCGATTTACACACTGTCTTTAGCGAATCCGTTATTTATTTATTATTTTAAAATACACTTGACGGTTTCAACAGCGAGATATCTCGTCATTCGCACCACACAACCTATACATCTTCTATACCTCCTTGCATATTTTTTTAAAGAAACATATTATTCACATGTTACTTAAAGAGAATCGAAATCACCACTTATTTTCGTCACTCTCTGATCAAATTCTCTCCATGATCATATTTTCATTTCGACTCGAAGTCTTCTCGATGTCAATCTGTCGTAAAAGCAGCAACGTGTACGCTATACGCTACGATTTAATCGCAAGTGGCAATGTAAAATGCAAATTTCATTTTATAGGCGTGCGTGTTATGAAATCGGTCAATCGTATGAGTAACGAAACAGTAAAGGGAAAGGAAGCGAAAAAATCAGGGGAAAAATGTAGGAAAACGAGAATGAACACGTGCGATGGATATTCGCCATTTTATTTCTCTGGAGAACTTGGAAATATTTGCGGATCGGCGAGGCGTATCTCATCGGCTGTTTTTCTCATTCGGTTATACGCTTTCGTAGTATAACGTGCAAACACGAGCGCGAAAATATTTTGTCCGACGTGTTTACTTCCAATGATACTGTTCGCTTCTATTCTTCGTCCATTCGTTTCCATGTTATTTCACTGTCACTTATTCCGTGCTGCAGAGCAAATCATTTTACTATGCAGCGCACCGGCGCTTGTTTCCATCTACTAGGACCTAAATCTACGTTGTTTAGGATTCCATCGAACGTTCAAATTGCTTCTTGTGTTCTCTGTTGACGTTTTACGGAGTTCTATTTTTCCTCCAATTTCGATGTCATGCGAGCTAGCGACAAGCAAGCGCGCGATACATAGACAAATGCATTTAAAACTGTTTCGATGCAGATTTTTAGTATTCGATCGTATCGTAGGTGTTCTACACGTAGGTAATTCCGACCAAATTTATAAGAATAGTAAGACATAAAAATTAATTCTGCTATGTACTCTTTTCTTCATTAACGATCTTTCATCTTTGATTCGATAGTGTTGATTATTTTTTAACATTTTTATATCGTGACAAACATATTGAACATATGATTGATATCGTCGTACAATCCATACCGTATCATGACATCGATACGTAATTGATAATTCATAATCTCGTAAATGACTTTTAAGAATGTATTCTAGCGTACAACACGCGTTCGAGGCTGTTTAGCTGATTTGTTTGCAAAGAAACTATGACACTTTTTGCAGTCAAACCTTTAGGCTACATTTTTACATACTTTAATAACATTTGTTACTTCCTTTTTCTTTCTTTGTCGTGAGAAAATCAAAATTGGTGACATCAATTTTTATCCTATGCAATTGGCAAAAAAAGACCTCGTTTCATGGTGTCCATAACTCCGATCAAGCTACTTATCCAAAATAAAAACCTCAAACAGATTGTTAATTAAAATTGGTTTGGCTATAGCAAGTACCGGAACGAAAGAAAATAGTTGATAATTGAGAAGGTAGCGGCATTATGAAGATTTATTATCAATTTTTCCCATGTTTTTTTCAACTTTCAATGGCTTAGAAAAATAGAAAAAAGAAAGGTATAGTGCTACATTCGTTAAAGATGCATACAAAATTTTGAGTCAATTGGTCAAGCAGATTTTAAAATATCATAAACGTCGTGTTAGAAAACATAGATTGATAAAAACGCGTTGTGTGCCAAAGTTGTAAAAAAGTGTGTATAAAAAAGTTTTATGTGTCAATAATAATTATTCATATGAAAGCCTCTCAAATAGAATAATTAATTTAATTTTAGCAGTCCAGGCATAGGCTTTTGCACGTATATTTTTGAAATTATATTCTCGAAGAAAGAACAAAGAAAAATATGGATTTTCCTTATAATGTAATAACAATACGATATAACATATAATATATAATATAATAATAATAATACATAATGTAATAAAAAATCGAAAGTCCTCGTATTAGGTTGTCCGAAAAGTTTCTTTCGTTTGATAAGGAAATAATAGACGCACAATGTTTGTTGATTATATTAGTTTATTGAATTATGTACGAAGATAATAATAGAAATAGAACGAAATGGATCATACCTAATTCAATAAAATAATATAAAACAGAAATTGTTGTTCATCTATTATCACCTTATGAAACGAAAGAAACTTTTCGGACAACCTAATACATTAATATCACTCTGAGACAATTTATACCTTACGTCACGTTTTGTCCAGACAAAATATAATACATAAATATTTATCGCAACTTTATTCTATGCTTATCGCAGCTTCATCCCGTATTTGTTACGCAAATAAAATCTAAATTTTTCACGATCGTTTAGAACCCGATATATCGCAGATACGCGATATTATCAATCTGTAAGACATTCAGCTGGCGTTTCCATTAAACTTGCCACGAAACTCAGCCACCTTTTCTATGCTTATAGAGTTAATCGTATTCCTCCTACTCGTCGAACGTTCTTTCTCGCGACGTCTGTCGTTGGAAAACGAATCGGCAGGAGTGGCGGCACGAGTGCGGAGATGGCGCGATAAAAACGGAACGCGGGAATCGCGAGGCGCAAGACGGCTGCTGAGTTTGTCGCGTCTTGCCGACGCGGCGCATGGCGTCGCGACGCCGTTAGAACGGCGGTCTAATAACTCTCGGTTCGAGGAGCGACGTCGGTGGTCGTCGTCTTCGTCGTCGGGTTCGCCACTTCTCGTGACGCGCGAAAAGGGTTGAGGCAAGGAAGAGCGTTCGGAGGTTGGTGCAGGGAAAAGTTTTGCAATAACGCACAATGGGTCTCGCAGAGTTTGGCGCATTGTTAACCGGCTAACCCTGTCGCAACTTTCCTTTCTCGCTAACGAAAGAGCCGACCAGAGTGAGCGAGAGGGCGAAGAAATTAAGCGGTTGAGGAAGCGAAAGAACGAGTTGCAATGAGCGGGGAGAGGGACGGAGAAGAGAAAGTGAGGGAAAGAGACGAGCTGGAAAAGCGAGAAAGACGTAGGACGCGGAAGTAAGATAGACTTGGCCAGGGTTGTTCGTCCGCGATGATTTGAAATGTTCACGAGTTCCATGCGCAATGCCCGATCGATATGGCTGTTTCTCACAAGCCCGACACGGCACGTGATCCCCGTTATCGTCCTTTTTCTTCGCCGAGATCGTCGTCGTCGTCATCGTCGTCGTCACTGTCGTTCTTCTCTTCCTTGTCCTCTTGGTCGACGTCGATCTCGCCGTCGTAGTCATCGCCCTCGTCGTTGTTGTTGCCGAGGGAGATAAAGGGAATGCTCTGACGGCGATCAAGTAGGTCGAAGACATTGGAGTTCTTTACGGGAAATGGGATGCATTTAGAGAGATGGAGTACAGAGATCAGGCAGGCAGAAATTAAAAAGGAGGATACGACTTGGATGAAGCTCCATCGCATTCGATAGAAGAGATTATTCTCTATTAATTATTAATCGATGATGAATGAACCGATTATGAACCGATGATAATGAAAACGGTTCTTGGCTTGTAAAGAAGACATAGTGTAATTTTCTACCAAAATTTGTCACCAGCTTCAGCGAAAATAAATACATTTAATTCATAACTTATAAAGGCACAGTGTACGATCCACAAAGTTCCAAATAAATGTACTTTTATAAATATTGTATTACTTGGAATGTATCATATTCGCGAATATAATACGAGAGTCTTTTAGAAGCTAAATTAATTCCAAATTATTGAAACCAGCTCCTCTTTTTGTAACATTCTCGGTTTTGTTAAAATTAGTATTTAATTCTCAAAAAATAAATAACTTGATTCTGCTATGAATCCGAGAAGATAGCGTAAATTGTCAGAGTTTATAATTAATAAATAGCAAATTTTATAAATTTAAATAATATTTGAAAAACCATCGCTTTTTTTTACTTTTTAACGTATGCGATTAATCAATATGATTTTTGAACGGCTAAAAAATAAAATATGATTTTACTAAGGTAATAATTTCAGCAAAGAAAGTACATACACGAAAGAGCATAATTTTAAACTAATATTTTCACTTCATACATTTACTCGTTTTATATACGTACATATTTTGTGCCAGAGGGAACACGTAGTTTTTAATTATTTCGTAAGCTGTTTCTGCAGATTTGAATGTCAAGCGGACATTTACTTCATGCTCGGCCAATTTGTTTGACTGAATGATAACAACGAGATTAATCTTCGATCAACGAATTTTAACGAACTCTGCAGCGCCCGTTATTGCGTTCTATCCTGCGTTGTAGGTCATAGATCATGGCGATAAACTAGGATGAAATCAAGCCATGTTGCACATGCACGATATATTCAGTTTTAAAAGGTTTCAAAATATTTGACAATAGCATGGAAACAGTGTAAATATTCGATGGTTGTCGCTTTAATTTTTATATAGTGTAGGTACTCAATCGCGCGTGATATTGAGCCAAGTTGTTTCCAAATGTCGATACTATGGTTCGTAATGGTTCTGAACATCGAAAAGGCTACTTCGTTACTTCGAAGGATATTTCATGTAATTCAGTGTTTCTGTCTTCTTTCTATTTTCTTCCGTTTTTCCTTTTCTCTCGAAAGTATCTTCCGAATATCGAAAGACTCGATACTTTTAACGGTACACAACGTTATTAGAAATCTTCTCGACTCATCAATCATCTTAATTTTCAATTGAACGTATTTTCCCCTTATGTTGCATTAAGAAATGAAAAATCGATGTAACATACGTAACGTGAATGCAACGATTAATTAGCAAATCTTTCTTTTAAATTCAATAACACAATTTCCTATTTATTGTCTCAAAACGTATAAAATTATTTTCGCTGATAAATATTACAAAAGCTTCCCATTAACTTTTTGTCGTTAAAGAGAGAAAGAGAGAAAAAGAAAGGGAGAATATCCGTTTTATATTTTACATTTAAGAATTCGATCACATGTCCTGCCGTTCAACGAGGAGATTGCTAAAGGATTGAAAGTCGCGCAAAGATTATCATTGACGAGATAATCCTATCTCTTAAACGTCGAACGAAAGCAGATTACGCGGCTCTGCGATAGAAATTCCGCGAAAGATAGACAAATAAAAAAGCGAAACGTTACTTCACTTTGCTACGATAATTCAACTTAAAATTATACTAATGCATCGCGTCACTCGCTTAAAATTCTATCTTAAATCTCGCAAGATGTACAAAATAGGACGCAATTTCGAGCGTAGAACGTTAGATAGAGGGTCGCTCGAACGAACCAACACAAATCGGCCAATGCAGAATGAATTCGTTCCAGCAAATGAAACACGATTACGCATTCCTCGCGCAGAACCGCTGGAAATGCGATTGAAATTTCAGATAGGTTATATCGATCTGGCGTGGTCAGTCGAAATTTAATTAAACGCACGGCCTCGTAAGAAAGGATTCATCGTCGAATGATGTTGTTGGAACGACAGCGTGAAATTAATGGATTTCAGTATCGATGACGCGTCAAACGTAGCAATCTTTGCAATTGTACGCTGCTAATGCTCTTAGGTGCGCCATACATGCTATTAGCGTCTGATTATCCATCATCGAGCTCGTTTACCTTTGGGAAATCGAGAAACTATTAGGTTAGTGAGGAATTTCATAGTATTTTTGAATGCGAATGATCAATTCGAGTGGATATCGTTTCTTAAACATGAAAACTAGAACAATTAACTTCTGGCGTTGTACAAAATGAACATTACGAACCAATGGGTTCTTGGACTTGCCCCATTCTTGAACCGATCAATATATAACAATATGTAAAATAAAAAATTCAACAAATACAATTTTTGTAACAGATGCACCTGCCCGATTTTTCCACCGAGGTCTTCAATTACAGTTAAAAGGATGTGTTTAATCGTATTTTGAACTCAATAAAGTTGAGCGTTAATTCTATCAAAGACATGTGCATATTCTTAGCAAGAAAAGAAAAAAGAAAATCAAAACCCAACAGTAGGAACAAGTTTTAATTGTGAATTGTCTATAGCAAGACATTTAGTAATGTAATGATAGTAACTTTAACATTGCTGAACATTAAATATTGAATTATGAAAATTGTTGTTATTCCAACGAGTGGACAGATCGCAATATAAAATCGAATCATCAACCATCAATGTAATATAATTTTAATAGCTGTGTCCACGAACAATTCACGAGAGAAAGTTCTTCGTCTTCTAGAACAGTTTTTCTAGTTGTACACTTTCAATGATAATGTGCAAACGCGAGCGCCAGTCATTATAATGTATTATGTTGTTCATGACGTACCGAATCGTTACAGAGATTCAGTTCTGCCAGTGAATTTCGAAACCTAATTCCGTTGATGTTTAGACACACGTCGGAATTAAAACGAATCTAGCTAATTACGATAATAATGCCCAGCTGTATGCATAATACAGCCGTCTAAAATTCGGTTTTAATTATCTCGTTAACGTCGAACGTAGACTACGTGTGCTTCAGTGACGAGTACCAAAATAGAATCAGCAATTACGAATGGAGTATTGTGGAAATTTTGGCAAGTATTATCCTCGAAAGATCAATTGCGTGCTGTGTATTTTGCTCTGAAATTTCAGATATTTACAATTTATTAGCAATAATTTCTCTTGATATAAATAGATATACAGGTTGGCCCAGTTTCTCGGATCATTCCATATAGGCATATATAGTATTTGATTGCTTCGAAATAGGGATTAGACGTAATTTAACAGCGATGAGTGCAATCAATTTGTAGGAAAACGATTCAATTTCAAGGTACTATATCATCCGATATCTTTCGAACGTATCTTTATTTACGGCTTGTGCATTTTACATTTAGTCAGGTTTCTAGAACCTGTTGATTTTTTCAGTGACTTTTGCTTCCTTTCACGAAACTTCTAAACATATGAAATCTTTATACGATATCTTTCTTCCTCTATAAATTATACGGGACGTTGCAAATTTAATAGTGAAACTTTTCTATCGCTATAATCATACTTATACAATCGTACGTTACTTGAAGCTTTGCGAAAAGTTACAACAAAAATACGAAATGCGAAGGGAACGATAATAGACTTACTTTGTTAGCAATAAAAAATTGAATTTAAGTATTATTCTAGAAATTTTGATTTTGCTTCGTCTCTACCAATCGATCCTTTGTAGCAGTTCACTACGCGTATTAATATTGTTTATTGTTATATCTTTCTGTTTTAAAGTTACACGCATAAAAGTACAACGAAATTCTAGACGACATTGAGCGAAATATCCTTCTCTTTGTGTTTCGTATTTTTATTACAACTTTTAAACGAAACTTCAAATGACTTATGTTTATATAATATTTGTTTGTTTAACTTAATTCATAGTTTGTTTAATTTGATGATATTGTTATTGTATTCATATTAAATACCGAGATATTGCGTAGAATAAGCAGTCATTAATTTCAAACAATCGCTAACTGAACCGCCACACAATATTCCTCATTTTGAATTAATAGCTACAAAGGCTGTATAGTCAGAAAACAACTTCAACGTAAACTGTTTCCGCCGCTTCGAAACAGGACATACAATAACTATGACACACAACAGGACATACAATAACTATCACACACAACAGGACAACACAGAAACTGAAACATCATCAAATGTACAGCATGTAATGAACACTAACCACAATAACATCAACACCTTTGGTAACCGAAGCTACGCGCAAGTAACCAAACAATCAACACCCTTTAGACAACCAAAATCAGAACAATAACATCAACGACGCCACAGAAATCAAGGAACTGATAAAGCAATCTATTAAAAACACTGAAATGCTAACAAAAATGATAAGCGAACAAAACGCAGTCATCAGACAGCAAACGCAACAAATCACAGTCATGCTACAACTGCTTACAAACATGCTAAGCAAAAAATAAAAATGGACCCGCTAAAAATAGTAACTTGGAATTCAAACGGCCTACAACAAAGGGCCCTAGAAACTGAAACATTTCTGTATAACAAAAATATCAACATACTACTTGTTTCGGAAACTCATTTCACTCTAAAAAGTTATATGAAAATACCGTACTACACCATCTACGACACCAAACACCCCTCAGATAAAGCACATGGAGGAACTGCAGTAATAATAAAAATGACATCAAGCATCACCTACATAGTCGAACAAATCAAGAACACTTACAAGCAACCACAGTCACAATACAAACCAATAACAATTACTTCCAGATATCAATAGTATACGCACCACGGAGACACAAAATGATACCTAAAAAATGGGAAGAGTACTTCCAATCTTTAGGCGACAAATATATCGCAGCAGGAGACTTTAATGCAAAGCACACGTTATGGGGCTCGAGAATTAACACACCGAGAGGCAAAACACTTGAAAAATACATTAGAAACAGCAACCTCAACGTACTATCTACAGGAAGACCAACGTACTGGCCGACAGACCTCAATAAAACACCTGACCTGCTGGATTTTGCAGTAACAAAAGGACTAAACGTAAGCAAATTAAAAATAACAACCAGCCTTGAGCTTAACTCCGACCATACACCAATTATATTAGAATATACAAGCAAACCACTACTCTATAACAAGTCAGAATCGCTTTGCAATAAAACTACCAATTGGCAAACTTTTAAAGAGCTAATCGAAAACAAAATCAACTGCAATATCCCATTGAAAACACCTGAACGCATTGAGCAGGCAGTAGCAACTCTGACAGAAATAATACAGGAAGCAGCGTGGGCAACCAACACCTATGAATCAAATAGCAGCCAATCAAAAATTATTCCACAGGACATCCTAGATAAAATCAGAGAAAAAAGAAAAGCGAAAGCAAAATCGCAAAAACAGAGAACACGAGAAAACAAGAAAAACTTAAATAAACTTACAAAGGAATTAAAGAATAAAATAAGGGAACATCATAATAACGAATTCTCCAAATTCATCGAATCACTATCCGCGCATGAGAATATCAACTACTCCCTATGGAAAGTCACTAACAAAGTTAAGAAAACAATAAAATCAATCCCAGCAATCAGAAAAATGGACAACACATGGGCCAGAAGCAACGAAGAGCAGGCAGACGAATTTTCGAAGTACTTACAAAATACATTTTCACCGTACAAAATTAATAACAGCATCCCCAGATAGCAAACAAATGAAGAAATGGAAAATGCCAGCAACTCAACTGACAAACGTTGCACCATACTCAGCACAACAGCGCAAGAAATTACAAACTTAATTAAGGCAACGAAGACAAGTAAAGCACCAGGATTTGACTTGATCAATGGAAAAATCTTAAAAAACCTTCCCCCAAAGGCAATAAGATTAACAACGATAATATTCTAAGAATACAGTTACTTTCCTGCACTATGGAAAATAGCACAGATCGTAATGTTACCCAAACCAAACAAAAACCCACATCTAACTGCATCCTACAGGCCAATATCATTACTACCTGCGTTTTCCAAATTAGTAGAAAAAATAATATATATATAATAACAATATACATATATATATATAATAATATATATATAATATACAATATAATAATATATATATATATATTATATTACAATATACATATATATTATATTACAATATTACAGTATATTATATTACAATATAATATACATATAATAATATATATATAATATACAATAACCGCCTAAAACCAACAATAGAAAAAGAAAAACTAATACCGAACCATCAATTTGGATTCAGGAATGAACACTCTACAATAGAACAAATGCACAGACTCGTCAACGAAATCTTACAGGCGCTGGAAACAAAACAATATTGCACGGCACTCTTTATAGACATCGAAAAAGCATTCGACAAAGTTAACCATGAAAAACTTCTTCAAACAATCAAAAGCAATTTCCAGTACAAATCTACGAACTACTCAAATCTTACATAAACAATAGAACCTTTGTAGTAAAAATAAATGATGCATATTCTGAAATTAAGGATATCAAGGCAGGAGTACCGCAAGGAAGCGTCCTAGGACTAATATTATACATACTATATACGGCAGACATACCAACAACTGCCAACAGCAAAATACTAACGTTCGCGGACGATACGGCCATACTATTGAGGCACGCAAATCCAGAAACAGCTGCCGCACTGCTACAAGAACACATTACAAAAATAGAAAAGTGGCTGCAAAACAAACAAATAAAGGCGAACACCAGTAAGTGCAACCACATAACATTTACACTTAGAAAAGGAAAAACACCAGATATCCAACTGAATAGCGCCCACATAGCACAAACAAAGCAAGTCAAATATCTAGGAATACATTTAGACACACACCTTACATGGAAACATCACATAAAATCAATAATTAACAGAATACGTGAAAAAAGGAAGCAGATGTACTGGTTAACCAACAGAAAATCTAAATTAAGCACAATAAATAAACTAAATATATACAAAACAATAATCAAACCAATCTGGACATACGGAGTCCCACTATGGGGGATGGCAGCAATGAGTCACATAAATAAGATAGAAACAGAGCAAGCAAAAATTATAAGGACAATAGTTAACGCTCCATGGTACGTTAGAAATGAAGACCTACGAAAAGATTTAAAAATTCCAACAGTCAAAGAGGAAATCGCCAGATATGCAAAAGAGTATAAAGTAAAACTTGTAACACATTCAAACCAGCTGGTTGCTGAAACAAATAAAACAATAATAGAAAGAAGACTAAAGAAGAAGCATCCCGCAGACCTCACAATAGAAATACAATAGACAACCTGAAAATGGAACCTCGCTGGGGGTAACCATCCACATGCTATATTTTATTTTATTTTATTTTATTTTATTCTATTCTATTATTATTATTAAGCTATAATATTTTACCAAATGCCCTACTGAACAAATTATAAAATTTAAATAAAATTAATTAAAAAGAAATTTTGAATTAATTCATCTAAGCTGTTTCATTAATTCATCTAAAATTGGAGCATTAGATATTCAGATACTGCGTAGGATGAACAATAATTAATTTCAAGTAATCGCCAATTCGTCTAAACTTTTTCATTAACTGACGCAAAGTTGAAGCATTAAATATTCGTACATTACGTAGAATAAACGATCGTTAATTTCAAATAATCACTAAATCGCCACACGACGTTCCTCATTTTCCATTAACTCACCTAAAACCGTACATCATTAATCATACCAGTATCAAATATTAAACATCCTCGTTAAAAACATTTTACTTCTCGACCGACGTCTCTTCATACAATTTCAATTTACCTCTACCGCTCGAGGTCCAAATTGAAACGAATCGAAATACCGAACGACCTATACAATGCCGGATATGGCGGCTCGTTGCCTAATATCCGAATATTTATCCGCTAATTCATTCGTTCAAAACAAGAACGCGTTTAATTCGTACAATGCGTTTATGCGTGTCGGTTTTTGTCCCTGTGTTTCCCTTTGTACCACTTTGTCGGCTGGTTGTGCGCGTTGCATTTGCATCGAAACGAGCCAGTTTTACACCGAACTACGAGTACATCCACGTTTATTATGTCCACGCACTTGGAGGAATACTCGCCATCCCTCATCAAGAAGTATTATTGCAAGCGGATAAATCTGTTTATGTATAACTTGACAATCAGAATGGCATAGGTAACATGATGTGGAAACTACAATCGATAGATTATTCCAATACTTGCCACAGAATCACATTAACACTTTGACTGCCATATATGACCGGCCACGGTTTCTCCTGCGACGCCACGGTGGCCATTGGTGATCAGAACGCTTGAACTTCTTACAATTGTAAAAGAGAACAAATCTTGCATCTAACGGTGCACTGTGTTTGCATCCATATCTTTGAAGGGTAACCTACGAATATTATTATAAATACAGCTTAAAAATAATCGTAAATGCTGCTTTATAATCATATAATTGAAGTTAGAAGTGTGCACATACCTTACTATTTGGTACGACCGTTCGTGGAGAGACGCGATCGCGAGGAAACGCGTCAGCGAGAGCCGTAAATTCTCGCTACGATTCTGATAATCGACGCCGCGAACTAGTCGTTTCCCTGTTTCGATTAGGATAACAGAGGTAGTTCGAATTGTAACACTGTTAATTGTAACAGGGTTAATATAAGCTTCTATTTTTAACAATATTTAAAATTATAATTAACACGTTACAAATGATTTAACGATGATACAACTAGTTTATTATTATAATTCGACTCGACTTTGTTGTATCTCACGGACATATTCGTTTGACTAACTGACCTTCATTTTATTTCTCTGAACCTCTCGGTGCATTCGGTTTGAATCCTCGTATAAAACTGACTGCCCTTAGATTTTTTCCTTTGTCTTCTCTTGGAGACGACCCCCACCACGCTCGCAACCGTTCGCGCCTATGATCACATATGCTACCTCTTTTGTGTAGGTAAAATAACGGACCGAAGGCGAATCGATGTTTTTTAGAACTCGCTGCTTAACGACAACGCTGCAGACATTGTGTATATTTCGCCGGTCATGTAAGACGATCTGTCTGCGATACTGTAGTAGCAAGGGAAACGGTTAGGAACACGGCCTATAGTAAACATCGAGGCGTAACACTATTGTATATAGAATGAGCAAATACTGTTTACTAATATCTTTTACACATTTCAACAATATATTTTGGACGTTTTGCTTGTTTGGACGTTTAAATGGTTTGTTGAAATAAACGAAGCCTTGTTATAATATATCACTATCAACTGTTGGCGCCACGATGATCACCCATGTCCACCAATAAGATAAACGGTCCATTGGGAAAGAATGTTGTCTTACATCATCAATTTGTTATTATTTTGCTATTATATGCTTTGAATAATAAAAATACAACCCGTGGCGTCCAGAGCGAAACATGTGATTTCAGCGTGACAGTCAGTGTTAAGATGTGAGATTTCACTACTCATTGGAGATGATCAACTCCTGTGTATTATTAATCAAAAGTTTAGCTACTCGTCCTTGCTACTGTGTGTGAAACATGAAAAATGTTTGTCAGCAGTGTAGCGTAAGTATTTTATTTCTCTGTGTGATGTTTTATGTCTCTTATTAACAGGCTGTAGATTTGCATTTATGGAAAGTATGTGTAGAGATTGAAAAATATATTGTTCGTTATAACGTTTACAGCGTGAAACAAATATCCGTTTACGTGTCTGATTTCGGATAGATAGTGAAAATATGAATTTCTATAGAAATCAAGTTGAAGTTGTGTATTTTTATAACGCGATATATCTAGCCTTGTATTCCTCTTTTTTTACGCAGGAAAATCATCGAAAAAATGGGCATGGATTAAGGTGTGGTGAAATATTAAAACCTACGGTGTGTATTTAAAGTTTGGAATACAAATGAAGTAGATAAATCAGAATTTTTGGCCGGTGGTGTACATGTGCGTACAAACTGCATACATTTCCGCTGATTGTAAATCGATGTAAGTTATCGGTTACGTTTGCATTTAATCTATGCGCTTACTGTTATCTTTTTTGTTTTTGTAAGCGGATGGAAATAACAGCGCTATTTTATTGTATTATATCGGCGGATGTGAGTAAATATTGATCTCGCGAGTACGGCACGAGTAAAAAATTGAATTTTCGTGGCATTTGTATTGCCATAAATGAAAAACCAGATTTCGATTTAAGCTAAATTATCAAATGGAAAAATGTGTGTAATTTTCGTAAAAACGAATGGCAGAAAATATGTAATTCGTAGATATAAATATGAAATGTTACAGAATAGAGTTGTTAGGTAGGGAGTTTATTTTATGAATAATTTATGAATTTTCTGTCAACAATCAGTGAAACATAATTTATGAATTTGCTTGCAAAACATTTTAATGGTTTTTGTACAATATGGTATACGGGATAGCCCACGCAATTGTTTTAAGTTGTAATTCCGTTCTCGGTGCAATTAGGAAAAAATATCGGGGCAAGAAGATGAATAGGATTTTACACTTTGCCAGGATATATTCCTGTATATTACAAGGATATTCCATTTGCAGGATTTACAAATATATTCTTTTAAGGACAATGATACATATGCATTTAACAATTATATTATTTTTTTAAATGGAAATGTGTTTTTTTTATACATATCGAGTCCTCTCGGCATCCTACGTAATAAAACATTGGAACACCAGGAAAATATAGCAAAAAAATTACTTTTGGGATGCTTGAAATAAATAGCTTTGTCTGAAAATTTGAATTTCTTTTTAAATCATTTCTATAGTATATAGAATATAATAGTACATATACCTATATTTATATTAAGTCAACTTCCAATGTCATTATTAATTTGAAGTTAATCCTACCAATATTAACAACATACTTTAATTTCATAAAACTTTTTCTCGAAGAGTTTTCTAAAATGGTCTCTTCTAAATTTGTAGGTTCTATATAAACCTAGCGATTTGCGATCATATTTTCCTTTTTCCTAATACATATACTTACATTAAATCAACTTTTAATGTTATTATTTATTAGGAAATCCCAAAAATATTAATGACGTCCTTCAGTTTTATAAAACTTTTAATCGAAGAGTTTTTTAAAACAGCGATTCTATTCTGAATTTGTAGGTTTTATGGAAACCTAGCGATTTGCGATCATATTTTCTTTTTTCCTAATACATATAATTATATTAAATCAACTTTTATTGTTATTATTGACCTCATTTTTTAAACTAGCCCTGCAAATATTAATATCCTTTAGTTTCATAAAATCTTGTATCGAAGAGTTTTCTGAAATGGTGAAGTTGTACAGTGACTTTCTTCTGAATTTGCAGATCTTTTTTTCTTCTTTCTTCATCTTTCTTCTGATTGGCGTATTTCTGTTTGTCTTAACAAATCTTCGTGTCATTTACTAACGTCATTCATTCTCGCATATCTCTAGTCAACAACAAATATTCACCTACTTAATCTCGCCGTTTAGGTCGATGAAACGGTCGCTGGTAGAAGGCTGTACGATTTTGAATGTTTGATGGCCGCGACGTTACGCAGGCAGCCGGTGCATCGTAACGAGAGACAGATAATCGCGTTTTGATCGGGCGGATTCAAAGGGTGTGGGCGGCGATCGAACGCGGTAATCGGGCTGCTATGCCGTACCGGTTCAAAGGTGCATTCATGATATCTGATATAGGCATTCATCCATGGAACGCAGGTGCGCGGCGTACCGGTCGGGAATTCCGTGTAGATTAAATTCGTGCGTGCGAAATCGGCGAGCGACAGTGAATGGGTGGATAGGTCGTGCGGCAGAGCGCCAGTATGCGGTGAAAAGGGGGCGGAAGAACGGACAAAGCCGCGGAATATCTCTAGTTCCGTGAATTCCAGGAAGTACTCGAATTGGAAACCGGTTACACGCGAGAGGGGTTGAGTCGCGCTTACGTTTTCGCTCTCCGAACTTTCACCACCGCCGCCATTGCAGACATCGCCGCCGTTTTCGCGCCATGTCGTTTCGCCCGCGAATTTAACGAGTAAACACTTGACGTTGCTTGTTTTTCAAATGCGTTGCTCTTTGATATGCGTCCCGTTACAGGCTGAAGGGGCGTGCAGCAGTCGCGTCAATATCATCGACTTTTACCGCTGCGTGTGAACCGTGCACAGCAACTATGTGTTTAGCTGGCGTTTCGAATAAAGAGACAGGACGTATTCTTTAACTCTTAACGATACGACGATAGTGTCGTTATTTAATTCGTAATTATTACGTCGGATTCATATGAATTTGTGAGAAACTTGAAAGTGTAAAAGTACACAATGTGCACGTAATATGTAAAAGTATATGACATGTCCAAAGTATGGTGTTTACTCTCGATAATGTTTCATTTTTCCCGTAGATTCCATATATTTCATTATTTTCTTAAATACGAGGGCCGTTGACGAATTATTACTCGTTTACGTATAGAAGCTGATATCTTGACGATCACGAGATCATTTTAAAATTTATAACCGCAACGTTTTCCGTATTATACGAAAGACACTGCCTAAATGAGATAAAAAATCTACGATTTAATGGTACGATAAATAGAAAGTAACGTTAAATGGCGTTATTGAATCTGATAGAATATTAATATCAATGTTGATGTTATTGATCAATATTAAATAAGATGTAGTATACAAAAATATATAGAATTTAATGCAACATTGCCAGTAAATATATGTGATTATATAAAATTTCTAAAATAGTTTTTTAATTTTTCTACTGCAAATTTTGTTCTTTAAATTTACGTTGTTGTAGGTCGTTGAACAAACGCTTTTATGGGGTCGTCCAGAAAGTACTACCGGTCTATCTATAGAAGCCATACTTATAGAAAGGTCATGCAGTTTCATTCATTGGTTTTATAAAATTTCTAAAATAGTTTTTTAATTTTTCTACTGCAAATTTTGTTCTTTAAATTTACGTTGTTGTAGGTTGTTGAACAAACGTTTTTACAGGGGCGTTCAAAAAATATTACCGGTTTATCTATAGAAGCCATATGAAACGATGCAATGTACTTCTAGAAGCTTATCATGCAGTTTCATTCATATATTGACATAAGTCATACTAAATTATATCGTCGTTGTATCGCACGTTTAAAACGGTGATGCGAATTGAAAGTCCCGCCGATGACGAAGTGCGGTTTAGCGCACTTTTACGTTTTTCGAAAATATTCTTTCAGAAGGAATTCACCATCGAACTGCAGCAGTTTACGATAATAAAGTTATGGATGAATCATTGGCAAGACGATAGGTGCATTCTGCACCAAACTGCATGGGATCGCAGGCATTTGGGCCATCCGTTTTTCAGCACAGAGGAGCTCAGAAACGTGCTCGCGATTTCATTGTAAATGATAGACGCATCGAACGAGCCAGATTACCATTTCTTTGGAAAATATCAGGAGTTTTTGGATCGATGACGCTTCACAAGAAACGGTGATTTAAAAAACTGCGTGAGATGATGATTATGTGAGCTGACGGCGTATGTGTATGACAAATGTATACAAAAACTTGTACAACGTTACGATATGTGTTGCAATATGGCTGGTGGTTGTATTGAAAAATAACTTGGTACATATACCAAAGTTACGAATGAAGAATATTTTTTAAAATGCATTTGTATCTTTGTTATTTCAAAATGGTATTCTGGACGAATTTTCATAAGTAGCCATAGTATAATTATGATACATTAGCATTTCATGGAATAATGTTTCATTCATATTATTATTTATTATTCAAAGATAAAACTGGATTAAAGTAGCGTAGTATAGTTTCGAAGGATACGTAGAATGCGTGAAATGAGATTTTTCTAACATAGCAAAGAGCATCTATGTCACTGATACTCGAAACTTGAATAGCCAAATACAGTTAGAAACGTCAAATAACAAATAAGAGAGTTCAAATCACGTGCAAGAAAGTGCACCATACTGTCGAATTTGTCAGTATTTTCAGCAAACAAGAAAATGTCGAAGTGCCATGCCGACCGTACACACAGTCGAATCCAATCCGAAGGAGGAATATTAAAAGCGTCGCGTCAAAGCCGTTGACGTATTGACTCGTCCGCAGTACCGTCACGTTTCGGTACAACATACTACATAAAAAACGCAGACGCTCGAGGTGAGACTTCGCCTCTCGAAGCAGATTTGGGCTTTGACCAAAATGTTCACCAAGCATCGGCCTTCGATCTGACGAATCCTACCGTAAAAAAGGTCTACCTCGCGACATTTAATATTTATAAAAAGCTCTCGGCTATAAATGCAGGTGTCTCTCGCTGTGTTGCAGATGGTATGAATCAATTCAATCTGCGGACGAAAGCTGAATGTCGACCTTGGCAACCAATCTGCCCGTATACAGCTATCGGCTAACAATGAATGTAACGCGAAAGAGCGTCTGCCAGCTGAGCGTATGTGATATATATATGCCCTGTCACTCGTGATTTTATGGCGGGTCATGAGACACTTGTTCTACATGTACTTGTATAGATTACTATGGAATGAAACACGTTTTTACTCATGAAACTAATCGCGCGACAGTTTCTCTTATGGTGGATTAACGCTTCAAGTACTATAGTCGTATAAGCATACGCGACTGCATCAGTTTTGCCGTACGACCTACGAATTTTCAGATTATGAACGCTGTTAAATGGCGTTTATGCGCTTTCGTATCAGCGTGCTGATTAGTATTCGCCGTAGCATCAGAGGCTTTAGGGCTCTTTTTCATTTGCGACTGGTCGCGCGCGTATTGGCAAGCAGCGCGACGTCGCAGCTATTAACAGACAAATTTTTGGAAATGCTGTTGCAAGTGGATTCGAGACAAAGAAGGGCGAAAGGAAAATATTTGAAGATACATATCGTTTGTTGAAATTACTGCGGAGTTGTGTATCATCTGAGTGTTGCTACCCAACTGGTAGAAGATTAAATCTCTCTCTGAAAAATTGCCAATAGCCTGCAACCGCGTGGCAAATCTCGTGTCACTTTGAATCTTCGTGAATGAATGAAACCGAACAAAGATCAACTCTATTCTTTTTGATCGAACCATACATTTTTTTTACCACATCAATCGATCTATCTTTCCATTCCTCATAGCAAATTATGCCAAATTAAACCTATTTGTGCATGTCTAAAAACTATTAGTATCGAACAAAAACTGAACTCATTTTTGTAAATGAAATGCTTTGTGATGGTGGAAGTAATGATGTTGAAAATGACGTAAATCCTGCAGAGATATGAAGTATACCTATAACCACGAATAGCTTTCTGTTTCTTAATTATTCCACGAACCGAGACTTTTTCATACATTAAAGCTCGTAAAATATCACGAATAAAGATTTAAATAACTCGTTTCTCCCCGGCTATGCGGCAAACAACGCTACTCACGTGCACCTATTTGAAAAGTTAAAAAAGTACGTATCTGAATATGTACCAGTAGAAATGTTCTACAAATATGCTATGTTTGTCATAAAAACAGTGCAAGATCCTTTTGCGTTATAGCAAAGTATGATTAATATGGTTACGTCGATGAAGTTTAAAACAGATCTAAAAATGTATGTATATAGAAGTTGCAAGTCATTTGCTGCAAACGTAGTAAAGCATGAAAATTAGTGTAAAATGTGGTCCAATTAAATATTATGGTTTATTAATGTGATGGATAATTGCGATGAAATACTTTGATAAATTTTGGTGAAATGTACGTCTGTAGAAAATATTTGGTAATTTCTATGTACATTTTTAAACTAGTTTCAATTTTTCTTAATGTAATATAAATAGTCTCATAAAGCTTATGATCATAGCGCTTCTGAGATTTGAGAAAACTGTGCGCGACAGATATATTATATTTATAAAAATTTTCTATGATAGTTATTTCCGAATGATTGTACATTCGTCCTTCTTCTTTTCTAAATTCTTCTATTTTTTTCTTGTTTTCTATATAAAATTGAAACCTGAATTTTTGTCTAGAAATCTAGAAGTAAGTGCGCTTACTTCGTGATACGTAAATTATTTCAATGTCATTCATATTTATATTTCATTGTTCTTTGTTGTACTATCCATCTTATCCACTGATTTACGAACCTGCAGCGAGTACGTATTCTCCATTATGAAACGGCGCATGCATTTTTTCACTGTTATCCTACTGTTCTGGTATTTTGCCAGAACAACCATGCAAAGATATATGGTAAAAATATGTCTGCATTTAACAAATGATTTTGCGTTCCTATAGTACCGTTTGAAATACGACGACAATTGAAGAATTCATATGGAATAAAGCGATGATTCCACTATAGAATTGTTTGAACAGAGAATTTTTTGTCGAACGAAGAAATGTATGTAAGCGATTTTGAAATAGAACGAGAATAAAAGTGTTATATCAGATATATGTAGATAGATAGTTAAGATTTTTAAATAAATTATAAAAAATAAAATGTTCTTAAATCGTCGTCGGATAATTAAATCGAAATGAATTACAATTTCTCCTGGTTAGGAAAATATTTCAAATTTGTTTGGAATTTTAATCTCGTTCCTTAGATATTGTTTGGTGCGTTGTTCTTTCAGTTTCTAAATAAACTCAATTTCGAGTAAAGTTACCGAGTTAAATAAAAATTAATTATGTTACTGACAACAGTCGAGACTTGGTTCATGCACGCGCTAGGCTTTTATTTTGGGCAAACCTTATTTGGGACAGAAAAAGACAATTAATTTATTTTTCAAGTAAAATGGAGATAAGGTAAATCGATGTTTTCTTCGTCAATACGATCATATCTGATTTATTCGTGGCAACGTTGTTTGTTGTTATTCATAGAACGTTTAATGCATATCTGAATACACCAGACTGGAAATCGGAGTATTATAATATAAGTGGAAGGATATTCCTAGAAATCTGCCTGGCTAAGTAAATATTTTGTTGTTTCTCTGTATTCGTGCTTCCACTCCGACGTCAAATTCGCATCGTTATATCGCAGGGAAAGAGAATTATTTGAAAGAAATTGAAAACGATATTACATGAAATATATTTGAATACTCGTTTACCCTGTAGCTATTGCATGCAATGAGGAGCGTACGCAACTTTGATTTTTCTACTGTGCTTCTCTGTCATCTTATGGAAGCTACTTGCCCAAAGCGCAATGAAATAGATATACGAGTGAACTATATTAAATAAATGTATGTTTTAATTCTACCCAAAGATTAATTCTAAAGAGAATCAAAATTTATATTTATGAAATATAATTGAAATTTATATTTATGTTTATTCGTTTATTTATTTTATCATATCGATTGTTATTATTTTACGATGGAGTTAATATTTAATTTAATAATAATAATATTAATATTAATAATGTAGTATCGTGGACGAGTGGCCTGGGGGGTGTCGGGCGAATTATAAACAAGCAGTTGCGGAACATATGCGTGGTGGGACTAAGACAAAAGACAAGGGGTTGCTAAGGGACGATAAACGAATTAATAGTCATTGTGAGTTGAGAAGTCAGAGAGTGCGAATTGCATTTTCGAGAGAGTGTTGCTAGCGTTGTCGAAAGAGCATTGGATCCGTGGTGACGAGAGTTGCAAATTAATTATCCGGTTGTCTTAATTATAGTACGTTATCGTGATTAGTTCACGTTAAACAATCATCTTCTCCTGTTTAATCAACATCTGTTTAATGCATTTATTGTAAATAAAGTAATTGTAGCATAAGATCCTACAATAATAATATTACGATAAAAGAATCTTCTTTTCCTTCGTGTCACTGATTTTTCAAACATTCGTCCTTACTCTCTGTATTTGCATTACATTTTATCAACAATTCGGTATATCCACGTTCGTAATAAAACAATCCTATTCAATATAACTATTGAAGTGGTCACAACTCCTAAGAATACTCTACATCTGGTCTTTTTAGTTTTCTGAAGCACTGAAGCCATCGACAGCGTATAGACAAAAGACTGGGACGAAGGCAGACCATAAACAGTAGACAGGCGACGTTGGCTTCGGGGTTTTCAGTTATAGGGTAACATTGCTAGTGTCACGGTGGTCCCGGGAATACAGCGATAGGATAATCATATTTCACATACCTTAGCCATCAAAACAATAACTAAACAGTAACAACATACCTATGTGACCGGCATCCAGCGATAATCCTTCCACAGGAACCAAATCCTTGATATAAAAACCCTCCCAAATCAGTACTCGACATTCTATTCTGTTCCGTTATAACATTCTGTATCGTTACTCTGTCAGTTTCTAATAAATTTTGCAATAACGATCATAATTGAAGTACGAATCTCTCACCTTACGTGCGGAATGTGAAATAATCTCGAATCGATGTGACACTAGCGTGCGGATCTGGACCAGCTCAAATTATTATTTCATACTTGTACTTTCACTTCTGTAATTAAAATATATTTTCTACCTTACAATTTATCCACGCGTTTCTCTCTTTACACATCTAATAACATCAACAATAACAATACAGCACTACGTAAAATAGAAATGCGGCACTATTCTAATACGTTTAGTCGTATACATACAGTAGCGCACAGATATGGTCACATTGATATTGGTACCAATCTGTACATATATATACCAATCTGTACATACGGAGTCCCACTATGGGGGACGGCAGCAATGAGTCACATAAATAAAATAGAAACAGAGCAAGTAAAAATTTTAAGGACAATAGTTAACGCTCCATGGTACGTTAGAAATGAAGACCTACGAAAAGATTTAAAAATTCCAACAGTCAAAGAGGAAGCCGCCAGATATGCAAAAAAGTATAAAGAAAGACTTGTAACACACCCAAACCAGCTGGTTGCTGAAACGAATAAAACAATAATAGAAAAAAGACTGAAGAAGAAGCATCCCGCAGAGCTCACAATAGAAATACAATAGGCAACCTGGAAGATGGAACCCCGCTGGAGGTAACTATCCACGTACTATATTTTATTTTATTTTATTTTATTCTATTATTAAGCTATAATATTTTACCAAATGTCCTACTGGACAAATTGTAAAATTTAAATAAAATAAATAAAAAAAAAATATTGATATTGGCGTCCGTGCGCAGGCGATGTGTACGCGTTTTAACGACTCCATTTTTAGAAAATCGACGGGTAATTTAATTTTGCAACGGAATGTGTGGTTCAGGCAGATACATGCGCGTACCACATACCAGCGGAAGAGCATCTCGCGCCCCCGCAATAACGGCTTCTCGAAATTAATTGTACGACCGCCCATTAAGATTCATGCGCACGCTCGTACCGAAAGAATAGTCCGCTACATTATCTCGTCACGCAAGAGACCATTCATTCCATAGAACGGCTCAATTATTTCCTACTAGCTCTCTTAATCTGTTTAATCTACGATTCCGTCTTTATCCTGCGCATCTCAGCCTCGCGTCAGATATTCCTGGCGCGGTAATAGTTACGTTATATCGTGCGTCGCAAATTTTCACGCGAGTACTTAGTTCGGTTGTTCGCGATTTTTGTTAATAATTCTGACTGTGCTTCATGACACGGTTTGTACAATTGCGGGAGTTTCCGCAATCAGGAGACAACTCCGCTTTTTAGAAGTTTGAGTAAACGAGCAAAAGTCAACTAGAAACCGAGTATTTCTCAAATAGTTTTTGCGGATCGGTCACTTCGATCAAAATTAAAGAACAAGAAGAAATACCATGTAATAACGAATAATTCGTTTCGTAAGGTAACAAGTGACACGATTAATGTTTACGCAAAATACTTACATTATTTCAACAATGAATTACTTTTCAAATAATCTTAAAACGTAATTATAGACTCGAGCACATCTTCAGCATTGTTTCTTCTATATCTGCATGCATCGTGACTGGATTAAGTGAAATTGTTTTTGTAGAAAGTAAATTGAAAGCTAAAGAATCTGAGGAGATCTTACATGGCTAATTATTGCCTTTCGTGAGAGAGACAGAAGACAAAGGACCAATTTTTTCAGGCAATGCCCCCATTCGTACAGTCGTCAGTACGAAAAATGCTTTTAGGATTTCGATGAGCAGGATTGAGAATCGTGGAATGGAATTATTACGATGACCTACGTTAAATGCTGATCTGAACTCTGAAATTCTAAGGAGAAAAGTTTACGATCGGGAGAAGCCAGCTATAGAAAATATCGTTGAACTTAAGAGATGAATAAAATCTGCGTGGGCGGATATTCAAAACGAAGCTTTAAATAAGTTGGTAGATAATATGCCTGAAGAATCGATAAAAGTAATAAAAAATGAAAAGAAATCCACTAAATACCGAATGAAGAGGTAACATTGTTAACATTGAGTTTATATTTTTCCGGAAGCAAAAATACAATTTCAGGAGAAAATCTAATTGCTCCCAAACTTGAAAAGAAGAACAGTTTTGTTTATTGTATCTTCGGTTTTGTGTTATACTACAGTATGAAATTATATAAAATATTTAGCCAATTTTTGTTTCGATATTGTGAAAAATCTGAAAATGGAGTTGAGTTTGTAATTGTTCACGACACGTTAATCCACAAGCTTTCTTTCCTCCGGAAAAACTCTTTTCCTGCCGCTTACAGTATATCTATCGATTTGTAGAAACCCGAAACTCTTTATGATTTCTAGAAAATTAGGAATTCTTTTCATAATTAACCGAAAATGGAACGAAATGGATAAAAATGTGTATAGAAAATCTGAAACGAATAGAATTAGCAAAAAATTCTATCAAGTCAAGTTAGCTGGAGACTAACTACACGCACGATTATCTCAACTTAGTCGAATAGCCCAGTCTTCTTCGTACGAAAGAAGATCGTTCGTAAGGAACTATCTTACAAGTACTAGTATTAAAAATAGCAATATAAACTTTCGAATGGAAATGCAACGATCCCCTTCAGTTTCTACGCATTCTAAACTTCAGTTTCCTCGCATTCTAAACTTTCTTGCGAGACGTCATCTCCAGCTTTCCCACTTTTTCGTTGTCTTGCTAATCAAGGCTCGTTCGTAAACGTCTTAACACGTGGCGATTCGAGAGGGTTCTCGGTGTCAAAAGCCTGGCGTACCCTTTTGAAATTGGCTTTCGCCAGCAAGAACAACTGTCTGGAAGGAACGAGGATGGTTTGTCCAATGCAGGATACAAATCCTCGGTTGTATCGTAGGATTCGCTTTGGCATCTCTATCCGGAGGAAGACTCGGCCCCATTTCGAGTCGGATTATGCGTCATTCGTCGAGCGGCAGGAAACGGTCGAAACGGAAGCCGGTTATCTGTAGGACGAGTGTCAGCCACAGCCATGACAGTCCTTTCCGTCTATCTATATCATCGTCGTAGTTTGGACATTGTTTTGACTTCTGACAGGGCCGACATGCAAATCAGGATTTCGATAATTGCAGGGATTGCTTTGAATGTCCTAGACGAGACGTAGGCGTATCAGCCATTTCTCGTTAACCGTGCCATCGTTCTGTCTCTTTATCGTGCTGTGACTTCTGATGCCGCTCCTTGGGAACACAATTCGACTGGATATATTTGGTTTTCAGTAGATGGATTAAGAAAATGTTTCGTGGCAAGCAACGTTTGTACGTGTGATAGACCTTCGTTTATGAGGACGAAACTTCAATCGATGCTGGATTAACTGGACTTTTGCCGGTTAAACTCGTTTACCTGAACGCCAGCTTCTGTTATGTGAAAAGTAATAAGTTGGAAACAGAAATTTCTACGATGTGTTAGAAATTCGTTAATTGATTCGGCATCTGACTCTGAGTGAATACATAGTTGCAAAATATCAAGAGATATTAAATAATTTAAATGATACTTTTAATGAAAGTCTTGGAAAAGACATTTCGTCTTTGCTATTAATCGTCAAATGCTATTAATTGTTACTTATTTATTGATTTCCTTCCATTTTATTCACGAAGATTTCTAAATTCTAAATTACTTTGAGACTGTTATAGTACGGTATAATCTTCTTAATTTAACTATAGTTTGAGCTTCGTTCCTTACTTCCATTTCTATCGCGACTTTCTGTTATGACCACATGTGCAATTTTGAAAAATGCGGTTAAACATCTATCCTAACTACCGTATTAATATACTACAAATTAATTAATATAAATACGTTATCACGTTATTACTAACAATCGTTATATATAGATACTCTCTGTCATCTAAATATAACAGTTGCAATTCCTAGCCAGAAACCCGTGCAAATTAATGCAGTGTGTTTACTCAAACAGTATACTATTAAACAATAGATAGCTGTTTAACCATAATTAATATTGGTTTGTATAGTAAGTTTGGATGATTCGAAATGTTTCGTTCATCCATATACCTGTAGACATGCATAACAATCACAGAGCTATGTATGTTTGATACGATCTACCATTAATGCAAAGTATTACGAGTAATTAATTATCAAACATTATATATGCGATTGCTTTTATGAAATTTATTTTTCCAAAGTTTTATTCAAGTTACCGTAACGATCGATTTTGATCGATTGAAGAACGGTGGATATTTCATCTCTTTAAAAATTTTCTTTCATCAATTTCTTTGATTCACGATAGCGATAAATTGGATAGCTTAGTGTTTCATGCGCACGAGTAGACATACGAGATTTTAAGTGAAATTTTATATCGAAGAATTTATATGTACCGATCTGTTGAAAGAATTATACGATTTAAATACGTTACGCGATTCGAGATATTGAAAATGCTTCGAATATTTCAAATATTTTGAAATTTGTCGAGTGTCTCTTAATAAAATAAAAAAACAATCACATACTTTCAAAGCGATTCGAAACAAATACATAGATAATATATTTTGCATCAATTCGATTTTAGCTTCAAGTGCAACTTCATCTACGTGCTCCATTTTTGGATGATTAGATGAAGATTTCATTTAGACAACAACGTACAACGTACGTGTACACATTTTTTAACGTTACAATGTATTTCTGTATAAAACAATATGAATGCCACTAAGCGATAGAACACATGTACAGTAAACATCACCAATTTTATAACAATTCTTACTCGGAACGCTAAAATATACCTTCGTAACAAAAATAAAAAGGACGTTTTGAAAAAATATATTTTTAAGGCACATACAGATTCATCCACAAATACAATTCTTTTCCCGATGAATTTCGTCTATACTAGTGCAAAAAATAGAAAATTTTGTGACTTTCGGACTATTTTATACACTTGAGATTTTCTAAAAATCAAAACAAATGAAATTTCAAAAATAATTTTAAATCAGAAAAGCTTCTTCTCTTTCTGCTAAGAAATTTGATGTTTGCCACTTAAGCAGTTGTCTATAAATAATCTTCGATTCCTATTTTCCAAAATTCGTGATTTTTAATTTGCGTGCTGCATCTGAACGCACATTCTGAACCAATTCACTTGCTACATCCTGGACATACGCAGCGAACGTGTTAAGAGGCTTCGGTGCAATTTAACCTGCTTGTCACCGCGTCGTAGTTGGAATCTAGGGAGCAATACACTCGTTTCGAGGCATAGACTAATCACCCAGATACTCGCGAGAGATTCAGCTCGTACGCGACAGTAACTGTCCCGTAGATTGGTTTCTACAATGGCTTTAATATCGAACTGTTATCTACGACTGCAATTTCACACAATTAGAATCCTTTTGCGCAATAATTTACCAACTCGTATGAGTGAACTGACAAGCCATAAATCGTAGCTTATAGACTGCTATTTTACGATCTCAGAATTTTATGGCAAACAGGGTAGTCACTTCTGGTTTGTCGAATTTGCTTAGAAAATTCCATGTGTTCTTGAATAGAGACTAAATAGAAATTTGATTAATTCTACAAATATAACAAATATCATATTTTGATTATTTCGTATGTTCTTACGCATCGTGCGCGATTCATCTGTTTTTACACGTTCAAACTTCTCGTAAATGCATAAACAACTAATTAATTTCACTGTGTTCCAAATGGAATTTACATCTTTTTCAATTGAAAGACTGTTTTCTATATTTTGCACTACTTCAATTCCTCAATTCGAAGTATCTGTTCGCTGGAAAACAGCGATTCTGAGTTTGCCATATTGCGTTTATTAAAAAGTACAAATTAAATTTCCCGCTAATAAAACGTTGCCAATTATTCGCCGAAGGTACGTCGAAATGAAAATTCCGTTTCACATTTATTTCGCTCGTTCGTTGAATAATTTTACAGGGATTACTGCAGTTCTTAATGAAATTTTTCTTACAATTTTCGATCATAGTTTGTTGTCGTTTAACTGAAATACTTAACGATGTGCGTAAGGCCCGTTTCGATCTCGTTTTTTATGAGGCACTCCAGCAAAGCTCCAGCGTTGGTTAATGTACGAGTTACAAACATGGTGGCAATTAAATCGGAAAGAACGTTTAATATCTGACGGCAGGCGGACATTATTAATCGCTGAATTCTGGTGGATTAAATTAACTGGAAACGCGCACCATTCTGCGAATATCCTCGGATTAATTTTAAGCCGTTGATAAAGTAAATAACCAATCGGTCTGAAAATAAAGTTCGTTGCAAGTTGCCCAGCAAAAACTCGACGATGGATTCGAATCGGTCGTTAATTACCATAGAAACTTCTGTTCCGGTAAATGAGGGGGCAGGAAAAAATTCGCGAATCTGATGCTTCGTCTGGAAATGAACTTCCCGCTGCATGTCGAGGAAATTACGTTTATTTTCTAATCTGTGTCGCGGACAAGTTTCCCGTGTATAATAATATTAATAAGCCCGCGTATCGTGTAATTTAATATTTGCTATAATAAATATAATAATACCTAGTTCAATCAAAATCATATTATATAACATTAGAACTACCGGTAATTAACACGAAGCTATTTGTATCAAAACCAGTCAAAATGACTGATCTTTAAAAAATATGTAATAATAGAATATTTTTATAGTTATCGATTTATAGATATCGATTTACAGAACGAATTCCTTGTCATGTAGTACAATTTTGGTATTATTAATCCATCTGGGACCATGATCGACCTGAAGGAGGGTTGACACATTTATAAAATTGTAGAACTAGTCATTTTGACAGGTGTGGTATTTCTAGTGTTACCATCTAGCGATCGATCCGGAATATTCCTGATAACTGAATATCGAATGATATTCATATATGACATATCGAATGATACACAGTAAAAATTTTAAATACGTGTGGGAAGTTGTACAAAACGAGCAAACTGGTTAATTGGGGTTCGATAAAGAGATTGCATGACCCTTTTACACTTTGACAAGTACCAGTTATTTTTATTGGTATAAGTATTGGTATAAGTAGCCTCGATACGAAATTATTTTGAGTTTGAATACATAAAAGACAAAATAAAATTCATTATATTATTCCTTTACTTATCGTTGAGAAAGTCATTATATCATTGTGGAAAAAAATATAACATGAAGTAGGAATTTTAAAATAAAATTGTAAAACCAGTCAATTTGACTGATGTAGTAGTTTTAGTGATAATTATAACAAGCATAACATATAAAATAATTAAAAAAAAAAAAAAAATAGGTAAACGATACTCAGGTAAAAAAGGACGAAGATTAAATTTTTTTTGTCAAATGACACATGATTGTGAATTCATCAAACGCAGAAAATTTATGGTTTTCGACATACTCACGTGTCTTTAAAGAATCGAATATGAGGTACATGTACATTTCTGGAAATTCGAAATTTGAAAATCGAAAATTAAGGATGAAATATTAAAACAGCGATGGTCGTAGCGAAGATTAGAAGCCTGAGAAGGATAGAAAAAGACCTTGAAGTAAAAAATCATTTTCCCTTACAAGAGTATCGTTTATGCTAACGAAGGCCCATCAACGATAAATCAGCGCAGCGTTAAGCGTCAATATAAATCCTAATATCGCAGCTAGCAATCATCTGCACATTGAAGTTAACAACATCAAATGGCGGATCATATTCGAAGCGGACGCAATTCTTAGTTCCGTTAATTAATTAATTCCTCCGTTAATTAATTCGTTTTAATTAGATTAAAATTTTTCTTCTCGCGGGATTTTAATTTGCCTGACGACTTCGTTCTCGTTATTACCGTAGAGATTGCTGCGAATGTTTAAGATTGCCGAATAAATATTTGAAATACATTTAATCATTCGAATAATAAACGTAATATAAAAAGAATATGTAGAGCCGAGATTTTTAGAAAAATATTTATTTTATTTCATTATTTATTATTATGTATTATTAATATTTATTTATTTATTTTTAGTAACAATAAAAGCAAATGATTTTTATGAATATTTGCTAAATTAAATACTGGTTCTATGAGATTAGGCGAATGGGTAGATAGTGTTGAAGTGCAAATATAATTTTTTTATTTCAGTTCTTGTTGTTTATTGTATATTATACAAGTCATGCGATCATCTTTGACATTGTAATCATTGTTGGCGTGTTGCACGGAATTTGTCACAATCATCAGAAAAAAATTAGCCGAAAGCTAAGAAATTTTCGTAGAGTTTCATAGAGTAAATAGTTTGCGTTAGGTTTTGGAAAGAAAGACATGAAAAATTGGAAAGTTCAGTGGAAAATTCAGAAAAAATGTGCCTTTTTCGCAGATAAATTGATTTTATATTGCTTTTAAAAAATATTACTAATATATGATTAAATAAAAATTTGAAGTTCAATCCGTGAAGAAATTTGCAACAAAGTGAACGAACTTCGTTCAAAATTGATTAATCAATTAGTTTTTTAGCTGTTGCGTGCCAGCTTATGAAATTGTTAAACGTGGCAGTTAAAAATATTGTTAAAAGAGAATTAATAATCGCGAAGAAATTTGAACTATCTATTAAATTTACATAATCTGTAAATCAAGCAATCTTAAAGGGATTTTTAAATTTTTTAAAGATTTCGTCAGTAACAGATTTTTCAAACTTCGTATCGCCCTAGGTATAAAAATTGGAATTTAGATGGATACATATGTAACGATAATACATAGAAGCAAATTAAATATTAAATTTTAAGCCTGCAGAGGAAAGGATGACAGGAAGAAGGACAAAGTTAATGTTACAGCGGCAGATGTACTCAAGTATCCACCTATAACCTTACCGAGATTTAAGATATTCGGTTGCTGGAAACTTAATTGCGGTTCTTAGCCATAAAGCGACTCGTAAACCTCAAGATAATGTAACCCAGCACGGAATATAAGCTTTTGTAATCGAAATAAAGATCATTAGAATCCATACACTTCTGCCAGTAAGATGCGAGTTTAATAATTCTGTGTCGGAAAATTCTCAAATTTTCAATACAAAGATAGCAAAATCCTTGGTGTTTATAAATATTCCATTGTAAAAATATTCAGAGAAATTGTAATCAAGACTAATCACTTGCAGATGATTTTTATACTCACGCGTTTCGAATAAAGTAATCATTCTTAAACGTTCCGATAATTTTTTAATCTTTTTTGGGGTTACAAATTTTCATAATTCAAAGTTCAACATTTAGAACAAGATTAATTATTTAATAATCGGGAACCAAACAATCGATAGAATTTCTCTTAAATATCGGACAATGAAGTGGCCGACCAAAACTTGCCGCCTTTTCGAAACGAAATTCCGCGATCCTCGAATTCCTACATTCCAACGTTGCTTCCATTTTATCAAACAAGAAGCATTCACGTTTATCATGAAATTAAAACGAGAAACCCGATAACGCGTTTTGTAACCCCAGAAACACTTGCAACGTTAGAAAAATAGAGCCGGGTCGAAAATGACCAACAGACTGGGCAAGGGATAAGCCTAACGAGCATCAATTAAGCAACGCGATACAGAACGATTACTGGAATCTGCCCATCCTGATTCCCCCGTGAGGCATTAGTCTGCAAGCTTCCCTAACTTCAGACGTATTACACGAACAGCGTCAAGGCTCATAAGCTTCACACAAATGTCTCGATTTATCTAATTGATCGATCGCAGAGACGCGGTCGCTCTTACGAGACGGCTGCTACCGGACCTCTTCGTTTCGCTTGTAAAGTAAATTGCGGACGCTTCAGGGGATTTCTTTGCGGCAGGGATCTTGCTGGATTTTCTTCCGCAAAGAACACTATCTTCTTAATGCCACCGATGCTGCTTGCTTATATATTTTTGGCTGTTTCGTGGCACGAGATTAAGTTCTTCTTGAAGTTTCTTGCCGGAAAGTAGGGCAATGGTTCACGAGGATAGAAATTTGCGAGAAAAAATTAATTAACTTTTGTTAGAATGAAGGAAATGTAAAAGTATCTGGACATTCGTGCTTCCCTCGAAATATTAGTTTGTCGGAATAGGAATCTGGAAGCTTCGATATAGAGGATTAACCGATAATAATATTATTAAATAGATGTGCCCATTTTATATAAACAATGCATAAATCGTGGATTTTTTCTTTCAAATTATCTTTGCAAAGAGAGTTATGCAATATCAGATGTAATTAAGACTGTGTAGGGTAATTTGTATTAATTGGTTATGCGAGCTTAAAACGTTTGATAGTTATTCTTTACGTTTAAACATTTCTTTGTTTGTTTTCAATTTATATCTTGAAAAGTATAAATTAGAAGATGCAAATACGATGCTGACAATAACTGAGTAAGAAGCGACAGCAGTAGCAAGTAGTATAGCGCCGTTTATAGTCAGACATTCTATGTAAAAGCCTGGACACTGTAGTTCTAGTTACAATTGCAGTAATATCTTTCTAAATTTAATACAGCGGAAAAATTGAAGAAGTTATTTGTATGTAGTGGAAAAACTCGTTTACGTAAGTGAAAATAGGCAGTATAATTATGATAAGCTTTACTAGATATTATTAAAATTACGATGAATATATATTATGCACGTACTTTATTTTTTAATCCACTTTTCAGAAGATTGTAAAAGATGAGTGGAGTTTTAAGGTTAATAATTGCATTTTGAAAATTAGTCCACGATTTTTCCAGCACTACAGATAATCAAACGATTCCGGCGGAAAAATGTTTCGAACGAAAGTTAAATCAGCTTTCGATCGGCTATAAATTGCAGTGTTAAGAACTTGAAAAAATTCCACTTCGATGAAGAGTTAAGGTGATTTCTATTTTTTTATTTTTTTTATTTTTCGATGCATTTTTTTAATTCTCTGCGAGAAAGTATTAAGGTACTTAGGCGGAAGAATGATTAGTTTAAATGATATTTTAGCTTTAATGTCGTAAAATTTGTCGTATTAAAGACAGGAAAATATGTACTTTTCCGTTTTGATGTTTTCCTCGTTTTTCGTACGACAAGCTTTAGTTTAACCTAAAGTTTACTTGAAAAATCGTAGCGATTTCTACACCACCCTGTATAATAGTTTTCCTCGTATCGAATTCCTTCGATCGTAAAACTAAACGATGCTTCCTAAAAGACACAGCTATTCGTTCAAATAGAAATGGTCGCACATAGCCCTTAATCAAGTCGAGCGAAATAAAAGTTCGCTAATTAGCAGACATTGCGCGGAGGTTGGTGGTTGGCCAGTCACCTGTGTCATTCTTCACGGTCACGAAATTCGAAGCTGACCGTGGACGGGTTCGAGGCCGCAAAGTAATTACGTTTGAAGGTGAGGTGAGTAAAGAGGATCCGTTAAATTGTGCATCGGTTTATCTGGTCGTGTTCACCGTTGAATTTTTTCATCCTGAGCACCTTCGAGACTAACTAAACCGCAAAAAAAGAGTAAAACTAGCACGCTAACGACTAAATTCTACAATATATAAATAATAGTTATATTATATATATTCGATATTTTATATGATTCGCTTTTCTAGCTAAATAAGTATGAGAAAAATATAAATATACAGGGTGGTTGGTAACTGGTGGTACACGCGGAAAGGGGGTGATTCTACGCGAAGAAAGAAGTCGAAAATATAGAATAAAAATTTTTCATTTTTTTTTCAGCAATTTTTGTAATAATAAACTTTATAATTACTTCATATTATTTCATTATGTATTCATAATTTTCCGTTACGGCAAAAACAAACTTAAACTGCGATAATATCCATTTTATAACGGGACGTGAAAAAGTGTACGCGTACCGGGCGAAAATTCAAAGTCGATTTTCTCGAAAACAAAGCCTCAAACGAAAAATTTTTATTCTACATTTTCGGCTTCTTTTTTCGCGTAGAATCACCCCCTTTCCGCTTGTACCACCAGTTACCAACCACCCTGTATATTGATCATGTTAAGTAACTACTTCAAGAAAAACTCTACATCTTTCTTGAGAATTGTGGATCTTGTTAACCGAAATAATGTTATAGGAACACTAAATTTACACTTGGAATTAATATTAGAATAATTATATATTTATTTTATGGATTTCTAAGATATTCATCGATACACACTTCCACGCGTCCCAGCACTTTCTTCCATACCCGACTGTTAACTGACTGAACTGTTTACATTCATCTGTTTTTGAAACGACACGCACACACACACTTCCACACACTGATACTCACAAACAAGTATCTCTACTACGCATCTAACCTAGTTCAGCACATAAAATTATACATATCTCAATAATCTTTGTTTCTGTATATCCGTAATCTGGAGACAGCTATTACGCAGAAATATTCTAAATAAGGAGCGGTGCATATTATTGTACCCTTGAGTATACATTATATTTTGGATTGCAAGGTCTAGGAACAAAGGAACTAATAAACAGATTTCTATTTATGTTCCTTGTAGCCTCCAGCCAAAGCTATGAGCTTAACCTTTTTGATAATGTCCTTTTGCTATAAATATATGAACGTGCTTCCTATCATTCCATTGTCTCGTAACACTAAGAGAGTAACGATCTGAATCTGTATAAACTTATACTTATACCTTTATTCATTTCAATATATCTTTGTATTACAAATTCATGCACAGAATTGTATTAGTTTATCGAAAATAGACGGAGAAATTAGTAGAAAATGAAGTGTAGAGAAGTAAAGTGATTACAGCTACGCTGTAATTTCTTTTCTAAACGTTTTCGAAACTCCTTATGAGGAGTAATAGGGTTAACTAACAAGAGGTAGGGATTAATTGATAATCAATTAGTCAACCTCAACCTCAACAGATCGTACCACAGAGACGCGACAAGATTGTAAAAAATAGAAAAAGGACCAAAGAAAATCTGCAAGAGAATCAGTAATACAATATAGATAAGATAGACAAAGATTTTGTTGGGATAAAAACAAACTTATCACTACACGTGACAGCTGTGTGCTATGAAAGCGGCCAACTGGAATGTAAATTAGAAATGAGAAGAAAAAGTAAAGCTGAGAAGTATCTATGTGATCAAATCAGAAAATTATGTGACTAGATAAAGACAAAATTAGGAAAACCAGGAGTAAACTAAGGGTAGGTAACGTTTCTGAAGTGCCATTCTTGCCAAATCGCGTCAAAACTCTAACTGCTATTGTTTAATCAAAGAAAAAATTAACTTGAACTTGAACAACTTCTATGAGGCAAGAGCTTTGCTTACTTTTGGTAAAAAAAGAGTAGCGACGACCATCGATCAGGATAAACATTTGTTTGATAATACAGTTTCTCGCTAATTTTTTTTGACGGAGATTTCCTAATGTTTTTTGTTTCATTTTCTAACTTTTTCTAATGTTGTCGGTTTGAAAGCGATATGTCTGCTAATGTTTTGTTTTGTTTTAATACACATAATTGAAGACTTCTTGAAGACGATGTAAAATTTTTCAGGAAAGTGAAGAAACTTGACTTAAAATTATTTTCGAAATTTCATTTGTTTTGATTGTCATAAGATTTTAATTACAGAATTTTCTATTTCTCGCACGAATACAGATTCATCAGAAAAAAATTGTATTTGTAGAAAAGCTTGCATATGCCATTTCTTAGTGAGATGCCTTCTCTTTGTAGAGAAAATTGAACGTGCTATTAAATTTGCAAGTGCTGTAAGTACCAATCCAATTTGTCCCCGAATAACTTGCATAGAAACAGAAAATACATTTTTTCAAAATGTTCTTTTTATTTTTGTCAGAAAAGTATATGTTATAATGCTTTTATATTATAATGAAGTTGCTCCTAAATTTTACACTACAGTGTCACTGGCACATGGGACATTATACGATAAAGAAAAAATTTTTTTTACTTTTTCCACTTGCAGTGCCGTCGACGAGAAGTCTTCAGTCGTAATCGTATCAATTCTCTAGGGGCAAAAGTTTTAATTACATTTCATCAAAATTATTATTTATTCTTGTTATCAACTATTATTTATTTTCTTTGTTGTTGAAACTACGATACATTTACGAATTATGAAATATTTAACAAATTTCGCAAGACGTCTGAATAAAATTTTTTATAGATTTCCGGGTCATCGAGAAGTGTTTATAAAAAGATGATGCTGTCGTTTTTATGCAATTGCAGAAGATCTCGGGACAAGTGGTTTATAAAAATTTTACGATAGACCGCCGTGACGGGCCTTCTCGAACGATACGAGCAAAGCGGATGGCACTCGTAAAATCGAACCTTCATATTTGATGTGTTGTTTATACGTATTTTAGCGTACAGTTTCCGTTCGTTGGTGGTATTATCAAATTGTAATGAGAACGTGGAAGTGGTATTTTCGCTAGGTCATAGTAAATACCATTAAAATTTGATCATATTTAGTGGCATTAATTCGCGAGCTCACACGTGCGGAACTTGGACGCGATTTAATTGGCACTGTACGCGCTGTTGCATCGATAATTTTTTCCTAAAATATTGAAATTTCGGACAGAATTTTGTGAAACTCGGTCGGAACGCTCTGCATCAACGAACGAAATTTTATTTACGACTACTGAATTAATTTCTCCAAGTTCGATTACGATATGTTTGCGCGAATACAGAGGAAATTATTGCATTTTTCCGAATGTCGACATAACTATTTGCAGTAGAAAATATGCGTAAATTTGTTGTATCGTGTTGGGATTCGTTAGAAAATAATAATACAAAGTTTTATATCGGCGTACCAAGCCTATTTATAGTATGGAATTATTCTAAAGAATTTTAGTATCCAACACTTTGGCAAATGTACAGTGTGATAGCAAAGTTTCTGAAATAATCAAATAAAAATAACACTACATCAACAGCTCATTGAAATTTCGTTATGATTAATAACTTGCGAGTGTAGTTTTGATTTTATGATACCGAACGTTTTAAACACGTGATTATTTCTGTAAATATGAAAAATGATGCTGAAAAATATTTCAAATTAAAGTTGTTTAACTTCATGAGAGAAACTTAATGAGATATTTCAATGTCTTGTTTTACATTTTTATTTATGGAGATTCTAATGGAACTTTTTTTAATGAAGCTATCCACTTTTTTACACACCATTCGATGCACTTTCTAATTCTATACAAGTAGTCAGGTATTTGGGTCGACAAATGATTAATTAAATGGAGGATGTTTTAAATTTAATGTTTCAAAACGTATCGTACGAAGGGCAGGGAAAGCATAAACAGAAAAGCACCGCGTTGTTTTCCCTTCTCTTGCATACGATAAGTTTCACAACATCGAAGTTAAAAAGTCTTTCAAAGTAGTCATTCTTCGAGCCAAATATCTTAATACTTTTTCACAGAGAATTAAAAAGTGCATCGACTAGCTTATCAAAAAAGGTGTATAGTTTGATTTAAAAAGTAACATTGCCTTTGAAATATCTTTAAACAAGAATGCAAAAAAAATCGAATTATCTTTTTTTAAGTTTCTCCCATTAAAGTCAAACAACTTTCACCTGAAACATTTTTTCGCGCTTCTGATATTCTGATGATATGGTATTCTTTGAAAAAACAAGCTGAAACTATTCTCTTATTAATCTGTCGATCCCTCGAATAAACATTTCGTGTAAAATCATGTGATACAAGCGATAAATTATCCCAAGGAACAACGTAAATCGGGTACATTGATCACCATTTAAACAGAGCTTAGCCGTAAAGTAAATTTAGTACCGCGCGCGATAAGGATCAGCACCGTCTACATCTCAATGATATTCGAGTCTGGTTTCCGCTATTCCATTCCGCTTGGCTCACGGAAAAAATATCGATATATCTTAACCGGTGTAACAGATAGCGAAACAATGTCCATGTACCATCTCGACCATCTATTATAGAAAAATCGCCAAAGAAGAGTTACCAAAATACTTAGGAGGGAGGATGAAGTGGAAGGACAGAAAAATATTAGCAAGATTCAGATGTGGAAACGAGACCAAAGCAAGGGAATACTGGAAAGAAGAGGGAGAAAAAGACGCAGACTATGTAAAAGGAAAGAAGAAGACCTGAGACACGTAATAGAAGAATGCGAAATAACGGCAGGACCAAAGGACATAGAAAAAATACTAAGCGAGACTGGAGAAGGACTAATAGAATTGAAATCAATAATGGAGAAAAGAAGGGCAATAAAAGACGGGGAGGAACGACAATAAGGAAGCACAGCAAGGAGGCAAAATCTCAGAAATTGCCATAGTTTTAGAGGCAGATTATATAATATAGTTAAAAAATTCTACCAAATGTCCAAATTGGACAAATTGTGAATGTAAAGAATTAAATAAAAAAAAATATTATATAATGGAGTGCAATATAATAGAGTGGATAAGAGGGGAGGTAGATATACAGGGTGGTTGGTAACTGGTGATACAAGTGGAAAAGGGGTGATTCTACGCGAAAAAAGTAGAAAATATAGAATAAAAATTTTTCGTTTTTTTTCAGCAATTTTTGTAATAATAAACTTTATAATTACTTCATATTATTTCATTATGTATTCCTAATTTTCCGTTACGGCAAAAACAAACTTAAACTGCGATAATATCCACTTTATAACGAGACGTGAAAAAGTGTACGCGTACCGGGCGAAAATTCAAAGTCGATTTTCTCGAAAACAAAGCCTCAAACGAAAAATTTTTATTCTACATTTTCGACTTATTTTTTCGCGTAGAATCGCCCCCTTTCCGCTTGTACCACCAGTTACCAACCACCATGTATAAGAAAAGAGAGATAGACAAGGAAAAGAGTTCAGATAGATATAAGGGAGGAGGCAAGAAGGTGATAACGCCATAAGACTGATAAAATGTAAAAGCGTAATAGATAAACGAGATGTAAAACCGAAAACTCGTCCAAAGCCGAAAGGCGCGGACTAAATAATAATAAATAATAATCTCAACCATCTGAAAGCACGTAGTTCGATCGTCGAAAGAGTCTATAGAACGTATACAATTTCGTTTCATTCTAATAATAAATAAAATAATAATCGTGATAGTCGCGTCTCATTATACAAGACCGTAAATATTTACGCATTTACAGGAAATTTAATATAAAATTTTATTGCTATTTAATAGCAAATATCGAAAGTACAGTGTATCTGTCTCAACATTCAAAGCCTGAAATAAATGTCTGCTCACGATTCGTTTCTTTAATTGGTTTTATAAAAATAGGAACTCGCATAAGAATCTGCAGTCCGCTGATTACAATGCTAACGAAATTCCTAAAACGAAAAATATTTCGCCTAACACGATATATTCGTAGTACAGTGACGAGCAAAAGTGTAAACACACTCCGCTGATTTTATGTAAAAGGCGATACTACGACTAATTTTTCAAGTGATCGGTAAAGATTAGGTAACAGTAACTACAAGCTACGTCTGATTAACGAAATGTAATAGTTCATTTTCATTAACATTAATAATGTACAGAACATTTTACAAAAATGGGTATCTCCAACGATGTTTTTGCATTTTAATTATACTCGTCGAATTAAGGTTTCAACCTAGTGTTTCGTCCACTTTCCTTTACTTTTTTTTAATGCTTTTAATCTACGAGGCATACTGTCAATTAAATTTTCAATTATTTGTGGTTCGATATTGTACCATTCCTGTTGTGTTCTTTCCCATAATTCATGAACACCTGAAGGTGGATTATTATATTTTGCCAGCCATCTTTTCAAAATGGACCACAAATTTTCCAAATACTTTTGAACTCCAGTGTGTCTTCTCTGACGTGAAAACGGAGGAAATAAAGTCCAGATACGAATCTCGAGGAACCTATGGTTGATTGTCAGATTTGCAGGGCAAGGTCTCCGATCGTGTCACATATGTTCAGAATTCGAGGAAACTGGCGGTAAGTGCTGTTGGAAACGTCGTTAGTCGTTAAAAGCGAATGGAGCATGGCAGAATTACGATCGGCACCGAGCAAATAAATCATATTGTATTTTCGTGCGGGTGCATCCTTTCGCGCGGGAATGGTCGTTTTCTGGAAACGCGCCGTAAAAGCGGATGGTCGGCATTCGAATTTTATTGCGTGACACATGTACCTATATTGTATGCATGTTTTGATGTGTTTGATTCTTTTCTTTTTTCCCCTCGTTTTTGTTTTTTCTTTTTTGTTTCATTTTTTCCATTCGGTTTCGAAGCACAGATTCCGCGTGATTTATAAACAGATTTCGTGCCTGCAACGCTACGATCTAGTAGAAGTATGCACACACATACACACACATGCGTATATGTATATATCGTGTTTCAAGATAAATCGTTTCCCCATCTTCCTTTTTTTTTTTTTGTTTTTTTTTTATATTGGTAGTACGGAATTGGGATGTGTGGAATGCTCTCGAAACGTAGTTGCACATATTATATTTTGAATATTTCTGGTTCCCATTCGCAAATAAGCTAGATTTGTGGTGCAAGATAGAAACCAAAATACGAATTAAACTCGTTTTCAGAAATCTTCCTTCCACCTTTTATTTTCGAAGATTGTTTGTGATCATCGTAATGTGCCGTCAGTTTTTTTTTTTTTTATGGAAACTATAGTTATTAGGACGGAGAAAAGGAGCGTTGCTGTTAAAGTTTAGGAACAACCAAAAAAAAAAAAAATAAATAAATAAATAAATCGTTTTGAACCAGTAATAGCATCAATCAGAATGGAGTTTTCTTAAATCTATGGAGAAACACCACCTCGGGCTTGTACTCAAAGGAATTATTAAGACCCTTGTACTTAAACATAAAGCGGTTTATCATGCTTCAACCGACCAATCAAGCGAGGCGGCACAAATACTTGGAGAGAAAATCGTGTGGAAAAATTATAGCGGGGTAACCTGCGGAAGCTTAAAGCGGCTGGCCAAGTGATTAGAAATTTCACTGTCCAAAGTCTTTCTTCCAGATATTTTCATCTGTGAATATTTCATTCCATTTCCGATTCCGATCGATTGTTGGCGTGTTGCACGGAATTTTGCACGGAATTAGCCGAAAGCTAAGAAACTTTCATAGAGTTTCATAAAGTAAATAGTTTGCGCTAGATTTTGGAAGAAAGACATGAAAAATTGGAAAGTTCTAGCATTCAGAAAAAAATGTACCTTTTTTCAGATAAATTGAATTTATATTGCCTTTAAAAAATATTACTAATAGATGATCAAATAAAAATTTGAAGTTCAATCAGTGAAAAAATTCGCAATAAAGTGAATGAACTTCATTGGAAGTTGATTAATCAATTAGTTTCTTAGCTGTCGCGCGCCAACTTATAAAATTGTTAAACGTGGCAGTTAAAAATGTTGTTAAAAGAGGAGAAAAATTGGAATAAAAAAATTACGTTTGTACTTGAACCTTACATTTACATCCCGAAAAGGTCTGATCCCATATAACTGGTAGTTAGTCTAAACAAAATTTATAAAAATCATAAAAAATGATTAGAAATTTCAGTGTCCAAAGTCTTTCTTCCAGATATTTTCATCCGTAACGATTGCTGCAAATTTTCTCTCGAATTAAACGCATTTTCTTTAAGTTTAACGCGAGAAGAAATTTATATCGCGGTTATTCGAAGATCAAAGATTTGGCTTTCTTTGAAAATAAAAACCTCCAGCGTTCTATCGACGGTTACATTAGCATAATGATAAACATAACGTAAAATTGTACTGTATAAAATTTTTGAAATATAAACGCTTGGATATTTAACTTCCAAGTTATACGGTATTATTAAGGATAAACTAAATTTTTGGTTCGACGGTTACCAACATAGTTTCAAAGTAGGAAACTTAGCCTGCGGCCTGGAGCTGTGTTATTTTAGGCGTCTTACAAGGGAGGTGACACAAGTTACCAATAGGATTAACCAAGCAGCAATAAACTAAGCTTGCTCTATGCAACTAGAGTAGACTGGACAAAAGAGCTAGTAATTGAAAGGCATTTGTAATAACTTATTGAATAATATACGTGCTTGTATATGTTTCTTGTATTAAAGTAGAATATCGTATTCAAGTATCTGAGAAGACATATTAAGTGTATATTAATTCTTTCAAAATGGTATATTATTTTTAAGGGAAAAATTTTACATGGAATTTTATTCTACTAGAATTTTGTTTTCACACAGGCGCACGAAAGTTTCTAATACTTGCAGACACCTTTTATGTGTATGGTTTTTTGAAATGTCAGAAATTTTATTGATACTGTTATGAGACTCGACTACCATGATTTTGCTGGTCAGGCTTGAAGTATGTTTGAAAATAAATACAAAAAGCATAAGATATTTATGTAGCTATACTACACAAGATAGAAGTATGTATTTCTCAGAAATCATAAAAGTATTTTAAACTTAAAAATTAAGTCAATTTCAATAAATACTTAGTAGGATCATGTTTGACACCACATTGACATTTAACGTATAACGTTTGTAATGTTATACTTAAGTCTTACCTGTAAAAGGGTTAATAGAACACGCTTATTTGAAAAATTTGATTACAATTTTGTGTAACCTGAGGACCCTTTTTCAACCTTTTCGCAAATATTCTTCTTGACGATTCCGTTGTAACGTACGAGTTAAAATTTTCCCCGAGAAAAGCGTACGTATTTAGTTGCACAGAATATCATTGTGGCAGCTGGTCGGTTCATTCCACAACGAAATTCATTTTCTCTGTTCGAAAAGGCGCGACGAAATTTTTCTCGTGGACCAATATCGCAAAACGGGTGGCAGGCGATGCCTAATTTCGAGGTCGGCGAAGGCGTATTAAGGTAATTCGGCCTGGTTAAAAATGAGAGCTACGAAGTCACAATTTGCGTAGTGGAATTGTACGTACGTGTGCGCGGCTTGGGATAAGGTAATATCTGATTATATAATCCGGCTGCATAATAGACTGAGAGAACAAAGAATAGAGGAAACGCGATGCGCCGCAGAAATGAAGAATCCTTTAATGAGCTGAAGTGCTTTACAAAGAAACGCGTATAATGCCGAGATTTTCACAGTACCGGATCCGCACGAGACGGACGGAAAACTATAATAAACTTTGCTCCCTGCGCGAGGAAAGAGAAAGAATAATAAGTCCGCTTTTAATACTATTTTAACGACTTTCTGAAGCGTGTGCCGCGGTAAAAAGATAAAGTTGTCGGGGAACCTTAAACGTGGACTGACGTGCTTACCTGATGAAGAGACAATTGCGAGACTTTGATGTCGGTCTTCTTCAACTTTTCCAACTTTCTCTGCCGGGACGAACGTATACTTGGAAATCGATTGTTTGCCGATTTTAACATTGCCTATTCTATTTCGAAACTTTTAATCCCTGAATGTCTCTCGTGTTAGCTTCGCGCACTTTTCTTGTGAAAAATTATATTACGCATTTGTGGAACTATTTTTCTGAAACTTTCTGTCTTCTATTTGTTTTCTTTTTTTTTTTTTTTTTGCAAGGAGTGCGAAATCCCAATAAAATAGTTTTCCAAATGAATTATTTGTCGTCCCATTTCATTCACTTTCGCCATTGTGTTAAATTGACACCGGGGGATATATTATTAACATGCAAAACTGAGAGACGAGTGCAAATTAAAAATTGATAAGGACTTTATGAAGTGTTCATTTCTTAGGACTTGATTACATTTGCGGTGATTGATTTTCTGCAGTAGGTATGCTTATAATGTACAGACTTATACATATACACATAGACGTTGTACATTAATTATTAAATATTTTTATGCAATTAGTTTAATGTTCTTAATGTTCTTAATGCAATTAGTTTAATATCCTTAAGAAAATTGGAGAATCAAGCATTCCTTTTATTTCAAAAAGTACCATTCGCACTATAACAATTCTTCAAATTATTTTGATTACCGTAATTGCTTGTCTTTTTTCATTATTTTTATCATAATATATCTTTGTTCATTCATATCTTAATTCATAAATCATTTCAGTTCGTACTTCACCTCGGTTCATCACGTAGCGAATATGAAAAAAGACATCAGAATCTAAGATATTGTTCAGATGGTTTATTTTAGTACTATTGCACTTCTAATTGTTTATTATTGTCATAGAAATATGATTGCGATCATTTTCATAAAAAATCTTTTAAAATCTTTTTACATTCAGAAAATGAACGAGCCAAGTTACAAACAGCTACTAATCACAGGTTTTAAAAATAAAAGATTAAATAACAATAAATGAAGAAACTCCAGTTCCTGTAATTAGTATTTGTACATAATACATTTAAATTCACGTTGTAGGTCAGTAATTCGAACGTTAAACCGATGAAAAATAAACGACGACCTAGTAAGAGCTAAACCTGTCGCAAGATCTAATTATCAGTTCCGAATGGTTTAAAATAACGCGGCGAAAATGTGAACGACCCAGATACTTTGAAATTTCAAATATCGGAAATATCAACGCAGAAGCTCAAAAATTTGACAAATCTGGGAAATAATTGCTTTAGTGAATTGTTAGGTCGACAGAGAAACGTAGAGTACTGCTGGTAATTGACGTCTCGGTTTAATTATACGGCAAAGGTGTTCTACGCCAGAATGCCATCCATCACTGTTCTCGCGGTGAGGCGCAAACAATGCTCACGGCCACCGTGAAAGAAGCAATTTTTACGGCTACCGAATTGCTGGCTCTGTCGATTGTGATTTACGATGGCAACGTACAGGCACGGAAATAGTCACTTCGTCAAGTTCGTCGCTCCACAGTCCGGCACTTCGTCAGGGTGATGCATCCTGGCCAAAGAGTTCGGTTGACCGACTCCATTCGATTATCCTGATAAAGTCGTTGATAAAGCCGGTCTTTTCCTGAAACCCATGCCGTAGGACAACGAACGCTCTTTACTTAGACGCTGATTAATGCAAGTCAGCTTCGATGGGGACCCGATGAATTATCCTCACGGCGAACCGAGTAGTTGGATTACCGATGCGAGAACGATGATCCAATTATCCAGGCTCACTGTGTATTTTCATTACTTCATGCTTCTGTCATTCCACGTTGATAACGCCTATTTTCATCCCTCTCTTACGCTCTGGAAATTAGTACGTTTGCGCCACTCCACTGAGCAACGCAAAAGTCGAATACACTGTTTTAGAATTGTACAGTTGTCCAAGTTTTTGTTTTTTATTATTTAATTTGTACTTTACAATTTGTTCAGCTGGAAATTTGGTAAATTTTTCTAACTTAATTGCTGAATAACATGTGGATGACTACCTCCAGCGAAATACCATCTTCGAGTCCTCCAAGTTCTTTAAAAATACGAACGCTCTGAGAATACTACATTGCCACCTTGTCGGACCAATTTTAGAATATGAATTATATTTACATTAATATTTTAGAATATATATGTCGGGTTATCATTAGAATTGCGGCCGCGTGACAATTCTTCATTTGAATTAGCCATCGTTTTGTATAACAGAGATTATATTTACAGGTATAAATATGACTTTTTACAAAGTTTGACGAATAACCGTGGTGTTTAGACACGCGAGATGCTATTGACAATGTTCTTGGGTTCAATAACGAATCCACGGCCAACGGGATAACTCTTTACTAAACGTAGAATACTTTTAAGCACAAAATACGATTGCTGGGACGCTCGGTATAAACTGCTCGATGTGTAACTTTCCAAGGTGATCGCACGAATAACAGACTGATGAAAATTTTCCTCTCTTTACGATTGCGTTCGTTTGTTATATACTGGTTGGAAGCATCGAGAAAGTTCCAATCGCCGTTGCTAGGCAGTTTCTGCCTGGAGTTTGATTATTAATACAACGTGTGTCCCATTATATTGACACCTCCGAGGCAAAATCACACGTGGTTAGATCTGTTCTTGAGGCCGTATGCCACCACAACCACATTTCTAGGTAGAACCATACAACCACTCCATACCTCCGTCAGGCAAAACGTCCATCCCGTGACCGTGGATACGTTCTCCGACCAGTTATGTCACTTCGAGCCCAATCCCACTATCACAAATCTCGAACAATTACAATCGGATTGAATGACAACAATTGCTTAATTACGGCTATGATAGAATCTAAGCTAAAGTATTAGAGGATTTTCCCAAAATTCCAAAAGAAAGGCTCCGGTGTTCTTTCATCTCCGACATATATATATGTCGGGTTCTCATTATGATTAGGATTAGGAGCATGTAACGAATCTTCATTTGGATTAGCCATTGTTGTTATACAATATAGATGATATTTACTGCTACAAATATGATTATTACATAATTTGACAAGTAACCGTGTCGATTAAATACCCGAGATGCTAATGACAATGATCTTAGACCCAATAACGAATTCACGGTCGATGGGATAGCAAATGCGCTTTCTTCCAAAATCTAAGTCGAACTGAACTTACTTGTCCACAATTCAAGTGTAACTCAACTTACTTATCCACAGTACAAGTAGAATTCAACTTACTGGTCCACAGTCCAAGTGACACTGCACTTCTCTGTACCTCTCTGTACCCCTCGGGTCAACTACATTTTTAAGGAGAGCTATACAACTGCTCCATACCTCTGTTAGATAAAAACTTCGATCCCGTAACCGTGGCTACGTTTAGCGACCAGATGTGCCACTTCGAGCCCAAGCCTACTGTCTTAAATCTCGGGCAAACATAATCGGATTAAATCATAAACAACTACTTCTAAGTTTTATTATTTAAGTACAGCTATAATAAAAAGTCTAGACTAAAGTATTGAGGATCTTCTCAAAAGTTCCAAATGAAAGGCCCCGCTGTTCTTTCATCTCTGACATATATATGTTCTGTATATATCTTGTATGTATGATCTTGTATATCTCACAGCCGTAATATCGAAAGTGTTCTACATTAATTTTTAAACCTAGCCGCCAAATATAGTGAACAAGCGGCGCTGTTTGATTCTCACTATTATCACAGTGTTTTTAACAGTTTAAATCTTCACACTGATCAAGAGAAGGATGATATCTGAATGTAATCTTCATTAGCAAAATAGCTAAAGGTACGTTGGCTGTCTGTATATCATGCAGTTGCTCTTCCTCAATGTACCATCAATAAGCTTGAAAAGTCACGTGTTATTTAATATATAATAACATCGCACATCACATAGTTCCTATTGTAGCGGCACATGAGTCAGAGGACGATGCGAATCATGTTGTCGTTTTGCCTCGGGACATTGACACCGTCTTGACGTACAAAACGTAACGATAAACAAATTCCGGAAAAAATAATGTCGTCGCTACGTGCAATCGTCAATAGAAGATGAATTTAAACTTTTCGGTACTCCTCCGACCAGTATAAATAAACGAACACGATCATTAAGACAATCAGTTAGTCAGTATTGTAGGATCTTTACTACAATTAGTTTATTTACAATAAATTGATTAAACAGATGTTGGTTAAACAGGAAACGATTGTTGTTTAACCTGAACTAATCACAATAACGTATTATAATTTAGACAACTAGATAGTTAATTTGTAACTCTCGTCACCACGGATCCAATGCTCTCTCGACAACGCAATTCACACTCTCTGACTTCTCAATTCACAATCTCTGGCTTCTCAACTAACACTGACTGTTAATTCGTTTTCGTCTCTTAGCAACCCCTTGTCTTTTATCTTAGTTCCACGTCTTTTGTCTTAGCCCAATCACGCACATGTTCCGCAACCACTTGTTTATAATTCGCGCGATATCTCTTAGGCCTTTCGTCCATGATACTACAGTATCGAGCCTCCTTATAATCGGAGAGTATCGAGCAATCTTATAGCGATTAATTAACTCCTTGACCTACACGCTATCTGCCGATCGCGCGAGCCATAGTAAGCAAGAAGTTCGGTCGCGTGCCGTGCCCTTCATCTGTTCAGCCGTGTGCTCGAACTGGCGCAAAATGTATACTTCTTATGACATGTATATTTAGAGGCTACAAAAGGAATTGTGAAATAATAAACAACGTTCGAGGACAAATAGTGTTTTTAAGACGTCTAGGGCGTAATCAGTTAACAAAAACAATTTATTATTTCAAAGTAAATAGTGAACCACTAGTAATTTGTAAATTAATATTTAGTTAATTTAATGAAAATTAATAGTCTTCAACTGTATGATATCTTTCAAAATAATTAGGTACATGTAACGCAACTCGACACTTTTACATTCCCACGTTGTTTCATTCCTTTTCTTATGTTTCGTACATACTTTGCAAGCTCTTGTTGGATTTTTTTTTCAATGGCATGGGATCTATATGTTTCGGTAAGTGACCCCAATATTGCGCCTCTAGCCTCATTGGTATATCCCCGTTCGATAATGATGATCCTTGTCTGTTATAATTTTGCGATGTTTGTAATATTCCTTCAGCTATTCGAAGTCTATATTCACTATCTTCATCAACCTCACTCACATATTCAAAAGGATCTATCGAATCACAATTGGCAGTAGTACCACACTTCTCAACACTACCATCAACATTAGATCTTTTTTTTGTTGACATGATGGGTCTAAATGTTCTCTTTTTTCTTTCTAGAGAATTATATTTGAAAGGTGTGAACGTAACGAAGCATTACGCTGAACTAAAGAGATTATCCTGAAGTGATTAGGCCGTGATAGTTTGTAGTTGCTGGCTGTAGATGTCGCTGCTGGGGTACTGCTGTATTTTCTTCCTATTTAATTAAGAATCATGGAAGAAAAATCGGACTACGGTCGCCAGGATTTGAAGATGGGCCCGAATGTTCCTAACCTAAGGCGCTAACCACTTTTTTTTTATCGTGGGGAAATCCTTGCGGACACCCCGCCGCCCTCTGGAAGGCGACGGGATAGTGTCAGACTCAAACCGACTAAAACTCCACGGTGGCCATCCTGACGTTTGGCAGAAGTGTCCCGGGGCCTCTTTCGAATTACTGCCGGGGCACTCCTTCGTCTACTCCCCGGGTATTCTGGGGAGCCCTTCCTGTCGATTTGGCCGCCAGGAGGGACCGCACTTCCTAACGCCACGGACTACGGGCCGTCGTGCAAGTCCGAGGAGGTCCAGAAACTCCTTCGGCGTGACGACCTGGCTGGACGGATGACGCTGTCGCACCCTGACACTCTCCGCAAACCCCTTCGCGAGCGTGACTTGTTCGCAGAAGGAGCGGAAGGCGAGGTACTCCCGCTGCCCCCTCGGCATAGCGTGGACTCCGAGGGGGTCAAACTTTCACAAATGGCGAGTTGCAGTACACGGCGCGGATCTGCCCACGCTGGACAGGATTCCAACGTGTGTTGCGCCGTGTCCTGCTCTTCCCGACACTGGTGACAAGTGTCAGTCACCTCTCGCCGAATCCTTGGCAGGTACTGCCCGAACGCTCCATGTCCGGTGAGCACCTGCGTCATCCTGAAGGAGGCGCTAACCACTGCGCTGCCGTCGTCCGATACTAGTTAGTGTCGAGTGTTGGTATTTATGCTGTCGAGTGCCGCCACAATCCAATGTCGTCAGAAATAAATGATAAAAACAAAACACTGATTAAAACAGAACACTTACATTCCAAGGAAAGATACTCGATGTGAATATATAAATTTCTGACATAAATGACATAAATTTCTCGCCACGAGATAGACTCATAGTTTCCGCTTACTTTTTTTTCATTTGTTAGTAAATTACAATCAATTCTCGCATTGAGAATTTTTAGTAATTTTTCTGGCGTGGCGCTGTGACATGGTTAATTATTTATAATAAGTTAATACTTATTATAGATAAGTATAATTTATACAAAGTATTACAAATAATAAATATTGTTTAATAAGAATGTCTAATTAAATCTTGAGCTTAGGTCTAGCGGTAGTATCACTTCAGCCTGCGGATCTGATCCGACGTATCAAGTAATCCAGTGACTAGGGGGTTTCGATGTTGGTTGACTCTTATACTGTATCTGTTGCTATATTTAGCAATTTCCTCTTTGACTGTAGGAATCTTGAGGTCTCGATGTATTACTTCGTTGGTGACATACCGGGGTGCGTTAATAAGGGATCTAAGATTTTTTGATTGAAAGCGTTGGAGACTTTCAATGTTGGAATTGCTTGCTGTACCCCATAGTTGGATTCCGTAGGTCCAGACAGGAGTTTTCGCTTATGGCACAAATTCTTTACTATGAGTCAGACTCATGGGTTCCGTTTATGGCACAAATTCTTTACCACGAATCTGACTCGTGGTTTTCGCTTATGGCACAAATCCCTTACCACGAGTCGCGTTCGTGATTATAGGCCAAGGGTTAATATCCAGCGAACGTACACATTATCTTGTATACGCATATCAAGCAACACTGAGCAAACGACGACTAACTCTGTACTGCAAATAGTTTTAAATACATTTGCGTCTCATCACTATATACACCAACGCGCTTAATCGTCTTCCACACTATAATTGTGTACATTGTGCAGTCAATCACATAAACTCTTGCCACACGAGCATAGATATCATCGGCCAATCTATAGTATCTCCAAGACATTCTCTCGAGCGTTTTCTAGGACAATGTTATGTTGAAACTTTTCTTTCTACTTTTATAACGTGTCTGTGTCTCGTTGCTTCTTACATGTCTACTCTCGTTCTTTTTCTTCTTCTTTCGTACACATGCATCTTCTGCTGCTTTTTACTTTTCCTCTTATATTGAATCTATCAGTTATGTCAAAGGATTTATCCCATGAACGAATAAATAAATAGATATATTTGTGGTTTTTCGCGTTTCAATCGTGTTTTTATTGATATGTTGTGTTTTATTTCAACGCTTCACTTTGTTCATCTGAAACCTTTCGAGTGTTTGTCTCAGATTTCTCTGGAACGTTCACGAGATGTCGGAACAGAGGACGAAAGTACTAACGAAAACACGATTGAAACACGACGAGCCACAAATATGTCATCTAGTGAACGCGAAAGAGAAGAAAAATAGAAGTAATTAGCGAGAAGAGAAAGTAAAGCGATGCGTTTTAACTCTCGGGTTACCGACGTGCAGTTGCGTAAATGGGTCCTTTTGGATCCAGTTAGTGTGCTCTTCGTTTTTGTACCACTTTTGTACGCGGTTCTGTGCTTAAATAACATCCAATATTTTCAATTCTAATGAAAGAATATGGTTTCTTTGAAAAAATATATAGAAATAGAAATCAATACCTTCTTATACCACTTTCCAATAAATCATAAATATGAATAAATGAGAAGCAAAATATAAGTGAACGGTGTTATTTCTACACAATTAGAACGTAATGTAGTCTTCTTTGAAGTAAATGTAATGATTTTTACATACGTGACAAGCTGGCAAATATCATCACATTGGGTCAAGATGAACCCGTCAGAGTCGTCCGGGGACTAAAAACATAATTCCAAATACAACGCGATTATCAAGAGAAATCTGGCTTTACAATCATCTAAGAGTCTTACAACCATATTCTCGTTTTCATGAGGAGAGGATAACTGTGAGTTCTAGTGTCAGGATTAGTAAATTTCCAACTTTCTCTGAATTTTGAACTTTAAAAAATACGTGTGAATAATACCGATAATATTAGGGCTTAGCAGAATATTATTAATAATTGATAATAAGCTTTAAATTAATAATTAATAATATTGGTCTTTTATTTATTTGATAGTATTTCCACAAGTTTTATAAAATATATGTAATGCGTTTTTTTGCTAGTATCGATTATTACAGGTAATTAAATAACGTTAAGGTTAACGAGACGCGTGCATATTCAGATTTTCCAATAGAGTTCTCTGCGAGAACAGAATATGTTCCCTTCTTGGACGGTGAACGTCCACTTCTTCAACTTCGTCAAACTTTTTTCAATTTTGTTGCTTTGAATGTTCACAGTTGCTTTGCTCGTATTACTTCGACTTGAAGATTTCTTGTCAACGATACTGTAAATGCAAAAATTAAAGAACATTATTAACCCTTTGGACTCCTATGTCGAGTGTGACTCGACATCAGTTTTTATTTCAGGAGCTTCTTTGTCGAGTCTTTTTTTCAGTTTTGTGAAACGTACGAAAGAAAACCAGGATTGTATCCTTTTTTTTTTTATTTGGAAGAATTTTACAATCAATTCTCATTGAGAATTATAAGTAAATAATTCCGACGTGGTACTATAACGTGTATAATAGGTGATTATCGTACGTTTGATTCTAGCTGAATCTAATGTTTAAATCTAGAGGATAATGTCTTTTTATATCTGTTACTGAATTTGGATATTTCTTCTTTAATAACTATCTTCTTTAATGAGCCAGTAGAATTTTTTTAAAGGATTGTATCCTGGAAATTGTTTCAAGATATATAATACACTTAAAAATTACAAAATGCAACAATAGTATGAATAAAACTGGTATTTAAGTAAATTTGTTTCTTCCTTTATTTATTTAAATTGTCTTACTTTTTAGTTAAAGTAAATTTCAAATAAAACACTTAAAAGCGTTGGAAAATTGAAATAAAATTTTGAGTGCAAAGGGTTAATATATAACAATATCCTACATGCCAATGGAAATACTGTAATGTAGAATTTAAGAGCAATTGCCATTTGTAAATAATGCAACATTGCCTCTATAAAATATTATAATTGTAAATGCCATTAAGCGACAGACACGCCCAACGCTAAATATCGCCAATTTTATAACAATTCTTACTCGATATGTTATATTTATTTTATTATTGCTTAGTCCGTGCCTTTCGACTTTATATAGATATATATATCTACCTCCCCTCTTATCCACTCTATTATATTGCACTCCCTTAATTATTCTATCTCCAAAAACTAAAAAAACTAATGACTAAAAACTATTGCAACTTTGGACTTTTGCCTCCTTGCTGTGCTTCCTTCTTGTCGTTCCTCCCCGTCTTGTATTGCTCTTCTCTTCTCTATCATTGCTTTTAGTTCTGTTATTCCTCCTCCAGTCTCATTTAGTGTTTTTTCTACGTCCCTTGGTCCTCCCGTTATTTCACATTCTTCTATTACATGTCTCAGGTCTTCTTCTTTCCTTTTACATAGTCTGCATCTTTTTTCTCTCTCTTCTTTCCAGTATTCCCTTGTTTTGATCTTGTTTCCACATCTGAATCTTGCTAATATTCTTCTGTCCTTCCACTTCATCCTTCCTTCTAAGTACTTTGGTAACTCTTCTTTGGCGATTTTTCTGTAATGTTATATTTGGATTCCCTTTCCTCCTCACTCGGTATGTTATAAAATATATTTTTGTAACAAAAATAAAAAGAACATCCGGAAGAAGTATATTTTCTGTTTTTATACAAGTTACGTAAGAACAAACAGGATTGGTACAGCGGTTGAAAATTTAAATGAATGGCACATTCAGTTTTCCTGCAACTAAGAGGCACAATACACATCCAGAAAAACAATTCTTTTCCTGATTAATATATTAGCGCAAAAAAGAAAATCTTGTATTGCATTTGGATTATTATACGCTTAAGATCTTATGATAATTAAAAGAAACGAAATTTCGAAAATAATTTTAGACCAGAGAAGCTTCATCTCTCTCCTAAGAAATTTAGCGTTTGGCGTTTATGGTGCTGTCTGCAAAGAAGTCTTCAGATCGTCTCGCGTCCCCTAATTATCGCTGCCTCGTATAAAAGAGTTTCGCTTCGATGACGTCGTCGAGCCACGAATCTTCCCTGTTCTTGGCTGTGACGCTTCTAATTACTACTAAATACATAAAAAAAAAAAGACAAAAAACGAAAAAGAATAAAAAGGACGCAGATGTGAAAGACGGCGGCACTTTCTCTCTGTTCAGTCAACTTGGAGCAAGACCAACTTTCGCGTCGAAAAGTGTTCCTAGTTGTCGTCTGTAAACAAGGCAGTGCGTGTAATCGCAACTAAATTATGCCGAGTCCTCTTGCGACGCGGCGTCGCTCAAAACTCTGAAAAGAATCATCAACATTCAGAGTGGCAGCTGAAGCAACTCGTTTCACCACGGTAGCTACTTTCGTCGCGGAAGCTCGGCTAAACCCTTCCATGACGCGAATCACGCCCATCTGTGCGCGCTAGGATACGAACGTGTTTCACGTGTTTGTACATTGTACACGTGTACACTGTTTTACTAAAGTCACGTGCAAAACTCCGGGTTTTAACTCAATGTGATGAGAAATGTCTCGCAAGCTTGACAAATGACGGTGGTAATTTTTTAAATTGTCCAGTGACGTTGAAATTGTATACGAGCACGTGAAACCGTAAGAATGTTGCATTGCGGATGGATTTCGACCTGTGAAGCGTCGAATAAAAAGATGAAAAACTATGATACATTTGATAATAGAATAATTGATAATAGAATTTGATAATAGAATAGAATAGATAATAGAATTGATAATAGATAATAGAATTACTTATCCTGTTTTGAAATAGCTGTGTTTCGATTCTAAACTTCAACAGATTCTATTGCTACAGATTTTGCAATTTTGTTCTTATTCAAATCACATAGTCTTTGTTAATATAAATATATTAGACAGTAGCTGCAGCTACGTAAATAATTATGCACATCTATCATATCAAATTCCATATCCAATATTATATACTAGACAGATTGGCATGATGTATGGCCTGTGATTCTTATGTGAAACATTAGAAATTTTCACATACACAGACAATTACTGTTACTGTTAATTACAATTACAATTACTGGTCGAAAATGTCAGGATATGTATCAGATGTAAATATAAATGTAATGTGAAAAATAAGATTATTAATAACATTATTAATAAGATTATTAAAGGGATTATTAAACGTAAAGGAAATAGACGTTAACAATATAAAAAAATGTAACAAATGTGCTACATAAATATGAATTCTTATTATTAATATCATTAACTTCTAATCTATCTAACTAATATCATTATATTAATGATTATTATCATTAATATCATTATTGGATAACTATGAAAATTTATATTTTTACGAATACAGTAAAGAAGCTAGAGAAATGGAAACTATTGGTAGACATTTGTTTGACTCGATGTCAGTAACTTTTTAAAAATAATCTTATAAAAATAAAATTACAGTCTTGTCGTTAGATCAGTTGAAATTATTTGATATTAGGCTGTATATAATTAATGTTATTAATATTTGTTGTGTCTAATATTATTAATTTAAATGTTCAAGAGGATGACATTAACATATTTAATTTGAATGTCAGTAATATCATAAGGAGTGCTTCGAATATTTTATCGTATATCTTTTTGCGTGTTATATGAATTCCGTGAATGTTTGCACCTTTGACTTTCCCAGAAATACACAAACGCACGTAATCTATGAATAACCTTAGTATGCTTTTTAAATACTACCAGTAACAGGTGATAATAGGTGACAATAAATATAATTTTATTAAAAGGTGTGTACTTTGTATTAACAGTTGAAACGTGATCGCAATAAAATGTAACACCACCATATTACAGAACGATTACTTCGCAGCCTAATAGGCAATTTCAAGGAACGCAGATTGGACAATGTGGTTCCGTAATATGGCCATCTCGTTCTCTTGGCTTAAGACGATTAGATTTCTCGATCTTTACTATTGTAGAAGAGCTACGCTTACTAGTGGAATAAATCCGATAAGAGATAGCAGTTAGTACCATGCGTGCAAAAGGCCCTCTTGCATGTAAATCATGGACTCTTGTATCTCTGTCGAGGAACTTAGATCGAGTAATCTACTACCAGATATTTTATGATGAACATATTTTAATCTGGATAATTTTTAGTTTACATATAAAACGTGATCCTTGGGGAAATTCGTTATATTCTTCCAAGTCACGAAAACATCATCCTCACACAGAGTTTGCAACCTCGTCGACTAACTAAAGTTATGATTACTATGAAAAGTATGATAAAAGTATAACGAAATTAAAAGTATAAAATACACGTTTAAATAAAGTTATCAGAATTTTAACTTACGTTACAATGATTCTAGCCATATGTTAACGTAACTAGTGTTTGTTATATTGCTATTTACTTGCTTACTCGTAATATTTAATATCCAATTATCTCGCAAATATTTTCACCAATAATACTAGGTTGTCCGTAAAGTTTCTTTCCTTTCATAATGTGACAATAGATGAACAACAATTTTTATTTTATATTATTTTATTGAATTAAGTGTGATCCATTTCGTTCTATTTCTATTATTATGTTCATAATTCAATAGACTAATTAATTAATAATACCCACTAATTTATATTATTATACTAATATAAAACAAACAATATTGTATGTCTATTATTTCCTTATAAAACGAAAGAAACTTTTCGGACAACCTAATATTATTACCAAGAATTGTGTCCCTCATTTCTTTTTTGAAACCAGAAGACGCCAAAAAGAGTAAGTTTCGCGTAACAATAATCGATTGCACTTAACGCTGTTGTCCAGCAGAAAATTTGGTGTTGTAGTAAGTTTGGCGAAGTTTGATTGTTTCGGTCTTGCAGAGACGCATGCAGGCGGCTAGAGTAATCTCGTGTTTGGCTGGCAACAGTAACGTTAATAATTTATGCAATCAACGCACAGCTTTATTAAACATGTCCGTTTTGCGTAGTAGTTACTTACGGTACGATGAAACGTGCTTCACTCGTGCTCACTGTCGCCAGAAACTCTCTCGACCTGCTGTTGCTCGCTTGCGACCAGGCTAACGCTGTCTCGGAATTAATTCCGGTTAAACCCGATGGTATAATTAACGGGTGCGGCGTTATGAGTCCCGGTATTTGCAATTTGATTTATTTCGCTTATTTGGCCATGCCGTTGTGTACGTTATTGCAGAGGGATACGGATATGAAAGGACAAAGACAGATCTTTGGAATTTTGCTTTCAATTATTGTGTACGATAATATTTAGGATGTGTTTGAGTTTTAGTTGGGAAAAGTTGTTACTGGTACGACGTAATATCGGCACTTTCCAATATTATACTTATGTATACAGGGTGGTTGGTAACTGGTGGTACAAGCGCAAAGGGGATGATTCTACACGAAAAAAGAAGTCGAAAATATAAAATAAAAATTTTTCTTTTTTTTCAGCAATTTTTGTAATAATAAACTTTATGATTACTTCATATTATTTCATTATGTATTCCTAATTTTCCGTTACGGCAGAAACAAACTTAAACTGCGATAATATTCACTTTATAACGAGACGTGATGAAGTGCACGCGTACCAAGCGAAAATTCAAAGACGATTTTCTCGAAAACAAAGCCTCAAACGAAAAATTTTTATTCTATATTTTCGTCTTCTTTTTTCGCGTAGAATCATCCCCTTTGCGCTTGTATCACCAGTTACCACCCACCATATGTAATAGACCAGGCGTATACCTCCCTTTTTTCGTTTTTAAAAAACAACATTTAAAAATTTTACTAAAGACTGCTTGTAACTATTAAACGTTTTTAATATTACAAATAATAATGGAGCAAATAATACGTCCATCTTTTTACGCTTTTTTAAAACGATTCTATTACATATTATTACGGTGTAACAAAGTAGATTAATAGTTTCTTTATTAAAAAAAAAGATCAAATATCAGAATAATTAATATATCTCAATATTAATAGTATAACAAATATTCCAGTACGGTAATCTGAAATATAGCAAGCCTGAATGAAACTTCCTAAACAAAATACACAGCACGCGGAGTAACGTAATGAATTATTAAATATTTCATGATTTTCGAATAATTGGAACAAGTTCTCCTCGAAGAGCGATATTGATTACGCAACAACCTAATGTCTTACCGGATTTTCGCCTATCTCGATAAATAAGAATATAAATAATTATTAAATACTAATTGTACGTGATTAAATTAATAGAGGAATACGATACCGATAGACGAGCAAAACATTACATTACATTCCGAATTGAATTCTATTCATTAAATACAATTAAAGTTTGATTAACTATTGCGAAGGTAATGTAATTCAATGAATCGATAGCAACATACAGTTGCATACACTCAACATCGGCTAGAAGTATTTCTAATTAGATCTTCGAATAATCAGAAGTCACGCAGGCAGAGTTCGTATAATTGAAATCTGGTTACGAGGCATCCCACCCTAATTGTTTTCGTTATAATTGCAATCACATTCCGCATCTGCAATGATGCACAAGACAATCTAAACATGTAACGACTGTTACGACCGGTGCCGCAGGATTTCTACTATTGCCAGAGGGTTTCTACTATCACCGCAGAATTCCAACTTCCACGTTGACACTATATCCTAACTATCGATCCGTTGGAAATCACCTCCGTTCTCTTAATATACAGGTTCGTTACTTAACGAACAGCGCGCCCGAGAATCGCCGTGGAACGTAATAAAGTGACTGAAAATGTGAACAAAGATTAATTACCGTTTTATTCGAGAGATCCGAGTTAGAAAAGTTTGGTAATGTAATTACGCTTGGATCCATTTTAATCGAAGAAATGGTCACTTTTTCTGACTAGTAGCCTGTTTTACGTTCATTTTGAAAGAACTTCGTATTGTAACGTAAACAGGTATAAATATATATTCAGGTAAAAATTTCCTTTGTATTGTTGTCAAAATTTTGGCAAAGTGATAAAGGCAATTAGCAGCTGTTAGTAACGCGTGAAATTTCTAAATTTCTAAATTTCTAAAATTAACGCGTAAAAATTTGATGTTAATTGAATTGTACAAAACGGCTATGGTCGATAGATTGAAAAAGTTAACAAGTTTGGAATATTATTCGTGACATCGTCACAATGAAAATTGATATAAAAAATTCAGAATAATTAAATGCACATCGTCAAATTATTGTGCTTAAAAATACTTGTTGATTCTACTTGAAAATATTTATTGAAAAATATTTCCTAAGAAATGTACATCCTCTATGAATAATCTGGATCGAATAGAAATTCGGTTCATTGAATTCATCGACCTGTCTCTACTTTACATAAATCAAGTTGCGCAGCTTGTTTCATCCTTAAATGGAATAAATTACGCGTGTCGGCAGAGAAAGTTTGTCTATTTAACAGACCGCTACACTTTCCCTTGTAGGTCGCGATTCGTGGAAGTTTTATCGAGTGTTGTGGTTCCAGGTGTAAGCAGTTGATATTGTCAAACGAAAGGCGACCCAAGAATGTACCAATTGAAAAAACAGGCCTAGAAACAAGTTGAAATTGATCCACTTACACGTACTTTATAAAAACGGAGAAAACACAGCGAAAAGATCGATTCTCCTTGCTTGTATTCTTTGATATCATATTTTCTCTGCTTCTTGCGAATTTTAAAGAAATCTTGCTTCACGCGCTAGTTCGTTCCTTTATTTTCAACTGATCAGCTTTTGTACTGTTTCTAATGGAAAAAGTTGATAAGTAAGTTGAAAGTGATTCACTTTAGACCGTTGTTTTTAACTATCGATTCTTATACTTGTGTTATATTTTTATTTAATTCTAGCAAGTTTTCCCATGTTTTACAAATTTAGTATAGCGCTAGCAAAACGTACCATACGATTACCCGATTTAACTATTTTACACGCAATTAGGCTACATATGTGGAACAACACACGTAGCCGAATCAAATTAAATAGTCTCGCAAGTAATAAATGTTAGCACGAAAAATTCAAACGAATTTTCAGTTTTTTATGAAATATCAATCAAGACAAACTTTCCAAATTTGCAAGTGCAGTCCGTTTCCTATAAGCAAGTGTATTCACCTTTATTTGTTCTATGTCTAACAATTAACAAGATATTTGCGAGGACATTGTCCATGATCTCACTGCTTCCCGTAATTACCTTAGTTACAGCTGATGGTCAAAGTGATGTCCATCGTCTTCCACACAGCTATGCAATTTGGTCATACAGCCAACGCTGCAAGTTTAGTTGCGTCTATATTGTTGCACATCGTTGTGCATATTGTTTAAATCGTTCGGTTTGTTGTTTGTTTTATTATCATTGGCAGTTCCACATACGTTTTATTTCACATTGGATCCTACCAAACATAAGATTCGGAGATCCAGAAGAAATTCAAATTACATCCGTAATAAGAGTGAACCTGTACCCGAATGGGTATTCGATTATGCAGGCTGAGTGAGTAAGAATTATTATCTGAAATAACTCGTTACTCATTGGATTTATCGAAAAACGTCTTAAATGAATTACGTCGTATTTCAAGAGACTCGTCGGATGGACGGAATTTTGGATAGTTCAGAAGTTTATTTCTGATAACATTAGTCGATCCAGCTGGACATCTCGACAAAAGGACATCAACCTATTCGTACCGAAATACCACTTGTTTAGCAGATATTTTAAAGTGACATAAAATTATAAAATGACATTATTATGAAAAGGCAAAATTCCATTCACCCGACTGTTCTCGTTAAATATGACAATTCATTTAAGACGTTTCTTGATAAAACCAATAGATAAAGAGTTATTTTAGATGGTACTTTTTATTGACACACTCTGTATATAACAGACACGTAAGTCGTCGGTTAATATTTCTGTAGAAGAAAGCATCTAACGTAATTATTATATTTAACATAATTATTATATTATACAGGGTGGTTGGTAACTAGTGGTACAAGCGGAAAGGGGGTGATTCTACGCGAAAAAAGAAGTCGAAAATATAGAATAAAAATTTTTCGTTTGAGGCTTTATTTTCGAGAAAATCGACTTTGAATTTTCGCTCGGTACGCGTGCATTTTATCGCGTCTCGTTATGAAGTGGTATTATCGCAGTTTAAGTTTGTTTTTGCCGTAACGGAAAATTAGGAATACATAATGAAATAATATGAAGTAATCATAAAGTTTATTATTACAAAAATTGCTGGGAAAAAAACGAAAAATTTTTATTCTATATTTTCGGCTTCTTTCTTCACGTAGAATCAACCCCTTTCCGCTTGTACCATCAGTTACCAACCACCCTGTTTATTTAAGTTCGGGTTTCTCGGGATAGTACAAGTTGTAAATTTAAGGCATAAATTAAGAATCGTAAGAGTGCTGGGGAAGAGAGAAAGAGAGAGAGAAAGAGATAGTGTAAGTAAGAGTGTATGCCTTGGTGACGTCAAAGCTAAATGAGTAAAGGAGTGGGAGAAGGATGAGGGTTGAGGATCAGCAATTTTTGACCTGAGAAGACAGAAGTTGGGAGCCCAGTGTTAGGGTAAGACGTACGAAGATATTGTAGTCAGTTTTTGTTTTGGATATCGCTTGTACGGATAAAACTAAACTTAACTTCAAATAAACCACCCTTTCTTGTCCTTGCTCTAGACCATATTTTGATACTACATATATTATGTCAACGGGAATACTGCAATACAGAATTTAAGAGCAATCTCCGTTTGTAAATAATTACCAGTAGTCCGATATTGCCTCTGTATGAAACGATGTAAATGCTGTTGAGTGATAGACGTGTAATATGTAGACACTAAATATCATCAATTTTATAACAATTTTTACTCGGAATATCATAAGACATACTTTCTAACAAAAATGAAAAAAAAAACATCTTGATGAATATATAGTATATTATAAAGAGAATTGTTGTACAGTGTTTGCAAATTTAAACGAATGGCACATTTAGTTTTCTCTACAATTAAGAGGCACGTACAGCTTTTTCTATAAATTCAATTATTTTTCTAATGAATTTGGACTACACTAATGCAAAAAAATAGAAAACTTTGTCTATGGATTTGGTGTATTATATGCTTCTAAGCTTATGATAATCAAAACAAATGAATTTCGAAAATAATTTTCAGTCGGAAGAGCTATTTCTCTCTGCTAAAAAAATTTGATGTTTGACACTTACAGTGTTGTCTACAAGAAGTCTTCAATTATCGTGTTAGAATGATCTACGAAGGTTAAACACCGTTGTTTCTCTTCGTTTCATAAACATAATTCAAATAATATCGAGGAGGAGATGTAATTATAATGGTGATTAATAGTCCTTTAACAATCAGTCTGATTTGCTAATTAGTAATGTAGAACGATCAGTGTAATGTTAATGAAGTCAGCTCATATCAGAAGCAGATTCGAAAGCAATTATCGAGAGTTGCAACGTGTAAAAACCATGAATGAATTTCACGATTTTGCTTTGATATTATTACAGTAAATAAATGTTAAAACGTACCAGTAATGTGATAATTACACATATGATGGAAAATATGTTAATAATAAAATCATTTATGCCATTCACATTGAAATATTCAGAGTGAAATCGCAATAGGCAAAATTGCTTTTCGTACGATTATCATAATATCGTTCTATTAAAAAAATTTTCCGCGGGAAGATAATTGATATTTTAGCCATTTTAGGCCAAATGTAAAGAAACGATAACATTATAGTAAGATCTCTGTGATTTTAGGACGGTGAATACTATAACTATAATACAGTTTCAGAGTGGAAGTAAATGCGCATATATTGGAAGCTACAGAAACCATTAAAATGTGAAAATTATAGGGAGGAAGAGAACACAGTGCAGTACCGTAATTTCTAGAAACGGTATTAGCGTATTAGAAAATAAAAACGAAATAGAAAATATTAAAGAAAAAAGAACAAATAAAATACAGAAAGGAAAGAGTACCTATTAGCATATACAACTTTATGAGTTTATTATTTTTTGTGTAAAAAGATTATGCCGAAAATTAATTATTTTTGATATTAAAAAAACGTAAGACGTAAAAAGAATTTTCGTGTAATTGAAATATTTCCAAGAAATTTTAGTGAATAATCGAACTTTTCGAATACGTTTGCGAAAATTAATTTCGCTTCCAAATTTGAACGTAAATTGTTGAATTATATTGATATGTATTTTATATTGCCAACTCTTGGTGAAATCGAAATATTGTATGATACGTCAATTGTCTGTTCAGATTCTAAGATCGTACGCAATAATAAATTTATATCTAAATTCATTAATTGCGATAGTGAAATGCAGAACTTATCGGATGACTAAACAACTTAATACCGTAATATTAATTACGTAAAAGCTAAATCGTGTCAATATTTATAACATAATAGGAAATATTAAGAAACGCACGAAATAATGTTTAACATGTCGTACTTATTCAAAATTTAAGAAATAGATTAAATATCCCCTAAAGTATTACCCTTTCAAGTATCTCATCTTATTCATTTCATTCACAGAATTATTAAAAATAGCAGTACAAAGTTATCGTTCACTGCGAGTTTTTTCTAACTTCAAATGTGTTAAGTTGGAATAGATCTATTTTTCCATGCGTTAAATTGGAACGGAGCTACTTTTCATGCGTTAACTCGGAACAGACTTACTTTTCATCTGTTAATTTGCAACGGAGCTACTTCTTACGGGTTAGCTTGCGACAGAGTTACTCGTTATCTGTTAACTTTGGCCCTTTTCGTGTGTCAGCTTGGAACACAGTTTTTGCAACAATATACTGTATACCTAGTGTCCACTGTGTAACGATACTATCGCGCAATGTTCAAGATTTTGTAAGATAGAATTAGCAAACCGACAATTTCCCTAACATTTTTATCACGATTGGCACACACGAAGTCATTACGACGGAACTACTCGTTTCAGGCAGAAGCGTATTTTCGCGAGCGGGCGCAATAATTTATGCAATTATCGAAGCTATATTGAATGCCGTTGTACGATGTCGAGCGAAGTGCAGCGTGTGGCGGGAACATGCTATTACTACTTACCTCTCATTGCCAGCATGCAAACGTGTAAGCCCTCTTGTCTCCTGTGTACACCAACGCTAATGCAATCGCGAGGGTAACGTAATTAACACGTCAGAATTTATATGCTCTCTTCAGCAAGAATGGTCGCGTGTATGTATGTACAATGTACGTACGCTGAAACGTTTAGTCAACCCATAATTGGCAATGTGGGATTTTTGTCATTTTGTAAGCTCTTTTTTCTCCTAGAAACGATAAACTAACAATTAAGTTTATATCGATTTTCGTTCAAGAGATAAATAATTGCTTATCTTCGACAGCACGTAATTTAAAGAGATAGAAAATTGTGAACTGGCAATAATTTTATTATTTAAGATCATGTTACGTTGATGTAGCGGAATAATCGAATAACAAAATTTCGAAAGTTAATATGCAGCTATTAACACTTTGACTGCCACGGTGGTCATTGGTGACCAGAGCGCTTGAACTTCTTACAATTGTAAAAATTGAATAAAAATGGACAGTTAGGGTATTTTGAATATAACCGATAAATAGAAGATACTTTGAAATAAAAAGTGCCCCATTGAACAATTAAACATTTTTATTAGAACATCGATAAAAAGAAATGAGAACAAATGTTGCATCTAACGGTGCACTGTGTTAAAACACTTTAAACATAAATGTGACTCATCGATACAACCTGGACAATTTGACAGCGGAAACTTTGTTGCAGCAGAACGAATGGTTTGGAATAGTATTCGTGCTTGGTTCATAATGAACTGATATTTTTTTCCGAAATTATGAATGAGTTAATTTTGTGACACGTGACCTATCTCGATTATTCAGAAGGCTTCGGTCTGTTATTAAGTACTCTACTTGCTTGATAATGTTGTTGAACTACGTTTTATATTGTACATAACTTATTCAAAGACCAAAACGCTATTTTCGACCATTTATTTTAATGAACAAATGTGAACTTGTGTGAACTAATAAAACTGGTGCATATTTTAATATCGTATAAAATCATATCTTTCATATTTATTTTATAGAATCCTATAAAAATCATATTTTTAGACGATTAATGATTGCTAAACTTTAATGTCTACTGACAGATTGCAAAATAAATAGGAGATACATAAAAGAAATTGATTAAAGTTTTACTTTAAACAATTGTTTTAAACTGAATGAAACAGAATGAAACAAATTGTTTTAAATGTGGCAAAATAGCACGACAATCAACGTCTCCACTGAAACATCATTATCATTAACATCAGTTGATCTGGGTAATTTGCAGATGTTTACTTGTTTACTAGGGTCTGCAGGCTGCATTTTTTAAGCGTACGCGAGATTTATTGATCGTACATGTTATTGATTAACATATTGATTAACACTTTAACTGTTACGTTGATCATACGACCGACCACGGTTTCTCTTGTGACGCCACGGTGGTCATTGGTGACCGAAGCGCTTGAACTTCTTACCATTGTAAAAATTGAATAAAAATGGACAGTTAGGGTATTTTGAATATAACCGATAAATAGAAGATACTTTGAAATAAAAAGTGCCCCATTGAACAATTAAACACTTTTATTAGAATATCAATAAAAAAAAATGGGAACAAATGTTGCATCTAACGGTGCACTGTGTTTGCATCCATATCTTTGAGGGGTACTCTACGAACATTATTATAAACACACCTTAGAAAATAATTGTAAATGTTGCTTTATAATCGTATAATTAAAGTTAGAAGTGTGCACATACCTTACTATTATACAGGGTGGTTGGTAACTGGTGGTACAAGCGGAAAGGGGGTGATTCTACGCGAAAAATCGCGTTTTTTTCAGCAATTTTTGTAATAATAAACTTTATGATTACTTCATATTATTTCATTATGTATTCCTAATTTTCCGTTACGGCAAAAACAAACTTAAACTGCGATAATATCCACTTTATAACGAGACGCGATAAAGTGCACGCGTACCGAGCGAAAATTCAAAGTCGATTTTCTCGAAAACAAAGCCTCAAACGAAAAATTTTTATTCTATATTTTCGACTTCTTTTTTCGCGTAGAATCACCCCCTTTCCGCTTGTAACACCAGTTACCAACCACCCTGTATATAGAACGAGCAAACACTGTTTACTAATATCTTCTACACGTTTCAACGATATATTCTGGACGTTTTGCTTGTTTGGACGTTTAAATGGTTTGTTGAAATAAACGAAGCCTTGTTATAATATGTCGCTATCAATTGTTACCAAGGCGCCACGGTGGTCACCCGTGACCACCAATAAGATAAATGGTCCATTGGGGAAGAATATTGTCTTATATCATCGATTTATTATTATTTTGCCATTATATGCTTTGAATAATAAAAATACTCGCATGGCGTCCTAAGCGAAACATGTGATTTCGGCGTGGCAGTCAAAGTGTGAAATTGGCATTCGTTCTTGGCGAACCTTGGAGAAATGTCTCATCGTTTGAGGAAGCCTGTATCTTCGGATTGTCTAATCGTTAACGCACGAATACTCGATTGCGCTAGAATTTTATATATAATAGCATCATCGATGATGATATAATCTGAATCGTGTACCGAATTGAATAATTTATCTTTTAATTTTGAACAATTTATACCGCGCCTTGAATATGATTGTATATCATGTGTGTTATAATGATTAATATAAACTTGTTAATGTTAATTACGATAGCCTTATATTTCTATCAATATATCGTCGAACGTGTAATATATTTTATTCATGAGACACCTAATGGATATTTGCATATTACAATTGGTTTATGAATGCTGCGAGAAATACATTATTCATTAATCACATACGTAATTGCCAAAGTTTCGAAAATCTCTTCACTGTTTCAATAAATTGCAATGAAGTAAAATGTATAAAAGATTTTTGCGGAACGACGTACCGTATAATCTAAAACACAGGAAAAGGATAAACCGCATTAGTCGTTAGAGCATCTGTTTCTTTCATAACATTCTGATGCTCGTTAGTAAAATCCGCTTGTTGCAGCATCGTTCTCTCTACTCTACCAAATCCTATTCTCTTCGTACTTTCTTCAGGCTCATCATGAATACGTTACTCGGAAATTTGCATACGTTCTAATAGCAGACTGCAAAACACGGCAATTATTACTTATCCTCTTGATCATCTTGGAAGATGCGTTTACCCGTAAACGATCTATTATTTGTGCAGGTAGGAGCATAGCGGTAAACGCGAAGTTTCGCCCCGGCTTCTGAGATATCTCGAGCAGATATTTTCCTGAGTAATGAAAGTCGCATTGCTGGAGCAGCTGTAACGTCTATAATATACAGAAGCCGCACAGAGCTTTATTAAAGCTGTCTGTTTCGTAGTAAACTAACTTAAGCTGTGGGTTAATGCGCCGCTGTTAGGTACCGTGGTTTTGATAAGTAAACTCGAGGCCTGCTGCCTCTCCTACGCAATCACGGCATGCGCTCGTTACGTCTAAACGACTCGTTAAAACGTGGAACCGTTCCGTTTCCGGGGAAATATGCGCGTCTCGTCTGTACGAGCTGGAAAATTGAAGTGTCGAAAGAAAAATCACTGAGATTTACGAATTTTCCAGGTCTCTGCGAATTTACACGAACCTTTTCATCCGTCACGGTTGCTGATATTTCTTTAATTAACATTTAAAAGATACCACAGGTGAAAATTCGCGTCTCTTTTTCGATAAAAATATTGAAAAAATAAAAGGAATGGGTCGAACGTTGGATGTGCAACGATTCTGGTAATTTTAAAATGTAAACGAAAAATTAACGCGTTTAAATATGATATACATATTTCAAAAATCATTTGTCCGATCGCGTTTTCACGTGAAAAAATCTTAAAACGTTAAGGCCATCCATTTCACCGAGCTTGATATCAATAGCTGAAGCCATCGCCTTCATGCCCACTTTGGTCAGAACCTATATCGCTCACAATAGAACGTGGCCCGCTTGAAACGTCAATACGGAATGTGTAGTTTAGAGGCCGCTTGATCAACGAGCATCGGTCATTCGATATTTTCACCGGAACATCTCTTTTCTTTCGCGATTTAAAAGAGAAACAGGTATAGTGAGGATCAAATCACGTGTAGGTAATTTAACGCTCATTAAATTTGGAATGGAATTAAAAGTCAAACGTAACTCGCTTATTGCTTATAAAAGTTTGATCACCGATCTTTTAAATCTATTTTTAATAGCTGCTAGCAAGGATATTCTTAAGTCGTAGACGTTATACATCGTGGAGAGCTAAAATATTCAGCCAGTAGATATATTTTATGATATGCAGATTAGGAACTACCGTGTACGATGATGAAATAATCAAATAAAATTTTAACATTTTAACAGCGTTTATCCATTAAAATGGAATAACTATTTTAGAATTGAACCAAACGAGCTTCTTTAGGAAACTGGAAGCATTAGTTCACTGGATGATGTGTGAAAGAAATTTTGAGAAAATTGAAACTGGTAGCAATGACGATGCATGGCCACTTTGCATAACTTTTTTATCCAAGCCTGTAGCGAAAATTTAAAAAGTACGTTCTGTATATTTGCGTACATGCCAGTTACATACATGCTGAAAATTTCATCAAAATCGGTTCATGAAAAACAGGCGACACATATGGAAAAATGTAATTTAAATTTTTGAATTTATTACGGTTATATAGACTGAAAGTCGCAAAAATCTGTGATTTTTACCATTTTTAACCGCTCGTAGCCCATAGCAACGTTAACCGATTTCTGTGAAATTTTGTATATGACTGACATAAATGTTCAAAACTTGTTGTTTGGATTTTCGCTACAAGCCCAGATAAAAAAAATGTACAAGGTGGCCTCTAACATGTTCATCGTCGTTCCTATCAGCTTCAATCTTTTCAAAATTTCTTTTACGCATCATTCAGTGAACTAATCATTCCAGCTTCTTAAAGAAGCTCAAGTCGTTTGGCTGAATTTTGAAAAAGTTACTCCATTTTTAAATAGCGTACGAATACTTTTGCGACTGTCTGCATATAACACGCAGCTGGTAATGTGCATTTAAAAAAAATTGATATAATGCCTATAAAAAATTGAAGGCATTTTTCATAGTTTTTGTATCCAAGATACCAGAAATGCAGAAAATCTTGAGAACTGTCCAGAAGCTAAATTTGGGAAAATCAGAATTGAGTTTCTTTAGAACCCTTTTGACTCGGTTGATCCATTCCATTCTTTCTGGCCTATGAACACAAATTGAAAACAAAATCTGTTGCTACAAAGTTCGCAGTCATTTTCATCGGAAGAGAGTGTGCGGTATCGAATGATATTTGTAATTGGAAACTGAAACGTATTTTACAATTTAATGGATTCCTGTTACAATTATTATTCAAATCGTACGTCATACAATTTTATTTTGGAGTACATACATATTATGCGAAGAAACTGAACGATAAAAGTTGGTTCTTTTGTTGTACAATTTAGTCGAGTAATTCTGATAATACGTATATGTGTGTGCGTTGTTACAACGCAAGTAAATTAGTTCTTCTTTCAGTATATTAAGTACTGTATGTGTTTGTAATTTCTATAAAGAAACCAAGAGCGTATTCAACTTAATTTAGCGTTTAAATGCGCTTTAAATATTATTTCTATAATTAATCTGAAATTATAATTTGAAATTCTACTCTCTTAAGAAATTGTATAAATAATTACTTTATCGAGATACCTCGCTTCGATTATAATGTAAAACTTTTCAAATTACCTTTTAATATTAAACGCGTTGCAAAATCATCATTTCTTTGTTTTATTATTATCTCGATCGTATGTTTTATTTGTTCAAGTTTGTTACTTTTTTACATTTCTTCGTATATAAATGTTTAACTTATTTTGTATCTTAACTGTGCAGTTCTCATAAACAACAAGTTGACGATATTTATAATATTTTGTGGGTTTTTTACGCAATAATTTTAGTTTAATTTTTTAGTTTAATCATTTTAATATGTTAGATCGTAATACTGCTCGCGGAATTTTTTATTCTCTTCGTCTTCCAGTTGCTTCTTTGTTGTTGTTGGCAACTAAGTGATTGCGGATTTTGTCATTAGGTGGTATTGACAAAATCCGCAACCACTTAGTTGCCAACCCAATATTATAAAACTGAAATTCTTCGCTGTTCGCTAAAACGCGTGATACAAAACAATTTGCAATTTGTAATAGAATTTGTAATACAAATAAAAATCAAAAAAGAAAATATTTATAATCTCTTGAAACCTGCTGTTTTGTACAAATAGACATAGAAATGAACTTTCCCATGTTAAATCACAATTACAGATATGAAAATCCTGCGTTAATGTTAAAGTCCCTTTCTTAATAAGATCTGAAAAGAATTTTTAAATCTCGCTCTTTCTTCATACTCCTCCTACGCAAGAACACGATCTCTCTGACAAGTATCAGATTAATATTCCGTTAAATAGAGGGAAATTTCAACAGGCACTGTAGGTACGCGTTTCAGCAAAAAAGAAATTACAAAAGAATACAACAATGGCTGTTCACATCCTATCCTTCTCTATTTGCAAACTTGTCCATTGTTCGCTACTTTAATGCTTTTTCTAACGTATACATTCCTTGCACGCGTACCTTTATCCAGTGCCGCGATTCACGTCTGCATTTCAGCCTTCCCGCCTGCCGCAAATTTCACTTTTGATACGCAACAGGGCCCTCCTCTTTTCGATTTGCACACGTCATACGAGAAAAATGAGCATCACGCGCGAAAGCGAATCGCACTTACGATATGCCATTCATGCCATTGTCAACCTAAATGTCGTTAGATATTTTTTTGAAGTATTTACAACGTTTCGACAAACGATTGCTCGGTTCTTAATGGATTAATTGATCTCTTCAACTCGCAAAAGGGTTAATTTGTTATTTTTCTTGGACGAATAACGATACATGGGTACAGAGACTTTCTAACGGACATCCGTGCGAACTTGGTTCCCGATATTTAATACCTAATTATACAGAAGATTTTTAATTTATCTTTATCTTATTTTTCTACTGCCATAATCCGAAGCAGTTTCCTACCGAAAATGAACTGACTAGCCAAAGTTATCTATGCGCCATCGAATGCGACAACGAAAGTGACTTATGGTGGGTTGCCAACTAAGTGATTGCGGAGTTTGTCAATACCACCTAATGACAAAATCCGCAATCGCTTAGTTGCCAACCCAATATTCTTCCCTAACAGCGCAGCGTTATGAACGTGAAGCGTTGTTCGATACACCGAATCAATGCTGGCGAACCTTAGCTTCGGACCTTAGGAAACCACCCTTACATAGTATCTCTTCATCCTCTTCGTGCTGAAGGTATTCGCTGATACAGCGTTTCATGCTAAGGGTTCAATGACTACAATAGATATTCTCACACCCTTGCTTCCGTTTTGCTGCGTCTATGAAAGTTAACGTTCCAAAATTTGGATAAAAGATCCGATGACTACACATTTTATCGACAAAAATGTATCCCCAGGGTCTGTCTATTCGTTGTATGCGTTAGCGTATATACGTTCGGTTGCATTGTCTTCCCAACGAATATGTCGGTTCTTTAGGTAAAATGATTTTAATCATAGATAACTGTAGTTAATGAACGTCTATAGATTTACGACTTTTGTTTGAAAAATATGCATATGAATAGAGTAAACAATCGAAGAAGTGTATATTCTGCTAATTATAATCACGGGATCATTTTTTATTTAGCTTTTGTAGAAAATATGCAAATGTCTGTTCACAGATATACTTAAAAATTGGTGATTTTCATTTCCAAAATAACGAAGAATACGTATAGGTTTTAAGAGATTGTAAAATAAAAGAGTGTCGTTATAGGCTTTATTTGTTTCCAACATGGAACCATTCGTTTAATTAATTTTTTTCTATAAAATATCCAAATCTCTTAATTATAGAAAGAAATCGACTTGGCCTATTCCAAGTCTTATTTTCCATCGAATTAAAATGAAAGTTATATTACTAGTTCATTGTGGTAACATGTGAGATGTTCAAACTAAATGTTAAATTTTTTAATTTCACGCTAGTGTTCGAAACTGTGAAACGAGTTCTGTTTAACTAAAATCATAGGCAAATCTGAAAGGAAAGAGTATGGAAGATCGAGAAGTATATATTGTTCAATCCATCTTGCAGCTACGTGTTGTCTAAATGAAAATGGACTGGTGCTCCATCACGCATAAACTACGTGTCTGAAACTTGTTGTAAACATGCTGTCCCCGAAACTTTAAGTAATTTCCAAACCTTCTGATCTCAAGGCACAATGATGTATGACGTAGCTAACATTGCAGAAAACTAATCGAGCAAAGTTGATTTTAATTGTTAGTTGATTTTCTTACTCTGCATTATGAAAGCTTGCATTGCTAAAAATTATATTTATTAATAACCATATTGAAGCTAGGAAATTATCGAGAAAATACGTGCACACAAAAGTGTGCTAAATGTTGATCATCATACAGCGTATTCGGGACGCTGGAAATTAATCGCCATGAAGTTAAGGAACTATAAAGTGGATTGTAACTTTTATATTCCCTTTTGTGAAAATTGTACGTGCTAAAATATAGAAATAAATATAATAGACACTACAGAAAAATAACCAAAGATGAGATACCAAAGTACTTGGAAGGGAGGATGAAGTGGAAGGACAAGAAAATTCTAGCCAGATTCAGATGTGGAAACGAGACCAAAGAGAGGGAATACTGGAAAAAAGAAGGAGAAAAAAGATGCAGACTATATAAAAGAAAAGAAGACCTGAGACACGTAACAGAAGAATGTGAAATAACGGGAGGACCAAGGGACATAGAAAAAACACTAAATGGGACTGGAGAAGGACTAACAGAACTAAAAGCAATGATAGAGAAGAGAAGGGCAATACAAGACGGGGAGGAACGACAAGAAGGAAGCACAGCAAGGAGGCAAAAGCCCAAAGTTGCAATAGTTTTTAGTCATTAGTTTTTTAGTTTTTGGAGATAGAATAATTAAGGGAGTGCAATATAATAGAGTGGATAAGAGGGGAGGTAGATACATAAGGAGCAAAATAAGTGTAAGAAATGTAAATCGAAAGTTCGTCCAAAGCCGAAAGGCACGGACTAAACTAAATAATAATAATAATAATAATAAATATAGAAATATAAAAAGAATCGCTATAATACGCGACTCAATAAATGTAACTTGAATAACTCTTTCTAATCAAAGCGACTATTTTTTTATAGTAACCCGAATAACTAATTCAAAAAATGTAACCTAATCGTAACCTAAGTTTTATTCTACGAACCTACTATAGCGATAAATGTGTAGCGGCACATCAGTTAGAGGACAATTCAACTCATATTGTTATTTTGCCCCGATCAGTATAAATAAACGAACGCAATCGCAAGGAAATGAGTTACAGTCAGTTGTCGATCAGTTATCAACCAGTTATCAACGAATTATCAGCGATCTAATTAACGAGTCATTAGCAATCCTATTTTACGACTTATACACTGTACGAGCATCTCAGCGAATATAACCTGTGTAATAATTTATTATTTTAAATATATTCGATGATTTCAACAACAAGCAATAACATTTAATAAATCTCACGATCAAACATCCTACACAAGTCCTCTACAAATGCAATTTTATCTATTCGTTTTCTAAAAGTTATAACCTAATGATATAAGAAAATCATCTCTATTTCGTAAATGTAATTCGTTTGGCAACATATAACGTACGGTATACAGTAAGATAATTCTTATGCGGAGATTTTAATTTCCAATGAAAAAATACGCTATAAAGCTGCTACTTTCGTATCTCATTTTCAATGTCTTCTAAGATATTATCGTACATTCCATGCAAACACATTATTAATTACTATTTTACTTCAGTGTGCTTATTTACCTTTTGCAAAACAACGAGAGAACTTAAGCGAAGTATGTCAACGACTAAGCCGAGACAAATTCATTGCCTAAGGACGAGATCTACGATTGCCTGAAATCGATGAACAGACGTGTTCCAGTTGATTGGCTTTCTCCAATGAATGATTTAGTTGCGGATAGAAGTTGAACAGGTGACGAGACCCTTGCGAAACATTAATGCGATCCACGTTGTCCAGGTAACTGCGGCTTTAATAGTTGATGCAATTAGCTCGGGCCTTATTAAACATGTCCAGTTAGGAGGGAAGTTAGCTTAGTCATATCGCGATGAAGCACTGCCGTTACAGTGCAGTGACATCGTCGAGTACGTTCTCTTGTGTGTGGGTGATGATGTAGCTGCGATGTTCAGCGTTAACTAATTAACGCGCGGTCATTTACCGATCTCTGTGGAAGATGCGCCTATTCGATTAAACTTTGCTCAAAGCTTTTGTACTTCTCGTTATTATGCCGCAATCATCGCTACAGGTTTAACACTATCGCTGAAATTTATTTTGACAAACTTGGACTGTGTGTTAGGTCTGTGCGAATATTTTCGTTTGCTTTCTTTCGCGAAGAAATGAAATTATCTCTTCTCGCTTTCTGCTATCTTTTCTCAATTTGCTTTTTACGTAATGAATTCTTTGGTATATTCTCTCATTATTATTTTTATTTCATCGTTTGTATTATTATTTTATTTTATATTATGACTATTATTATTACTTCTTATATTTCTTAGTGAAATTTTATTTGAATTTTTTATTTGAATAATCATTAGACAAATTCGGCGAATAATTGGCGAGGTGAAACTTCCACAAAAACTTCTAACTGCAGGCCACTCGTCTTTAAAAATCTAGCTTGAATATTTATTTCGTTATGGTATTTGTTAACTACGTGTCAGTAGTTAGCATTTGATTTTATCTTAAATTTTAAATGCGAATTAGGAGACAACATTATTTGTGAGACAAGGTGATAAAAAATTCAACGATTGCAGTAGAATTAAAAATGTTCATAATCGTCTGTCGAAATCTTGCACTGGAAAGCTTCACACTTGCAGACTTTTGTGTTCAATTTGCATATTGTTATACTCTGTTTACGGTGAAATATAGACTAGCAGCACAAGTGACCTGCACAGTGACAGAATACTGACGGCTAAACTCCGCTGCGCATAGTGAAAGGGTTTAATATGTGCGGGCGACGTTAATTAGAGTTGTCATATGTTTTGCATTTTCTTTGTTAATATCTGTCCTGCATGTTGCCGAAGAGCACATGTTGTTACAGATACTGGGAGGAAGATTCACTGCGGGTGTTATTCATAGCCAGTTTGATTTACTGCTTAATGTAATTTTAAGGTCCATACACTGTTGCGGTAATTTTGTCGAAGTATATTGAAATACTTTGCAAGCTGATTATGTAGCTAAAATTTTTGTCTGCTCACTTCTACGATAGAGTTTAGCTCAGAATTAAGATAAGAACCCAAGTAAGTACACTGATGATGGAATTTTAATGTTCTTAGAACATTATTGAGGTATTAATTTGAAACTTACCATGTAAAAGAAATAAATCGAAATACATCTAATCAGGCACGCAGGATACATAATACAACGCCAATACAAAATTATAGCACTGTTTCGAATAATTGACTCAGCTTGGTACATGTCTTGAACCATTTGCATACATCTCAGCTTATGTAGAATTTCGCTTTATTTATCAGTGCAATGTATATATTTATTTAACTGCAATTAATTCATCATCATTATTTTGCACTTTACAATGATTTATTTCAATATTTCTGCCATCCACTTCCCTCGTCTCACTCACGCTAGTCATTGTTACTTAACGACTACAAACTGATCCAACCAACTGCGTGCATTAATTACCTTACTATCTCGATCTACTTAGCTTCTATCTTAAACTATTAAACTTTCGTCGGTTGCTTAAAGTTCGGAGTTTGTAGTAGCACTGCTGATCGAAAATTCTTGGTGATCGACTCAGCTATCAGGAACTTGAACGTGCCAAATGTTACCAATTGATGTTCGCGAAACGTCGATTCCTAGAATGTTTGACTATACTTTCGATCAATTTGGTTTGCAACAAATTTTACATTCAGCCAATGTATATTACATTCATATCTGTATTTATATATTATTACATATGATACAATATATAATTACACTAAATTATAATAAAAATTATAATTATGCATATTCGAAACGTCGATTCCTAGAATGTTTGACTATACTTTCGATCAATTTGGTTTGCAATAAATTTTACATTCAGCTAATGTGCATTACATTTATATCTGTATTTATATATTATTACATATGATACAATATATAATTACACTAAATTATAATAAAAATTATTATTATGCATATTCGAAACGTCGATTCCTAGAATGTTTGACTATACTTTCGATCAATTTGATTTGCAATAAATTTTACATTCAGTTAATGTATATTATATTCGTATCTGTATTTATATGTTGTTACATATGATACAATATATAATTACAGTAAATTATAATAAAAATTATAATTATGCATATCCTAAAGTAGATTTTTTTATTTTACCCATTTGTATTAATATGCCCTTACGTATATTATATTCGTATCTGTTTACATGTTGTTATATACAGGGTGGTTGGTAACTGATGGTACAAGCGGAAAGGGGGTGATTCTACGCGAAGAAAGAAGTCGAAAATATAGAATAAAAATTTTTCGTTTTTTTTTTTCAGCAATTTTTGTAATTTTTGTAAACTTTATGGTTACTTCATATTATTTCATTATGTATTCCTAATTTTCCGTTGCGGCAAAAACAAACTTAAACTGCGATAATATCCACTTTATGAGGAGACGTGATAAAGTGGACGCGTACCGAGCGAAAATTCAAAGTCGATTTTCTCGAAAACAAAGCTTCAAACGAAAAATTTTTAGTCTATATTTTCGACTTCTTTTTTCGTGTAGAATCACGCCCTTTCCGCTTGTACCACCAGTTACCAACCACCCTGTATAATACAATATATAATTATAGTAAATTATAATAAAAATTATAATTATGCATATTCTAACATAGATTTTTTATCATACCCAATTGTATTAATATACCCGTACGTAAATTATATTCGAGTCTACTGCTAGAAATATTTTTTTTATTATATCCAATCGTATTAACACTCTGGGAGCCAGAGGCGCGATATCGCCTATACAAAATTTAACTACTGTTAAATAAAACAGTAAAAAAGGCAATGCATGCTATGAACGAAAAGTTATGAAAGTGTTTTTACATTACATGTTTGAACAATACGAAACCGTTCTCAGTATGTTAGATATAATATTGGTAGCTTTGTATCTTTTTCAATCGCTCCAAAAACACCCGGGAATTCAGGCTATATATTTGTCAGAGCAGCCAGTCTCCAGAGTGTTAAGTATGTATATTATATTCGTGTCTGTTGTCAGAAGCAGATTCTTTATTATTTGAATTTATTTATTAATTTGAATTTTTTTAAACTAATTTTCGATCAATTTTTCTAAAATTAATATCATAAAATAATTTTTATCGAATAAAGGTAAAGTCATAGAAATGTCTTTCAAAATTACGTCAAAAGTATTTCTGTTTTCCATAATTATCCAGCAGTAAATAAACAAACTTCAATCGATAGTTTGCATAATCAATACAATGCGCAACATAGCTATGGAATACGTGAACTGTATGGTGTTGATCAATAGCGCGGAATTATTGCTGAAACGACAGATAAGACAGTATCTTTGTCAAGGCGATAATGATACCACTAACTAGGCTACAGTGTGTCCTCATTGTGTATATCCGGTAAACGATAAATACATTCTCCATTCTCCTTTGTAAAGTATCATCAATGTAACAATGACACAGTTTGTCAACTAATGAATTGGTCCCTATTTACAACTGATGTTGTAGCAAACGTGGTTACGTTAAGGGACTGATTCTATAGTTGCTGTGGTACCATTCTCACAGACAATTGGACGACAAACATTATTTGTCCCATCGATGCACATCCGCCGTTGTTTATGTTCGGCTATAGGTTGGTCATTTAACGGAATTGAAGGATTACCGTGGAATGACGAAGTCGATGGCTAAAGCAGAGGCGTTTTAAAAGCGTTGAATATATTAATACATTAAACGCGTTTCGAAATGTTCTCGAGTGAAGTGTTTCTAAATAAATCTTTTGATATTATAATGCGAAGGAATAAAAGTTTCCTGTTCTGTAATTCGCATTAGCATCAGACGTATTTACATCTTCCACTTTGTATTTTTATTCTTGAAACGCTATCGATCGATAGTTTCTTTCGTTCGTCTCAGGTGATTTTGTTAAAGTATGCAGAGGATTTGAAGAGATATTACAAAGAACTTTATTCTAATATTCGCATAATTTTGCTCGCCACGTGGGCTACTCACCGGAGGCCTAGGGCACGAGATTTCACACTGCGTTTCTCTCTTTTGTCTCAACGGAGGCCTCGGCCATCATGCGACGCTCACATACATACCAAGCAGGGGTTACATACTTGTGTGTGTTTTCGCTCCACGTTCCCTCACTCTCCCACGCACAATACAAATGTACTATATATTCAACAGATTTAATTCATTCAGTGGCGATTCAATGGTTAATTCAGGGAGGAGCACATTTCTTAGATTCGAAGAATTTATGTGGTCTTGATAGTTGAAAATAATTATTATTCATTATCTTTGTTCTGGAGTTTGTTTTACTTCAATTAGAGCCTGTTAAATTACTAAATTATTATATACTTAATTAAATCATAAAGTTATTTCAATTTCTCAAGATTCTGAAATTTATTTGCAAACAAATATATCTGTACGCCACAAGTTACATCTTTCGTCTTTCTTTCGTAGTATAAGTCATAAATTTCTATTGTTTTTACGACACGATGTAACGCGAACATAGATTTCCCCTTTTTCCATGAAAATTATTGCTTTGATAATGCTATCAGACGTGGGATGTTCCGAGTTGTGCAAACGACAGACAGACATTTACTGATTTCATTAGGTATAAGGTATAGGTATATATGTATGTCGCATACTGACGTCCTGCGGTGCGTTCTATACGCAGACTGATGCCACTGGAATGCATCGACCTCAACGTGCGTTTTGATAGTGAACGCTGCTCAATGCGTCGATTCTGTGTGTCGTGGTTTCCATTTCGCAATGCCTGGTATTATCGCAGACCGGAATCAAAGCGACCGCAGGCCATCCATCACCGAAATAAAGCTCCATAAATCATGAGAAAACGAAAACTAGCGTTTTTAATGTTGGCCTCGGTTACATTAAACGTTAGACGGACAAAGATATATTAATCGGTGAACTTAACATCGAACTTTCGGAGCGAGGACATGGATATCAATCGTTGGATAGTACGGGTTAATTTTTGTCGTCGTTAAGTATTTGCAGCGAGAAGAAGAAAGCATGTGACGTTACTAATAACGAAGAAAGTAACAGCGGATTTGTGTGATTTGAAGTAGAAGACACATCTGTGTTATTAACGTCGTTGCATAGTAGCTAAATGGAGTTATTAACTATTTAGATATTTTAAGCGTATCATATTATTTACTAGAAGCGACATTGAAGAAGAATCTTCGTGTTTTTAGTAAATTATAAATATGGAGAAAAAATTAATTACTGCCAGAAATATAAATTATAAATTTCAATGTATCTTTTTACATTCAGATTACCACGAAAGTCTATTTAATTATTACAACAAAATTATTTCATCAAGTACTCGCCGCAGGTACGGAATGGTACAATTTTGTTATCAATTCAATTTCACATTTTATACAGGGTGGTTGGTAACTGGTGGTACAAGCGGAAAGGGGGTGATTCTAAGCGAAAAAGGAAGTCGAAAATATAGAATAAAAATTTTTGTAATAATAAACTTTATGGTTACTTCATATTATTTCATTATGTATTCCTAATTTTCCGTTGCGGCAAAAACAAACTTAAACTGCGATAATATCCACTTTATAACGAGACATGATAAAGTGCACGTGTACCGAGCGAAAATTCAAAGTCGATTTTCTTGAAAACAAAGCCTCAAACGAAAAATTTTTATTCTATATTTTCGACTTCTTTTTTCGCGTAGAATCACGCCCTTTCCTCTTGTACCACCTGTTACCAACCACCCTGTATATCCTGGAATTAGATCGTTGTCAAATATTATTTAATCAGATGCGTGTTTAATTTCCACGGAGAATAATTATAAAACGTTTTACAAGCACCAATTGACTGTTAAAGAAAGACAATTGACTGTATATAATATGATATGAAAGATAATTGACTGTAAATAATATGTTAACCGCTTAATCATAATTCCATTACATTTTGTACGCTATTAATTACGATGTCGGCATTCGCTTCTTTGAGTATTGTTAAATTATCATTATACATTTGGAACGTGAATCAGCCTGATGTGTCTTTCGACGATATCACGGGATAAATGTGTTCCGGTGCTTCTTGGCCGCCGCGACTCCAATGTAACCATTATATTCAACGTCAGCTAATTTGGTTCTCTGACACGTGTATACAAGCTTTTCGCATACGATTTAATGGCAGACATCGCCTCTTCCACCGACAATATCACCATGTCCGTATCACCGTGATAACGAGCATTATCGTCAGTTGCATCGTTATACTAACGATGTTGGACTTTTTTAGACCATGTTACGCCATCGATGAACACCATATATACAGATGAAAGGAATATTGATCGTACACTTTCGCGAAATGTATTTAAATAATTCGCCAGTCTTTCGTTGCCGATGGAAATAAAGATATTACGAAGGTATACCAAATCATTATCGACGATATTTCCATATTACCAAATTATGTTACAGATCGCTAATATCTTTATAACTAGGCTAATAAATAATTAATAAATATATATACACACTAATGTAAATATAGATATTAATATACATATACATATTCAAAATTAAAAAATTACAGACTAGATAAACAATAAATCAAATCAAGTTGGCAGCTACTTTCGTCAAATCCATCCGCTTCAGTTGTAATTAACAAGTAATCGAATGAATAACTTATTTATTGTTATTTCACTCGCTTCAGAATTAAGAATTAAAGCATTCCAGGCATCCATGCGATCTGAAACATTCCAAGAATCTCATTTGCAGTCCTTCGTGCGTAAAATCTTGTTCAAACATTTTACGAATACCGAATACGTTTCTCCCTTCGGGAATCACGTACGAGAACGAAGGGATTATCGCGAGAAATCACGACAGAGAACAGCGCTGATCGCATGGCGACGCCTCGTAACGGAATGCAGCCGGAAGTGAACTGTTTCCTTGCGGTAAATGGCGACGGTGCCGATGTAGACACCCTGTGGACCTCGTGTACATTCGCGGTCGATGCATCCACGACATCCAGCGTCACGTAATTGATCCGTAGTTATCCGCAAGGTTGGCTAGGTGCATATGTTGGCAAACGCGGATTGCTTCGTATGCGAATCCAATTGTGTGCATGAATTTTGTTTCGCTTGCGTACTATGCAATGGTAAGCAGCGGTAAGCGAGTCCTGCTCGGTTCCCGACCTAATTGATCGGATGACGTTGCTAATTGCAGCATCAACTGGTAAGGAAAACAGATGAAGGAAATGCGGTATTAACGTCGCGAATTTCATACCTGTGTACGTGGTAATTGTGTTCGTTTGAGCGTTTGCGTAACGTAGTGGAGATTACACAGGAAATTCGTAGAGATGTTCCAAGACAGCTGCTCGTTTTATGAGTATTTTTCAGTGATTTTTGGCAACTGTCGGGTAGCTTCACGAAATCTTTCTGGGAAATTTTTTGAAGCAACAATAACATCCTTTAAACAGATTATTTTTGAACAGTAAAAGCCTTCAAATATGTTTTTCGACATCGTGTTGTTAAAAAACAGTATCTTTGTAATTAATAAATTCCGCGTATACTCGCGAAAATATTTCAACTGTTACCATAGTTTATGTGTTATACGAAACATGTTGGTTAGCACTGTAACGAGACGCGATCGCCATGATTAGTCAAATTTAAAACCGATCAGAAAATGTCCATAGAAATCACAGAATATTTATTGCCAACATATATTTAGTAAGAAATTAGTATACAGCATAAACAGCTATCTTAAGCACGTGCAAATATTAATGCGACCCGACTGAACATCAAGGTTTATTAATGTAATTAATTGATCGTTTAAATAATTTTGTGATCTCCACGAAATATTATAGTCGCGCTAAATATCTTGTTAATTCTAATTGTCGAATATCTACACCGATGTTATTTAATTGGTTTTGCTTTAGAGCGTTTTGCTTTGCCAAATTGAGGTTCTCTTTTATAGCGAGATGTAGATAAATGGAACATCATTAACTCGCACGCGAACCTCATTCATTACATTTCGTCAACACGCGTTAGGAATAGTACTTACAACTAGTTTACAAGTCTTGAATAAACGAGGTGAAAAGCGATACTAACAGGGAAAGCGTGGATCGTCTCATTGTTAGTCTTCCTGTCAGTTTTTGTCATGTCTGGATGGTCTCGTGTGGCTGATTAGTTATGTACCTTATTCATTGCATGCACCACGACAGTTGCCTGTATTTTCAGACTTGTTTTCCTGCAACAGACGAGTACCTACTGCGTTGTGCTGTGTCGTAAAGAATTCTCCACAGTAAAGTATGACATTATGCTCCCGTACTCATTTATATTTCAGTATCATTTCTGTTAAAGCATAGTACATTATATACACCGAGGACGAACTCATCCGGATAAAATGCCTTTATAATTTACAACTCGAAACGTTGACCAACCATAGACTTACGCTAAACGAGCGATATTTCTAACAGTTATCTTTTTTTCTGCAAATTGTAAAGGAGGATTTCAGGTGCGAAGATGTTGTTGCGCAAATTAAAAATAAGTTTTTGATATTTGATAGAATATAGAATATATATATATATATATATATATATATATATATATATACTGTATAATAGTCAATTTATTTAGATAAAAATGCTTTTATAACTTACGATGCTTAAACGTTAACCAACTGACTAAAGATTACACTAAGGAAACTCCAAATTTGATTTCTTTCGACTTTGCCGAAGATTTTCATCTGCTGCTGTAGCAAAAAGAAAACGGCACAATATAGAATTTATATAATAGGAAAAATATATAAAATATCTATAATTTGTCACAATCCTTAGCAGGTGAAGCAAATTTTTATCAAATTTTTATTTCTTTGCCATTTAATAACATTTAACAGCACTCTAAATTATGTTTATATTTGATTGTATCTATCGATTCTGCAAATTCAAATCGTATTACATCTTTATTTGAATCAGATAAATTTTCTACGTTCTTGGCCTTTCTATTTCGAGGTAGACGAAATTCGTCTGTAATTTATCAGGCCTGAACAGAATCTAGCCATCAATTGCAAATACTTTCGAAGAAATCAAACAATTAATCTTCGAGTGGAACTGGGATTATAGTACGGTGACTGTTTTATTTGCCCACTGTTACTGACTGAAGGTTCAATCAATAATCAACATGTTTCTTTTGCCTGCAGGTTTTCCAAGAAGCTCGCGACGTTGCTGGCAATTTGTCTTTTGGCCACACGCACTGGTGAGTGATTCTCTCTGCTTCTCTTCTATGTTTAAACGTTCTATCTTGGCAGAATTCCAATGTTTTAATCTCTGGATCTATTGCGAAAGAATTTGTGCAATCGCAAGGAAAGACAATTAATTCTTTCTAAATTTCAATCGTCCATACATCTTAGCTAAATACTTCCAGCTCAGAAATACTTCTGAGATTTAATTATCAAGTCGATTCTTAAGTTAATTTTAGAAAAGATTTGTTCATTCATCTAACACGATTTTGTCTATGTAAAGAGGAAAAGCGATTAATCGATTTGACGCGATTCGAGGTAAAATCTTCTTTTTATTTTAATGATTTCAACGAAACGATTTATTCAAACCGTTAGATAATTTCGCCTTAAACTCCAATATTCCAGATGGCTGCCAATTACAATTGTTCGATATTCACTGAACTATATGGAAAGTTTCGTTGCAATGGAACTGACAAGTTCATATACGTTCTAGGAAAACAACTATTTGTATTTCAATTACTCTTAAATTAAATTCTATATTAAATATATATTAAATTAAATTCTATAAAATTGTTCCTTGAGGTATATATAGTAAACGATCTTTTCAATTAAAACACTATGAAATATACAAGAAAGAAATAATCTACGTAGAAAGAATAAGATAAATTATGATATTGTACAATCATAATTAAATACATATTTTTATCCCTTACTTATTAAACAACACTGTTTCGATAATCGAATGTTTCGTTATTCGATGTTACAGAAAGCAATCATTCGGTCAGTAGTAGGTATCCTGATAATCGAAATTCTACTATGTATATTTGTTTTTCGTTACCGCGTAATATTGTTCAGATAATGAAACTTGGATGTTCTAATATAATATTGATCATTCTTGAAGCATAAAATACCCAGCAAACATGGGAGTTACTTCAATAAAATATCTAAGAAGAAAATTATTTAATGAATATATTGTTTATCTCGACTATTGACAACTAAGTGATCGCGGATTTTGTCATTAAGTGGTATTGACAAAATCCGCAATCACTTAGTTGCCAAACCAATATTTTGAAATAATTTTGTGATTTTTCTTCCAATCGTTTCATATTGAGCTATCAAACGAAATAACTTTTCATTTGATATTTTATATTTGAAAGATATGTAGTGTTGGAGGTTTCCAATGTTGGTAATAATCATTTCATCAAAATATACTGTCTGTAAGAAGCTTCTATGTGTATATATACAGCTTAGGCAACACCTCGATACCACTTTCGGCAAACATGACTGGCCCTTCGCATGCGTACGTATATGTATAATCATACGTAGGAAGTTCCTGGTCTTTTCGAGTTGTCGGCACAAAATCCTTCTTACGACCCACTTACAAAATTGTCAGAGCTTTTACCCTTGGCACTTTCCCTCCTTTTTTAGAGATATTTTCACACCCCTTCTAATTCAGCTTTTGCAATGTCCCGTCCTTCGTATCGTATACGCTCTTTGCGTAACACTCTTCACATGAAAATTTTAGATAACGTATATTGCTTATTGCTTTGCAATTACGTTAGAGCCGAACTAATAGGGAAAGAAAATTATTCGGATAATGGAATTTTCCCATAATAGAACAATCATTTTTCTGCTATAAAATTTTATTTCTTCAAACACAGATTAAGATTAATTGGCAGATTCTTGAAATATTTGTGGATGTCGCATCTTTTTGGCTGTCAAGTCACATAATTTTGTCGACATAAGTAACTGCATAGAGTTACATTCTTTTTGTATTTTGAATCATCGAAGCCCTTCTGTAAATGCCACGAATGCTACGTCATTACAAGGCGCGTCTTCATTAGCACTTTCGTTTGCTGTTTCTATTCGAATAAAATCGTCATTATCGTCGTCTGTGTCGCGATGAAGCCATTTCATTATATCGGTAATCAGCTTTTGATAATTTTCGATATCGTGTTTTTGGTTTTTGGCGTCTGTAGTTTTACAAATTCTGTTGCACTTGCGACACTTTCGAGTTTCTTTAATTATGCCGTACCTTGTTTCTTCTTCTTGTAAATTCTTGGAAACTCTTATAATCCGAATTCACTCTATTGAAAAAACACGATGTTACGATGACCACACGATGACCATGAAGTTTTTATCATATGACTCTTGTTAAATTATTATGAGAATTGAGCGTGTGTGTGTGTGTGTAGTACGAGAGAACAAAAATTATTCAACATATCGAAAATGAATTTCTTTATACATAGACCGCAATGTAAATGGGAAAAGACAATTATTTATTTAGTATGAGTGGACGCCGATATTTTTTTCTTTCGTTTAGCATTAACGATCAGTCTTTGCAGGTTCGATCAGAAATATGGACGTATCCAGCTCAGATAAAAATCAACTAAATTAAACAATTATTACGATCAGAATTATTACATTCTCTAACTTATTGCCCGTAACCAATAACTTCCTCATTCACAACCTCCGAAAAGAAGACAAATTATCTCTAATTAATTTAATTCAGCCGTGTTGAATGGAAGTCCATTTGTTTGAGTGCAGATTAAAATTAATTGACAGTTTCTTTAAACATTCATGAGCGTGACATCTTCTTCATTACTACGTCACATAAATTTTTAACATAAGTAACCGCATAGAGTTGCATTCTTTTTGTACTTCAAACCATCAAAATCTTTTTCGAACGTCACGAATGCTCGGCTATGACGAGGCATCTTTCCATTATCACTTTCGTTTGCTGTTTCCATTTGAATAAAATCGTCATTCTTGTCGTCTGTGTCGCGGTGAAGCCATTTCATTACGTTAGTATACTTGGGCTTTCTTCTCTACTGTATACAGCATCTGAAAAATCTACCTGCTTTTCATAATTTTCAATATCGCGTTGTTGGTTTTTAATATCTGTGATCATGGCTTTCAAAACATCGTGTACTTTTGCCAATTCTGTTGCGCTTACACTTCAGAGTTTTTTATTTACGTCCTCTTTTACTCCTCTTTTCTCTTGTACATTCTTGTAAATTGTTACGACCGGGGCTCGTTCAATCGAAAAAATGATAGAATTTTTGCGTTTTATATGCACATTAATAAAATATGTACATATTTGAAACGGAAAAATGCATCCGTCGTTACTGAGAAACATTATGATCGGATAGCAAAGCGTTCGAATGATACAACATTCGTATATTATGTTAGGCTTTGGTTTCGGATATTTTAGTATTAGTATATAGTTATATTATAATATAGTATTATATTATTATTACTATAATATAACATAATATAATATTATTATATTTATATTATATATACTATAAGTATATAGTATATATAATATAAATATAATATACTATACATAACTATACTAATAATATAATATAGTTATATTATAATATAGTATATAGAATATATTAATATGTAGATTTTATTCTGATAGTGGGTGATCGAATAAAAGAAATTTTACCGTATTTATCTATTTATTCCAATTATCCGCTGCATTTACTTGCAATTAGTCGAATAACGTCCATCTCTGTTATGAAAACAGAGATCGAGAAAGACAACACGAAATAAGGCGCGAAAAATGCGAAAGCAGGAAAAGAGAAGAGAGGGGTACTTCCTTATTCCGGTTAGGGGAAGCAGGAACCTTCCACCGAAGGGTCTTGCCACTTTCCTTCTCCTTCTTCCTCTTCCTCTCCTTCCTTTTTTCCTTTCTTAGGAAACCGCATATCTTAGCGAAGCTGTGAAACGGATTTTCCAGCGGAAGCAAAGGAAGGAACGTTGTTCTCCCTCGTTTCTCCCTTCTCCTTCGCGCTATTTTTTTCTCTCAACGCTCCTGTCCTCCGGCTTCATCCACTTTTCACCCCCATATCCGCCACCGTTTCGGATTTGTTTCTTTATTTGCACGCGCGCTTGTTTACCTTTCGCGCGTCACTCGCTCGCTCGCCACGACTGTCTCCCCTTTTCTTCCATTCTTCGCCGTTTTCCCCATCATTCCATTTTCTCTCCCAAGCTCCGATTGTTCGTGGCAACGGCGCAGCTGCATCTGCTTTCCAGGGAATTGAACATCCTTAAATCTCGTTTGTATCAGTCGAACGAAACCGTTCAATATAATTGCGCCGACTTTAATATTTGAGGAGGGCCATTGTTCAGAGTTTAGTTAATCAATGGTGTTATGTACTTATAAATAGTTTGCACAGGTAATAGAGCAGTTTCATACTCAGACGTGTATAATATGTCTGGACGATTAAGTCGTTGAACGCTTGAGCTGCGCGTAATTGGTTATTAGCCGCACGTAATTAAAGGAATGTAAGCTGCATGTGTCTATGTATTGTTTATTTTATAAGGCTGTTTTATATGTTTTCGACTATCACGTGCATTCTGCAAATTTTCCCACCTTGAAATTTTCTGTAAATGGATGAACATTCGTAGTCTAGTACAGTAGAATATTCGGTAAAAAATAATGCAATAGATAATCGAATGGCCCGATAATACGGGAAAGTCTATTAGTGTCCGTAAATCGTATAATAAAATCGTAGAAAACATTTTCATAATGTAATATTGTATGTGTATTTAGGTTGAGTTTATTATTTAACTGGTCGAAAATTTGTTTAACTGCTGCCACAATATTTAACTATTTATATTTTCCTACGCTTCGTATTAAAATTTCGAAAAAAATGAGGTTATGACAGAGTCCAATGCACCTCGGATAATACGAAACTTCGGTTAACCGAGACTCCACTGTAATTACAATCTCATTTTATTCTTTTTATTTTAGACGTTCTAGTCATTAAATTCCAGGGAAAACTGCATTTTTTTCTGTTTTGTCCATACAACCGAACCAGGTGCGCGTAGCTGACCATTTATTTGTACCATACGCTGGTAACAGTAAATTAACAACGCTCGAATTGTATAAGATAATTTAGAAGCATTCCTAATCATCGTATTGTACGATATATATTAATTTTGTCATCAATAGTGAATATCGATGACCATAAGATCTCATTATCGATAATAGTAACAGGAAAACAAAAAGAATCCTGACATCGATTATGGTTATCGATAACCAATAAAATTTTGATTAGACGGATTTAAAGGACACAAAATTATCGCCTCTTTTTATTGCAATTTAAGAGTTTTCGATGTGCAGAATCCATAAATGCAAATTTTAACTTTAAGAACTCCGTGGTTCGTGAATTATGCACACGTGACACAGGATTTTAAGCGTATTTCGGTAGTTAGTATGATATTGCTTCCATCGAACTGATATCGAACTGAACCTAGCATAAGGATGACCGGAGAATAAAACATAACCCAAACCTAATCCAATATTCAGAATTCAAAATTCCGTCGCAAAGTGACCGACATCCACGTGCATTTGTTAGCCAGCGTTCTGCGCTCATTGGACGAATCGTGGAAAAATTAACGTGGAGAAGCCAACGTCAAAGCGAGCCGCCAGATACGCCGAAAACGCTCAACTTTACATAACTTTTAATCTGTTTGATGGATTCCTGAAACTAAGACTTGCATTTTTCGTTGTTTATAATGATTTATTCCTAGCCAAAATCTCGACGTATACTATTGTAGTATCGTGAACGAAAGACCTAAGGGATATCGGGCGAACTGTAAACAATGTCGCGAGAAAGCCGAAGTGCCGACAAGCTCAATGTATCGTCGGTCCTTCAATCGAACAGTTTCGCGGAAAAGGCCTGCGTGAGCCTGGCCACGAGCGGTTGCGGAACACGTGCGTGGTGGAGCTAAGACAAACGACAAAGGGATGCTAAGGGACAAAGACGAATTAACAGTCAGTATCAGTTGAGAAGTCAGAGAGTGTGAATCGAGAAGTCAGAGAGGGCGAATTGCGTTGTCGAGAGAGTGTGGTCCGAGAGAACATTGGAACCGTAGTGACGAGAGTTGCAAATCAACTATTTAGTTGTCTTAATTATAATACGTCATTGTGATTAGTTCAGGTTAAACAACCATCGTTTCCTGTTTAACCAACATCTGTTTAACCCATTTATTGTAAATAAACTAATTGTAGTAAAGATCCTACGCTATGATCTTTTCAATTTGAGTTGTACCTGTTACGATCTCTGCTGTGCAGGTGTCACCGTTATGCCGGCCATGTAGAACATTAGAATATCTGGAACCGAGGCGAGGATATAGTTGTATCGTCTCTCTCTCTCTCTCTCTCTCTCTCTCTCTTTCTTTCTGTGTTTTCTCCTCTAATTGCTGCGCTGTCGCGTCAAGTCAGAGATGAATCGCAACGAACGGTTTGCTCTTCGAAATAAATGTTTCTTTTCGTTGGTGATATTCGCGCCGCGTCGAACGCGTAAAAAAGCTAATAAAACGTACCGGTACAGGCGCACGTACGGTTTTTGAAAGCAGACTTGTTTGCAACCACCTCTGTGTACGATTGATCACTCAAAGGGCAACGTTTGCTCGCTCACGAATACGCGTCAATCACGTTCTAACGATGTATTCAAATACGACGCCGCACGTACGCGTGTAATTGGACTGGAAACGTCTGCCGGCTGGATGATTTTCAAAGGTCTATTGATTTATTTCTTGTTTGCCGAATTATGATATGTTTGTGTGGTGTTATTTTCCCAAATTTGTAAATATTCTTATGTATAGGAAGCAGCAGTGGCAGTTTGCAGATATATTAGACAGAGAAGTGGGAGATTGACCGAGTTACATATACAGAATGGAACGGTAATCGTAGTACAATCGGTTAGAGGATGATTCTGCGTGAAAAAATAAGTCGAAAATGTAGAATACAATTTTTTCATATGACGCTTCGTTTCTGAGGAAATCGAGTTTGAAAATTCGTCGGATGTGCTTTGAACTTGGATAAGTGGGGACTAGGTGAACAAGCCATTGGAGATTACTGTACACGTGAAAATAAGTACAGAATGTGAAATAAAACTTCCCCGTTTGAGGCATCATATTCGAGGAAATCGAATTCAAATATGTTTAATTACGAACTGGTCTCGTACACGCGCATGATACATTTTCAAACTTTCGATCCTTTTCGCAATGAAGCATCTTATTTATTTTCAAATGCATTTTAAATGCCTGTCGACTATTTACTTTTGTTTAGTCCGAAATTAACCAAATTTAAAACATTTAAGTAAATTTTGTCAAATCTTCAAAGTCGATTTTCTGAAAGACGAAATCTCAGATTAAAAAATGCTATACTAAACTTTTTCCGTATTTTGTCACGTAGTATCAACCACTGCCAGAATGTATTACGATTAACGCCCCACCCTGTATAGATTAAGATAGATTTACAAATTTACACACGCTACATGGTGGCACTATTTGGAGAAATTAAATGTTATAAATTAATGTATTGCTGTTTGTGATAACACACATATGAGACAATTCTTCTAATATCGCCCATAAAAAGTATTTTGAAAAAAGCATCACCAGAAATCAACAAGAAATTAAAGTTGTAATCGAACATGTATAAAGAAACATATTCTGTGTACGTGAAAGACAAATGATGTCTCTTTCGTTTGAGACTAATTTCATATAAAATTGTGTCTTACCCTTTGCTTGAGAACGATTTCAAATTTGGTAAGCGATATTAGGTACACTTACGATGCTAATAAATTTTACAAACTGGAAAGTATAGAAAGTCATTATTCTGTTTAATTTATTCGAAAATTTTATTTTGTATAATTTGTTTGCGATAAATAAATTTATAGAAGTTTGATTTTCGAGGAAACAAAAAATGCAGTCGATCAATTTGAATTCTGAAAGGATCTTGTAAGAAAATTATAAATTATCATTAAACATTAAAATTAAATATATTATGTTCCAATGATCTATGTAATACAAATTTAGTAACAAAGATTTTAAGATGTAACAAATATAATATAGAACCATTTCATTATTTTTACATTATAAATTTTCTTTTTTTTTTTACTAAACTTGGCTTTTTAAATATTCAGAAATACGAAACTGTGTCGAACATTTTGCAAACATGGAAACTGTTGAGATTTTGTTTAAAGTTTCAAGAGTATCCTATTTATTAAAAAAATTTCATTAAAATTGTGTGGTTTTAAGTAATTACGTATGCATATCGTTTATTTGAACGACTAAAATATAGTTTAAGAAATAACTTTCCATTCGTTTAATATTCTATATTAATATCAATATTCTATATTCGTTTAATATTTTAACGTTTGAAATATTGCTCTCTATATTGACACCATAAACGGTTTTGAAATGAAATATTGTTTAAATATTGCACTAGTACATATAGTATGATATAAGAGAAAATATAAATGAACAATAACAAAAGTACATATGTCATTCTTTTAATCCGAAATACGTTTAATAAAATATTTAAATGTAAAAACTTTTCTTGTTAACAAATTCTGTCAAATATCATTTAAAATTTAAATGACGAAGTGAGTCCGACATTTAAAAATTATTAATATCGTGAAATAATGTCGAATCCAACGAAAAGTAACTGTAAATTCTTATTTTCTAAAGAAATAAAAGCTCGGATAGAGAAACTCGAAGGAAAGCAATATAACTTAGAAAAATAAAATAAAATCGGAAACCCGGAACACTCGATAGTCTGGACAACTCAATTGATACATTAATCTTCCGGCAAAGAGAAAATCCAGGAGCGAATCTTAGTTTAGTAATCTCATTCTTTTTCTTACAATTTATAACGTCGCGGTATATAGATCACAGTTTCAAGTACAATCCACGTCGACCACAAGTTGTAAAATGTAACTTGCATTTAAAGCATAAATATTATTGTTATAATAAAGAACATGTCAATGTTTGAAACGTAATAAAATTGACACTTTTTATCTTGTGAACTAATTGCTTCATTTATAACATGATTCTTTCGCGATGAAAAAGTTATACTTTCCATCGAGGAAAAATGGGTTGAGATCATAAAACATATTAACTTCCATTTCGAAAGCTAGAATTTACAGTAGAAATTTTTACAGCATTGGCAAACTACTTTTCGTATAAACTTCGAATCGAATTTACGACCTGCTCCCGTATTTAATTTGAATTTTACACGTGATACTTACCTTCTGCGCAAATGATTGTAATAAACTTTTGTTAGTGACCAATAAAAGTATTTGACATAAATATTTGCGTAAATTATCATACGAAATTGGCCGGGTTTAAGAGCTCAGATTTCTATAATTTCAAAAATAAGATCGTACAACGTATGTAAAACTTCTTGAAATTTTACGAAAGACAGAATTTTCTTTAATAAACGAATTCAACGAGCTTTCCTAATATATTCGCTGTTATTGACGCATGTGGTGCGTCGATTGATTTCTTAGTCAATTCTGCATCTTGTACAATTGTTACATTTTAAAATTGCTCAAAAAAATAAATAGGATAGTGGATAGAATGTTGGAAGAAATATTATTACGATAGAACGTGCGTTACCTGGATTAATTGGCAGACAGAACTGTTCAACTGATGGAATAGTTCCTATGGTAGCGGTTTATTAGTTATAACCTGCAGCTCTTATTAGTTCGAACAAGCAGGAGCCGATGTTCGGAAAACTGAAGTTGAGCAGATGTTTCTGTACCGCATTCAACGCGTGATCATATAACTGATATTACGCTTGTAAACTATGGTTCGGATAAGGCTAAGGATATAGCAGATGCGTGTTCTGACAAATTATTATTCTGACGAATTAAATCAAACGCATACGGCATTTTCCCTGCAAATTGTTCCTCACAATTGATCGGTCGTTCCTTTGACACATCATAAAGTTTGATGGTTGAGTAGAGTAACCCGATGCAAATTAAATCGCCCGTGACAAACTACTAATCATCCATGAGACAATGAAGCAACTTTTTTATTTTTTTTTTTAAATTAAACTTGTACTAACGTATTTGTGAGATTTTTCTGATTGAAATGAGTCCAAAGGGGATATAGTTTAAATCACATTTACATGTATATTTAGTAGACGAAAGAAAATAAGTTAATGTCAGTAGATAAGCAAATATGCTTCAAATTATATCGTGTTTGGTCTTGTTTTACTCAGACAAATCTGGCAATTACATTGGTAAAAGTTTTATTCGATAAAAATTACAAACAAAAAAGTTCCATTGTTGCGTTAACATTGTCTGACCGATATATTTTCTTTCACTGAGCCGATTCTCTCACCTCCTTGTTCACTTGTGTTATGTTTTTTTAATACGTTGACTGCCATGGGGGTCACCGGTAACCGGCACTCGATTTGGCTATAGCGCCGTGGGGGCCACCGGTGACCGGCGACGCAGCAAATATTAAAAGTACATAATTATAAAAAAAAAAAGGACAATCGTAATAATTGTCTACAACGTCGTGGGGGTCACCGGTAGCCCTCACCACGAAAAATGCCTCGAGCATGATTTTATAACTCATTTTATTTGCTGCAAATAATATTTCAACATAATATGCATCGCATAATGAAAAATTCACGTCGGCGCCTTGGGTAAACCATGGAAAATTCGTCTGGCAGTCAACGTGTTAAGATCGGCAAAATGCTGAGTCGTTTCTATTACATATAATTGAGTTCTATACATTATACGTGATAACTCATTGCCGAGTAGTTCTGATTTCATATCAGTTACGCGGAAGATAGTATACATAAATTCTTATGAATGTATGGAATTCGATCTTCAGGTATTTCGTTCTTCAAAAAGAGTAGTTTGTCAGAACACGCATCCACTGTAATATAAATCATTGTCTAATAGTGCGTAGTTAATCTCGTATTTCTAAAGCTGACTACTCGCTTGTTCATACAAAGGAAATGCAGATTACGAATACTGTGCTTGAAATAAAGATATTTCTGATGAAAAGAAGAATTCAACATCAGAAATAGGCGTCTGTTGTGTATAATTACCATAGAATTCTATGTAAATTGTAATTGCCCTTATAATTTCTTTCTTCATTACCAAACTCAAACCAAACCTGAATCTAATGCTAAAAGCTATTGCACGGTAGAACTCCGTTTATTGGGACGAAATTTTAGTTAATCTCTGTTTAATTGAAGATCTGTCGTCGACAACAGTGAATTGATTTGTCTGAACGATAACTACGTGGTATTATATGAACGAAAAGTAACAAGTAGCGAGGAAAATCAATGAACTCTAATTATATATATAATAACGTAAATTCTTAGAATAAATCGAACGATCGATTCAGGAAAATCGAGTTTATTTTGAGAATAATTAAAATAAATACAATAACAGTTAATAACAAATCTACTACAAATTTTGCCTGAAAAAGTCCTAAATTACCGTTCTTCCCTCGTGATTTAATCTATTCAGCAAAATGACTGGCGGTAAAACAAAGCAAAAGTAAAAATTTCGGTTGGCGGGTAGTTTGAATTCTATAGAATTTACATATATAAAATATACAGGGTGGTTGGAAACTGGCGGTACAAGCGGAAAGGGGGTGATTCTGGGCGAAAAAAAGAAGTCGAAAATATAGAATAAAAATTTTTCGTTTTTTTTTCAACAATTTTTGTAATAATAAACTTTATGATTACTTCATATTATTTCATTATATATTCCTAATTTTCCGTTACGGCAAAAACAAACTTAAACTGCGATAATATCCACTTTATAACGAGACGTGATAAAGTGCACGCGTATCGAACGAAAATTCAAAGTCGATTTTCCCGAAAACAAAGCCTCAAACGAAAAATTTTTATTCTATATTTTCGACTTCTTTTTTCGCGTAGAATCACCCCCTTTCCGCTTGTACCACCAGTTACCAACCACCCTGTATATATGTATGTAACATATGTAAATGTATGTATATAAAATATGTAAATATATATATATAAAAAAAAGTATAAATTGACTGTCTGTTCTACAACTTCAAATAAATGGAGTTCTACTGTAATATCAAAAATACTTTTACATACATACAGAATAACACGTAAAATCTGGCACCACGTGATTCCTTGTGGAAAACTAAGGGAAGATTATACAATAAAATTTATTATTCTGAGCTTAGTTTTCGAGGAAATCGAGTTTGAAAATTTATCAAGTATTCTCGAACGTGGCTAATTAGGGACTAGGCAGGACTAGTAGACAGGTCATTGTACGTGTGAAAATAAGTCGAAAATGTGGAATAAAATTTGTCCGTCTAAGGATCCAGAAAATAGAGTTTGAACATATTTAGTTACGAATCGACCTAGCATTAGGTTGTCTGGAAAGTGTCTTTCTTTTACAGACACGTCTTTTACAATGATGCATCTTTATACAAATATGAAACCTAATCTGTCGAACATTGTGATTTTTATTTTGATAGAACAAAATGGATCATACATAATTCGATAAAATAATATAAAATGAAAAATGTGCATCCATTATTTCCTTATAAAACGAAAGAAACTTTTCGGACGACCTAATACGCGGTTTTTACAAATTTATTTTTATCGAAAGTAAAACGTCTTGCGAAGAAGTTCTATTCTACACTTTCGATTTATTTTTACACGTAGAACGACCTGCTATCAATTATTTAATCCTATTCAGTGCAGCATTAGTCATGTTCAACTCGATAAATTCTGAAATTCGATTCTCTCGAAAACCGAGGATTGAGAACAAACGAATTTTATTCCGTATCTGTTTCTAACAAAATAGTATTCTAACAAAATCTGTTTCTACTAAATTCCGTATCTCAAAATCTCGACCCAAGCTGCGATTGCATAGGTACATATGTACAAGCTAAATTACTGAGAACGCTGACCTTGACAATATACATCGAGGTCCACGAGGCGTGCCATTTTCCATTTAATTAGCTCGTATTTTACTACCTACCAGCGAGTCTGTTAATCGAACAAGGACGCATATCGATTCAGTTTACATACGCTTCCTGAGGAATCGATATCGTTCGTGTCTTCGGACGTATACCCGTCTATGTGATATGACGCGCACGGGTGTTCGAATATCCATCGGTCACCCGGTTTGCGCACTGTCATTTCGTCGGTGAATGTGGCTTCTGGCCGGGAGATTCATTCAGGATCCCGTTAAATACGGCTTCGTCGAGGCAGAGCAACGAGTTTCCGATAATGCCGGATGCAGTCGGCCGTATTACTGGATAATGCGTCGCTCGCTCAATAATACGCGGCATCCGTGTCTGTTCAATCACATTTGATCGCTTGAAAAGTCCCGGCCTTCCCATTCATCCGTAACCCTTCCTTTCTCCTATGCTTTTTCACCACCGATGCCTCGTCATACTGCGCCTCCTCGCGTTGTCGCAGTCGTCCACCGTTAGCGTTTCCTCTTACTAGTCGCTTCCTCTCATTCTCTCCGCTGGTTATTATTTCTCCCATGTTCCGCTTCGACCCGTTAATAATCGCTAGCTTTGTCGGATACGATGCCGTTATCGAATCATTTGTCGTCGCGATCTTTCTCGTCGTGTTTTGCATGTGGCTCGAGCGTTCGTATCGTTATCCGACTCCAGGTTCTGAAGGAGAACGCACTTTGGACTCGGCTTTTACCCGGTTCGTTTTTGCTTCGTTGTTTGCTGCGCGAGTCACTGATAATTCAATACCTGCTTCGTAACAATATCTGGCTCGTGGTGAGGAATTTCTTTAATAAGGCATCGTTTTTGCTTTACAATGGATTGAACTTACGGAAACATATATATACAGGGTGGTTGGTAACTGGTGGTACAAGCGCAAAGAGGGTGATTCTACGCGAAAAAAGAAGTCGAAAATATAGAATAAAAATTTTTCGTTGAGGCTTTGTTTTCGAGAAAATCGACTTTGAATTTTCGCTCGGTACGCGTGCACTTTATCACGTCCCGTAAGATGGAACGTAAACGTCTGGGCTGGCATAATCGGACATCTAATTATTGAGTCATATTTTTTCGAAGGAAATGTAACATCAGCAGCATATTTCGATTTCTTACAAAACAAACTACCGGAATTATTAGAAGATGTACCGCTGAGAACTAGAGGAAGTTTAATTTTTCAACAAGACGGTGCACCGCCACATTTTAGTCGTCACGTGAGAGATTTTTTAAACCAATATTACCAAGGCTGGATTGGTCGTGCTGGAACAATAGCTTGGCCACCACGCTCTTCTGACTTAACTCCGCTTGACTTTTATTTATGGAGCCATATTAAATCAATTGTCTATTCTGAAGAAATCGCAAGTTGCGAGCAATTGAAAGAAAAGATTATTGTAGCCTTTCATACTTTAAAACAATCGAGTACGTTAGAAAGTATTCGTAGAAATTTAATTAGAAGAGCAGAACTATATGTTCGGCAGAATGGGCAACGTTTTCAGCAATTTTTCTAATAATAAACTTCATGATTACTTCATATTATTTTATTATGTATGCCTAATTTTCCGTTACGGCAAAAACAAACTTAAACTGCGATATTATCCACTTTATAACGAGACGTGATAAAGTACACGCGTACCGAACGAAAATTCAGAGTTGATTTTCTCGAAAACAAAGCCTCAAACGAAAAATTTTTATTCTATATTTTCGACTTCTTTTTTCGCGTAGAATCACCCCCTTTCCGCTTGTACCACCAGTTACCAACCACCCTGTATATATATAAATAAATAAATATGTTATCATAATTGAGGAACGCAAAGATTGTTTGCTCATGTGTGTTCAACTCTATTGTGAGCAACGAATATCCATTTTTATGTTTCTTTCGAAATCTTCTATTTCCTTTTTCTTTTTTTTTTTTTTTGTGAAAATATCAAATAATCGTGTTGTATCCTCATTCCTGGGACAATTTTACGTCAAAATTTATGCAAAAGTTTTATATAGATAGTATTAAAGTTTTAGATAGTATTCAAATTTCCAGCCTATTTAAGTTTTACACTTGTTGAATAGTGGCGAGATTTTCATCAACCGAGAACCGAACGTTTTAGAAAAACGTAAAAGAAAATGTTTCTCTGTTATTAATTATCAATAATACACATAAAATTGGAGGTCAAGTTCCCTTTAAAAAAGAAATTTTTAAATTACTTTATTAGACTGAAAGCTGTTTGTTTTAGCTATGACCGTGACTGTCAGTAGTTTAGGTTTGTGTATAGTCAGACGCCTGCAGTGTGCTACAATTCAATTCTCAGGTGATATCATTGCACCGTAAATAACTGTAGGATATATACATAAAATATTATTTTTCCTATTCAATAAAGTTAAATAATTTATTTCTCTTATTGTTGGAAGAAGTTTTGGATAGGTATCAAAAGATGGCAAAATAAACCTACCTGATTACTATAATTTACTACGATACTTATTACGATAATTAGATTTACATCATTCGATGTACACAGTTCTTACATTGCAATTATTTATAACGCGATTAAAATGGATCAATATGTACATTTATGAGTTAAGAATTACATATATCTATGTATATGTCTTATAGCGCATTTTGCAATAAAATTCTAATCATGAAAATCGGAAAAGCTTGCACAGACAGCCCAGAAAGAGCTGTAAAACATGTTTCCTTTGCCAACATTAAAGAACTTCTCACTATATTGTTAACTTCCACAGAAACTCATTTCCAAGTTTGACTCGAAGCATGTTATTCGACTTTGAGGAGAAAGTTGTTCAATTTTTCCAACGTTTCTCGCTTTTTTACTCGATTAAAATATTTATATAAAACGTTCCTCGATTTCCTTTGATTTTACCAACGTTATTTACAGAGATGTTTCGCTTTAATTAATGCTATACATTTTCCTTTGACCGGTAAAGCTACAAATTTGCACACGTGCCTAATTAACATACTTCCTTCGTTTTTAATTTGTCGTTTGAATTCTTATTCGATTTTATATCATGAAGCACAGTAATGGAAAGATTATTTTTTTAATTTATTCGTAATGAAATCGTACATAAGGTGAAGTGACTCGCGAATTGCGAGTTCTAAGAAAGTTTGAACGAAGGATGTTATATTTCATAATTTTTTGCGTTACGTCAATTTCATTAGTCGACAATTTATTTATTTATTTATTTATTTATTTATTTATTAGCGTACATATCTTGTTGAATTTCCGTGTTATTAATCTGCTACATTAACCCAAGCAGCTGAGCCCGTATATTCTTAAATATCTTAAAAACTCCTCCTCATTTCTCTTAATACAGCGACAAGATAAGCTATTGACAAGAAGGGTAGTAACCACTTAATTGAGAAACCTTATGTGGTCGTCAAAACATAGCTATAAAGCCTTCTCCCTAATTTTCTATACAATGGGGTATCGTGCACCCCAATTACAGCAAATCTACCTTACCTCTTTTTGTTATGGTGGTGTAACAATTTGAAAAATGCAGATGCTTCTACGAAAGCATCTTTCTATGTATACGCGAAACTCTGGAATTATTCCTTAGAATTGAGTAAATTGATTTATTGAAAACAATACAGTATTTTTTGTCGCAAAATTTTATGTATAATGTTGAGATTTTTGTTGAATTATCTTCAGAAAGAAAAGATGGTAAGGTACTTTAACAGTTTTATACAATAATGAAATTATAATTACATAATATTATTTATAATAAGCCTTTGCTAGATATGCACGCTTGCTTTACTTTAATTTCAAGCATTTGGTTGTCCCTCGGATTTTTAATACCGAAACTCATTATCAGTCACTCGCTTTAACCATTTACATCAAAATTTCATTTCCATAATAATTAATCCTTTTGAAGATTAATATTTCTACAGTGAATATATTACAAATAAATGTTGATGGTATATTAAAACGATAAAATATTCTGAATTTTATGCTATGACTATAATTATCTACATAGAGCCAATGTTTCATATTGGACGACAATATGGCTTCGGAGGAATATTGATCTATTGATCTGAATATTACCACCCTAAGACATTGCTTTAATATTAAACAAGACAATTGAATCTCTTTTAGCTCTAAAAATTTCCATAAATTAGTAAAGCAGCAAATTATTGTTATCATCGATGCACGTGTATTATTATGATCAATAAACCAGTTCTTTCAACATAATTCATGATACATAATTACATAATTCATGATTACTGTTAATCCCATAAGCTCACAGTTACCTTAGCACCGATAACCGCACCACAAATAAAAATTGGTTACGTTTCATTAATATGGCGCGTAGCGGATTGAAAATATTATCGCGACGCGTAGTCGTCACAATGTAAAAATACAATTGGCAAATATAATATGACACACATATATATAATAGACATCTTTGGAATTATGGCATTGCAATAAGTGTACATTATCGTTCAAAAGTATTCAGACATTTTAATCGATTTGTCACGGCATCTGGATTTAACCAAATCGTACAAATTAATGATGAAATAGTCAGTTGTAATATACAGGGTGGTTGGTAACTGGTGGTACAAGCGGAAAGGATGTGATTCTACGTGAAAAAAGAAGTCGAAAATATAGAATAAAAATTTTTCGTTTGAGGCTTTGTTTTCGGGAAAATCGACTTTGAATTTTCGTTCGGTACGCGTGCACTTTATATGTACGGTTATATGTATATTAAAAAGTTACTCAAAATGTCGATCTCTAACATATTCAAAAATCATTGCAATTCGAGAGGAGGGAACGGTTCCACAACTTCACCTAAAGTTCTTGATTTCAAAAAATCTGGCTACAAAAGTGTGCCAATGTAAACTCGTTGGCCGATTAATTCCAGAAACTAATTCCATCGCGTTAGTTCGTCCGGTACTCGTTACATCTGCAACAGTTGCGGATCGCAACTCATAACAATGAAAGCGACGCGCAACATCCGTCACTCTTCTCGGAAAAGGTGTCACGGTGAGAAAAATTTCAGGCGATGAAAGGTTGATGCAGGTGGAGTGTGGGCCACGCGCGCGTCACCCAGCGACGAATTGTTCAAAAAACGCGGTTCCGGCTTTTCTGCCGACGACAGGATCCCGGTCTGAGTTTGACGCTGGACGAAACTGGCCTCGGCGCAAATTAACGTGTCCAACGCATGTAATCAAAGAACATGCCACTGCACCGGTTGTTACCGCGTTTCCCACCGGCCGTATCCGCGGAAAATAAATTACTTGCGTCCGCGGGCCGACATCAAAGCGATCCTTCCGGGGCCCCACGTTCATTTAATTTCGTCGAGCTGCGAGAATCAGCGACGACAAGAAGAAACAGAGACGAGCAGAGGCCATAGCCGATGGTACGACGAAGGAGAAACGAAGGCGAAATATCCAGGCAATGAACGAAGAATGTCACGCTGCATGGCGGGTATGGTCGTCCGTTCCCAACCCCGGCGAGGATTACGTTCGTTACCGACTAAAGGGGAGGTAATTATCCGGCGACGGCCCTTTATCTGCTATGCCGCAGACGCGACTATGCTCCGCTTTTGCGACATTCGCCCTTCTCTCTCTCTCTCTCTCTGTGTTTGTCTCCGTGATCGCCGTGGTCCGAGCGACGCGAGTCTGCATAATCCATGCAGCTGCTGAAATTACGCATCGTCCTCTGATAAGAAATTTCAACCGAGAACTACTTACAGCTCGTTGCAAAAGGAGAGTAGCACTGGCGAGTGCGCCTCTGTGGAGTTGCAGTTTCAAGTTTTGAACGTTTCATTAAATTTTGGAATTTTATATGCTGTTCGTGATTATTTTGAAGATCTTTTTATCCTTTGAAAGGTTTGATTGAAATTGTGATGAGAATTGCGATCAGAAGTTACGAATAATTATTGTGCAATTTTCTTACATCTTTTAATAATAATTAAATTATGTGTTTCATCTTCTTCCTATTGTAGGACAGAAATATATTTAGACAGAACAAGGATCTACATAAATAAATATGTGATGTTCATAGCAATATAAGCAACGAATAATTAAAGATTTCCATAGATTTCCGATGTATGAACTCTGCGTTGTAAAATCTCAAATATAGTAGAACTCCATTTATCTGAAATTGTCGAAGGACAAAGAGTTTATGTGCTACAGTAGAGCCTCCCTTATCCGAACTAATAGACAGAAAAACCTGTTCGCATAATGGAATTTTCCCATTGTAGAACAATCATTTTTCTGCTATAAAATTTTATTTCTTCAAACACTGATTAAGATTAATTGGCAGATTCTTGAAATATTTATGGATGCCGCATCTTTTGGCTGCCAAGTCACAGAATTTTGTCGACATAAGTAACTGCATAGAGTTATATTCTTTTTGTATTTTAAATCATCGAAGCCCTTCTGCAAATGCCACGTCTTCATTAGCATTTTCGTTTGCTGTTTCTATTTGAATAAAATCGTCATTATCGTCGTCTGTGTCGCGATGGAGCCATTTCATTATATCGGTAATCAGCTTTTGATAATTTTCAATATCGTGTTTTTGATTTTTGGCGTCTGTAGTTTTACAAATTCTGTTGCACTTGCGACACTTTCGAGTTTCTTTAATTATGCCATACCTTGTTTCTTCTTCTTGCAAATTCTTGGAAACTCTTATAATCCGAATTCACTCGATTGAAAAAACACGATATTACGATGACCACACGATGACCACGAAGATTTTATCATATAACTCCTGTTAAATTATTATGAGAATTGAGCGTGTGTGTGTGTAGTACGAGAGAACAAAGATTATTCAACATATCGAAAACAAATTTCTTTATACATGGACCGCAATGTAAATAGGAAAAGGCAATTATTTATTTAGTATAAGTGGACGTCGATATTTTTTTCTTTCGTTTAGCATTAACGATCAGTCTTTGCGGGTTCGATCAGAAATGTCGATGTATCCAGCTCAGATAGAAATCAATTAAATTAAACAATCATTACAATCAGAATTATTACATTCTCTAACTTATTGCCCGTAACCAATAACTTCCCCATCCACAACCTCCGAAACAGACAAATTATCTCTAATTAATTTAATTCAAGCGTATTAACCGTATGGTCCAATTATTCGTTCTAATACCAAGCGTTGGTCAAAGCAATCGTTGCCTAGCGCGCGATAGCGATCACGTAGAATTACTTTCCTCGGAATCCGCCGATTTCAATCATACGCGGGTACTCTGAAGGCAAATGCAGGCGCAGAAACAGCCAGGAAATAAAGAATCGTGAATCGAACGCATCAGGGTGATCGGCAACGGTTAACGTATCTGACCGTTGGACTGTCTGCTGGTCTCCGAAAGGCTGAAACACGGAAGGGTTGGTCGAGTAAAGCGAGATCCGATGGCCGCGTCGGCGACCGTCCATTTGAAGCGCCGTTGAAAAGAGCCAATATTCCGCTCGGCTGCACTATGCAGAGTTCGATTCATCGGGGAATTCAATTAGCGCCAGTTGCCGGAAACCTCAAGTAATTTGCGCCCAGCCTCCTCCCTACCGTTCTCTCTCCCCTTCTCTCTCTCTCTCTCTCCTTCCCTGCCTGGCTCTTCTCTGTCCGCGTTCCCTCTCGCACCGATTTGCGTCAGCTCTAGTCGAGTTACTCCCTCTTTGTTACGATTCCACGTTCGTTGCGAGTTTCCCAGCCGGTCGCAGCCCCGTTTGTATCCGTCCGTGTTTGATCCTTCTGCGATCCTCCGGCTCGGCGCTGGTTTGCCTCTGAATATCCGTCCGTCTCGTCAGCCTGATATTCCATTTCTGTCCGGATCCTTGCGCGCGTTCTCGTTCGAAGAGTGACAGCGATTGTGTATGTAACTGTGATAAGGGTGATACCCTTAGGATTTTCTAGACAATCGAGGAACGGAGAGCCGCCGTTTTAAAATGTAGATCCCAAGCGTTACGACGACGAACGCCACGCAAACCGGAATAATAATTTAATATATTTAGCGTCACGTTTGAAATTCAAATCGGTCGCGATTTCCTGCAATGTTTGTTTTGTCGGGTGGCGGTGCGCTGCTTTCTTTTGCCGCCTTTTTCTCCACGTTTCGCTAAATTATTCGTTCTGTTCGCCATTGTCGCCTTTTTACTTGCACCGATTCAGGTCCACTTTTCTGTCTATCGGTATCGGAACTTGAGATCGCACGAGAGACAGAAGATAAATTACAAAGTTTCGTTTCGAGATTTATTTTATATATTTCTAATAATCGGAATATTTGACTTCCCAAATATTTATGCATAGTACTATGTGAACTTGCGCTTGGAAAATCCTCCTCCGAGAAAGAATAATTGCAAAGTAATTTTATTTGATGATTTCTGAAAGTGCATCTGTGTTCGGAATTTCGAGTCGTCGTCCGTTTATGGCACGGACAGGTCCATTCCCTTCTTCGGGAAATTCCGAATTACATGTCCTCCCCGAGCTGTAAACCTAATGACTCCGAGGTCAGCTAAAAACCTGTTCATCATCAGACATCGTACCGTGCAACAAGATCTTACCATCGCCGTGTTCATAACATCACACTTTACTTTTATACTGTCGATAATTTTGGATCTTAATAGCCGAAATAATGGTATAGGAACACTAAATTTACACTTAGAAATTATATTAGAATAGTTATATATTTATTTGATAAACGATTTCAAAGATATTCATCGATACACACTTTCACGCGTCTCAGCACTTTCTTCCATACCAAACTGTTAACCAACTGAACAGTTCACATTTCTCTGTTTTCGAGACGCCGCGCACACACATACTTCCACACACTGATATTCACATACATGTATCACTACTACGCAGCACATACTAGCACATAAAATTATACATATCTCAATATATACAACAAGTGCAAACACAGTGCTAGATTACTCTAACGCTCGATCTATTAAACCTTTTCCACTTTGTGCGTTAATTATTTCGAGGTACGCGATATCGACCGATCGGTTTGACCTGACCGGTCGTTCTTTTGTCGAGAATTCGCAACAATCTGTTTATCTATCTACATCCCTGCGGAGGAATTGTTGATTTCTTTGTAAATTAGGTAAGAACGCTACAGAAATTGTTCACTACGAAAGATAAAGTTAGATTAAGGAATTTCACTTTGATACATTTTATTGTACTTGTAATAGTTTGTCGGTGTCCAAGTACTTACGGATGATAACGTACAATACATACAAGCAATTAAGATGTTATCAAAGCGAAAAAGTAATCTTTCACTTCATAAGTAATGAAAAGTTTAAACGGCTAGTTTAAGAAACACGTAGAACGTTATCCAAGGTGAACGGTGTCAGTAAATCAGAGAGATAGAGGAAAGGATTTCTGACGGTTGAAAGCAATTTTTCTAAGTCGCCATATCGTTTTTCTCGCCGCCACGACTTTTATTTTGCGTTCCTCTTGCGAGTTATTCCGTTGGTTGAAATGCCTTCGTTGCCCCGTTTGAAACTTGCAACGTTCGCTTAAAACGGAGTTCAGAGTTTAAGTTCAAAGAAAATAGCGTAAAAGCGAAATTGTGTTTCTTCTTGCGTGAAAATAATTCGCTCTATCGAAGCGCCATGTAAAATAGAGCGGCGTCAAGCGTTTGAGACCGATACGTGTACTCGCGTGATTCGTTTGAGCGTGAATAACTTCTTCGACTAACGAATTCGAAAGAGCACTTTCAACGGAAACTCGACGTGTTCGCTCGAGCACTACAAAATAATTGTATTTCTTTCTCCCTGTTTCTTTTTCTTTTTTTTTTTTCTTTTTTCTTTCGTCGAACAAAACTTTGATTACTCGTGGAAGAGAAATACAATACGTGTTTCTATAAAAACGACAGTAGTTCCGTTGTGTTTTCAACGATTCATTAAATTGAAGATCTACTTGTTACGCGTATCATACAGAAATTTTTTAATAAATGGAAAATTCTGCATTATTCCATGAATATCGTTCTGATCAAATTTCCATCCATTAAACTCTTACCGGCATACAACTGGTCATACAAGTCTACACGGGATAAGCGGACCAAATTTCGTTTCCTGACCAATCTTTATTGTTAAGTGCACCAGTCTGTATGTCCGGCAGTTGGAATTTAAAATAGAAATGTCGCTAGTTGGGCGACAGCATAAACAAAAGTATTTGTCGTTTCCTGTTGTTTCGCGACTAGGACACTACGTTATTTCTTAACACGTTCGTCGCCACGTCACACGTATCTGTGCGACAGGTATACTTTCGTGGGGGTCACCAACATATGATGACGCTCTTCTTGTTCGAGTTAATTAAATATACGATAGTATATATAGGATATAGAACATAAAAATATTAAAAACACATTATACCATACTTTTTATTAATTTATATTCTGGATAATATATTACATTATTCTATATCGCATGGTATTTGTATAAACATTCCAAACACATTTGACGTGATTTTGGGCACTTCGAACAATAGTTGTAGTCTGCGTCATCACTGCTATCCTCACTTTCAAATATATTTTCACATTGTTTACTGAACATTTTGAGGATGAAAAAATCACTGGTGTACGTCTCACAAGTATGCTTCTCGACTAAATGAAAGATCTGAGATATTTGCCATAAGATCCTTCGGAATACTTTAGCTGGAAAGCTTATCGCTTTCTCCATTTCAGAACTAAATAATCTTTTCTTTATAATGAATAGAAGGCAATAAACAATGGATCGAAGGAGATAAACAATAAACAAAGGCGATAAACAATGAATTCCCGCTTGTCGCTCTATTTACATTCTGCGTACGGGCGGTCGGTTTTGGGCCCCGCAGGAAACTTAGCCGAATCACGCTGGGCGACGAACGTGTTAATATTCGAAATTGTATTTCAACATCTGGAATACGTAATTCTTTTATTTTTGATGACGCGTAGTATATTGATTTTATTTTCGTATTCCAAAGTGGCCATCTCGTTCTGTTTTCCATTAGAAATGGCAATTATATTAAAAAATGCCTTTGTCCCTAATTTCGTCTCTCGACGTAGGTTCCCGAGGACGAAATTAGCAACAAGTTCTTCGATAATAGACGAATAGAGAAAAAATTTGTATGTGATTTTTGTATAAATCGTGAGATTTCATGCGCATAAAAGGCTAATAATATAAACATTTCCTCACTAAACTAAGGATTAAGGAAATTAGATACACTTTTTTCACCAACTGATGAACACATACTGTTATGTACATGTCGGAGATGTGGGGACATCGGGCCTTTCTTTTGGAATTTTGGGAAGATCCCCAATACTTTGGTTTAAACTATTTATTATAGCTGTACTTAAATAATAGAACTTAGAAGTAATTGTTGTGACATGATCTGGTTATGTTTGCCCGAGATTTATGACAGTGGGCTTGGGCTCGAAGTGATACAACTGGTCGTCGAACGTAGCCGCGGTTACGGGATGAACGTTTTTACCTAACAAAAGAAATACTAATATTGAGGGACACACGCTGTATTAACAAACAAGTCCCGGGCAGGAGCAATGTCCGCTCTACACGGGTCTGCCTAGCACGTTGACTGTCATGACACCCGTATTCGGGTGTCAGCAAAGTTTCTGGTCAGGCCACGTAACCCATATTCGGGTTTCGCTTATTTGACTACTTGCGAAGGATCGTCATAGGTATTTGAAAAGATATTCCATAATAATAAAACTGTGGAATTGTTATGAAAGTAATACGGAAATGGTTTGTTATAAAAGTAAGGCTTTATTAAAAAAATTATTTAGAATGTAAAACTTTAAAGCATTCTATACATAGCTGAGGTTGGTTGGGACAATTTGGACAATAAGTTGTTGTTTTTTTCAAATTCTTTTGTGCCTTTGTTCGGTCCATTCGATGTCTGTTATTTGCATAACATAGTTTGCATGCGCGTCTAATGCTTCTTCCGGAATCATTTTTCCGAACGGCGATATTATGCTGACTCCGTCGAAAACAAAGATTTTCTGTATTTTCAGACAACCCTAATAATTTTGCAATTAATAATTGTCTAAATATTCTAATATTTATATCCTTCCTTGCTGCAATTTTGTAATCCGTCAAAGCGTTTACAACAGAAATTCCCAGAAGGAGTTGAATGCTAAGTTTTCCGTACCATTTGATTCCTTTTCTAATTGTGGTGGCATAAGAAACCATTTGATCGGAATAATCTGTACCACACTTTCCTTCATTATATTCAACAACAGCTAGTGGTTTTAATGTTGCGAACAAACAAAACGTGAGATCATTCTTGAGATCACCGCTTGAGCGACTCGCATTACTAAAATATCGATGGGAGTACCGAGCAGAGAACTGCACGCGTGGTCTGACGGGGATTTTTCTGAAAACAGGCGTGGCAGTCAACGTGCTAGTAACGGCGTCTGGAATTTTGTTGATATCCCCGGTTAATATGCAATTGACAAATGTGGTCGTATCAGTTTTTTATTCTTGTGATCACCTTGGAGAGTTTACACACATCGTTTTGTCAATCTGTCAGAAAGAACGTCACAGATAATGTCACTTCGTGTTTCAAAATATGTTCAATTGAACAAAGAGTTTTCCCCGTTGATCGTTGATTCGTTATTGAACCTAAGAACATTGTCTTTAATGTTATTGTTATTTTTTTAGTGATAATTTGAAAAAAAGATTTTTTATTTATTAATAATTTATTTAAACGTGAAGCATAATATTGTTTATTTCAGACTTAATTTGAATAAATCGATTTTTTAAAGAAAAATGCGTATTTTAGTCTACCCGTCAATTTGACGTACTTGTAGAGATAGGTATATACGAAACGCTCGTAAACCTAGTGTTAACATCTAGAGTGTCTAATCACCACGTATAATTGTCAAACTCTGTTAAATCAACATTTGTACATATAATTGTAAATATAATCTCCATTGAACAACAACGATGGCTTGTTCTAATGAAGATAAGTCTAACGCCAACCCGACATATATATTTTTTAGTCTGCAGGAACTTTTATAAAACAGACGGTTGCAGACCTTCGTTACTAAGCTTTCAAGGTGATCATACAAATTTGTCAGATTAAAAAATCGATTTAGTTTTGGGTAAATGGCAGAAACGTTTTCGTGGGACGAAATTTGGACACTTTGTCCTGTATGCTTTCGATGTGACACATTATAACAAAGACAGACGTTGTACGAACAAGACGTTAAAATTATGAAGTAAAGTTCGATGAAAATGAAGTTGATTTAACGTTATATTAATATCTCGTAGTGGAAATCTGCAATATACACAATTTCTTGGCGTTGATAAAGTATTTCGTAGTTGATGGTTTTCTTTTCTTTTCCACATTTTGTCGACCTACGTACACGCATGCTTTACATTTTTGCAATTTTTCCTGGAAATCCGTTAATAGACCGAGGAAATTCAACCATTTATCGCTGATTTGTAAGTACGTAATTCTGTAACAAAGTTCGTTTTTGGTTTCAACGGCTAGACGTGCATGTGTGTCGTATATTATGTACAATTCGGTGGAGTTTTCGGTCGACAGATTTTTATGACTGACTGTGCGAATAAAACAATTGTGTCCAACAAGATTATTAAAACTGCAAGTGGAAGCAATGATTTTTTCAAATTTACCGTCATCCAGCGCTGCTCGTTTTTATTCCTCGCAGATTTATTAAATGAAATACGAGATAACTGAAGCGGTTAACTCATTACATGCAAATCTGTAGAAAAATAAATCGTACATTCTCGTGAGAGATGGAAGACTTGCATTAAGTGCGCTTATTGTTAGTACGTTTTCATTATTTCAACGTTTACACACTGAACAGCTCCGTCGTGTATTTTTAAGTGGAAATATTATCTTAAAATCGTTTTTGTTTTACTTGAAGTACGATATTAAACATTAAAATGTGTCACGTGTGTGTTAATAACATCTCATATTTCCATATACGTGAAAGAGATTAAGCATCCATTCAAAATTGTAATTTGAAAATTTCCAAGCTTTTAATAGACAGAATTATACTTAGAGAAATTTATTTTGATATCGATGATAAGTAAATTTATTATACAGAAGTTAATTTGCTTTCCTTTTATAAAGATTATCATTCGTGGTATTTTTAATTAAAAGCATAATTTATTTACTTTTAAAATTCATCCTGTACCTATAATAAGTTTAATAAATTCAGTATCGCTATATTTATTTCTATTTGTTTGCATACAAACAAAAACCTCATTCGTTTGCTCAATTTTAGCGTGCTCATCATTTTTAACTTGCTCTGTTTCTAAGTATTCGACTCTTCTATATTGCGTAATATCTATTTTCTATTTTAAATGAAATTTATCCAAAGTATTGAGGTTGATTGATAGAGTATCGAGTGGATGAATTTGTAATATGAAAATATATTGAAATAAGTATAGGTATAAGTATAAGTATAGTGTATGCTGATCCAGATCCTCACTTCTACAGTGTTACAATACAACAGAAGAAGCTATGATAAGAAGCACGTTCATATATTTATAGCAAAGGATATTACCAAAAAGTTAACCTTGGTGTGTAGCTCAAGCTAAAGGCTACAAGAAACAGCGATAGAAATCTACTTATAGCTCTTTTGTTTCTAAACCTTCTAACCCAAAACAAAATTTATATTCAAGGCCACAATAATATGGACCTCTCCTTATTTTGAATTTTTTTCATTAAATTTTATTCTTTTCGTAACGACGATCTCCAGGTCACGGATATACATATAACTGGAAGATGGTATCCCGCCGGAAGTAGCCATCCACATGTCATTTAGCAATTAAGTTAGAAAAATTTATCAAATGTTCAGATGGACAAATTGTAAAGTACAAATTAAATAATACAAAAAATTTATAGTATTTAGAAGTTTCTAATCGAGTCTAAAAATTTCTTTTTTAACTGATAGAAGTTGAGGTTGACTGGTAGAAGAACAAGTGGATGAAATTGTAATAGGAAAATATATTAAAATAAGTATAGATATAAGTACAAATATAGTGTATGCTGATCCAGATCCTCACTCCTACAGTGTTACGATACAATAGGAAGAAGAATAAAAATTTAATCTTGGTGTGTAGCTATAGCTAAAAGCTACAAGAAACAGCAATAGAAATCTACTTATAGCTCTCTTGTTTCCAGACCTTGTAATCCAAAAGAAAATTTATATTCAAGAGCACAATAATATGGACCTCTCCTTATTTCGAACTTTTTATTTCCAGGTCACAGATATACAAAAAAAAGATGTAGAGTTTTTCTTGAAATAATTACTTCAACACAAAGTATATTTAAAAGCTGGTAGAATTAAATGACTGAAATTTGTACATTTTTAAATTCAGAATAGGATAAAGCAAATGCGAAAATTGGAATAGAATGAAGTTACAGATAGAATTTAGTGTGCATCAGTAGTTACACGACCCTACACGTTCAATCAATAAAAGATAGCTGATCAACCGCTAGGTTTATTCTTCAATGTCAAATAGATAATTGTGGACAATTCACTTTTAAGAGAAACTATATATTTGAAAGTGACAATATCGTCTTATTAACGTGCTATAAATAAATAAAAAATAATTACCAAATATAAACCATTGATTAACTGTTAGTAGTTCAACGAAGTTTCTAATTTCGACTTTCAATTTTCCCTGGTTCACAAAAGTACGTGAACACTTAATATAAAAAGTTTACAAACACCATAGAAAACTGTCAAACATCAGACAACTAATATTCTATCGCACATTCAAGTTTTTTTTAATATACAACGTACAAAACTTCTGGTTTTAGGTCACTTTTAACAAACAGACTGTCCTAACGTCGCAAGAACACTGAGCTTTTACACAACTACGATCAACAAACATATGCAATCGCAAAAAAGATTTCAAAATGCTGTAGCTAATTTCTTCAATCACAAATTTTCGTTCATGAAACAAGTTTACATTTGGTTATAATATTTATTGCACAACGATCGATTGATTATAGAATGAAACAAGAACGAAAATTTAAATTGACATAATCCAACGCACAATAATCCACACGAACTCGACTGCGCCTAAATTCAAATTTCATTTCAATATCTGCAATATCGCTATACTGGCAAAAATGCCTGCCATTTATATACATGTATATGTACATATCTGGGGCAATTTTACCTTTCCGAGCCATAAATCCAATTGTTCTCCGCCATTACCCTCCGCAAACTATCGCGTACACCTATCATACTCGAGGCTATCGGTGTGCACCTAGAAAGTAGCGATTCCCCCTAAAGCTGAGCAACAATCTCGACCCTCAAAATCGCGTGGATTAATTGTTTACATACCGTGTACGGCCAGTAGGTTCTAGCAAGGGACAAGGGCGTTCTGTGGACGAGGGAGGCTTGGTGCGCGATCATAGATATCTTCGAACGCACACGGCCACTGTGTGTCGAAGTAGCGGCTATCGAAGTTCCTAGAGCTTGCATGTACGTAGATACGCGGCTATGTACCGAATCCAATGGGGTTTGTCTGTCTGGAATTTACGTCGGAAGCCAATGGCCGTCTCTATCGATCGAGGGATCGATGGCGCCTCGGAAGACCGCCCGCCCGCTTGCCGTCATCGTCCGACCAAACCTGATCCCAGGAATTGCGGAATTGTCGTGTGGAAAATTTCATTCCTTTCCACTCGGACTTCCTTCCCTTCCTCTCTTTCTTCGATCGTTTCTTAAGCTCGGCGGAGCCATTATCGTGAATTCATCGTCGTCTGCGGAAGTTACGAGTGATTACACAGCGTGGTCCACTTAATTATTATTTAAAAATACAAGTGGCAAAGCGACGGTTCTAGGCGAAAAAATAAGTCGAAAATGTGGAACGAGATCTTTTGCCTACGACGTTCTGTTTTCTAGAAAGTTGAGTTTCATTTGTCTGCGTACTTGAGAGTCACACGCGAGCTTGAGACACGACAGGGGCGGATTGTCCGAGAGAAAACTGTCGCATATCTGAGAAGAAGTAAAAATTAACAAGCTTGTTCGTACACGAACTTGCTAATTCTCAATTGCACGGAAGTAGATAGTAGGGAAAACTATTCATCGCACATGTGAAAAGAAACGAAAAGTAACAAGCATACGCGAATCTTGGTTAATTCTCAGCTGAATAGAAACTACGATACATATGAAAGTGAGTAAAGAATTGTAGACTGGGACTATTTCGCTTGAAGCACAGTTCCCGAGAAAATCGAATTTAAAAATTCATCGAGACTGCGTCTATCAAGTTAATCCTTGACTGAACACGTTCAGACTCTAGTTTGTTGAAAACGAAGCCCTGTTAGGCGAAATTTCATTTCACATTTTCTATTTGCTTTCTTAGAATAACATCTGCCGATTGTCCATTTGTATCGTATCGAGAATTAGCCAAGTTTAGACACCTTTAACACTAGAACTACCGATAGTTAACACGAAGGAAGGTTAACAGAAAATTTGATGGACTGCCGTAAATTCTGTATGATTTTCTGTACATTTTATTTCAAAGGGTTAGTTAATTAATTATTATATTCTTACTATATATATTACTATACTTATATTATTATATTGTATTATTTTATTCTATATGTTATATATTATATATTGGACCTTCATTTATATTAAAACACCGTACTGCACAATAAACGTAAATACGATATCAATATACAGGGTGGTTGGTAACTGGTGGTACAAGCGGAGATGGTGTGATTCTACGTGAAAAAAGAAGTCGAAAATATAGAATAAAAATTTTTCGTTTTTTTTCTGCAATTTTTGTAATAATAAACTTTATGATTACCTCATATTATTTCATTATGTATTCCTAATTTTCCGTTACGGCAAAAACAAACTTAAACTGCGATAATATCCACTTTATAACGAGACGTGATAAAGTGCACGCGTACCGATCGAAAATTCGAAGTCGACTTTCTTGAAAACAAAGCCTCAAACGAAAAATTTTTATTCTATATTTTCGACTTATTTTTTCGCGTAGAATCACCCCCTTTCCGCTTGTACCACCAGTTACCAACCACCCTGTATATTACTATACCCATACTTACATTATTATATTGTATTATTTTATTCTATATGTTATATATTATATATTGGACATTTATTTATATTAAAACACCGTACTACACAATAAACGTAAATACGATATCAATATATTATTTGTAAATGTTATTAATTCATGTGTAATTTATAATTTTATTCTATATATTATATATTGGACATTATACACTACATTTGAATTAACACTAGAACTATCAATAGTTAACACGAAGCTATTTTTACCAAAACCAGTCAAAATGACTGGTCTTTAAAAAATACGTAGTAATAGAATATTTTTATATGTATTGATCTTTCTTCTTACAAAAGGAATTCAATGTTATGTAGTACATTTTTGGTATTATTAATTCATCTAGGATCCCTAAACGAGGGTGAACATTTATAAAATTGTAGAACCAGTCATTTTGTTTGGTGTGACATTTCTAGTGTTAACATCTAGCGATCTAGCGATCGATCCGAAATTTTCCTGATAACCGATATCATCATATCGAATGATACACAGTAAAAATTTAAAAAACGTGTGGGCAGTTGTACAAAACGAGGAAACTGGTAAATTGGTGTTCGATAAATAGATTGCAGGGAAAGTACCTGTCATTTTAACTGGTATTGGTATAAGTAGCTTTGATACAAAATTATTTTGAATTTGAATGCATAAAAAACAAAATAAAATTCATTATATTATTCTTTTAGTTGTCGTTGCGAAAGTTATTACATCATTGCGGAAAAAAATATAACATGAAGTAGGAATTTTAAAATAAAATTGTAAAACCAGTCAATTTGACTGATGTGGTAGTTCTAGTGTTGACAAACTCGCAAATTGAAAGTTCTCGAAAACGAATGGTCCCACGAAAAGATCGTATTCTATGTTTCCTATTCATTTTTTCACCTGAAATCAGCCCCTTGCTTTGAGTTCTATCGTGATTACCGAGACGCCCTGTTCTGACACTTCTGTAACGTATTTGCTATGTAATTACGAAGCCAAGTTTTCATTTATCGACGACGAAGGGGAGGTCAAAGTACGTAGGAGGGTGGGTCGCAAGCTGCTAGGCGGTGGATCTACATGCCGCACATTCCTGTACCTGATTGTTATTAGGTCGTTGCACCGAAGCGACAGGAAATGTCAAATAGCCGGAGCAATTTGTCCGGAAGTATTTATTACCTGTCGTCCTCTAGCGTTTCTTGTCTGGGGAAGAAGAAGCTCGGGGAAAAAGATCGAAGAGCAACGCCGGCGTGCAGGTTAGCGGCAAGATTATACTCGCCTCTGTCGAAGATTTCTTCTTGGCCAGTAATGTAGGAAGGAATTTAATAATCCCGATGGAAAGGTAGTTTGCAAACGCGAGTTGTCGGGCTATTCGTTTTTCGTTGACGCTTGAAACCGAAGGGCAGGGATAGGTTCAATAATAGCGAGCTCGATATCGTTAACAAAGTGCCGTGGGGCGTGCGATTTTTTTCAATGTGTCCGGACATTGCGTCGGAAACGCAGAGAACTGGAAACGACGGTGATGGAACGAATAAACGCGTTCGGTTTTTTCCAAGCCGCTTTTGCAGCCAACGCTTAAATAATGCACGCGAGAATTTTTCGTTTCGCCCAATTTTTTCCTAGCGAAAAGTAAGCGCGAAAGTGCTGGAGCGCGAAAAAATGCTCGTCGCCGAGAAAAAACGCCGCGGCTCATTGTTGTTCGCGGCAGTCGAACTACGGCTTTTCCGAGAACAATACGTCCGCGTATTGGCCTTTATTCGAAAGTGTATTGAAGGTGTATCGAATTGTCGATGCACCGCGCTTTTTCGTTCGGTTGCCTTTTTCTTTTTTTTCTTTTTTATTTTATTTCTTGCCTAGACGTCCAGCCTATCCATCAAAGAAAACAATAGCCGACGGGAAAAATTAGGCGACCGCGTACTTGATGGTTATTCATTTTCAGTTTTATAGAGCTTTCGTGTCCGTATCGTGGAACGCGAGGTCGCGATCGGATCATGATCGTTTCGAGAAACATTCGCGTTCCACCCTGCAATTTCACGAAACGCTGCATTTTTCTAACAAGATTACGCATTTACCTGCAGTTTCCGCGGAAATTTATATTCGTCGTAAAATCGATTTTCTGGACATCCTGTGCGTGATATGTCGCACTGCATAATAGAAATTTTCCTCCTTTGAGCACGTGACAGTGGAAATTATTAACGGACGTGGAATTTTATTTATTTTGTACAAATAATAAATATATTCTTCTCTCTAAGAGAAATATTATCTAACCATAGGAATATTAAAGCAACTGTAAGAAATGTTGGATTTAGGAAAAAATGTTATAAAAATTATTCGTTACTACTCAAACTTGTAAAACAAACAATTCGTATAGATTTTTGTTAAATTGTTTCGAATACAAATATTATTACAAAACGTAATAAATACAAACTCTTCTTCTATCGATTTTTCAAATATCTCACATTGAAACGAATTAAAAGCACATTTGTTTGAACGTGCAGTATCATTTTTCGATTTTAATAAAATCGTCTAAACACGAAATATTATATTCCTATAAATTGTATTTTTTAAACACTTTTTTAATCCATGATACGTAGTGAAAATCAGCAGCTTAAATTTGAAATAGGCAATATTTTCAAAATGCAAATATCTAGAGAAAACGAAGTAAGCTCGCTATTTTGAGATTCGATTTTAAAACTACCCTCCGATAGACACGAATTTATTGTAGTTTCGAGAACCTATCGACGATCTACCTATATTCTTTCCCTTTCTTTTCTAGCCACTACGTTTCCTCGATTCTCCTACGTTCACTCATTATTTCTGTGGAGAACGTGTTTTCGATTTTCTGTTTACCTACTTGATTGAATTTGGTCGTGTCCTTTTACATGGAAAATCTATATTCTTTGTACCTTCGTAATGTTCCCTCTTTCTCTATTACCTTATTCCTTTTGCTTTTCAAATGTGATACTATAATACTCAAATTAAAGAAAGACACGTGTTTATGCAGGCTATTACAAACCTTACGTATTTATAATTTTAAATATTAAAGCATTAAATTAATTTTAAATATTAAAGTATTAAAATATTTATAATTTTAAAAATGTTGATAACGATTTTGACGGAATTAAAGTGTAGCCGCAGCATGAGCTAGTGGACAATTCAAATCATGTCGTTTTGTCTCAGAGTATCAATACCATTAGGATACACGTAATGTAATAATAAATAAACTCCAGGCAAGACAATGTCGCCGCTACGTGCAGCCATCGAACGAAGACGAATTTGAATTTTCCGGCTCTCCTCCGACCAGTATAAATAAACGGACGCGATCTTATTGAGTTCAGTTATCAGTTATCAGTTAGTCGCGCGAATGAGTATCTATCAGTTACCAACGAGTTATCAACGATTATTTTAGCGATTATACACACTGTCTTAGCGAATTTGTCAGTACAGTATTGTCTGTATTAATTTATTTATCATTTTAAATATACTTGACGGTTTTCAACAGCGAGATATCTCGTTATTCGAACAAACCAACCAACCTCTACATAAACCACCACAAAAACTTGTCAAATACAGCATGCGATGTGAACATAGAATGTTAAGATTTTATATGATTTCTTTATATTGTTATTTACGTATGTAGGAAACGTTATGTAAATGTTCTATTTAAGGAAATCTTTTAATGATATTTAACAGAAGGAAATTTAAGAGAAAATTTTCTGAATATAGCGAGAATTTTTCGCGAATGAGATACTCAACTAATAAGTTTCGAAGAACGTCCAGTGAAATAGAAAAAGTTAGTTTTACTTTTACTTGTTTCATTGCATTAACAATAAGATATAGAAATACCAAAAAAAGAACGAATTTTTATTATAAAATATGCATAACAAACTTCAAGAGTTCGTCATGTAGATTATTAACATTTCTGCTGTTAGAGATATCTTAATAACAGAAAATATTATTAACCGATTTTTATGTTCTCGTCTTTTCTCGTAATACAGCTGTAGTGATTTGCATCTGTGCACAATAGTCTATTAAATTTTAATTAAATCGAATAATTTCATTCCATCCATACAAAGAACGGAATTCAACGGGAGAAAATGAGTAGGTTTTCATTGTCGATGAATCTCTACTTAGTTTGTGATATAACAGTTCAACGAAATTTAGGCAGCATTTGTAAACCGACGCTTAAAATACCAATGTTCAAACAATGGATACTGTTGTAGTTAACTCCAAACAATTACCAGGATTAATTTTTGCAGGCAGCTGCACGAAAGAGTCTTGTTAAAATAGCAGGACAAATGCGCGTTATGCGCAGAATGAATCTGTTCTACCAGCTGTTCTTTATTATAGATTCCTCAAAATACTTGTATCGTTAGGAAAACAAAAAAAAGAAAAATAGAAAAAATATTAAGGTAAAAAATAATATTAGTTCAGAATTCCCAATCCTCGTGTATCGTCGTTCGATTCGTATTGTTATTTCATATCAAATAAAGTATACTATACGCAAATGCACACTGAGTATCAGTGTTTTTACTTCTTTGTTATGTTACTATACTTCGGCATGGAAGAGTTCAATTTTTTTACAATAAAATATTTGCGATACTAGTTTTGTAATTACGGTAGAGCTTCCTTTATCCTAACTAATACGGAAACAAGATTGTTTAGTGTGTAGCGGCACATGAGATAGAGGACAATTTGAATCATGTTGTTTTGCCTTCGAGTATTAACATCGTTAGGACATACATAATCTAATAATAAATAAACTCCGGGCAAAATTGTTGAAGCGGTCACCACTTCTAAGAAAACTCTACATCTCTTTTTTTTTATTTGTTTGTAAATTACAATCAATTCTCGCATTGAAAATTTTCAGTAATTTTTCTGGCGTGGCGCTGTGACATGCTTAATTATTTATAATAAGTTAATACTTATTATAGATAAGTATAATTTATACAAAGTATTATAAATAATAAATATTGTTTAATAAGAATATCTAATTAAATCTTGAGCTTAGGTCTAGCGGTAGTGTCTCTTCAGCCTGCGGATCTGATCCGACGTATCAAGTAATCCAGTGACTAGGGGGTTTCGATGTCGGTTGACTCGTATGCTGTATCTGTTGCTATATTTAGTAATTTCCTCTTTGACTATAGGAATCTTGAGGTCTCGATGTATTACTTCGTTGGTGACATACCAGGGTGCGTTAATAAGGGATCTAAGAAAAACTCTACACCTGGCCTTTTTAGTTTTATCAAGCACTAAAGCCATCGACAGCGTACAGACAAAAGACTGCGACGTAGGCAGACCATAAACAATAGAGAGACGACGTTGGCTTCGGGGTTTTCAGTTATAGGATAACACTGCTAGCGTGTGGATCTGGACCAGTTCAAATTATTATTTCATACTTGTACTTTCATTTCTGTATTTAAAATATATTTTCTACCTTATAATTTATCCACGCGTCTCTCTCTTTATACATCTAATAACCTCAACAAAAACTATATCGCCGCTACGTGTAATCGTCAAACAAAGTCAAATTTAATTTTCCGGTACTCCCCCGATCAGTATAAATAAACGAACACGATCATAAGGTGATCAGTTTATTTCTCAGTCTTTAGCGAATCAATTTGTACCAACCGTCTTAGCGAACATTCTCTGTATTTGTTAATTATTTTTAAATACACTTGACGGTTTTAACATCGAGTTATCTCGTCATTTAAACCATCCCCTACAGATGAATGGAATTTTAAGATAATAGAACAATCACTTTTCCGATATGAAATTTCGTTTATTAAAATACAAGTTAAAATTGATTCATAGGTTCTTGAAATATTTATGGCCACCGTACTTTTTGGCTATCAAGTCATGGAATTTTGTCGACATAAGTAACTGCATAGAGTTACATTCTTTTTGCGTTTCGAACCATCGAAGACCTTTTTCAAATACCACGTCTTCATTAGCATTTTCGTTTGCTGTTTCTATTTGAATAAAATCGTCATTATTGTCGGCTGTGTCGCGATAAATTTTCATCATGTCGGTATATTTAGGGGTTTTCTACTGTTTCGAATATCAGAAAAATCTACGTGTTTCGTATAATTTTCAATACCATTTTGTTTTCCAACGCCTGTGATTGTGGTTTTTCCAACACTAATTATTTTTACCAATTCTGTTCCACCTACGTCACTTTCGAGTTCTCCATTCTATTTTTAATCTAATGTTCTATTTTTATAATTTTTTTTCTTTATATTTCTTTTATATTTTTATATTTTCTATTTTTATAATTCTATTTTTAATGTAATAGTTTCATAGCAAATTCTTCTAATCAGAATGCACTCGATCGAATAAAGGAAAGAATACATCGTATGAAAGGAAAGAATATATCGAACACTAATGAGATGTCTAGATATTTGAAACGAGAAAAGCCATTTGTCACCAGGAAATATTACGTTCGTATAATCATATTATATTCGAATATTAGATGTTCGGATAAGAGGAGCTCTACTGTATTACTTTACGTATTATACTATGTTATATAACACACATACATGAGTTATGCATGTATACAGACACACAAGTATATTAAATATTATTTGCCTTCGATTAAACTCAGCTGCGCCGTATGGTATATACAAAGTTCAGAATAGTCTGGTACTTTTGGAACGTAGTGTGTACCAAGCGTTCGATATGATATTGAAACAATCGAAATGTTGGCTTAAAAATAGAATTTCAGTTTCTAGTGCGTAACCTCAATACAGAACAATCGCTATGGTATTTGTTGATTAAAATAGCCTTCCATCGCTGACATCGTAGCCGGTCGTTCATAATTTTAATTCGTCGGTTGTATTCGATTTAGCAATTTTAGCTCGCTCTTAATTGTATCCTGTTCAAAAGGAGAAAAGCTGCGTGGCACGCGGCGCAAGAAAAAAGACGATGAACGGACGGTGAATGAAAGAAATAGAAGCGACCCGGTGAATCGCATTGAAACTCGCTTTCTTTGATCTCGTCCGGTAATAACTTTTGTTCGTCGATGACAAAGTTTCTTTCAAACGAGTTATTCTTTCATATCCAAATTGATGCCAGTCCAGTTTCCATCTGAATTTACATTCGAACTCCGGCCCTAGTTGAAAACTTTCATCGATTCGATCCTGATAAGAATCGTGTATCGACGGAATAAAAGCTTTTCGTTTCCTATGCCAGGCGAAACTTCCAACAGCAAGAAGAAGAAGAGGCAGAAGGAGAAGAAATAGACGAAGAAGGAGGAGGAGCAACTTGCAAGAAAATCGGCGTGCAATGCAAACGCGGTGTTCGTATTCAATGAATAAACGACGATCGAAATATCGTGAACGGTTAAGTAGCGTGATCTCCATAGAATAGTGGTTTACTCTGGTGACTCGGGACAGACGATGGAATTCAAATCGACCGGAAACACAACCGATCGTTCGTCACGAGTGAAGTTGTTGATCGTAATCGAATCGACAAGGTGGATATCGCGAGTCCTCCCTCGACAGAGACAGGTCGTGAAAAACAGAAGAGAGAGAGAGAGAGAGAGAGAGAGAGAGAGAGAGAAATAGAAATACGCTATCGTCTCGTTTGCCACGCAGCCTTGTCAGCCAGGCTGACGTTCGAAAATCGATTCTGAAACTTATCGAAGCTTATCGGGTAATAACCGACGAAATGACGAAGAGCTGCCGTGAATTCAATGTGATATATATATATATCGACTTCCCTCTCTACAGTCATTTATACGATCTCATAAAGCTCGTGCAACGGTTTTCCGGTTTTCAGCCTCGTGCGCTCTAGCAAACTGAAGGATAAGAAGAGCAATAGCAGCAGCGATCACAACTCGCAAGTCGCTTCCGAATAAAAGTCGTGATAACGACAGTGATCGATGTTTATAACTATCGTAACCATGTTTTAACATTGGGTTATGTCAGATTTTCCTAGCGAAATACGATAGAGGAAGGATATCAGGAACCGAGGATAACCTGTATGAGTATAATATTGGAGAGACATACGCGCAGCTGCTTTTATTGCAATTTTCTTATTTATTTATTTTTATTTTTTAGTTAATTTATTTATTTAACTAATAGATTTAGCTAATTATCATACAATGCTTAAGTCGAAAGGATTCTTTTAATACGAATTGACATAAGTTATTTGATTACGGCTTAACCCTCCTACGTTCTTTGCTTCATTTTCGATACTATCGTGCTGTTAAAAAGTTGCTTAAATTTGAGAAACACGTATTAATTTTTGTATCGATTTCAATGTTGGCCTCGCTGCTCTCTCTGGTTTCCGTCTTTAGTACGTTGTTAGGGCAATTTGTCCAAGTTTCGTCCCGCGAAAGCTTCCCCAGTATTTGCCCAAAATTAAATCGATTTTTTAATCTGAGAAATTTTGTATAATTGCCATTGAAGATTTGTAACCAATGTTTTGTAAAAGTTAATACACACAGAGTAAAAAATATACATGCGAGAGGATGAGATTTTCAGTTGGTAAAAAAAGTATTCTTAATTTCCGTGAGATGTTATACGATTGAAATATCTTTTCTTGCAAAACTATTTTAATTTAATTATAAAAATCGCATACAAATCTTTTGCATCTGACCCACTTTTCTGCCCTCACATCTTTCGAAAATTGATCGTCACGTATTAAACAAGCCACATTTTTTTATTTTCTCCGCTTCCACTCGACGCAATTGTTATGGCGGATTGCAAACTAATTCGAAGGAATTAAAAAATCCCGAATGAAGTAAAAATGATTAAAAAAAAGGCATTAAGGTAACATGAAACGTGAAGTGGAGCATAAAGCAGAAAATGTTTCTATTCCAGCAAACTGTGCACCGTTCTATCGGATTATTCTTGGAAATTTTTAAATCGTCGATTGAAATATCGACTCCTCCCAGTGACCAATATATCACAGTATTTACAGAGGATACACGCGGGAACAAAATTCGATTCGCGTCCCTGGCCGACCCGATGGATTAATTAAGTTAATCACAACCAATCACTGAAAATTTACATTTCACAAACGATCGCATCATCTCGTATTTTGCCGTGGTGGATTTCAGGTCCGTCATCCAAGTAAATTTGACAAGTCGAATCACAGAACTAATTAATCGAGTGGTGAAATCTCCCACGACCAAGAAACATGAAATATGTTTCCACCTTTGGCTATAAGTTTTCAATCAAACGCGTTAATACTAAGCTGACTGAAAGTATGAAAATTTTTCAGATATAACGTATCGTAAATACACGCAGCAACGTTAAATCAGTCTGATATAAGGCAAATACAGAGAGTATGATCAAAATTTGCATTTATTATTCGCTGGTGAACAAACAAAACATAGCTGGATGAAAGTATTTGGTAAACACATACAAATAAATACGCTTTTCTCAGCAACATTTGGTTTGTTCACTGTTTCCAATTGTAACTATAGTTACATACATTTATTATGATTCTATTGAATAATAAATGAAAATCTTGATTATCTTTTTGTATTTATTTCGTGTGTACGTATTGTATTTATTTCGGTATACGTGCGATTTGAAAGAATTTCTCTGAATTCTGAAAAACATCGAACTTCGAAACCACCGACGAATTTAGTAGAAACTGCTGGAAATATATTTGCGCTAGTAAATAAGCCGTTTTCTTTCCTGTGCAATTAAAGTTTCGTAAACTATTCGAAAATTCTAACTATCAGCCGTGGGTTTATTCAAGAAAACGTTTATCCGAAGGAGGAAACGGAATAAAAACGAACTGTTTGTTGCGAATTGTTTCGCCCGAAACGCGTTTACTTAGAGAGCACTGTTTTCTGGCCCATTAAAGGAAGGATGTTGGAGGATAGTTTGGATGTACGCAGTTTATCTACGATATCGTAAGCGCAGTAAAGGCGTCACCAGAAAGTGTGAATTGAAATTGTCTTAGAAGTCTCCAACGACCGTTTTCTGGCAACCTGCTTAATTAAACCTCCTAGTAAAAGTAAACTGGGGGAAGATTAATTTATTTAAACGACAACACGACGAAAGTTGCTACAATGTAATTTTCGGAAAGTGCTTTTCCACACGCGCAGCCATTCGATGGTCGATCCGTAAGTTCCACAGCTTCGTTCCTATCTCTATAATTATGTCTCGGGATTAACTGCTACAGGGAATTGATATAAACAACAACTCACGAGGATTCTTAGGTATCTGTGTGAATTAAGTAGGTTAAGTACGTATATGAATTTCTTTTTATCAGTTTTGTATACCTGCTTTTAATTTTTAGCATTTTTGATTCCAATGAATTTTGATAACAGTATACTAAAAGGAGATGTTATATATAATGAGAAACAAATATTATTTTATTAAATACGTAAATGTACTGTAGTCAAGATATGATTTAATTGTTTTCTTTTATTTTGTTGATATTAGCCTGCAGATAATATAAAAAATTGCAAAATTGTATAATCGATTTGTCACGTAAAATCTACTGACGAATATGACACTTCAGAAAGATTCTTCAAAAGTCCATAAAGTAACGTATTAAAAATTACAATTTTTTATTCTAACTGTTCTCGAAAAATATTCATCGATTTTTGGATAAATTCGATTTATATAGACCATACGCTTGAACTGAAAATGCTTTTTGCAAAATGCGAATAAAACGTAGTTTTTATACCGTGAGAGAATCGTTTTAATTTCCGGTTTATCTTGCTACGACTATACCCGTGCACTCTATATCGTCACATCTCTGAAAAAAATATTTCCGACTGAAAAATCAAAGTTACGATTGGATTTGCAGAAAACTTTGAGAGTCACAATGTATTGCAAGTACTTACTTAAGTACATAGTTACTCCTTCTCTAAAGATGCTTGTGTCAACCTTGACACAGGCGATAAATTAAATTACTGTATAGTTGATCCAAATTAATTTCAACAATCCATCAGAACTCTAGGTGGAGATAAAAGATATTTACATTTAATCAGCAAATACCAATATACCGACGAGAGATAAAGTGGCTCGGTAGCACAGCACAAGAACTGCATGAAATTTACTAAAACCGGTTCTTAAGCTGTTCAAATACTCATCCACTCCAGTCTATTGTGTTGTAGTAGTTTACTGTCTCTATACGTTACCTACTTTTCAATGAAATTATTGGCTTTCCAGTTGTTGCATTTGAAGTAACAAGTTTAGATGTGGCCGTAATGAATCGAGACCGACGATGAATATGTTAAATTAATAAATATTATCTGAACCGTGTAAATGTTAAACGCGTGCTACATCAGAATTTGAGGAGAATCTAGGACGTGTAAGATTGTCAAACTTTGGAAATCAGACAGAAAATTTGATCGACTACCGTAAATTCTGTATGATTTTCTGTACATTTTTTTCAAATGATTGGTTAATTAATTATTATACTCTTACTATATACAGGGTGGTTGGTAACTGGTAGTACAAGCAGAAAGGGGGTGATTCTACGCGAAAAAAGAAGTCGAAAATATAGAATAAAAATTTTTCGTTTTTTTTTTCAGCAATTTTTGTAATAATAAACTTTATGATTACCTCATATTATTTCATTATGTATTTCTAATTTTCCGTTACGGCAAAAACAAACTTAAACTGCGATAATATCCACTTTATAACGAGACGTGATAAAGTGCACGCGTATCGAGCGAAAATTCAAAGTCGATTTTCTCGAAAACAAAGCCTCAAACGAAAAATTTTTATTCTATATTTTCGACTTCTTTTTTCGCGTAGAATCACCCCCTTTCCGCTTGTACCACCAATTACCAACCATCCTGTATGTTACTATACCCATACTTACATTATTATATTGTATTATTTTATTCTATATGTTATATATTATATATTGGACATTTATTTATATTAAAACACCGTACTACACAATAAACGTAAATACGATATCAATATATTATTTGTAAATGTCATTAATTCATGTGTAATTTATAATTTTATTCTATATATTATATATTGGACATTATACACTACATTTGAATTAACACTAGAACTATCAATAGTTAATACGAAGCTATTTCTACCAAAACCAGTCAAAATGACTGGTCTTTTAAAAAATACGTAATAATAGAATATTTCTATATTTATTGATTTTTCTTCTTACAAAAGGAATTCCATGTTATGTAGTACATTTTTGGTATTATTAATCCATCTGGGATCCCTAAATGAGAGTTGACACATTTATAAAATTGTAGAACCAGTCATTTTCATTGATGTGGCATTTCTAGTGTTAGCATCTAACGATCTAGCGATCGATCCGGAATTTTCCTGATAACCGATATCATCATATCGAATGATACGCAGTAAAAATTTAAAAAACGTATGGGCAGTTGTACAAAACGAGGAAGCTGGTAAATTGGTGTTCGATAAATAGATTGCAGGGAAAGTACCTGTCATTTTAACTGGTATTGGTATAAGTAGCTTTGATACAAAATTATTTTGAATTTGAATGCATAGAAAACAAAATAAAATTCATTATATTATTCTTTTAGTTGTCGTTGCGAAAGTTATTACATCATTGCGGAAAAAAATATAACATGAAGTAGGAATTTTGAAAATAAAATTGTAAAACCAGTCAATTTGACTGATGTGGTAGATTTAGTATTAATAGTATTGTCGTTTATTGTGCAGTGCGATGCTTTAACACGAATAAAAAGTTACTTTTACTAAATTCTTTGCACATCTCAATTTTGAAATTAATTATACGGTTACAAGATTGTTTTGCAAATCGATCATGTACTTTTCATCGTTCTAATGTTTTTTAGGGACTGTTATGTCATATTCAAAACATTCCCCATGATTATATCCGTAAATTCTCAAATTCTTTCCACTTAACATTTTCTTATTAAATATATTTCATTGTGTATTTAACGTGGTTCCTCGTCGTAATAAAAAATGTACGGCGTTTCTTCAGGGTTGTGGACTATCTGAATATGAAATTTCCTGATTCTTTCGCTTTGTCTGCAAAGGCTGTTCAATATATTATTAAAAATTTAGCTGACTCTCTTAGCAGAAATAATCTTTATCTATTTTTCCTGCCTTTCATTCGTCGATTTCTCCGACCTTCGTCCGATGCTTTAAATCGACGTTCGACCAAACTGCTTCTTCCGACGTCCTTTCGTTCCAAACGGAACAGACGTCGCGATATATCACGTTTTTCCTTGCGGCCAGTTTTACCGATTCAGCGATCGTTTCTTGCAGATTATTAAAACGCGATAGTTCATCACCCGCATTTCTCGTGCACCGCTGACACAAGAGCTTTCTTCGCGCGCAGACATAGTCCTCGCTTCACGATCAGCGCTCCTATCTATTATTTTAACCGTTTCCCGATTCCTATCCCACTATTTTTAAGTAAATATATTCACCTCGCCACGATCTTAACCCTTCGCTCTAGAGGACTTTTTTGATCGGGCGTAGCAGCTACTCCGGATGATTTAGCGTATACGTGACGCGTGTCTTATAGCTAGCGTAAAATAATTTTATTATATACAAATTAACTTAAAAGAACATTATATTCTAACAATTTATCTATATTTACATCGTTGAAAATATGATTTTGTAATATTAATTTCTGTATTTTTCTTTCGTAATGCAAAGATGCATTCTTGAATTTAATTGATCTTATTTATCAACAGTTCAAAATCAAGTTCATTTTCATTTGAGCTAATTTTACTTCTGAAAACCATTCTTTTTAGGATTTCTAAACTACAATACTTTTACCATGATCGTCGAAACCGAACTAACATTGGAGACGTTATCAGAACCATAGTTTTGGAGGCATATGGGATTAAATATTTTATCTCCATTTTAAAGTCTAACACTACACTTCCTAACAAAGAACACAAAGAGCTAAGGAACCAATTTACGAACCAATATTGCATTCTCATCAATTAGAAATGTCGAAATCTATCATAAACAGAGACTGTCGCTTCTCGCTCGCCACTGGAGTTGCAGCATGGAACGCCGTCGTCACTGAGAGTCGCCTCTCGAGTGCAAAGGGTTAATTTATCACAGACCTGTGCACGCTTTTTACTTTACTTACTTACTTACTTACTTACTTACTTACTTTACTACTTTCACGCTGACCGAGTGTTTATTGACATTAGTTTCAAAATTGCGTATTAACACGTTGGTCGCCCAGCCTAATTCGGCTAAGAAATTCTCGTTTCCGAATGGTCCGATGTGTCCTCAGAAAATACTGTGACTGACAACTATCGGAAGAAGACGAAAAAGGTGTCCAACCATTTGGAAATTCGTAAGAATCAACAGGGTAAACCTATAAGAAGGATGTGCACCCTATGTTACGAGAAAAAGAGGCAAATTGTCGCACGCCAAGGAGCGAGAAAAAACGTTAAAAAGACTGAAACATATTATTCGAAGTGTCTAAAATCACCCCAAATATGTTTGGAATGTTTTAACGAATACTATGCGACGTAGCATAATGTAATATTTTATCCAGAATATAAATTAATAAAAAGTATGGTATAATGTGTTTTTAATATTTTGATGTTGTATATCCTACATTTAATTAACTCGAACAAGAGGAGCGTCACCCATATTTGTGTGACGGAGCCCCCATGGAATCATGCCCGTCACATAGATATGGGTGACGTGGCGACCAACGTGTTAATTGATCGTAAGAGACGTTTATTTGTACGTGTAAATACGTATAAGTATGAATATACTCGAGCACTGTTTATTTATTATTATGTAGCGGCACATGAGTCAACAGAAGATTTGAATCGGAAGAGACTCGTATTATTGTGCCTTGGAATACCAACGTTGTTTTGCTTTGCTAGGTTTAAAAGTAAACGAACTCCGGACAAAATATTACCTCCGTTTTTTGTAATCGTCAATCGGAGTTACGTTTGAACTTTTTATAACAACTGTGTTTATAAATAAACGAACGTGCTTTCTAGGACAGTTCAATAATAGAGTACTTAGCGAGTAGAGAAGTTGAATTGTTTCGAGCGAGCAGCGATTACGATTACATTTCTGTATCTGTACTTACAGTGATTTTAATATAATCGACTATTACAATTTTATCACTCGTCTCTTTATTAAACGAATCGACACGTTTAATATTCACCTCAACTATTTCATTCGTTGCAATACGTAACTACTTTAAATCTCCCGTAAATGCAGGAAAATTTGCAGCGTAGTCGAAGAACATGGTGAAAAAAATCTAGCAAGTTGGCAAAAATTGTACTTGTTGGAGTTTTATATATTTTTATACATCGCCGGTCGATTGATGCAAGAATCAGACAAGTTCAATGCGTCCATAACAATTTTTTTTAATTTTTGGGAAGATGAATTGGCCATGTCCAAAACTTTGCCGCTTTTTCTTCTAAAATATAGCGTCAATGATGGAACTAATCCGCCAGCCAAAGTATTTCGAATGTTCAGTAAACCTATTCTATTAATCGCGTGTCTTTCTTCTCGTGGATTCGAAATGTCTTCGGACGAACAAAGACCAGATCAGTCATCGGAAAGTAGTTATGTGTCAAGTCAACAAGAGACGACCAACCGAATGTCAGTAATTTATCCAGGAAACTGATCGTGGAATAGGAAAGAAAGTCAAGGAAAAATAAAGACACGAGAAAACAAAATATTCCATTTCAAATTCCCAGCATTTTTTTGCAAGAACCAGGCAAGTCGAAATATCGAAAACGATTTCCTAGGTTCATCCTTCAAAAATTGAAAGAGCATCATTTCTCGTATCATTTGTCACCCTTGAAGACTAAAAAGAAAACACCTTACTGACCTCACTAAAGAAATAAAATAGTTGAACTCGAAGATGGTATCCCGCTTGGGGTAGCCACCCACATATTATTTAGCAATTAAGTTAGAAAAATTTACCAAATGTCCAGCTGGACAAATTGTAAAGTACAAATTAAATAATAATAATAAAAAAAATTGTCGCCCTTGAAGACTAAAAAGAGAACACTTTACTGACCTCACTAAAGAAATAAAATAGTCGAACTCGAAGATGGTATCCCGCTTGGGGTAGCCACCCCATGTTATTTAGCAATTAAGTTAGAAAAATTTACCAAATGTCCAGCTGGACAAATTGTAAAGTACAAATTAAATAATAATAAAAAAAAAATTTGTCACCCTAACGTCTTTCTAAATCCAAGATATTAATTTCTTAAACAAACCTTGTTTGATTCAATTGTATTCAATTTGCCACAACTTTAAATATCTTCGTTTGCCCGGTTTTTGCAACAAGGTTTTTAAAAGCCAATACTTTAAATATTCCTTTAGCTACGTAGTATCTTTCTAAAATAAAAATCTCTGGAAAGGAAGAGAAATACGACCACCTTCAATCTTATAACTTGGCTTACGTATTTGCAAGGAAAGAACACGCGACGTTCTCTGATTTTCTTCGCGTTTACGGTTTCTGTATTATAAAAAAAGAGACAATGAGGTATTCTCCACTCTTGCTCGCGTTTTTCCTCGCCTCTTGATGGAACTCTCGGTCGTCTGTAAATGTCTGACGCCGATTTTGCAGGTAGAAAGAGCTCTAGAGAAGATACCATTCGCCAGAGTGTTTCCTCGAAGGGCCCATAATTCCAACCTTTTAATCCCGCAACAAAGAACGGATTAAGTAGAGTCCGCGAAACGAACCAACCATGCGGTCTTAAACGTTTCTGACTGCTTTCGCTTGCACGCAACCGCGCAGCAATTTTCCAGCTGAATACCCGCCTTACGAGTATCTAAATTACTTTTCACCAAGTACACCCTGCTCCACGTACGCCCTTTGCAAACGCTTGTGGCGGTTCGACAAGAGGCCAGAATGAAAGGGCGGGCATGACGACGCTTTCAATCCTCGCTTTAAGCGGAATCCCTGTTCCTTGCTCTTCGATCATAAGTGTAAACAATCGCAGGTCGTTAGACGCGGCTCTCGTCTCTACCCTCTTGCTCCATTCTTCAACATAGATTTAACGCACACAGCGTAATATTTCAACCTGGCCGACGAATTAATTTCGTTAGTGGTTTTATGAAATTCCCTGGTTTCATTACGTGGAATGTATTGCATTGTATTGTATCTTATTGTATTATATATACAAGCTCTTGTACATACATTTTATGAACATCTTACGTGTCATGTACGAAACATTTTGACGTTTCATCGGCGCTTCTATGACACTCGGTATTTCTATCGGTAAGCAAATTCGGAACAAATGCAATCGCGATTCCAAGTGGCAGTCAAACTCAAACTCCATTGCGATCGTTAACTAAACTTATCAAACGTTAGTGCTTTTCCTTAAAAAGAGACATCACGTTTTTCTTACTAAAACATAGATATCTATTATTGCCAATCATAAAGAATAAATTTATCCTAAATTGACGGAAGAAAGTCAAATCAAAGCTATGAAAATCACGTGTAAATAACGACAGCGTCCAGTTTCGTCTTAGTTAGATCCGCCAGGGTTTAAATGCGTAAGTGCAAATCCATTTACGGATTCTTAGACGGTCGTTCTAAGGCTTCGAGTTTCTATCGAATGAAAAATAATACCGGTGTAATGCCTCGTGGTAGCCAGAGGAGAAAGCAGGCTGGCAAAGGCAGTCATGGATGGCAGGATGCTCGACTGGGGTGAATCGGGGATAAAACGAGCGTGCTAAAAGGGGTCGCTGCTCTTTTCGTTGCGGCCTGCTGCCTGCTCGAATTTTGTTCAAGTGGAAGCCCCGATACCGAGTTAGGGGAATCAACGAATTGGCCGGATGAATAGAGTCGAACGTCAGAGGTAATCGCTCCGACAACGTATCTTTTATCAACTTTGCCTTAACGACGGGATACGGCGCGCCGTGCTGCGTCAGAATGCAAGTCCGATCATTAGCCTCTGTCCCTAGTTGAGTCCAGCTTTCTTTGTACAATTTAGCACGCGATTTCCGCGGCAACGAGTGCTTATGCAAAGTCGTTGCTTTGTACGAAATGCTCTGCAGCTGAACTTCTCTGACGAACGTACGCGCGTGTGGAATTGTTACATTCGTTTACAGCTGCCTCGTCTCTACGGTGACTACACTGGCTACACTGCCTCGCGAAAATAGTTGAGTACTTACCATGGAGAACCTTTATGTGCGTTGTATAGAACATTTTCGGGCTCCGCTATCGCTGTAACGAAACACGATCTTATTGCGAAAACGTGAAACCTATCTGCAGATGTGCATGGAAGCTGCAGGATATTTACATTTGAGGTGAATTTTTCTCAGTTTCTCGGTCACATGTAACGACGGAAGGGAATTTAACGGTCTCCCGAACGCTGGTAAAATTGCAGTGGCACGTAGAATCACACGTGTAGTCTATAAAACTAGACAAGATTTCAAAACTTCCAGATACTTTTTTATATCGATTAATATGATATAAATTTGTCATAGTATGATAGAAATATATCTGATGGTGTGATACAGTAAATATTGCTTTTAGTCAAAAGAACATTAACAGCTACAATCGTGTTATCCTCGAAAAAGTTAAGAAAGACTCTCTACGTGAATTTAATTATTGAATATAAATATGAATATTATCCAGATCGTGTAAAGGCTTGTAATTCGTACGATGTTTGTTGCATTTGAACGATCAGAAATAAATTCTTCTTATTCACACGATGAAATTCCTAAATGTAGCCTCAATTCCTAAAAATGAGTAATTTAATGAAATATTCTAAGATTTGTTTACATGTATTATAAAATATATTAAAAATTCAATTAAAGGAACTTTCTGCTTTATGAAATGAAACAAGCTGTTCGTATCATTAATGGATACAATTTGCATTGTTCATGTAATATCAGAATGCAATTCTACCAAAATTCCAGATTTAAACAATCCAAACAAAGTATATAAGATAAAACACGAATAGCACTCACAACAATGAAATATTCTAAATTTACAAATGAAATTACTTGAAGCGCATAAATTGACTAGAATAAGAAAAATAAAAAAGAATAATCTGTCCATAAAAAACGATTGTCATTAAAATAATTAAAAACAAGTTCCCTAAAGTATTAAAAAATTGTACAGGCTGTGATCTGGAACACGTACCTGCGCGTTTTAAGAGCGACGCTAATATTTACGTTGCTCATTGGATTTCATGGTAAAAGTGAACTTATTATTTCCAGTGCTTTCACGTATCAATTCCTTCACGATGCGATATTCCATTGAATCGGCAATAATTGAGCAAGACATTATTTTTCAGGCAGTCAAATAAAACGCGGCATTCATTCGGTTCTTTTTTTTTTCTTTCCAATATATTCCCATCAATAGCTATCAATACAGTGTGTTATTCAATCCTTTTTTTTCCTCGTACAAACAATTTAACCGTGTTCCTCGCAAATACAATCCTCTTCGCAAATAATGAACACCGGTACGATCCATGATTCCACGATCGGGGTAAACGTGAATCGGGTTTGTAGACATCCCTTCGCAGGAATATAAAACATTTTGTTCGCTCGGTCGACACACGATCCGGCCTCATGTTCCACGACAAATAAACTTATTCTCTTTTATTAGAGGGGAAAATAAATTGCAAATCGTTTACCACGTACCGGCGCGTGTTCGACAATGCGTTCGATGCTTCTAGTGTGATTTCGATTTTATTAAGGGGATGAATGTTGCGTCAGTTTCGTTTTTCCGCTCGATTAAAATAGTAGAGGAATGAACAGATGAACGAAGTGCAGCATCAGATATCGTGCATGCATCAAAATCTTGTTTGGGTTAGATTTGTAATCTGATAAATAGTGTTTACCTTCTGTGTTATTACTTTTACTGTAGTATTCTGATACATTAAAATTTATTTGAAATAACCTGTGGAACGATATACAACAGCAATTCGTGAGCAACATTTGTAACGAAAATATTATTCATAGTATCTACGTATATAGTTTCTAAAGTTCCGATCAGATAAGAAAGATTTTTCTAATCTTATGTTATAATAAAGTTAAAATATGAGGAACATCGAGTCGCGTTTCAAATTTTAGATACTTTCGGTCATATTTCGAAGCAAACAATCAAATTTTATTATTTATTGATTCTAGAAGAAGACGATACGTATTGCTTTCGATCATTGTTTGTAGAAAATTTGAAAAAGTATATAAAATATCCAAAATATAGTGCTTCGTATAATGTGGTAGGTAAAACAATTTTCTGCCGACGCCCTATTTTTTAAATTATATTTTCAAACAAACGAATCCACTGTCTAATCATTAGCTTCTTATTATTCTATACATGTTATTTTTATACAAATCAGTTCAAGTTTCCAGACACTTGTAAACAATAGTGTAAATACTGTTAACGTCGAATCAGGATATTTCTGTCAGATATTTATTAATCAGAATTGATTAGAGGATTAATCAATATAAAAATAATAATTTTATTTTACTTCTGTTTATGCTGTAATCTGACATAATTCCGTTTTTGTTATCCTGTGCTGATTTATACCATAATTCTCATGTTCTCCTCAGATGTATACGAATCAAAATGATTGTTACATTTGATAGATTAAAATATACAATATTTTAATTGTATATTAAAATATACAATTAAAATATACAATATTGATTAAAATATACAATAAATACATAATATTTGTAATATTTTATTATATAATTTATAACATAACATGGATAGAGGAAGACAATTGGGAAAAAGTAAAATATAGACTACCTAAAGAATTTGACTGGAAATGCAGGGCAGTAAGGAGAATAAGGAAAAAAGGAAGAGCAAAGGGGGGAATAATAATCGGTATAAAAAAGGAGCTGAGAGAATTAGAATATAATTTATAACATAAAATATATAATAGACAATTTCTAAATACTTGGTTTTAGTATCCAACATAATTTTACTATCTTTTGCATGTTCCATGTTTTTTATGAATAAAATACTCCAAAACAGAAAAATATTTAAAGAAATACAAACACGAAGAAATGAGCAGAACAGAAGAGTTAACTAGAACGTTCACGTTGTATCAATTTCGACTCGACTCTCCTATTCGACTAATACTAAAAATGAATAAATCGACGAGATGCACCACGAGATAAATGCGCTGAGATTCGCTTTCATGGCGAGCAGTTTCCTGCAAGGAGCGATCTCAGTGTAAACATTTTGATATTTCTATGTACGTGCGCGCTTTCAGATAGAGATTTAGTACCTGTGCTGTCCACTTTTATCGAGCGTAACATGGAACTGTGTATGCTTGGAGTTGAGATCGTTTTTTCCTTCGCGCATTGCACAGTCGACGTTTTTCTTGGAAAACGCATTGGTCCATCTTGCTTGGGACATCAATATGAATCCCTAAAGAATGCTGGATTTTTTCCTTTGAGAAAGTCTACTGTTCGTGTTGTTCTTCGTGCAAGTAGTGCGTTACGTAAAGTTCTTATCCCGATAATGTTAATGAACGTTATGTAAAATATAAATCGTTCGATATATAACTTTCAATTTAAAAATTATTCTATCATTTTATTGCTTCAAAGGGTATATAGTAAAAAAATGAATCCTTTACAGTCAGCAAGCACTTTTACGTCTCTTTCCGTCAATTTGATAATTCAAGCGTGTATTGATAAAAGTATTTACGATTACCTTTGTTACGTCATCAAAAAAATAAATATTTTTGTCATACAAATGTATCAATGTAAAATTTTACATTTACATTTACTAGTATCTTCTGAAGCGATTGTCGGAATGATCGAAAGAGAAATTACTAAAAATATTATCCTTCCTCAATTATATTGTAGACTCTGATTAAAAAGTCGATGAGTTGCTTCTAAAATGAAATGTTTCACGAATTTGTTCTCGGAATTTATTATGGATTTTTTGAATCCTTGTCATCATACAGTTTTCATATTTGATTTATTATATTCATATTTTATTTCTTTCTAAATTGAATACCTATTTACATTTATAATCACGCGAGAACATCTGTAGAGCGAAAGAGAATAATTTTTGGATCTAACTTTATACGAAATATTTGTGTGAAAACTATATGCTTAATAAGACTCATACGACACTGAAAAAATCGATAACTAGTAGATGGTTTGAACTTTTAAGAAATTTTATCTCTGGGAAGGACAGGGCACGTAAAAATCTTTAAAAAATGCAAAGAAACTTGATATAGCTTTCCAAGGAACTTTCTTAGAGAAAAGAAAGAGTTCTTTAGAAATTCTAACCATTTGCACATTATCATTCTGAGTAAGTGAAAAGTTTGTGCATTTTAAGATATATTGGGGCAGAAATTTTTAGGATTCACGACAATGTCATACGGAAAGAAAAGACGAACAAGGGAACGAACAAGCGGAGAAATGGGAGTCGTAAAAGGACATTGAAAACACAAGCACGTTTTCCTCGCGAAACTTCTCTTAATCGATCTTTGTTCTCCTTCGAAATCATTTGTGGTTTATCTGCGATAGTTTCATGATTTTTCTGTAATTTCTCTGGTTATTAAATAACTTCAAAATTAGGATAATTATTACACGATACAATTTTACAATGTATGTGTAGCGGCACATGAGTCAACAGAAGATTTGAATCGGAAAAGACTCGTATTATTGTGCCTTGGAATACCAACGTTGTTTTGGTTTGTTAGGTTCAAAGGTAAACAAACTCCAGACAAAATATTATTTGTAATCAATCGGAGTTACGTTCAAACTTTTCATAATAACACCGGTCGATACAAATAGACGAATGTACTCTCTAGGACAGTCATTATAGCGAGTCACATACAGTCGAATAGCGAGCGGATAGTTGAACGATAGCATTGAGCGAGCGACGATTACGACCTGCATACACTATCTCTGTACTTGTACTTAAAGTGATTTTAATATAACTGACAATTACGAATTCCTCACTCGTCTCTTTAATAAACCAGCTCATATGTACGTTTACAACGTACGCAACTTTAAAATGTATTTTTTTTTATTTTCATTTTAAGATTTTACAATTTGTCCAGTAGGACATTTGGCAAAATATTTTAACTTAGTGAATAAAATATAGCATGTGGATGGTTACCCCCAGCGGGGTTCCATCATCGTGTTTATTAGGTTATATCCTTTGTGAACTTTAAAATGTGTATGTAAAAAAGGAAAGAACAAATTTCTTACATTACGTATCTGTTATAACCTTTTCTAGAAGACTTAGGTCTTTCCAAGTTCTGGGCTAAGTGTCGTTCTTCACAGTTCGCTTACCGAAATGGCATCTCTGCCTTATCCATTCCATGGCCAGATCTTTAGAGCTTTAAACGAAGTCTCTACTCTGACAATGCAACGTCGTTTGCCACTAGTAAACTATCCCAATAATTCCCTGAACAGTCATATCATCGACTCCTTATAGCCCGGCGACCTGAAGGCTATCGATTTCCCAAACATTCATTCAAGCACCTTGCCAAAGTCCTTATTGAGTCTTCGGTCCAGTCATAAATTACGGTAGGGTTAAAGCTAGAGATTTTCTGCGGCTAAGTCAATCCAAGCTCAGTCAGTCCAAACTGCGTCGCGCTAAATTGCCATAGTTCTTGGCACAGTCCCTTTGGACGCATCTGTTTCAAAAAACACGTCGCTGGTTTTATTATATACAGCTGATCGGGAACGGTGTTCTTTCGTTCGCAAGGACAGGCGAAGGTTGCTATGACGTGGAAAAAAGACCCAAAGGAAAATACGCTACCGCTACAGCTGCTAAACTTAGGCTGTTTGGAGCGACACGACGGATGAACGCTGCTTTCATCCTTCTTGCGGATGATGCGTAAATTCGATTCAACATGTCCTATCCCTTTTGCAAAACATCGGTTCTTCGTCAAAGCAGAAGAAAGAGAATTGTCATGAAATATAGTGGTTTGTTACTTAAATTTACAATCGTAAAAGTAATATTATTAACAGAGTGTGATATCACTTCGACCTTAGAATGGAACAGTTCTTCTTTGTTGTATACAAACATCTACGACGTTGTGACTTATTTCCAGCAAACCGCATATTCTCAGCTCATAATGTTTTGATATTATACGTTACAGACGAACAACTTTACACGCGTCATTGACAAATTAACACGTTGATCGCCCAGCGTGATTCGACTAAGTTTCCTGCGGGGTCTAAATCCGACCACCGGTACGCAGAACATAAATAGAGCGACAAGCTGGAATTCATTTTTTATCGTCTTCGATTCATTGTTGATCCCCGCCGATTCATTGTTTATCGCCTTCGATTCATTGTAAAGAAAAGATTATTTAGTTCTGAAATGGAGAAAGCGATAAGCTTTCCAGCTAGAGTATTCCGAAAGATCTCATGGCAGATATCTCAGATCTTTCATTTAGTCAAGAAGCATACTTGCGAGATGTACATCAGTGATTTTTTCATCTTCAAAATGTTCAGTAAACAGCGTGAAAATATATTTGAAAGTGTGGAAAGTAGTGATGACGAAGTCTACAATTATTGTTCGAAGTACCCAAAATCACGCCAAATATATTTGGAATGTTTTAACAAATATCATGCGATATAGCTTAATGTAATATTTTATCCATAATATAAATTAATAAAAAGTATGGTATAATGTGTTTTTAATATTTTGATGTTGTATATCCTATATATAATATCCTATATTTAATTAACTCGACCAAGAAGAGCGTCATCCATACTTGGATGACGGGCCCCCACGGAAGTATACCCGTCACATAGATATGAGTGACGTGGTGACCAACGTGTTAAACATAGCACACCTGGGCTATCATTTTGGCGAGGAGTGTAGAATGTAACTCGTATGTGAAGACAGCGAAATGAAAGCAGCGTTCATCCACAGTGTTCTTCTAAAGTGAAATGGTGTAAATTCGGTTTAACATATCGTATTCTCCTTTATCTTCTTATCATATCATATCAATTCTTCATCGTAATAAAGGAAAGAGAATTCTCTTTAAATGTAGTAGATTTATTTATGAAATTAGTACTCATTTTTTTTTTATTTAATACTTTGTATTCACAATTTGTCCAATTTGGACATTTGGTAGAATTTTTTAGCTGTTATATTATCATGTGGGTGGCTACCCCCAGCGAGGTACCATCTTCGTGTATGTTAGGTTATATCCTTTGTGAAGTACTCATGAATCAGGATCAAGCATAGCTTTTGTTATTTTCATTTTATAGTACATAAAATACGTTTCTTATAAGGGTACTTGGAAAAGCAGGTTGCTTTTTCAAACGAACGTCTGACGATTTTAACGAAATTTCAGTTGAGAGTTCGAAAGTTCAAACGTGCTTCACGGGCCACTGGTCTAAAAAATCTGCTTGACCTCGCTGCGGGATGCTAAGGTCCAAAGCTAGAATCACAGTTGATTGCGTTGCGTTGCGAGGTGGTGGGTCCCAAGAGTCCGTAACAAAGTGTAGACTTGTTTTCGCGTTACGTTACGTACTCTTGAGAACTGTGCGCGTTTAAGAATTTATTTGCAGAATTCAAGAACGAAGAATCCCTAGTAACGGTGAACTAGATGTTTTACATTTAAACAATTTAATTTCGAGTCCCAATTTTATCCAACCATTCTTATTTAAGAATTTATTTACGGAATTCAAGAATGAAAAATCCCTAGTAACGGTGAACTAGATGTTTTACATTTAAACAATTTAATTTCGTGCCCCAATTTTATCCAACTATTCTTATTTAGGATAAAAATTAATTTTACTTCTGACATTTTTAAAAAATATTTTTCTTAGTAAGAAAAGAACACGTATTTAAATACTAAATTTTAAATACCATGTCACAATTATAAAACCATGTTAGAGCTAATTCTGATACAAAGTACGAAATACAAAACAATGAAATTGGTTTAATAGTATGCAAAATCAAACAGTTCTGTAGACTGTATAACAAGAAAAGTTATTGTTATAGTCTTATTTTAGTGTATCCTTTTAGTGAGTTTAGTTTTTGTATAATAAAATATTCTCTGTTTCTATAGTTATGGAAAACTAGCTTTTTCCATAAAATATAATCCATTCTTTTTGAGGAAGAAAACGATAAATCGTTTATATACCAATGGCAATGTATTGGGTAATTTCAGACTTATAAGAAGCAATGTACTGTTACAATAAAAATTATTACAATTTCTATATGATTCCTACGTTTATAGCATCAGGATTTTAAATCAGGTTAAAAAGCTCCTGAGTATACTTAAAAATTTGTAACATGGTATATTGCCACTGAAAGCTCGAGTACTGAATCAATCAATGAAGCAGTTGACAGAAACTTGGTGGAAGCATAAATTTCGAAATCGATAGCGATAATATTCGCCAGATACATTATATATGTATCGATCATTTATCACAAATTGATCTTCTCAGAAGCCAAACTGATCAACTTCACCTTCTATCGATTTTTCAACTTCGTTGGCGTAAGCTGCACGATTAATGTTCAATTTTCAAAAAGTAAACAACTCACGTCCCTGAATCCACTCGTTAGAAGAAGGTAACACAGGTAATAGCACATTGCAAGTTACGCAATATAAATTTAAAAAAACGGTATCAGGTTGCTCCATAAGTTGGTGCAGTTTTTTCGAATGTGAAAATGTTTCTTCCTTTTTTCAAATATTTCATAGAAATTCATCCACCATGTATTTTCTCCGCCATTATTTACGTTCTTTTTTGGATTTTCCGTTACTTTTTTGAATTCCTCGCTTGAAGAATTCCGTGGTTTTCGAAACGAACCAATCTCCCAACCATTTTCCGAGTTGCACATCGTTGTAGAAGGAAACATCGCTTAAACCGTTTTGGAGGCAGCGAAAAAGATAATAATCCGTTGGAACGAGATGAGTAGGATGCTGGAGAACCTTCCATGCAAGATTTTGTAGCACCATTTTCGTCAAATGGGCGAGCACGTCGAAAATATTCGTTTTTATTAACCATCATCTGTCTCGAACAATTAATCGCTTTATTATTGGCACAGAATGGACAAATATAGGACGGCGTAAACGAAGAAAACGGAAGCTAATCGAACGACGTGTTATAAATGATAGCTAACAGGCAATTGGTATGAGACGATATTCAATATGAAACTCATCGACCAACCTATATTATTTCCAGTGTCGTCACTTTTTTCTACTTTCAATTTACGGGGTTGATCGATGTCGCTTTTTGAACAGCTCAATTAACAGTCAGCAGTTCCGGTGCACGAAATTCGGAAGCCGGCAGTTTTCAGATACGAAACCTACGAAATATCATCCTCTTCGTTGCGTACTACAGACACACGTTTGGATTCATGAGGGAATAATGCCCTGTCGCAGCAATCGATAAAACGCAAAGTTGACAGACTACTCGAGGGAATGGCTTTGACAGGTACAAAATTCTCTTGTGAAACCGTTACACGCTACATTGGCTCGAATCAGAGGCAATTTTTCCTTCGTGCGAATTAACTGTGCGACGTAGCAAACAACTCGTACGCATACAAATGATCTTTATGTCACACCGTCGCGCGATTCTCTGTAAATCTTTCCCGTTTCTAGTTACGCAGCACGAAGGCATTAAACGAATATTTTTTTCCTTTTTTGCGAAATTTCATTTATAACTGTCACTGTTATTCCTTCCTATGGAAGTTTGAATTTTATCAACGTTAACATACATTCGCGTGTATTAACATACGACCGTGTATTTTGTATAATTTGTTTGTTTAATCTGCTGAATTTATTATTCAAATCTGTTTTCTTTGATCTTCTTTATTACACGTCATTTTATATTCTTTACTCTGCTACAGTTTTAGAATTCGCGTGTCGGAACTTTTTCGAAGAAACCAAGAACGTTTTTAATATTTTACGAAACACTTTAGCATAAAATTGAAATGTATGTCATGCGTGTCAACAATGTTTCTTTCGACCTCGAAAGATTTTTCCAGCACTAGATTGCGTGTATTTTGCAAGATACGAACAGACTTTCAAAGTTGAATAATAAAATAAATATTCTGAAAAATTTCATTTTATTTCGAAAATTGTGTTTGATACTGATTCTGCGATTCCATATTATATAAATATTTCTATTGCTCCGCAATGCATATGTATGCCCGAAATAAATTTTCATTTTTTCCAGCAGAATAATTCGAAAAGAAATTTCAAAATCACATATATTTCAATAATAGTAAATGAAATGTTTTTGGTTTTATGCCATGTTCAAATTAAAAATAAACTGTTTCAATTATTATTATTATTATTATTCTAATAAATTTCTATTCTAATAAATTTAAAACATAAAGAAAACACAATTGCTTGTATCAAAATTCAAGAGCGCGTGTTGTAATATCGAGAGTCTATTTATTCATATTCTTTTTGAATCTGTCTTCGTTAACTAATGTAAGTGTTTTGAAAAGTGTAACTCAGCGTTTACATTCTGATGGCAAACTTCCGAATAAGAATTTTCCAAATAGACTTTAATATTTCGAAATTGGAATATTCAACTCTTGCAATAAATTCCATTTATAGTTTGTGCTAGTATTTCAAATTGAAAATTGCTAATTTCCATGAATTCGTCCATGAATAACCATATTTACATGGTTCGTTGCACTTTTCATAAAATTTTAGCTAGAATTATGTATCATAAAATTGAATGCTTGAGTTCAGTATTAATAAAAAAGCTAATTACGTAATTATAAATTTATTATGTTTAATTTCAATTTCATTGGATAGAATATTATAAATATTTCTGTTTTATCATGTAGTCAGCCAAAATTAAATTAGCTTGTAAAATGTAGGTTGTTACCAACTAGGGACAATGAAACTGTTACGTGTTATTTCACTAATTAAATTCTCACTAATTAATACATTTATAATATTTATATAAATATGAAATGAATTATAATCTGAAATAAATCAGATCAAAATATTCAGTTAAAAGAAAGAAAATTTGTTTACTAAGGAACCTATAATTATCAAAGGGAAGATGCTTTAAAATTTGCATTTCGTGTGACATTACAATTTTAATTTAATTTTCTGAAAGAAATAATAATAACGAGTAATAGAATATTGCATTTGTCGAAAGAATTGTTTAAATATTCTATCGTTCTATACTAAATAGTTTATTTTGTGCTTTTATTTATTTTATTTTACATTTACACTTGCTGGCTTTCAATTATTTTATCTGCGTTTGTATTTCTATTATGCGACCAATAATACTTTTCAAGCGTTTATTTCACATTTGTAAGGGCACGATATTGAATTTAGTTAATTTTTATACATGGAGCAACATTTTTCTATATGAACAATTCAACACACATGAAAGAAACAAATGACGCTTTCGCAAGCCAAATCGATCAATCCCATTTACCAATTTAATTGACAAATTTAAATAAATTTGCCAATTTCAAAAACAAAATTAATTTACTTCCACAAGCTTATTTGTCATAAGCAGATTGTGTAAATAATCGTGGATCCCATAATAAATTTTAAGGAATATTTACAACTGCACAATTTATGAACTTTAATTCACAAATCTGATTTTCTCGAGAAAAATTGTTCGTTGTCGAATTCATTTGTTGTACGCCATACATATGTATATAAAATTCGTCCTCAAAAGTTAGTCGTTATCGATTATTCTAGCTCAAATTTCTACTAACACAAACGTTATCTATCAACGCGGCGAGAATGTACTATTTCCGTAAGATTACTTTGCGAAATTGCATTGTCGTTAGTTCGAAATTCCTCGAGTTTCCTTTGGAAACCTAAGGTAACTATATCTTCTTCTTCTCCGCACATTTCCCACACACACACATTTCCGTTTCCTTATCCTTTCTGTCTTTCCATTCCATTCGCCCTATTACGTCATTCTTTTTCGATTTCTTCAGGCCCTCTCGACATTCACGAAATTTCAATTGCTTCTAAATCAAAGTTCTCTGTTCCTTCTTATCAGTATACACCATAGAAATTGTTCGCGTATAACGTCGACGATATCGCAGTTTTAAAGGAAGATGGAGCTAATTCCGTGGCGTCTGATGACGTCGAATCGTCCAAGTAACGCACCAAAGTCTCTTTTATTTATTTATCTCCCTTGTTAGTTGCACTTTGCTTTTATTGATATTAGAAACTACATTCGCCGATTGCACGAAAATCGGGATTCAAATTTTCCAATTATGGAGACGTAGAAACGATTCTATTTCTTAAGGGCGAGATCTTTGACGTGCTGAACATAGAAAAGGAACATAGAAAAAAGCGAAAATTAAAGACTCGCAACAAGCTGACACCTTCCACTCAAAAATCAGAATGTTTCATTTTTGCTTCACGATCATTGAAACTTTTACCAACATGTTTCTTACATTTTTCTGATTAAAATGACGCGATATAATTTGCGGCATATTTGTTTATTTGATAAATGATATTTAACACGTTCACGCTGGTGCTGCTATTTGTGTTTTGTCGCCGTGATGCGGCGCTTGTATTCACGTTTATAATTAGTTTATAATATTGAATTGTTATGTTTTTAAATAAATCCTACTTTTTTTCAACTAATTACGTTAAATTTCCAGTATTTAAACTTTCAACGATATGGCAATTTCTTCTAGTTACTAAACGAACTACATTTTTGGTGGTACGCACCGTTTGATGGAACATTCAAGTGTCAGCCGCCGGTGGTGCACGTTGCCTGATGGGAGATTCGAACGTGAGCCACCGGTGGTACACGCCGGCGTGAACGTGTTAAATTCATGTCGATAAGTAAACATAATTCAAATTATATCGTGTTTGGTTTTGTTTTTATCGGAAACATTTTACGGATACCTTGGTAAAAGATTAATTTCAAAAAAGTCGAAAATAAAAAAGTTTCACTTTTGAATTAGTATCTACATATATTGTCTCGGCGATATCCGACATTGGATCACGTTATACCACTCGATAGCTGCCGGCTATCGAGCTTCGTGGTGCATCAGGGAAATCTTCCTCTCGTAGTGGGGATGACGACTGTGCATTTGTGCAGAGGATCTTTCTTGTCCAATTATCCATTGTTTTCTGTAATTGTAATGATCATTCAGTCGCTCGTTTGTTCACATTGGAAAACATTCATTCCATTTAGCTTCTCATCGAAGATATCGAAGGTTTTCAATCAGCTCGTTGTTACGGTAAATATGTCCATTGGATGTTTTCTTTCTTTCAGCCTTTTCGGTTCTGTATTACAGCAATTTTTGATCGTGCTATTTTTACCGCACAAGTCTATCCTCTTCTTCATTCCAGAATCGTGTGTCCCATTTTCGAATTAGGAATGACAAACGACTGATGCATCGGTGGATGGGCAGAGACGTCGTCGGTTACCACACATTAGAGAAGATATGGTGGATGATGATTCGTAATGGTTAACGTGAAATAAAATTTACTCGATGTTACATTGTCCATGTGAAATGATAAACATTTTGCTAGATTCTATCAGAATTAGAAATGATAAACGACTGATACGTCGGTAGATACGAGATGTCACAAATTGTCACACGTTGCAGAAACAGATGATGAACGATGATTCGTAATGGTTTAGTTGAAACAAATTTTGTTGAATACTATTTTGTCCGTGTGAAATGTCAAAGCTTCGTTATACTTCTGCCCACCAGATTCCAGAAAGTTATGCGTTTTGTTAATGATTGCATGGAAGAAATTGGTTGCATTGCACTATAGCCAATCGCATTTGCATTTCTTCTGCTAATATTCCAGCAACGTATAGTAGCGTGGTGTTTATTTCGTGTTGCGTTATCTCATTTTATTTTGTAAGGTTAAACGACGGAAAGATTTGCAGGAAATAATTAGTCAATTCACGAAACCTGATGGGAATGCCGAATATCGATTATATTGGATTACGTTGGTTTATTTAACGATAGTTGGTTAGCTCATTGCCCAAGGGCCAACGTTGCGTTAACGTGTCATTTCATTCGCAATTTCAGTCAATTTATATTTGAAGAGTGCTTGTAAAAAACACTGTTAAGTGGCAAAATTGAAAAACTTTGATTTCTTTATTGGAAAATCTTCTGCATACCACAGAGAATACTACAGTATTTAATTTAAAATACTAATATTAATTCAAAATAATAATAAAATGTAGTATTTAACTTAAATTTTATTTTCTAATAATTTAAAGGCAATTTCTCTTTCTAAATAATTATTAACAATGCTAGAAGATGGTATTACAACGTCGTCTCTATAGACAAAAATATAACTATTGATAAACATTAATCAATTGCTTTTTGACTGTTTAATATACCATATATCTAAATGAATAGAATATTCAATTCTTCACAAATCAGAGATGACATATATAAGCCTTTTTACAAATACACTTTTCCTTTCCATGAATTTGGACTACGTTAATGTATAAGCTTCCTTTTCCTTTTAAAAAGCTTCTTGTCACTTTTGTTTTCCACGAGCATTCTTCATTTACGAAACTCTGCTTTTTGACATTGTGAATTTACTTAACCTGTATCCTTCCCATCATTAGTCTCACCTGCAGCTTGAGGAAGCTTCAGTATACACAATACTATCCTAAATTGTTTATTATCTCGTGGAAATATATATGTATGTACGTGATATAGAAGATGTAAGATACTAAACCACAGGAATTTTTTTTTGTGTCTCTGATTTGTATAATTGTCTTGTGTAGAGGACATATTTACGATTATAATACTTTTTTAGTTCGCTTTGACTCGATTTAATTTGGTTTTATCGATCATAATTTAGAACAAGACTTGTTCGATTTTCGTTCGCAAGAAGCTTAGTCGCTTCGTAATTTTATTAATCCTTTTAGATTATTGGTAGAAATAAGACTAACTGAGAAAAGACTAAGTTGGAGATGAAAGAGCGTGTGCAGATATTGAAACTTAGTAGAATATTCGGATATGTATCTTATTGATTATAAGACGAGTCAAGAGTAAATGGAAACGTGGAAAGTGAGTTGTTGACAAGTTCTGCGCGAAGAAGAGCAGTAGAAAAATAAAATACTAGATAGGTGAATGATGTTGAAGTATGTCCGAAATAAAGTTCGACTTTATGTGTTTATAGAGGATAGTCGACGGTCCTCGTTGATTGTCCGCGTGTGACCTCTTCGACTTAACTTTGTAATTACTGTCTTGTCTGACATACAGGTATTAGAAAAACTAATGTGAGCGAAAAATGCTTATGGATTTTTTGAGAAAAGAGATGACAAAGTTAGCCCAGAAACTGATGTTCTAAACTAGAATGTTTCCTTAATACTAAAACTACCACACAAATTGAATGGTTTTACAATTTTATTTTAAAATTCCTACTTCATGTTCATGATGTAATGACTTTCGCAACGATAACTAAAAGAATAATAGATTGAATTTTATTTTGTTTTTTATGTATTCAAATTATGTACTCAATGTATTGTTGTATGTGCTCTTATGTATTTTTATGTACTCAAAATAATTTTGTATCAAGGCTACTTATACCAATACTAGTCAAAATGACTGGTACTTGTCAAAGTGTAAAAGGGTCCTACAATCTGTTTATCGAACCTCAATTAACCAGTTTCCTCGTTTTGTACAACTTCCCACACGTTTTTTAAATTTTTACCGCGTATCATTCAATATGATGATATCAGTTATCAGGAAACTTCCGAATCGATCGCTAGATGCTAACACTAGAAATACCACAGCGGTTAAAACGACTGGCTCTACAATTTTATAAATGTATCGACCTTCGTTTAGGGATGATGGTCCCAGATGGATTAATAATACCAAAAATGTACTACATAACATGGAATTCCTTCTGTAAGAAAGTAATAAATCAATAAATATAATAATATTCTAATATTACGTATTTTTTAAAGACCAGACATTTTGACTGGCTTTGGTAGAAATAGCTTCGTGTTAACTATCGGTAGTTCTAGTGTTAATAATTGATAATGCTCTGGATTATTGATTATCGATTTGAAAACATTTTACCATATTTTGATGTATGTTGCAGATAACAATCTTATCTCTCGAATATACATAATGAATTAACGCTTTCAATTTTGAAATACGCGAATTCCTTGATACTTTTGCTTCATTATTAGCCATACGTTATTAATTCGGATTCGCAATTGGGGAATGAGACAATCAATTCGACGTAATGATATTGTTTTTCGTTTTCCATTCTCTGGCAACATTGCCAAATGCGGGCTCATTATCGGCCTAAAGTATCCAATTATTTGTGGAATCGTCGAACCGATGTGTGACCAATGAAAATGCGCTTCTTTTATGCGATTTAGGTACTTCATGCACATTTCAATTTCCAGGAAATTTATACATTTTACCGAGAGCTATACACTTCAAAGCGATTCTAAACACGCACTTCCACCAGGCGTTTGTTTCCTTTTTACACTGTACGATTTTCACGAATGGATCGACCATATTTAACCAAGAAAGGAGAGCGTGAAAAGTTGATGCATCGTTAAATATTATTATTGGTCGAATGAATCGATATTTCCGTTAGCTAATGTCAAACAATTTTCGATGTGCTGCCGCGATATTGAGAACAATGCTTTCTGTCTCATACTGTGGCATGCAATACCGTGTTGCTCAAGTGCAAATGGTTTCAATAAGTCTCCTCTACGTGTATCGAATCACAATTTTTTTACGAATAAAAAATTCCAATTGATCGGTCGTTGGATTTATAAGCAAATTTTGTACGAGATTAACAGAAGTGGCGATAGTGCTTATGATTAAATTATGCATTTATTCGAAATCTAAGGATGTATAAATACATAAAATCTATATGCTTACACATACTATACGAAAATATCTGAAATGTTCAATATATACTTCTTGGTACAATATTTAACATATGAAAGAAATCCGTTTGTTAAGAAAAGCATCCGATAAAATGTCCCTATTTTCTGTAATTAATAAAAGACAATTTTTCTCACAGATGAAAAGTGATTCAATTTCGAAAGGAAACTCTTATTAAAACGATCATAGCATAAAATAGGATTGCAGATTTTGGCTGAAAATTGGTCAAAATAGTGTTTTATTATAACTATTATAGTTGAAGAAATTATATGATAGATTTTGATTCGTATGATAAATAGATTATAAGATAGAGTTTATGTGAAATGCAACTAAATTTATAACATGTATTTTGTCTACAAAATCGATTAGAAATTGAATAAAAATATTAAACGTCTAAAATACCGTTTTACGATAATGAGATTGATTAGATTTTAGAAATTAAATTAATTAGATTTTCGTAGATATATCTATTACGGCGCGAACATAAACAGAATCGTTAATTGATATTAGTATCGATAGCAGATTATATTACAATGCAATAATAATAAATAAATTAAGGGCAAATTCGATTACTGGCATTAATCGCACACTATACTGTGTATGTAGTAATAGTTTCCAGCGAAACATTGTATTTTTTCAGCTGATGCACAATGATTTCTCATTACAGATAATATTAACCATTGTCATGTTATTTCTGTACAAAAGCTGTGACGTGGGTAACAATACGCGATTCGCTGCTTCATAACATTTCCCCTATAAATAATTTGCCTAATAATTAATTAACGTACAATGTAAAATGCCTCGCTATTATCTGATTGTCTATTGTTAATTCCATATCATCTAGAATATGTAAACTATAAAAGTTGATATTTTATACGTGTCAGGCAGCGTTCTATATTTTAAATCTAATTGTTTTTGTACTTTTTTTCTATTTTACAAAAATAGAGAAAATTCTGTTCTATACTACAAGATCGTAACACAGTATGAATTCATTAGGCTGTAAATAATTGCTGAATATGATCTTATATGATAATATAAATGATAATATGTTTCATAGGCACTATAATGGTCTGACCCGTGATTCAATTTATAAGCAACTCTATTTAGTATTACGCGTTTTAATTTAAAATTACACTTTATTTTCCTTCACCGTAAATCTCGTTTCTTTCTCTAAAAATAATTATTATATTTTATAATGAAATATCGTGGACGAGAGGCCTAAGAGATATGGGACGAACCATAAACAATGTCGCAAGAAAGCCTGAGTGTTGACAAGCCCATCAATGTATCGTTGGTCCTTCAATCGAATAGTTGCGCGGAAAAGAAGTCTACGTGACTCTGGCCACGAACGGTTGCGGAACACGTGCGTGGTGGGGCTAAGAGAAAAGACAAAGGGATGCTAAGGGAGAAGGACGAATTAACAGTCAGTGTTAGTTGAGAAGTCAGAGAGTGTGAATCGAGAAGTCAGAGAGTGCGATTGCGTTGTCGAGATAGTGTTACTAGCGTTGTCAAGAAAGTGTGGTTCGCGTTAGAGAGAGCGTTAGAACCGTAATGACGAGAGTTGTAAATTAACTATTTAATTGTCTTAATTATTGTTACGCTCTGAGGATTACTTATAGGCCGTGTTCCTAACCGTCTCCCTTGTTACTACGGTGTCGTAGACAGATCGTCTTACATGACCGGCGAGATATACACAACGTAGCGATAAGAGTGTAGTTGTCGTCAAGCAGCGAATTCTAAAAACATCGATTCGCCTTTGGTCCGTTATTTTACCTACACAAAAAAGATGGCATACGTGATCATAGTCGCGAACGGTTGCGAGACCCGAGCGTAGTGGGGGTCGTCTCCAAGAGAAGACAAAGAACAAAATCGAAGGGCAATCAGTATCATACGAGGATTCAAACCGAGTGCATCGAGAAGTTCAGATAAATAAAATCAAGGTCGCTTAGTCAAACGAATACGTCGAGAAATATAATAAAATCGAGTCGAATTATAATAATAGACTAGTTGTATCATCGTTAAGTCATTTGCAACGTGTTAATTATAATTTTAAATATTGTTAAAAATAGAAGCTTATATTAACCCTGTTAATTCAGTGTTACAATCACTCGAACTACCTCTGTTATCCTAATCGAAACAGGGGAACGACTGGTTCGCAGCGTCGACTATCAAAATCGTAGCGAGAATTTACGCCTCTCGCTGACGCGTTTCCTCGTGATCGCGTCTCTCCGCGAACGGTCGTGACAATAATAGTACGTTGTTGTATTTAGTTCACGTTAAACAACCATCGTTTTCTGTTTAACTAACACTTGTTTAATCCATTTTAAATAAATTAATAGATAAAAATTCTACAATAATGTGGTATCCACGAAATGAAATTTTTAAACATATTTTTTCTTTTAATTTGGAATTATGATATATACGAATAAAGTGAACATATTCAATGAGTTGCCAGTAAGATTTGGAAAATGTCAAGATATTCCAAATTGTACAGACATATATTCGCAAAAATTATTGCATAAACGATGATTCTATTATCTCACTAATGATTCATCATATTGTAATCTGTAACGCCAAATATTACATTTGCATGTCAATGTAAACGGATATGTTTTGCTTCGAGATTACTGGATATCCAAAACAATTACGCTGATTTTAACACAAATTATACAGTTGTGCTTTATCACAATGCTTCTGAACGTTGTAAAGTAAGGGTTTTAGATTTTAACGACTTATAATGGTCGCTAGAAAGAAACGCCAAGTGCTTAATTAATATATAGAATTTAAAAAAGATATTCATTTTATAATAACGATAAATAAATAGAAGATACTAATTCGTGGAATAATTTTAATAGACATTAACGATTCGCGCATGTTATTGTCTTGTGAACTATCTTTCAGATATTTTATCTGTATTTTAATCTGTATTTTTCAAAGAGTTATATTTAGAATAATTTATAATCAGATTAGATTTCTAAATCTACATTGTATACTTACCGTGCACTGTGAGCTGTTGAAGTTTTAGTCTCCTATTTTCTCAACATCCTGCATTGCTCCACAGTAATTTACAACATGAATAATTGCGTTAGCCGTTAAACGCAAACAGCAACGAAGTTCGTCTATTTGTTTGCTATCTTCTAATACGGTCAATTGCACACAAGAGATTTACAGAAGCCGTTCGCTGCATTTAACAAGCCGCAGTATTCTCACTCAATGAATGGAATAAAAAGACTCATTAATTATCGAATCGGCAGGCAATAAGGCAGTAAGAAGGTATACGTACATATATCGACCAGGATATAAGCTGAGAAAAAACGTTCTCAACACGAGATCATTTTCCAGTTAACTGCATGATATATACGAATTACAAAGTGACCTCTCTCATCAAATTACATCGCGTCTCGTAACTACACATTCGTTTTAAAATGTTCAATCTCTGCTATAGATACGAGGTGTAAAGTAGATCAGGACGAAATGATTAGAAATATGTAAAATCGAATAAACTTATTCAAAATAAATTAGTAAGCTATCGTTGAAAGTTCGTTTTATATTATTATTCTGAATTGAATTTTCGTATAATAAAATAAATATTCCGTTATGCTGATTATATACTACTTTCTGTAGTCAGAATATTTTCTACCGTTAATATCTTTTGTCTCGATAAATTGTTGTTCGTTTTAAAATGTTCTNATCTCTGCTATAGGTACGAGGTGTAAAGTAGATCAGGACGAAATCTGATTAGAAATATGCAAAATCGAATAAACTTATTCAAAATAAATTAGTAAGCTATCGTTGAAAGTTCGTTTTATATTATTATTCTGAATTGAATTTTCGTATTATAAAATAAATATTCCGTTATGCTTTCTTTAGTCAGAATATTTCTACCATTAATATCTTTTTTCTGGATAAAATGTTGCCGTTGCGCGAACCTTACCGCACTATAAGTTCTCGAATCATTCAACGTCTGTTTGTTTGTATTAATTACTGTAAATGTGTATGCTATACAATTATTTACATATTATGTATATCTGAGTGCATTTAACAATATAGGAGATGTTTCTCCTTTTATTTCAACGACGAATCAAGTGTACGAGTACTTGTGTCTCTCACTGTAATTTATCCTTTTCTGAGAAAACATTTTTTCTCAGTATTGCTTCGCACATGGCATACTTCGTTACATAGGCAGTGCTGAGGATAATTATGGATTCAAATACATTTTCTGTTTTATTTTCTTATTTCCAAGATCTTGGATATTTCCAATATTTCCATTGATCATGCCTGGACATGTTAATTGAAATTGTTTTTACAAAATGTAAATTGAACGCTATGGAATATCAGGATACGTTACATGGTGAACTATTGTCTATCATAATCGGAATCGAAGACAAAGGGACAATTTATTTTAACGAGACAAAGCTTCTATTCGTACAGCCGCCACTACAAAAAAGTGCTTTCAAGATTTCACGATAGAATTATTACCATGGCCAGAAAAATTCGATAAACATAGAATGAAAACGTAACAAGATCAACGTTGAGTTTATTTTTGTTTTTTCATAGCCAAAGGCACAACTGTATAGTGTTTGTAGAAAACATTGTAATAAATAAGTTTATCAATAGGAGAAGTAGTCTTACAAATTCCTAAAAAAGATAAACATACCTGTAGAAAAATCTATATATGTTATTTTTCAGTTGTAAATAAAACTCGACTCGTTTAGATAGGTGGCATAGACGAAAGACAGAAAATAATTAACTAATGTTTATTGGCAGTTATATATTTTTCTGTAGAGACAATGTTGCCACATCATTTTCTAGCATTATTCATAATATTTAGAAAGCGACATTGCACTTAAATTATTAAAAAATGAAATTGAAGTTAAAGATACTACATTTTAAGTTATTTTAAATTAAGTTTAGTATTTTAAATTGAATACTGCAGTATTTTCATTGATACGTATAAAATAACATTTTCCAATAGAAATCCAAAATTTGTTAATTTTGGCACTTACAGTGTTTTCTCTTCTAGCATTATTAATAATATTTAGAATAATATTTAAAAAGGGAGATTGCACTTAAATTATTAAAAAATGAAATTGAAGTTAAAGATACTACATTTTATGTTATTTTAAATTAAGTTTAGTATCTTAAATTGAATACTGCAGTATTTTCATTGATACGTATAAAATAACATTTTCCAATAAAAAACCAAAATTTGTCAATTTTGGCACTTACAGTGTTTTCTCTGCTAGCATTATTAATAATATTTAGAATAACATTTAAAAAGGGAGATTGCACTTAAATTATTAAAAAATGGAATTTAAGATGAAGATACTACATTTTATAGTATTTTAAATTAATTTTAGTATCTTGAATTGAATACTACAGTATTTTCATTGATACGTATAAAATAACATTTTCCAATAAAAAACCAAAATTTGTCAATTTTGGCACTTACAGTGTTTTCTCTTCTAGCATTATTAATAATATTTAGAATAATATTTAAAAAGGGAGATTGCACTTAAATTATTAAAAAATGGAATTTAAGGTGAAGATACTACATTTTATGTTATTTTAAATTAAGTTTAGTATTTTAAATTGAATACTACAGTATTTTCATTGATACGTATAAAATAACATTTTCCAATAGAAATCCAAAATTTGTTAATTTTGGCACTTACAGTGTTTTTTATAAACATCCTTCAATTTTAAGAGAAGATTTAATTTCTTCCACACTTCGAAAGAAGGAAACTTTTGTTCATCGTATCATAACATGAGATTATATAAAAGATTTTACCAATTTTAGTTCTGATCTTACAAAAAGTCTAAAAACGGCGTTCAGTTTATAATTATTCGCGGCGCCTTATGGCTCTGAGGTGCAGCTTATGCACTGTAGAAAAGCATCGTCGAATTGCGGATATTACTCGCGCACAGAATTCGGAACTCGATGCGTTCATTCCGAGAGAATCATTGCGCGTTTCCGACGGCCGTGTCAACGGCGAGCGCGCGTTTCATCGGCGAAAGTACCGTCATAAATATCATCCACGGGAAAAGCATTTGGATTCCGATAATGGACGTCGAAATAAATAACCAGCGAGCCGTTGTTGCGGCATTTCTGCTAAAAGTCGCATCTGAAACAACGCGTATCCGACAGGCATCGGCCAACGCCATTAGGAAGTCGCCGAGTATTAAAACACACAGGCTACGAATGTCAATTCGCGCAGAAATCGTTAAAAATGGCCACGCCAAAAATATGTCCCGCTCGAGTCATGGACAGATCGCGCCAGCCGGAAGGAACCGCGCAACTAGCACGATGACATATTGCCATCGCGGCGTGCGCGAATTTGGAAAAAGCCAACCAGGTGAGAGGAGGGAAGAGCGCGCACGAGATATACCTTTCGGAAACGCGTGTACACGCGTGCAACGGGGTGCACATTTTCGTATTTATGCGGCGACGAGCGCGTGATACAACGACACGGCGGGACGCGTCAAACGACGCTATCAGCTCAAGCGTAGGATTTTAATAAGCGAGTGGCACGACGAGCGAGCCCATAAACGCCACGGCTCTCACGGTGGACGTTGAAACGCGTACCAGGAAGCACGCAATACGCAAAACATAATATTCGAAGCCAACCAATTAATAACGCCGTTCGTGTAGCCGCTGTCGAAATTTCACGCTCGCCGCCTCGTTTCTCCTCTCGTAACGGCTGCTCCAACGCTACATAACGTTTGACAATAATGGGCTTCCACCGTGTTTTTACGTGGCTCTCGTAAACGGCCTCGTGTTTTCCTCGTAACCTTGTACTCTAGCGCGATGTACGTACTATGTTGAAACGTTTGAATACCTTGTACCGATGAAAACCACGCGTTTTAGTCGTCCTCTTATCATAGTTCTCAGGGGCCCGCAAAAGTATTTGTGAACTTGCCATAGAGAAGATTTATGTTTGTATTGTAAGTGTTTTATGGAACTTTATGAAATGTTTCCTCTTGCTCCGTCCTAGCAGCACAGTTTTCAACTGATTTCTTTCTCTCGTGATTAACCTTGGTTTGTTTTTTTGATAATATTTGTTGTTTACTTCTTTCACGTTCTCTCTCTTTCTCTCTTTTCTATATGTTTAATTCGGATGAATTTTTATTCGGATTAATCGATAAACGCATTACCATTGTTTCACTGTCCGTTGAAAAAATGGAGAGCCATTTTTTATATTCTACGCATTTCTGTTCCTTTTGTTCGACATTTGCAAAAGCGAATTCAATCGAGCTTTTATAAGGATCCTCAATGGATTGTTGAATACGTGGAATGAAAAATTTTAAGAAATAATACTGACGCTGAGATACAGAAAAGTAGTCGTTTATTGGTTTTTCAATAGTCTTTCTTTATCTCTAGTGTATGGCGATTTAAATTATTGTGATTTACACAGCAGCGTATAAAACGATCTTATTGTTGTTGGAATAATTAATTGAAGTATAAAGTTAGCGGGATTCTTTTTCCTAGCGCATTAACGTTCATGCTATTGCCATTTCTTATTTTCTTAAATGGAGTTATTAGGATTATTAAAATATAAATGTTGTATATTTTACACCAACTCGTAAAATTGCTTTAAAACGTGTTAAACAAACCAGAGATATTTGCAGGTAGAATTTCATTTCGATTCTCAAGGAGCAAAACCATTGTAACCGGATAACGAGCAAAGCAAAGCGAGCAAACAAGCAAAGGCGAGTAACCAGAATTTTATTTTCAAACACAAACATTGCCACATATAAACACGGATGAAAGTTTCCAAATTAACTTTCGGCAAAAAGTACACATCTAAATATTTAAAAAAAGTTTATGACAAAAGCAACGAAATTTCGTCGAAGGATTAATGAAGCTGTACGTACACAGCAAACGACGAAAGCGTCTGAAAACGCCGTAAACAGATCTCCAAAAGCGAACGAACTTCACAAACCATGGCTATGAATAACAAGTGCTTGAGAAGAGACAGTAGCTGCTTTGAATGTGAGGATTTGCTGCGAGACAAATGTATGTATGTCCAAATGCGTCCTAAATATTCAGCAATGTATGTGGAATTTTGAGCATAAGCAGACGCGATATGAATATAGGATGTGTTTGAGTATCGATTTTGAGTATTGAACGCATAAAAGACGCGCTTAAATGAATTTACATATAGCTCAGAAAAGCACGAAACGTTCTTGAGGGGTGTAAAATATACGAATGTTGGTCTCAGAAACAATTTTATAATAAATATCATAATTAAATGTTAATAGTACACAATATGATATTATAACAAAACGTTATTCGATGTTTTAATAATACGTTAAATGCCAATTTCAGAATAGTTGCACGTGTATTCGTGAAATACGAGTGATTAAATTCTACGATATATGGAGCCTAAAGTAATTGAATACAATTTCAAAATTGTTGTGTATACGGAAGGTCGATAATAATTAAAAATCGTAGTTAATTATATCATATAATATCGCGCTATATGTATGTCAAATACATATAACTCGATATCAATGTAAAGTTTATTCCGTTAATATATTTTACCGTCTGTTAAATGTAATTAAAAGATTCCGATGCATATCGGTGACTGACATATCACCTTTGGACGGTTCGTGGAATTTATGGGTTACGTCTGTAACTGCTTCATGCAGCTGACAAGTAGGTAGAAAATGTATAATGTGTACAGTACACGCGTACAGACGTAAATACAACGAAGAAAGAACGACCTAGACTACGAGATCCCGTTAAGGTCTTCGGATTATATTGCTTCTTGCTCTTGACTGATCATATATTGATCGCTACTAAAGGTCATAGAGTTGAATTCTAAAAGGAGACGTCTCTACCTCATATTTTTCTTCCAAAGCATCGATTTCGTTTCATATATAATATAAAGATTTTATAGAGAGCTCATAATGTAAATATAATTATGGACGATAGATGAATCGAAGATGGATAGAAGAAAATCGTAATAAGCACATTTTTTCCCTGATTTCTATGTTACTATACTAAACTATGCCACTATATTAAACAGGAGAATATTATATAATTGGACATGAAGATAAACTCTAGAAGATATCCAAAGATGTAATAAATTTAAAAAATATCTCGTAAATTGATGAAGTTTTAAGCAAGTCAAAGATATAATTATTAAGACAAGCAATATTTTAATACATCCGATATCGTAGTATTATAACGAGCAATATTTTGAAGGGATGAAAAAACACATCTTTGGCTTCGAAATTAAATATGGTACAAGTTTCGTAATGATGTGAGTTTGAGGATGTAGCGAAGCTTGAAATATTTCGCTATAAAAGCTAGGAAATAATGTAACGTACCATGTTGTGTCTACGTAGAATTCACAAGAATATAATTTCTCACCTGTAAAAATTAACGAAACAAATAGGAAGCTAGACAAGATGAAAAAATGGGAGGTTGGGGACTTGCTTCAGCAAAGGAAAAGTATACGGAAAATACAATACTGGTGTAAATGGAAATCGTTTTCATAGCGCGCAATCAAGCGACGTAAAAGCGAAGATGAACAAGCGAATCGATGTGCGAACGAATTGCTTTCATTTTTATTTAATACCCGCGCCCTATATGAGGGCGACTAAATTTATTTGCGGAGACAGCAAGAACCGATGGTACGAAGGTTTGACGAACCGGTCCAATCTACACGCCGAAAGCAACGATCGATAGTGGCCGGTGTCCAATTAAACTCATTGAATTCTATGACATTTCGCCGTTTCGCACAGCTAGCCGACACCAGCTATTATTAACGATTTGCTTATTCTTTTTGTCCCAACCAAGATTCAGAAAAATCTGACACGACATGCCAGGTACTTGACTTTCCTATTATTCGACATTTAATCGTGATTAACTATTCTGTACTTAAAAACTGAAATAGATTCAAAAGCAGACTTACATGTTAAACTAAATATGTATCAATATTCGGTACTTATTTATACGTACACTACTTTGACATTACATAATTACATATCGAGGATTTCAAATTTTTTGAATACGTGTACCTATGTATGTTTTATAATATAAAGTTAAAATTTCATTGAATAACGTTCGTTTGGAAAAAGCAAATTTCTTTCGGATAAAGTTATTAGCATTACAGGCCAAAATGGTTATTACACGTGCAATGCTTGCTTACACCAGATTGACACTTATTTATCGCGGCCATTTAAAAGAAATTAGAAAAATATTTAGTATTAGAAACAATATCAATGAAATCATCAACTCACGTGAAATTATTAATAATATAATTGCACTCTTCAAATAAATCAAAATGTGTGTCCAACTACAAAGAAACAAATATATATATATATATATTGCCCAACTACAAACAAACAAATATATATATATATCCAATATATTTATTGCCCAACTACAAACAAACAAATAGATATACAGGGTGATCGGTAACTGCTGGTACAAGCGGAAAGGAGGTGATTCTACGCGAAAAAAGAAGTCGAAAATATAGAATAAAAATTTTTCGTTTGAGGCTTTGTTTTCGAGAAAATCGACTTTGAATTTTCGCTCGGCACGCGTGCACTTTATCACGTCTCGTTATAAAGTGGATATTGTCGCACTTTAAGTTTGTTTTTGCCGTAACGGAAAATTAGGAATACATAATGAAATAATATGAAGTAATCATAAAGTTTATTATTACAAAAATTCCTGAAAAAAAAAAACGAAAAATTTTTATTCTATATTTTCGACTTCTTTTTTCGCATAGAATCACCCCCTTTCTGCTTGTACCACCCTGTATATATTTACTATATATATACATATATAGTACAGACAAACAAATATATATATATATATTTCCAATATATCTATTGTCTAACTACAAACAAATAAATAAATAAATATATTTGTTTATTAGTAGTTGGGAGCACATTTTGATTTCTTTGAGGAGTGCAATTATTTGTATTATTAATATCTTCGCCTGAGTTATTATTATGAGATTATTATTATGAGTTATTATTATAAGTATATATATATATGCATTATTATCTCGTTATTTATTTAATTTCAACCTCATCAATATAGAAGTGAGTTTGGCTTACAATTCCTTTCATTCGTTCTTCCGTGCTTGTCATACCTGTCTCACTATCGCTCCTTAGTTAACTAATTACTTATTTACTTAATCTGTTCTATTCTAAATATATACTTGTATATAGGATTATAATGATGTACGGCTTTCTACTATATGTATCTAAAGTTTCCCAATCTTTATTTGTGTTACAACGTAAATAAACGTAAAAAGCCTTGATTTAAAAAAAAATTATTAGCATTGATAAGAACATCGACTTGTCATATATCGAATTAATAATGTCACAGATAAAATTCCATTGAACTTTGACAATAGTGAATTTTATTTGTATTCCACTAAAAGGTATTTGATCGAAAGAATACGTAGATTTGAATAAAACGAGACATATTTATTTTTATATGTTTTATAGCTCCGATATCTGCTCGTGTAAGCTAGAATTATTCAGAATACCAAGGACATAAAGGATGGGATAATATTAAACGCAGAGTTCGTTACAAATTGCATGTTGCCAACTGGAAAGTGCGGTTGCAAATTGGAGTAAACGTTACAAGTCAGTGATATGCGTTTAATTTGAAATTCCTTGTCGATGCATAAGTTTCACGCATGATATCATTCATTGAATGCAACTGAGGAACGTTATTCGTTAACCTTGCCGCGTAATTTAGGTCATTTTCCACCGAATCGTACTTTTCTGTCGTTGGAACGTTTCTGAATTTTGAAGAAAATAAGGAATAACTGCTATTCATATACGCGATCCTCTTTTAATTGCAGCTTATGAGTTGTATAATGAATATTTTATATGAAATAGCATTTAGAACAAAAATATATTTGAAATCTGTAAGGAAAATCTAATTTAAACTAAATTGTCAGAAGAATCTATTGATATGCTCGTCACTGTATATTGCATAGCGCCAGAGAGGATTATCATCGACATTAACAAAATATTATACGGCACGACAGTTTATTTCCTCTTTAATAGGAAATCGTTTAAATTGATGAAAATCATAAACTGTCGTGTATATATTGTATATATTTTTAAATATTTCTGTTTTGTTCTATATTTCCTGACATATACACATTTTCCATTAATTATTATAATTTAACTATATTATTTATTGTAAAGTAAATTATGTTCGTTATGTCTTTCAATGAGAACGTACTCAAATTTTGCTTTACCTTAATATGTATTTTTTTAAATTAATGTTTATTGTCTCATCAAGTGCGAGGTTATTAGTGACACTACGCGAGAATATGTGTAAGATAATATTATACTAATGTATGGTTGAATTAGTTAAAATAATGAAGTTGGTTTTATAAAAGTTCCCTTAAATCGATTTTAACTTGCTCCATATTAGTTTAACGAAGACGCAAAGTTCTACCCTGAGTTTCTTTAAACGCAATTACATTTTCTATGGTCTCATACGCTTCATATGTTAAATTTTCCTTAAAAGCCTCTTTTCTGCTTGAAAGATAAAAACTTGGAGGATCTTGAGATTAATACGTGATGTCAATTCTTACAATGATGATAGACGATGATTTCGACGAAACTTTGCACACGTGTTCATTAGACCTACCTAAGAGCGCGACTCTCATAAAAAGATGATCTCTCCAAAGAATATTTCGTTCAGATTTATCGGTCTCAAGACACGGTGTAACTTTTATTTGAATCATTTGTTGATACCTTGTGTTTACAATTTACACTCACCTACGTAAAAGCGTTGATGAAACGGTCGATTTCTTCCTTAAAGTAAATAAATACGACTAAATTCTTACGTAGGTTGTGCAAAGATAAATAAGAAACATAAACACTTGCGCAAAGTTTCATGAAAATCGTCGTGTGTCAGTCACCGATGTTCCGTTGTTAACCGATATTGCAACAAATCGCAAATCAAGACGCAGTTCGCAGCTCGCGAATAACAGTTTACACTATGTACAGTTAGAAGTTACAAGATAACGCGATAAATCGAGGCTGTCGCACGCGACGGATATTACAAATGTATGCCGGCGATTTATCTCGAATCGTTGCACGGCAGCAATTTACAAAGTGTGCATATGCGCCACGGTTGATTTTCGATTCTCGTTACAGAGGGGGCCGTGTTGGAGGGGTGGCTCGACACGGGTATGCTCCATTGAGTCCACTGAAAGCTCTGTAAAATTTTCCACCGTAAATGTCGACCCGGCTGAATCCGACCGCTTATCGCAAAAAAGCAGTCGATCCACTCGGGAAGCCCGGTCATTAATTCACTAAGTAACGACGCATTGTGTCCGGCCATAATTTCCGCGCAGCTTTCGCGCATTTATCGGCGCCCTAGCTCCGCGACGTTCCACGTTATTTTACGTTCATCCGCCGCCGTAATAAACACCGTCGAATGTCAAAGTAGAATGCTAGTTTCTCGATTGCCTCCGAACCTGTTACGCACGATGGATACATGTGATATGGTAGCGGATGAAAGTTAAACACGACTACTACGTTCTTGATATATTATCGCACTATCTTATGGATAATAAATAATCGATAATCTGCGATCCTTCGTTTTCTTCGAACTCCTTCTGTTACAGTCCATTTAATTTTCATTCGTGAGAAAATAACACAGTTCAAAAATATGTAGCGGCATACGAGCTAGAGGACAATTCAAATCATGGTGTTGTTTTGCCTACTCTTCTATAGCCACATTTAGCACTACAATCTTTTTTACAATTGAAAAAAATAGTGTTTAGGAGTTTTTCCGGAGCAGGTGGAAGGATAGTTTGAATCGATTCCAAAATATTGTCTGTTAATTTCCAGCCCCAGTCTTTGGAGTTTAGTTGATTGCCTAGCCATGTCTGAACTTGATAAAATGCTCGATACAAGTGTTGATGAGCAGAAGCCGATGTTGGAGGAAGACAAGATAGTTGTACTTGTTTCTTGTTCCGTGTATTTTTTACAAACTTGTCTATACAATCAATCTTCTTTGGAGCTCCATAAACAGCAAGGAGAAAGAAAAAATTCCTTTTGTGATTATCGTTTGAGGAGAAGAGTCAATTTCTTCAAATACTTTAGCGCAATCAATTAAATCCTTTTTTTCAAATAATTTTTACTTATATTAAGTGCCTGACTACGTATATATGTGGTATTTATGTGCATATCATGTAGAATGTAACTTCTTCAACTTTTAGAATGGCGATATCTTAGAAATGGTGATTCTTAGGAAAAAAATATGAGGAACATTTTTGTAGATAATTTTATGATCTACAATTTTTGTCTGGGCTATATTTTCGATAAAACTTACCGTTTTCAAGAAAAATTTAAAAAATCCGAAAATTTTGACTTTGACCTTAAATAACTTTTTTAGCACCCATGGGATCAATGGAGACTTTTGGCACTTTATTTCTACTGGTGTACCCAAGATCTCTACCAAAATTTAGCTCTGTCGGAATTTTTGTTATTTGATCACTATTTTTATGTCTAATTTGACCGGACTACATCCTACACAAATCCTCTACAAATATACTGCTCATACTTGTACTGTCCAGTGCATGTCTGCTTCAGTGGGAACAATTCTCGGCTTCCGATTTTTACGACTGAGTAGTGGACTCTTCCGAAACTCCTTTGAGATCAAAATCACAAAGATACCTCCAAACAGTTCTTACGCAAATGTTCGAATTCGTAGTGTTGATTTCGTGTTAAAAGTCAGCAACAATTAAAAAATGATCCTTTTCTGATAAGCAGTGGATGCGATGGTCCAATTTTGCTGTAGTTTTTTGCTTCATCGTATGAGTATCCATTTTTTCTAAATTTATAAGTACCATTACGAGCTGTCTCGTATGTTCCAATAATATTTGCCATATTTTGACAATACTCTTAAAATCCAAGTTACATTACCACGCCAAAATAATTTACTTATAATTCTCAATGAGAATTGATTGTAAATAGTCCACCAAATAAAAAAAAAAATATTTCGACAAATGTCTGACAAATGGCGCAATGATGTAGCAATTTTTCCATATTCCGGGCTTGGATTGCTGGCAATACTACCGATTTTCATTTAAATTTCCCAATTGTTATTACTAATTTGGTACGTCGTGTTAAATAGACCTATCATTGCTCGATAGATTCGAAGCACAACCGTATTTGAATGTTCGTCTTAAACCGCGGAAGGTACAGCATCGAATCGTGTCATACTCATCCTCTCAAGTATCGTTCAAGTTTTAAAAGTCTCTTGGTTGCTCGTAGATAGAGCGTCCGTGCACATGTAATTCCAAGAACAACTTGGAACTGTCGCGAAAGTATTCCAACACCTGTTATATTATTATACGACACATTTTGGAATTTTATTGACGCTGTTATGAGGCTCGACTATGATTATATTTATTGATAATGTTTCAGACATCTGAGATAATATATTTAAAAAATTACGAGATACTCGATGCAAGTAATTACATGCATAAAGCAGAATTTATTTTCAAATTTAATTTCAGAGAGATCAGAAAAGTATTCAAACAGTCAATTATACTTATTAATGAACTATACTTACTAATGTAGCATCATGGATGAAGAGCCTGGGGGGTGTCGTGTGAATTATAAACGAGCGGTTGTTGAGCATGTACGTAGTGAGGCTAAGACAATAAACGAATTAACAACAGTACGAGTTGAGATGTCAAAGAGTGTGGATTGCGTTGATGAGAGTCGAGTCGTTGATTAATTACTTAGTTGTGCTGATTATTATACGTTTGCTGTGATTAGTTCATGTTTAACGAACATTACTGTACAATTACAATTAACACCTGTTCAATCTACTTATCATTAATAAACTAACTATAGTAGTCACGATACTACATTAATTATATCTTTAATGAACTTTAATATTTAGTGGAGGCTATCTTTAACACTTATTACGCGGTTAAGATGGCTATGAGTGCTGTGTACTAATTTTTTTACTAAATCTATAATCCAGTCGATCCCCTTCAGTCTATGTTCTCCACTATCCGTTTTTTGCTTGAGTTTTTCCTCACATCCATCTAGTTTACAGGTATCTTCCAACCCTTATTTTCTTCGTCTGCAAATCTCGCACGCTATCCTATCATCTATCTCGATTTTTAAGTCCTCATCTCCTCCGGACGTAACTTATTACTACTTAACAATAGCTGTACAAATATTACATCGTATCAAGTTGTATTATAATTCTAAAATGAATATTTTTAATCGAGGAAAAATCATCTAAATTGACGTATTTCATCTCACATTTTATATCTGTTCGTTCCACTTTTGCGAAAATCTGATGTTATCATATGTAATTTAATAAATTTATATTCATGAACATAAATAGTTGTTTCTACGTATTGTACTTTTAAAGAACTAAATTGTAGTTTGGTAAAAGTTTATATGGAATACCATATACAATTCTTGCTGGGTATTGATTTTATTTTTCCTTCGAGTTAGAGTTCACACTCACAGACAAACGAGCATTCGACTCTTGAGTCTTTCTAACCTTTTTATTTCGCAAATGTTTGAAATCCAATGATATTACTAATTGTCCATAAGAGGTTGTTACTCTTTTACCAACGAGCAATAGTAGGCGAAATCATTATCCTGAAGCAACAACAATTCTGATTTCCGAAGCGAAGTAATTTCAAAAAATTCTATCACAAAGAGAATGTAAGGTTGCACCAATATGGTTTCTTTATTCTTTTGAATTTCTGTCTTCTGAGTTTACTTTCTTCCTTTAGACGAGTTTTCCAGTAAAATTCGACGCTATATGTAGTTTCATGGAGAGAGTTCGATTCAAACGCGAACCTGCACATCTCTATACTTTAAAACCTCCTCTATACCTTGAAACCTCAGTTTAATAAAACAATTGTAAACTGTCACAATATCTGATGAACTTTTACGCAGAAAAATTTTGAATCTCTTTAGATAATAGAAAGTCACTGTTTTTAGAAGAACTCCAATTATCTTTTGTCGTACGCTTCTTCGTACATCGTGAAAACCCGCGGGTTTTCTGGATGATCCACTCCACGACGCGCGTCTCAAACGTGCAATCGCACCTCTCGCTGATTTTCATTTATTCCCGCGTTTCGTGAAAATTCTGTGGAATACTAGAACGCGTCTTCGTAAAAAGAATGCCGCATTTATTCTCACGCGCAGGTCTCGCGTAACTGGTCGCTACAGAGGGAATAATGGATTGAAGCCTTTTAGACGAAGTAAAACACGAAAGGGAGCAGTTGGTATATCACTACTGAATGTTTTATGATCCAAAAATGACTGGAACAAGACTTTGCTACAAAGGGACATTCGTTGTGTAACAATCTAATGATGTGAAGATCACAAGAGAAAAATATCACGTGTCTTCTTTTGTAGATTTTTCTGAGTTGAAATTTATTCGTTAGTTAAAGAGGGAAATTATGCATCGAGTCCAAAAAGAGAAAGATTGAAATATTTAGAAGCAGTTGATCGACTGACGACATGTTGCAAAAGCCTTCTTCACGACGATCAATACTTTTGAAACGTTACGTACAAAAATACAAAGTTAATTCGGAAATTAAAACGCCGAGTAAAAAATATCTTGTTTATTATACAATTCTTTCTCGCCGTATTTCACGTATCATTCGTTGATGAAAAACGTGTGTATTTTTACGGAAAGCAACGGACGTTTCAAATGATACGCTTAATATTTTGTAGCATGGAACAAAAACAGCGCAGTGTATGCAGCAACAACGAGACATGCATCACTTTGAGCTTATGAAAGATACTAGGACTCAAAACATAAAATATTCTTCATTGTACCATCATAGTCGGGATATTATTCATGAAAATTCACGACACGTTTAACGCAAAAAAGACGCAACACGATTTTGCCCAACAGGGGTTGCACGTAGAAATACAAAGAAATCGAAGAACGAGCCTTCCAAACTGCATCGAAAGAATTATTAGAAGGATTCTCTCGTAACTCGGCCGAATAAATCGAGTAAAATGTGCAATTTACACTGCTCGTAATCTTTTGGTACTTGCGAGAGGTGGAGCACTGATTATGAGGTAGAGACAAAAACCAGAACACATACTCGTGTACATAGATTCGACTCTATATAGTACGACACACATTGCCATTCGGCACTACGCGATTCATCGAATTGCCGGAGGAACTTTTACACGATTCTGGAAAATTGGCTCTACTACTTTCTGCCTGTGTACAGAGTGGACCGAAATCCTACCGAGGATTGAGGTTGTAGATAGGATTTACGTAGATGGATAGGTGGTTGCATTCTAGTGATGAGTTTTAACCCAGTTTTTTCCTGCGTTTGCGATTTGTACTCGGATAAACTTGCTTCGATGCTGCTTCAAGGTAAAATAGAAAATGTAAGACAGACGGCTACTGGTGCTTAAGATACATGTTGTCGCGAATGTTTACATACATTCCTGACGTACGAGATATTTTAGTGAAAGTTCTGGCTCTACTAATTCTTTTACGTGTTGGAATATATATCATTAAGATTTTTTTTTTTTTTGGTAGTTTATTTACAATCAATTCTCCTTGAGAATTTTAGGTAACTTCATTTGGCGTGGTACAGTAACTTGGATTATAACAATTTATATTATGTTGATTCTAGTTGAATTTAATGCTTCAATTTAAAGGGTATTTTCTTTTTAGTCTGCGGGTCAGACTCGTCGCGTCAAGTAGTTGGGTGACTAATGAGTTGTGGTGGTTGTTGACTCTTGTGTTATATCTGCTTTTCAACTTGTATATTTCTTCTTTGACTGTGGGTATCTTGAGGTCGCGGTGGATTGTTTCGTTGGTGACATACCAAGGTGCATCTATTAAGGATCTTAATGTTTTTGATTGGAATCGTTGAAGGATTTCTATGTTGGAGTTACTCGCAGTTCCCCATAGTTGGATCCCATAGGTCCAGACAGGTTTTAGTATGGCTTTATATAGCAATATTTTGCTCTGTGTGCTTAAGTTGGAGCAACTACCAATGAGCCAGTAGAATTTTTTGAGTTTAGCCTTGAGTTGCTTCGATTTGTCTATGATAATATCGTTAAGATGCAACAAAATTTATTCATTTCCCTTGTTAGGAAAAGAGCTGTAAAAAAATACAAGATACAATGTTGCAAAAATTACGTAGTCTATTAGAATTAATTAATTTCTTACAATCTTATTAGTTTTATTAATTAAATCTATTAGTTTATTACAAATTACATAATCATACGAATAGGATTAATGTTGTATTAAGAGATTCTCCTCACACCTGCACATAAGCATTAACAATGCCGTGTTGTCTCCTTGGAGAAAAAATTGGAAAATTATGTAGGCAGAGGGCTAAATGGTTTTTCAAAAAAACGGGTCGCGTTCGTTTGCTTAAGTGTTTCGTGCGACAAAGGTTGTCAAAGTCTCGGATCTGCACCTCTTGACGTTTTCTCGGCGACTGGCTAAAACCGACCATCGGCGGTTCGATGCTGCGGAATGTTTCGATTATCGGCGCTCGGTCCGCCGCGATCACCGATACCTGCACGAGTCGTCAAGAAAAGTTTCCGCGTCTTATTGGATATAATTGTAAAGTTCAGAAGATTGAAGATTTCGTGAATGAATTGTTTCAATCAATTTTTGAAAAATACATTATTCTCGGGATATACCTATCCTAACACGCAACTGTTAGAAAATAAATCGAAAAAAATAACAAGAAAAATGGATTTTTTTGATATTGGATATCGAATCTCGTACTCGATATTTAAAATAGGATTTAAAATTTGCCCGTGGAAAAATTCTGGAAAAATATTCATCGAATATACAATTCTTTAATTAAGCTTGAATAAATCTTTGTAAAAATAGAATCACTGGATAGAATTGAATTCCTCGCGAATGGTTTTATCCCCTGAATTGGTTTTCGATCTACATATTGTCTCAAATATTTTACGAAACCATTAATTCCAAACAATCCATTTTTTCTGCGATTTAATCTTGTTTACACATGTTTCTCTTCCCGAATGGTTTTAATACATTATATCAATAAGCTTTAATTTATTATCACATTAAACTTTATTCCATTAAAATACATTTCTCAATTTCATTTGCGTCTCAATAGACAAGATATTCTAATGTTTGAAACAAAAATTTTAACATAAAGTATAAGCATAGAACCGAGGAAACATGTGTATTAGCAGTGATTCTGTCACAATTGCCTCAAACTTGAAAAATACTTTAAGGATAGGAAAACAGGATTGGGTTGAAAACAACCCGAAGAGTATAGCGCAAAAGTTTTACTAACACCGTTCTATGAATGTTAAAAAATCCTGTTATGCATATTTTCTCCATAATTGATCGAAAATTGGGTCTCCTTGACGATCAATTATCGTGCAGAAGACCGGATTGCGTGTAACAGGTAAGACTTAGAGAAAGACAACATGTAAATGTGACAAACTATATCGGGTTTGGTTTCATTTCAATATGCCTCAAATGCACAATTATAGGCGGAATTCACCGTAGCGGTACCTACAATTTTTTGCGGATATTTCGGAAACTGGGAGATCGACGGTTACATATATAGGAAGAAGTTGTTCGAAATTTGGATTTCTGCAGTGTGTTCAAAAATCATCGAAATCGAAAAGGACAGGACGTTTCTGCAAGTTCACTGTGACCAATCACAGAAAAAGTACTGTAATACGTTCAGTAGCTCCGATGATCCTCCAGATAACCACAATTTCTACGTTACCCACTGGTTTCGCGGTGGACGTCCACAGTTGCGAATAATCGAGCTAGTCGCACACATTGCCACGAAGTAGGGCAAATAAAACTACGAGCAAAAAAGAGGATTGGAAAAAGCAAAGAAAACGAAAACGAGAAAAAGTAGATCGATGGCCGTTGAGGCACTCGCGATGTTAACGACGTCAATCGATATTCAGGATCCCGTCGTTTCGCTATTAAACGAGCCAATATTTGAAACGATCGATTGATATTACAAAACACGGCTCGAGTGGCTATGCCATCGAAACGATGCCGATTTACCGTACGATGGAACGCGATAGTCCGATTATTCTGTAAAATTATAAATACCTCTCGCGCTCTGCCTCTGCCGAGTGGAAGTATTTGCTGGGTACTCAGCCTCTGCCGTGTATCGCCTCGATGTTCGTCGTTTGCACAGCATCTGCAAATACGTCTGTTCGCTGTTCCACCGATATTTCCAACGCATTGTTTGCAGGACATTTTCGAGCATGCTCGCGCTCCAGTTGTAACCGTGGTACGTGCGTCTTCATCGAGTAGATAATACACTATAGCTTGTGGAAAAAAGATCGGACGTTTTACGAGACGCCGCTTGGTGCGCTGCAGAACATGCGATCGAGATAAAACATCGAAATGGCTTTTCCTGATTGCGGCGTTAATTCCCTCCTTCCGGTGACAATAAACAGTACAACTAGTTTGTAGGTTTTTTGTGTGTCAGTAAAGTCTAAAAATGTGCCTTTTTGCTACCGAATGGGAGATTCAAGTGGAATGAGGAGGATAAACCGTTTAAACCGTTTATAAAGTTTGAAGTCCCGTTCATATTGGTCAGGTTAGTCGAATTGTCTTAATTTTCTTGGTTACTTAGTTTTTTAGTTTTTGACACCTTTTAGCATCGTGTGTTTTGTTATGTAATTTTCATAACAGAATGCACACTAGTTTTCGTAGTATAGTCTTTAACGTAGATGAGCATCTTCGAAAATGTTTCTTAAAAAGCTGTTACTAAAATTGAGATAATTTGCACACGAGTAGAGAATGTTTTCGAGAATAGAGAATGAAATAATATCTAATAAATTCTCTCGACATTAAATTAGAAGAGAAACGGTTTATTGGATTTTATTAAAGGCATTTATATCTCAAATTTAAACACAGACTTTGAATCTGATTGCTACATTGCTAAATAAATATTCTGTATTTTGGGTGTATTTTATTTATTTTATTTCTTATTTCTTAACGTTACGTATATTTGATCAGTCAGGATCGGTATCGAATAACATCCTATAGAAAGTTTAATTATCATGAAAGCGAGATCTGTTTCGAAAATATTTATAACGAGCATTAAAAGCTCTAAAGCAAAAAGGAATCCTTATTCCGTTAGAAGCTTGCGTTTAATACCTTGTAAATTATTTCCTATTCATGGTAATCTTCGCCATTGAATTGAATGCTTTGAAAAGTTTCGAACTAGCTTTGCGAAACGAAAAGTTATTAATTAGTTTCCCTTTACCATATTTAATAGCTTTGTTTTATGTTAAACGTGCCGCATACTGCGTAGCATCAGTGTGAAACGGTTACAATCTTATTAAAAAGCACGAAACTGTTATAGGTGAGAAAACGAAATTTTGTATTTGTTATTACGAAAAGTTTATAGCAGAATATTGTAAATAAAAATAGCCGTAAATTATACGCACGACATATTTCTCTCCAAACGAAGATCGCATCCGATATTTAAAACGGAGCTACTTAATATGTTAAAAAGGGGAATAATATGCACCCATAATTAAAAAAATGAAGAATTAAAAATAATTGATAATTTATGATAAACCAAGAATATTTCTAATATTATGATCAATATTTTGGAAATGTACAGGAAGATAGAAGAATTTTTAAACATATAAATTTGTAAAAAAATGTAAGGAGCAAATAAAAACTGTTTTCTTTATTTCATAATGGTTCTACGTTCTATAAGAGCTTAATATCTCTTAATGTTTCAATGAAAAGAATACAAAGATGTGATTTATACATATAACGCGTTCTACACCCGTAGTCTTTAAATATTTTTTCTAATTTCAATCTTATAATTAAAAATGGAAAGAGAAAGGATACCGTGGAGAGATAAAATAAGATCAAGTTGGTTGACTGTAGTTTAAGTGTATATAAAATAATTGAGTAGATTGTTTACTATTCGAACGACGATCATTAATTGATAGAAAATTACGCGCGTCAGGCATAGAAAAACAAAAGTTTGGCCCGATCGAAGAGTGTCGAACGGTTAATTTCCGAAGTTTATTAAAAGACTAATTGTTACTCATCACTGGTTCCATTACATTAATTAAATGGAAATGTTCACCGGCGAATGGGGCGCGCCTCGACTACTGCAATTTATTCTCCACTTGTACCGGTTCGCGTAATTAACTGCCGTGCTCGTAGAACTTTTATCAGAGCCGGTTGTGTTTTTATCGAAACACGCTGCATTATTAAAAGCGCCTCCGCGGAACTTTAAACTTGCTTAAAAGCAATAGCTGCTGGTTCGCGCGTACATTTGGCTTTGTTCACAGGCACGAGCGCGATGTCGTTTTGCGTTTCGCCACGTCAAATTTGTCGTTCGCCTTAAAAGCGTTCCAAACCTCGTCACAGAACCGCGTTCCGACCTTTGGAACGCCTTCAAAGCATTTGAGGTTCGTTTGACTGCTGTTAGCGGGCCCCTAACGTTACCGATACCATCAACCATTTTACGATGTCGTATCTCTTTTATTAAGCTCCCTTTTAATAAATTTACTAGAAATATATCCTCTTAAAAATCGTTATTTCACAGCGCTGTGAATAATTACACACTCAAACACATTTTCCGCTTTATTTCTTCGATATTTCCAGGAAACCACTGATCATGACTGGATACGTTAAGTGAAATTGTGTTTATAAAGGGTAGATTAAACGCTATGGGATATCAGGAGATGTTGCATGGTAAATTATTTCTTTTCACAATTGAAATAGAAGATAAAAAGATAATTTTTTAACGATACATGCTTTCGTTCATAGAGTCGCCATTACAAAAAAGTATTTTTAAGGTTTCGAAATGAACTTGCGACGGATTCTAGCAAAAGCAGTTTACGATCAGGAGACGCCACTTATAAAAAATATTGTTATAGTTAAAAAAAATCTGCGTGGGCGGATATTCGAAACGAAACTTAAACAAATTATTGGATAGTATATCTGACGGATTAATAGTAGCAATACAAAATAAAGAAAAATGCATTAAATATCGAATGAAGGCGTAGCAAAATTAATATTGAGTTTATATTTTTTCACGTCCCAGTTCTATTTCATTTTTGCCAGACTTTAGAAAAAGAACGTTCTTGTTTCTTGCACATTCAGTTTTGCTTTATATTGTAATATGAAATTGTATAAATGATTTTGTAAATTGTTGTTTTAACATTATGAAAAATCTAAGAATATACAATATATTGTATAAGCATTATTCGTTTTATTTGCAAATTTAATTGGAAAATAAATCGCTACGAAGAAATAGGTTGCTACGTTTAGTATGGGATTTTGAAGAAGAATTAAGAAATATCGTTCTTTGACCCTCGCAAGGTGATTGGCCTTAGTTCTCGTGGCTCGAGGCGATATAATAAGGTTGTAAAATCGGTCAGGCGTTAATGTTTACATGTTTGAACTAACGTGTAAGTTTTAAAGAAGATTAGGAGCTCGAGTTTCTTCAGGGCCATGCGATGTCAATCCAAAACTATTATATGTACGTAATTCTTTCTTTCAAGCTTTTCTGGCAATCCTGATCACAAGATGTGTACTGAGTGCGGTTAACTCATCCAATCTTTACCATTTAACACTTCAATTTGCGTCCTAACTATACACACAGTCACACACAAAAGTATTTAGTACACTCTTTGAAATGGAATATCTTTTTTCGAAATTTTATCAAACGAGTCGAGCGTTTTTGAAAAGCTACGAGGACTAATTCACTGGATGATGTACAAAAGAAATCTTGAAGAAAATTGAAATTGGTAGTAAGGTGTTTAGGTGTTTTAGGGTGTCAAAGAAATACTCGGCGTTTTGCTTAACAGTATATTTATTAACAATTCTCGTTTTCGTCTCTTTACGTACGACTCTCGATTTCGACTGATCAATCTCGTTTCTCGGTCACAACTCAACTGCCCTCTTACTCCGATTCGTTTCTTTCTTTGTCGCCTCTCAATATCCCCATTACACACGCGTTCTTCCAAGTATTCGGCGGAAGGACCGGTAGGGATATCGATGGCTCCTTAGGCCTGTCGACATTTACGCTTCGTCACGGGTTGTTTATATTTCATGGGTCTCTCGAAAACAGTCTGTGGACGATGGTATACTTTATACCGACGAAACCGTTGGAAAGTTTTTTGTTACAGTAGGAGTAGCGATGAACATAGTAAAGGTCACCTTGTACCTTTTTATCCGGGCTTGTAACTAAATATTTCAGTTTCCAGCCGCACGTTCAGTCTCTTATGTATACGTTGTATTATCTAGACATATACCTAGCACTGAAAAGATCAATCAATCAGATATTATTATTATTATTATTCATGCTATTATTTACAAATATGTGTAGTTGTTTGTGTGAAATCATGTTTATTGAGAATGCGGCTTGGAAGTGTAAAATATGTGTAGATAGTTGCAACGAGCGAGCAATAGAATTAAAGTATCAGTGTTAGGAACGTGTTTAAGATAATTCGCCTTGTCACTCGCTCCCGCGAGGTTTACAGCCTCCTGACTTCAGGGAAATATATTTCTCTTCTTATAAGAAAGGAAGAGAATTCTTTCCTGAGGGAAGTGGATCCGTACAAAATGCTGACAGTTGTAAAGTAACAGATAGTTTTTGCCAAATTCCAGGGGATCCACATTTCAACGGTGTCAATTAATATTACAGAAAATTTGTTTCGGTTTAATCGCTCGCTAAGATACGAAACAAACGGAGCTTCTAGACAAGTAGAGTTTCAGAACTTGGGAATATAGAGTCAGAGACAGTGAATGCTTCCGTATCTCGTAGAATTAGAATCAGAATCATCTCGCATTGTATCGTTAGTTCGTTACGAAGCAATTAAGCCATTCAACAAATTTGTTTATAGATAAGTTGAGAAAGTGATATTGTGAAAAAAATAAAAAACGAGATTAAAAGGGGAAACAAGGCAAGCAGTGGGCCGGAAGTGCATGTCCCTCAAACTGTACCGACGTCCTTTGAAATGTTCGACGTTGAATTTCATGAATGACACCGAGCCCTTGTCCCACGGGTGTTTTCAAAAGAACAAGCGCGTTGTTGAAGCAGATGGTGCAAATGCGTTTTTGAAACGACACCGTGACGCAAGTTAAGGGCTATAAATTCGTGGGCCGCATCTCTGTATCACCTGCATGGTTTCCCTGCGCATAACTCATGAGCCGCAACTGTGTAATGAAGATTTATAATTGAACATTCTATAATAAATAACAAGATACGAAGATGCATGTAAAATAAATTAACACTTTTTGGAGCCGGAAGATATTTCGCCCTTCATAAAACGGTATATCAAGCGTCGTTAAACAGCACGTGGAATCTGGAAGTTAAAAACGTATTTCTCTCGTGGAGGAAAATAGAAAATTATGACGATAATAAATTCAGCTTTTGAAAGAGATTGAATATTTTGATTAACATGTCGCTTCGCGTGGATTATGTCCCAAGGAAGAAAATTAATGTTTGAAAGTTTCTTAAAATTGTAAGAAAATGTGTAGCATAATTATCAAACTTTCATCTAACAAAACGTTAGAGAGAGAGAGAGAGAGAGGACGATTGTAGCGATAGAATTTTATTTCAGATTAAATTTTAAACGACGAACAGACAAAAGAAAAAAAACAGAATGTAATAATAACAATGATGCGTAATATGAAAAAATTGCATAGCATTTCTCTATAATTTCATCTACAATTTCTCTACATTTTTAAATAGTAACAAAGAACATGACTTTGCTCTTCTATTTGCAACCCAAACGCTCGGAAAAATCAGCCAAGTTTCTATGATAGTTTAATAATCTCTCGAACTCATCGTGGATCATTAAAGACTCGACGAACTTCCATCATCCTTCTCGTTCTACTTAAACCGTACATTCTGACACAAAATTTCAGTAATTAGTAGGGAGCACCACTTCGAGGCAAACATCGTAAAAGGATTTGTTAACGAGGCTGATAATAAGGCCGATTATGGAACGTGCCAAGAAAATTAGTGGAAGGAGCTTGAATATGAGGTGAATGATTTAATAATTAGAAGCAGCACTTACACCTTCTTAGAGGATATAATATAATAATAATATATGTTTACTAGCGTAATATATGTTTACTAGTACATACGTAGATTTAATTAGTACAGTTTGCATTGATCTCAGAAGTCTTTGTGTCAGTTCAGAAGGACATTCTTAATTCAGAAATTGAAGAATCCGAAAATAAAGAGCTTATCGAGCAACAAAATAGTTCTGCAAAGTGATTGAGCTTCACTTTTTGGAAATTTCTTAATTTCGTTAGATAATTGGAGGACATGGCTAATATTCGATTCTCAAAAAGCTTAGAAATCTATCCATCGCGAAAAGATGCTATAAATAATGGTAAATATCAGGGTAATTTCAAAACAGTGTTTGTAACATCATTTTTCTGTACTCTTCAGTTTATGGGGTTGATCAGACAGCTCAATTGCAAACATAAGACTTGTATATTGATCATTATACTACATAGTTATGCCGATTATAAAGAATAAAATCACCGCAGTTCAATTCGTCCGTAACTTTGTGATTAAAATACATCTTGTCAAAAGTAAGTAAGTGTCTGGATACTTTTGAAGGTTAATACAGATTATGACTCTGCGGACTATATGGAAAGGCCCATGATACATTGAAAACTAAATAACCCATAGTAACCAGGAAATATGTACCTACCATCAGAGATGAAGTCACAAACTACAGCAATTTACATTTCATGAAAGTCCATTGGTGTCAGAACTAATCAACACATACTCAGACTTAGAAGACATGGCGAACAAACTCATTTAAATTCATCTGAATAGACCCAAACCATATGTCCAAAACTATAGTTATGCAATCACTCCAATTCTAGTTGCATACTCGCTATTTTTATTGTATAATCTTCTAATTCTTTCACTCAGTCAGAATATGTAACAATTTGAAGTTACTGCTCGTATCATGTCACAACGTTATCTACGAGGATCGGCCAAATATAAACCGGGCTTTGTAGCTTTACGTTTCAACAAAATGTTTCAAAAGGAACAATCGAGTTATTTTTCTACGCATGTTCCATTTCTCTCTGTACACTTTTGCCAGTGGATTTACAATATTTACATTCCAGTTTCATAGCAATAGGAGGGCTGAATCAGAAGCCAATTGTGGATTTGTTCTACTTCTTCGTTGTTCTTAAAACGTCCTTCTCCTGACGTCTCTTCAAGTGGTAGTGATTTTGCAGATCTTTGACTCTTTCCGAATGATGAAAATCACACTTCCATGACTAATATTAACTTTCGAGCAGATTTTGTCGATTGTTATGCGTCGTTCGTACTCGATCAATTTCCCATATTTGCTTCGATATTTACTGGCGTTACGCTTGTCTCTGGACGTCGCGAACGCGACGCGTTTCGAACGTATCGACGTCCACTAGAAAACAATTTACGCCACGCAAACACTCGCGTTCTTCATAACGTTCCATCCCCAAACTGCAGTTGCGACCTGTGCAAAATTCCAGTGAGTATTGTGCTCTCAACAGCTAAAAACTCAATAATCGTACGTTGTGAGACGAAAGACGTGCTGTTTCTTCGCCCATTGTGTTATCTACTGAACGATAAGTAGAGCGCCATGGAATAGAACGTCGTTAGGACACTCCTGTTTGAACTCCCACGCAGTCTCATCCGGATAAGCGAAAATGTAGCACGCGTAGTCCGGTTAATATCTGACTGAACTTCGTGATTTACTAGAAATTCTCACGAGAGAATTGACTGTAAACGTAGCGTTGAATAAAATACAAAAGAGCTATATGGATTACGAAGACTTGGCTGCCTGTTGGATGTAATCGGATCGCAACGTACAAAACTCGGGCAGTCAGTGTCACTTCTTGCAGAGACACGAGGCTGCTTCAATACATAATCTGTCGGTCCTTTTCGGCAGAATGGGATTGCACGGTACGCCGGAAGGATTGTCGTGAAGCGACCGATTTGAAATTCGGTTACGGGCTTCGTTACCCTCATTTCGCACCCCTTCGGGGGTTGTCGGTGTCCTTCTCCTGGAAACAGCTTCGAAAGTCCCGTGGAAGGAGTTTCTCAATTCGTTTTCACGAGCCGTTTGTGCCAGACGCTGCTGATATCTATACGTTACTTTCCCTCTCATTGTACCTCGTATTTTCGCCTAACCCCATCCGCCCTACAGTTTCTTGCTTTCTAATTGTTGTCTCGGGATAAGGAAGAAATCACGCGGATATTGGATCGTCTAGAGTCGAGAGAAATTGCTGGCTGTGATTGCTATTCGCATTCGTCATCGCAGCTCGTGATTCTCATGAGACCACTGTTGCGGAGAGTTTGTAATTCTGTTGGGTCCTTTGCATCGTTTCAGTTTCAGACTAATCATGTTTTTTATCACCCATGTTAAAGTAACTACTTCGAGAAAAACACTACATCTTTATTTATGTATATCCGTGACCTGGAGACCGCTATTACGCAGAAAATAGAATTTAGTGAAACAAAAATATTCTAAATAAGGAGAGGTCCATATTATTGTGACCTTGAATATACATTATGTTTTAGGTTACAAGGTCTAGGAACAAAGCAACTAGTAAATTGATTTCTATTTATGTTCCTTGTAGCCTTTAGCTAAAGCTATAAGGTTAACTTTTTTGCCAATGTCCTTTTGCTATAAATATATGAACGTGCTCCCTATCGATTCTATTGTATTGTAACACTAAGAGGATCTGGACACTAAGTAAGGATCTGGATCAGCATAAACTTTTTTTTTATTTGGTAGAATTTTTACAATCAATTCTCATTGAGAATTATAAGTAAATTATTTTGGCATGGTACTGTAACTTGGATTATAAGTGTTTATAATATGTTTGATTCTAATGCTTAAATCTAAAGGATAATGTCTTTTTAGTCTGCGGATCTGATCCGTTATGTCAAGTAATTGGGTAACTAATGGGAGCATAAACTTATACATTATACTTATACATTATAATTATATTTATACTTATACCTTTATTTATTTCGATATGTTTTTCTATTACAAATTCATCCACTCGTTCTTCTATCAGTCAACCTCAACAGCCCACAAATTTCTTAAGTTTCAGGGAATTGTGTAGAGATGATTGTTGTTGCGCGTGATCTTCTGTCTTAAGTGTCCGTCGAAGCTTCTCTTAAGGATTTTCGTGTACTTTTGTCTGACAAAAATTGAATTATCAGATTTGTTTATTTGGTAAATAATAAAATTATCAGAATAATTTAATAGAACTGGAATTAATAGCCAAAAATTTCTCATGAAAGTACGTCAGAGTAACATAAGATTAGACGAACGATCTGAGTTCTCAATGCGGCAGCATACTGTGCACCGTTTATTTGAGGCCTTATAATTCCAACATCTTTCCCCACGATCGAAGCTGTTGAATGCTGCAACAATTGCTCCAGAAATTACGAATAACACGAGAATCTAATTAGAAAAGGATAAATTATTTCGGTATTAAGCGTTAATTAATGACAGGGTGTTTTGAAAATGAGCAATTGAGTAGCGAATTTTGTACTGTTCAATATTTTATTTCGACAGTCAATGCATAGTGTGAATAATCGTAGTTCCATTGCGTGTTGTAAATTAGAAGATTATTTTGGTATCTAAGTTTAATTAAAAATAACTGTTGTACATAGAGATTCAAACTTTATCAGGTTGTATTACATGTATAAGCTTATATATTTTTTAATAAAATTATTTTATATCTATCTTCCTAATAAGATGATATTGCAGTTTAGATTATTTAGAAAATATTATATTTCATTAGTTTTTTCTGTATCAAGAAATAGAATTGAAAATACACATATATTTGTAAAACATAAATAAATAACGTGTATTTGAGGTATGAAAATACTGCATGAATAAACAAACGAATAGATTACTCTTACAATATTTATTTGTTCATTAATTTTATGCAAGTACATAAGTTCATATTATTATTATATGTATATATTATACATTTATATTATTTATTATTAAGCATAATGTAATGCATAGTCAAATAGGCGAAGATGAATAGCAAATACAAAAGAAGATTTGATCTGTTTTCTTTCCATCAGTGCTTAAAATGAAAAACTAATGGAACAATATTAATGTTTCAAATCACTGTTATCTCTGCCAGATCGATATTTCGTTTAATATCGAATGACGATATTGAAAATAAACCTTGGTTACTTATTTATTTTTCTATTCAGCTACCCATGATTAATTTATATGTCTCTGATTAATGGCAAAAATCAATTCGCATTTAGTAATAGAAAAATATAGTATTGTAATATAATACTGTATTAACGAAGTACCTTTTTCCTTTTATCAACGACATTTGTTCTATGTATCTATAAGTTACCACTATCATTTAACAATAAAAAATTCAGTAAAAAAGCGAATGCAATATTGCAGTCAAATTTTACAAATCACATGTTATATGATTACTTTATTTGACGAAAAATCATAAAATTAGAAATGGAAAGTTTATATAAAATTGTAAAGTATTATAGTATTATACAATATACAATATAGTATAGAATATACATATAACTATACACATAACTATACACATACATATACATATAACTATACACAAGTTAGTAAACTGTTATTTTATTCTAAAAAGAATTCTGGAGTTATGTGTTTTCTTAGGTAATATGCGGCATTTTTTCCTAAAAACTAGCAAAGATTAATCAATAGAACCTGTCTGTGTCATTTTTGGATACTGAAATTTAGATTGGATACTGTAGCTCGAAGAATATTGTTAAATAATTTGAAATAAGAGAAAGTATTTCCCGAGGCAAACGACAAATTAAAATTGCATTGTTTAGCATAACTCGGTGTGCCATGTCGACGTCATCGTCCTCGGTGAAACCTGGGAAAATGCTCTTATCGGAGAGAGGATTTTCGTAACATCGCCGACTAAATCCTCCATGTTAGACGTCGTAAAGGCTGAACATCTAACCTTCCACCCATCTCCCTAATCTTCTTTTGTCCGCCTCGCCCCCTTGACTGTTACGTGCTTCCAGCTTTTCCTCTTTGCTCTGCCTGTCCTCGCTGGAAAAGCGAAAAGATGTTTCACTTTTACCCGAAAACTATCGAACTGTTTACCGTATTTACGAAGAACGAATAGGTGGCGTCGCTGCCTACAGATTATGCTAATCCGAATATGAAATAATCCTGAAAGTACGCTCCGGCTGTATTTTGAATACAGAATGCAATTAGGTAAACAGGTTTGTTTCTCACTTTATTGCTGTTGTTTGATAATAGTAAGCACAGGTGCATTAAATAAATAACGAACATGGTTGACATTGTTTAACAAGTCGAACTTTAACGTAGAAAGGAAACGACACAATTTTCCTCTTTGACTTGCCTTGATTCCCCTTGTTCACAAGTATTACAATACAAATATTCCACGAATCTGTAGAATTACATTTGGGAGGAAAATTTCCCAGAAATGTTCTTTCATCGATAAATAATTAAATAATCTCTGACAAATCTCATAATGTTTCCAGGCACTCGAACCCTATTTTTCCGCATTGGCAGATAGCATTAGTAATATATATTAAATATAGCAATAAAATAATGAATAATATAAATATTACATTTCCCCAGAAATGTTCTTTCATCGATAAAAAATTAAATAATCTCTGACAAATCTCATAATGTTTCCAGACACTCGAACCCTATTTTTCTCGCATTAGCAAATAGCATTACTAATGTATATTAGTCATCTTTAATATTGTTGCTGCAAGTATCGAAATATCTAACTAATGCCTTATTATGACATGTAGAAATTAAATAAATAAATTCGAAAACTCGTACGACCGAACATTCCGTTGCAAACATTGAGATAGCAAGCTACGATATCGTGCACGCGTCCACACCTTTGAATCTCTTTCATGCTACAAATGAGAGCAGAATTCAAAGCTGCGTGTAATTTCGAAAACTAATCAGCAAAGTCTAATACAATTAACCAACCTTCGATAATAAAGCCGGAAGAAGGATCAGCTATGTAAAATCAGAATGATCGGCAAGAGATTAGAGGCTCAATTTTCATTCTCGTTCAACACCCTCTTATAGCGTTCCAACAGTCGCGTCATCGTCGTCATCGCCGGCCGTGTTTCCCCCTCGGCATAAAAGTCTCGAAATGCAAAAGAATTTTCCAGACCGTTTCTTCGAAGCTGCCGCGCGAACTTCGAAACTTTCCCTACATTTTGTTCCTGCTTCGCCCTTTCTTCCTCCCATTCTTCCTGCCTCTCCTTTCTTTCCCATTTACATTCTCATCGCCCTGTTCTCTGTCCGACGTCTTGGTCGCGCCAGCGACAGCCACGCGCTTCGAACACAAAGCGGCATTCAAATTTTCTCCGCGGTGAAATGAAGGCTCGTTCCTTCTTGCACGGCCGAACGAAGCCTTTCAACGGGGAAATTAAGGAGAGCTCCTGCTTTCGCCGCTGCGGAGAATCAAATTTCAATGAAAATCGAGAGCCGGCTACAAGCCGAGATGTTACCCGGAAGCTACGGAAATAATCCCTGCCATCGTTCCACCAATCGATAATAACGTAAGCCTAGATTCTATTGTTCTCTCGGCAATTTTCGCGAGCGAGTTTTCCTGCTCTCGCGCGTAATTAACAACTTTTCGTCTTCGGTTTTTCCGCCGTCGAAACGAACACACATGGCGAGCACGTTTACGTTAATTTTTGGATTTTAATGTCGTTCTACGACGAAAGAACGATTATTGTAATATTTTGTCACGCGATTGAAAGTAAAAACAATTTGTTACGTCGAACGACGCAAGTCTTTTGAAAAAAGCTTGCAAGTTTTGTAAAAGAACCAACTAACCGAAAAGCCAACAGTACAGCCATCAAGACAAACAGTGATTTATACATTTTCAAATTTTAATGTTTTTTTTAATTATTTAATTTGTACTTTACAATACGTCCATCTGAACATTTGATAAATTTTTCTAACTTGATTGCTAAATGACATGTGGATGGTTACTTCCGGCGGGATACCATCTTCCAGTTATATGTATATCCGTGACCTGGAGACCGTCGTTACAAAAAGAATAAAATTTAATGAAAAAAATTCAAAATAAGGAGAGGTCCATATTATTGTGCCCTCGAATATAAATTTTGTTTTGGATTACAAGGTCTAGAAACAAAATAGCTATAAGTAGATTTCTATTGCTGTTCCTTGTAGCCTTTAGCTTGAGCTGCACACCAAGGTTAACTTTTTGGTAATGTCCTTTGCTATAAATATATGAACGTGCTCCTTATCATAGCTTCCTCTGTTGTATCGTAACACTGTAAGAGTGAGGATCTGGATCAGCATACACTAAACCTGTATTTATATCTATACTTATTTCAATATATGTTTCTATTACAAATGCATCCACTCGTTCTTCTATCAATCAACCTCTACAGGTGTTAAAAAAGATGCAGAAATTTTTAGATTCGATTAGAAATTTTTGAATACTATAAATTTCTTTTTATTATTTAATTTGTACTTTACAATTTGTCCAGCTGGACATTTGGTAAATTTTTCTAACTTAATTGCTAAATAATATGTGGGTGGCTACCCCAAGCGGGATACCATCTTCGAGTTTGACTATTTTATTTCTTTAGTAAGATCAGTGGGGTATTTTCTTTTTAGTCCTCGAAATTTTAATGTTTTCTTTTTTATTATTTTATTTTAAAATTTTACAATTTGTCCAGTAGGACATTTGGTAAAATATTTTAACTTAGTGAATAAAATATAGCATGTGGATGGTTACCCCCAGCGGGATTCCATCATCGTGTTTATTAGGTTATATCCTTTGTGAAAAATTTTAATGTGACAGTAATATTTCGAAAATTGTGAAAAAGATGGCACGACACGTGTTTCGTGCCAAGATATACTAAAAGAAGAATTTTGCTAGGGTATACGACAACGTATAGAATTTTAAAGGTGCTCTCATGTAAAAGTAAAAAGTATCCCTCATCGTGTTCCTCTACTGTAGTTTTTAAATATAGAAAGATCTGTGAACAGCACCAGTACAGATTTCGTTCTACGTATCGCGTACGGTGGCTCGCAATGGAAATTCTATGTTCAGCTTTCTTCAGGTTGGAGGTACTTCCCATCTGAATTGAATGTATTAAATTTGCATTTTTATGTTCCGATATGTATTTTTCATACATATCGTATATATCTGTGTTTTATTGCAACGCGCAAGATCAAGATCGATCAATAAAATTCTTAAGCTTCTTTCTGTTTCAATGCTCGCAGTTAATTATGATAATTATTGCGTCACGATTTAAGAACGATCGTTTCACGGCAAGTACGTTCGATAGAATTGTAAACTGTAAGAAGAAATAGAACGCTGAATCGTTTGTTTAAATGAGAAATTAGTAAAATTGGTTGAATTTTTTATACCAAAGTCGGTATTTTTTTTTATTGCGAGTGGGAAATGAAAATGATAAAATTCTACACTGATATATTTGCAGACAGTTTTTCTGATAAGATATCAACTCTGGTTACATTTATCAATAAAATGCGTGATTGATAGACATTTTAAATTAAAATCAGAAAAGATAGATTCTAAAAGACATTAAATCGATACGACTGCTACCGACGTATACGTACAAAGTTACATACACAGAAAGTTTGAAGTTTCATATATTGCTGATAATTTACGTCGTCAGCAGAAGTTTAAATTAATAGATTTAAACAATCGCCTCTAAATAATAGAAACTAGAAGCTAGAAATAAATTTCATACAAGTCTTTCCGTCTTCGACACAAAATGCAATGCCTAAATTAAGCATTAATTATATTAGTATAATATAGAAGTGAAGTTGTCTTTGTTGTGATATTAAAAATAGCTTGCTAGATAGAAACCTTATGCACCATACTTCTTTCTAAATAGTTTATCTCATAAAACCAAGTCTAAAGAACGAATCTCTGGTATAAGATTCATAATTTTCATTCTGGATTGCCTTAAAAGATGTGGTTAATTTGATAGCATGAAGCATGGCGAGCTTTCGCGAAATAAATGGCAGTATATTCTAATTTACCGTGTGTCACTGCTAAAGTAGAAATTACGCGAAAATTGACCTGCAAATGGCGAACGTGGCGAGAAAATGCAGAAAACCTAGAACAATTAAATTTATTCTAACATCTCTCCGTTCCAATTTTTAATTTCGCGTATTAAAGAACAGAGAAGGAACGTTTAAAATATAAAGATCGAAAATAATTCTGCAAGCAAATGTTCTGACAATTATTATTGTCTGTAATTATCCGTTTTTTAGTGAAACCAGGAACGTATTTCCTTTTGTTTTATGTAACATCGGTTAATTTTAAAGAATTTTGTTCGAGAAACTGTGTAGAGATCATCGCAGGAACACAGTGTCTCATATTATAAGAATATTCATTTTTGAGCACACGATCGTTTAATTTCTTTTTATTTGTTTATTCTCGATGTTCAATCAGAGACAACTGAAGAGTGCTTGTGAAGAGACACTGTAAATGTCCAGAAACAAGTTTTTCAGAAGGAAAAGAAAACTTTTGCATTGATGTAGCATAAATTCGCGAAAGAAGAGATGTATTTGTGCCATCTCTTAGTTGTAAAGAAAAATAATAATAAAAAGAAAAAGAGACAATAACCAGAAAACAAACGTTTAACAACGATTGAATGTTTCAGAATATTTAAAATTTAACAAATGTTTATTGGCACTTGTACCTTTTTCTATAGAGGTGACGTTGTGACATCATCTTCTAGCATTGTTAATAACTATTTAGGATTAAATTGGAGGTAAATTGCACTTAAACTTTATATTACAGCATTCTCATTGATATGTAGAACATTTTTCAATAAAGGAATAAACATTTTTCAATTTTGACATCTACAGTGTTTTCTACAGGCAGTCATTTGTTCACTATGTTTGATATTTAACGTCATTGATATTCAGCATTAATATTTCATATTTTATTTTCATTCATTTAACAATTATAATATATAAATGTATTTTTATTTTAATTTAGTATTACTCTAATTTGTTATATATAAAATGCTCTTGAAAGCTACTTTCGTAACCATTGTACTATAATTGCATGAAATATATATTATGGAAGACGTGGAAAAAAAATGTGTGGAGAGACACTTGTCAATAACGAAATAAATGAAAAATTTGAGATAAAAGGTAGGTCGCCATTATTTAAACAAGACCTAATTTTGACAGTTCATCGTTACGCTTTCCTGTCGTAATTCGCTGTTAAAATATCGCTGATTTTGTCATTGTGAAACATTCGTTTCATTGTTCCTGGGAAAAATACACATAGCGTTCGCGTACTTTTTTTAGAGAAACGCGAAGCTGTTATGAAGTTTCGTTAAAACTCAAATGCGTAGATAGAAAAGTCACCGGAACGAAATATGACGACGAATTCAATTTCTCGCACAGTCAAACTTTTAACATATCGCGTTTCGGCTTTCATTTCAAGCTGGGAAATTATATTCTTGATTTCTCAAATGAGAATTTTGACATGAAAGAGAGAGAGTTGAGCGATTTTAGTTGAACACGCTAAATTCGATAGTTTCGATGTGACTATATTAAACACGGGTTACCATATACGATGTATTCATTCGAATTTCTAGCAAATTTTTCGTTCGTATAATCCGTGTTTTCGAAAATTGACTTCTCTTGTTAATCGAACTATTACGGAAATTGTATTCTTCCTAAAATACTGCCCGCTCGTTCTATCGATATGCATATTCCGTTATTTCACTGCGAAAGTAAAAAAAAGTATCATCGCTTTTCAATTTCGTTACTTCCCCTAAAAAATTGTTTCGAATTTTTAACAAATTTTTCTCTCCGCAGTAACTCGGAAAATTTGATTTGTCGTGTTTAAAATCGAACTGACAGTTACTTACAGTTAAATGCAATTAAGTTGAAGATGCAAACGATCATAATTTGCTATTTTTTGGAGAATATTTTTAATGTAAGAATTCTGGAACTGCATTTTGCAGTTCCAAGCTTCAGATCGAGCTGTTTCATATGGCTCGCAATATCACAACACGTTTGTTCCCATTAATAAATTGCTCTTTCTGCGCCGTATGTAATGTGCAATATTTCACGAAATATCTGGAATTCCTTAACGAGAAATAGAATTTTTTACAATCTTCGTAGCTGAAAACTGTCTGCGAGACAAATAAATTCATCATCTTTTATATCGGTGTTTCATACAACCCTGTTGTTCTTGCTGCGTGTTTCTTTCGAACAATAAGTAAGGCTACACAGCGCGTTGATACGACTGTCATGTTTACAATGCAACAAAAGAGACAACTCACAATGTGTCAGTTAAAGAGTGTCTCAAAAAGAAGTCCATAGTAAATATGACTGTATTGTACTGCGCCATTTTTTATCAACTTCCTTTTACCATTTCTCATTTTCCTTTATCGAACATTTCTCACAGTTTCCATCGGTACCATTATGTAAACATTTTATTCTTACGTATAATTATTATTACATTTACATATATGTCGGAGATGAAAGGAAACCGGAGCCTTTCCTTTGAAATTTTGGGAAAATCCCCTAATACTTTAGCCTAGATTCTATCATAGCCGTAATTAAGCAATTGTTGTCATTCAATCTGATTGTATTTGTTCGAGATTTGTGATAGTGGGATTGGGCTTGAGGTGACACGACTGGTCGCCGAACGTAGCCACGGCCACGGGATGGACGTTTTGTCTGACGGAGGTGTGGAAGTGGTTGTATAGTTCTCTCTAGAAATATGGTTGTGGTGACATATGGCCTCGAGAACGGGCCTAGGCACGTGTGATTTTACCTCGGAGGTGCCAATATAATGGGACACACGTTGTATTAATAATCAAACTCCAGGCAGAAACTGCCTAGCAACGGCGATTGGAACTTTATGGATGCTTCTAACGGGTATATAACAAACGACCGCAATCGTAAAGCGAGGAAAATTTTCATCAGTCTGTGATTCGTGCGATCGCCTTGGAAAGTTACACATCGAGCAGTTTATACCGAGCGTCCTAGCAATCGTATTTTGTGCTTAAAAGTATTCTACGCTTAGTAAAGAGTTATCCCGTTGACCGTGGATTCGTTATTGGACCCAAGAACATTGTCAATAGCATCTTGCGTGTCTAAACGCCACGGTTATCCGTTAAACTTTGTAAAAAGTCATATTTATACCTGTAAGTATAATCTCTGTTGTACAAAACGAGGGCTAATTCAAATGAAGAATTGTTACGCGCCCTAAATTCTAACGATAATCCGACATATATATTGCATATTTACAGTTACATATAAATATAATTATATATTACACAAACCAGACACTTCTGTCTTGGTATTTTGGAATTTCCATAAATTCAAGTACTTGTCGATCTTTTTAACGTAAAATTTTCCTTTGCATAAGTAAATTAGTTAAACGTTGGGGAGGGAAATTCCTGTCATTTCCCTTACCCAGAAAATTTATTTAAAGAAAATCACTGCGCGTTCGTGTATTCGAAGTTTCACGTTCACGATTATTATCAAAGAATTTCAAAAGTCCATTCACTTGATTTGCAGAAATGTAACATTCCAACAGGAACAAATTTTATCGCTGACGTCAGCTGAAAACCGTTTCCGAGGAGAATGTTCCTATTCAGTTTTATTTGACTTTCTCTTGAATGATTAAAAACCTCATCTACGATCACGCTGAAAAAGCGATATTTTATCTTTTTCCACGATGAAGCAACGCTTCTGAAACGCTGGATGCGCTGAATGCGGTTACGTCGCGTGTCGGTTCTTATCGGCTATCCTGTAATGGTTAAATCCTGTCTGCTTCCTTAAAATTTACATGCTGTAATTCAAAATGAATAAAAGATACGTTGGCGTAATAACGAATCTTAGGAGGGCAAACTCTACGCTATATTCTCGTTATATTCTAAAAATGGAAAAGCTCGATTTGAAAACTACTCTTATCGATCTTCCTTTTTTTCTTCTTTTCCAGGGGATTCAGAAATATTCCAACAGAAGTTTGTCTCACGAGGAGATGGAAAGGACTGCAAAATCTCTGTATGCGTATTTAATGTTTTAGGTTGATGATAAAACAGCCCTGAAAGGATTTCAACACACGGTTCTTTGTCTTCGAGAAATTAATCGAGAAATTACGGTTCTTGGTGCAGCAATTTTCTCCGTTTTAAATATTTTTATTACAATTTCCATCCGCAAAATTGTAAGAATATGGAGGGGTACTATAAATAAAAATAATAAAAAATTGATGAAAATAAATAGTAAAAATTTGATATTAAAAGAAATAATATTCGTATTAAAAGAATTTATACATTGAGATGTAAAAAGGATCATTAATTTCTCGGAGACAAAGGGCCATGCAGCGAATCCTTTTGCGGCTGTTTTACCATCAACTTAAAGCATTAAATGCAAATACAACCAGCTCGTCCGAGATTCCACAGTTTTTGCTACCTCGTTGTAAGACAAAACCTCTATTGGAATATTTCTCAATTTCCTGAGAAAAAAGAAAAAAAAAATTAACGAGGGTAGTTTTCAAAACCCCTCCATTTTTAGCACATGCTGAAAATACGGCGTAGAATTTGCTTTAAAGCATTAAATGCATAATACAGCTAACTCATTCGAAATTTCCTAGTTCTTGTTAATCGTACACGTCTACAGTATTTGTATGAAGAAGAATACAATTTTGTATCCTTCTTTTCGTAATAAACTTCATGACCTAGTATAATACGATGTTTGTATAGATAAAGGATACATAATTACCCACATGAAACTTTTAGATGAATACTAAACGATACATAAAATTCTTCATATAGGTTCAATTCAACGTTAATTTCGTAATAAGTTAAAATCCTTGTATAATTTTTGTAAATTTGCTGTGGGTATGTGGAACAAAATCTTCCAGTACAGCGCAGTGTTTGTTAAATTCTCGATCACGTTTCGAGCCTCGCCTCTATCACTAGAATATTCATTACAGAAAATTGACAAGAGCGTTTTTCTTAAGAGGCCCTGAAATATTCTGTGAAAACATTGTCTTGCTCGAAACTTTCCACTTCTCGTTTACCGTAAATTCGGCCACGAGTGTCCATATTGGCATATCACGGCGGAACAATGCGCCCGGAGCGCAGATAGAAGCTCCATTTCAGAGGTTTCTCCTGCGCTGATGATAAACCACGAGCGAAAAGGATCAATTTCGTTGGCCGGGCAGCACCAGAAATGCAGACATCATCGATTCTGTCGAAAAGAAGGAAGGAAACCATTCCTCGAGTGGCAATTAAAGGCTCTGGCTAGAATCGAAGCCGATCGAATCTGGAAAGCTATGGAACAGCCCGAGCCGAAAGCTCGCGTGAAAAAAAGACGAAGAGAGGCAGAAGGATAGAGCGAGAAGAGGAAGAAAGGGAGAGGAAACGTGAAAGAGAGGAAAAGACGAAAAGGAAGAAAGACACAGGGTGAACGCATTTTCCCCTACCTTTTCTGGCTATCCCATTTCCTGTTCGGCCATACGAGCCACAGCAAGAAAGCTTTTAAATTATTGCCGACTTACGGGCCGCTTCTTTCGCGTTGCGTTAATTTCACGTCGTAAAAGAGGATTGAGGGAAGGCTGCTTTTGTCGCTTATCCAAGCCCTGGCTTTGACCGGGCGCGGCGCATTGATTTTTCCAAATAGAGGCTCGCTCAATTCTACCTGTCACTTCATTACCGGACCACCTAGCCTGGTAATTACATCGCGCTCCACCGCGAAATGTAATCAGCTCGCCGATTCACCGCCTATTTCCACCACGAATTTCCATAAGACGAATGCGACGAAATATATGCGCGTACACTATGTAACATGTATAAGCGTTTCCACGATTACAAATTATTGCAAATATACGAGAACACGATATTTTCTCTATAATTGTAAGCTACTATGTTTCTCGTAATTGAATGGTCTCCATTTCAATTTTCGGCTGTTTGACTTGATCCGAACTCAATCGTCAGTGATAAGTACGAATCATTTATGAGACATTGACGAAACTTCTTTACTTTCGATCTTTCAAAAATTACACTTTTTCTAACGTATTTGTCAGGTTTTTTTTAATTAAAACAAGACCAAACGCGATGTACTTTCATCACATTTACATGTACATTTAATAGACGAACGAGAACAAGTTAATGTTATTAAGTAAACAAATGTGCTTCGAATTATATCATGTTTGGTGTTGTTTTAATCAGAAAATCCTGGCAATTACATTGATAGAAGTTTCGTTCAGTGGAAATTGGAAATAAGAAACTTTCGTTGCTGCGTTAACATTGTCTAATCGAGCTCAATCTCGCAACTCTTTCTCTTTCACCTACGCTGTCTTTCTCCAAGTTTGGCAAAATGTCGTACACATTACACGCAATCGAATCTTCTACACGACAATTGGCCGAGGATTTATTTATAGAAAAAATATTGTATACGTCAAGTAATACAATATAATAATAATTTAATAATTTAATAATTTAATAATTTAATAATTTAATAATATAATAATTTCATCCATTGCAATTTTCGCCTATCAGTAGATATTAATTACTATAAATAAAAAATAAAAAGCCAAAAGTGGATGAAAATTGCTCCTACGGAAACACCTAAATTCAACGATTTTAAGCGTTTCTGTTCAACGTTGAGATCTTCGAATCACCAGAATGTGTGTGTTTCCAACCACATTCTGAAGGTTTCTGTAAATTTTGTGAAGCGTCAGGCATTTGTTAGAGGCAAATACGAATCTTGATTGGCGTGGTTATTTATTTCTTATTTCAGTTTCATGTTAGTAGAACATTTGGTACTTACTAATATATATATAAATTAATAATAAATTAATTAACATTTTGGCAGAAATCACATGTTTCGCTGAGGACGCCACGGGAGTATTTTTATTATTTAAAGCATATAATGTCAAAATAATAATAAATTGATGATGTAAGACAACATTCTTCCCCAATGGACCGTTTATCTTATTGGTGGTCACGGGTGGCCACCGTGGCACCTTGGTAACAATTGATAGCGACATATCATAACAAGGCTTCGTTTACTTCAACAAACCATTCAAACGTCCAAACAAGCAAAACGTCCAGAATATATTGCTGAAACGTGTAGAAGATATTAGTAAACAGTATTACGATTATTTTTATGATTTCGACGAAACATTCGACTGAAATGGTAGAGGTCCGCAAGAAAAATTATATTTGTGATAAACCAATGGTAGTGGTAGATTACAACAGAGGAAAATGTGCTGTAGATTTATCGGATCAAGTGATAGCATATTCTACACCACATAGAAGAACCCTCAAGTGATATATAAAATTAGCTTTAGAGTTATTGTTGAATACATCAACTTCAAACGCGATGGTACTCTATAAACAAGCAACAAAAACAAAATTTAAGGTATCAGATTTTAGAATGGCATTCGCAATGCACCTTACACAGTGCCATTCACCAGAGCCGACAAATATACTTATTCGACAAAGATGGCGACACGAAATGCAGAAGAAAGAAGGGCAAGCGTACCTGGCACGAAAATTTTGCAGAGGGTGCTATAAAAAAAATGTTAAACAGTTAGGGTCAAAAAATGCTAAGAATCGGACCAAAAAGATGACTACCTATTGTCCAGATTTTATCGATGAGTCACATTTATGTTTAAAGTGCTTTAACACAGTGCACCGTTAGATGCAAGATTTATTCTCATTTTTTTTATTGATGTTCTAATAAAAATATTTAATTTTTCAATGGGGCACTTTTTATTTCAAAGCATCTTCTATTTATCGGTTATATTCAAAATGTCCTAACTGTTAATTTTCATACAATTTTTACAATTGTAAGAAGTTCAAGCGCTCGGGTCACCAATGACCACCGTGGGTCAAAGTGTTAATGATAATAACTCTAAGTTGTGCTATGGAAAACACTCTATGATCGTAATATTGTTTATCGTGTTATAGTTGAAAATATCGGTTCGATTGGATCACATTAAATGTTCAAATACTTGTGCACAGTGGTGTATGTCTGAAGTTCGAGTAGCGCAGTAGGAAAATATTCTATATAGGGAACAACGAGACGGACGCTTTTGTTAAGATCGGCGTTTAAATCGATGCTCCAGCTTTTCTCTTTTTCTCGATTTTTTTTCCTTTTTTGACTCGGGCTGAGCTGTGGGATGAATGATCGCGCTGCAATGAATGTTAAGCGCGAGCAGAACGTTGCTGACAAGAAGCTGCTCGATCGGTTTCCATTCTTCGCTCTTTTCTATCTGTAAAGCGATCGAGGAGATTGAAGTGATTGACTTTAAAAGAGATGTTCGAAATGTGTTAAGATATTCTGCTTTAGCGTGAAGTTTTCTGGCAAACTTCTGAACTGAAATATGATAAATAAATAAATACGTATATTAAATATAAGTAATCAGAAAATTTTGTGGGTGAGACGGACCAGGTGTTTGAAAACGTCCAGAAATCAAATATGTAAATGTATTATATTATAAAATTTGGATTTGGATTTTTTCAATTTCTACAGTAAGCTACGTTTTCCAAATTCTGAAACACAGTGCTGTAAATAACTATACGCTCAAACATATTTTGCGCGTTATTTCTTCGATATTTCCAAGAAAACGCTGATCATGTCTGCATATGATAAGTGAAATTGTTTTTGTAAAGAGTAGATTGAAATTTGAGGGATATCAGGATATCAGGATATCCCCATGGGATATCAGGAGATGTTGTATGGCACATTATTGTTTTTCGAAATATAACCAAATAACCAAAATAGAAGACAAAAAGTGAATTTTTCAACGAGACAATTACACAGCCACCACTAAAAAAAAGTGGTTTCAAAATTTCAAAATAGAATTATTACCATGGTTAGCATTGGGAGCAATTCTAGCAAAAAAAAGCTTACGATCAGGAGAAGCCACTTGCAGAAAATATCGTCGAAATACAAAAAAAAAAAAAAAAAATCAACGTGGGCAAATATTCGAAATGAAACTTTAATTAAGTTAATGGATAGTATATCTGACGGATTAATCGAAGTAATAAAAAGTAAAGTAAAATTTACTAAATATCGAACGAGAAGATAAGAAATTTAACACTGAGATTATATTTCTTCACAGCCAAAAACACAATTTTCAGAGAAAATTAAATTTTTTCCAAGCGTTCAAAGAAAAAAAACTTTTATTTCCTATATCTTCCGTTTTATTTTATATTATACTTAGTATGGAATCATATAAACGATTTCGTCAGTTTTTGTTTTGATACTATGAGAAACTATCAAAGACTACGGTTTACTTTATAATTATTCACTGTAATGTATGCAATTTTAGCCTATTTTTTTTTCTTTCTATTGTAGGTGAGACATTTAATATTTCTTATATTATATAGGTGAAAGATGATTTCATTAAAAACTGAAATAAATTAATCAATATAAATCTTCTTACATGAATGAAGAAAGCAACGATGCAACACAGTCTTGAAGAAATAACGAGTTTAATAACTCTAAGCTGAATATTCTTTCCTTGTATATGTAATGTTATTTTTTCCCACATTTTACAGTAGAAATTGTCATCCTATGTAGCACAAATATAATACTGCTGACTAGATACTAATAAAACAACAAATATCTGTCATTACTTCAAAATTCATCTGCAACTTTCAATAAATCTTCCCGAAGAAACGTAATAAATACGTGAAATGGAATCGACGAGTCTCACTTCTCTGGCAATTTATAGTTGTTTTATTCGATTCGCCGCGGAAAGAGGGATAGCCGTATTTGGAAATTTTGATTCGAGCTTGTCGGTAGCGCGATACGTGCACTGTCGCTGAGGTTTGCAACCAGACAATTGCAACGATCAATCGTATGTGACTATGAAATACGAGAACAGGGTGTGCTGGCCACAACGGTGGTGCAGTACCTAACTCCGGAAGTATTGCATTTTTGAAGAATTAATGACAAACGATGTGACCGTGTCGTTGTTAATATTCACAGATGCTAGGATATATCAGATGAGAAACTTTATTTTACAATTAGAAGCAGACAAAACGAATCAGGATTTTCCTGATTAAAAATTAAGCGATCTAACACTTTTTGAAGGTATTGGGTTACTTGAAAATGACAAAGGTCATAGGCAGTCTGTTTCGATAGAATTGACACTTTATTGAATATTGTATCTATTTTTTTTTTTTAATGATATTTTATTGTACGTTAGATAGCCTCATAACAATTTCTCTCGAAAAATCCTTCATTTTCATAATAAATTTCTCGTTAATTCTTTTTTGCGTTTATTAACAATTACATAACAAATTTGTTTCGTTTTAGCATTTCATTGTACAGATATTCAATCCATCCAAAAATAAAATGAAATTGAAGACTGATTATCGAAAACGTTACAAGCTTCCATTATTTATTCTACATTATTACTTCTATCATTTATTACGTTTGAACGTAAAACATCGATTTTAAAATAAATTTATAAAATGCATTCGTATTTATATTTTGATTTCTCTGAATTTGCACGTAATTTCGAATCTTCTGATTAAACTGCAATTTTGCATTGCTTGTTTCATCCTCCGTATTAAGAAGTTAATATTAACACATTGACTGCCATGGGATCACCGGTGACCAGCACTCGATTTGGTTATAGCGCCGTGGGGGCCACCGGTAGCCCTCACCACGAAAAATGCTTCAAGCATAATTTTATAACTCATTTTATTTGCTGCAAATAATATTTCAACATAATATGCATCGCATAATGAGAAGTTCACGTCGGCGCCTCGGGCAAACCATGGAAAATTCGTCTAGCAGTCAACTTGTTAAACATTGTATAGATATATATTTGCATAGATACTATTTACATTCCATACATTTTTCTACATCAATTCACATTTTTCTGAATGCAAACTAAAGAAATGAAACCTAAGTAGAGGCTTGTTTCATTCTTTATATTCACAAGTTGATATTACATATTTTATAGTTATAAATATCTATTGTAAATACCTATATCTTTATAGTTATAGATATCTATACATACATACCGTTTTCACAGGTATTACGTAAGTATTAGGTTGTCCGAAAAGTTTCTTTCGTTTTTGAGGAAATAATAGACGCACAACGTTTTTTGTTTTATATTATTTTCTCGAATTGCGTACGATCCATTTTGTTCTGTTGACATAAACACCGCGATATTTCACAAACTTGGTTTCACCTTTGTATGAAGCTGCATTGTTGTAAAAAATATGTTTGCGAAAGAAAGACACTTTTCGGACAACCTGATACTTACGTAATACCTGTGCAAAGGTATCTATGTATAGATATCTATGACTATAAAATATAGGTATTTACAATAGATATTTATAACTATAAAATGTGTAATATCACATTTTTGCTTATTTAAATCTTTCAGAGATCAGGTGTCTACTTAAACTGACGACAAAGCAGACGTAACAAAGTGAACTTGCACGTTTGCAAATTACAACGATCAGCGTTTAAGTTACTCATTTGCGCCTGTAATTCTACTAAAATCGTGGATTTGTCAGTTCGATACTTACTCGTCGAAACTTGCCACTGAACTTCTCCCGAAACAAATTACAAGCTTCTGAATAGGATGCATCAATGAAGAATGATCACATGTTAATCACTGCATTCACGCTATTCTCCTTAGTGTTAGTTAGTGTTACGCGTATGTAACTTTCCAGTTTGCTCAACCATGACAAAGTTTTTGGACTATAGAGCAACTTCGACAGACTGATGCTGTTTTCAAGTAAAATACACGTAGCGTACAGTGGAATGTGCCAAATAATTGAAATTACAAATTATTATGTAATTAAAATTATAACAATCGTATATAGTTGAGTGGTATCGAACATATTAATATAGTAATTTTAGCGAGTACAGACACGTAGCGTACAGTGGAATGTGCCAAATAATTGAAATTACAAATTATTATGTAATTAAAATTATAACAATGGTATATAGTTAGGTATCAAACGTATTAATATAGTAATTTTAGTAAGTTGTAATAAAGGAAAATCAGATGTGTAACATTCGAAAACGAAGTGTACATCATGGGTCATAATTTGTGATAAAAGCGAAAGAAGAAGATTTTATGACTCGAAATAAGATGATAATCGAGAATAACAAAATAACGTTGGAAAATTGATTCTCGAGAAAATCAAGTTTGGAAACTTGTCCGGTGCGCAAACAATCGGCACAACTTTATTCCCCGTGCGAAAATAAATGAAAAATGTAGAATAGTAGACATTTCTCGTTGAGCACTTCATTTCGAAGAGAACAGAGTTTGAACGTGTTTAATCAAGAATTAGCTCGGTACACGCCTATTGAACGAATTTAAAATTCGATTTTTTCGGAAACGAGATTTCACAAAAATGTGATTGCACATTTTCCAGTTATCTTCGCCTGTAGAATCATCACAATCATCCATCCCTGTGATTTAATGAATTCAAATGTACTCGACGGGTTTTCAAACTGGATTTTCTCAAAAATGAAGTCTCCAACATAATTTTATTATTTTTGACTTTCCTCTTATCTCACGCCGCAAAATATCTCGCTAATTTCACTTGCACCACAAATTATAGTCCTCTGCGTGTATACAATATGCAGATACAAAGCACACAGAGCACTAAGTTCAATAGTGTTTGAGATGATCTCATTCTATACGAGTTAGAGCAAGGAAAACGAGCATTAACAATGTGTAAAGTAATTTATTTCATACTTATAGCAACATCATTAGCGTAAAGTACAATATCTGTTATATAACACAAACGCTTTATTAAGCTTTATTAAGTTATTGCATAATTAATGTCACTGTTAAACGAGATCTTGTTTCAGTTCATAAATCATTCAACGATTATTATTTTCATTTGCGTACGTTTTGATATAATTTTTCTAAAGCTACGATATTTCTACTTCTACTAAGATGTAATATACAGAAACTTTTGAATCATTTGCATTTCTGAACGTAAGTTTGTCCAACTTATCGCTTCAACCATAAGAGCACCAATTAATAAACTTGCATCACGATTCACATTAAAATATGCATTGACTAAGATGACGTATGCTTCGATGGAAAAGTTTCCTTTTGAACCAAAGTATACTTACTGAAAATTGTTATTTCATTTCATAATTATCTACCTATTATTTTTAATTATTATTTTATTATTATATAATTTCTAAAACGTTGCATAAAGTAATCTAACGCCTATCCAAAGAATGTACTCCAACATGTCCAATTTAATCCAATTATGCTATAGCTTAACAATTAATTAGAAAATTGTACCAAATCCAAGAAACAAGAAAACGTGGAAGAATGAAAGTAACGAGTTGCGTGCTGCATTAGGACAATCCTCGTGGACGATACGCTTCAACCACCGGTGTGAAAGCCGTGGAATTAGTACGACAGCGGGTTCAAGCAGGCACGCGATCAAAATCACGCGGACTGATTATCTAGTGTCACTCGACCTCGTGTCCTCGGGGGTCGAGCATCTTGAAAAATGCAGCGACGCACACACCGCGGTCCGAGATTTTTCCACGAGCATTTAGGTCCGCGGGAATTAATAACCCAGTCTGCGAACTCGGAAATGGCTGAGGCTCCGAACCGCCAACAATTCGTCGTCAGCCTCCGCCAACCTCCAGCCCCGCTGCTCTTCCGCGGCGAAACAATGCGTCGAGATTAATTTCAAGACGCGGCATTCAATGCAAATTCCCTTAATTCGCAGCCCGGTCATCGTCGCCCGGTGATTTTCCTCGCAATCGTGTGATAACGAGCTGGATATCCACAAATATTTGTCTCGCGTGTTGAAACGAAAAACAATGTTCGTTTTCGAGAATATGATCAGGTTCGGATCAGATTCGGTTTGTGGATTGTATCGATGACGAATTATTAAGAAAAGCGGCGTATTCAAGTAGGAAATTATTGAAAATTAAACTAGTTTCCAAGCGTTAAAAATGGCACTACATTGAGAAAGGAAATTTCAACTGATTTTGAGAAAGAAAATGAAAAATGAATTGTTGCGATAAATTGTCATCGATTGTTATTTGAACGCTGTTTCGAAGCAATTGTCAAAGCAAATGCACTAAAAACGAGCTAGTTTAATAACTATTTTTTAAAATTATTATAGAAACACTTGAATCTTTTCAAGATAGCGTAATATGGGGTAATTGGCTGTTTAAGTTATTACAAAAATATTTCAGTATTTTTTGAACTAGTTTAATTCTGAAGCACGTTTTTGCTGAAATCCGAGCAATTCTATTCTCGAATCACTGAATTTACAGAATTATCGAAGCATTTGATAGCTTTCCAACAAGCGCTTGGAAAGTTTTTTTAGACGGAAGAGAAGTTTTCTTTGAGGAATTAAGTAACACAGGAAATAAGAGTCGATAGAAAATAAATTCCTGTAGTAAAATTTCATATAACCTCTTTATTGTCTTATATAAGAAGTAACATTATTATAGGTTGTTAACGTTACGGTAAGTGGGTCCGGCATGAACAGTAAAACTACAAACCCAAACGAAAAGTCGTCATTTTTCAAGAAAGACAGCAGAAGCCATAAACAAATAGTAAAATTGTCATGATATTGAAATGGAAATAAAGTACGAACGCTTCTAACCGCAAGACGAAACAGTAAAGTAAAAACATCTCTTAATAACTGGAAGCATAATGTCGAAAATTATAGCAGATTGTGCAATTTGCAGAAACGTATAGTTTCAAAATATCCGTGTATAAATAATATATATATATTAAATATTATATAATATATTATATGAAAGTTAATAGAATATATTATATTATATAATATATAAACATATAAATTATACGATTCTGCAAATTATACACGTTGTTATATATTATATATTTATCTTATATACATATATATATATATATATCATTACACATAACATATAATATATAATATATAATATATAATATATAATATATAATATATAATATATAATATATTAACATATAGATATCTACAATTCAGAATGTCACAAGTTCGTGATAAAATGAATTTCCAAAAAGCCGGGACTCTAATTTTGTCCTGATTTAATATCCAAATTATATGTATATTTTATATATATCATTATATATATAATATATTTATATATAGATATCTACAATTCAGAATGTCACAAGTTCGTGATAAAATGAATTTCCAAAAAGCCGGGACTCTAATTTTGTCCTGATTTAATATCCAAATTATATGCATATTTTATATATATCATTATATATATAATACATTTATATATAGATATCTACAATTCAGAATGTCACAAGTTCGTGATAAAATGAATTTCCAAAAAGCCGGGACTCTAATTTTGTCCTGATTTAATATCCAAATTATATGCATATTTTATATATATCATTATATATATTTATATATAGATAGCTGCAATTCAAAAGTCACACGTTCGTGATAAAATGAATTTTTAAGAAAGCTGGGACTCTAATTTTGTTCTGATTTAGCTTCCAAATACTATTAGTCGATATATACGTATACGGCTGATATATATGACTCTAATTACAGTATGTTTACACGATTTATATATTTTTGTTCTTTTAAAGTTCTCATTCGTAGGAATATATAAATATTGAAATTTGAAGGTAAACAGCGGAGCCATGCAACTAGAGAGAACATAAAACTTGTTTCGATAAATTTTATCAGGGTATCTCGCTGAAAGCAAAAATTCACATTTTCAGTTTTACCATTAGAAAGTGTTTATACTGTAAATTTCATACTGTGTGTTTTCAATATTGTGAAACGCAAAGTCAAAGAGATTTTAGGAACGCGCGTATTTCCATAAAAATTTCACGAAAAATTGAGCGCTATTTATATTCATTTAGAAATATTATGTCGCATCGGTACTTTAATTAACCTCGTGTTCTTTTAACATATATTTCGCCAGTTTATATTATTATTATATTAATCATTAAACTATCAGGTACATCCATGTATTCTATCTTTAAACTATAAATGATATTTAATATACCAATTTGCACTGTCAATCGAGGAACTGTGATACCTTCGAGTACACATTTTTCTAAAAACGAGATAAACACTCGAAACGAATTTTGTTATAGAGAATTTTAAGAATTTCTTAACATATTTCAATGTTTCTGACCATGTAATCTGACTTTGGTTAAGATCTTCTTAAATCAAAGATTTTACCACTTTTGCTTTTTTAGTCAGACAATTTAAATCTTCATAGAGAAATTATTTCGTGCTATATTGTGTATTACACATCGCCAAACAAATCGAAATTGGAATCAAAATACACTAGAACCTCGATCATCCGAATTCTTTCTTATCCGAACACGTTTCGCATCTAAAGAGAACAATCCTCTACAAGAAAGTTCGTCAAAGATCAAAGACGCTGCTGACGAAAAATTAATAGAATTTCAAGAGCAATTAAGTTTAAAGAACTGCTGTTATATGGCGGCATATGTTTGGCTGGGCGTTAAACGTGTGACATTAAAAAGAACATGAAGAGAGCTAGTGTATTATATTGAGGATGAAGAAGATACATAGAGGAAGAAATGGAAGATGATATTACGACAGATGTGAAAGAAACTCTTCCTGCATTGAATATAATACCAAGATTCGATGATTGTGACAACGTCGACGAGATAGAATGGTTTCCATGAGCTGAATCCTCTGCGATTGACCATAGTACTAGCGTCGTGTGTGCTTCAAACAATGAGCTGAAACAAGGATATAATTACAATGATGGTATTCCTTGACATTGTGAAATATTTGAAATCTTAGAAATAGGGTCAAGCGTAAATAACTTTACAGAATTAGATTTTCTAAGTTGCGCGGCTTAGCAGCTAAAAAGATGTAGCATACGTAAATGTTTAATTTTGGTAATAATTAAAATCTATGACAATTAGTTTGAATTATATTTAATTTCGTTATTTGTATTGTTACTATTGATATTCGTGTTCTTTTTTGAAATGCATTTTACCATTTACACGCGTTCTATCAATTCTCCAATCCGAACGCTCTTGTCTCCCAATTAACTCGGATTTCACTGCAATTTATTTTCCTAAACTGTCACAACTTCTTAGAAACTTCTCGATCATTATGAATGAAGCAACTTAGAAATTTTAATTTGAAAATTAATTTTCAAATTAAAAAGACCATTCGAAATTATCTTGGCTCGATAATCCACCTGGATAATCCTAAACTCGGATAATACGGAAAGCTCTGTTAGCGTTCAGAAAATCGTAGGAATATTTTGATAATGTTGTACCTGTATTTAAGTTTAATTAATTATTTAACTAGTTGAAAGTCTGATTAACTGCTTCCACAATGCCTAATTATTTACATTGTCGTATTCTTCATGCAAAGTTAAAAAGGAATGAAATTATGATAAAGTTCAAAGTATGTCGGATATTACGGAACTTGGGTTAAACGGGACTCGGATAAACCAGACTCCGCTGAATTAAAAACCAAATAAGTTAAATGTTCTCACATAAGAAATAAATCAATATTCAATGAATGGGAAGAATGAAAAATATGTATATAATACGAAAATGTATGGCTATTATATATTCACTTTGTAGTGTTCCTATCTAGGTTTTAATGCATTAATCTGTGAACTGCTTCGGCAGATGTTATATTTCATACTTATCGCGTATAGCCAGGCTGCATATGCACATTATTAACCATCGAGATCTCCGGGGAACCATTCGGTCGAGATTTAGCAACTACGTAGTTAAATTATGCCATTTGATTTAAGTTCGAGGATGACGAAAGAAATAGCTGGCAATGTAAGAGCAGAGAGCAGCTAGTCGGAAAAGTGTGGAGGAATTGTTCGTTGAAAACTGGTAAATATACCGTGTCTCTGCATAGAGTGTTTACTTCCTGTGTTGTACACCTGAAGACCGTGTTGCGTTCTTTGTTGCATGTGTCATGGAAGCACCGTGAAAATGATCTTCGGGGCTTTCGCTCGTCTTTATTTGCGTTCAGAATTGTTACACTTTTCCAAAGCAATTAGAATACAATTGGACGAAGGTGTTTTCTATCAGAAAATTTGTCGGGAAATTTAAAACTATGAAACTGTGTTTCCGTGTTTTCTTTCATGTACGTGTAAACGTGTACACATTTAGATTTGTTTTCAATTTCACATCGCACGAAAATATGGCAAATTGTGTTTTGGAAACAGGATACGAAATGTCAAACAGCGCTAGACATAATACGAAGAAACATGTCGCGTCGCATTTTATCTAGACAGATCGCACTCCGTCTGCGCTAATTGTAAGTTACGTAAAAGTACATTAGACAAATATAAATTATGATCCAATTGAAGAACATTTTCTTGCTCCCTCCGATTCTTCTTACGCTTTTATGAGGCTAATGAAGAAAAAGTCGAACAATTCTTTAAGCGATGGACAAGAGTTTCTTAAACGTTTTTACGAAACAAAATGTATGTCAAGAAATGTAAACGCAAAGAAGATAATAAGGGAAAAAGGTAACACGTTTTGCCATGTCCCTTTCTTTTGTTATAATTAATAACAATTAATATAATTACATATGTCGGGTTGGCGTTAGACTTAGGGGCGTGTAACGTATCTTCATTAGGACAAGCCATCGTTGTTGTTCAATGGAGATTATATTTACAATTATATGTACAAATGTTGATTTAACAGAGTTTGGCAATTATACGTGGTGATTAGACATTCTAGATGTTAAAGACAATGTTCTTAGGTTCAATAACGAATCCACGGTCAACGGGGAAAACTCTTTGTTCAATAGAATATATTTTGAAACACAAAGTGACGTTAGCTGTGTCGCTTCCTTTCTGACTGACTGACAAGACGATATGAGTAAACTCTCCAAGGTGATCACAAGAATAAAAGACTGATACGACCACATTTGTCAATTGCATATTGACCGGGGATATCAACAAAATTCCAGGCGCCGTTACTAGGCAGAGAGCCGTACATTGCTCCTGCCCAGGGCTTGTTTGTTAATACAGCGTGTGTTCCTCAATATTGGTACTTCTTCTGTTAGGTAAAAATGTTCATCCCGTGACCATGGCTACGTTCGGCGACCAGTTGTGTCACCTGGAGCCCAAGCCCACTGTCACAAATCTCGGACAAACATAATCAGATCGTGTCATGTTTACTTTTAAATTCTATTATTTAAGTACAGCTATAATAAATAGTTTAGACCAAAGTATTGGGGATCTTCCCAAAATTCTAAAAGAAAGGCTCGATGTCTCTACATCTCCGACACATATATATATACATATATGTGATTATTAATTAATATAAATAAATATAATATAGGTAGATATAATAATAATATAATAAATAAATGAATAATAATAAATAATATATATACTATGAGATTTACATTTATTGTAATTCACTTTTTCAACTTTCTTGCAAAACTTGCAGAATAGTTTTTGCGTTAACCTATTCGAAATATATCGCAGCGCGTTTCTGCGAAACGTATAAAAGCTATATTTCTTTCCACTCGTTCTCAATCAGTATAAAAAACTAAATTTCAAATACCTGCCTCTTCACCGGCATATTATAAATATTCAATGAACTCTTCAACTTGTTACATTTCTGAAATAAATCTTTTAGAGGTTGTTGCTTTAGCGCGGTGAAGGATATATGAAACAACGATATGACTTCATCGCGGGTTTGTTCCTTTAAAAGTTCTAGTCTGATCCCTTTTGAAGCTCTCGTGTCTGAGAGATGCGACATTTTAATACCAGATAAAATGAAAATGTTGCAGGAAGCTCCCTTCCTTAAGAGAAAAAGAGGTACACGTTGGATAAAACATAAGTATACTTTAGACCCTGTTCTTTCAACCGACAAATTCCAAAAAATGAAGTTTTCTCCGAGCTTCTGATATGCTTGTGGCATTTTATTCTTTCGCGTACGTTATTGTCTTCCCTTATCATTAACGCGTCTCATCGTCCAGATAATGATTTTCACGAAACGTTTCACGAATGTTCGTTGCAAAATGTGGCCATCCGATGGGGCAATTTAATCGCGTTTCCAAATTATGTGCATCGATGTTTGAACGTGTTGGATATTATCCTAATAGGATAACGAAATCGATAATATTGTAATATACAATTTTGATGGATGCAGAGTTGATATAACGATTGTTAAAATTCTATATATAATTTCTTCCGGTATTCAGAAAGATGTAGAAATTCTTAGATTAGATTTAAATTGCTACAAGTTAAAATAAAAATTTGAAATACTATACATTATTGAAGTGAGAAATGAGAAATTTGTTTGGTGTTGTTGAAGTAATTGCTTCAAGAAAAATTCTACATCTTTTCTTTTATATATCCGTGACCTGGAGACCGTCGTTACGAAAAGAATAAAATTTAATGAAAAAAATTCAAAATAAGGAGAGGTCCATATTATTGTGCCCTCGAATATAAATTTTGTTTTGGATTACAAGGTCTAGAAACAAAAGAGCTATAAGTAGATTTCTATTGCTGTTTCTTGTAGCCTTTAGCTTGAGCTGCACACCAAGGTTAACTTTTTGGTAATTTCCTTTGCTATAAATATATGAACGTGCTTCTTATCATAGCTTTTTCTGTTGTATTGTAACACTGTAGAAGTGAGGATCTGGATCAGTATACACTAAACCTGTATTTATATCTATACTTATTTCAATATATGTTTCTATTACAAATGCATCCACTCGTTCTTCTATCAATCAACCTCTACAGGTGTTAAAAAAGATGCAGAAATTTTTAGATTCGATTAGAATCTTTTGAATACTATAAATTTCTTTTTATTATTTAATTTGTACTTTAATTTGTACTATTTGTACATTTGGTAAATTTTTCTAACTTAATTGCTAATTAACATGTGGATGGAAGATACCATCTTCGAGTTTGACTATTTTATTTCTTTAGTAAGGTCAGTGGGGTATTTTCTTTTTATTCTTCTTTCTATGAGGGTTTTGCTCGCTTCAACAGCCAGCTGGTTTGGATGTAAATACTGTAAATGATTAAAAAGAAAAAATCTGGTAATTTGAAATACGCTTGTAAAGAAAAAGAAACGGATTATTGTAGTAGATAATTAAATATTATCGTAAAATATTGCGGCTTATATTATTCATAATTAACAGTATTTCTTTGTGCCTTTTTCAATTGTTTATTATTTTCTCACGATTTCCATTCATGTAAAATCTTAATTTATATATGAGCTACCTGTTTGCAATAATGAATAATCAAAGATCTAAATAATTGAGTAATTAACAACGTAATAATTTATCATAATTAATATTAAATACTGCTGTTGTTCCTTCATTTATTTGAATTCATCGTGCATACATTTAATACGGTGCAAATAAATTTAATTAACTATCGCGTTATGTTACTTCATATATTGCAGTTTTAAACTTTTTTTGGATAAAATAAAATGTTAATAAACAATTGCTATTGATAATTTAAAGGATAATGGTTAAGAACCCATTATTTCAAAAGGAAACAATTGGAAACTTCGATCAATCTCAACATCCATTGTTTCTCTCAATTCATGTTGTCTTAATCAACTATACTAAACAGAATTTAATAATAAATAATTAAACACGTATTGAAAAATAATAATCGGGTAACGCGATACTATTCTTACGTTACAGAGATAAAAGTACGCCTAAACATAGAAGGAAATCTGAATTATATGTGCAATAATAATTATTTGTAGAAATTACTTGAAAATCTACCCACGCATTGTGTACGCATGTATGTATATTGCGAATTATGAAATTACACGGAACCAGGAAATGAATTCCGTAGTACAATCAAACAGGTAATTTAAAGAATAAATGGTCGCATAACTAAAAAAGCTGTATCGTTCGTTACAAACAGATATTTTGCATCGAAATTATATCACTGGGGTAAATTGGAAATTAAAGGAATAAAGGAATAAAATTATTTATCAGTAATCACGAAATACTGCAGGTAGAATGTATTTCTTTTCTGTTTTTATACGTTGGATTACGAGCTTTGCTAAATAATTTTCTCTTTAATACAACTTACAAATCTTACAAAATGATTCAACACATTCACATTCAAGAAAATTCATTACTTTCTACAACTATCATATTGCAAATCCTTGTGACGTTTACTGAAAGTCTAAAAAAAAATCTTGCGAAACACAATAAGATACTTGTAATATCAGTCTATAGAAAACGATTAAGGGGACAAGTACATTTATAAATTTCCATAGAATAACTTTCACTGATCTCGTAAAACGCCTGCCACAGATAAATACGTAAGTTAGAAAACAAGAAACAAATCAAGATAAATACAACGTAGCTCGCACAACGAAGATAATAGAAGTTAATCCGGTTTGTAACGCAGAGTGTACATAAATTTCGTAAATCGTTTTAAGGTGCAGCTTTTCGCAGGCTCGGCCAATAAGCAATTTCTAATTCCGCCTTTTTATCGCGTTATTCCACCTCCAGATGCTTATGTTCCGAGCTTAAAATATTTTTATCCCGCGTTCACTGTCCCCTCGACTCTCTGGAAATTTCCTTTTCTGTCTTAGTGAACAAAAATCCGAGTTACGCGATGCCTACCACTTACTATAATAGAGTCGAAACTACAGTTCAACGACAAAAATAAATGGACGAGCAGTGAAAATACGTATAGATAAAGTTCGTGAAATATACAGCTCGTTCGTAGAAAATCTAAATATTAGTTTCCTGACTGTTTCTCTATATTCACTGTTATCATTTTTCATTCATCAAATTCTTCTAAATATCAGATAAAATTTCTTAAATTCTTGAAATCGTCAAAATGTAGTCAAACATTTTATGCTAAAATTTGAAGATTTTCGGTAGGAACAAAAGCAATACAAAAGCTGAACAGGAAATTCATAATTTATATTTGTAGAAAAACAGAAAAAATAAAAATACCTGTCGAATTGAGATACCTTTCTTCCTTCCCGAAGTCGCTATGAAAACATAATATAGTCGATACATGCTAATAAATGTATATGTGTTGGTTTATATTTGAAGGATTTCCAATAGACGATAGCTTGTCGCATATCCCACTAGCACTGATCTCATTCGCTAAATGACCTAGCCAGGTCAATGACAAATTCGAGTAATAAGCAATAAAAAATATATTTTTCATGATAGTTTGCTTTAAATGAATACTACTATGCTATGTAACTTTAGAACGACCATAAACGTTTGATTAATATTCTAATGAATTCTATTAAATTAATATTATAATGAATAGACGTTAGCTTATGTACGATAATAGATTTGACTGTCATTATTATCATAAAACAAGTATCGAATGATCGTTCTTCATTAATACTTTTATACAATCTCTAACATTGTATGATACACTATATAATACATTGTATAGTACGATAATATTCATAAAAAAAACGCATAAACCCAAGAGTCTGCCTTATAAGCTTTATAAAAATACAAAATTATGGCAAAACAGACCCGAAACTTTTCCAATGCGCATCTTGTTATTTAATATTCATAAACGTTTTACGACTCGTGAAATATGCACACGTATCATCTGTATAATAAACAACATATCACCGCAACTATTTCTATTCGATGAAATGTTCCTAGTTTACAACTATGATAGAAAGAATTCTCAATTAAACGACAAACCCTTTAATTGGAAATCAAGCAACTCTTGGCCTATTAACGTTGATCTTATTCGCTAAATGACCCACCTAGGTCAGTGACAAATTCGTTCATTATAATAAATTACAATAACAAATTATAATTATAATAAATTCGATAATAATTTGAATAAACAATAAACAAGAAATTTTACATGGTTCGCGAAAATTAAATTCCAAGAGGTGAAGATTAAAAATTAAAGGGAGGATTCTTACATGGCATTCCACTAGTCGTCGACTACCTCTCACGACCGAATGACGATAAGTATTTCTTCAGATAGCAGAACATCGAAACCGAGGCCCACACTCGTGCTACAAACTTGCTGCCGCGTTTCACCTCCAATACCTAACTTTCCTCCCTTTCATGGACTTTTTCCTCCTCCTTCGACGTCCTCCGCCCGATAACGGTGTATTGTTAATGTCAGAGTCTTCTGGAGTACGTTTCAATCTTGTTGAATGGCACGCGCCGTGAAACTTCTTCGACAGACAGGGACGGTTCTTCGTCCGATAATTCTGCTTGAAAAAAAAGTTCCAAGGGTCCTTTTCCCTTGTCGGTTCGTTCGATCACAAGAGGTGCGTTACACACGAAAAAGTTTGCAAGAGCAAAAAGCGTTCCGGCTGTTGAACTAATTATTTTTCGAGGCAAAAGAGAGAGGAGGCACAATAGTCGAGCGACGTTCGTTTCTTTCGTAAACGTGGACGATTAATTTCACAAAATGGTACCCGAGAGACTGGTTGGTCCTGGCTACCCTTCGCTATGGCCCTCTTGGCACGATTTCTCGGCCCGAAAACCCTGTTCGCCATGCAAATCCATGCGCCAAGTATTCCCATTAAAAGCCTCCAACTTCACCATCTTTCGTTCGGTCTTCAGACCGACTATTTTCGCCCCGTGCTCCCCCCGTTTTCTTTTCATTTCGCCCGCCGGTTGCTTGAGACGACGTCGGAGTGCGCCGAACGGCTTCATACACCGGCAACTACCAGACGAGAGAACTTTCCGCTCCAATCCCGACTCGCGATAAGAGCCGAGTGCGCGCCAACAGGGACGAAATACGTATGTACCCTGGTGCTCGCGACGCCTTTGTTTCGCGGATTTCGCGCTGCGACGAATATTTTTTTCGCTCAAATTATTTCCTCATCTCGAAAGTAATTATTATTTTTGTTCGGTTAGAAATGTCGGTTGTAATTACGGATCGAGATCTAAATTTTCTAGAAATGTATCATAAAATATACACTCTGTGTAGGATAAATAATTTGAAATAAAAAATGATCTTTGTGTATTCTTCGACGAACATTTAATTAAGATTATTTAACGCTTTCACATTTATTATGATTATTTTAAATTCGAAGCAAGAAAAGATTAAATGTAAATATTGTGTCATTTTGGAAGATTAGAAAATACTGAGAACTAAGTTACATAGAAGCAACAAGTTATTTTTACACGGTTGCTGAAATTACATTGAATTAATCTTAGAATGTTAGATAGTATTTATGCGAATTCTCTGCTTGCTATATACGTGCTTACAAAAGCTAACAACATTTTCCATTAAGGTGGCTTTATAAAACCAACTTTACTGTTTCAACTTTCTCAATTAACCTTCATCAAAACCTTGCGCCAATTTGACATGTTGCAATAAATGTAAAAAGCAGCGCGCTTTCAGCAAAATGTACGTACAATGTTGCGTCTGAATGTATGAAACATTTGTTTGTATTTTCTTTTCGACAAAAAAGTCGCAACTTTCGCGCCATACGTATTGATCTTTTCATTAACACTAGAACTACCACACCAGCTAAATTGACCGGTTTTACAATTTCATTTTAAAATTCCTACTTCGTGTTATATTTTTTTCCACAATGATGTAACGACTTTCGCAACGATAACTAAAAGAATAATTTTATTTTGTTTTTTATGTATCCAAACTTAAAATAATTTTGTATCAAGGCTACTTATACCAATACTAATCAAAGTGTAAAAAGGTCCTGCAATCTGTTTATCGAACTCCAACTAACAAGTTTCCTCGTTTTGTACAACTTCCCATACGATTTTTAAATTTTTACTGCGTATCATTCGATATGACGATATCAGTTATCAGGAAAATTCCGGATCGATCGCTAGATGCTAACACTAAAAATACCACAGCAGTCAACACGATTGGTTCTACAATTTTATAAATATGTCAACCCTCGTTTAGGGATCATGGTCCCAGATGGATCAATGATACCAAAAATGTATTACACAACATGGAATTCCTTCCGTAAGAAAATAATAAATCAATAAATATAAAAATATTCTATTATTACGTATTTTTTAAATACCAGTCATTTTGACTTTCTGATTTTGGTAGAAATAACTTCAAGCTAACTATCGGTAGTTCTAGTGTTAAAAAGTACACAGCATCAGGAATAATTCATATCGCGTAAACGCTACATGTTGCGTATACGCAGTCGGCACGGCGGAACATCTAAAATATTTTGTAATTATCATAAAAAGTTTAATAATCTGACCGCCGATATCCCAAAGAATTCTTAAGAAATTTGCAATGTCATAAATTCCATAGTACATTGGGTTGCGTTCGAACCAATTTTGTTTTTTTAATAACGTTTATTGACCAGTAAATGAGTATTACATTTGTATGTTGTTCACAATAAACAATGGGTTGAGGGGTGCATTAGGCAAAAGTACCGATACGCGATGGTACGACATAGCCATAGAATATTTGTGTGTCGGGATTACACTTTTTTTTTTTTTTTTTTTTAGCGTTACAATTTATAAATTAGATTTAAGCCGCTATAGAGCAATGCTTATATATGATACTGTTTTTTCTTCCTATTTCTGTCCTGAAAAACCTGGTTGCGTTCGAACCAATATACAGCGTCAGTTGACCATCAAACACGGCAGATGAAACGCGGATTTGGTTACACGTGAATTTTTTCTCGATTAATATTGTAACAGTTTTCGCGAAGAGATACATACTATGCCTGCTTACTCATATCGTCCGTGTAGTAAACCGCGATTTTGTAACAAACTAAATAGACAGCTAACGAAGAGCCATCAAAAAAAAAAAAGAAAAAAACGCGAGTCACCGTTGCTAAAAGCCGATCAGGCAGAGTAAGCGTATTTTCTCTTCTTTATATGCACGTAACCTTTCTAAGCTTCATTTGTCGTTCATTATGTCATATTGACAGAATGACAAAACATGAATGACATGAAAAAATAAATAATTAATTTTGCTCTTGTCACGTGCATTCGCACTAATTCTCTTTCAGAGGTATCGCTATTCATTCGCACGTCAAAATCAACAAGTATCGGGAAAATTATTCTATAAATGGCAAAATAATATAATATTTTAGCGGAAAAGTGTGTCAAAAGGACGCGACAGACGGCTGAGGGTTAATAACATTTACTTTTTTCCAACTTATCTTGTTATAAGAATACACTAACAACACACGAATGTACATGTAGTGTGCGGAATAAAAGTTCTAGGTCGAAAACAAATTGATATACATATGTGTCTACACATAGATTAGTTTCTGAAGTCTGAAAAATAATATGCGGGCTTTTGGCTACGAGGGGCGTCCAACCCTCGTGCTGTTCGAGGGTCAACTTAAGTGAAAATTCAAGCGATTTAAGCGATCGAAGTTATCTACCTACAATATAAATAAAATAGTATAAAAACAAATAAAATAATACGTAAATTTCAAATTTGATATCCATTGACAGAGATAAAAATACGCCTTGCGTTTAATATTTGTTTATAACATCGTAACGAAGCATCTGCAGCAAAAATAAATTTTAAAAAAAGTGAATGACAGTGTGCGCAAATAATGACATAGAAATAACAGCTGCTAATACCTAAGTTTACGTATCTTCACTCACGTTTAAAGGAACCGAATTTTTGCATTTTCCTTTGAAATCCTATCCTACATTAGTTTCGTCTCATTATACAGTGTGAAATTATGCGGTGGAAAAATGAGGTATGACAAGAGTCGAGCCATCGGAAAGGCGAAGTTTTCTCTACGAGAAACAAAAACCTTCTTGCACTCCGTGGCTCACGAATGGAACACGTTGAATCTTCGCCAAACACGAAGATTTGTCCTGCGCCACGTCATCGCAGAAATTGCGACATTAGCGACATTAATTTCAGTAGCAACGCCAACAATGTGATTGTCTCCCTAGACAAACGATAGCACAGCTGCGGCTCAATTGTATGACTTCCTCGGCAATATGTGTGCGTTGCCTACCGCGTCTGTCGCATAATTCCACGACGCTCCCCGAGTGCGCGTTTGTCCCGAAGTCTGCGATTCCATCGGGACGAACTTCGAACACCGTGTACGAATTGGCTGACAGTGTTACGCAACTACTTTTTCTCTTCGCGTATAACGCGTATAACGATGTGTTCAACTATTGCGTTGGCAACTAACTCATTGCGGATTTTGTCATTAGGCGGTAATGAAAAAATCCGCGCTCACTTAGTTGCCAACACAATAGATCGTACCGTGCAAGTACAAGGCCAGTAATCGTTGTTTGCGTGTATTTTTCGCTGCGTCTTCTGCAACAAATATTAACATTAAGATTTCACGCAAATCTGATTCTTTGCCTTTTTCGTTTATTCTTCCGAAAAGACTAAAAATGTGAATTCTAACATTCCTCTTTCGTAATCTATACGTGTGACTGAAGAAACGCAGGAAACCTATTGGTTTTGTGATTGTTGTGAAGAAATTATTGTATACTGTTGATCATACTGGAATTACTATCGCCAGGCTTTCGAGGATTACGTGAAAACAAGGAAAAATTGGAATGAACCGGAGTTAAATGTGATAAACCCTTTTTGTATAGTCTGCTTCTTCTGTGTTAATTCCGTTGATTAAAGCAAGAGATTAAAGCGGTAGAATTTCTTTGTGGACAAAGTTTTGTTCAATATTGTACAAAAATTAGATACGTTTTCATCTTTCCGTTAATCAGACCAGGAAGATAAAGAGAAACGATAATTGTGAAAAAATTGAACTCGATTACATATCAAGCATTGATCCTGGGGAAAAGAGTTCTTATTTTTGAAATATTCCGCAGAAGAAGGAGAAACGTATATTTACATAATTACAAGACCAAATAATATAATATAATATAATAATATTGTAACATATAATATATAAAGAGAATTTTGTTTAAGAGAAATTAACTGTTAATCTGCTCAAATGTTAAACTGTTTCCCTGCAGTTAGACGAAAGATAATATTTATCGTACTATTCCCCATGCTCTTCAGCTTCTTTTTGATTTGAAGATTTACGTAATAAAATCCGCAAAGAAGTTTATAATGCAATACAATATCCTTTTGGGCCTGTTTTTCGTATAATACGTGTAATTAAAAAAATTTTTTATTTTTTTATTCAAGATTCACTAGAAAATCCCACTATTGTGGCTTGCCTTTATTATTTCATTTCTTTGCTCGTGATGAGAAGAAACATCAAGATTCTAATTAAATGTCGAGGTTCAGACAAACAGCGTGAAAACCCAGATTAGCATTAAGCTAAGCATCCATTGGCAGCGATTCTTTGCTATTAGAAAGAAAATATAATTATAGAATACAATCGACGTAATGAGTTTTCGTCTTCTGTTAAACGCTATTAGTATTAAATTATTTAAAATATGATTGTTGAGAATATGTGGAAAGGACGTAAGAAAACATTTGCATGAGATTAATAGCCCATGACAGATGTAATAGCGATACTGTCTGCTTGAAATTAACTGATACGAAAGTTTCGTTTAACAGTTGCAAGTTTAAATTAAGTTACAAAATGTTGTCTTGAATCGACCAGAATATTTCCTCGGTTTAAATTGTTACAAATCTGAGTCTTATCGAATTAAGAAAATACTTTGTACGCACAGTAGCGAGAATTTGTTTTCATAATTTGCATGCAATATATATTATTTATTTTGCAATTAATTAATTAAATTAATACTACCATGCCATGTGAAATTAAATACTCGAGAAAGTATAACTGTTGTTCGAAAAATACGTAACGTTTTAGGCAAAAATATGTAAACTTCCTAAGAATTCAAACACGGATAAACAAAGGGATTTTCTCCGTTTAACGGACATTGTGACCTTATTTACTATTACGGACAACCAATTTACCAAATAATCATTTCACAGACAGACGGCTAGAGAAGAAGAAGGATTTCGATCGTTAGAAATAGACAGTATTCAGAGTATTGAAGATTGACAAAGGAAGAGTGGTAGTTTAGGACGTGGAAAATCGATTCTCGATTTTCAGCTAGACCTTGTACAAAGCTTCGTTATTTATTATTATTTATTGTTATTAATTATTATTAATTGTTGTTTACCTCTGTATTTTATTTAAGTACTGTTACAATAAACTCGATTTTCAGACTTCAGAATCGATTCCTGAATTATCCAAATTTCAACATTATAAATATATCTGAAATAGAAACAAAAACTAATTTCAGATAAATTATTATCAGAAAAATCTTGCAATAAATAACTCTGGTTATATGTTTGCCATTGAATAACGATATAACCAATGAGATATGAGAATGATTTGGGCGAGAGTGACTGCTTAAATATGTTTTGCGAGTAGTGGAGGAAGCGAATGTGGTGTTGGAGACTTTATACGGCAAGTAAACTATTAGTTTGTAAGGAGTTCCATGGCAGGGAATGGGAAGGTGTGGTTTAACGTACTTGAAGCGGTTAACTTATGTGCTGACTTGTAGTGTCGCGGCTTGGCGAATTTAAGGGACCTTAGCAAGCATATGTGCTCCTAGGTTTCGGTAATATTTTCTTACAAGCATTTTCCTACAAGCATTTTCCTACAATTGAAACAAAATATTTGCTCATTAAAAAAAACTCGACGTGTTCGTTGACAGAAAAATAATAAAAATAGCAGAATAAATCTGGAATTATTAACTAACAGACAATTCTTTACCAGATCTATCAGTTGTTCGTTTGCAAACATTTATTGCTCATTGTACTGCAATTTTCTTATTATAATTATTCCTCAATAATTAATTCTTTAACACGATCTTTCAAGTTTCCATTTTTCGATACACATAGATAGAATAGAACATAATTCATACATACGTAATTATTACACGACTCGTATTCAAAACTATATGAACTTATGGCAATAATATATCTTACGATTTATAGATTCTATGCGATTTCTCTCTCTTTTTTTTTTTATTGCTGTTCGATTTAAGTAGAAATAACCAGACAACGTAAGACGATCTTAAGTTTTAGATCGAAGGAAATCTTACGATTTAAATATTCATCGTTCCCTGTTCCGATGAATCTTTTCGAACAGCTGAAACAGAACTTCCGTCGAGTTAAACACGAAGAGCGATTTCATAGTTAACATTTGCCGAGTTTTTCTCGCTCCAATCGTTCTCGATATCGTTTGCACGGAACATAAATCTATTACCGTGCCTGTCGAGTTGGTCGCAGCGTATAATGCATTTCGCAAAACCTTTCTGGCTGCCGGAAACATTGGTTTTACGTGCACTCGATACTCGGTGATTTACGATCGCGGAATAATTCATCGAGCCAGGAATTCCCAACAAGACTGGTAATAAGATAAAAACTTGATTTTATGGACAAACTTTTCGTACGATTTGCGTTCCACGATCACGGATTCATCAGCGCGATTTTACTGCAACTGTTTGCTTATAGCACCGGTATGTATCGATCGTCGATGGAACCGTATCTTCGTCGATTTATATGGCGCGTTTGTCCGACCCGATGATTTCTCTCGACAAATTCCAGATGAAAATGTAAAAGGCAAATAGATTTTCCTGCAAGAGCGTCAGATAAGGTCTATAAGGACAGGAATTTCACGAGCTACCTGGCATAATTGCATCAAAGGAGTTATTTCCCTACTGTCTGTTAATGAAATTATTGCAGAACGTATTCTTCGATTGGAAGAATGAATACCGTCGTTATTCGAGTATTCAACTATAGTATTTGCTGTTATTATAAAAGTTCCTTTATTAAATTTTCTTGCTAATTTTTACATTAAATAAGTTAGTCTGAAGGATTTTAAAGTAATAAAATATTGCTTGTTAATTTGTTCAAATATGATGTTCGAATGTGTGGACTACACATACGATTGTATACAAAAATCCATAAATTATATTGTGTGTTATATCTGATAGAAAAAATGAAAGGAAAGTGACAAATTACCAGCATTTTATCCGAAGAAATAACCTTCTCAATATTTGTTTACGTAATCAGATTAGTCGTTGAAATATCGTTGAAATAAATAAATATGTTTACTACAATATTTGCAAATTCCAGAGTGATGTTTTTTCCTTTGACGTAGCATTTAGAATACCGTAGATATATGCAACAAATCTATACACCAAAGTTTAATTAGAATCGGCAATTATTATTTTGCAGGATATTTCCTTACGAGGGAAATATTTTTGTTAATTAAAACTTGATTAAGACAGAGATTGAATCGAAGGAAGATCAAAGGAAATGCACGAAAATAAAGAGAAAAAGGACATAAGGACGCAATCCACCAAAGTCCTTACAAGTGAAACGAGATTCTTAAATATTTAAAAATTAATCTTCATGCAAATTTAAACCAAATTTATTTTTATACCGTACTTTTTGAACTTTCTACGTTTTTAAGGAAGTCTTGCCTGTAAATAAGGAACTAATTATTCCTGAGCTTCTCAGTTAATCATCTCTGAAAGTAACCTCTGTTGACAAGTTTAGATCATCTCAGTAATCTCGATGCGTAAGATAGAAAGCAAAATTGAGGGAAAAAGGTTTCGTGTTTATAGAATTAAGTAGAATTAAGTAGAATTAAGAACAAGAATATGAGAATTAAGCGTCCAATTTGAACTAGAAAGTTTTTCCATTGCGAAATTATGATCCAGTCTTCATTGGTGCAGAGAGCGATGCAGAAGCTGAAGAAATTAAAATGCAAATAGTCGACGTATCAATTTTATTTCTGATAAGCTATAAGTTAATAACGAATTTCACAGAGGGATCTATACAAAGAAACTTCCCATTTAATCAGGTTTATATTCGCCGTTGTTTAATCTAATTTTTATCGAACCACGAGCAGCAGCCATAACGTAATTGCTGCAGACATAACGAATTTAATAAAAGACAATAGAAGCTTTGACATTTCAGAAGCCTTGACATTTCATCTAACAAGTTTACGTCATAAACGCATTCTTTCACAAAAAGAATCTTTTATGCACGCGTTTCTTCACTTTGCATAGTTTTTTTCCATTCACTGTTCCCTTTTTGCGTGTTCTCAACATTTTATCTCTGTCTCTATCCTTCCTCTCCAATTGTTAGTATTGTGTTCACGTTACCTATATTTTTATTTACATAAATACCTGTTAAAATATACTCTAAATTTAATTAGATGCGATCATGATTTGAATAATCTTGAGATAACCGTTTCTTTGTACTGATTGAATTTATTTCAAGAGAAGGTGGTAGACAGGACAGAATACAATTTTTTCTTAGAAAAAAAGCAAAGATACCGAAAATATATTGTATGCTTGTTTTATGAAAAGTGATAAATCATGAAACGATATGATAACGTTTAAATATGGTTAAATTTGTGTAGAAGTTTGACCAGCAATGGTAGGTTTAGTATTAATAACCGAAAGACGATCGGTCTTTGTGTTATGTTTTCGGGTAAAACTTTATTGAGTAGGGTAACTGTGCGATACCAGACCACTTGCAGGGTAATAGATTTTCTCAATCTATGTCCTTGTGTTTCGCAGATGATGCAGTATTCAAAAAGCAATTAAATGGTTCAACTCACATCCAACACTAAATGGATGCAATCTTGTACTATTAATTGTTAACTTCTATTTATTCTATTTATTTTAATGGTTTAGAACAATGGAATTTATCAGGAGAAAATATTTGTGCAAGCGAATTAGAAAACTTGATAGAAAAATAGCGAACACTTACAGAGAATGAACAGATATACTAATTGTCCAGATATTTGTCTATTTTCATCTAATATACGTGCAGGAAACTCGTATTATTTATGAAATGAAACATTTTTCATTTCTGATAGTTTGTTTTAAATTAATGCTACTATGCTACGTGACTCCGGAACGGCTATGAATTTTTAAATAACAAATTCTAGTAAACAGACTATACGATACTAAATTGTACTGTTACTATCGCCATAAAACAAATATCGAGTGACATTTTTCGTTAATATTTTCGTCCAATTTCTAACGGAACATTGTATGATAAAATTAATAAGGAAAATACATAAAACCAAGCGCCTGCTTTATAAGCTTCATAACAATATAAAATTATAACGAGACAGACCCGAAGCTTTTGCAATGCACATCTTTTCATGTAATATTTATGAACATTTTACGAATCGTGAAATATGCACATATGCATGTAACACGTATACACATATCATCTGTATAATAAACAATATATCATTGCGACTATTTCTATAACTCGCTAAAATATTGTTAGTTTACAATTATAATGCAAAGTATTGTCAGTTGAGTGGCAAACATTTTAGTTCGCTAATAATACCAGTGTCTGGTTTCTAATCGATAAAAATATAAAATTATAGTACGAATGATGTAAAACTTTTCCACTGCGTATCTATTCATATAATATTCATAAAGATTTTATGGATCACGAGATATGCATATATCGTCCGTACAATAAACAATATACCGCGTTGTAACTACACATTTATATAGTTGATTAAAATGTTTTTTGTTTACAATTATTATAATAGAAAGTATTCTAAATTGAATGGTAAATGCTTTAGTACGCTAACAGTACCAGTGTCTCACTTATAATCGATAAATATATAAAATTATAGCACTTTTCCATTACGCATCTATTCATATGATATTCATAAAGATTTTATGGATCACGTGGTATGCATATATCGTCCGTGCAATAAACAATATACCGTTGCAACTACACATTTCTATAGTTGGGTAAAATGTTTTTAGTTTACAACTATAATAGAAAGTATTCTGAATTGAATGGCAAATGCTTTAGTTCGCAATCAAGCAGCCCCTGGCTCTGTTCGTATTCTAGCAATGCGAAATTGCGTCCGCGGTGGCAGTCCATTACCACTGTGTTCCTCGATGAATGATGAAATAATCGTGTTTAGGTTTGCCGTGGACAAGGCCGCAGTATTCCGAAATTGTCTCAATTTGCGACGGATACACGCGTACAATGCCTAACTACTTCTACCGCAGACTCACGGTTTCCATGAGAACTTTTCCTGTCTGTGTGCACGCACGCGTATGAGTGGGCAAAGTTAGCTGCCAGTGATCGAAACTTTGCTAGAATAACTATGGCAACTATGGTGCAGCTTTGGCCACACGGGAACTTGTTTCACAGTGTAGTTCTGTCGTGTTATCGCGCGCGAAAAGAAATCCTGTCTCCTGAAAACTGAATATCGTACATCGCACCTCCTTTCTTCTTTTTCTCGACGAAGCTGCGTACAACGCCGTTTTTTCGCTCTATCGTACGCTTTAGCTCTCCGTTCTCTTTTCCAATTTTCCGACAAGTTGCCATTTAATGCAAGATTCCAAGATATATATCCTATCGTACAAAAGTATTCGGACATTTGCTTACTTTTAACAAAATATATTTATATTGTCTGTTCTTGCATCTTGAACGTCCTTCAGCTTCCGTTTTACCACAGCACAAAGATGTCTATGTCGCACAATAATATGCATTGCGTTGCCTGGAAAGTTCGTTCCGATTTTTAAAGAATTTTGTCATGAAAGATCATATTGAAAAGCTTTTCTTCGAAAAACCTGAGAGATTTTGGGAGGATGGAATATTCAAGTTGCGTGAAAGTTGAAGAAAGGCTGTGCAACAAAATGACACCTATATAATTTGTTAAATGAAGCGAACTTTCCGAGCGACACAATACTATTTTTCCTTTTTATATTATATTATACACTGCTTTTATATTATACACTGTGACACTTGTTTATCTGGTACAAAAGATATTTTGACTACGATCTACAATACATTTTATTCGTTCATCTGCAATTTCATTCTTCGTACTCGCCGTAGTTAAATATCACAGAATATCGATCATCCAAGACCAATAGATTCAGAAACAAAATTGTACATTCTCATCTGAATGCAGTTAATGTGACAGTGGATATAAAATGGAATATTAAAAGGTGTTGCATTGCTATTGTTGCACCCGATGAGTATAAGTCACCGACGAAGTTTTCGATCGTTTGAAACTTCAGAAAGTGACGACAGGTGTATTTATCGTATTCTTCATGGATTGTAGGCTAAAAAGTGGAACAATTAAATAGTTGCTAATGTTTATAAAAGTTATACGTACAGCGGTGCACGTCTGATTAGGCGTTTAAACAAATACAATATATACGATCAAATTAAAAGGCTGATGTAATTTTAAGCATTCGAAAGAAAAAAGTTGGCACCGGGAAAATGGATTCTAAAGTGATGGAATTAACATTAGAACTATAAATAATTAGTACGAAGCTATTTCTATCAAAACCGGTCAAAATGACTGGTCTTTTAAAAAAATATTGATTTATTATTTTCTTACCCATCTCTTACCCATTTTCTTAATTCATCTGGGACCATGATCTCTAAACGAGGGTTGACAAATTTATAAAATTGTAGAACCAGTCGTTTTGACTGCTGTGGTATTTCTAGTGTTAGCATCTAGCGATCGATCCGGAAGTTTCCTGATAACTGATATCGTCATATCGAATAATACGCAGTAAAAATTTAAAAATCGTATGGGAAGTTGTACAAAACGAGGAAACTGGTTAGTTGGGGTTCGATAAATAGATTGCAGCACCCTTTTACACTTTGACAAGTACCAGTCATTTTGACTGGTATTGGTATAAGTAGCCTTGATATAAAATTATTTTCAGTTTGAATACATAAAAAACAAAATAAAATTCGTTATATTATTCTTTTAGTTATCGTTGAGAAAGTCATTATATCATTGTGGAAAAAAATATAACATGAAGTAGGAATTTTAAAATAAAATTGTAAAACCAGTCAATTTGATTGGTGTGGTAGTTCTATTGTTAAACAGTACGAGCTTTACCTCTACGAATTTTTCCTAACTTCGTTCGGAACAGAGTTACTCGATTGTTACGATCGCGGTAATATGTTCCGCTCGTTGAAAGGACCAATTATAATATAATAACACTAATTAATCATACAGTGATTACCGATGTATTAGTAAATATAAATTAACGTGGCATTCTTCGTTCATTACGAAGGCCAATAACTGTGAAACAAGGCGAAAGGCTGGCAACAATTACCGAATTATCGTGGCTCATCCTTGCTCGTTATAGAAATTAACGAAGATACTCGTCCTTTATAGAATTAACGAAGATAATGAAGATTTAAACATTTATTACGAACGATTATTACACCGGCCGTTGCATCGCCGTTTCTGAATTGATATACCGCTTATCGGGTCGTTACAATAGCTAACTAAGTAACCAAAGCAAAATGTACTCGAATGCTTGCAGCTGTATCACCATTGATCCGTCGCAATTTTGAAAATTAATACGTAAACAAGCGACGACTTACTCGCTCGTATTCCCGAGTTTCCCGTTAACGCGATGTCTGTGCTTCGTAAAATCACTTTTCATCGTCTATCTACCAATTTATAGAGTAATGATTGCGTTGGGAAGCCCGAACGCCCCATGATCATATTTACCAACTAATTACCCATTTGCCATGCAAATCCTCGTACTGCTGGGAATTCCCATTAAGCTTCGATTCTTTCCCTGCTCTCCTCCAAATCCCCCGTTCTCCCATGGCCTCTGTTTACTTCTCTGTCTTTATGTCTCTCTCATTCTCTCTTTTTCCTCTTAACCAACAACGATTTTCTTCGTCGGTTCTCTTTCTTTTGTCTTTTTTCCTTTTTTGCCACCTAATTCCAGCAGGATCCCCAGATGCACGCTTGCCCGCGACACCCTTTTATTTTCCTTCCAACCGGAACTTTCGTATAACTTCGGTATTTGTCGATGTGAAAACTCGAATTCCCTCGCATTTCCATTCAAATTGCTACTTTTTCTGTTTTATCTACACGGCCGATATCGAGCCCACGCGAAATGGAATTGTACTGGGGAATTTAGCGACGCGTTTTCGACGCTACGTTTGGATTTAAGAGGCCAGCCAGGGGAACGAGTGTTCGATATTTAGAGAGAAAGTTCGCGAAAGCGATTACGCTGTGAGAGCTCCTTCCTCCACTTTAATTGCTAAAATTAATGGGTTTCTAATAGGAATCCAAAAAGTACTACCCGTTCGCGTAAAGATGCCACATAAAACGGTGTGTTCATAGAAAGTCGTTTAGCTTCGTTCATACTTTTTCATAAGCCGTGCCAAACTTTATATTTAAACATTTAATGTGGTCGCTGTATCGCGTGTTTAAAACGACGATGTGCATTGAAAGTGCCGTCCATGACGAAGTGTTCCAGAAGGAATTCACCATCGAATTATAGCAGTTCACGGTAATAAAGCCATAGTTGAATCATTGGTAAGAACGTAGCTGCGGCTTCATTGCAAATGATAGAAGCATTAAATAAGCCAGATTACCATCTTTTTTGCAAAATTGCAAGAGTTTCTGTATCAATAACGCTTCACAAGAAACGGTGGTCTAGGGGACTGCGTGGACGATGGTTACGTGAGTTGGCGGCGCAAGTGTATGACAAAGTTATGGAAAAACTCGTGTTCAATAAGTGTTCGAATAGGGTTGCTGGTTGTAGAGAGACAACTTTGTATATATACCAAAGTCAGAAATGAGAAAAAAAGTTCCTAAAATGCATTTTTATTGTTGCTATTTCAAAATGGGTAGCTCTTTCTGAACGTCCTACGTATTTAGAGAAGCAATTTTTATTACCATTTAAGTTTATCTATTGCTATTTCCATAATTGTTTACCTTAATTAAATTCTGTGTTAATTCTCGTCCCATAGGAAACATTTGTGATCATATTGTACGTGTTGTACACGTATATATAAAACATTTTGAAATATTAACTCTGTGATGAGTTTGATTATAACATTAACTTGAACGATAGAAGATAATAAACGGTTAACATCATTCTAATTGTACTTGCGAAGTTACTCGAGAACGCTTTTCCTCTTTTCTTTGTCTCATCATCTACAGTCGCATCAACCATTATACATATAAAAAGATTATGACACGCGTGGGTAAAATGTAGATGATTGTCATTAATTAACATTAACGTGCACGAGGAAAAACGAGCGACACCTTGTTCTTTCTGTCCGTCTATTAACGAGCTTATCTCTCATCCTCTGTCTATCTTTGGTTAAACAACCTCGTCAAAGCATACTCGTTAATTCTTATTTCTTTGCATTATTATTGTACCTGCTGACGAATATAAAAATCCCTATCGTTCATTCGTCGAATGATATTAGTTCTTGATTAATTTGAAGCTTAATTTATATTTGAATGTCGTTAAAGTTTTACAAAGAAATATACAGATATCCTGTCCTTTCAAATTAATGATAATTTGTGATGTATGAAACTGACAGAAAAGACGGGAAAGATTGTCATGAATTTATTATAGACCAGCTATTTCATTCGGTACTTTATCTAATAATTCGCCTTTTATTAGAAATGACACGGGATGTCAGTTTTGTTATCGCAGTCTAAGTACCAATTTAAAGCATCTTATTTCTATTACTCTTGTCAAATGTCAAATAATATAATCCTTGACAGATCAGAAAATATCCGATTATTTACGGTGGTTTATATTGAGTTTTCATAGGTACGCTTTTCATAGAAGAACAATTCATGACTAGACTTGGCACGTGTGAAATATTAGAAAAAGTACTCGTTCAAATTCTTTGTTATTAAATATACAGGGTGGTTGGTAACTGGTGGTACAAGCGGAAAGGGGGTGATTCCACGGGAAAAAAGAAGTCGAAAAAATGGAATAAAAATTTTTCGTTTGAGGCTCTGTTTTCGAGAAAATCGACTTTGAATTTTCGCTCGGTACGCGTGCACTTTATCACGTCTCGTTATAAAGTGGATATTATCGCAGTTTAAGTTTGTTTTTGCCGTAATGGAAAATTAGGAATACATAATGAAATAATATGAAGTAATCATAAAGTTTATTAATACAAAAATTGCTGGAAAAAAAAACAAAAAATTTTTATTCTACATTTTCGACTTCTTTTTGCGCGTAGAATCACCCCCTCTCCGCTTGTACCACCAGTTACCAACCACCCTATATAATTCGCAAAAGATATACATTTTCAGAACCACCGTTACAGATAAGAAACGATCGATTATTATCGATAACATCTTACACAGGAATATTTAAATTTCTTTTTGGATATATATTTGACGTATTTAAAAATATTTAATAAGAGCAAAGTCTAGAAGCACAAATAAAGCCGCTGAAAAAGATTGTAAACGCTGAAATATTTGTTTAATTTTACAAGCCACCGTTAGCTTTCCTAAAGGAACAGTCCGAATTAAAAAAGTTACGATATTCGACAAACGTGTTTCGTCTGGCGTAGCGAAAAATCCTTGACATCTTGGAACGCGTTACGCGTAGTTTCATTTAAAATAATAGAGAGTTGCTAGAATGTAATTTGTAGAAGTGGAAACATCACTTACCTTCTTGTAATACAAAGTTAAACGTTTACTTTCCGGGGGACCATTTTAAATACTTTCCATGATCTCACTCTGAGAACATTATGCAAATGTAGAAAAGAGAAATTGTTCTCTCTTCAAAAGTGCTCCAATACCATCGTGTTTTACGCACTCAGCGTTTCTCTGAATTCGATTCCACGATATTTCTATTTAAAGTGAAAATCAGCTTAGTCCAGTTAAATGTATTTAACGTCCTGTGCTGTTATTCCTTCGAATTTCGGACAGTGTCAGTCGGAAACTGATTCGGACAATTCGTATAAGGCTTAAGTTTCATGAATTAAGTAACAAAGCTGCTTTGTCGTTAATTATTTTCTTCCTTTTTTATTTTCTTTTTCTTCCAAAAGAAAGTTTCCTTTGCTACGTTGCCACATAGCCAGGTTTTTCTACACCGTCGATTATTTTCTTCCCTTTTTCCTTTTCAAATGGAAATTTTCTATTTAATATTCATTTCAACTTACGATTATCTTTCATCTAACAATTTGTCACGTCAACTGTAAAACGTTACGTTATTCTTCCACTAATTCTACGACATAATTTCCAGCACCAAATTCCTTCCTTTGACGGAAAATTTGATAAAGATCCACACAATTTACCGGACTATCGAAAATAAGACTGTGAAGGTTGCTTTCGTGGTAGATTTCTTCGTTTGAATCTCGCACAAAAAGAAATTACTAAGGAACCCCTTGTCGCAGAGTATATCTGCTGATAAAATTGTCAACAGTAGCTGCATTTCGTCGTTTTAGTTCAAAACTGTTCTAAACGTAAAAAGGAAGAAACGTAATTAATCAATTTACATACGTCTCGTTGATACGGAAAATACAAATTTATGATATACGGCGAAATATTCTACTTAGAAAACAACGAAATATTCGGTTCTTCCGGGTCCTAACTCCGCTCAACAACGTTAGACTTCAACAACTTTAAACTTAGTTTTCTCAGGTTACAAACCAGTAGAGATAGAAGAGTTAAGAACCAGAGCGACGATTTTCCAACAACGTTACCGCCCTTTTATAATTATGTACGTTTCAAGCAGCTATTGTTTGCAGCAGTTGCCAAAAATACGAAATAAAATTATAGATAGACTATGGATTTTCACGATTTTATGGGAAATTTGAAGCTTCCAAAATTCACAGAATATGCAAAAATATACGAAATGTTTAAAACAGAGTATTGATCGTAATATTTATTACATCAAACAAATTTCTATTTAGCTTCGACTTCTTCGGTTGAAGACTTCTTGCAGACAACGCTGCGAGTGAAAAAATTAAAAAGTGTTGCTCTTTTATCGTATAATGTCCCACGTGCCAGTGGGGATGCTGTAGCGCAGAATTTAAGAGCAGTTTCCACTTGTAAATAATTACTAATAGTTCAACATTGCCTCTGTATAACACGATGTAAATGCATTTAAACAATAGACACACTCGACACTAAATATCACCAGTTTTATAACAATTCTTACTCGAGACGTTACAAAATATATTTTTGTAAGAATAAAAAAGCATCTTGAAGAAACATATCTTCCATTTTTATAGAAGTTACTTAAGGACAAACAGGATTGCCACAGTGCTTGTAAATTCAAACGAATGGCACATTCAGTTTTCTCTACGACTAAGAGGCACATACAAGCTTTTCTAGAAAAACAATTCTTTTTCTGACGGGTATATTAGTACAAAAAATAGAAAATTTCGTGATGCATTTGGATCATTGTACGCTTAAGATCCTATGATAATCAACAAATGAAATTTCGAAAATAATTTTAAGTCAGAGAAGCTTTTTCTCACTCCTAAAAAATTGTTGATGTTTGACACTTCGAGAAATCTTCAATTATATCTTTCATAAAGCTTCGTCAGTTTATCGACTCTTCTTAAAAGACTTGTATTTTTGGATCTAACGTGTTGTTCTTATTTCTTTTAAATAGACATACGCAGACAGTTTACCTGCACTTTTTTTAAATCTCAAATACGATTCAAGAAATATTATATCAAAAAAATATTACTTACAGCTGTTCCATTCGTAGAAAGTATTTGTGCATAAATTTAACATTATATCATGTTGCATACCATATTCATGTTTATATTATATTATAGGCGATTGTATCAACTGTGTCTATAAAATATTTATTCGCGCATAATAAACAGGATTGCTACAGTGCTTGTAAATTTAAACGAACGGCACATTCAGTTTTCTTTACGATTAAGAGGCACATACTATAAGAGGCTTTTCTAGAAAAACAATTCTTTTTCTGATGGATATATTAGTGCAAAAAATAGAAAATTTCGTGATGCATTTGGATGTAAAATCTATTTCTCTTTCTGCTAAAAGAATTCTACGTTTGCCACTTACAGTGTTGTCCGCGAACTGTCTCCAACTACGTTCACAGAAACGTAAAAACGCGTGAAAAGTCGCAGTCTAATTATACAGATAGCGATAAAGTCTAGCGAGTAAACGTTCGAGCCGAACTAATGCGATTAAATCTCGACGAGATCTGAACCTCGTACAACCTTCGTGAACGCAAGATTCAATTTCAATAACAATCAGAGGATCATAGTGGCGGTAGGATGGGAATGGACATCTCTGGACAAATTTCTCTCGAGAAAGGAGCCAAAGTCAGCAAAAAAATACGTAATGATTTCCCGCGAGCTGTCCACCGGAAGAAATCGGATTTTTGGCGACATGTTCGCGTCGTCTTCGCCATCAGACAAAGTGCTCCGGCGAGAGTCGGGCGTGAAAAGAAGCGGGGAAAAAGGTAAGGCAAGGGGGTATAGGGGTGGAACGAAAGCTGGTGGAAAAGTATAGGGACGAAGCTTCTCCCTTGGTATCGGCTCTACCGACGGGGGAATTATTTTAGACTTGTTAATGCAATTTCCTTAAAAGCTGGCGCGATATATCAGTGCATAAATGCGCGTATATCTGCGTCACCATGGCAGACGCGTTTAAGAATGTATGCACGGTCTTTTGTGTTATGCAATATCTGTGCGCGATCGTTTGAACGGCAGGCGAACGAGTGCGTGGCAAGTGGATGGGGCGAAAATGCAGTTTGATCGTCTCTCGGTGCCGCTTTTAAGAAGATTTAAAGGGCGTGAAACGTTTTACTCGACTCTGTTTGCGGATAATTCTTGGCACAGTGGCAATCACTAGCGGAGATTTTTTATGAAAGGTATTATAGAAATACGTGGAAAGATGAGATAAGATTAAAGGTAATTTAGAAACTGAAAGTTCTCTTACGTAATTCTGCTGGGGTTCTCGAATTTTTTATGCTTTAATTTCAATTGAATAGAAGAAAAATTTTGGAGAATAGAAATAGAAATGTAAAATTGAAATTGAAAGAAGAGTGACACGTGTCTTAATAATAACGATTTTTTTGCAGGTTTCTAGAGTTTAGAAAATTCTCTAACGATACAAGATTAAGACAACGATCGAGAATGATTAAAAAAACACAGCAGGATTAACACTGGAACTACCATACCAGTCAAATTGACTGGTTTTACAATTTTATTTTAATATTCCTACTTCGTGTTATATTTTCTTTCCGCAATAATTTTATTTTTATTTTGTTTATTAGAATAATTTTATTTTGTTTTTTATGTATTCAAACTTAAAATAATTTTGTATCAAGGCTACTTATACCAATATTAGTCAAAGCGTAAAAGGGTCCTGCAATCTGTTTATCGAACCCCAACTAACCAGTTTCCTCGTTTTGTACAACTTCCCATACGATTTTTAAATTTTTACTGCGTATCATTCGATATGACGACATCGGTTATCAGGAAACTTCCGGATCGATCGCTAGATGCTAACACTAAAAATACCACAGCAGTCAACACGATTGGTTCTACAATTTTATAAATATGTCAACCCTCGTTTAGAGATCATGGTCCCAGATGGATCAATGATACCAAAAATGTACTACACAACATGGAATTCCTTCTGTAGGAAAATAATAAATCAATAAATATAAAAATATTCTATTATTACGCATTTTTTAAATACCAGTCAGTTTGACTTTTTGGTTTTGGTAGAAATAGATTCGTGTTAACTATCGGTAGTTCTAGTGTTAAGACGTGAAAATGTCTGGATAAATAAAAAAAGAATGGTTTGGAAATAAATAATAACCCGTATTTTTAAAGATTCAACACCGATCTATAGTATTTATAATGACCATTCGTCATTAAGTTTCTCGATATAGAGAAATTATAAAATACGTTATTAAAAAATTGTATAAAGTAAGCTGATAAAAGAAACTTTAAATATGAAGGAAATATTATATCGTATGTGTGTGTGTGTACGTTTCTCTTTTATACAACTTTTGAAACTTCTGTGCTTCATTTTACGCGCATACAAGCTATGGTTTTTGCCGTAATATAATGCGTCAGATGCAAAGATAATCATATCAAAGCGTAGGAGAGGGAAACAAGATATGTAACTATGTGAATAAGTATACGTTGCATTATGATGTTGCTCTGCACCAGCGGGAAAAAATAACTTTCTAAAGTTCTTTGAAAATGCATTTTTCTTCCACACAGATACTACTCAATCAGCCTTTGACATAAATAAATTAGATAGAGAGTATTCATTTTTAGTAACATACTATCACGAAAGCAGTGTACTGTACAAATATAAAATCAATAGATGTTATAAAGTAAAACATACACATGTATGAACCGGAAATAGTTGAAACTTCTTAGAACAATTTATATCTTCTTCGTCCGAATTATTTCAGAACAAACTTTCTTTTCGAAGAAAGAGAAATCTGAATGAAGAGAATATCTGGTCGAACCAAGCAGATAAGGAAAACTGCTATGTATTTTCCAATTTGCTGATTGCAAGTTTTAGAAAAAAGAATTACTTTCGATCACATAGACTTTATTCGCGGTTCTTCCTGTTTTTAATTTTTCTTCTTTACATAAAACAAATATATTACACAATTACATTTTAGACAAAATATAGAAATGCCTATGAAATATAAAGATATAGAAGTGAAACATGGAATTACAAAAATATAGAAAAAAAATTTCCAAATCTAAAGCAAAGAAACAAAGATGATTTCCGCCGAGTTGCTAATAACTTATTCCGATGGTCGATATGTTCGCAAAAAAAAAAAAAAAAAAAAAAAGAAAAACAATTAAAAACAGGAAGAACTCCGAATAAAGTCTATCTGATCGAATGTAATTCTTTTTTCCAATATTTCCAATGAGCAAATCGGAAAATACATAGCAGTATTTTTTATTCTTGCCAATTGCCTTGTGTGTGTAGCATTCCACTGACTGTGTATCGACGAATTTTTCCAAACGAGATATTGCACGCGCACACAACGTACACCCTGTACGCACGTATACGCTTTATGAGTCGGAATTATATCTATTTACTATTTTCGTTTTGCTCGACGTGTAACGGTCAAAAGAGCCGATTAACTATTCATTTCCGAAATTGGTGTTGTGTAAACCGAGAGACGATGAAATAAAATTGATATTTGTCTCCCGACATAGGTTATTATTTGGTTAAACAAGAACAGCTTTGATTCGGCCGTGTTCAATTATATTCGATTCTGACGCAATTGACGCGAAATTATGATAATATTTATGATTGTGATAATATCGGGCCCTTCCGCGCTTCGTAAATTTTCCCGTGAAATTTTCACGAATGAAGAAAAGTTCGTTCCGTTGCTGAATGCAAAACGAAAGAAACTGACAGTTCCTTCGTTTGAAAATTACTACGGCAAGGGAACAAAGAAAAGAAGAAAAACAGAAAAGGAAAAGAAAAAGAGCCGAGGGAACAAGTGAATTTATTCTTCCATCTGGATGCTACAGTTTTATAAGATTTAAAGGAATTAGAATATGTATAGCAGCGTGGCAAATTACTTTCTTATTCGAATTACTCTGTTGCTCGAATAGACAGTTTAGAGAAACTTATTAATAATCAGAGACACAAAGAAAGAAACTAAAGAGAGAAATTTATCATAGTGCTGTGCGTATTTTAATTTACATTATGCGTAATAGTATGCTTCTCAAAAGTTGATAAAACAATGTGCAAATTGCTGAGTTCTTAATGGATTAAACAGAATTAAAAAATGCAAATGGCACACTAGTCACAGTTTCAAATATAAAAATATCTCCATCTGATATAATAAATGTATAATAAATTTCATAAAAATTGATGTTTATAGCGGGGAAGTTTCTCGAGAAAAGCAAGTTTCCAGAAATATGATTTCAAAATTTCATTCTCGTTTACGTTCTTCTTTCGCGTGGTTATCTTTCAATTCCGCTATCTTGGCAAAATTTGTCTATTTCGATCGACTACTTTAGCGATGTGTTTTTAACATTTTCGACTTGAAGAAAATGCAGAAAGGTACAATATATCGCTTCCTCCAAAGCTCTAAACTAAAAGGCGCTTCTATAGATAAAATAACGTTAAACTTTGGTTAGAAATTAACAATTAGCGATTAACCCCTTAAACTACAACTACGGGCATAGCCCGTAGTACGATGATGAGGCCAAATATAAATATTAGCGGCGGCGTCCTCCTAAAGTTACAAATATTTGTGGAATATTTGATAAGTAATACAACCTGATGCAATAATTGTGGTAGATGCAAGTACTATAAAAAGTTTATTTATACAAAAATCACTAATACAAAATTAATAATCTGCAATGGTGTGATACAATTCGAAACATTCTGGTAGATGTAAGGGACTATTTTTTATTTCTTTGCAAAGCCAGGGCTCTGGTAGTTTTTTTCTTATTATTTTATTTTAAGTTTTACAATTTGTCCAGTAGGACATTTGGTAAAATGTTTTAACTTAGTGAATAAAATATAGCATGTGGATGGTTACCCCCAGCGGGGTTCCATCATCGTGTTTATTAGGTTATATCCTTTGTGTCTGGTAGTTGATCGTCGTCACAAGTATCATCAACAACTAATCGCATGCATTTTTTTCGAACAGAACGTATAATATAACTACTGTCACAATTCTCACTGCTCTTATCACGAAATCTTTTTCTTGAAAACATCTTGTGGGGATGCTTCTCTAGAATTTATGAAAATAAATTTCGATGTGCGAATGTGACCAAAAATAACTTGAAACTGATCACGATACGAAGAGATAATAAGAATGTAGTATCGGAAAAGGGGGGTATACGCTTGGTCTGTTGCAAAATTAAACGATAAACTACGAACTGTAAGAGTGCTGGGGAAGAGAGAATGAGAAAGAGAGTGTAATTAAGAGGGTATGTCTTGGTGACGTCAAGGCTAAGTGAGGGCGAGAGTGGGAGAAAGATGTGAGGGTTGAGGGACCGCAGTTTTTGACCTGAGAAGGGGGCAGTTGAGAAGTTGGAAGCCCAGTGTTAGGGTAAGACGTACGATATATATTTTTTTTTTATTTGTTTGTAAATTACAATCAATTCTCGCATTGAGAATTTTCAGTAATTTTTCTGGCGTGGCGCTGTGACATGGTTAATTATTTATAATAAGTTAATACTTATTATAGATAAGTATAATTTATACAAAGTATTATAAATAATAAATATTGTTTAATAAGAATATCTAATTAAATCTTGAGCTTAGGTCTAGCGGGTAGTGCTCTTCAGTCTGCGGATTTGATCCGACGTATCAAATAATCCAGTGACTAGGGGGTTTCGGTATTGGTTGACTCTTATGCTGTATCTGTTGCTATATTTAGTAATTTCCTCTTTGACTGTAGGAATCTTGAGGTCTCGATGTATTACTTCGTTGGTGACATACCGGGGTGCGTTAATAAGGGATCTAAGATTTTTTGATTGGAAGTGTTGAAGAATTTCAATGTTGGAATTGCTTGCTGTACCCCATAGTTGGATTCCGTAGGTCCAGACAGGTGTACGACGATATTGTAGTCAGTTTTGTTTTGAGTATTTCTTGTACGAATAAACCTAAGCTTGACTTTGAATAAATCCATCCTTTCTTGTTCTTGCTCTAGAACACATATTTTGATTACTACAAGAATATATCACGAGCCTTGTCTGTGCTATTTGTGATGGGGCAAATTACAAACCGTGACCATCGTACCACGAGCGATGCCCATAATATTTACGATTGACCCGATCATCGTACTATACAAGTCGTGCGAATGACTCGGAGGCAGCGCGAGTTTCTCTACGTTTTCGGCCCAAAATTCTCAAACGTAAATCGTAGGTTAAGAGGTTAACAGTTAGGATATAGTTTTCCTCGTATTATCGCAGCAATGACGCGTGACGTTGTACGTGAATTAAAAAGAAATTGTTAGTTAAAATATTAATTACATTTTTCGATTAACAACGACAACAATTTCTACGCGATGTAAATTAAAGGCAAATGTAATAGTTTGAAATGAAATGTGTAGAACTAAATACATCGATACTTTCCATCAGCCAGCTCAGTGCTTATGCGAGCTATTAAATCCCAATAGAAATACATTAGTATAATGGAAGCGTAATCGAGTTACTGTGGAGGTAGCATCGAGTTCGAGAAATACAAATTTTCTACTGTACCCTATTGGGCAACAAAAAAGAAACAGAGAAAAGTAAAAGTGGAATGGAATGAAACGAAGCTGTTTTACCAAAGAAACGTGCTTTTATAAATAATCCGTCCGTCTCATGGACGTAATGATTGCTTTACTTTAGCGTAGCCTATCTCCATACCTTTCGTTTCTTTCTTCGTTAACATTAGAACTACCGGCATTTGAGACGTAGCTATCTCTATCAAAGCCAATCAAAATGACTGATCTTTAAAAAATACGTAATAGTAGAATATTTTTATATTTATTGATCTGTTATTATCTTACAAAAGAAATTCCATGTTCTGAGATCTTAAAAACTATATAATAACAATAAGTACAATAATGAAGAATATTCAGTATCAAAATCTTTGGTAACAGGAATATTGAAATAAATTTCCATTGGTAAATATAAGAAGTATGATATAATAATAAGTGTAATAGAATAAATAAAATACAAATATAACTTAAATTATTAGGTACAAAATTTATCATCCGTCACATTTCTTACAAACGTAAACTTTCTTCTGCGTTCCTTTTTGCGCATACATATTTTTTACAAAGATTGTAAATGCTGGTGGTCTTATTATTATTACAGTACTCTATCTGACATCATTTGCGTGAATAAGGTGAGTTCTTTGACGTACTTTGGATCTCAGACGCTCTTTGTTCTATCCGTGATTTCTCATTGTCAGCGGCAAGTTCATCTGCTAATTGAAACATAAAATCTTTTCTGGATATCTGCTCATCTGTGGCTTCTTTATATAAAATCCAGGCTTTTATGCCAGCTAAATCTAAAATATTAAAAAATACTTGTGGTGGCCATCTTCTTGATTCCGACTTCTCGCTATATTTTTTTGCCATTTGGTCTGCTATATCTACCCCAAATTTTGTTTTATTATAAAATTCGACCGTTTCAGATAGGCCCTTTTTACTTTTTCCTAAATAAGAGATAAAATTAAAGTTTATTATATTATCCCTTTAGCTATCTCTGCAAAAGTCATTACATTATTGTGGAATAAAAATGTAACATGAAATATGAATTTTAAAATAAAATTGTCAAACCAGTCATTTTGACTAGTTCCAGTGTTAAGAACGACATATATCATGTTCACATTCGTAAGGACTGAGACTGACCTGATTGAGATTGATGCGCCTTCAAGTACGATCTTTTTCTTTTAACAGTGATTATAGAAATTTTTAATTAACAGCTATCCTGTTAGCGGGTCAAAGAACATTTAAAACTACTGGCTCCTGGTACAAGTTTCATTTTTTTTACAATTTCATACTCTTTCGCGAGGTGTGGCGAGCTGGCTCGGTCAATGCGCTGAAAAGCATGTGATTTTATATAACGAAATCCTTCATGCGTTTATCCAGGAAAAAGATCTAATATAACAACGATCCACGTCTCCCTCGAAGCCATTCAACTTTCATTCGAAGGATACTTCGGTGCACGTACTCCACGGTTTCGCTAGATATTCAGGGCTCGATGAGATCGATCGGAATGAGACACCTTGTATATTTGAAACATTCATTTTCGGCGATTTCTCACGTTGTAGATGACACAATGCTGTGTATCCGCGTTGTATATTGTAAAGCGTTGATACGCGTCATCACTCTCGTCAGGATTGCGCAATATTTCGGCGACGCGACGGGTCGCAAATGCTTTAACGCTTTGAATATCGTTAAAACCTTGGAAACAGTGAATTTCAGGTTCGCTGCGATTCGAAACGAGTGGCGCGGCGAATGTTTAAAACAAACTGGGAATTTCAAAGCGAACGATGAACGGGGGGATGAAGCTGACAGAAGAACGTCAATTTCTAGCCGGTTGGTGTGTGTCGCGCGTCCGTCGCCTCTGTATTCGGTGCGCGCGTTTCGAATTCTCTTTCATCCTGCCGTTGTTCGGTCCGAATCCACATGGAATTCACGGCGTTCATAGAAAATCGACGTATCAGCCGCGATAAACTCTTGTCAGCCCGAGGAAGCTGGTTAATTCTTCACATAGCGAAAATTGTTTCCACCGGTGTGCGGCGAGCAGAGAAGCCTCCGATACGGTTAAACCGGCCCTGTCGCTTTCGATTCTTCGCGCATCGTTGGAATTTCGATGTTATTACGCGATATATCCGTTCAGCCGGTTAGCCGACGCATTATCAAAGTCGACAGCACGATTTCCCAGCATCTCCTGCGAAATATATCGCGTTTTCCTTTCGATCAACGCCACACCATCCAAATAGATTTCAGTCACGTTCCATACGACACCGTCCCGGCTAATGATTTCCCTTTTCCCGTCAAACAGTCGCTCGCCTTTCCCTTTGATCGTCCCTCCTCTCCCCGTCTCCCGTCTTTTCGCAAATCGCTGAAAGCCTTTGACTGCCACACAGAATCAATTCCTAATAGCTTCTTTCTCTTGTAACGTACCTTACTTCGTCGTGCCCTTTAAACCTCGCTCCTTTGTCTGGCTAGAGGCTGCACCCGGGATATCCGCGTTTAAGATTTATTTTTATACTTCCACTACGGCCGAATTCAATTTCCGGATGCTGACGGATACGCTCGTAACTCGTAATTCGAGATTCCTCGGATAAGCAGGCACGTGAAATCTTATTTCTCGTTGAGATATCTGATTGTCCATCGATCGGAAGGGTGCATTAAATTTTCCAACCAGAAGCTTTGTAAATGATCTACTTTCAGCTGTTTTAACAAACTCAGATAATCACGTTCCTCGGTTCTAATTGCCGAAGCTAAAGATAGCCGCTATTTTGCGCGCTAAATGTCCGCTATTCCGATGCGGCGAAAGACAAACTTCTTTTTTTTATTATTTAATTTGTACTTTACAATTTGTCCAGTTGGACATTTGTTAGATTTTTCTAACTTAATTGCTAAATAACATGTGGATGGATACCCCCAGCGGGATACCATCTTCCAGTTTGACTATTTTATTTCTTTAGTGAGGTCAGGTGTTTTCTTTTTAGTCTTCTTTCTATGAGAATTTTGCTCGCTTCACCAGCCAACTGGTTTGGAAGTGTTGCCGTTCTTTCCTTATATTTTTCCATCGATTTCTTCTTTGACCGTTGATATTTTTAAGTCTTTGCGTATATCCTTGTTTCTGAAATTCCATGGGGCGTTGACTATTGTTCCCAGTATCTTCGATTGTAGCGACTCTAGTTTATTTATGTGGCTCATTGCTGCTGTTCCCCATAGTGGTATTTCGTACGTCCAAATTGGTTTTGTTATCGTTTTGTAGATTTTTAGTTTATTTTCTATGCTGAGTTTAGATTTTCGACTAGTTAGCCAGTACTTCTGTCTTCTTTTTAACCGTATTTTCTCTATAATTGATTTAGTATGTTGTTTTCATGTAAATTGTGTGTCCAAGTGGAATCCTAGGTATTTAACTTGCCTCGTTTGTGTTATGTGCATGCCATTCAATTAGATATTTTCCGTTTTCTTAGTGTAAATGTAATATGGTTGCATTTACTGCGAATTGAAGGCTTGTCGCGGACAACACACAAAGGAAAAGCTCCTCTGATTGAAAATTATTTTCAAAGGTTCATTTGATTTGATTATTGTAACATTTTAATTTTCCAGTGTACAAAATAATCCACATGCATCACGAAATTTTCTATCTTTTCCACTAAAGTTGCAATTGTATCTGTGAAGAAGCTTGTCTGTGTATCTTAGTTGTAGGAAAAACTAAACCTACCATTCACTTACATTTCCAAACACCGCAAATAGCAATCTTGCCTGTCTTTAGATAACTTTTATAGAAAACAGAAAATTTTTTTCGAGATGGTCTTTGCATTTTTATTACGAAAGTATATTTTATACTATTTCAAGTAAAAATTGCTATTGTTCATGTATTATTGCATGTTTATCGCTTAATAATATTTTAAGACATCGCCTTTTGACACAATAGTTACAATAATTACTAATACGTAATTATTAGGTTGTCCAAAAGTTTCTTTCGTTTCATGAGAAAATAATAAACGCACAACGTTTTTTGTTTTATATTATTTTGCCGAATTTTGTACGATCCATTTTGTTCTGTTGAGATAAACACCGTGACATTTCACAGACTTGGTTTCACCTTTGTATGAAGGTGCACTGTTTTAAAAAAACACGTTTGCGAAAAAAGATACTTTTTAATATTTACAAATGGTAATTGCTCTTGAATTGTATTATAAAATTCCTATTAACACGTAGGACATTACGTGATAACAATATTTCTTAATTTTTACACTTACGCAAGAAATCTACAATTAGCAAATATTATATCCTGCGTTTGTATAAAATTGTTTATAGCGAACAATTTGATGCGAAACTTACAGGTGTAAAATTATGCTTCCGTTGCACAAGTATTTCTCACACAATTATTATTACTCGCAGGAAAAATAACATATTATTCGATTTTGGTAGAAATTTGTAGAAAAGCAAAGGTGAATCGTGAATTATCGTTGGAGGAAAACTTATGAAAGTGAACGTTTTCAAAAATCAAATATTATAAAATACTGCGATACAAATTCGTGGAACACTATCTTTTCTATTGTTGAATTATTCTATTTGTCGTACTTTCTAATTATTATATTTCTACAAATATTACAGAAATTTACATTTCCGATCGTACTCGCGCAAATTTAATAATCTCTGATAATTAATAATTGAATATATAAATTTATAATCAACAGTAATTTATAAATATTCATACAATATATAAATATTCATACATTATTAGTAATTTTCTGTACATTAAATTATTTCTTTTTTCTTACAATTTTACAATATAAAATAAAATTTTTGTTCATCGTCTAATTTGAAAGAAATTACTTGGATAATACCCATCTTTTTAATTGCTCGTTAAAAGGAAGCCAAATTCTTCTCGTCAAACAAGAATCTTTCTTTGCCTGCGATCATCGCTTATGTCTCTTTCGTCCTTCGTTCTTTGTCCTGCGACTGTTCAGTCATTCATTTTGCTGAAATTTTTCGTCTCGCTTGTTAGCTACTGCAGAAGTACACCAAAAGACAGAGCTAATTAAATTTGCATCGGAATGTCCAATTATAAGGTATTTTGAGATCAAGTCCTGTCCGCGGGGAAAAAAGCATACGCGAGCTATTACATTCCATAGAACAGATTAGCGTAAAAAAAAAAAAAAAAAAAAAATGAATTTCAACCTGCCTTTGAGCGAGAATCTGGAAATTAGATATGTTTAACGATAAATGAAATCCCTGTGATATTACCTGGCTTTAAATATTAAAGCATTTTCGCTGGACGTACAAAAGCTACGGAATAACGTTCATTAAATAAACGAAAATAGAATGAAGAACTTTATGAAAGTTCCGCTGTATCGATCGTTGAGTTTTCAAAGTTAAATCAAATTTAGAAAAAGGAACAAATTATTAGAAATTTTTGATATCGTTAAATCGTACAAGCATTTATTTTTTCATTATAAACATTATTATTAATATTTTAGTAAGGGTAATGTAAGGAACAAACGTATGGTTCGAAAAGAAAAAATTTTGAAGAATGAGAAATTAACGTTCAAATGCGATTACACTGTGTCCATTTGTTGTTTTTTTTTTTTATTTGGAGGAATTTTACAATCAATTCTCATTGAGAATTATAAGTAAATTATTCTGGTACTATAGCTTGAATAATAAGTGTTTATCGTATGTTTGATTCTAGTTGAATCTAATACATAAATCTAGAGGATAATGTCTGTTTAGCCTGCGGATCTGATCCGTAGTGTCAAGTAATTGAGTAACCAGTGGGTTTTGATTTTGGTTGTTAATTTTTATGTTATATCTATTACTGAATTTGGATATTTCTTCTTTAATTGTAGGTATCTTAAGGTCGCGATGTATTCTTTCTTTGATAATATACCAAGGTGTATCTATTAAGGATCTTAGAGTTTTTGATTGGAATCGTTGAAGAATTTCTATGTTGGAATTACTCGCTGTTCCCCATAGTTCCATTTGTTGTAAGCATAGAATCGTATAACATATCATAACAAACTGCTAGCGTAAGAACATTTCACGTGTATTATTTCACAAATTTCATTTATTCTACGCTGACAATCGCGTGAAGCTCAAACGTTTTTTCTCCCAAGTATCTACGAGTATCTTAAATTTGTTATTTAAATCCTCCGTATTTTATACACAGACGTATTAAAAGTTCATATGTCTACGTGGATCGTACATTGCGAATTTATATTTTCCCCAAGGTGGCTATCAAATAGAACGTCTGCATTTGCTTTTACGCCTGCATATACAAAAAACTGATATTAACTTTTTGCCAGTAGGGAATATTATGAATGTAGCTGGATGTCAGTTGAAATGATGTTGCGAAGGTTGATAGCACGCGCAAACGCAAACGCAAACAAACGTCCCCTTTCGTGTGGGAAAGTCGAGCCCCGATTTTACAGGGTGAATCAAAGCTACTGATAATACCGGACTCAGCCTAAAAGGGGCTGCATCCTGCTAGTTTATGTAAGAGACGGCTCGTAAACAGATAAGGATGGTAATAAAAACGGGTTTGTGCCGTGAAAAGACCACCTTATCGTTTCGTATCGTACTTGAGGGAAACGGTACTGCATAAAATACCAAATATGTATACTTCTGAAACGGAAAATGTCAGTGAAACTGATCGGATCTTTTCGCTCTTGCTTCTCAATTATTATATCATTGTAATTATGTTTCTCATTTTAACATTTATCGTTGCTTTGAGAGAACGTTACGGATCCGATACGATCGTATTTCGTTGTTATTATTTCGATTTCCGTGTTTATAAAGCATATTAGGATAAATATTTTCTTCAATGATATCGCAATTCCGTCGAAAGATTATAATTATGTTAATGTGTATAATAAGATACTTATTTCTCCATGATTCTGCAAGTAATATAGTAATATCAGAACGTTTTGTTATCCGGGCATAATGTTGTTCAGTAATGGACACCTTTTTTCGTTTCAAATAGTTACATATTTTATTAGTGTTCGTGTACTGTGTGTTCTTTCATTTTATCGATTGAGAGAATTCTGATTGTAAGAATTTGCATGAATTTACAAGGAGAAGGAGAAACAAGATACGACATAATTAAAGAACTCGAAAGTGGTATAAATGGAACAGAATTAGTAAAAGTACACGATGTTGGAAAAGTCATGATCACAGACATTAGAAAAAAAAAAAAAAAATGATATTAAGAATTATGCAAAGCACGTGGATTTCTCGGATGCTGGCGAACGTAGAAAAGCCTTAAATACGCTGATGTAATGAAACGGCTTCATCGCGACACTGGCGATGATAATGACGATTTTATTCAAATAGAAACAGCAGCAAACGAAAGTGTTAACGGAGACGTGCCTTGTCATGGCGAAGCATTCGAAAAAGGGCTTCGATGATGCAAAGTACGAGAATTACTCTATGCAATTATAATGAAAGAATTATGTGACTCAGCACTCAAACAGATATAGGATTCATAAATATTCAAAAAAAACATCAATTAATTTTAATCTGTATTCGAACAAATTAAATTTCACATGAGAAAAGTGATACGAGCAGTTTTGTCTTCCTATTAGTCTGGATAAGTTAAAAACAAGATTTTCAATCGTCGTATCATCTACTGTTACTATGGTTCCTGCACTATACTGTAAAATAAATATACATAAGAATACACGATGTATTGTAATGATATGAAGGGAATATACTGTACAGCCGAGATAGTAATAAAAATCACATTATTGGTTTTCTGGCTGTACATTACGTCTTCCTTTAAAATTACATATAATGAGGATTAATCTTAATTTGTATTCGAACTAATGAAACTTCACACGAGAAAAGTGATGCGAACAGTTCTGTCTTCCTATTAGTCCGCATAAGGCTCGACTCTACTTAAAAACAAAATCAATCGTTTAATCGTTGTATCATCTACTGTTACTGTGGTTCCTGCACTATACTGTAAAATAAATATACATAAGAATACACGATGAATTGTAATGATATGAAGGAAATATACTGTACAGCCGAGATAGTAATAAAAATCACATTATTGGTTTTCTGGCTGTACATTACGTCTTCCTTTAAAATTACGTATAATGAGAATTAATCTTAATTTATATTCGAACTAATGAAATTTCACATGAGAAAAGTGATGCGAACAGTTCTGTCTTTCTATTAGTCCGCATAAGGCTCGACTCTAGTTAACCCTTAGAGTGCTATGGATGCATATATGTGTCTGGCGAAAGCCATCGGTGTCGACTAAGGACGCATATATGCGTCTGGCTAAAGCCATCGGTGTGGACTAAGGACGCATATATGCGTTTGTTAATTTTTCCGAGCACCTACGCAGAAGTAATACTATTACGTTCGTGTGAGATAAATATAAATGCATTTCAATGCTAATGCCGCGTTCGAGGAAACTATCTTTTAGAGAATATTGGTCAACGACGAACTGTTGAAAAGCAATATTTTCCGCAAAATAATAACGAGATCGATACATGGTATTATTACAAATGTTGCACTTTAACGATAATAATACAGCAAGTGACGATCCTTTAGCAAAAATACGACTAGTAATCGATAAATTAAAGATTTCCTTTTCGCAGTCATTTGAACATTACGAAAATCTAGTTAGAAAATTTAGTTTTCTAATTTATTGTTTTCTAGTTTATTACCCAAATTCTTGTTTATCGTAAATTTCAGTGTTTATAATAAATAATTAATACTAAAAAAATAACGCTCTTCAATCATTTAATCTCGCGTAAAAGAATTACTATAACCTATTACGATTTGCGCTTTGAATAGTCAATCAACAGAGTTCAGTCTAGCGAAAAAGTATTCTGTCCACAGCGATCGTCAGCGCTGACTTCGCGCCGTCCGTACGGGCCGCATAGGCATCGAGTATTCAGCACTCTAAGGGTTAAAAACAAAATCAGTCGTTTAATCGGTGTATCATCTATCGTTACTATGGTTCCTTCACTATACTGTCAAATAAATATACATAAGAATACAGGATATATTATAATGACATGAAGGAAATATACTGTACAGCCGGGATAGTAATAAAAATCACATTATTGGTTTTCTGGCTGTACATTACGTCTTTCTTTCGCATTTCGTGTCTGATACTTGCTTTCACGAAGAACGGCACAGTACATCCAATATTTGGATATCAATAATTCCATTTGCTTGCTGGGTAGCTGCTTCGGTCATCAATTATGGAAACAATCGGAAAGGAAAGAATGATTCTGCAGTCTTCTCGTTGCTTTTTAAGTTCTTCGTTATATTTTAATAGCCGTTTTGCACACGGCGAATATTATACCGAAGATTATGCCACGGATCGCAAGTATTATTAATATTTATGGCTTGACCGCACGTTAATAATTCATGTATTTTTAGTATCGGGTATAACGACATAGCAGCGATACACATAAATGACACTTGTGATGTGTCACATAATACTTTTTGGCAATAACGCATACGATGTTTACGTGCCAACTATGTTCGTAGAATATAAATAATTGCATTGTCGATTCATATTAGAAATTACATCTCTGTCTTATAGTAAATTTGGAAGACGATGGACTATAGAAATAAGATATATAATACGATATTCTCGGATTTCAAGTAATTAATTTATTAGATTGGTAAAAAGAATAATCAGCCGGTGTTCATATCTTTAAATTCTTCTTTTAAATATTAATATTATAAATTATATATATCAATGATTCATATTTTATCTATTCTTAAATTGAAAATATCTATTGCAATCGCAGCTTCATCAAGAATTTATACAGTTATTTAAATCTCGTTTTGAAGACACATCCAACGCTCCTGTTCTTTAATTAATAGCTCTAATTAATGAAAACGTCAATTATTACGATTTTTGGTATTAAATCCCTTTGGCTTTAAAAATTTAGCAAAGTATTTAAAAATGCGATATGAAAATGCGATAGGTGGAAAATAAATAAATAAATAGGAAAGAAACGGTGGAACTTTGCATATTCATCCAATTGACATTTCTGTCATAATTTCTAATATTAAAAAACTGGTATTATTCTCCACGCTGGAAAAATATAGAAATAATAATTCTACGCTGTCCTGAAAAATCTCGTACGAGATCAAAGTTATTAAATAATTATTTCGAATTAATTGTAAGTTTTATATTGGTTTACCACCTTTTCTCTTCAGTGAATACTACAAAAATGTTTACAAAACTTTCGCTAGAACTGTTGTTGCTGCGCTTTTCTGCAAAAATGTGTAATTCCATTCAGAAATAAACTCGGTAAATGCGAAATATATTACAACGTGTATTTTTATATCGATTTATAAAATAAAAAGTTATATCCTTGAACCAATACGTATGTCTTATAAAAGTGTCTTTCACATATGTTCCATAAAAGTGCAAATTCTGATTAACAAAATTATTCTGAAAATTGTTCCAGAACTAATAATAATACGGACAAAGTATCAACTTGTACATAATAAGTAGGACAAGTTATTGGCTTTTATTTATCTTAATGCGAGTAAAAACAGAAGGATTAAAATCTTACACTTAGACCCTTATCAAATATGTATATTCATATATGAAAATGTGACTCGAACAAATACAAGTACGCTATGATCTACCCTTGTCTTTGCAACCTGGTTAATGAGGCTGAGAGACTGCATATGAGGGTTAATTAGCAGCCAACGTAGAAGCTGGAAAACCGTGGACGCATTAGACAAGACGATGACCTATCGTCGTATCTTAAATGCAACGTCACGAAATAGCGACATCGCGTTACACACGATGCCCCTTTTTCCATAATTTACGTAGTCGTATGAAGGCGTCAGCGACGACGTATTTTGGAAGATCATTGGGGTCAGTTACTCGGACGCTCTTTAATGTCGGGGAAATTTATAGCAACTATTTAGACTGCACCTGACCAGTGAAATTATGAGCGAATGTTGTGAGGTCATACGGTTGAATTTACAGGAAAAAGTTGCACTTGTTGCAACCTCTGTTTGCAAATCTTTTCCCAACATTTTTTATTCCGCAAAGCATGTTGAAAAATCATCGAAATATAGAAGTCCTACAAGTCTAACGAACGTCGTATCTCATCCTGATAATATCTACGTTGCCTGTCTTTTACAATTATATAGAAAATTCTTATGAAACAATTACCAAATAGTTTTGACGAACTGGAAAGCCAGAAGATATTGAGTTGGCAACTAAGTGATTGCGGATTTTGTCATTAGGTGGTAATGTTTTTGCCACCTAATTAGTTGCCAACCCAATAATAGGAAATACATGATAATATTTCACTTTTCTTTGGATGTTTCGGGTAAAGCGTTTTAATCAAACACAAGAGTATCGTATTTGAGAGATTCAGCGAAGCAGCACGTGTACAGCGACATCAAACAAATTCTATCTAACAAACGAATAACACAGTTAAACTATGGCACACGGTCGATAATGGGAAAATTCCGCGAAAGGCAGGAATCGTTGGCAGAATCAGCAAGAAACGAGATCCGAGAGAAACTCAGCTACCGTTACGCTCTAACGATTATTGTTGGCCCTCGACGTCCGTTCTTCAACAACAGCGACCGGAAGCATACGTGGAAAAGCGCAGATGCCCGACACACACAGCCAGTTTCTTGTTGTTTTACGCGGTTCTGGTGCGAAGACAGGAGAAAAAAGCAACAAGAAGATCGCTAAGAGTTGAGCGAAATACGTTCTCGGAGAAGCACCCGCCTTCCACATTACAGCTTGATGTATCTATTAGGTCTGGTATACATAGTTTGGCCGGCTTTCCAAACTTCCGCCAACGCCACGATGACGAAGCTACTTTGCCAACTTTCTAATAGTTTTATGACTTTTTGGACTTATGGGGCCGCCTTGTTCCCGACGAATTAGCGACTCCCGGGAAAACTGCGCGCCACGTCCAAACTTACTTTCTTTGCCTCGACCATCCCTTTTTTCTTTCCTTTTCTTTTTTTTTTCCGGCTTTCCTACCAAACGTTCCGCAAGATTGGAGGACCGTCGTTTGTTTCAGTTGGTAAATGCACTCGGCAGTTCCCTACGTTCGGTTGTTTCACTTTGTTTAGAGGAACTAAGAAATTGTTCGCGGAATTGTAAGATGCCTGTAAAGGATAGAATGTTTCACGGTGAAGGAATTTCAATCCAAATTACTTTTGTCTTTTACGGCTCTTCTATCCTGCGGTTTAATCGTTCAGTTACATCTCAAGTTTGGCTAAAATATGAAATAATTGTCATTGATACGCATGGTCTTCTTCGTGTTTGCCAAAATGAGTAGAAGATTGAGTGGAAGAAACCCAGAGATCGTAGTGCTTTGGTTTAAGAGTGGAAAATCTAAAATGAGAGAGACAAGATCGTTTGCAAAACAAGTTGATTAATCGACGTGGAATACGACGTTCTCCTAAGTTTCTCCTTAAGAACGTTGTCTTTCGTTCCCGTTCGTTCATTGGCATTTTTATTCGCATCAACGTCATATATCGATTTGTTCGTGCTCGATAGCGCGGCGTAAGACAATTTTAACTCGATTATTCGAAAATATCTCGTGACGTGGGACGCATTGATCATCGATCAAACGTTCGCGGATAAAATACGAGGACGGCTTGATAAACTCGGTATTTCTCAAACGAAATTGACTATCGACAGGTTTAAGAATATCTGCAGGGAAAAATCGATATCGGTGCGGAGACATGCATCAATCATAATCTGTTTCACTGTGCACGCTGTTAATCGTTGCAGTTGATGTACGTAACAGTCTAGAATCGGATGTACTTAAAACAATCGACATCTCGAGGAGATGCGATGCTTTAATTAATTAATGTCAATTACGTTCCACAGCTCTCTACATACCTGTCCGATGCTTTCATGAATTGCCGGCAGATCAATACGATCTGCCAAATTTACAACGACTTTTCACTGGAATCGATTCAAATACGTCGTGGCCGGATAATATTTTTTTCACTTTTTTTTTGTTATTTCGTTATAAATAATATTTACTCTATTATAATTAAATATTTTTATTGGATTGTTTTACGAAATATTTCGGCTATTTCAAAATCATAAAACGCATTCGATAATCATTTTCGTTTATTTGTTTTGTTAACCGATTGCGTATGATCCTATCAAATATATGTAATATGTGATAGCTTTAAATTAGCATTTCGGTTGAAATTACAATTCAATATAATTTTATAATTCAATACAGTTCGTTTGTTTAAAAAATTTTTGCAAATGTGACGTTCAAAGTATGATCTGACAGCGGAAACTTTTTTGCAGCGGAACGAATGGCTTGAAATAGTATTCGTGCTTGGTTCATAATGAACTGATATTTTTTTCCGAAATTATGAATCAGTTAATTTTGTGACACGTGAACTATCTCGATTATTCAGAAGGCTTCGGTCTGTTATTAAGTACTCTACTTGCTTGATAATGTTGTTGAACTACGTTTTATATTGTACATAACTTATTCAAAGACCAAAACGCTATTTTCGACCATTTATTTTAATGAACAAATGTGAACTTGTGTGAACTAATAAAACTGGTGCATATTTTAATATCGTATAAAATCATATCTTTCATATTTATTTTATAGAATCCTATAAAAATCATATTTTTAGACGACTAATGATTGCTAAACTTTGTCTACTGACAAATTGCAAAATAAATAGGAGATACATAAAAGAAATTGATTAAAATTTTACTTTAAACAATTGTTTTAAACTGAATGAAACAGAATGAAACAAATTGTTTTAAATGTGGCAAAATAGCACGACAATCAACGTCTCCACTGAAACATCATTATCATTAATATCAATCGATCTGGGTAATTTGCAGATGTTTACTTGTTTACTAGGGCCTGCAGGCTGCATTTTTTAAGCGTAAGCGGGATTTATTGATCGTACATTTTATTGATTAACATATTGATTAACACTTTAACTGTTACGTTGATCATACGACGACCACGGTTTCTCTTGTGACGCCACGATAGTCATTAGTGACCGAAGCGCTTGAACTTCTTACAATTGTAAAAATTGAATGAAAATGGACAGATAGGGCATTTTGAATATAACCGATAAATAGAAGATACTTTGAATTAAGAAGGGCCTCATTGAACGATTAAACATTTTTATTAGAACATTAATAAAAAAAGAATGAGAATAATTCTTGCATCTAACGGTGCACTGTGTTAAAGCACTTTAAACATAAATATGGCTCATCGATAAAATCCGGACAATAGGTGGTCATCTGTTTGGTCCGATTCTTAGCAATTTTTGATCCTAATTATTTAACATTTTTTTTATAGCACCCTCTGCAAAATTTTCGTGCCAGGTACGCTTGCCCTTCTTTCTTCTGCATTTCGTGTCGCGATCTTTGTCGAATAAGTATATTTGACGGCTCTGGTGAATGGCACTGTGTAAGGTGCATTGCAAGTGCCATTCTAAAATCTGATACCTTGAATTTTGTTTTTGTTGCTTGTTTATAGAGTATCATCGCGTTTGAAATTGATGTATTCAACAATAACTCTAAAGCTAATTTTATATATCACTTGAGGGTTCTTCTATGTGTTGTAGAATATGCTGTCACTTGATCTGATAAATCTACAACACATTTTCCTCTGTTGTAATCTACCACTACCATTGGTTTATCACAAACATGACTTTTCTTGCGGACCTCTACCATTTCAGCCGAATGTTTCGTCGAAATCATAAAAATAATCGTAATACTGTTTACTAATATCTTCTACACGTTTCAACAATATATTCTGGACGTTTTGCTTGTTTGGACGTTTGAATGGTTTGTTGACATAAATGAAGCCTTGTTATGATATGTCACTATCAACTGTTATCAAGGTGACCATCCGTGACCACCAATAAGGTAAACGGTCCATTGGGGAAGAATGTTGTCTTACATCACCAATTTATTATTATTTTGCCATTATATGCTTTGAATAATAAAAATACTCCCGTGGCGTCCTCAGCGAAACATGTGATTTCGGTATGGCAGTCAAAGTGCTAAGCTGTTCCGAGAAACTAAAAATAATAACGTCAGACTCTTAGATCAACTGTTACATTGCAAACATAAATGTATAGAAATATATTAGTTGGAATGGTTTCGATTACAAGTGTTCATTTGAAACTAATCTCGTATTCGTTGTATTTACCATGCACATCATTATATTCATTATATTCATCATTTTCGCTATTCATTATTCATTACTCATTATATATTCGATTTGGGTTATTTTGCTCGATGTAGAAAATTTAGCCCGGAAAGATATTTATTATGCAGCGATCTAATATTAAAGATTGAATCTAAACAGTGTTCAATTTACGTATCATGATTTCCAAATCACAGTTTATGCAACCTTCTAAACTATTTCGACGAAGATTTATTGTAGTGCTTCGAAAGTATTGATCGACCATTCTGTGTTTTATAATCGAGCAATTTTTCAAGGAAGAAGATGATCACCAAAGTACAAAGCATCCGAAAGACTTGCTCCCAAATTACTAAAGGCGAGAAAGAAGTGAAATTTTCATGGATATGCTACCAGATAAGCATAAAGAACGAAAACAAGGCAGACCAAGCAGCAAAAACCACGATAACGTGCAATATCCAGGACGAATGTAAAATAATTTTATGATTGCGTCTCGTGATTACAGAAGAGAAATCGATAGAATAGCAGAGAATAACTGGGCCAAAGGATTATCTTCTTTAGTGTCAATTAAATTATAACGAATAATGCCGGCAAAATAAATTGTTTTGTATAATATGTAAATAAAAACGAGTATATAAAACATAAAAATACGAACGATTTCTTGGAATTCTGTGCGAATATTTTCGTCACCCACTATACGTATATACGGCGGTGATTGTGTGCTATTTTGTTCATCAGATTGTGTCTTCCTTTTTTTGCCTGAAATAAGCAATGGTGTTAAAGAAAAAGAACTTATTCAAAGATTCAAAGGGTTTGAGCCTGTGGTTGGTTCACAGGATTCTCAAGCAATCGTTTTGACAAAGTATCTACATATTTGGGTGGTGTAGCAGAGTGTTAGCATACGAAACTATAAACTGGATAGCAGTTAAATTTACTAAACAGACGAGATAATGATAACAAGTGATGATTACACGTGCAATAATTAGCCTGTGCCTAATTGTATTCTACGTAACGAAAATCTTACAATGAAACGCATCCTCCAAGACTGTGGCAATTTAAAAGAAATAAAAAGAATTTTTTTTTTAGTCAGAAACAATATCAATGAAATCATAAACTCGCGTGAAAATATCAACAATCTCATTGCAATTCTCAAAGAAATCAAAATGTGTGGCCAATCGTAGAAATGGAAATATTAAATATATATGTGTTATTATTTTATTATCTGTTTAATTTCAGCCTCATCAGCCTAGAAATGGATGTGGTTTACAATTCCTTTCATTCGTTTTTCCGTATTTAGATTTCCTTTACTGTCGTTCTTTAGTTAATTAATTGCTTATTTACGTAACCTGTTCTATTCCAAATGTATACTTGTATTTAAGCTTATAATGATGTAAGGCTTTCGACTATATATGTACATATTATGTAAAACCATGTAGGTAGAGAAATTGTCCAATCTCTGTTTACGCTACGACATAAATTAATGTAATTGTAATTAAAATGAAATATAATTAAAAATAATGTAATAATGTAAGTAATGTAATTAAAAATAAATGTAATTGTGCCAAGTTGCTCGTTACCTTAGTAGTAGATGCAACTATAAACTGTAAATAAAATAATTTAACCGCGAATAATAATATCGCAGGTAATACAGACTTAATTTCATTGAACTTTCATAATAGATTTGGTTTTATTTGTATTCCATTAAAAAGTGTTCGATGTAAAATATACGTAGATTTGAATAAAACGAAACATATTTATTTTTATATGATTTTATAGCCCCGATACCCGTTCGTATAAGCTGAAATTATCCAAAATATCGGAGACGCAAATGATGGGATAATATTGTAGGCAGAATTCGTTGCAAATTGCATATTATCAAATAAAGTAAAATACCATGTAAAGTTCTGTTGCAAATTAAAGTAAACGTTACAAGTTAATAATACTTAAATAGAGCAAAAAATAAAAAAGAGAAAGAAAACGCTAATAACATTAAAAATTCTCACGACCAATAACAACCTAAGCGAGGCTTTGGAAGCTGAGAGCAGCCTATGTGTTCTGTAAATTCCTCTTCAAAAGAGTTTCCGTTTCAACGTTACGCTTAATAGCTTCATTTTGTTCTTTGAAATCGAAGTCCTGGCCTGATAGTCGAATCCAACAGTCCTGTTTGTAACTCTATTCCCAATATCAAGTAAACCTATTTATTAAAAGTACAGATAAATGCAAACTACGCGAACGAAATACGATATCGTCACTTTTGAATCGTTTGTTTCGTTCTCCGAAACTCTGTACATATTCGTTGTATCTTTTATGACTATAGTTGGCAATCCGCAAGCTTTGTGTCAATTAAAACCTATGAAGCACAGACGCGATATGCACCAACGCGCATATTTTTATCTATTCGATTTCCAAGGAAATCGCGATGAAATTATGAGAAATCCAACAATTGTAGAATTTGTCTGATAAAAAGAAGCTTAGTATTTCTTGATACTGCAATCGTATTTAACGATTCATAACCAATGAGCGAATGCTGATGATATTGTTAATTCTTAATAAGCTAGCGACGATCCATAGAGGATGTGTCCTCATTTGACACAACGAGCAGGAAGTTGTTAATAGAATTTAATTTAATTTAATTTTCCACGAGCTATATATGTATACTATGTGAAAGATAAATTCCAGTAAATTGCTTTACTCATGCAAATCAATATTACGTAAATTCATACAAAGAGAAATATCATTTTACCGAAGATTAAAATTAGTCCGCGATAGCTGCGTTAAATTTTCTTCGATATTTAATTCTCACAGATCATTATGTTAAATTTCGTATAATAAATGCGTTGAACATTACATTTTTTAGATATTGAAAATTGAATTGTTGAACATCGAAGGCTATCGATGACATTAATCTATCGCTTGAGGAAACATAAATTGATGATGATTTCTAGAATTGAATCGATTTAAAAAACAAAGAACCCAATCTTGAGAGGATTAATCGTTTGGATAGAGTAGAAGAATCGTATGGAAGAATCGTATTTCAGTGAAATTTACGTGATTTTACTCGAAAGAATATTTTTATGCGCCAACCTAATAAATTGCTGCTTTACAAGATTTATGAAACATGCAAAGATTAAAGAGGAAATTCTACAGAAAAGACGTTTTAAATATTCCATTCTTTTAACACCATTTTTCCTTCATTATTCTTTACGTTGCTACAGAAACGCGTGGTACTCTCGGATAGACAAATTTGCCCAATAATTTTCAACCATTTGAAATTCCAACTGCGACATGTTAGACAGTCTATCTATTGTAATGAAGTGGCAATAATATAATAACGTGAACCACTAGTTCGGCTAACAATAAATTTGCTAAACTTCCTAAGCGAAGTCCTTACAACGGCAACTGTTAGGAACATTTGAAGTGAGAGTGCTCTGTTCTGTTCTGCAGCATTCTACAACTGTTGCGGCGAAAGGTTGCCTTGACTTAATGCAAGATTTCTTGTTAACACATCGGATGTTTTAACTATATCCAATATAGCTATACTATATTCAGTTATGAGAACTGACGTATGTATTTTATCAGATTGAAATTCCGATAAACTGCTTTCTTCATTCAATATATAATTAAATGTTATTTAATCAAAATTATATAATTAAATTAATATTTATAATTCTTTTAAACAACATCAAAGAGCTTTTTACTTTCACACACATATACGAGGTGGTTGGTAACTGGTGGTACAAGCGGAAAGGGGGTGATTCTACGCGAAAAAGGAAGTCGAAAATGTAGAATAAAAATTTTTGGTTTGAGGCTTTGTTTTCGAGAAAATCGACTTTGAATTTTCGCTCGGTACGCGTGCAGTTTTTCACGTCTCGTTATAAAGTGGATATTATCGCAGTTTAAGTTTGTTTTTGCCGTAACGGAAAATTAGGAATACATAATGAAATAATATGAAGTAATCATAAAGTTTATTATTACAAAAATTGCTGAAAAATAAAAACGAAAAATTTTTATTCTATATTTTCGACTTCTTTTTTCACGTAGAATCACTCTCTTTCCGCTTGTATCACCAGTTACCAACCACCCTGTATAATTAAATGTTATTTAATCAAAATTATATAATTAAATTAATATTTATAATTCTTTTAAACAGTATCAAAGAGCTTTTTACTTTCACACACATATATATACATATAATGCGTATTTAAGGGGAGATTCTCGTACAACAGCAGCAAGAGAGGTGATCTTTGTGAATTTTCTATTCAACTAATTGCTAGTTGTGTGAGGCGAAACTTTTTCGGGATATAAATTGATAGCGTTGAAGTACAATTGTAATTTTTTTATTTCAATTCTTCTTATCGTTTATCGTATATTATACGAATTTTGCGATCAAATTTGACAATATAATATAACCATTGTTAGCGCGCAGTCGTTGAAATGCAAAAGCTACAAAATTTTCTTAAGGTCAAACGGTTTACGCTGGGATTGAATCTATTTTCGAAAGAAAAATATTTTTGCATGAAGAATTGGAGAATTCTAACGTTTAGAAGACAAATTTACTTTTCTCGGTAGGTAAACTGGATTTACATCGTTCGAAAAAAAGTTACAAATAAATATTCGAATAGAAATTTGATGTTCATTCCCTAGAGAAATTCGTAGTAAAGTGAACGAGTCAAAAATTGGATTAATCAATTAGTTTCTCAATTATGGAGCACGCTAATTCAAAAAGTTAATAAACGATAAGAAGAATTGGAATTAAAAAACTACAATTGAAGAATTATTCAAAATTAGTCCTACTTCAAGGCTATATATTTACATCCTGAAAACGTCTAATCTCATATAACTAATAGCCAGAGTAAACAAAATTCATAAAGATCACTTGTTTTTATTATTATCACGCGAGAATCCTCTTTAATCAATGATGTGTGTTTAATTATCTTTTTAACAAATTTTTCTATTATCGTTTACAAACAGATTAAATAAATCATTTACTCTATCGTCCCAAAAATCTTCTTCCTCTTATCAAAGAAAACTATAAATGTATTTTTATATTATCTAAGCTATTCAATGATTATTCATAACGAAATGTCCAAATATGGAAACAAATAATATTTCAATATCGATAGCGTAGTAAATATTATACATATCTATGTACATATACTGCTTGATGAAATCTAATTTTATAAAAATATATCTTGAAATATTTCTTCGATTTCGCTACGTACTTCTCGAACGAGCCAATAATAATTTCGTGCTTGAAAGTTTCAAGCACGAAATCAAACCGATTTTCTCTCCTTGATAAATTTATTTCTCTTATAATCAGTTATGTCAATCTTTCAATAAGTCGAAAATTGACTTATTTATATTAATATCTATTTTTGAAATACAGAGGAATTAAGATTACTCTTGCGCTATGCGTTTAACATAAACGATAATTCAAACTTCGGTTGTCGGAGAACGACTGAAAACAAGAATGGTTTCTCTGTTGTTTCAGGCGCCAACAATGTAAACGAACCACCTATCCTCGAACCTGGTGGATACCCTGCGGGCCTGCCGCTTTCGGAATCAACCAAAGTCGGTACGGAAGTGTTCGTCCTTAAGGGCCACGATCCCGAAGGATCGCCAGTGAAATATGGTATACAACTCACGGACCATTTCGTCGTAAATCCACGCACTGGCGTTATCACGTTGGCGAAACCTCTCAATCGCGAGGTAAGTCAAATCCCCTGCTGTTTTCTTTCTCTCTTTGCTTGGATGTCGATGTGTTCACAGGATGTTTAATGTGGAACGAAACGAATAAAAATAAATCTAGAACAGGTAGAAATTATAAACCGTGGTATATAATTAAGAGAATATTAGATTACTTGAATTCTTATTGTTTGTAAGTATCGAGAGAAAAATATTGAGGAAAAATTTTGGCGAGTTTCCGATGAAATTCGAACATTTTTGACGGCATGATGAAGCTTCAAATTTTCTTTCGCGATGAAAGAATTGAGTATCGTTAGAAAATTTGTATCGAAGTCTGAGGAAAGTTCAAAGTTAGTATACTTGTGAAGAATTAAGAAGAGCTGGTATGAATAAACAGAAGATAGTAGTTTTTACTTTGACAAGATAGAGGAAATGCTTTTAACGAATGAAAAATAAGCATTAGCTTTTCTTCGTTTTTACCTTTAACTTTCAGCAAACAAATGCTTTTACTTTTTCCAGAAGTATGTGTGTTATTGATTTTGATATGATTTGATATGGTTCGAAATGTATGATGCTACATAAAATTGATTTTGTCGTTGCAATTAGAAAAACGATATTTTATAAAAATAATTTCGAAAAGGTATTTAACCCTGACCTGTCCCTCGTGTCAATTTTACACACTTTTTTGATTAAAAAATTATATTATTTGGCCATTTAAAGAACAATTTTTCTGAAGCATTCTGATCTGCATCTTTTTTATTCTTTGCGATCAATGCGAAATTTTGATAAAACAATTTTCAAGATTAATTATATATCTCTTCATATCATTGGCTTTTTACCATTGTGTCACATTATACCGTTTTGATAAAAGTAATTCGTCGTTTAAATCATTTTCTTCTTCTGATTTACTTTCGCTTATTTTATGACCACGTTTTTATCTTTTCAATGAAATCAAAATAAAAGACGGAAATATTTGCTTGCAAGAAAAAGGTTTTGTTTATTCGTACGCAAGAGAGCATTTACTTTAATCTTTTCTTCGAAGGAATTTCTTTTACTCTTATCTTTTACCGAGAAGCTTTTACTTAATTTTTATTTATATCAAAGATTACTTTACTTTACGTACAATGTACATACCACGTTCTATCTGGTATGTGTATACCCTTCTCCGTACATTACGAGACATTTGCCAATTTTAAACATAACGTTCGATAAAATACTTCTACAATAAAATTTTCAAAAAAAAGAGAAGAAATATATATATTTTATAATTAAGAATAATTTCAGTAAGAAATGTAAATCGAAAGTTCGTCCAAAGCCGAAAGGCACGGACTAAAAATAAATAAATAAAATAAAAAAATAAGAATAATTTCGATTTTTATAAGTAACATTTCACGAGTAACATCGTTTTGATGTTAGAACATTGATTCGTGTTTATTCTAGTTTACTAACAGAATCCTGTGATTTATGGATAATAGCATGATAAAGGATCACGTATTCAAAACGCATTTTATTTTTCTTGCCAATGATTTACTGTTACAATAAATAATTTTTTCGAATCTCAGTGACTGAAAACATTTCAATCTTTAGGTATTAAAATGTACGTTCTGTTTGCAAAAATACAGAGAATATACAAAAGAACTGTGCAGCATGAATACCAAATTGTACAGTATAAAGTTATGAGCGCAGATTTTTTTTTTATACATACCTTATCTCGTCGTTATTAATAATACATGCTCGGCTGTCAGCATTTTCCAAACAAAAATTACCAGTTTCAGAGTAAAAAAAGCCATTTACATATTTACCATACTCTCGCGTCTTCCTATATGTACAGCATATAGCCTTTTTTCACATTTCACCTGCATTTCTATCCTTTTCATAACAAACAACCACTCAAATCCACTTCTCCATTTCCTGAATAATGTTATACGATCAGCTTAATAAAATTTGTTAAATGTGAGTTTAGGAGCTCGTTTTCGGAACGTTCTACTTAAACACCACGTTATTAAAATGAAATGACAGACTACACGAACTTTAGTAAGGATGCTTGCTGCTACGAGTTTTCTAAACAACTCGGTGCATAGGTCGCATCTTAATGATGATGAAATAGCTGCGATGTTAGTTCAGCGATAAAGAAAGTTTCGAGAAAATAAAGTTACAATTTTCTATGTGCAGTAGCATGTAAACTTCGTTTGAATAAAAATAAAGAATGAGATTTTGGTCGACGCTAACGAATAAATATCCAGTAGAACAAATATTTATCCGAATAAAAATTTCTTCGAATTAGAAATTATCCGCATAAAAATTTAATTGAACAACTTATTCGGATAAGAATTTATATAATAATTATATTTAAAATAAAAATGCATAAAATTATACATTGTGTGTGGATATTTACATACTGCATCGAGGATGGTAGTGAACGTGAGATATATTTGCAAGCTACATTTTCAGATTTTGTAACATTGGTTTTCGTAACTAACTTTTTTCATAACTAATCAGATTTCAAAGTTTATTGCTGCTTGGTAAATTATTCATTTGGTAAATTAATAATAAGAATTGTACCTGGTATCTATACAGCATATGATTGTACAAAATTAAATGGCAACGCACGATCTTTCGTATTATTGTTCGAATAAATATAGAAAATAATTCGTTACGGATAATAAATAATTATTTCACAGATAAAATATTCCACTGATAATTATCTTATCGATAAATATTTATTCGAAGCAATTCTAATAATATCCAACTCTGATGTATACTACCATACAGAAGAAAAAAATTATTATGATTTCATATCTGCAATTGATAAATCTTTTATAAGGAATTAGGTTTACAGTTCGATCATGATAGTTAACTATTTTTAGTAATTAATGCAAGTTACTGTTGTTTTTCATAAGATGATATTTTCTGTTTAAAAAAAGGATCAATGTATATATTTCTGAATTTTCTATCGTTTTACGTTATTTCTTGGTATCGTTAGTAGTTTGTGAATGATTTGCAAGATTTCAGTAGTAAAATGTCTCGAATGAAAATTCCCAAATATGATCGGAAATTCGTTTCGCCTCGAAAATGCAAAGTACACATCGTAAAAAGACTTAATCGTGTAAAAAATACCATCGCGAAGTTCACAACAAAGCGTTGTAGTCGTAGCGAAAAGAAGCGTACAGGCGTAAACGAAGCGTACAAGCGTAAACGAAGCTTGCAAGCGTAACTTTTCAAAGTCCGTCAATGCTATTAAAGCAAAATGTAAATGAAATATTTCTAAAAATATGATGCATTGCAACATTTTACAAATTTCACGTATCAGAAAATCCAAGTTGATGCTGATACGACAGTTAATAAACGTATATTTCTAGCGAAGATATAAAAGAATTCATAATTTTTTACAAACAGAAAAATTTAATAAGTTCGCGTGAAAAGTATGTTACTTTTACATGAGTTTTCTGAAACGAGCATTTCTCTCTGTTCGTAAACCTATCTGTGAAAGAGTCGTAGTCTATCTGCGTGTCAAAACTTGGTTCATCATTAGACGTTTCTATAGCAAATTTTCGTGCAGCTACGATGAGATTGGAAATTTAATTTGGGGACGTTCTCCTACAGTAACCTCGATGATATAGCGAGGTCGTAAAATCGGTCAGACGTTGCTAGGAGTGCTATGTTGCTATCCTAATTAATTATGATTTAGAAGCCTTAGACACTTTAATCCCGAGACCAAAAGTTTGCTTGAGGTCTGCTTCGTGTCCTCGTTAATAAATTAGGTTTTTGTAATTTTATTATATTGGACGTAGGAAGCAATTCTCTTCTTTTATAGCTTGTAATATAGCGGCAATTTAAAATCGAGATATCAAGGCATTTCGCTATGTTTATAATGTCGACGTTTAATCTCTGAAAACAGTAATTGAATAATCTGATGAAATGTAATATTCAACAATTGCGTGTGTATTGTAAACTAAATTAATAGCCTAAAATACGTAAATACTAATTTTTAAATATCTGGTACGTAGCTGGGAAATAGTTTCCAAATTTTTGCAATTAGTTGATAAATTTACGAAATGGCATGATGTTATGACAATCGGTATTTTTGAAACGTTCAAGCAAGTGGCGAAGATATACGTACATTTTAAACTAAAATCATATGGAAAGAGAGGAATTGCTAATATAAAGTTGAAAAAATCAACGTGTTGAGTTAAAAAATTGCTCCTCTGCGAAACGCGAAAAAAATTACGTTTTTCTCGTGCGATCTTCCATTCTTAAACGTTTCAGATTCACAGAGACTTGTCAGATCTTTCTTTATAAACGGAAGTGTATAATATATTAGTAACTTAAAAATATGCAAAATATTCGAAAATTGAAGGATTTCTTTTATTTTATTTAAACCAAAGCTTGTCAAGAAAAAATAAACCAATATGTGTTATTGAAGTTCAGACAATATTTTCATTGTTTAATTTCTCCAAAACGAAGGTATCAGACCTGGTGGTTTCTGCGTCTAAAAAAGCTTACACCTACGAAGCTTTGACTGCCCAAATATCGTTCACTTGGTTCAATTCAGTTCCGAATATCACGAGGATAAAATGAGCACTGTGCCTTCAACGACTCATATTGCCACCCACGTTAATCTTTTGCTAGATGAATTTCTTCATATGCAAATTTTTATTATTTCGGTATATATACTGATCTCTTGGCTACCGCCTCAGTGTCTCGTACAGTTCCTATGTTCCCCATGCGTTAGTAAGTTTGAGATACAGAGCTTTTCTTTTTCGCTGTGTGTCTCAAATCATCTTTCAATAATAAATAATCCATTGAAAAAATAACTGTACTTTTTTTAAGGACTGGTGAATTTTTTTATATTTTTCTGAAAGATCATAGTCTTACGAGTAAAAGCTTACAGTAACATTTTTCTAATATTTGTTTAATACGAAACTGTGTAACTGAAAAAAAATTCCCATTTTTTCGTAACTTTCTGTCAAATTTGTATTTTTATCGCGACGAATTTTAAACGGTTGCTTAAAGCATCACCTGTATAGTAAATTAGAAAATATAACAAATATTTTCGGAATTTTGCCAGACTTCTTCAAGGTCTAAAACAGTAAGAAATCAGGCCAGGGACCGAAAATTCACAATGCTGACCGTATTAGTGAAAAATATCTTCCGGAGGATTAATTATTCAGCGTAATCCATACGAGAAGATAGATATCGCAGATAAATGTGTGAAGGAAGGCAAACTAATCGCGTTTCCGAATCTATAGAAACAATCGTATTTTCGGTAATATCATCGGAGTATCATATTCAGATACAATGAAGATGAATCGATCTGCTCCAATTATTATTGAAAAGCTATTTCGGAAAATCTAGCCGATAATCGATAATCGAGGTGCATAGATAAATGACGCCAATGAAAATGGGAGTACAGCAATGTTAGTAATTTATGGTATCCAGGCATAATCCTAGCTATTTATACTTGAAAATCATAAATATCGTATTCGACTCGCGGCAGCGTCGATCGATTGATTTCGGACCGAATTAGTAGCTTTATCGAAGTAAAAAGTCAGGAAAATATCGGTCGGATCTTTTAAATTATTTAAACGCGAGCAAACGTCTCTTTATATCTTCATAAAAATTTTAATAAAGATATCGGTGGAAATTACCAGCGCGCGAAACTGTTCGATATTTAGCTTCCGGAAACACTTTGGAAGTATTTTGAAATAAGCATTTATTTCTGCTTGTAAATTACAGTTAAATATTAATTGACGAACGTAAGATAAAATGGATGAATTGAATAAATTAAGTTAGTAGGTTTAGTTGTAGCTCTTATATTTACAAAATAAATAATAATTTCTTAAAACAATTGAACTATTTGACTAGAAAATAGTTAAGCTTGGCACTTGCAAGTATCTACCATAAATTTATTCTTCAAGGAGCTTTTACAATTTTTTAAGAAGCTCTTCATTTGTACTTCGTATTTCAATAGCAAGGTTGCAAATTACTTGTTCTTTGATACTGTTTATCTGAAACATTATTTAAAGAAATAAAATTTATTACAGGAGATATCTTTCTATACCATTTTAATCTTTGCAAATAGAAACTGATTTATTAAATGCAGTCATATATTACAGACACTGGGGAGGCTTCCTTATTAACAGCAACTCCACTTTCAACCCCTCAAGAAAACAGAAATACGATCCAGTAGCTGATAATAAATGCGATCTCCCTTGTCTTCTTTCTCTTTGCAGATCCTCTCACAAAGAAACCAAACTTTACGATAAATATGCTTGATGTATAAAGAAATCTGAGATCTTTGTTATTTCTTACTGTAAAGTTACTCAAACTTTTTTTCGCATAATATTACACATAGTATAATGATTAGCACGTTATCATTAATAGCTATAAAGTAGATATGATTTTAGATGAACAAAGAAATATAATACGAACGTTTAAACTTCATGGCAAATAGTGCATTTAACATAAAATATTGCTATATCGTAATATTTCACTTGTTTGTTCTAATATTTTATTATTATTATTCTTTTCAATTTGGCCAAGTGAAATGGATTTCACTTATCATCTCTTTCATTTATCTTTTCATACTTACCATACCTGCCTTTATTATCGCTTCCTAGTTAACTAATTGTTTATTTTCTTAACCTAACCCATTCTGTTTTTACTTTGCTGCATAATAATATATTTTGCCAATCACTATTTCGCTATACAGTAAACTTCTTTCTTATTTGAAGATATTTTTCCTTGTGTCTGTGCTAAAAAACTTTGAAAAACAATAACATACATCCGTCCCTCATTTTCGCAATTTAATCTGTCCCATGCGTGTCAAATTCACGCAATGATAAAATATCGATGAAATAAATTAAACTGGTATGGAAGATAATTTTGCTCTTTGTCGTTCACGCGCATTCACGCTAATTCTCATCAATTCAAAGGTATCGGATTTTATCCGCACGTCAAAGCCAGGCGGTTTCAGAAAAAACATTCCATAAATGGTCGAACAATATAATCTTTCATCGGAAAAGTGTGTCAAATCGACGCATGGGACGGGCGAGGGTTGTGCTCCGAAGCACTGACAGTATTTTCTAACATTTATTTTTACATATAGATTTCTCTGAAAATTCGATTTAAAACACTGGGAGTTGTTACGAGCTGAGTTTCTAAAAAATTGGACTCAAAAACTTAAGGTGTCCTGAATTGAAATGTACCAAAATAGCGCTTCTTTGTGATTTTTTTTAGAAGGGAAAGAAAGAAATGAAGTTATTGAATTTTGAGGTATGGTTTTATATGTATTTAACGAATACAAAAAAAAATTTTTTTAAAGTAAAAAAACAAAATTGTAATAGATTTCTGAACCTATTTCATGAGCGTCTTGTCGCTGCAGGGTGGGAGAGATCCACGTCGTACTTCTTGACTGAAACAAAAAACCAAAGAAGGATTTAATTATTATATATTTTTCTTGCGGCTGAACTAAACAACGGCAGAAAAAAAATTATTTAAATAATTGTTATGGCACCTTAAAGTTTTTTTTTTTTTTTTAAAGAACACTTCTTTTTTTAAACGCACCAAAATTTTTAATTCCACATTTTTTCTGCCATTGTTTAGTTCACCCCAAGAAAAATATATAATAATCTAATCCTTTTTTGATTTTTTGTTTCCGTCAAGAATTACGAGGTGGACCTTCCCCCCCGATTGAAGACATGAAATAGGCTTAGAAATCTGTTATAATTTTGTTTTTTTACTTTAGAAAAATTTTGTTTGTATTTGTTAAATACATATAAAACCATATCTCAAAATTCAATAACTTCATTTCTTTCTTTCCCTTCAAAAAAAAATCACAAAAAAGCGCTGTTTTAGAACATTCTAATTCAGGACGCCCCTTTAATAGAAAAAGGATGGAAAAGGAGGTGGGAGAGAAGGAAGGGATAATGAATGACAGAAAGTCGTAAGAAATAATAAAAGGAAAATTCATTCGTCGTCATTCATTCGCATCATTCATCGATCGTCAAAGCGTAATGCTTTATTTTCATCTACTATATGAAAACCCACGACTGCATTATTTATAGCACAACCTAACGTATATAACGGGTTGGTAATGATCCCTACAAGTTGATGCGATTTTATTCTTTTTTCTTCTTTTTTAAGTAGCGAAGAAACTAATGATCGCATTAACTATCGAAGCACTTGTCACGAGGAAGAGAAAGACGTAAAATTCTTCCACCAAACGAACCATTAAGTCATAGGGACAGTCGCGTAATTAAGTTGGAACACGCCGCTCTATGGAACGATATGACTTTGAAGCGTGAAACGACAAAGGGGCGGCAAAGGGCTATCGGAAGCGATCTAATGCAGACGGCTATTACGCACATTCGTAAATTAGCGTGAGCGCGCGCAATGCGGGCCAAATATTCGTGCGTCGGCCTATTTGGCTGAATTAAATCAATGCCGATTGATCCGCACGGATAGATGGGTCGAAATTGGCCCGCGGTTCCGTTCTGCGAAACGTCGACTTCCCGCGGGATTAATTGCCAGGTTTGCAACTTCGTGGAACGGTTTTACGCTTGGAAGAGCTACTAATAACGTCCACTTCATGCATGATCATCCGTTTTCCAGCAGAACAGTAGGAATATGCTTTGCACCGCGTGGTTTTCCAAGGACCAGAGAAAACTGCTTTCTCGGATTTTACAGTTGAACGCGTTGGTAAGCTTGAAGCTTCGTAAATTTAGTTCCCTACGGGAAATTCTATGTCGGAATTGGATAAATATAATGATAAGAAGATAACTGAGAGGAGGGGAACCTGTGATATGGTACACCAGAATAAAATATTATGTCATTATTAGTTCTACGGTCAATTTAGAAACTAAGAAAATGGAAACCATCAAATATTCAATTGAATGGCACGCGCGTAACACAAAGGAGGCAAGTTAAATACCTAAGATTCCATTTAGACACACAACTTACATGGAAACAACATACTAAATCAATTATAGATAAAATACGGTTAAAAAGAAGACAGAAGTACTGGCTAACTAGTCGAAACTCTAAACTCAGCATAGAAAATAAACTAAAAATCTACAAAACGATAATAAAACCAATTTGGACGTACGGAATACCACTATGGGAGACAGCAGCAATGAGCCACATAAATAAACTAGAGTCGCTACAATCGAAGATACTGGGAACAATAGTCAACGCCCCATGGAATTTCAGAAACGAGGATATACGCAAAGACTTAAAAATACCAACGGCCAAAGAAGAAATCGGTAGATAGGCAGAAAAATATAAGGAAAGAACGGCAACACATCCAAACCAGCTGGCTGGTGAAGCGAGCAAAATTCTCATAGAAAGAAGACTAAAAAGAAAACACCTGACCTCACTAAAGAAATAAAATAGTCAAACTGGAAGATGGTATCCCGCTTGGGGTAGCCATCCACATGTTATTTAGCAATTAAGCTAGAAAAATTTACCAAATGTCCAGCTGGACAAATTGTAAAGTACAAATTAAATAATAATAGTAAAAAAAATTTAGAAAACTCTGCGAACGATTCGTAACCATTTGTTGCGAAATACTTACTCTATTTAAATTGTATATTATAAGTATATAAGATGTATTGAAAAAAATAGCTACATTAGATTCGTTTTTATAAGACAGTGGTTTGATAAATAAAGTAACAAGTGATCTAAGAAACGTGTATAGTAATAGCAAAAATATGAACATTTTTTAACTGTTTAAAAACGAAATATCTGCATTAGGTTCATTCTTATGAAATAGCGGTTTAATAAGCGAAGTAACAAACAATCTGAGAAACTTCTGTAACAGTGGCAAAAATATGAACATTTGCAATTAAGCATCGACCAAACAGTATACGTAGTTTGAAATTAGCTTTAACTCGGGGATGTATTATTTGAAGTATGTTCCAAGGGAAGTGACACAAGTCACCAATAAGATCAACTAATTGGCACTAGTTAGACCTACGTATCATGCGACTACTAACTCGACCTACATACTTACTATAGACTCTATAAAAGCATAGTAGTACGTACAATTACACAAAAGAGTAATTGTACTGAATTTGTTAGAACGTCTTTAAGGTTTTCTTGTAAACGGCACAAACGTCATGTGTCACCCGTTATATCAAACATGTAAAATACGGTGTTGGAGCACACCAATTTTATAAATAGTCGACTGAAGCTGTATTTCGCTTTAAACTTCACTGTTGGATATTAATTTAACGCTGAAGAAAGCATAAACTGTACTAATTGTAGTAGTCGTTGTACGTGGACATGGAAATCTTTTTCTTTTCTCTTTTTTTTTCAAGCTTTAAAATATGTTTTTTATTATTCATTATTTCAGTTTAATTCCGTTGCGTTAATTTGTAAGAACGTTAGCGTGTAAAATTAGCGTTCGTCGTATTACACGCTACGACTAATGAACGAATTTAGAAATTGTTCGCGACGATGAGCAACGATACATAGCAAATAACGAAAAACGAAAAGTAGAATTTTCCACGAAGATTAATACGATGTACACGTGTTTTTCACTATCATTTTAAAAATTATACAAGATGATCAAGCTTCTACAAAAAGAAAGGAGAAGGAATCATTAGCAATTTAACGTGCGTATTGAGATACATTATACTACTGTGCAGTACTCATTTATCCTTGAAAATAGTTGAAAAATTATCGTTTAAAAATAAATTGGTTGAAAATTAATTTGTTATATATTTTGTTTTAATAAACGACGAAGGATATAAAACATATTTCTGATTTATTTATTGTTTGAAACTATGTAAAATGAGCTTAGTTAATTTAAAGGAGGAAAAGATGCTTCGAATATCGTCAAGCTAATTGAACATTGTTCAAAAGTTGACTCTTTCGAAGTTAATCTTTGAAAACTTAATTACGCCCGATTCTTATTATGAATAATAATCTATTCGTAATTGACTGGTTGACTAAGTGGTTTCACAAAGTATTACGACGTCCTTGTAGCTACTACTTTTAACGTAGTTTGCCTTTAAGTAAATTTTACGCATTTTCTATAAATATTAAAAATATTCGAAAAATGAAAAATAATTTGCTTTGAGAAATTCTTCGTATTACAGCGTGCCAACTACCTGTTATTAAATATAAAATGTTACTTCTTAAGTTTGAATGATAAATATTAAATGCAATCCTCGTATCAAGTTGTGTTGCACTTTCGTAAAACGGACTAACTATGAACGAAGGTTCTACGTAATAATTTACGCTTTTAATTAATTTCATGCATAAAACTAGAGGTTCAGACAAAATCTTATTTTATTGATTTATAGATCACCTTCTTAAATATTTAATAGCGCGTTGTTATAGACGTTATGTAAATGTATAAATAAACTACTAACGAATTATGTACCGACTAGAAGCAGTATCTTCTCATGGAATCAATACATCATAAATTAGAATTATTTATTAGATTAATCAGATTAGCTCGGTGGAATCTCGATTCCATGGATAAAGCAGTAAATCAATTCATTATGATATTATACTCATACATTTGGCTATGAAACCATTTTAGCTTTCTATCAATGTTCAAAAACTCTGCTCTACTTGTCCTAAATATTTTTTTATTTTCGTGTTATAAGACGTGTTCACTGAAGATTTTTATAAATAATTTCTTTAGAAACTTGATGCGTAAACGATGACGGCTTGTCAATTATTTCTGAAACTGCCATCACGAAATTTGATAAACCAACAAAAGTATTTTTTTTATTTTCCAAGACGTGTTCACTGAAGGTTTTTATTAATAATTTCTTTAGAAACTTGATGCGTAAACGATGACGGCTTGTCAATTATTTCTGAAACTGCCATCACGAAATTTGATCAACCAAGAAAAGTATTTTTTTTATTTTCCAAGACGTGTTCACTGAAGGTTTTTATTAATAATTTCTTTAGAAACTTGATGTGCAAACGATGACGGCTTGTCAATTATTTCTGAAACTGCCATCACGAAATTTGATAAACTACCATCGACATATTACGTTCACTCGCGATGCGTGTGCCACAAATATAACAAACATTTATACGTACATTTGTTATAAATTTATATAACACTAATCTACTAATCAATAGAAACCATAGGTCCTCGTATTTTGTGCCTGACAGCCACAAGCGATACTGACTATTAACCATAGCAATTCGATCTATGCTGTCTACTAACTATAGCAGTTCTATTTACCCTGGCTACTAACAATAAGTTCAAACGTGCTTGTGATTATAAAACATTATCCTGATAAGATGAACTTATCACAAACAGCGACTTCAATATTAAGAAGTTCGCCTTTGCATATACTCGGTGTATTAATATTAAAGATGCCAGTTCTCGATTTATCCAGAAATTTTACATACCAATCTTAAATATCAATTTTATATACTTTGAATTCTAATTACTTTGATTGCACCAAATGCTATTAAGTTGTTCGAAAGGTAGCATCTTTGACGATCGACAGTATAGTTCTTGGTATATTCGGTAAAATTGAATAAGTATAACTGCTTATAACTCCGTTAAAAATTCCCTCTAGTATTTTGTTTTCCGAAAAAATTTCCGAAATCTACGAGTGCTTAATTTATAAAACTGTTAGATTGATAACAATTTTTTCGTAAACTGTTTAAGCGTTATCAGTAATTATCAAACTGTGTCTATATCAGTATTTTGACAATAAACACTTTAAAAAAATGAAATTTAATACGAATTACTCGTTAGTAAACTGCGAATTTTTGTATATTTATGAGAAATTGAACAAAGTTAACATTTGTTGTAATCTTTAGTAGGCAAAACAAGTTTTTGTTTGTTTTCCCTTATCTATTTTAACAAAAATATGAATCTGCGTAAATAAGCACATTGTTCGTTACAATTTCCCGTAGAGTAATAAAATGTCGAATTCGTACAAATACCGCAGCTGAATATTAAAATGTAAAAAATACCAATCATTTATCGTATTTTTACAACGCGATAACAAACACCATGCTGAATCCTTAAAAACGTCGAATCTCATCCATTCTGTTCTGATATTCATTTAATTGTAATTGTAATTGTAAATTGTAAATTGTAATTGTAAATTGAAAAATTGTATGCATCAAAAGTCTGCAAAAACTTATTGGAAGAATTCGTTTCTGTAAAAGTCGAAACATTCTCCGAGGAAGCGATTACGCGAGCTCTTAAGACTTTAAAAGATAGCAGGAAACCACCGAAAGGGACATACATTATTCAAGAAAATGATACTACGAAAGACGTTGACCTTACATTTTTTTCTTTTTTTCTTTTTTTCAATCTCGCTACAAACTTTACGGACAACCCAATATTTGCTTAACAACTTTCTTCCATTACGTTACCTCCGGACTAAAGATTCCCATGCAAATTTGTATTTTTATGGACGCGGCTAATGAAATGGAATTTAAGCAGAGGCTTATTTCACCCATTACACATTGTAACGAGGACTCCTACTTTGAGTATTTCATACAGTTCTGCATGCGAAGATTACAGCAGAAGTACATGATAAAAAAGTCATAGAGAAGTAACTTTTAGAATGTTGCAAATTAATTCAGTGTACCGAAATTATTCAATTTCGAAGTTAAACCTACACTTTTTATGATCTTAAAAATAATCCTCGTGAAGATGTTAAAATGTTAAAGGTGCAATATCGTTTGTTTTGACAGATCGAAGTATCTTTGCGTCTACGAAAGCTCGTCAACTATATCTTTGAACCTGATAGATCCTTCTTTTTATTTACTTTATATTGAAATAAGATGGACCTATATTTTCCATGCTTTTAAAAGTATTACTCGTCGAGATGTTAAAATGTCTGTCTAATATTTCTCGAACAGTTTGTTTTAATAGAAGTTCCATATATCTTTGTGTTTATGAAACTACGTCAACTATATCTTCGGACCTGACAGGTCCTCTTTCTTTATATCTATGTTGCATTAAAATATTCCTTTTCAATCTTCCCTACGATTTTCCTATTATACGCGTTTATACATTTCCATGAGACCCATTACTTCGCACAACACGATGTTGACATTCAGCTGGCAAAGATCGATCCGCCCAGAAGCCCTGGAAATTCATGAAACAGGGAAACCAATTAATTTCACCGGAAAAATTGTAAAGCGCTGGAATCATCGAACGTCCGATATAAAAACGATAACCTGCACGCCGCAGCGAACGAGCGAATCAAAAAGGGAGACAGAGAGGGGGAGCTATAGTTGCTGCTGCCTTGATGAAGGGTAAAACGACGAACGAATTGCCAGTGAGAAAGAGAAAAAAAAGAGGAGTCAGGGGGGAAGAAGCGTTCGTTCTACCGACAGGGGAATAAATCACGAATTCTCTGCGCAGGGGAGTGACGAGACCAGTTGCAAAGTCCATTTGGAAAGTGGAATCCAATAAGGATGAACGCGTGTGCTGGTGTTCGCGTATATAATTAATTATCGTTCGAGGGAATTTGGTGGCGCGCATGGAGGCTAGAAACGCGAGGAAAAAGGATTTGCCTGGACTATCTCGACCGAACGATTCGATGCATTTTGCCCATAAATTTCACCGCGTTTATGCAGACCCGGTCCGGCTCTGGATCCGTATAAATGAAAAAGGCGAACACGGAAAGAATATGGATCGACTTGCCTATTTCAGGCACGTTCCGATCGTAGCTCTCTCGACTTTCCAACTAATTCCGGGCCCGGCGCAGAGAGTTTCAGAGGACACGAACGGCATCAGCCAGAAAGGAATCGGCCTGTCGGCGAGATCGAGGGTTAGAGATCGAGCTCCGTGGACGCTGATGCTGTATCGACTTCATATTTACTCAAGCGAAGGGCAAACGACTGTCGAATCGGCAAGTGAGAACGATTCGAATTTGCTTCACCCACGTGAAACCTGTTCTTCGTTCAACGAACCGCGAGCCAATGACATTTAGAAAGTTTCTCGCTAGCTGAAAACCTGGCTCCTTTTTTTCTTTTTTCCTTCTCTCGTATAGCGCGAGTTTTCTATGTAAATGTCGAAGGGAAACTCGATTACAAGGTCGAAGTTGAACGATGAAAATGACGAAACTTGATTGGCCTCGTGTCTATGCGGAAATATCGGTCGCAGTCTTTTTTTCTTTTTTTTTCTTTTTTTTTTTGTCACCTCCCGTTCTGGATGGACGAGGACCGAAATGGTTTGAAACGACTTTTAAAATTGACTTTTGTCGCCGTCAATGGAATTCTAAAGCGATTGCTCTTGTCACGAATGGTGGTTAATTCGGTTGCAGTGTTAATCTTCTTTTTATTGGCCATTGATATGTACGTTTCCTTATTATATCTCCCCTGACGAAAGTTTAATGTTTCGTGCTGACGATAGTTGTACGTTTTCTTCTATTTTATCAATCTAAAAATACGGATGAATGGAAAATCGTTCGATGTAACAAATCCAAGATCAATTTTTTTTTTTATTTGGTCGTCAATTTACAAGCAATTCTCATTGAGAATTTTAAGTAACTTCATTTGTCGTGGTACAGTAACTTGGATTATAATAATTTATATTATGTTTGATTATAGTTGAATTTAATGCTTCAATCTAAAGGATATTTTCTTTTTAGTCTGCGGGCCTGATCCGTCGTGTCAAGTAGTTGGGTGACTAATGGGTTGTGGTGGTTGTTGACTCCTGTGTTATATCTGCTTTTGAACTTGGATATTTCTTCTTTGACTGTGGGTATCTTGAGGTCGCGGTGAATTGTTTCGTTGGTGACATACCAAGGTGCATTTATTAAGGATCTTAGTGTTTTTGATTGGAATCGTTGAAGAATTTCTATCTTGGAGTTACTCGCAGTTCCCCATAGTTGGATCCCATAGGTCCAAACAGGTTTTAGTATGGCTTTATATAGCATTATTTTGCTCTGTGTGCTTAAGTTGGAGCAACGGCCAATGAACCAGTAGAATTTTTTGAGTTTAGCCTTGAGTTGCTTCGATTTGTCTATGATGTGTTGTTTCCATGTCAATCTCCTGTCCAAAGTCATGCCCAGATATCTAACTGAATCCTTGTTAGGAATAGTAATATTGTTAATGGTCACCTGAGGACAGGTTTGTTTTCGCAGCGTTAAGGTTACATGTGTGGACTTATTTTCGTTAATTTTGAAGCCCCATTTGTGGAACCACTTTTCCATAGAGTCGAGACCTTGCTGGAGAGTGGAGGATGCCATTATTGGGTCTGAGTGGGATGCTAGTAGTGCTGTGTCGTCAGCAAAATGATTAATATAGCATCGACATTTATGGTTGTAGAAACGATACAAAAGGCATCCTTTTATCGATAGTACTTGACACGTAAAGTGCTAAGTTGAATAATTTTTTTATACAAAAAAGTAAAGAAATTTTTACAAAACAGCTAAGTTATGGAAAAAAGTATTCCTTAGAAACATGCAAGTGCTTGTACATAAAGTTACTAAAAATTGAACGATTTACAAACGTATCATAAACGTCTGAGCGTTTATAGATATCGCAATATTTGTATAAATTTGTTAAAACCAGCGAACTCGTGTCAATCAATCTGATAAAAATAAAAAGGGAGTTTGCGCCAGAGGTAAGGCGATTGTGTAACTAGGTAAACAGGTCAACTGCGGTAAGATAAGAGGAGGGTGAACGACTTAAAATTGTCAAGCTTTGCTTTTTCGTACATTCTGCACAGTTGGACGTACTATAGATTACAGCAGAACTTTGCAGTGCTAAAACATTCGTTTGCACGAGTTATGTTTCAAGGAACAAAATACTAGAATGTAATTGCGACGTACTATAGTAAGGAACAAAATATATTCACGATTTTTACGCAATCTATTTTATTAATTTCTGAATTGTTTAATTTCTAATCTCCTAAACTTAATATTCACACATAAAATAACCAAGCGAAAGAAGGATTATGTGTTATTCGATTTAAGATGAATCCTTTCGTGTGGTTTCTAGAGGATACAAATATTTTTCCAATCGTTTAATTATCGATTAACTACCGAATATTTAAAAAAATTATCATTTAATTACAGCGTACTTAAAAAGACAATTAATAAACATGACGGAGAATAACATTTTCGCGGAAGTGTTTGCCATGAGAGCCGTGAAAGCTCATAAGTCTATTCATTGCGAAGTCATAAAGCGAAAGTAATGCTACCCAACAATGTTCACAGTCCCTTGACCACACTTATGAGCAGGAAACTGGACGAGGTTATGGTATACTGTAAAATCGTTGCTATAGAGATTGCCTACAGGTTTATACTTTTCTGGATACACCATAATGCGCACAGAAGCTAATGCATTATTGGCATTACGTTGCTTTTTTATCTACGAAGTCTTTTATTCTGCCCTCGTTTAACATCATGAAAGAACGTAAAAATAAAGTAATCCTTTTTGGCGAAGCGTAGAATAGCGATAAAACAGGAATAAAAGAAAAATAAAAGAAAAATAAAATAAGCATGAAGGTTAAAATACTAAAATAGAAGATGTTGCAGAAGATGTTTGCAAGACTGAAATATATACATATGTAACATATTTAAAAACTTAGGTGAATTTAATGTATGAAAAATTATCTGCGAATAGTCTCCGTTTTTCCTCGCATTAATTTTATTGAATTTTATATATAATAAATAAATAAATATTTATCTATTCATAAAATATACCTTTAAAAGGTAAGAGAATAGTATACACTTTAAGTATAGCGTTCTTTTACAATTTGAAAACGTAATGGTTGGGTCTGTAGCAATTTATTACGAATATTCTTTAAGTTTTTAGTTCATCACTTAAGTAGTGAGACTATAGAAATAATTTTTCTTAAGAAACGCGTCCAAGTGGACGCGAGATGCGTCGAATAATTCCTAAGTATAATTATAATGTAACAGCAGTGTTACTGTTGACTTTCAGTGAGTTGCTAATTTACGCCCTTCAGTACGTTTTAATACGATATTTCCGGCAATTAACAGTGCCTTAGTAGTGTCTGTATATCCGAGAACTGCAGGCCATGTGCTAAGGTCGTTAATTGAGGCAGGATTATAGCAAGGTAACTGGTATTGAACAGGCGACGAGATCCTAATTAGTTCCTACGGTTCGTTTTCTTGAATTATAATCTACTAACATCTTTTTTCACCATGCATTAACTTCACAAAAAGCAGATGTAACTGTCCACGTTACGAACTTGGATAATCACCGATACGCGTACAACGTTCCACTTTTTTTTTTTTTAAAAAACAACGATTAGTTCTATTAAACAACTTTCGTGGTAATAACAGAGATACTAGGTAGTATAAAATACGGGGTGGTTGGTAACTGGTGGTACAAGCGGAAAAGGGGTGATTCTACGCGAAAAAAGAATATATAGAATAAAAATATCGAAAATATAGAATAAAAATTTTTCATTTTTTTTCTGCAATTTTTGTAATAATAAACTTTATGATTACTCCATATTATTTCATTATGTATTCCTAATTTTCCGTTACGGCAAAAACAAACTTAAACTGCGATAATATCCACTTTATAACGAGACGTGATAAAGTGCACGCGTACCGAGCGAAAATTCAAAGTCGATTTTCTCGAAAACAAAGCCTCAAACGAAAAATTTTTATTCCATATTTTCGACTTCTTTTTTCGCGTAGAATCACCGCTTGTACCACCAGTTACCAACCACCCTGTATAACATATCTTTAAATTTTGTCAATATCTTCATTTCTTCTTCAGTTTTTATAACTCCAACTTTGCTATAATTTAAAATCCGTTGAAATAAAATACATATTTGCGTTCCTAGTTATTTTATCTTTTTCGACAAAATGCTGTATTAAAACTTGAAGCTACGTAACTTGAAGCTGACGTGTTAACTTTTTTATATTTGATATCATAAATCTACAAAAAATGACACAGATCTTGCTCCTTCAAAAGTTGATAAAATGGAAATAAAAATTCCATAAAAAAATATATACATAAATAAACCCAGAGATAAGTATGCGATCAAATCGATTTCGTGTAGCTATAGAGAAGAGTTGTGCACTACCGCTCTTTTTTGTTATATCTTGGATAAAACCGAATTCTAAAAAACGAGTTTCTCATACAAATGGAATTGACAAAAGGAGGAAAATCAATTATGTGAAAGCCAATAATAAGAATTGATAATTTGCAAGAGCAGAAATGTTGTAATTTATAGAAAGAATTGTCGTCCAGTATCGACCAATTATTTAATTAACAGGTGTTCCGGTCTAAATGATGAATAATGTTAAAGAAGAAAGACATTTAAATCTTAGGATACACATTTTTATTCAAATTTATTTTTACATACATTATAAGTAAAATAATTAATATTTTCTTGGTCTGCGCATTCGACGCGTGGCCACCATTCACGTTTTACTTTCGAGCAGTAGCTTCACAGACGCATTCATGTTCTCCTCTGTCTATTTCCCTTTTTTCTGCTTTGGAATCAAACATTTTTCTGCGGCAAAAGGTAAATGAATGTCTTTTAAACTAGAATAGACTGAATTTAATTTCAGTCGCCAACAGATTGAACTTACAGATGTATATAATAAAATATAATATAGTATATATAATTAATATCTAATGTATACAATATACAAATAGTATACAAAGAGCTGATAATTACATTTAACAGACTAGATATAGTATACACAATGAGGAAAAAATCATCTACTTACCTGAGAATCAAAATATCAACTCTAGAAAATAACTCGCAATATGAACGTGTACCTTTAACGCGTCAGAACAGCGAAAACAATGGAATGAACGATATGACTCGAAAATATGTCACACAGAGTTGCTATATTCGTTTGTTCAATCATATAAAAGCATTAATATCTGGTGAAAAAATTCGAAATTAATTTTGCACGGTTACGTATGTCGATGGGATATTGCACGACCCTCTCCTACATCGTGAACCTTTGAATATTTGTAGTCATGTCACACTGTTTGAAAACACTCATACTTGCACGAAAGGTGGATAAAATAATTCTGCATAAAACACCTTCGTATAATGGAGTAGAGAGAATGTTTAACATCAAAAAGCGAAGGCACAATGACGAAACACGAAATAGAAATGGTAAGAGGGTGGTTCGTTCATGGTCGATGGCGAATCGTCCAGCGGACTCGCAATAAAAGCGCACCAGGAATCTGCCGTCCTTTGTTCCGTAGATTGCAATGCGAATCGTCGAGTATTGTTTACACTGGTCGAGGATAGAGCCGGGCAAGCGTTAAATGATTTTGCCACAAAGCTATCCAATATTGCGCCACGTTGCTAAATAATGAGGGTCGATCTTGTGTCGGTGAACTGGCCCGAAAGGGTTGCACAGCCAGCTGGAACGTAATGAAAGAACGGTGACCCGAAGTCCCGTCATAAAGTTCTCGCTTGATGCGGAATGATCGCGGCTCACGCATAAATTTTAATCTCTCTGCCCCATGAATTTTAAGCAGCGAGTAATTGGTTTCACGCGTGATTCCTCAACAAGGGGAGAATGAATTAAAAATACGGTACAGATATAGAAATGTTGTATTGTTTCTCGAGCAATGCCCGCGATTGATCATAGTTTCGTCGACGATGCAGATTTATATAAACGTGAAAACTATTGGGAAGCATATAAAGCAGGAATATAATTGACATATTCTAGTTTTTAAAGGCATGCAGTTTTGACATTCAGTACGTTGTTCGTGAAATTTCACATTGACAAAATTATTTTCATGTTGTTTCTGCATATTTGATATTAAAAGTACATAGGTCTGTCATCATAGTATTATACAGTATCCAAGGTATTAAAATATTGCTTGTTTTAATGATTGAAGATTTCTTGTAGACCATAATGTAAGTACAAAAATTAAAAAATGTTGTCTTTATGGGAATATTGTATTATAGAAATTAAGAGCAGTTTCCATTTGTTAATAATTACTAATAGTTCAACATCGTCTCTGTATAACACGATGTCAATGCATTTAAGCAATAGACACACTCGACACTAAATATCACCAGTTTTATAACTATTCTTACTCGAGACGTTACAAAATATATTTTTGTAATAAGAATAAAAAAGCATCTTGAAGAAACATATCTTCCATTTTTATAGAAGTTACTTAAGGACAAACAGGATTGCCACAGTGCTTGTAAATTCAAACGAATGGCACATTCAGTTTTCTCTACGACTAAGAGGCACATACAGGCTTTTCTAGAAAAACAATTCTTGTTCTGACGGATATATTAGTACAAGAAATAGAAAATTTCGTGATGCATTTGGATCATTGTACGCTTAAGATCCTATGATAATCAACAAATGAAATTTCGAAAATAATTTTAAGTCAGAGAAGCTTTTTCTCACTCCTAAAAAATTGTTGATGTTTGACGCTTAGAGAAATCTTCAATTATATCTTTCATAAAGCTTCGTCAGTTTATCAACTCTTCTTAAAAGACTTGTATTTTTGGATCTAACGTGTTGTTCTTATTTTTTTTACATAGACGTACGTAGACAGTTTACCTGCATTTTTTTTGAATCTCAAATACGATTCAAGAAATATTATATTAAAAAAATATTATTTACAGCTACTTAATTGGTAGAAAGTATTCGTGCATAAATTTTACATTATATTATGTTACATACCATATTCATATTTATATTATATTACATGCGATTGCATTAACTATGTCAATAAAATATTTACTCGCGCATAATTTTGAAAATATTTGTTTACGCGCGGCAAATTTCATATCGTCAATATTATTTGGGAATTAATTATAGAAAATATTTTAATATCTCAATCATCGTATGAATATTGGTACATCGATATATCGTATATCGATGTGAATAAATTGAACATATCAATTCTCAACATCGTTAGGTGCATATTAATATGAATGCAATAGTTGCGCGCTTCGTTCCATGCATCATGGAAATTCGAAATTTTGAACGTAATAAAATTGAAGTATTAAATGAATGATCCTAATGTAAACTGTGTTTAATAAATATACCAATGCTTTAAATTTTCGTTATTAAAGTTATTTTATATGCTATTATATCTTTGTATCAGCGAACTATTTCAATTATTAATTTGATTAATAATTACCAGTTGGACATTATTCTCAACAAAATTTTATTAAAATATCTTACTGTTTTAATAGTTGAATTAATTGCACCAATTTTTAACACTAGAACTACCACATCAGTCAAATTGACTGGTTTTACAATTTTATTTTACAATTCCTACTTCATGTGATATTTTTTCCCACAATGATGTAATGACTTTCGCAATAATATAATGAATTTTACTTTGTTTTTTATGTATTCAAACTCAAAATAATTTTGCATCAAGGCTACTTATACCAACACCAGACAAAATAGTTGGTACTTGTCAAAGAGTAAAATGATTCTGCAATCTGTTTATCGAATCTGAATTAACCAGTTTCCTCGTTTTGTACAACTTCCCACACGTTTTTTAAATTTTTACTGCGTATCATTCGACATGATGATATCAGCTATCAGGAAAATTCCCAATTGATCGCTAGATCGCTAGATGCTAACGCCAGAAATACCATAGCAGTCAAAACGACTGGTTCTACAATTTTATAAATTTGTCAAGCCTCGTTTAGGGATGATCGTTCCAGATGAATTAATAATACCAAAAACTGTACTGTACTACATAACATGGAATTCCTTCTGTAAGAAAGTAATAAATCAATAAATATAAAAATAATCTATTATTACGTATTTTTTAAAGACCAGTCATTTTGACTTTTTTGATAGAAATAGTTTCGTATTAACTATTGGTAGTTCTAGTGTTAAATACTATATAATCGTAATGTCGTAATGAATATTATGGTAACCTTAATCATAGACGCTCATATTTTCTCCATTCCCACTATCACGTGATACAAAATACACGAAATCTATTTATTCCTATTTACAGTTCATTTTACGTATCATTACTAGAGTATTAGATAATTACTGGATAATTACTATATTATTACTACACGAGTGCATCAGCTGGACAACGATGCCATAAGTTACAGGCTATTTACTACTCATTCAGATTCCCACTGATTGTGAGTTTAAACAGATGAGAAGATTCAATAATTAGAAACAAACATATTATGTAAAATAAATTAGCCAATTAATTAAATCAATAAATTAATCGATCAATGAAATTAAATTACAGTACAGGGACATAATAAAATACTAAGTTTCAGTAAAGTTACTGAAATTTCCATTCATGTTTCATACGTTTTATCTTCTTTTTAAATTGATAAGTAAATCATTTTGAATAAAATGCCAGGATTTTATAAATAATAGTAACTAAAAGTATTACTATTTCCAATTAACAAGACAATTTTCAATACAGAAAGATCGTTTTATTTCGCAAGAGAAATTACATCGGGCATTTGCATAACGTTTCTTTATTATAACCTTCTATGTGGAAATCGACTCGGTCACGGTAACCAAGCTTTATGGATGTGCACGATAATCATTCATCGCAGATTTTTCCGATACACGTGATACCGTTTATCTTATGTCTCGCGCTAGTGGATTTCAAGAATCTATCCAACAGATAATTTTCCAGCGCTGTGGATGTCTTAAATAATTAACGTCGCCACGAGTTGGCTGTATACCAACCAAGAAAAACAAGGGCCGTTTCTCTCGGTTATCGGACTCAGAACGATGAAAAAGTTCATCCGCGAGCGCACAACGGATTGCCAATTGTCTTGTAAATTGCTTTGGAATACGCAACTCTCGACCATCGTTTACATTTTTGAGATACTTGAAAGCACGAACGTGACCGGAGAAACGCTGTCTGAACTCTATCGAAACGTAGCGTGAATAAACGTTAAGAGATAAGAAAATGAAGGAAAAACTGATTCGATAAAGAAATATATTTATTCGATATAGGAAAATCGACCGAGGATAGAATATGAGTCGATAGAAATTATTTGCTGTCTCGAATATTTTAAATTGCATTTAAAATTGGTATAATTGCAGGAACTAGAGGACAACGGTTAATGTGAATTTGCATAAGCTGTAGCTGAGTACGACAGGTTGTTATCGTTGATACCAGTATCATGGCTAATGGCCATGGATATAATGACTGAATTCCGAAAATTATGTGGCTATTGGCTCGATGATGTCGGGCATTGTGTGAATTTTCTAACAAAAATGTCACTTTATATATTTACAAATTATTACAATGTAATTATGCTATATAATTATATAATTTATAGAAATTATTTAACACACAGGGCTACACATGCAAAGTTTTACATACGATTCAAAGTACACTTTTTAGTTTAAAATATTTCTCTTAGACACAATTTTTGTAAGAAGCAATTTATATGCTCCTGCAACGCAAATACATATAAAATGTATATTGACAACTGTAATCAAAGAGATATGCTAAAGAAACGACGTATAAAACAGAAAATAGTTTGTGGAATGTAAATTTTGTAATAAAATAGATATTGAACAATTAAGATTTTAACGCGAAATACAAACAATGAAATGAAGTAATTATCGTAAAAATATGAAAAGCAAAATCCATGCTGCTAAAATATACATACCTAATATTTTATATTACATTAATCGAACCTAATATCAAAGAATTGTAATATAATTGTAATATCAGAGAAAATAAAAATTGTTGTTAATTATTTAATTTCATAGCTTGTATTTCATACCAGAAACTTAATGACTCAATTGTTTCTACACCTACGTTGCATAGGAAATATATTTTACAATATATACAAATTTACATAATATCTAAAAAATTACTTGATATTTCAAACAACTTTTTTACAAAAAAAAAAAAAAAGATAAATTATATACTTCCGCCTTGGTGTTACTGAAATAACCGATACTGATGGAATATATCTTAAAAGGACATCATTTATGATTTATCATAATGCTTGAACGCACACCCCACCCATCGATCGTCGATATGTGCATTTGCGGAAGAACATCGATCGCTGTCGTCCTTTGTATCTATTTACGATAAGCCTCTTCAAGCATCGTGTCAAACAATTCTAGGGGTCCAGAGGGTCGATAAGACCCCGAAGAGCAGTGCAATTTAGTATGTGGTTTATGGACCGTGAGATTTCCCATTTGTTCTTCTCTTATCGGTTGCCTGATGCGAATGAGATCTGAAAATATAGTTAAAGAAAATATGGCTGCAAACCTGTAGATAAAAAAAAAATCTTCGAATGTGAAAGTAAAGAAGAAATAATGTGTGAAATTGTACTTTTATACATACGCTCATTTCATAATTTAAAACCAAGTGCTTTTATAACGAGTTGAAAATTATACTTCTTTGAATATAAATAACTCGGAGATGGACGTACGGACCAATTAATTAAAACGATATACAGGGTGGTTGATAACTGGTGGTACAAGCGGAAAAGGGGTAATTCTACGCGAAAAAAGAAGTCGAAAATATGGAATAAAAATTTTTCGTTTGAGGCTTTGTTTTCGAGAAAATCGACTTTGAATTTTCGCTCGGTACGCGTCCACTTTATCACGTCTCGTTATAAAGTGGATATTATCGCAGTTTAAGTTTGTTTTTGCCGTAGCGGAAAATTAGGAATACATAATGAAATAATATGAAGTAATCATAACGTTTATTATTACAAAAATTGTAGAAAAAAAAACGAAAAATTTTTATTCTGTATTTTGGACTTCTTTTTTCGCGTAGAATCCCTTTCCGCTTGTACCACCAATTACCAACCACCCTGTATATCTCTCTTGATACCAAGTAGCATTTATTGAAATATTTTTTCTAGGCATGCAGAAACCACTTACAAGTAATTTCAGGTGGCGAAATTAGATGTCTCATCTCGTCTACTAATTATGTAATTTGTTATAAGAGACAGTAAATTATTGTTCAACTAATTGAAAAAGCAATGGTGCTGGAGGCTTCGTCTCTTCAAATGTTCAGACAGATTTTTTTTATTATTTAATTTTTTACAATTTGTCTAGCTGCACATTCGATAAATGTTTAGTCAAAACGTCAGCGAAATCATGGTACAAACGGTCGATTGGTGATTTTACATGTAGAAATAAGTCGAAAAAGAAGAATAACATCTCTTCGTTCGAGGATTCGTTTTCGAGAAAAATCAGTTTGAAGATCTTTCTCCTTGTGTTAGCAATAATTTTATTATACAAGCAGAGTTATGTATGCAGCAACGCGGTCAACATTGTGAACCTTATTACGTTGATAAAATGATTTGGAAAAAGTAATACTCTTATTCTTATTTGTGAAACCATCTTAAACGTGAACACTGTGGAAATAAAATAACAGTAATCATAGGAAGTCAATCATGACATTGTCCATGTTTATAAATATCAACGCGAGCTGGAAAAAAAGTCGAGTGCCTGGAACCCTACAATTAGCATACGAGCACTCGAAATTTATTTCTCTCGAAAACAAGGACTTGAACGAAAAAATATTATTCTCTTTTTTCGACTTATTTTTGTATGTACAATCACCATTCGATCGCTTGTAGGATAATTTCAGAGACACCCTGTATATTACATTCTCTTCTCTAGCATAATTTGTCGTAATATTATAATTATAATTCAGACAGTTTCTAATTAATTGGCGTATTGCACAAATTATATTTATCAATCATATATTAAACTTTGTGTTAGGCAATAGTAACATAATTGCGACATTATATTTATCAATATGTTAATTGTAACTATATAGTACTAACTTCTAATAGTACTAACTATTATTACAGGTACAATTATTTTACATAACAAATTTACATAGAATTCGATATTTGCTATAGACAGTTCCCCATATTATTTAAAAAATGAAAAATAATAAAATAGTTCGTTACTTTCATAATACGTATTATTTTTTTATCTTCATTTCAAATCGAATATGCTGGAACTTAGTTTCCTTCAGTTCATAAAAATCACTGAAACGTAAAAAAGCCGCTTTATTTCCAGAGCCAAGTAAAAATAAGACAACGAAAATATCATTGCTATATTGATTCGTCTATTCAATCCCAGTCATATTTTTGACGTGAGAAGAGGAACGTGACCAGGAGAGTACAGTGCCAGCCATTTTGCCATGAATTGGAGCGTTTTAAACGAGGTTACACTTATAGTAGATCCGAGGCTCGGCAAACGCGTCTGCAGAAACAACGTCTGCGGTTCACCACACGCTACTCGTTGCCGTTACCGCGTAAATGCTTTTACACGGATTCGCGTTCTTCCGGCAATGGTTTTGCACGTAATTGCATCGATGCTCGTGCAGTCGACTTTTCCCCGATGAACGTATCTCTTGATAAACCCGTGTGTTTCGTTCTTCGGCGAGAATAACGTACCCAGCTACATGGGAAATTATTCGTGAAAAATGTTACGGAGCCTACAGTAATCTGCCTTAACGTGCATCGAATAAATCGTCGTCCTAGTTCTTAACTGATGCACCTGCATTTTTCAAAAAAGTATAATTAATCAATCCACGTACGTCTGGCTGGTATCAAGAATACGAATTTATAATAATGTTATGAAAATGGTATTTAGAAAGCAACAAATGTTCAATTCGTTCAAGTCATAACTACACGCAATCATATTAAATTTCATAAACTTTAAACTCGGTTTCTTCCGTTTACAAACTAGCGGAGATAGAACAGTTAAGAACTAGAGCGACAAAATCTTGTCCAGTTAACACGTTGACTGCCAGACGAATTTTCCATGGTTTGCCCAAGGCGCCGTCGTGAACTTTTCATTATGCGATGGTTAGTTATGTTGAAATATTATTTCCAGTAAATAAAATGAGTTATAAAATCATGCTTGAAGCATTTTTCGTGTTGAGGGCCACCGGTCACCCCCACGGCGTTGTAGATAATTATTACGATTGTCCTTTTTTTTTTATAATTATGTACTTTTAATATTTGCTGCGTCGCCGGTCACCGGTGGCCCTCACGGCGTTATAGCCAAATCGAGTGCCGGTTACCGGTGACCCCATGACAGTCAACGTGTTGAATACCAGCTACATACATGTAGAAGAGTATTCAGTATGTAATCCTCAGGATCTTAACGTTGGAACTTGGTAATTCTTAATTCGCAGGATCATTGGATACTGTGAAATTTATGCTGTCAGTAACACCGAGGGTGATGGAATTCATTTTTGGAAAATTGACTAATTCATGATGAATTTAATTTATTTTGTCAATGATTTTCTGTTGTAAAACTAATGGTATCCCTGCTTTCCTTTTCTTCTTTTCTCGCTTTTTACGTTTCAATCGCATTTGCCGCTCGGCACAAGCAAACAAGATTCTGCTGGATATGAACAACGTTGGTCAGACAACGTTACACCACGTTGCCATTTCGTAATTTGATGTAATAAAAAAAATGTAATGTTTTTTCTACTTCTTTATGGAAATACGGCGACTACATTACTATACGTTATCACATTGGCACGCTATTATATTTATTACAGCATTTTGATACGATAGAAATAAAATGTAGAATCTGATTAAAAAATGTAAATTTTTTTACTTGCATTTCATTTGTCACTATTTATATTAACAATTTTGATATTTCTAAGTTTGCGGCAATCTTTTATTGTATTCTGAGCTTACTTGTCCCAGAAAAGAAGAAAATAAAAGGGTTATATCTTCCTTGTTCTTCAAGAGGGTGTGCAACCCTGGAAGCCTAAAAAAGTAGAGTAAATCTAAGAATTTTTTCGCCTATAATTATTTGGCAAAGAATAAAGATTTTTATAGGAAACTTAAAGCAACGTCTTGACACTGTGTTCATATCTTTTTTATTACATAAAATTACGAAATGGCGGAGTGGTGCAACGTGGTCTGACTTCATATCCAGCGGAACCTTGTTTTCTTGCGCTCAGCGGCAAATATGTCTGGAACGTAAAAGGCAAGACATTTTTGTGCCAATTTAAACAAAAATAGATTAGCTACAATGCACCGTACGATTTTTCCATAATTTTGAATAATAAAAAAACAACGGCTTATTAAAGACAAATTGTTATTCTTCTCTGAGAGAACTTAACTTTGAAAATCTATAAAAATTCAACGGATTGAGATATCAAGAAAATCGTGCGCTATATTGTAAATAATCTATCTTTATTCAAGTTTGCATCAAAATTTCTCACTTTTTACGTTCCAATCGCATTTGCCGCTGGGCACAAGCAAACAAGATTCTGTTGGATATGAACAACGTTGGTCAGACAATGTTGCACCACTCTGCTATTTCGTAATTGCGTGTAATAAAAAGAATATAAACACAGAGTCCACATGTTGCTTCAAGTTTCCTATAGAAATCTTAATCCTTTCGTAAATACTTCCAGGTGAAAATAATGTTAAATCTAACGTTAGATATTTTTAGGCCATCTTATGATGTAATAAACCACATAGAAGAGCTTTATGTGTACAATATCAAGCTAAATACTATCACGTTACTCTTCTTAATTCATCCTGTTGCTTAATAACTTTCAATATCGCTAATTTACCATTGAGGTGTAATTAGGAAGCTTACGAGCCGCAATTATACGTGTTCGTACGCTGGGCATTGCTCATAATTTATGTAGCATGCATCTAAATCACGTGCACGAACACTGGACAAAAGAGAACAAGGTGGTGTGGATCACAGAATGGGGTAGAATGCGGCGAAGCAAAAGCGCATTTGGCCCAAGTCACGTCGGTTGAACGTTTTTAGATATGGGGCGGAGAGATCGTTTGCATTTCTCTACTGTTATTATCCATACAAATTTCGCGAAGATATCAAAAAACTCAAGTGTCTTGGCCTGGTTTCCAAGTATACTGGGTACTTATCGCAAGATTGCAGAATTGTTTAAAAAAATCAGATTATAGCGCTTTTATACATAGAAATGACCGTATACATATTGTTTTGATATCAATATACATGTAAACTCCCTACAGAGTTCAAGGGCGATAGGGACTTTCTCTGTTTCACGGACAGCACGACTTTCTTTGTTTCACGGACAGACCGACTTTCTTTGTTTCACGGACAGCCATTTTGAGTGACGCTCATTTCCCAAACGGACGGACAGCCATTTTTGAGAGACGCTCATTTCCCGAACGGGCGGACAGAGAGCAACATCAGAGATAGACAAGACCATAGTAGAAAGAGTAATTGTTTAAAACATTGAAGATTGACGGAGAAAGATCGGTAGCTCAGGACGTTGAAAATCGAGAATCGATTTTCAGGTAGACACTGCACAAAACTTGTTATTTATTTAATTATTACTGTTATTAATTGTTACTTACTTCTGTATTTCATTTAAGTATTTTCACAATAAATTCGATTTTCAGACTTCAGAATCGATCCTCTGAATTACCACGTGATAAACGATCTTACATACATATACAGGGTGGTTGGTAACTGGTGTTACAAGCGGAAAGGGGGTGATTCTACGCGAAAAAAGAAGTCGAAAATATAGAATAAAAATTTTTCGTTTTTTTCCAGCAATTTTTGTAATAATAAACTTTATGATTACTTCATATTATTTCATTATGTATTCCTAATTTTCCGTTACGGCACAAACAAACTTAAACTGCTATAATATCCACTTTATAACGAGACGTGATGAAGTGCACGCGTACCGTGCGAAAATTCAAAGTCGATTTTCTCGAAAACAAAGCCTCAAACGAAAAATCTTTATTCTATATTTTCGACTTCTTTTTTCGCGTGGAACCATCCCCTTTCCGCTTGTACCACCAATTACCAACCACCCTGTATATCGTTAATTTATTTAAATATTAAATTATTGAACAATAGTAATAATAAAAGTAATTAAATTTGGTTCGTGTTGGTGTTATAATGAAACGAGTGCAGCGTTAAATATTACAATGTACGAGTACTATACATTCATCTAAGTGTGAAAACGGAATGATTGGACAGTACGAGGAGCGTGCAAGTCGATAACTGTTTACTATGTTACAATATGTTAATTCTATTAAAGTAAAATATTTCTCTTGCTCTCTTTCTTTGTATTCTTTAATTAATGACGGATCTTGCATGATAAAATTTCATTTCAAATTTCTAATTCACAAAGGATATAATAAACACGATGATGGAACCCCACTGGGGGTAACCATCCACATGCTATATTTTATTCACTAAGTTAAAATATTTTACCAAATGTCCTACTGGACAAATTGTAAAATTTTAAAATGAAAATAAGAAAAAAATTCTAATTTTCTGTATTATCTTTATAATTATCTACTGCTTTACGTAATTTCTTTTTATTTTAATGTAGGATCAATTTTTCACCCTTTGATAATCAATATTGCATTAAAATTAAAAGGTTTTTGAACGTTGAATAAAAACAAAAGATAATGAAAAGAATGGATTTTTATATATTGCCACGTAATCTTCGTTACGTGTCTCGCTCATATTATTATTTGAATATTCGCGAAAAATAAACGGATACTGGTGCTGACCTGGTTAATATGGAGCAAGATATCGCGGTTTTGACCCAATTAGGATGCAAATGAAAAGCCAGCTGTTTATCGGTATCAAGTGTAAGTACAACGATCTGAAATAAAACAGAACAAGCCAGCAGGGCTGAATGCCTCATCGATGACCCACATTTGCATGATATCTGCAAAGACGATCCTTTTCTCCTAATGGACTGGGAACCTGTCGGGTTGATGACATTCTCGATAAAACCATCTCGATACGTTGATTATTTTCTCGAGGAAATTGACAATACATGGCAAGAAAATGATAGTTCAGCTATTTCGAACGAATTTGATTTTTCTCAATATATGGAAAGCAGAAAGTGATGTGCTGCGAAACACTTTCAATCGCTTGGAATACGTACACTGACTCACGGAAATGTTTTATACGTAACGCGATTTATAAAACATTTCATAAACGCAAAATCCACTGTTTTACGTGTCGAGGATAAAATCGCAGAAATTAGGATGCTAAAAAGATTATGAACCATTTTTAATATTCTAATTTACTTTGACATAGAATACATGATTGTGCATGTAAAATTTATACACAGCTTACGATACATGTATACAGAAATTTACGAACAATGGGTAATTAAAATTTTTGTTAATTTAAAAAATTACCTAATGAAATATTGAAATAAGACAGTTGTGATGATGGAAACCATCGATATGAAGCATTAAAGGTAACAGAATTGAGTGAAAATTCCTATAAGCGAGCAAATCGTTTAATGGAAGTATGTAATTAACATGAATACATACGTAAAGACGATTAATTTACAAAACTACGTTTCTGTATACTATTATTTGTGCATAATCATTTATTATTATTTAACATTGCCAAATGTCCACCTTTACAGAAAGCAGTCAATCTGATGACTAAGTGCTTACAATGTAAATGGTCATTTCCTATTCATAGAATTATAGATTCTCCGTATGCACGTGAATGACAGTCCTATTGATGAGATGAATGGCTTTTAGTGGGAAAAACTGGCTGCAAATGTAGCTGGCATACGGTCGAACTATAATTCCATTTGCTGCAGTGGCGATGCATTGATGAGAAATTCGACTATGAATCATTTATGACGTCCTCATTATAGCTGCCGTTAATTGGATGATTCGGGATGACGATTGCCGATATGATGCTGCTAATGAAAGCCGCAATACGCCGTTTCTTTGTCGACGCGACGCGACGTGGTGCAGCGCCGCTGCAATCGACCGCAACGTCAATGTTATCGGAACCTCGTTACATTTCTCATTTATTTATTTATCGTCTCTCGTTACGTGCACCAGGCTGAAAACGCGACGAAATTTTCAGTGGTTCGCCAACTACAGTGGAAACTCCGTTGTGTGAACTAATTGAAGGACAAAAATGTTTGGATAAGAGAATTTTCACATAATAAAATAAAAAATACTTAGCACCGAATTTTATATAAAATACTTCAGATGAAATGAAATAAATTAATTTTACTGTTAGTGGGACTACCTTAAAATAAACTTACAAACAAATAAATGTAAATAAATGTCACAATAGCTATTAGTTTATTCTTCGGATAAATCTATCACACCGTTCTGAGCTGAATAACTTTTATTGCACTTTCTTACATGGACTAGGGATAAAAACGAAAGAATATCTTAAACCTATCGATTAAATCTACCGATTATATCTAGAACTATCTTCTAGTTACTGTTTATTGTAACTAGCGCATTTGCATATGGATGGTGAGCGCGAACTCACGTTGTCATTTTTAACAATAAATGAATAAAATGAAATTAAGTAAATATTGGTTTGCTAGTGCAAAATTAAAAAGGATCTATTTTCCTCAATTCTGCTTATTCCTTGTGAAATTTAAAAAAGATCAGACTTATGGATCACTCATTTTTTCGGCAACTGGATCAAATAATTGTTTGAGTACTGTTAGTTCTGTTGCGTTACTTTTCCGTTGCACTGTTAACACGTCTCGTCTATGTCAATCTCATCATAGTAAACCATTCTGGATAGATTTTGTTCTACAAAAAGAAAAGAACACAATGTGCATACTTATATAGAGTGTTCTAATAAGAAATATGCTGTTTGTATAATAGAACGTCCACGTGATAGAACGTTTGAGTGTTGCGATAAAGATGTTTCTACTGTACTCAATAGACGAAATTTCTTATTTGTGGAAGAATTCGTTAAATGCTTCATCTCCTACCGGTTCAGGCAAAGGTCTCCTTTTGCATCACGTTCGAAAGTCGTTTTGCACAAAATGCATACTTTGAAAATTACCGTGAAATTACATTGTCGACTGGATTCCTTAAAAACGGATCGTTTCATGAAAAAATAGCCGGAAATTACAGATTGTAAAATTTTGGAATTTCTATTAATTAATTTATTGGTCCGGATCGAACGAATCAATTAAAACGGTTTTTCGATAATGATTGAAATTAATGCCTATTGCAGAAGACCCATGGTAATTAGCATTATGATATATGTACATTGCTAAACTTTAGTAAATTAATACATCAGTGTAAATTTATTTTGATAATTTAATTTAATTGTGAATTAAAGAACGCACTCGAAAATTCATCGACAAATTCATCGAAAGAAAATTATATTAATTTTTACTTCATGTTACAATCATCGATCGTTCCATTAATTCCAACGACGAGTAATATATATTTTTGTTTCGCTCTTTCACATTTCTATTTCTTGATTATTATTATTATTATTATTATTATTATTATTATTATTATTATTATTATGCAAGCTACACGATTCACGTAAGATTTTGTCCTATTTTCAAGACGTTAATATTACAATTTTACTGTTATCTACACTTTACACGAAGATCATAGTAGTTATAATTTATTAGAAATAATTATTGCTAAATCAATTCGTAAAAATGAAAATTTTCAACAGCGTTGAGAATAGCGTCTTCGATATACGACGCTTTTCTTCGTCAGTGAAATAATTTAGGACACTTTGTATTCCTTGCCCTTTCACTCTGTTCCTCAACTTTGCTATTCGATATGCAACAACTGCCGAGTTAGTTTGTCTCTAACGTTGCATAAAACATACGACCATGTTCGTGCACCTGTAAAGAAGTATAGAACTATGTATTAGTAGCATCGTTGCTTATTTGGTTTGCTGAACAATGGACATGTTGTACTAACTTGAAATTTCCAATGTTCTTTTCAACGTACCCCAACAGCTGTGCGAATCAACTCCCTTTATTTTTTATTTTTCTTTCTTTTTCCTTTTTTAGCAAATGCGTACAGAACGATTAGTCAACAAATTCCGTTTTTTCGATAATATTGATATCATTCATCATAATTTCGGCAATATAAAAATATTTATTTAAAGACAGCTTTTCCATCTATTTATTTATACAGGGTGGTTGGTAACTGGTGGTACAAGCGGAAAGGGGGTGATTCTACGCGAAAAAAGAAGTCGAAAATATAGAATAAAAATTTTTCGTTTGGGGCTTTGTTTTCGAGAAAATCGACTTTGAATTTTCGCTCGGTACGCGTGCACTTCATCACGTCTCGTTATAAAGTGGATATTATAGCAGTTTAAGTTTGTTTTTGCCGTAACGGAAAATTAGGAATACATAATGAAATAATATGAAGTAATCATAAAGTTTATTATTACAAAAATTGCTGAAAAAAAAACGAAAATTTTTTATTCTATATTTTCGACTTCTTTTTTCGCGTAGAATCGCCCCCTTTCCGCTTGTACCATTAGTTACCAACCACCCTGTATATATTGTACGTATATATATCTTACATATATTTATATATATTTACGATTTTTCTTTTTTAGCTAATGTGTACAAAACGATTAGTCAACAAATTCCGTTTTTTCGACAATATTAATATCATTCATCGCAATTTCGACAATATAAAAATGTTTATTTAAAGAGAGTTTTTGCATCTATTTATTTACATATATTATACGTATATATATCTTACATATATTTATGTATATTTTATTCATATATTGACCATAAACGTTTAGGAACAAAAATGAAGAAATTTAATAGAAATTATTGAATAATTATACGCGTGTGATATAAGTGATAAAATCACGTAACACAAAATCCACATTTGAAAATAACATTTGTCCTGCGCAAATTATTTGCACTATTGCTTTTACAACAAATAGAAACAATGGTTCGTAATCTTAAAATTTCGAGTTTTGAATGATCTTTAGATTATTCACAGTTTTGAACGTATTGTATAATTTTTACTTAACTGAAAATAACTCGGCCGAACCTGTATCTATGTAAATTCGTATTAAACGGAAAAGATTTCTGCAGCTTGTTGCAATCTTACGCGCCAAGAGGCAGCAAAAATTATACAGATCTCATTTTTCCATCGAAGTGGCTGCTTGTCGGATTTTCCAGAGATTTCTTCATTCGCTCATTCTCCTTCCTTGCGTCTGTCTTACTATTTTGCATCAATATCATGCAATTTCATAATTTCATGGTCGTAGACAAAAATGTAGAATTTTTATCCACATTTGTTCCACCCACTAGATATTATAACCATCGCTTTATTCCTGATATTTCACGTATTCTTGCATTCTCTACATTTTCACACTTTTATAACTCTCATAAATGCATAAGTATCTGCGATCTGTCTGTTAGTCTTATCTATCGTCGAAGAGGAATCTCGTTCAGATTATTTCTAAGAGAAAACCGATTAATGGAATCGGTTATTAACGAGACCTTTTCAGTCGATGTTAGTATACTCACAAGTCTTCACTTGCGATAGAATTCTTGACGCAGACGAGGGAGTTTTGTTAACCTCGCATTTCCGGGCTGCTTCTCTGTTATACGAGAAGACAATAGTATTTAATGACAATGGTAATTAATCGTCGCTTTTGCTTGTCACAATATCCGCAAGTCTGTGACATTTAGATGAACACCTACGTAATATCTATAAAGAAAATGAATAAAATTGATAAGATCAACTTCTCGTGTGTATCGAACTCCAAAGCAAAGTTTGCGGGACATTTTTACAAAAGTAAATCAGTTTTTCTAACCAGCTTGTGTGATGTTTCAAATTATGTACTTGAAATTCTTGAAATTCACAGACAGGCAACTTGTTTGAATCTTTTGCCAGATTAGTAAATAAAATGATTCACAAGATGGATAATAATGTAAGAAATTGTTGTTGATTTTTAAAAATGTCACTGTAATAATTAAATAATTAAAATAACAATAATTTTATTCGCAGATATCTACGATAAACAATATGTTGTTACTCGTGAAATTGAAAACTTCTTTTTGCAATGCAAATCGTAAGCTTAAAATTTATATATAAATACATTGTTTAATAAACGTTCGGTTTATGCTGGTTGTCAAAATTGTTTACGATACATAAGTTAATAAAATCTTGTATTTATTTAAGAGATTAGGTGAGAATTGAAAACGATGAATTTACAAGATATCGTAAACGTTTCATGGAAGATTATATTACGTAATTAGAGAAACGATCGTCTGTGTTCCCTTCCTTCGTTTTCTTCCTTACTTTCTTCTGACGTCTTGCCGCTGTAATTTTATAAATCAAAAAGCTAGCCAGAGTAGAAATATAAAACATAATGCTGATGCAATATACCATGACAACTTTTCTTATACCCAGAGGAACTTACTTCTTTCGCAGCTTGATGAACAATTTTCCTTAATCACTCTTTATTGCTTTCCGCAACAATCAATGTCGCAAGTTTTTGCAAAGCAATTTAAAGACAGCGGAGAATTTCATTCTGCGGTTAAGACTACAATCCCCAGTTATAGAGAAAAAAGATTACGAGCTTTATTTACTAGCGCAAGAAATTCAAAGTATAAATTGCTGAAACTTGCCTCCCTTAACAAGGAACTTTCTGTCAAATAACTAAAATTTTATGCTTACATAATATGCTTACATCTTGTTAAAATCACAATAATCTGTCTTGTTCATTGTATAATTAAAATTCGTACTCTTGTAAGATAATTTACAAAATAGAACTTAAATAGAAAATTGTTTTATTTGCGAAATAATGTGAATGCTATTGGATACTTATATATTGCTCAGGTATTATGCACAGGTATCCTATGCACTTTCGTATCTTCAATTTCGTAAATTTCTTCGATAAACTTTCTTCAACAAACACTTGCAGCACTTTCTGCGTAATATTTGTCGTCGTCATTTAAATATCATTGAAACTCGTTATATGGCGCGTATTTTAATGCGTGTATTTTAATGGTAAATAAATAAATATAAACAAACTTATTATATTAATATTCTTTTCTATAGTCAACGCTAGACTCTGCATATTTATGCAAACTCATATTTTTACGTAGATAGCTAACGAAGTACAGTAGAACCTTGATTTACCGTCTCGCAATTATCCGGAATCTTTTATTAATAATATCAAACGCTTCCTTCACAGCCAAATGATAATTTTCTAACTGCATTAAAATCTCCCGATATCGAAGATTTGTATGAATATGTCGGAGGTGAAAGAACATCGGGGCCTTTCGTTTGGAATTTTTGGGAAGATTCCCAATACTTTAGACTTTTTATTATAGACTGTTTATTAGAGAGACTACATAGACTACTCTACTTTAGACTACATAGACTTACATAGACTACTCTAAACTTTTTATTATAGCTGTACTTAAATAATAAAACTTAAAAGTAATTGTTTATGATTTAATCCGATTATGTTTGCCTGAGATTTATGACAGTAGGCTTGGGCTCGAAGTGATACATCTGGTTGCTAAACGTATCTACGGTCACGGGATAGACGTTTGTACCTAACAGAGGTATGATGTAATTGTATAGCTCTCCTTAACACAAGAACTACCGATAATTAACACGAAGCTATTTCTACCAAAACCAGTCAAAATGACTGCACAAAGGATATAACCTAATAAACACGATGATGGAACCCCACACACACATGGAACCATCCACATGCTATATTTTATTCACTAAGTTAAAATATTTTACCAAATGTCCTACTGGACAAATTGTAAAATTTTAAAATAAAATAATAAAAAAGAAAGACTGGTCTTTAAAAAATACGTAATAATAGAATATTTTTATATTTATTGATTTATTACTTTCTTACAGAAGGAATTCAATGTTATGTAGTACATTTTTCGTATTATTAATCCATCTGGGACCATCATCCCTAAACGAGGGTTGATACATTTATAAAATTGTAGAACCAGTCGTTTTAACTGCTATGGTATTTCTGGCGTTAGCATCTAGCGATCTAGCGATCAATTGGGAATTTTCCTGATAACTGATATCGTCATGTCGAATGATACGCAGTAAAAATTTAAAAAAACGTGTGGGAAGTTGTACAAAACGAGGAAACTAGCTAATTGGGGATAAATAGATTGCAGGACCTTTTTACAGGACAAGTACCAGTCATTTTGACTGGTATTTTGTATAAATAGCCTTGATACAAAATTATTTTCAGTTTGAATACATAAAAAACAACCAAATTATAGAAGAAAGAAGGAGGAGAGAAACAGAAGAGAGGGGGGAAAGGATAAGGGAATCCAAATATAACAGACATTACAGAAAAATAACCAAAGATGAGCTACCGAAGTACTTGGAAGGGAGGATGAAGTGGAAGGACAGAAAAATTCTAGCCACATTCAGATGTGGAAACAGGATCAAAGCGAGGGAATACTGGAAAGAAGAGGGAGAAGAAAGATGCAGACTATGTAAAAGGAAAGAAGAAGACCTGAAACATGTAATAAAAGAATGTGAAATAACGTGAGGACCAAAAGACATGGAAAAACGCTAAATGAGACTGGAGAAGGACTAACGGAATTAAAAGCAATAATAGAGAAGAGAAAGGCAATACAAGACGGGAAGGAAAGACAAGAAGGTAGCACAGCAAGGAGGCAAAAGACGAAAAGTGGCAATAATGTGTAGTCATAAGTTGCAATAGTTTTTAGTCATTAGTTTTAGCTGTGAGAGATAGAGTAAGCTAAGGGAGTGCAATACAATAGAGTAGATAAGAGGGGAGATAGATATATAAGGAGCAAAATAAATATAAGAAATGTAAATCGAAAGTTCGTCCAAAGCCGAAAGACACGGACCAAAATAAATAATAATAATAAATACATAAAAAACAAAAAGATTCATTATATTATTCTTTTAGTTATCGTTGCGAAAATCATTACACCATTGCGGAAAAAATATATAACATGAAGTAGGAATTTTAAAATAAAATTGTAAAACCAGTCAATTTGACTGGTGTGGTAGTTCTAGTGTTAAAAAGAAAGTTGACCCAAAGGGTACAGACTGGTACAGAGTAAAGTACATGAGTTCAGTTTGACTTGGACTTTGGACAAGTAAGGAAGCGCATTTGCTTTCCTGTTGACCGTGTATTCGTTATTGAACTTAAGATTATTGTCATTAGCATCTCGAGTATCTAATCGTCACGGTTAATTGTCAAATTCTGTTCGTTAAACGCCCCTAACCCCAGCGAATGGCTCGACAAATATATTTACATGAGTGTCAAATGTCAATGGGATAAAGTTCAAGTGCAAACTATAATTAAATGATGACTCAAGCTCTACAGATGTAGAACTGTCGATACAGAACATCCTGTCATAAATGATAGAAACAACCACACAGTGGATCGATACCGGATCAGCAAGTGAGCAAGTGGATGAACTTAACATAGAAGTGCGGCTGCCTGAAAATAATCCACACGATGCTATATCCACTGATATAATCGCTGCTATCTAAAATTAGCCCATCGATGAGGTGATAGAAAATGAAAAAATTAGTCATAAAGAAGATGCTTCAATCCTTTGAATAAGGAAGACACGCTCAGTCTAACAGAAAATTTAATGATACTGAGAGGATGGCATGATAAAGCACTTTTAAAAACAACGTTGAGCAAATAATTTAATTAAATAATTGTATTACAAATGAGAAATATGGTTATAGTACAAAAGCAATTACATCTCTTGGAAATAAAAGGCTCATCTTGGTATAGAAAACTCGTTTTCATTTACTTGCCCTCGAGCCTCGATTATTCGTTGAACCTGGATTTATCAGAACTCCACGACTTGTCTCGATTAAGTAGGTTAATCGAGGTCCTACCTTAAAACCAAAACAAAGATTCGTTTCATTCGCTAAACGTTATGTCTACGATTTTCTTAAATACGATAAAATAATTAAATATGGTAAATATTGTGCATACTTTCACACATTACGTGTGTTCTACGTATTCGTCTATTTCCTAATATCCCATTAATCTTCCACATTGTAATTAAGATCTCGTATTCGTGTTATTAGCTTCGCAACTCCCTTTGAACTCGATAAGCAACGTCAAAGTGTCACGTGGCAAGCTAATAAAGTGCTGGTGTCGAGCAATTCGGGGAAACGTCGCGACACCACCAGCACCTCGTTGCGATTGCATCGATAAAGGGGAAGGTCACAGTGTCGACTGATCGCGGAGGCTGTTTGCCGTTCGTGCACGGACCTTCGCTGTCGCGAGCATGTCGTTGAAATAAAAGCGCAAAACCGAGCGAAACAGGGTCTTGTCGGGCTTTTGTGTGGTGGATCGCGATTCTCTGCACGTAGCCGCGATACACGACGAGCAGAGCAGCGGGTAGCACGACGCGGGAATAAACCGAAGCGCCGGGGTTGTCGGCGCATTGTGTCCCTCGAAAGTGGTTACGTTGTCCCGTCCCTCCGTCTGCAACCGACAGGAAACTCAAGAATAAGAGGAGGATTATCTGAAACCGTTGCGGAACCACGAGACGAGGAAAGAAAGGAAAAGGGAGATGAGAAAGAAAGAAAGAAAGAAAAGAATTGAAGGAAAGAACGGGAAGAGAACCGCGGGCTAAAAGGCAGATTCGAAGAGAGTAGAGAGGAAAGTCGCGTGATTGTGTCGGTTCAAAAAGGAAGCAGAGGAGCTTCCAAGGTTATTCACAGTCAGAGATACAAGAAGGAGAAACGGGAATATATGTAACTGCGAAGGGTAAAACGAAGAGGATGCGGGATCCAAAGGGGCGTGTTTTCGCGGACGGAAAAGGAACTTCCTCTCTGGGCTCTGTCACGTCGAAATTACCGTGCTCGCGGATCGCTCGCGTGCTGAGAGAGGCAACGTGTGCAACACGGTGACGCGCGTGATAATGATAAGATCGTATTTGGATCCTTGACCCCCTGCTCCCTCGCTAAATTGCAGTCATTACGTTGAATTGTACGGTTCTGTCTCTTTTTACTTCCTGCCGCACCGCGGACATGTACCGAACGCCAACTTACCGTTTCACCTTTCTTCGGCTTTGCCACGAGCTTTATTTCACGCGACTAAGTAATATTAATGAACACGTGAAAATGTCGCTTCGCAGCAGCCTTTCTTTGAATTTCAGAAAAAAAAGGTTTAATCGGTTTAGTTTAATGTGCAATTGAGTTTGCGAATAATTGAAACAGTGAGAGTAAAAAAAATAGGATAAGTAAATACGTGTATGTGTGTGTGTGTAAGTAGATATGTAAATGATTGTTTGAAACAAAATATTTGATAATAAACAATAATAAAATAACGAAAGTATCTAATGTGAATATGTACTACTTTTTCCCGCCAAAAAATATATCGCAAAGGAAATGAATATATCTGTGGAGCAATTTTCCATCTTTTTATAGAAACGTATTATCCTTCGATAGAAAAAGGGCCCAAACAGGAAACGTATAACATCATCCATTTAATCTTGATGAAGCATATTTAAAACATATAGAAAAGATGGTATTTACTAGGTGGAAAAAACGTCTAGTTTGATTTTGTTTAATCACGTTCATGAAGATACGAAATTGCATAAACATCCGTGATAATTGTAACAATAGAATTAATAATTTGCAAGTTACGATTTGACCGCAGATATTTCTGCAAATTTATATTTTTATAGAATAGAATTTAAAAAAGGAATTGAAATGGAATCTAAGCGCAGAGTTTCATCTACTGACATTTCATCGTCATTTGGTAATGTGAAAATAGAAACAATACGTCACACGTCATCGAAAATAGATACCAGAATTACGTAGTTTTAGACGTTGAAACACGAGCTGGAATATTAAAAAATAACGTAGTGCACTACTCGCGAAAAACCAATGTGTTACAGAAGACTGCAACGACGAATTCGTTTATTTTTGCTGTCTTTTAACTAGCCACGTATCTGCTTCAAATTCCACGTGCCATTTACAGACTCGAGCATTTAACGACAAAGATCGATCAGGCGACGAAATCTCGGTCTCTTACCGTGTAAAAACTTACAATTTGTTTATAACGCGTAATATGTAATATTAGATCATGTTGCAAATTTTGGATCTTAATATCCGAAATAATGGTATAGGAACACTAAATTTACACTTAGAATTTATATTAGAATAGTTATATATTTATTTGATAAACGATTCCAAAGATATTCATCGATACACACTTGCACGCGTCGCAGCACATTCTTCCATACCCGACTGTTAACTGACTGAACAGTTTACATTCATTTGTTCTCGAGACGCCGCGCACACACGTACTTCCACACACTGATATTCGCACACAAATATCATTATTACGCAGCTAACCTATTATACATTATAATTATACATTATAAAATTATACATATCTCAATAGACCAATGAAAGACGAATAAAAAAAGCGAAACTCAAATTTCTTCCAATTTTGTTAATGGAACTCGTTGACACTTTACGTACTTCATGCGGTGTCCTATAAAAATGTTAACTACTGTTAAATAAAACAATAAAAAAATGTAACGAAATGTTACAAAAGTATTTTTACATTACATGCTTGAATAACACGAAATCGTCATCAATATATTAAAATCGTTATCAATATTGATTGCTCGAAAGATTCATTCCGATTTTTGAGGAATTTAATAAAATAATAAATTTTGCTTAACAGCTCTCCATCGGAAAAACTGTTTTCAAGCATATCACGCTAAGAAACGTTACATATGCTCGTTGATTTTTAATAAAATATTACACTCGTTAAATGCTGCTCGGAAAGTTCGTTTCGATTTTTAACTCTTTGTTCGACATAAAAAATCACGTTGGAAAGTTTTTCGCCGAAAAACCGGAGAGGTTTTCCGAGCATGGAATATTCAAATTGCGTGAAAGATGGGGAAGGTTGTGGAACGAAATGGCACCCATGTAATTCAACAAATGTATATCGAATCGAAATGTAAATCGGAACGAACTTTCGGAACCGTTTGAATCTTTTCAATCGATTGCTAAAATACGCATTTTCAATTTTATAATTTCATTTTCCCATTTGGGTTATATGCTTTGTCAGAGAATACGGTCGTCAAAGTGTTAAGTGTAACTGGTAGTTGTAAATCTCTGTATTCCTCTTAGAGAAACGCTTTATCTGAATATTCTCGCGCTACAAAATTCATCTTAAGCAATTCTCCTCGTGTGTTCACCTTCGTCATGAAAACGTTCTTTCTTGCTACGTCTTGTTATTTTCTTCGCGTTGCGTTGTACACGTACGATCGTGCACAATTAGGTCGACGTTATTCGAGATTCTCTTGCTCGAAAGCCAGCAGCATTGTGGCTCGACCATTACGCATGCATGAACGGCTACAGTGCACGTTTTCGAAAGGACGAAGTTACTACGGAAGTTTTGCTATCCTTCAGAAAAGCCTTTTGATTTGATGTGGAACGTGCTTCAGCCTAAAACGTGAGAAACCACAGTTACGTCGCTGGTTCTATTTTAGAGGATCGATGATTCGCGAGTCGATTTTCCGCCTTGAAACGTGAACCGCTGCTCGCGGATGTAAAATGAAAGTTAGAAACTCCGACAGTCTGTTTAACTTGTCGGCAAATTTACTGCCGATAGGGCTTCTTCTATGGTTTGATTTTCACGTTAACATTCTTGAGACTCTTTCACACGCTCGGGTAAATGTCCTTTGGCGCGTTATCGTCGCACGTTATATTCCACGTTTAAGTTTCTGTTGTACTATCGTTGCACAACGATCTCCAAAATTGTTCCGTGACCAATTCGAACTCTGCCTTTGTCCACAGGTGTTAAGACACTCGTGAAAAATGAAGTACATTTCAGAGTCGAAGAGTTATCATGTTCCGAAGACATTAAACTAGATATAATATTCAACACTACAGCAATTTCATCGATTTGGTGCGTACAATGTAGTCTTGGTTATCATCCGAGGTGTTTTGAACTACAGTATAACTTGATGTTTTTCGAAATTTTCAAGTCATCACAAATCATCAATTTTCTTTTACAAAGGGTAGGAAAGTGTATAGAAGTGTACAGAAAGGAAACAGTCAGGTATTGTGAAAGCAGGTAATCAAAATTTCGGTCGATTAAATAATTAATTAAACCTAAATACATGCACAGTATTACATTATCAAAATTTTCCTTTTACGATTTTCGATTATCCGAGCGAGAACTGATCCATATCATCTCTTATAAATAATCGAATATCTTTTCTCTAATATTTAATAGGTCTTTAAATCCTTATTTTGATCAACTTTGACCTATTTATTATTATATTATTATTGCGTTCACTGTTATTCAATTTTATGCATATTATAAACATTAATTCAGATGTAGAAGAGAACGTGCGAGTTAACACGAAATTATTAAAATTCATCGTATTAATGAAACACCTGCAAATAACTTTAACAAATCTGTACCATACATTTCAGATCTTAATTCTACACGAGTATCTTCCCTACATAAAATTCGAATAAATAAAATTCTAATAAATAATTCTAGTCGATTACGAACGACAGATCTGACTTCGTTAGCTTTAGCAGCTCGGAAAATGCAAGGAAGAAAAAAACTCCTTTTACTTTTTCAAACAAGTATAGCGAGACGTCCTCTGAAAACAGATTCAAAGGCTGCCATTGTCTCAGACACACATCTTCCATGCAATGTACTCCAACACCTGTGCATTCTTTTCTTCTCTATTTCACCTTTTCTTTCACTCACTTTGGCCCAGCTATGCAAACATTCCCAGAATGCATTCAGACACGTCCATCTAATACCTTGTACGGCCATGCAGCACTCTTCCTTTCATCCCTTCTCGGTAAAACTCGACCACTTGCTCCTTTCACGTGTCTCTAGTATTCGAAACTCGCAATAAGTAGTCGTACGAAATTCCTATTACCAAGATGCAAATTTAGCATCTGGGTCGAATCGTGTTTCAACTTTTACCCTTTCGCTTCGACAGTCCAATCCGCCGAAGTACTGTCACTGAACGGAAACGTGCGTCAGAAATACGCACAGTGTATTGTGCTGTATATACGTTTTCCTAAGTCTTAAATAACAATGATTGTTATAAGAACCGTATATGAAATATCGTTTCACTGTCAATGGATTTAATAGATTTTTTAGCATGAAACAGTATACGATCGTTTGGATGTTTGAAATATATTGCGTGAAACGTTTTGATGTTGTTTTGAGGTGGATATGTCGTGATAGATGCGGAAGCCTAGAGAGTAGAGGCCGGCTGAGATAGGTTCGGCGGCCGGTGTAGATGTCGCTGCTGGGGTACTGCTGTTTTTCTTCTAATTTTGATGCGTGGAAGAAAAATCGCACTTCGGTCACGGGGATTTGAACCCGGGTTCCGAACATTCGTAACCTAAGGCGCTAACCACTTCTTTTTTTTTTTTTTATCGTGGGGAAATCCTCGCGGACACCCCGCCGCCCTCTGGAAGGCGACGGGGTAGTGTCAGACTCAAACCGACCAAAACCCCACGGTGGCCATCCCGACGTTTGGCAGGAGTGTCCCGGGGCCTCTTCCGAACTCCTTCGTCTACTCTCCGGGTATTCTGGGGAGCCCTTCCTGTCGATTTGGCCGCCAGGAGGGACCGCGCCTCCCAACGCCACAGACAACGGGCCGTCGTGCAAGTCCGAGGAGGTAAGGCGCTAACCACTGCGCTGCCGTCGTCCGACACTAGTTAGTGTTGAGTGATGGTATTTGCTTGTCGAGTGCCGCCACAGTACCCCCTTACCAGTGATAACGTTTCTTCTTTGTGGTGTACATATTGGTCGTATAATTTCGTTCGTTGTTTCCGTGTGCGTTTGTGAGAGAGTTCGGCATCTGCGGATTTGTCTTTCGATGCGGGATAAAGCGTCGACCGCTTGTTGTCAAACCCGTGTAGATGTTGAGCAAAGACTGCGATGTGGCGGTGGGTACCTGTCGGTACGGTGCGGGGCGTTCCGCGTACGGTCGTAGGCCTCTGTTCCTCTTTTTAGTAAGACGTGTGATGCCCATGAACTTTGCAATGACCACATCACTCCTGGCTTGGTCATCGTCTCGTATCCAGTCACCTGCACTTACGCGTCGATCGGAGGTGAGGTGTCGAGGTTTGCTGAAGATGGAAGGGTCGTTCTGTGTTCGTCGTACTGGTAGTAGGTCCAGATTGCCACAGACTTAGATTCTTGATGATGGAAGTCTCGGTAGCGCTATCACGGTCATACCTCTTTTTGCTGTAGAGATCAGGTCGGGGTCACCAATTTGAGTAACTTTAAGAAGTGATTAATCCAATATGTCAATAAAATTAACAGAAAATGTTCTGTCGATAATGAAAAAATATATTATTGACCACAGATAGCACTTGTATATGCGTCATTTGGATGCCGGATATATGGGGTGCCGGAGTCAGCGCGTGGTCGCCGCCTATATGCGGCGCTCGTACCCACAGGTCATCTTGTAGATGCCTCCTATAAGCGGCGCTCGAAGCGAAGGGGTTAATAATGCTCGTTATAACGTTCGAATGGCGTAGATTTCTTGCTTCTACGAGTTGTAAATCCCGAGTTGGCGAAGTATTTGGCTGGCAACTAAGTGATTGCGGATTTTGTTATTAGGTGGTAATGATAACATCCGCAATCACTTAGTTGCCAACCCAATAGTACACGATTCTTTCGCCACTGCCTGGTATCGTATGAATCATTTGAATCGATTGTCGTCGCTATACGAGCCACAAATGATTTCAAAATAGATGCGCTTCGAGATAATTTTGTGGCTAATTTTATTTTCGCTTAAAGAGTTTTTAAAAGTGAATGTTCATTCCGCGAGCATAGCACGTAAGGTGTTTCATAAGGTACGGTATTGTAAAAATTTGCGCAAGAATTTGATTAATATATAACTACATGGAAATACTGAACTTCACTTTGGCTGAAAACTTTTGGCAGTCAATATACAAGGTGACTCTGAAAATCATGGTGATCGAGTGGTGATTATTAGAAATAAGTCGAAAAAAAGGAGTAACATTTTTTCATTTAAAGTTTCCTTTGGGTTAATTAGTATTAACGGAATGAAGAAATAATTAGTAAAGAAATAGTTGTTAAAATTATTGTTAAAACGTGGAGTAATAGATGAATCGTTATCAAACTTGGAGAATGTCATGATAATAAAACGACTCGTGCAAACATCCTTATTTACGAAACTATTCTAATTAAATGCAAAATAAAGGAATGTAATAATACAAACATCGGCAGAAACACATGTTTTTTTTATTATTATTTAATTTATACGTTACAATTTGTCCAGCTGGACATTTGGTAAATTTTTCTAACTTAATTGCTAAATAACATGTGGATGGCTACCCCCAGCGGGAGCTGGCTACCCTTTCGAGTTTGGCTATTTTATTTCTTTAATGAAGTCAGTAGAGTATTTTCTTTTTAGTCTCTTTTCTATGAGATTTGAACACAAGTTTCATAATTCGAAGCTTCCAGTTAATACGCGGCTGTCTGATGGATTTTCAAGCTCATTTTTTTTTCGAAAACGAATCCTTAAATGAAAAAAGATTGTTCTTTTTTTCGACTTATTTGTACAATCATCTCCCTGCCGGTTGTATCACAAATTTCGAAGCATCCTGTATGTAGACATTTGCTTTACAAGGTAAAAGATATACAGAAGCGACGTATGTTACATTCAAGGAAACTATTTGAAGACTCTGTGCAGTTTATGCGCGTTGAACTTTTTGCAAAGCCTGTGATGGCAAAGCTAGGATAGCTCGTTGCTAATTAGCTAATTCTATTAGCAACTCGTGTCAGGTACCCGGAAATGCACTTAAAATGGCGCGATCCGCAGCCGTGGGTTGCAGTAAATTTTCTAATTTGGGATGTTTTGATGGTCGTTGAACGATAAAGCAAGATAAGAGTTTCAAAGACAACTAGCAAAGAAAAGATACCGAGGCAAAACTAACGAGGTAATTTGTTTGCCAAACTTTCAATAAAACTTCCAATAGACTTACAATATCGCGATATAACAGTACGTGTCGTAACAATACACAGACGTGGTAATATCGACTTGTATTACGAAAAGAAGAAAACTCTCATAATAATTCATGTGGAACACGTACATGTATAAGAGATACATACATATACTCTATATGCAAATTATTTATTAATACACAGATATCCTGCGCGGTAAAGTGTTACTTGCGTATTATTAATTAAACGCTTCAAGAAATCATTCCGTGACGCCTGCTAGAGGAGAAAAAAATGCTCTCCTTTCATTTAAATGGAACATTTTTTTCTGTTTTTTATTTGATAGAATTTTTACAATCAATTGTCATTGAGAATTATAAGTAATATTAATTATTATTATAAGTAATATTAATTATAAGTAATAAAAATTATTATTAAATAGAAAATGAAAGATATTTATTTCTCGTTCGAGTAATTCTTATTAAACCGAACAAAAAGATTGAGACAGCAAGTTAAAGAAACATCTGATTTTACAGAAAGAATTTGGACCTCATTATGTATTTTTCTGATAATTTGCAAGTTGCTCTTACGTGTACTTTTATTCTTTTCCTCTTTCGAGCTTCTAAATGTCTCGAAGTAAAACATCTCCGCGCTTTTTCAACAGAAGAAGTTTCAGTTCTTCGTCTCGGGGTGTAACGCCATCATCTTGCCTACTTTTTTCGCTTGATGACAGCCGGAAGTGATCTCCGATCGGTTTCGTTTTCCTCTCCATCCATAGATGAGTCTTGTCATCTAGGAATCGTGAAAAACAGGAACTACGGTGTCGGGATCCGAACTTGGGTGTGGGGTGATGTTTGTAGCTAACTACGTGAAGCACAACGTCATTATCGTTCTATCGAACTTAATATCTTGTCCTTATACCTATGTAGAATAAAAATTTGCTATTGTTCATATTTATTATCCAATTTGATAACAGCTATCCGAATAACAAAAATCGACACTACCTTCCATTTCGAGGAACCGAGAGAGTCTAGTTTTTCGTGGTCTTAGCAGACTTTGTCCCAGGAGAAGTTGCCGTTAAAAGATTTAGTGTCCTGAATCACTTAGTTTAATTAAAAAAGAACGACATTATGAGATTGGTTTCTGGGGAACAGCTTACGAGATTTTGTTTAAGCCGCCCTATATAGAACGATTAAACCAGCAGATTAAGTAATAGCGAAGCTGTTAACAAGTGTTCCCAAACGAGAGATATCAGCATCAAGTAGAATAACGTAGCAAATAAACATCTTAGAGAGAAGGCAAACTTGTTTATTTCGCTTCGTTTCACGATGAAACAAATATACGTAATGCGATCGTAATTATTTATCTCGAAAATTGTACGCAAGAACTGAAGACGTTCGTTCCATTGTCCTCTTTGTTTTCTCCTCCAGCAGGCAATACAACGAGATTTATGTATGTAGATATCAGAGTGACTGCTTAAGAAAATTGCTACCGTGCAGCGAAAGCTTAAATGTAAACACAACGTTTAAGGACGTGGTTTTGGTGCATCAGTCAAAAAAGTCTGCTCGCTAGAGTTGAGAAGTTGGCAAACGAGGTGCCACTCTCTGCAAACCGGCGAGCTGTTCCATCGGCCTTAACGACGTTTGTTTTTCTCTCAATTAATGTTCATTATCCAAGATTAATCGACTGGAAGATGACCCAAGAGAAAACGCGATTATACATACCTCAACGATCCCTATCTTTTTGTACTTGCATCGTAGCCTGGTACGTTTAAACTTTCGCTTATAATTCGTTTTTGTTTCAACGAAGTATAAACTTGGAAATATTTGCAAACGAGCGGTACTTGTAATTAAAGTAAATATCCCAAAAGGTACAAAATTTGATAAAGTTTGATACAATTTGATAAAAATTTGAAGAAACACGCTTTACGAATAAAGGATGCGATCTTATGTGTTGGGAGAAACATAATATGTACATAGGATAAAATTATGTTTTATTTAATCCCTTAGCCCATAACGTTGAGGAAGACTCGTTGCAAAGGATTTGTGCCATAAGCGAGAACCACGTGTCAGACTCGTAGTAAAATGCCATAAACGGAAACCACGAGTCTCACTCGTGGTAATTTACAATTGCTAGTGATTCATTATCCACTTTGAAATAATAAATTGTTTTTGTTAACTGATCAATTGATCATGATTACGCCCTAGGCGTCTTAAAAACACTATTTGTCCTCAAACGTTGTTTATTATTTCACGATTCCTTTTGTAGCCCCTAAATATACATGTCATAAGAAGTATACGTTTTGCGCCAGTTCGGGCACACGGCTGAACAGATGAATGGCATTGCGCGTGACCGAACTTCTTGCCTACTATAGCTCGCGCGATCGGCAGATAGCATGTAGGCTAAGGTGTTAAAACTACCTGTTACTTTTGGCATTTATTTATTTTCGAAATCAACAAACTTACTTACATACTCTCTGATTGTAATAATAAATCTTTGTTTAATGAGATTTCTTTTGTTTTATTTTATTGTCCTTTCTATTATTCTCAGAATTATTGCTCTCCGATTTTGTTGTTTAACGAGATTTATTATTATTCCATCGTATTATACTTCTCGGTAGAACTTGATGTATTATCCTGTATTCTTAACTATTATCGGATAGTTAATTTTTTATGCGTATTCTTTAAGAACAAATTTTCGGTCAACAGAGAAACACGTTATTCCCCTAAATAGTCATTTTCTAAATCTACCATTCTCGGAATTATTGTCCTGGCTTTAAATGCTTCCCACCAAATTGACCAAACGAAAATGGAATACGTCAATTGGAATACGCTATTTACCATACAATAACAGACACTATATATATATGTAATAACGTAAATTTTTAGGGTAAATCAGACGATCAATTCTGGGAAATTGAGTTTATTTTGGGCATAATTAAATTAAATACAATAACAGTTAATAAAAAATCTACTACAAATTTTATCTGGAAAATGGAGAATCGATTTTCCAAGTCCTGAATTCACCAAATGACTGGCAATAAAACAAAAGAAAAGTAAAAAATGTCGGTTGCCGGGCAGTTTGAATTCCATAGAATTTACATATATATATATTTAAAACATTTATAAAATAACATGAGTATTTATAAAATTTATTTCTTTAAATTTATTTCTAATAAATTTTGCAAATACTATTTATTTTTTTATTATTATACTCGAATAATTATATCTATTATTATAGATATACAGGGTGGTTGGTAACTGGTGGTACAAACAGAAAGGGGGTGATTCTACACGAAAAAAGAAGTCGAAAATATAGAATAAAAATTTTTCGTTTGAGGCTTTGTTTTCAAGAAAATCGACTTTGAATTTTCGCTCGGTACGCGTGCACTTTATTACGTCTCTTTATAAAGTGGATATTGTCGCAGTTTAAGTTTGTTTTTGCCGTAACGGAAAATTAGGAATACGTAATGAAATAATACGAAGTAATCATAAAGTTTATTATTACAAAAATTGCTGAAAAAAAACGCCCCCTTTCTGCTTGTAACACCAGTTACCAACCACCCTGTATAATTATATCTATTATTATAGATTATTACATCTTATTATTATAGAATTATACTCGAAGCAGCAATTCAGCCAATTCATGCGAATTATGTACCTGTTTCAGGAGTATGATACAATACGATTCCGCGTGACGCTCGAAGACGAAGTGCCAACAGGGCAACAACCGAACATCGTCGGCGTAGATGCATACGTAATTGTGTTGGACGAAAATGACAATCCTCCGCGTTTTCTCAACGTGCCATACGAGGCTGTGGCCGAGGAGGACCTTCCAGTTGGCTCGACAATTCTTCCAGGTATCAGAGTAATGGATCCTGACCTGTTGGGCGACACCATAGATCTAACCTGCGTTCCTCAGCCACAGGTGAGTCATTAATACTCGTTACACCGCTAATATCCCATGGGCACTTATCGCTGCACGATTCGTAGATCAAATTTTCCTTTGCTTCCACTATTTCTTCCTCGGCGAGCTGAAACTTTGCTGTTTCCTTATTTTTATTTTTCCTATTCTTATTTTTGGCGAGGAACCTTGCCGGAGGAATCAAATCGAAATCAGTCGAATCAGAAATCGAATCAGCTACGAAAATAAATATTATGCTTTAAGTTTAAACCTTTTTTAGAAGATTTTAACTCGGTTTCGTAGTACTTTAGTGATTCTTCGTGATTCTCTGTTTACATAATCCATTATTTTTTCGACCCAAACAATGGTTTTACAGTTTTACAGTATTTTTTCAATAAATCGTAGATGTAAGTCGGAAGCAAAATATAAATAAACGGTATTTATTCTGCTTAAAATTAATATGATTTTTATATACGTGATATATTGGCAAATATCACACTGGGTCGAGATAAACCCGCTACGATCGTTTCAGGGTTAACAGTATCTTGTGTTGTTAAAAAGTTTCTTAAGTTTGAAGAAGATAAACATCGTCTCTTGAACTTCGCTTCTTTGAACGAATCATGGAAATTATAAAAAAATAATAATAATAAAAAGCATAATAATTTAAACGACTGTATGTACATATACAATATTTCCATATATTTCTTTGGATATGTATATCCAAATAGCCAATTCCCATAGCCAAACAAACCTCGAAGTTCTAAATATTTTTAATATCGTTGATTGCGTTTCAAATGATAATTTCGTGAAAAATTATGAATCATAAAATTACCTACGAGTATTACTATTTAGAAAATTTTCAAAACCATTACTGATGGATTGTAAATACTCAAATATACTTTATGAAATACCACGCTTTGGTATTAGGATGAAGTAAAACGATTTTAAACTTTAAAATTAAGGGTTAAACAGTGATTAACTAATTGATCAGCATTTGCTAGTTAATAAAATTAATGATATTTTCGGTGGTCATTTTGGAAGCAATTAGGATTCAATTTCTTTTTAATTAGTGCACATCTGGGATGCATGGCCTTTCATTAAGTTAATGAGCAGTGTGGTGGAGTTACAGTTTCAAGAGACAGATAGGTAATTAACATTCGATATATCTTCCTTGTTGGCGATTGGATAAACATATTTATTATTAAATAAATGTCAATCCTTCCGTAAACGATAAAAGACTTTGTCAGTTCGATATATTTAAAAACGTATCAATTTCTTCACTGTAACTGTTAGTAAATTAAGACTGATCTCTTTAATTTTGAAAAAATTAGATATGAAGAAATACGTAACAGAAGCTATACAACTTCGATAATTTACTATTATTTTTTCCAATTTTACTTTTGTTCGTTAAAATGTTATTTTCAGCCTGAGAAAGGCAGTACTAATTTTTTTCTAGCTGTCACGTGTCCGCAATGTATTTTTATTTTTTGTATTCAATAGTCGCGTAGAATTGGCTGTCTCCACTGCTTGAATCATCGGCAAACTGAAAACTAAATTTGCATACATGGTTATTTCATCTTCCGCAACGAACCGTGTAAACCCATTGCAAACCATCTAAAACCACAGAATTTGCCAGCTTGACTTTTCGAACGAACTTTCTATTTGACGAAACTTTTAAACATATTATCTGATATAAACTTAAATCTTCTACGACAAATTATGATTTCCGAAATATTTTTAAATTCACATTTACGGTTATGTGTTACTTATCCAAAGAAGATTTCTCGTTTGTAAGAACTTTCGAAAATTGAAATTGGTTTATGAGAAATTTAAAACGATCAGAATATTCGTCGTGTCATTTAAATGTGTGATACCTCTGTAATAAGAATCTTCAAAATCCGGAAAAATATTTTTAAAAATTCTTGCAGATCCATTTGTTTGTTCGAGTTAATTTAGAGCTTTCCGATAATAAAAGGACCATGAGTTCTTCCAAATTTTTAAATCATATTATTTAGTAATAACAATTAAGAGAAGATTCTTCTGTAACAACAAAAGAAGCAGGTTTTTTATGAATTTTTTCTAAATTAATTATTAGCTACAGGGAACTAGACCTTTTTGGGATATGAATGTAGTCTTGAAGTACAAATGTATTTTTTTTATTTCAGTTCCACTTATTGTTTATCGTATATTACACAAGTCTTGTGATTATTTTTAACAATGTAGCTATTGTTGGTGTATAATGTAGCTCTGACACAGTCGTCGGAACGCGAAAGCTGAGAAATTTTCTTAAAATGAAATAGCTTACACTGGGAATGTACCCATTTTCGAAAGAAGAACATGAAAAATTGAAAAGTTCTAACATTGAAGAGAAACATTTGCTTTTTTCGATAAATAAATTGACCTTACGTCGTTTAAAATAAATGATCAATAAAATAAATGGTGAAATAAAAATTGAAATATCGATCCTTGGAGAAATTTATGATAAATTCATAACAAATATAACAAATTTCAATAACAAGCTTCGTCCGAAATTGATTTATCAATTAGTTTTTCAATCATCGAGCGCGTCAGTTTAAAAAGTTATTAAACGTGACAGTTTAAAATGTTAATAAACGGTGAGCGGAATTGAAATAACAAAAATTACATTCCTATAATAATTACCACAATTACGTCCTAAAAAGATCTTGTTCCACGTAACTAGTAGCCTGAAGTAGTAGTAGTTAGCCTGAAAAAAATGTCTAAAAAAGATTAAGCACAATCATACACTGATTATATCACGTTATAAAACAATGAAGAAAATTTCACTATATCCAGCACGTTTACTGTACTAGCATATACTGCAGTATAAAGATCAAGTATCTATGTATTAGCTTACACAATGGCCCTAATACTCACCATAATTTTCCTATTTTAACGTGAACGAATATCTCAAACGTCGTTACGTCATTATGCAGCTCGCGATACGAGCCACGCCAACATTGCGTTGCTTAAAAGCTCCAATAAAGGCTAATAACTTTGCAATAAAGGCTAAAACAACTGAAACAGTTTAATAGAACTTCTTTACAGGGGAGTAAAAAATATTTCTGCACGAAGTAAAAAAGGATATTAGGAAATTTATCTTGCTAATAAAAAAAAGGTGAAAGATTCTGATTCGTTGCTTTACGTCTTTATGTCTCTCGTTATCAATCAAACGCCTTAAACGTGTTATAAGTTTTACATACCAAGTGAGAATTTCTTATTAAACTCGTCTGATATTTTCAATTTATATTTCTATCTTAATTTAAAAATACAATAAGCATTTGTGTGCTTTTCGAAAAAGGAGTCGATATAATCCTTCGTAATTACATCAAAATACAGCAACGTGTAACCAATCTTTGTTACCACATACTTTTCGTAGAAAAACTATACAATTTTTGTTTGAACTAGAAATTATTAAAGAATAAAAATGATTGTTGGACACAAAATTTTATTATATAAATTATAAATTATAATAAATACGAATATACAATTTAGAAGTACAATAAGCGTTTGAGGCTTTTCGAAAAAGGAGTCGATATAATACTTCGTTACATCAAAATACAGGAACGTGTAACCAATCTCTGTTACCACATGCTTTTGGGAGAAAAACTATACAATTTTTGTTTGAACTAGAAATTATTAAAGAATAAAAATGATTGTTGGACACAAAATTTTATTATATAAATTATAAATTATAATAAATACGAATATACAATTTAAAAGTACAATAAGCGTTTGAGGCTTTTCGAAAAAGGAGTCGATATAATACTTCGTTATTACATCAAAATACAGCAACGTGTAACCAATCTCTGTTACCACATACTTTTGGGAGAAAAATTACACAGTTGTTGTTTGAACTTATTGTTTGAACTTGTTTGAACTATTAAAGAATAGAAATGATTACTACGATTGTTAGACACAAAATTTTATTATATAAATTATAAATTATAATAAATACGAATATAGAATTTAAAAATACATAGAAAAATATTTCTATTCCTTTGTTGGTTTTTATTTTTAAACTATTGTATCTTTATACATTTATGTTTTTATATTTATATTTTTATCCCTTTATACGTTTATGTTAATAAGCCAAAGAAATTCTCACTTTCCTTACCTTACTTCCAATAACCATACGAAGCCATTCAAAATTTATTCACTATGGGGAACAGCGAGTAATTCCAACATAAAAATTCTTCAACGATTCCAATCAAAAACTCTAAGATCCTTAATAAATGCACCTTGGTATGTTACCAACGGAACAATACATCGCGACCTTAAGATACCTACAGTTAAAGAAGAAATATCCAAATTCAGTAATAGATAAAACATAAGAATTAACAACCACCAAAACCCACTAGTTACTCAATTACTTGACACGACGGTTCAGATCCACAGGCTAAAAAGACATTACCCTTTAGAATTAAACATTAGATTCAGCTAGAACCAAACCTACGATAATCGTTTATTATTCACGTTATAGTACCACGTTAGAATAATTTACTTATAATTCTCAATGACAATTGATTGTAAACTACTTCCAAATAAAAAAAAAAAAAACTTATTCTGTTGCTATTCGTTGGCAGTTGCCTGTAACAGTCAGGGACCCAGCAGTTTTCCCTTTTTTTAACTTCTGTTCCAGCATGTTTGGCACATGTTTCATAAAAGTTTATTGTGTTCTACGATCGATGTACAAAACCCGCGGAATCCCGTGCAGGTGGTAACTTGCAGAAGAAAAATTACCAATCGCATTAAATTCACCACCACACTTACAAAATCAAAAATGCTTAGACAACGAATCCGCGTGTTTTACCTCCGCCAACGTCTCTCGTATGACTATACGACTATACGAGCTTCATCTCTGATGAGTTTAGTCAGTGTGCGTTAGCCTTGAGACTTAACTCACTTTCAGCTTCATGGTATCCCGCTGAGGGCAGCAATCCACATGTTATTTAGCAATTAAGTTAGAAAAATTTACCAAATGTCCAGCTGGACAAATTGTAAAATACAAATTAAATAATAAAAAAAAAGAACTTTCAACTTAAAAACATCTCACACCAAACACGTTCAACTTATACGCAGCCCACCTTGAATAAATCTCACAGTTTTTTATGCTAGCAAGTGATCCTTGCCTTTATTTTGCTGGTAAATTATCTTTGTCGGCTCTTTTATTTAGCTAATAATATTTAGCTAATATTTTTGGCTAATAATCTCTGTCAGCCTATCATTCCAGTGACAAACAATCTTTGCTACTGCATTCTTTCTAGCTCACAGTCTCGAACATTATGCGATCCTTCTCAACACAAAGTCTCGAACACGGTGTATTTTGTAGAACGAATGAGTCAATCGTGTTAAAGATTTGATCTTCCAAACGTAAGATCAATTTTAGAAATTGATACATTTTTCTAGATAATAAGATAAAAGACAGAAAATAGTAGAAATTTTATAAATAATTTAAGAATAAGTATGTTGCTTGGTTTCTTGTATTTTGTAACATTATTTTGGTTATAATTTTGTTGTTGAGTAAAATGAAATTGGGCTAATTAAAATTTGCAAAATTGGAAAGATTTGTCCCCACTTTTATCAGTTTAGGAACGTAGAAAGTTTCTTATTGAAACGTGTTTGATGGTCTCTAAACAAACATCATCATCCCATGAAATAAGAAACTAAATTACCGTTCGATTATTTAATTGTCTAACAATAATCGTAATGCTACTTATGTCTAGTTATTCGATATCTTAAATACGATATCTATAATACGTACAGTATAGCAGAAGATTGCAATTTGTATTTCAGTGACTAGCAGAATCATTATGATAGCATCTTTTGTGACAAATCATAAACAGTACGCAAATTGAGTAACATAAATGGAATCAGCGTCGTAATAAACTGAATTTACGCGATATAAAGGTATTGTTTTTATACGGTGAGATGATATATGTGAGATGGAAAATTGGATGTGCATTGCATAAGCCACTGAATATAAATACAATATTGTAAACACATATTTTCATAACAAAAACATTCCACTTGTACACACATGCTTTTATTTATGCCAGACCTGTTTTCATCTGACAGGAATTAATATCTTGGCTGAATTTAATAAACACGAATACGAATTCCTGACGAAGTTTAAACTTCTTTTTCAGTAGGTAATTTCTAAAAATTTTAGCATATTTCTCTACTCTTTTAATTGTATTATAATATCCTATAATTTGTTATATACTATATTTGATCCTATCAAGATGATAAAGTGACACTCGGTTCATATCGATGTCATTATCGTATTTTAATTGAAATAAAAATGTTTTACCAACTTCTCTAATTGTTACAAACTGGTGAAAAATTTACTTGCAGTTTTTTCAGCATGCATCAATTTTTTAAATCTATATGAATTCCGATTACGAAACAACTTGTGATAATGAGGCCTACGATTAATGACACGCCAAGCACTTAACAAAGTTTGTCCCTTCAAATTCTGTTACATTAATAACACACAACGTCCAGAAATAATATGTGCGTGAAAACAATTTAATAAGCTTTCTTTCTTGCAAAAACATTTTTCGATCGGATCATCCGATACAGACTTCGAAAGCGCGTAAATGTTATTTCGCGTTTTTCATTGAAAATAATAATGTTAATACGGCACAGCATCGTTATCGTAACCGTTTTATTTATATAACTTTGTACGCGCAAGCATGAAATTATTCATATGATTGAAATGCGATTAAGCAAGTAATGAACATAACGCAGCAATATCAGCAACTGCAGCGATACATACAGGTTTCTAACGGGGTAAGTAACTTTGATAAATATTATCGAAATAATTTTGCACCGGTGTTAAAACAATTTTAGTGGATTTGTGGACATAAATGGATTATTATTTTAAACTTGAAGGCTGTGTTGTTAAAACTTTTACTCCTCCAGCTTTAGCGTTCGATAAGATCATCTTGCACAATTTTCGTTGATTAATTTTCAATGTTAAACGTTAAAAATTTTCAAAGCGTACATTTACGTAAAAAAGAGAAAGAGAGAGAGGGAGGGAAACTTCGTGTAATATCTCTTGATAGTTTTTAATATTCTCTCTCCATTTCTCCAACAATTTAATTACCAACGATCACTTTTTTCCTTTTTATATCGATGTATATTTTAACATAACTCGTAAAGTTATACGCTCGTTTTACATCCAAATTTTCACAACTCACGCTATCAACGATATACTCAGCTTTGAGCAGTGGCAATTAAAAATTGCCTAACTCCACTGCTTCTGACTTTCGGTTTCCGATCAAAGGTATCTACTGCTTCATAGCGTGTCAAAGTGAACGCGTTTGGAAAAAGATTTGTTTCATTCGGCAATATTGAAAACTACAGTGGAATTTTGATCACTTGATCTCGTCGCGACACCGACTCCTGTTCTTCGGATAATCGACTTTTTCAAGTGATCCAACAACTTCGCTTTTGTACAAAAATCGCAGAAGACATATACGACGTTGTACATTTTTGACGATTCTAATGTTATTTCATGGACAAACGAAAAAGATTTAATACGACGTAATGGAAAATGAGAACGATCTGTTAACGGGGTGAATTAAAATGTTCCAAAACAGTGTCTTTTTGTAATTTTTTTTAGAAGGGAAAGAAAGAAATTAAGTTATTGAATTTTGAGGTTTTTGAGGAAAAATTTTTTAAAGTAAAAAAAAATTATAACAGATTTCTAAGCCTATTTCATGGGCTGCAGTTTTCAATCGGCGGGAAAGATTCACCTCGTAATTGTTGACCGAAACAAAAAACCAAAGAAGGATTAAGTTATTATATATTTTTCTTTTCGATGAACTAAAAAAACAGCAGAAAATAACGTGAAATTAAAAATTTTGGCGGGTTTAAAGAAAAAATGTGTTTTATAAAAAGAAAAAATAAACTTTAAGGTGCTGCAACAATTATTTAAATAAACTTTTTGACGGACTTTTTTAGTTCATCGAGAAGAAAAATATATAATTTAATCCTTTTTTGCTTTTTTGTTTCGATCAAGAATTACCAGGTGGATCTTTCACTTTCTTTCTTTTTTAAATTAACTACCAGTTACATGGTATGAATTCTTATTATGCATTTTCTTCTACAATACTCATAATTCACGAAAGCGATTTTCCACGTGTTTAAGCATAATAGGATATGCAATTCATGAAACATCAACTCAGAAAATTGTTCTAATGTCGAGTATGTTCCCATTTTGTCACGAACTGCACCGATATCAAGTGTAATCTCAGATTATACTGTAATCGATAAAACATGGCAGAAACATGAAAAAGTGTACCAAATTGACAGAAAGAGGTAGAATATTTCATGAAGACAACACAATAATCACTACGTTCCGAAATGATAAAATAGAAAATTCAAAACATTTTTTAAAGTGAGACTCTCGCGTAACAACAATAAAAGCAACTAATTTATATAAATTATTTTTTGCGATGTAGATATAGTCCTGAAAAACAAATGTAATTTCTTTTACTTTAATTTTTCTTCTCGTTTATTAACATTTTAAACTGCCACGTTTAATAACTTTGCAAACTGGTGTACACGATGACTAAAAAGCTCATTCATTTCGGGCAAAGCTTATTCGTTTTGCTACAAATTTCTCCAGGGATCGAACCTCGAATTTCTATTCGATTGCTTATTTATAATATTTTTTCGAACGACGTAAACTCAATTTATCTGCGGAGAAAAAAGTACATTTTTCTTCTAAACGCTAAAACTTTCCAATTTTTCGTGTTCTTTCGAAAATAAATTCAATCCTAACGTGAAGTATTTGACTTTTAGAAAATTTCTTAACTTCTGCGTTCTGATGACTGTGACACGTGTTATACTGTACAGAAATAAAAGTTACATTGTCAAGAACGTTAAAAAAACTCGTACAACATACAATAAACAACAAGAGGAACCGAAATAAAGAAATTATATTTAGTAGGTTGGTCTAAAAAGAAAATTCGTAAAATTCATTTGCTCTTATCGTTGTTACGCGAGAATCTCCCCTTGAGAGATTCAAGTACGCGGAAGCACATGCTTAGCTTGGAAATCAGATAAAGAAGTAGGCAATTGAATATATATGGTGACATGAAATTGACAAATGGACTGAATTTTATCTGCTTCCTTGTGAAAAGTAGGTTTGATTTATCGCGTTCTCTCCTTCTCGTCTTTCTACGAAAACAGATCATCTACTTGGATCTACTGAACAGATATTAATATTTGTCGAAGTAATTACTTCAAGAAAAATTCTGCATCTTTTCTTTTGTATTCTCGTTACCTGGACACCTCTGTTACGAAGAAAATAGAATTTAGTGAAGCAAAAAATTAAAAAAAGAAAAGGAGAGGTCCATAATTATTGTGGCCTTGAATATGAATATTGTTTTGGGTTACAAGGTCTAGAGACAAAAGAGCTATAAGTAGATTTTTATTGCTGTTTCTTGTAACCTTCAGCTAGGGTTACACACCAAGGTTAACTTTTTTGATAATGTCCTTTGTTATCAATATATGAACATCCCTATCTTATCCTGTTGTAAAACTGAGAGAGCGAGAATCTGGATCAGCATACACTATACCTGTACTTATACTATACTATAGTTATACTATAGTTATACTATAGTTATACCTATACTTACTTCAATATATTTTTCTTTTTATATTTATATTATATTTTATATTTATATTTATATATTATATTTATATTTTATATTTGTTGACCGGAGCGCTTGAACTTTTTACAATTGTAAAAATTAAATGAAAATTGACAGTTAGGACATTTTGAATATAACCGATAAATAGAAGATACTTTGAAATAAAAAGTGCCCCATTGAACAATTAAATATTTTTATTAGAACATCAATAAAAAGATGAGAACAAATCTTGCATCTAACGGTGCACTGTGTTAAAACTCTTTAAGCATAAATGTGGCTCATCGATACAATCTGGACAATAGGTGGTCACCTTTTTGGTCCGATTCTTAGCAATTTTTGATCCTAACTGTTTAACGTTTTTTTATAGCACCCTCTGCAAAATTTTCATGCCAGGTACGCTTGCCCTTCTTTCTTCTGCATTTCGTGTCGCGATCTTTGTCGAATAAGTATATTTGGCGGCTCTGGTGAATGGCACTGTATAAGGTGCATTGCGAGTGCCATTCTAAAATCTGATACCTTGATTTTTGTTTTTGTTGCTTGTTTATAGAGTATCATCGCGTTTGAAGTTGATGTATTCAACAATAACTCTAAAGCTAATTTTATATGTCACTTGAGAGTTCTTCTATGTGTTGTAGAATATGCTATCACTTGATCCGATAAATCTACAGCACATTTTCCTCAGTTGTAATCTACCACTACCATTGGTTTATCACAAACATCATTTTTCTTGCGGACCTCTACCATTTCAGCCGAATGTTTCGTCGAAATCATAAAAATAATCGTAATACTGTTTACTAATATCTTCTACACGTTTCAACAATATATTCTGGACGTTTTGCTTATTTGGACGTTTGAATGGTTCGTTGAAATAAACGAAGCCTTGTTATGATATGTCGCTATCAACTGTTACCAAGGTGCCACGATGGTCACCCGTGACCACCAATAAGATAAAAGGTCCATTAGGGAAAAATGTTGTCTTACATCATAAATTTATTATTATTTTGCCATTATATGCTTTGAATAATAAAAATATTCCCGTGGCGTCCTCAGGGAAACATGTGATTTCAACAAAGTGTTAACACATTGTTGACCGGTCACGAGTTAAGTCGTGTTTTCATGGCCAAACTTTTTTCGCATCAGCTCGTTTTCTCAGTGCGCTGTTGGAGATGATACAGTGCAATTGTTGGTCAGTATACCTCAAGCTGTGTCTCTCGCTTATAAGACCCGCCAAGTTGCGTCCTTTGTTGTAAAAAAGATTTTAACGATGATGGAACGTATCAATGAAGAATCTTTCAATGAATTGATTGAATTTGATGAACTGATTGTCCAAGTGATTGTGAATCAAATTGACTTGGAAAATGATACTGTATCAGAAGATAGTGAATGTGATATTAGTCCACCAAAATATCAAAAAAGGAATATAATAAAATCAGATTGTGACGACGAATTTGCAGAAGCAGAAGAGTGGAACGAACATGATATCACACCAGATTTACAGAATTATTTAAAATCCGACTAGAGCGTGTAGAATATGCTCTGCGAAAGGTAAACGCGGCGAAACTTGATATATTTGCAAAAGCTGTTGTGTACCATTACACGTAGGTAATTGTTACATTGTTTATCATACGCAAAAGAAATATTAAAAGTTGAATAATAAATAAAATTTATCAAAGTTTATTTATATTGTTTTACTTCCACATCGAATTACGAAATAATAGATATTGACATGAGATAAATCCTCAGTAAAATTGCCGATCAGAAATAATGTGTTAAACAGAAACAAAAAATTGGAATAAAAGTGTACGAACCTCTCCTAACTTTCAATTGCAGCATTTGTTACGTTTAACAGATTCCTTCCACTTTCAGTTATTTTATATTAAAATTATACTTTTCCAATCGTAGAATCACATTAAAATAAAAGCGTTACGAAAAACATGTATTCAACATGTTCTTTGCCTGTGATCTTCATATATTAAGGATAACATTTGAAACGTTAACGTCTATCGGATAAATCTGTCAGTGTGGAGATTTAAAACGAGCACGGGAAGGTCTACTGGCCAAAATTCATCATAGAACCCGAGATGAAAGATTCAGGAATATTCGTCGTGTGCTTTGCGCAAACGTGCAGCCACATAAGATAAAATATACATCGTATTGCAAACGTCTATCAGAATACCAAAGTCCTTTATAATTCGCCGGTTATTCGTTAAATTATTCTAGTTCGCCTCTTCTGGCCGGAATCGGAACAGTAAAAGTCGAATGATTTAGCTGACGTTATTAAACGGCACCGCTGTTCGTGGAACAATCTTTTCCACGATAAATAATTCCCCATCGGAGAAATATTAGTAAGTTCCTTTTAATTAATGCATAACGAAATCCGCTGGTAATCTCTTTCTTTCGTGCACGTTTTCGATGTCCAAGGGGCAAGATTAATTGTCACGAGATAAATTCCGCTTCCCTTCCGGTAGTAGCGTCTGCGAAATTAATCTCGGGGACATTTGACTATTTAATAGGACGCGCTGCATATTCTCTGCCTCTCTGCCCTCTGTAATATATTAATACGACAACATAAACTCCAGCCGTAGAAAGTTCACCTCTTAATCGCCTGAATTTTCTATGTCGACCACGCCACTGAATACGCAAGTATCTTTAACAGCTGTTCCATGTCAAGTCATCCAGCGACGAGCCTCTGTGCTTTATTATTCCTTCTGGTAGTCGCTCTTGCAGTATTTATCGTGATACAGAGAATAAGGCTGATCTGCGTGAAATCTGAACGCGTTTCCTTCTTCGTGCACGCCTTAATATCTGAAAAATTGAATCGACAATTTCTCGTAAGCGACGCTGTAAACGGAAAAATTACCAGATTTTTCTTTTTTTATCGTATAACGAACGTTCTACGTCCCAGTGAGAATACTGTAGTATAGAATTTAATAAATAGAATTTCTCTTTCTAAATAGTATTATATAAATAAATAATATTTGAAAAATATTTTTCAATTTTCTAATATTTTTCTAATAATTTTAAACTTTCTAAATAATAGTAAAATAAGATTGTATCGTAACGTCGCCTGTGTAGACGTTATAAAAAATAGAATTAGCGATAGTCAATTAGCAAGTAATTGAAAATTTGTTGTACGTGGAAAAATTAGAAACTGTTGCTTTTTTATCGCATAATATCGTGCGTGCCAGTGGAAACAATGCAGCAGAAAATCTAACAGCAATTTCCATTTGTTGATAATTACTATTAGCGTTAAAAGGTGATTCCCTAAAATATGATTACGCGATGGACATGCTCGAACACATGGACACTGGATATCACCAATTTTACAACGATTATTACACAGATCGTTGTAAAATATGTTTCTCTAACAAAAATAAAAAGAACATCTTGAAGAGATATATTTCTCATTTTCATACGAGTTATCTAGGATTGTTATTCTGATAAGCTGTCCTCTACAAAAAGGATTATTGGTACGGTACTGGCGAATTTAAATCAATTTAACATTCAGTTTTCTCTACTAATAAGACGCACGCACAGGCTCCTCTCTACAAATACAATTCTTCCTTTGATGAATCTATTAGGTCGCCCGAAAAGATTCTTTCGTTTTATAAGAAAATAATGCATGTACAACATTTTTCGTTTTATATTATTTTATCGAATTACGTATGATCCATTTTGTTCTATCAAAATAAAGATCACAATGTTCGACAGATTAAAACGTAAAAGACGTATCTGTAAAGGAAAGACACTTTTCGGACAACCTAATACTACGTTGTTGGTAATTATTGATAATTTGTCAATTAAATTATCGCGTACGAAAGTTTCATAGTTTCGAGGCAGAACGTTCTTATCATATCGTATCACGCTTGATAGAAATGTTAATTTTGTCTCTTTAAATCGAATATATTTTTTATATATTCGATTCGATAGTTGCATATTTTTAGCAATATATTTCAGTAATTATATTCTTCGGTAATTATATTCAGTGCAATATTCTTCACATGATAATTAAGTTACTACGTTTACACGTTCTGAAATTAAACATTTCTTTCTGTTACGATCGTAGTATTAGGTCGTCCGAAAAGTTTCTTTCGTTTGATAAGGAAATAATGGATGCACAACATTTTTCGTTTTATATTATTTTATCGAATCACGTATGATCCATTTTGTTCTATCAAAATAAAGATCACAATGTTCGACAGATTAGGTTTCATGTTTGTATAAAAATACGTCGTTGTAAAAGACGTGTCTGTAAAAGAAAGACACTTTCCGGACAACCTAATATATTGGTGAAAAAGGATAGAAAATTTTGTAAGATCTATTTCTCTGTCTGCCAGGGAATTTAATGTTTGACAATTTCCCCGTTTTACGTTTCTTCGACGATCTAGACGCGTTTTACAACAGAGACAGCAATTTAAATAATTGTCCTTTAAGAAATATCGTGCATTCCTTACGTATTAGATTCTTTGTAATAAAATTACAAACACATTGTATATTGTTGTATCGTAGCGTCATTTCATCAGCTGTAGAAATTTGTAAATTTCAAGCGATGGTTACCTACTCGACGAAAATTGGAAACAGTCGTAAATTACATCTGTAATTTCGTTATGTGTAATTTAAAATGTATCGTGCTGTGATGATCCCGTTATAATAACGATGATTTCAAATCGCTACATTTCTCTTTCATAATAACATTTATTCGCGGATTCGTCTGTCTTTCAATTTGAATTTTAATTGGTTTCTTTTTTTCAAGCAACAGAATTTTTCATAAAGTGATAGTTTCTTAAGCTCATATTGTGTGTAATATTATTATCGCGTGCGTCCCTATGATCCGTGGAAATGCGATGAATTTCTCGTGTTTCCTACTCTACGTCATGAATCTTGACATAACAAGCATAAACTTAACGAATTTACTGGCAAGAATATTGCCTTCTCAATTATAAGTTCCTCGTTGCGATGAAAATCCACTTGAAATCATTAGAAGATCACGCAAATTGTGATGAATCAACTCAACAAGTTTGCTATTGCCGTGGAATTTTGGAACGGATGTTACCATTAATATTGTTGATAACGTCTACTGAAGTAATAAATTCATCCTGTGAAATTATATTAAACGTTAATGCTAATTACGTGCAACATGATAAACAATTAATTTCACGTAAAATTTTATCCACTGAACAATTAATATCAGGTAACTGTACGGCATAAAATGTAATAATATTAAACGTGTCGTGAGAATATCGAGTAAAAAGAAACAAAAATTTCCGATTATACGAAACGTTCTTTCATTGATTTGAAATATTTTCCCATTGAAAAACATCTTTCGTAATGGAACGAATTTGTAAGAAAATCAATAGGTGAAAAAGGCTCCGATCCATCACATCGTTTCGAGAAATAATTTTTCTATTAAACCTGCAGTGATTTACGAGGCAGTGGATTGCTGATACGTTTTGAGTGATAGCTTACATGTAATATCGGGAAATTTTGTATTATCGAGGTTCGAAATTGTATTAATATGATGAAATATTAGCCACGGATACAATACTACTTAGCGAAATAACAATGCAGTGATTTTGGCTGGTTTGTCAACACGTTGATACTATTGAATCGAGGAAAATTAATGTTGTTTCGATTAAATTAATTACGCATAATAAAGAAACAGAAAAGTTCTGATGCACGTTTGTTTCCTAAAGTATAAATAATCGCTTTTGTTAAGTTCGTGGCATTACTATTGCAATTACTTCTTTTATTGCAACAGTTTTCTATAGATATGTTCTACTTATTCTTACAAATATTAAATTTTATATTACATTATAATATTGTAAACAAATATTATATAAAAGTATATATAATATTGTAAATAAATATATAAAAATATAATATAATAAAAAATAAATATAATAAATATAACATTGTATAATAAGTATAATATTGTAAATAAGTATTATATAAAAGTACAATATAATAAAAAATAAATGTAATATTATATGATATTATATAAAATAGTAAATATTGCATTATAATATTGTAAACAAACATTTTATATAAATATAATATAATATAAATATATATATATGTAATATATATAATATAAAAATATAATATAATAAATATAACATTGTATAATAAGTATAATATTGTAAAAGTATTATATAAAAATATAATATTATATATCATATTATATATAATAAAATGGTTATTATATAAAATAGTAAATTTTATAGTGAAAACATAAACGACATACAATTTTATTTACATACGTATATATTTACAAAATAAAATAAAAGCCTTTAATTTCATAAAAAGATATATACATATATATTATAAAATTAATTTGTGGTATAATAATCATAAGGTATATTAAAATATTTCTATAAAGAAACGAACGACATTGTCGAGATTTTAAACATAAAATGACTGAACGTACATATGTATATTTAATATGTTGCGAAAATAAAAATTAAGGCGAGTTGCAGAAATTCGAGCAAATATTGGATTATTTAAAAAATTGCGCTACTCGTGCAATTATCAAAAACTTCGCAATTTTGCAAATTAAGCTTTGCAAACTAAAAACTGACTTATACAAAACGAGTTTTCATTACAGAAACATACAACAGAATTATAGAAGTCTGACGATTCAAAAATTTCTATCGTTGGCAAAATAGAATTTTCCTTTACTTCTTCACTTTCTCCTTTTTCCTTAATTTTCTCACCGGAAGCTTCTTAAAGTACGTACATACATAGCCCATTTAAGAAGCTGAAGAGAGCAAGCTATAACTGCTTCGGTCTAGATCATCTTAAATAATTTCTCTTGGCTTATCTGCCGAATCATCTAAGCAGTTCAAAACGGAACAAGTTAATGTCCTGCATAAATAAAAGCTCGGTAAGTGTATTCACTTGTTCAAGCTTAATATGCAAGCTCTGACAAAATCCTACTGCAAAATCTGTCGTGTACGTGGTCTCATCCTGCATTATTTCGTAAGGTTAAATCACGACGAATATGCATGGTTGTTTGATTTACGAAAATCAAAATACGAACACAAAGCGTCGTACAATACGAAGTTAATACTAATTAAAGAGCCGATCATTTTTCCAGCCTTAATATTTTACATTATACATCCATTGTTACAAGATAAATTTGCGTTTCTTTCTCTCCCATTGTCGTGTAATCTTTTCACTCTCAACCTTAAGTTTGCCGATTATTTAAATAGAATAATTTTAGAAATGATCGCTTACAGTTGATACTAAGTGTAACTAAGTGTTTGTCTTTATGCCTGGAGCTTTCCTCGTCGTGTATTTTCTAGTATTTGGTGTCCTCTTACCGGCGGCGGATATAACAAGTTAAATATTTGAAAAAATATTAACATAAATTTCAAATTCAAGCTTCAACTTCTTACAATTGTAAAAATTAAATGAAAATTGACAGTTAGGACATTTTGAATATAACCGATAAATAGAAGATACTTTGAAATAAAAAGTGCCCCATTGAACAATTAAATATTTTTATTAGAACATCGATAAAAAAAAATGAGAACAAATGTTGCATCTAACGGTGCACTGTGTTAAAACTCTTTAAACATAAATGTGACTCATCGATACAACCTGGACAATAGGTGGTCACCTTTTTGGTCCGATTCTTAGCAATTTTTGATCCTAACTGTTTAACATTTTTTTATAGCACCCTCTGCAAAATTTTCGTTCCAGGTACGCTTGCCCTTCTTTCTTCTGCATTTCGTGTCGCGATCTTTGTCGAATAAGTATATTTGACGGCTCTNGGTGAATGGCACTGTGTAAGGTGCATTGCGAGTGCCATTCTAAAATCTGATACCTTGATTTTTGTTTTTGTTGCTTGTTTATAGAGTATCATCGCGTTTGAAATTGATGTATTTAACAATAACTCTAAAGCTAATTTTATATATCACTTGAGGGTTCTTCTATGTGGTGTAGAATATGCTATCACTTGATCCGATAAATCTACAGCACATTTTCCTCTGTTGTAATCTACCACTACCATTGATTTATCACAAACATAATTTTTCTTGCGGACCTCTACCATTTCAGCCGAATATTTCGTCGAAATCATAAAAATAATTAACAATACTGTTTACTAATATCTGCTACACGTTTCAGCAATATATTCTGAACGTTTTGCTTGTTTGGACGTTTGAATGGTTCGTTGAAATAAACGAAGCCTTGTTATGATATGTCGCTATCAACTGTTACCAAGGTGCCACGATGGTCACCCGTGACCACCAATAAGATAAAAGATCCATTGGGGAGCAATGTTGTCTTACATCATCAATTTATTATTATTTTTCCATTATATGCTTTGAGTAATAAAAATACTTCCGTGGCGTCCTCAGGGAAACATGTGATTTCAACGTGGCAGTCAAAGTGTTAACACATTGTTGACCGGTCACGAGATAAGTCGTGTTTTCATGGCCAAACTTTTTTCGCATCAGTCAAAGTGTTAACCTTTTGAGGCCCAGGGGTCGTTGAAAAAACAGGGTCGAAAAATCGCGAACGGCGCGATAGCGCTTGTCGTAATCGATTGCGATTTTTATGAAATACATGTATATTATTATATATGCGTACTATTAATTTATAAATATTTCAAGTTTTGTTCAATCAAAATTATTGAGAAGATAACAATGAAAGACAAAATACCGTCAGTCGACCGTAACGTTCAAATGTACTGCGATTTTTCCACACGAAATCTAAACAGCGCGATCGCGCTGCTTGCGACTCAAACGATCCTCGAGTAGAATAGACAGTTATAGTCAGACAGTCAGAGCTGATACGCGAGAGGCGACGCTTCAATTTCGATCACTTGATAATACAATCAATGAATGCGTCGTGTGCAAGCAGTAACGAAATACGAATAGAGAAATGAGGATTTTTCAAAGAACAAGCATCGAATGGTGTGGAAAATAAAATGTCGATCAGATTAGTCAAGTTAGCGGCTTAAATTCAAAGAATTTTACTAGCTAGCATAAACCTGTTATTCGCTTGACATAAAATGTTCCTTTTTTCAAGTTTCTATGCTTTACGTATGATTATTATCTACTATTGTTTTCTTGGTTTCACATTGTTCGTATTACGTTACGTTGTTTGTAAGAGTTTTTCAATTATTTCTTGACCTAAGGAAAACGACAGTTGCTAGGTAGAGCGATGTTATCTACAATTCGGTGCTGTTTCTTCTCTTTTAAAACGCGTCATTTCCTTCAAACGTCATTTTGTAAGTATCCATTTTCCATTAGATAGCCATCTGAGGTCAGGCGACTTGAATTCAAACGACTTGAAATCAAGTAATTTGACTTGCACGAACACAAACGTGGAATCAAGTTATTTGTATTCAAGCGACTTCAATTTACCTTCGAAGCTTACGAATTTTACGTATGACTTAGACCCGATATCAATGATTCAAGATGGAAAAACGGATGATTTACAGTCTACGCGTTTAAATAATTCATATCATTTATTCGTTATTATTCATTCATATTATTGCACTTAATAGGAACAATGTGCGTCGTATGTGCATATATCGCGAAGAAGAACAGAATATATCGAAAATAAAACTTTTGTTCTCTTTGAACTTCTGATAGAATCAAGCATTGTCTCAAGAATGATGCGAAGCATTAATTTTTAATTAAAAGTATTGGTTACTATTATTTTTCTTTCTCTGTGATCTATAACGATGGAATAACGAAACCGATGACGTAAGATGATGCTGCTGCTGCTGTTGTTGTTCTCCGATAAAACTTTTCGTTTGTACATCGAGAGGAAAATCAATGGAGCGAAAATGAGAATAAGTGGAAAAGGATTTCGAAGCCGAGGGAAGCTGATGTATTAAAGGAATCCAGTACCTGGATTGGATCAGATCTTTCGAGTGGGAGGAAAAAGAGACGCGAAAGAACAATTTTGCAGCGTATATATAACAAACTTTATTAACTCGCAGCGCGACTTTTCTATCCAGTATATCGCACGGTGTATTTTCTTTTTAAATGAAACCATAAATAAAACTTAGTTTGCACGAATTTGTTAGAAGTAGATAGTATAAGATAAAGTGATTGAAAACTCAGCATTTTATGATTAAAGTGTATCTTGAGTATCTTTTTTCTTGCCACTGTTCATTACTGCTGAGGTTATTAGATGTATGAACAGACGAACGCGTGGATAAATTGTAAAGTAGAAGGTATGTTGAAGATCACCATTTCTAAGAAAACTCTACATCTGGTCTTTTTAGCTTTCTCCAGCATTGAAGCCATCGAGAGCGTATAGACAAAAGACTGCGACGAAGGCAGACCATAAAACAGTCGACAGGCAACGTTGGCTTCAAGGGTTTTTCAGTTATAGAGTAACACTGCTAGCGTGCGGATCTGGGCCAGCTCATATTGTTATTTCATACTTGTATTTTCACTTCCGTATTTAAAATATATTTTTCTACCTTATAATTTATTCACGCCTCTCTCTCTCTCTCTCTTTATACAACGAATAACCTCAACAAAATATATTTTAATACAGAAGTGTAAGTACAAGTAGGAAATAATTCGAGCTGGTCCCGATCCGCATATTAGTGTCACGTTGGAGACACGAGAAATCACCAAACCGATAGATCGCCGGTGATCTCCTCGCGTCGCAGTTCCAACGTTTCACGAATAAGGTGAAGAAATAGAACTTCGTATAAGATGATGGAAATTTTATTATACAGGGTGGTTGGTAACTGGTAGTACAAGCGGAAAGGAGGTGATTCTACGCGAAAAAAGAAGTCGAAAATATAGAATAAAAATTTTTCGTTTGAGGATTTGTTTTCGAGAAAATCGACTTTGAATTTTCGCTCGGTACGCGTGCACTTTATCGCGTCTCGTTATAACGGATCTCACTGTAGATCGTTGTCTCGATGGATATTATCGCAGTTTAAGTTTGTTTTTGCCGTAACGGAAAATTAAGCATACATAATGAAATAATATGACGTAATCATAAAGTTTATTATTACAAAAATTGCTGAAAATGTTGCCCATTCTGCCGAACACATAGTTCTGCTCTTCTAATTAAATTTCTATGAACACTTTCTAACGTATTCGATTGTTTTAAAGTATGAAAGGCTACAATAATCTTTTCTTTCAATCGCTCGCAACTTGCGATTTCTTCAGAATAGATAATTGATTTAATATGGCTGGAGACGCGATAAAGTGCACGCGTACCGAGCGAAAATTCAAAGTCGATTTTCTCGAAAACAAAGCCTCAAACGAAAAATTTTTATTCTATATTTTCGACTTCTTTTTTCGCGTAGAATCAACCCCTTTCCGCTTGTACCACCAATTACCAGCCACCCTATATAAATCCAACAGAGTGACGGTTCAAAATGTTACAACAGAATAAGGTATTGAGCGCTAATTTAGGAGGGTTTTTATAGTGAGATTTTAGTCTCTTTGAAGAGGTTATCGTCGGATGTATATCAGAAGCGGTTATTCAACTACTGTTTTGATATTATTTCGATAGCTGTGGCATGCAGGATATTTGGTCTACCTGATTACTAAGTAGGAGATTAAATGACGAGATTTCTTGTAAGTGAAACCGTCGAATATATTTAAAATAACAAGTCCTCGTACAGACTAAAAGTTAGAGTAAATAATACAAAGTATTAATCGTTAGATAGGATAGCGGATAAAAATTCGTGAAGGCTTGTCGCGAAACGATGTGCGTGGTCACTTGTAACTGTTTATAATAATCGTTTGCGATCGTGTCCGTTTATTTATATTCGAAGTCGGCGAATTCGAATTTGTCTTCGTTCGACGGTTACATGTAGCGACGATGTTGTTTTGCTCGGAGTTTGTTTATTCTTACTTTATGTGTATCCTAACGATCTTCATACTCCGAAGTAAAACAACGTGACTTACATGCCGCTACAACTACTTCTAAGCGGGTGGCCCTCTTGAGCGTGTGACACTTAATTTAAAATCCTTGTTACTATTTATTATATTATCTTGTGCTAAGGTTATTAATTTTGTTCTTAGTTAAATGTGCTCTCATGTGTAGTCTAAAAGTTGATAGAAAATCGTAGAAGCACTTACTTTAATTCTCTCTAATTAGAATTTTCTTCGCTGATAAAAGAAAAGAATTATAATATCGATCACCTAAAGCCTCTTACTTTAATCCAAAATCTAAGAATATCATTTGCATGGTATGATAATATTACTCGTGAAATGCAATATCGTAATTACGTACAAACAGATGAGATCAAATTTATGAATATATAAAATAATTACATAACTTCTACGTTACATGACGTTATAAAGGATCAAAGAGTAAATTATTACTGAGATATAAACAGCTTTGTGGTGCAACGCTGTGGTGTACAGGATAAAATATGCCGGCAGAATAAGAATAAACAGAAACTTGACGTTATTAAAAGCAATGAAAATGTCTCAAATATACATGCGAGATGTGAAATGAAATACTCGATAAAAATTTTCTGGAAACAAAATATGTTCCTTTTCTATGAGAGACGTATGCTTTGGAAAAGAACGTCTTCAACGTTAATTAATTACACGCTTACTCACGGTGGAAATTTCGCTATAATTACTCTTCCTACTGTAAAACAAATTAAAAATATTATGGAAGAAGATACTAGTTGAGTAATATAAGAATATGAGAAACATGTAAAAAATGTTTAATTTTCAGTATTTAATTTAAGAACATCATATTATTTTACGTTAATCGTGATTTTAAGTGGAGGTTTATTAAAACTGCTATAGAACGAAGATAAACATATTTGTTCAAAAGTTGTAAGGAAATTGCTTGCTCACGCCTAGCATTTACCAAGTTAATCGCAAATCATACTTTTATCAACTCGATGTATTTACTTCTTCGCTGTATACTTTTTAGTTAGCATTAGGTTGTCCGAAAAGTGTATTTCTTTTACAAACACGTCTTTTACAAGCATGTATCTTTATACAAACATGAAACCTAATCTGTCAAACGTTGTGATCTTTATTTTGATAGAACAAAATGGATCATACGTGATTCGATAAAATAATATAAAACGGAAAATGTTGTGCATCCATTATTTCCTTATAAAACGAAAGAAACTTTTCGGACGACTTAATACTACGATCGTAACAGAAAGAAATGTTTAATTTCAGAACGTGTAAACATAGTAACTTAATTATCATGTGAAGAATATTGCACTGAATATAATTACCGAAGAATATAATTACTGAAATATATTGCTAAAAATATGTAACTATCGAATCGAATATATAAAAAATATATTCGATTTAAAGAGACAAAATTAACATTTCTATCAAGCGCGATACGATATGATAAGAACGTTCTGCCTCGAAACTATGAAACTTTCGTACGCGATAATTTAATCGACAAATTACCAACAATTACCAACAACGTAGTATTAGGTTGTCCGAAAAATGTCTTTCCTTTACAGATACGTCTTTTACGTTTTAATCTGTCGAACGTTGTGATCTTTATTTTGATAGAACAAAATGGATCATACGTGATTCGATAAAATAATATAAAACGGAAAATGTTGTGCATCCACCATTTCCTTATAAAACGAAACTTTTCAGACGACCTAATACTACGATCGTAACAAAAAGAAATGTTTAATTTCAGAACGTGTAAACATAGTAACTTAATTATCATGTGAAGAATATTGTATTGAATATAATTACTGAAATATATCGCTAAAAATATGTAACTATCGAATCGAATATATAAAAAATATATTCCATTTTTATTGGAAATTTTTATTCTATACTTTCGACTTCTTTTTTCGCGTAGAATCACCCCCTTTCCGCTTATACCACAAGTTACCAACTACCCTGTATATTTAACGAATACAAAAAATTTTTTTAAAGTAAAAAAAATTATAACAGATTTCTAAGCCTATCTCATGAGCTGCAAATCAAGAAAGGATTAAATTACTATATATTTTTCTTCTCGATGAACTAAAAAAGTTCGTCAAAAAGTTTATTTAAATAATTGTTATATAGTTTTAGCTGTGAGAGATAGAATAATCTAAGGGAGTGCAAAGCCGAAAGGCACGGACTAAAATAAAAATAAAATAATAAAATAATTGTTATAGCACCTTAAAGTTTATTTTTTCTTTTTATAAAACATATTTTTTCTTTAAACCCGACAAAATTTTTAATTTCACACTATTTTCTGTCTGTTTTTAGTTCATCGAGAAGAAAGATATATAATAATTTAATCCTTTTCTGGTTTTTTATTTCGGTCAACAATTACGAGGTGGATCTTTCACGCCGATTGAAAACTGCAGCCCATGAAATAGGCTTAGAAATCTGTTATAATTTTCTTTTCTACTTTAAAAAAATTTTTTTGTATTCGTTAAATATATATAAAACCATACCTCAAAATTCAATAACTTCATTTCTTTCTTCCCCTTCTAAAAAAAATCACACAAAGACGCTGTTTTAAAACATTCTAATTCAAGACAGCCCCTTAAAGAAACTGCAAACAAGCGATCGTTTGTAAATAAAACAAAGGAAAACTCGGCGAAATACATTTCGTCCGAATCTTCAGTGTTTACAGTCAGGCGACTGAAAATTGTCTACCCGTCGAATAACAACCGAACGTGCGCACAGTATCTTATTGCAGAAACGCTTGAAGGGAAGTGGTAAAACCGAGGAATTTGTATGGAGAAACGGCGAGGGTATTTTCGCAGCAGAAGCCCTTGATATTGGCTACGCTTCGGCGTCAAACATTTCCTCATAACTCGTAACAACTTCATCTTCGGCGTTACTAGCGCGTCATAAAGGCGGAAGATTCCATAAGACGCGACTGTACTTGAAATTTTTCAACTTCCGTGTTTGCACGGTATCCGATAACAGCACAGAAATGGCTGAGCGACACGGTTTTCCAAATATATATAGTGACGAGCAAAAGTGTAAACACACTCCGCTGATTTTATGTAAAAGGCGATAATACGACTAATTTTTCAAGTGATCGGTAAAGATTAGTTAACATGTAATAGTAATAGTAATAGTTTATTTTCATTAACATTAATAATGTACAGAACATTTTACAAAAATGGACATCTCAAACCATGTTTACAGTTTTGTACTTTAATTATACTCGTCGAATTAAGATTTCAATCTGGTATTTCATCCATTTTCCTTTACTTTTTTTTAATTCTTTTAATCTACGAGGCATAGTGTCAATTAAATTTTTAATTATTTGTGGTTCGATATTGTACCATCCCTGTTGTGTTCTTTCCCATAATTCATGAACACCTGAAGGTGGATTATTATATTTTCAAAATGGACCACAAATTTTCGATAAACATTGTTTCAAAACACAATTATTATAAAATATTCTGTACATTATGTTAATGAAAATGAACTATTACATTTCGTTAATCACACGTAGCTTGTAGTTACTATTACCTAATCTTTACCGATCACTTGAAAAATTAATCGTAGTATCGCCTTTTACATAAAATCAGCTGAGTGTGTTTATAATTTTGCTCGTCACTGTATATATAAATATACATATAGTTATATCACACGAGAGCACCTCGTATCGTATTTTAGAGCGGCTAACGCGGCATACTGTGACAGACCTTTAAGCGATCAGATCGCTTGGAGAAAAATAGCGAGCACGAAGGAGTATTTTATTCGAAAAATATCCAACGCGTTTATCACAGAGGATACGCGGAAATTATCTGACCACGCCAGTTGTACGCGACGATCCCGAAGGATGCGGCTGGAATATTAGCACGTAGACGCATACTCTTACACGCTTTACCCTCTACGTCATATCCGCTCGATAAATTCACGGGGCCGTTAGACGACCAATAAAACTGTAAAACCTTTTAACTAATGGCCCCGCTGGCTTTACGGCGGCGAACTTTAATGCCTCTTTTCGTTTTACACAGACCGTGGAACGCACCATACATGTTCGGTCATTAAACCAAATTAATGTTTACAACGGCTCTATCATTTACCAAAATAGTCGAATTTCCTCGTTAATTGTGGCGGTTATTAGAACGAGACGTTCAGTATAGTTATGGCTTAAAACGATTATCGGGACAGAGCCGATATATGGACGATACGTTCGCGTATTGGAATTCATTTTTTAGATCGTTTATTTGCTGTTTTTCTTTCTTTCTTTCTTTCTTTCTTTCTTTTTTATCCTTTCTACCATTGATTCGTCGAGAGTCTTTCGTGTGATTGAAAATATTTTCATTTTATCGGCGTACGAAAAATTTTCGCTCGTAACACGTAGCGTTGGAACACGCGCAGAAAAATAAAAAATCGAGTTCCTTCGAATCTTGAAGCTCCGATCGTACGAAACGGCGTGGTTTTCATACGCAGTCTTCCTATTGTCATTTAAAAGAGATAGACAAGCGAAAATGCGGACTTTTTCGAATGAGTAATGAAAGTATTGGGTTGGCAACTAAATGATTGCAGATTCTGTCATTAGGTGGTAATGGCAAAATCCGCGATCACTTAGTTTCCGGCTCAATAGATGAATACTTTTGTAGAGATTTTGCAATGTATAGAGCACATTTTGTTGGTAACAATTGGAATTACAGAGCTGTTGATTCGTGAAGAATTATGAAACAACAACACCTGTACTATGTAACATTTACAACTTGCTGCGCTAGTTAACGCAATTATTGTTAGAAGATACAGCTACTCTACTTTTTGAAATTACACTTTTCTTTCGAAGAAAAGAAATGTTTTTGTTTTCAAGTAATGATATTTGCTTTAATATATTGTCTATTGTTACGTTCTATTTAGTTGCCGACGAGAAGGTAGCGTTAACTGTCGTTTAATGCAACTGGCAATAAGCTCCACTTTTGGCTAACCTGTTATGTGCAGGAAAAGTTGTTCGAAAGTAAATTAACAATATGTAATAATTTACTCAAATCTTACACGATTTCGATATTGACAATCAACTGACAGACTGATGGATATAAAATTCTTCGTTTGGCAAAATGGTAATTCTTCGGTTGTCAAGATGATGACTCTTTGGTTGACAAGATAATGATTCTTCGATTGACAAAATTATAACTCATTCCTCGATAGACAAAATGATAACTAACTCTTCGGTTGACAAAATGATAACTACTTCTTCGATAGACAAAATGATAACTACCTCTTCGATAGACAAAATGATAACTAACTCTTCGGTTGACAAAATGATAACTAACATTTCGATAGACAAAATGATAACTAACTCTTCGGTTGACAAAATGATAACTAACATTTCGATAGATAAAATGATAACTAACACTTCGATAGACAAAATGATAACTAACTCTTCGGTTGACAAAATTATAACTAACATTTCGATAGACAAAATGATAACTAACTCTTCGGTTGACAAAATGATAACTAACATTTCGATAAATAAAATGATAACTAACACTTCGATAGACAAAATGATAACTAACTCTTCGGTTGACAAAATTATAACTAACATTTCGATAGACAAAATGATAACTAACTCTTCGGTTGACAAAATGATAACTAAAATTTCGATAGACAAAATGATAACTAACTCTTCGGTTGACAAAATGATAACTAACATTTCGATAGACAAAATGATAACTAACTCTTCGGTTGACAAAATTATAACTAACATTTCGATAGATAAAATAATAACTAACACTTCGATAAACAAAATGATAACTAACTCTTCGATAGACAATGGTAATTATTCGATAGACGAACGGTAATTATTGTTACTGACTTCTCTGAGTCGCTTCATTTATTTATATCTGTCGGAGATGAAAAAACGTCGGAGTCTTTCTTTTGAAAATGTTTGGGAAGATCTCAAACATTTGTTCAACTGCCGACTTTGTTTACAATTTAAATTGTTTTAATATCGTTATAAAAACATAATTAGGTAAATATAAAAACATAGTTAGATAAGTTCTCGTAAGATATAGCTTTTAGCGGCTTTAACTGTCTTTCACTCCAAATACTGTAAACACGGTTTCAAATAAACGTTTGAAATTACCTTGATTTCAAAGAAATTATCAATTTTACTTTCGCGCTACGGAGCACGCGGGGCGCGGGACGTGACACTATCATTTTCCATATTCCTGAGTCATCTTGTTTGGAACGTACAAAGACTGCAACAGTTGTGCTAGTGGCACTATTTGTATACAATGTCGTGAATAATTACAAACGCAATCCATTTTTAGATTTTTCGTGATATCAAAATAATAATTGACGAAATCTTTTATACAATTTTAATTTTCAATTATACAATTAAAATTTATATTGTGATATAATACAAAACTGAAGATATAACAAATGAAAGATTTGTTCCATCGAAGTCTGGAAAAAATTGGATTTTTTCTCTTAAAATTGTGTTTTTGGCTGTGAGAAAATATAATGTTAATCTTTTAAACATAATATAATTTATTTAATTAATTTCATAGAATTTTAATTTTTACTTTTATTAAAGTAATAAAAAATCTTCTTTATTAATTTTTATTAATCAGTCAGGTACACTATCTTTCTAACTTATTTAAAGTTTCGATCTGAAAATCCGTCCACACTGATTTTATTATTTTTTTTACGTTCCATGATATTTTCTACAAGTAGCTTCTCCTGATCGTAAACTTTTCTCGCTAGAATTCCCCATAGGCTTCCGATCCTGTTCAGTTCAAAACTCGATGCTGGCCGCCGTAATAATTCTATTCCGAAATCTTGAAACCACTTTTTTTATATAGCAGCTGCTGAATGAATCTCGTTGGAAAATTAACTTTTTGTCAATTTATCCTTTCATTAAAGATATAACAATAATTTCACTTAACATATCCAGCCATGATAAGTGGTATCTTGAAAATATCGAAGAAACAATACCAGAAATATAATAATTATTCACAGTAATCATAACTGTTAAACTTGTATTTGTTTGTAATATGAACAAAACAATTGTCAAATGTAATTGTCACATTGTAATTGTTAAAAATCGAAAGTACAAATCTGCTATTATTATTATATTATATCTTGAAAATATCGAAGAAACAATACCAGAAATATAATAATTATTCACAGTAATTATAATTGTTAAACTTGTATTTGTTTGTAATGTAAAAAAAACAATTGTCAAATGTAATTGTCACATTGTAATTGTTAAAAATCGAAAGTACAAATCTGCTATTATTATTATATTATATCTTGAAAATATCGAAGAAACAATACCAGAAATACAATAATTATTCACAGTAATCATAACTGTTAAACTTATATTTGTTTGTAATATGAACAAAACAATTGTCAAATGTAATTGTCACATTATAGTTATTAAAAATCGAAAGTACGAATTTGCTATTATTCTCAATAACATGAATTTACGTAAAAATCCGCAGTCTATTGAAAAGCAGCAACAGCAGAATGTCGATGCATGATCAATATGATGCCTCTGTTTCAGTTCCTCGACGCTTGTGAAAAGTTCGGCATCGTGAACGTGGAAAGAAGACTGAACTCCTACATGGGCGCCTTGGTATTGCGCCAACCACTTGACTACAGGGAGAGGCCCTTTTACCAATTGCTACTCAGAGCAAGCGTGAGTACAGCTCGAAAATTGATTTTAATTATGCTACTGGTGCGCCGGTACCACTTTGCTGCTCATCGACGTCCCGAATAAATCTATTTATAACAACAAGTGTTAAAAATTTTGGTCGCGTTGCTGCATACATAACTCTGCTCGTCTAATGAAATCATCGTCAACACGAGCGGAAAAGAAGTCGGGTGCCTGGAAACTGACAATTAACATAGGAGCACTTGACGGATATCGAAATGATATTTTTCTCGGAAACGAAGCATCAAACGGAAAAATGTTATTCTTCTTTTTCGACTTATTTCTGCAAGTAGAATCACCACTCCACCGCTTATACTATGATTTCGAGGTTTTTCCTCACATTCTGTGTGATACTCTGTCTCAATTCGACTTTAGTTTGATTATTTTTATCACAAAAAAAATGGCTAATTCTTCCATGCAACCCGATAAATAAGCCAAAAGATTCTCGTTTGTCACAAAAATTGCCATTCTATATCTTCGACTTACTTTTACGCGATAAACATCCCAAATTTTCAGTATACTTTGTATCTTAACTATCACGTCACCAATGCAGACAGAACACCTGCAACGTCTCCGAGAACTTGGCTGTCATATCTATATTCTTCGTCGTCTCTATCGCATTTGTTACGTGTTTCTGACACGTTGTCTCATGTGTTTCAAATTCAATAGCATGTCTTCCAATATGCTCGTGTCGCGTGCTTCAGTTTTCTATCAATTCTTCTAAAACAAATTCGATATTAAAATCAGCTGCTACTGTTAAGATATAGAAGGGATTTGGAAATACAAATAGTTTATTTTATTCACACACACCAGCTATACATATATAGGGTGGTTGGTAACTGGTGGTACAAGCGAAAAGGGGATGATTCTACGCGAAAAAAGAAGTCGAAAATATGGAATAAAAATTTTTCGTTTGAGGCTTTGTTTTCGGGAAAATCGACTTTGAATTTTCGCTCGGTACACGTGCACTTTATCGCGTCTCGTTATAACGGATCTCACTGTAGATCGTTGTCTCGATGGATATTATCGCAGTTTAAATTAGGAAAATTAGGAATACATAATGAAATAATATGACGTAATCATAAAGTTTATTATTACAAAAATTGCTGCAAATGTTGCCCATTCTGCCGAACACATAGTTCTGCTCTTCTAATTAAATCTCTATGAACACTTTCTAACGTATTCGATTGTTTTAAAGTATGAAAGGCTACAATAATCTTTTCTTTCAATCGCTCGCAACTTGCGATTTCTTCAGAATAGATAATTGATATAATATGGCTGGAGACGCGATAAAGTGCACGCGTACCGGGCGATAATTCAAAGTCGATTTTCTCGAAAACAAAGCTTCAAACAAAAAATTTTTATTCTATATTTCCGACTTCTTTTTTCGCGTAGAATCAACCCCTTTCCGCTTGTACCACCAGTTATCAACCACCCTGTATATCTACTATACATTGGTATTCTGTTAACGTAACTTAATCCAACAAAAATTTACAAGAAGCTTCCTGAACGCGCAGCCTCGAGTAGAGTCTGGACTTCAGATCCTATCAAAAAGAATTTTATTTCAACTAGAATTTCAATTAGTACTGAAATTAAATTATTTGTTATTTTACTTAAAATTGCCAATCAAAATGAATATTCGTGTTTAGGAATGATTTATTTCATCTTGCTATGAAAAATGAAAGTAACAAATTAGTTTAATAGTAACTATAGTAAATTAGTTTAAGTAACAAATAATCATCATTAATGATTTTATCTCACTGAGTTTACCGGTGACTCCCATGTCATTCAACGTTTTAATCGAATATATTGAGTTGGCAACTAAGTGATTGCGGATTTTGTCATTAGGCGGTATTGACAAAATCCGCAATCACTTAGATGCCAACCCAATATATCTAAAAAAAGAACACGATTTGGTAACGTAAATTTGTCGAAAAAAAAGTTGCGAATGACTGAACTAACATTTTCTTCTTCTTTGATGGATTATGGTGAAAAATGTGACCCTACGGTTTTCTGCTTCCCTCGTGATGCGTTCTTGCGGAACGCCTGCGAAAGTCATTCATCCACAAATAGCAGGTGAAAATGAGACCAGACCGGATTATTGAATCTAAAAAACCCTTTGACTCGAACAGGCGCGAGCATGGAATTCAGTTTTCGCTCATTTCCGTGGCCAAAGCAGCAGGTGAATTTTTTGAAGTCGCGTAAAGTCTCGACGAAGAATCTCTAACGAACTTGCGACTGCGAACAGAAAGAGAGCATAATGTTATTAATGTTTAGCGAGGGTGAAAGGACGCGCTTACCAATTTTTAGAAGACCGATTAAAATACTTTTTATTGCTTTTCCTTTGATCCTTCTTAAATTTCTATCGTTGTTCGTCCAAGTATAATCTACTTTCTCTCTCACGTTTTACATTTATGAAATAAGTTTCACGTAAACAAAAAAGATTGGCCGGATGATTATCGTGCTCCCTGGAGGAGACGTGTTTCCGCTGGGCAAATAAATATGGAGAATTCATGAAGTCCTCTTGAAAACAGGTTAGCGAGTTGAGCTTGAAAATTGATTTTCATTACATAGTCTTGGAAATGACTTCGTGCCGCTCTAGAGACCAAGTTTGTTCATGTCTGAGAGTGCAATTATACGTAAATATAGTTATACCGTTATAACTTAGATATAAACAAAGGTGCAGCATCTGTGAATTAATTAAAAAAAATTGTTCTTGAAGAGAGTGGATTCGTTTAGCCTTGTTGAATAAAAATATCCGTATTAACACGAATAAATAATTGTTAGAATTTAATCTTAAAGTTAAGATAAATAATCTGTGGAAGACACGATGTTTATGTTGAAATAATATTAGGTGACATTTATTAAACAGAATTACAGAACCAAATGTATTTAAAATATAAGTGAATGATATGGTATAATTAACAAAGTGTGCAGGTAAAGAATTTATGGATTGTTGACAGTTGGCCAGTTACTCTCAGACTGACTGTAGGTAGTGACCCATGGTTCCTTAAAGATTTTGAACCCCACTCTCTATACAGTAGTGAGTATGATCTGTGTAAGTGTCCTATTCAAGTGCCTGTGTAGGTGTCTGTATAAGATTATTTGTGTCTATGTGTGTAATATCGTTTTATTCCAACAATAATATTTCGCTTTAATTTCTACAAACATACAAATACGTGCAATGTATGAGATAGTTAGTGAACCTATAAACAGCAGAATAAAGAGAGATTTATCTTATCCACATACTTTCAAACAAAAAGTATTAATCAGATTTGAATAATTATATAATGTAATAATAATAAATAATAATAGATAATATAGTAAAATAATTGAATTATTATTAAATTATATTATTATTAAATTTTATTTAATAATTTTTTTATTTTTATTATAGTATTTATTTATTTTATATATTATTTTATTATATTATAATTTTTATTTTTATTATATTATTATTAAATTATTATTATTATTAAATTATAATTATATAATTGCAAATCAGAAATATATAATTTTAAATTATAATATTATTAATTATAGTAAAATAATTCGAGCATTTTCAATCCTTGGAATTTGATGTTTTTCATTTTTAAATAACATTTAATTACAACATTTTTCAATAACTATTCTTATATATATCGGGTTAGCGTTAGGTTTAGGGGCGTGTAACGAATCTTCATTCGGACTAGCCATCGTTCTTGTACAATAGAGATTATATTTACTGGTATAAATATTGATTTTTACAAAGTTTGACAAATAACCACGATGATTAGACACTCGAGATATTAAAGACAATGTTCTTAGGTTCAATAACGAATCCACGGTCAACGGGGTAACTCTTTGTTAAACGTAGGATATATTTTGAAGCACAAAGTAACGTTTGCTGTGACGCTCGGTATAATGCTGCACGTAAAGACGATGTAATGTAATGTAATCTCTCTGTAATGAAAACTCTCCAAGGTGATCGCAAGAATAAAAAGACTGATGGAAACTTCCCTCTCCTTACGATCGCGTTTGTTCGTTGCATATTGGCCAGGGATACCAACGAAATTCCAGCCACCGTTGCTAGGCAGACTCGCGTAGAGCTGACATTGCTCCTGCCCGGCGTTTCATTGTTAACACGTTGACTGCCAGATGAATTTTCCATGGTTTGTCCAAGGCACCGACGTGAACTTTTCATTATCCGATGCATATTATGTTGAAATATTATTTGCAGCAAATAAAATGAGTTATAAAATCATGCTTGAAGCATTTTTCGTGGTGAGGGCCACCGGTCACCCCTACGGCGTTGTAGACGATTATTACGATTGTCCTTTTTTCAAACAATCGTGCTATGTACTTCTAATATTTGCTGCGTCGCCGGTCACCGGTGGCCCCCACGGCGCTATAGCCAAATCGAGTGTCGGTCACCGGTGACCGCCATGGCAGTCAACGTATTAATACGTGTGTTCCACAATATTGGCACTTCTCTGTTAGGTAGAAACTTTCATCCGTGTCGAATAATCCCGTGGCAAACATAATCGAATTGAATTATAACAACTACTTCCAAGTTTTATGATTTAAGTACAGCTATAATAAATAGTCTAGACTAAAGTATTGGGGATCTTCCCAAAAATTACAAAAGAAAAGCCCGATGTCCTTTCATCTGCGACATATACAATAACAATATTGAAATAAAAATACGTACAATGTGTTGAATTTACGAAATTTTCGGCAAAAATACCAATCTAAAGAACACAGGGTAACATTGATATGATATGAAAAGAAATCTAATCGAACATTTTTCTGCGCTATTGTATTCTCTCTATGAAGAATGATTCTACATTATTACGTTTTCTACTACTTTGCCCTTTGCTAATCATTTCCAACGGCAGATATATCGCTATAAGCTAGATTTATCTTATATTACATCGCATTACGTGAACTTGAAAGTTCCATATTTCCGAAAAAAGAAACTTGTAAAACTAACGAAACGTGAGCGCACACGTCATTTCCAAAAACTATGGTAGAGCGAAGAAAGTGATACTATTGTGTTGGCAACTAAGTGATTGCGGATTTTGTCATAAGACGGTATTGACAAAATCCGCAATCATTTGGTTGCCAGCCCAATATAACTGACTCGATATAGAACACGACGATTATTAATTCTTCGTCAACGTGAAAGCTTGAAAGCTTTGAAAGCTTCCACGAGAGATGTAATTTGCCCGATCTATAATAGACGGATCTGTGGCGAGATTTAGCTGACAGAAATACATAATGAGGACTGAAATAGTTGATAGGAGAGCAGATTGTGGCGTTCGCCTTAAAACAGCGAACAAGGTAACCCGAGATCGCACGACGAATGAGTTTTACATAGATGAATTTTCCTCGCAGGATGGACTGAACAATGAGACTACTGGGGTAGAAATCAAGGTAGCGGATATTCAGAACAGTCCACCGGAATTTGTGAACTCGCTGACGGGTATAGTGCGCGAGGACGATCCCATCGGAACCTTAGTTATGACCGTTAAGGCTAGAGACGGCGACAGGGGAATGCCAAGGAAAATGATCTACGAATTGGTCACCAGTGAGTTCATGCCATATTTTTCCCCTTTTATCGTTTAAACGTCGCAACGCCAGACTACGTCGATCTATTGGGCTGGCAACTAAGTGATTGCGGATTTTGTCATTAAGTGGTAATGATAAAATCCGCAATCACTTAGTTGCCAACCCAATATTGTTAGGTCGTCCGAAAAGTTTCTTTCGTTTCATAAGGAAATAATGGATGCACAACATTTTCCGTTTTATATTATTTTATCGAATCACGTATGATCCATTTTGTTCTATCAAAATAAAGATCACAACGTTCGACAGATTAAAATGTAAAAGACGTATCTATAAAGGAAAGACACTTTTCGGACAACCTAATACTACGTTGTTGGTAATTGTTGGTAATTTGTCAATTAAATTATCGCGTACGAAAGTTTCATGGTTTCGAGGCAGAACATTCTTATTATATGGTATCATGCTTGATAGAAATGTTAATTTTGTCTCTTTAAATCGAATATATTTTTTATATATTCGATTCGATAGTTACATATCTTTAGCAATATATTTCAGTAATTATATTCTTCGGTAATTATATTCAGTATAATATTCTTCACATGATAATTAAATTACTATGTTTACACGTTCTGAAATTAAACATTTCTTTCTGTTACGATCGTAGTATTAGGTCGTCCGAAAAGTTTCTTTCGTTTCATAAGGAAATAATGGATGCACAACATTTTCCGTTTTATATTATTTTATCGAATCACGTATGATCCATTTTGTTCTATCAAAATAATCAGATCACAACGTTCGACAGATTAGGTTTCATGTTTGTATAAAGATGCATCCTTGTAAAAGACGTGTTTGTAAAAGAAAGACACTTTTCGGACAACCTAATATTTTTAAGCGTATGATAAATTGAAGAATCACAGTAGTTTAAGTGAAAATTTTGAGAATTTGAATTCAGCCACATACTTCAACTTCGAAACGTATCGTCCTTTTAGCTTCACAATTAATCCAGTTAAGCTTATTCTCTGCCGCGATGCTTTCTCATCACTTAAAAAGGTGCAGTAAATTTCATACGTTTAATCCCTTGACCTACAACAACGAGTGAGACTCGCGGTAAGAAATTTGGGTGAAAAACAATAAGCACGATCCTGACTCGTGGTACTTCATTCGGACCAAACGTAAACAACACAAGTCAGGCTCGTGTTCAGTTGTTCTCGATGTTTTCTTACTTTAGTTGCGTGTAACTCTTCGTTACGTTCACACGTTTCGATTATAATTCCCTAAAAGAATTAAACAACCCTTATAACTATCGTGTCAGTAAAAAGAGAATCTGATATCGATGATAGTAGTGAGAAGTGTGTTATTATTGCTGACAATGATTCGATAGATCCTTCTGATAACGATAGTGATGATAGCGATCTTGTGTTTCCTATTGTGTTTCGTCGTTTCGAGAAATATCACATAGTTAAAGATTACTAATTTTCTACGAGTTTTCTCAAAACATTATTAATTTAAGCTAAGTATTAATTTACAAATTATTATTGATACATTATCCACTTTCAAACAATAAATCATTTTTTTCACTAATGAATCGATCGTAATTACTTGCAAGACATCTTAAAAGTATTAGTTGTGCTCAAACGTGTTTATTATTTCACAATTTCTTTGTTTGCGACGAAATAGACATGTCATAAGACGCATACATTTTGCGCAAGTTCGAGCACACAGCTAAACAGCTAAATGGCTCGACGCGTGACCTTCCTGTTTATTGTGACCCGAACAATCGGCAGTTAGACTACGTCAATTCGTTAATTACTACGTAAGATTGAATGGTCGAGTGCTAGAAAGCTTACAATGCGTTACAAACTCAGTTAAATTGTTGGCATGTTCTTTGATTAAATTATTGTATACAAGAGTTTATTATTGTTTATATTTATTATTGCGTACGATAGTTTTGAGGGAGAATGTTCTTACAAAATGTAAGAAACGAGCTGATTCACGTCACTACGATTCTCACTCTTCTATGTTCGTTAAACAATAAATGGTAAAAAACGAAAGTAATTTGAATCTCAACGTAACGTTTCCAATGTTCCAAATTTTCTTCTTTTTACTTACGCTCATTGGATTTCTCCTAAGTGCGAATCGTGAAATAATCGAAATGACGCTAAAAGTATTCAGAAAAATTCAAGTATTTCTGCTAAACAAATTTCCTGTATTCTTTTATGCAGACCCATTCGACTATTTTCTACTGGACGACGAATCAGGCGAACTGAGGACCGCAAAGCCGCTGAACAGGGAAGCGTTGAAGGATTCAACTGGCGTACTGACACTGGAGGTAAGGGCGCGTGAATTGATCGACGGTATGCCAGGTAATGACAATCTGACAGTGTCAACGGCCGAAGCAACGGTAACCATCAAAGATGTGAACGACGAGCCACCTACTTTTAATCGTCGCGAGTACAACATCGAGATTCCGGAGAACGTGCCGAATGGCACGCCACTGCCACATTTGGATATGACTGTCAAGGATCCTGACGTCGTGAGTATCATACATTACAACAACATTGTGAGTTACTTAAATACAGTCATTATCGATCAACTTCTGGAATTAGGAAATAGAGAAAAGGAGAAACGAACGTTACATCCTTTTTATTTACCTTGCAATTTAGCATTGCTTCTGTTCTTTTCTCTCAGGAAAAATAAACTTACGCAATTAAATAGAATTTGATTTCTTAACACTTTGACTGCCACACCGAAATCACGTGTTTTGCTGAGGACGCCATGGGAGTATTTTTATTATTCAAAGCATATAATGGCAAAATAATAAATTGATAATGTAAGACAACATTCTTCCCCAATGGACCGTTTATCTTATTGGTGGTCACGGGTAGCCACCGTGGCATCTTGGTAACAGTTGATAGCGACATATCATAACAAGGCTTCGATTACTTCAACAAACCATTCAAACATCCAAACAAGTAAAACGTCCAGAATATATTGCTGAAACGTGTAGAAGATATTAGTAAACAGTATTACGATTATTTTTATGATTTCGACGAAACATTCGACTGAAATGGTAGAGGTCCGCAAGAAAAATTATGTTTGTGATAAACCAATGGTAGTGGTAGATTACAACAGAGGAAAATGTGCTGTAGATTTATCGGATCAAATGATAGCATATTCTACACCACATAGAAGAACCCTCAAGTGATATATAAAATTAGCTTTAGAGTTATTGTTAAATACATCAATTTCAAACGCGATGATACTCTATAAACAAGCAACAAGAACAAAAATCAAGGTATCAGATTTTAGAATGGCACTCGCAATGCACCTTACACAGTGCCATTCACCAGAGCCGTCAAATATACTTATTCGACAAAGATCGCGACACGAAATGCAGAAGAAAGAAGGGCAAGCGTACCTGGAACGAAAATTTTGCAGAGGGTGCTATAAAAAAATGTTAAACAGTTAGGATCAAAAATTGCTAAGAATCGGACCAAAAAGGTGACCACCTATTGTCCAGGTTGTATCGATGAGTCACATTTATGTTNAAAGAGTTTTAACACAGTGCACCGTTAGATGCAACATTTGTTCTCATTTTTCAAAGTATCTTCTATTTATCGGTTATATTAAAAATACCCTAACTGTCAATTTTCATACAATTTTTACAATTGTAAGAAGTTCAAGCGTTCCGGTCATCAACGACCACCGTGGCGTCACAGGAGAAACTGTGGCCGGTCGTATATAACCAACATGGCAGTCAAAGTGTTAATTAATTAAGAATCGAACATTAGTCATATATGCGAGTAACGAACTACGCATTTCAGGGTTCAAATAAATTCTTCGCGAATTGATCAATTTTGATTTTTTTATTGGAGTTAGATCGGGGTTGGGTTGCTGTGTTCTACGTAGCAATGAGAATACTGTAGTACAGAGTTTGAGTGTAATTGCCCTTTCTAAATAGTTACTAACCATAACTGGATCATAACTGAAAGATAATGTCAGAACGCTACCTCTTCTACAGAGGAAAACGGAAGATAAGCGCCAATAAACATCAGTTAATTTGGTTTCTTGGCTTTTGTCTATCTAAATGGCGTGTATTTAAATAAATGGAGCATTGAGTTTTCTTTAGAACCAAGGGCTGGCACATGCAAGCTCTTCTTCTACGGATGCACCTTTTTCTTTCATGAATCTCGACTACATTATTGCATAAGTTTTCTTTTCCTGCTGGAAAGTTTGCTCTTGGCACGTACAGTGTTTTCTACGGGCGCTCTGCAATTCCATAAAGAAGTATTTCCTTTTAATTTGAACTTGCACAGTAGCAACGTTACGTTACAAGCCTTATAAAATTACATCTTTACAGGGCCTGAACTCGGTATTTTCCCTACGTCTAGACGACATCACCGATGGTGCTTTCACCATCGAGCCGACTATGGCGACTGGAAGCACATCTGTGAACATCCGCGTGGCAAATGGCTCGCTAGATTATGAAAATCCTAATCAGCGTAAATTCATCATTCTGGTAATCCGGCCGCTTCTATGCTAACGAATCCTATTATTCTTGTCAATCAGTTAACACGATTCGAAAGTGAAATCACGCCATTGTAAATGTTTAGGTCGTTGCGGAAGAGGTTCACACGAATCCGAAACTTTCCTCCACCGCAACCGTAACTGTCTCTATCACGGACGCGAACGATAATTCGCCTACTTTCAGCAACCCTACTTACACAGCCGTGGTGCTGGAAACCGCGCCTCCAGGCACAACGGTTATAACGATCACTGCTAAAGATCGCGATAGCGGACGGTGAGAAAATTCGTATTTCTTCTTAGAATCATTTCTTCATTCGACGCAACAGAAATTTGATAAACAAGTTATGCTCTAGATTCGGTACAGCTGGAATAGCTTATCAGTTGCTGGGTCAAGGCGCGCAACATTTTTCTGTCGATCGGAAAACTGGAGTTATCACGGTGGCTCAGTGTCCAACACCTGGAGTATCACCCTGTTTAGACTACGAAGAACAAACGGAGTATTTTCTAACGTACAAGGTACGCTGTGTCAAGATTATTATATCCACTTGCCATTATACGTTTCACCATTATACCACAGTCAGAAATATGTGCTTATTTCATTACTATCGTTTAATTTGCAAACATAAGGAACCGCATATTGAATGCAGCTCTGTTTATATAGAAGCAAATAACAATATGTTCAGTTTGACTGAGTCAATATTGCGAGATTAAATATATACGTTTGTCTATTCTATCAAATATTGACCAATCTTAACAGCAGACTCCTCGTCTTTAAACATTTTGCTAGTAGCGTATAGAACTTGCTCGTGATTTAACATACACGTTACTAGAAACCTCTATTTGCGGAAGATTCACGATAACTTGCTTTTGTATAGATATAAATAAACTGTAATATGTAATTATTTCGTCGGCTTTCACCTCCGCTGTTTTTTAGGCCACCGATAACGATGGGCAGGGACAGACGACCAGCGTTTCGTTGCGCATCAGTTTATCAGATGCCAATGACAGTCCACCGCGATTTTTGCAAGACAAATATCGTGCGGTTATAGACGAAGGAGCTGAGAAATTCGAGCCCGACTTGAAAGTGCAAGCCCGAGATAAGGACAAGACGTCGAAGATCACGTATACGATCGTGGGCGGCGATGAGTTAGGACTCTTTGCCATAGATCCAGACACTGGTGAAATTACGATAAGAAATAAAGGGCCAGTGGATTTAACGAATTCAACGCACGATTGGATTGCGCTTGTTATACAAGCGAACGACGGGATTTATGTCGATTCCGCCACCGTTAACATTACTATTCGCGATGTCAATAACAACGCACCCGTCTTCACGCAAGAACTGTACACTGCCAGCATACCCGAAATATCGCCGATTGGTACGTTAGCCTTTAACGATGGTTTACAAGAGGTTTTATCGTATGCGATTGGATCTTCTAATTTCATACATTTCAGGGACCGTTGTGGAGGAAGTTACAGCGACCGATGCTGACACGGGAATAAATGCAGAACTCGTTTACAGAATACAGAAGGGAGCTTTCGATGACTTTACCATGAATGAAACAACAGGCGTTGTAACGGTGTTTAGAAAGCTGGATTACGACAATAAAAATACGTACCATGTAGAAGTAATAGCATTCGATAAAGGTACATGAAAATGGTTTTGTTTAGATAAAAACTGTCATCTATTTTATTTTCTTTAATTTATACATTCTACTTATAACTAGACTGCAGATCCTTATGCATATCTGAGAACTTTAAAACGATATGAATGAGTAAAATACACGTAATACGTGAAAATGCATGTGTAAAATATTCAAATACGATATTTGCTGTAATATTTGACGGATGAAACAAATCTCTGCCAAGGTCCTGCTAGTTGTCCGTTTAGTTATCTTCATAAAAATATGAATTTGCATAAATATCCGCGAGTCTAACGTTTATTATACGACCGCGTCATAACGTTTAGTATACGTTTCATCGTGATCTTTTTCTGATTAGGGACGCCTAGCTTAACCGGAACAACAACGTTGATGATAAACGTTGAAAATAGCAACGATAAAGCGCCCTATTTCACGCCAGAAACCCAAAGAGCCGAAGTTACGGAAGACACGCCCATTGGCACCGTCTTCACAACGTTAAAAGCTACAGATCCAGACAGTGCCAACTTGGAAGCATTGAACTTCGCCATTTCAGAGCCAATTACGGCGATCGATAGAAATGGTCAACAGGTCAACGACAGTAAATCGTTCAAGGTATAATCTGATGCTTTGTCTGATAATCATATAAAATGATCATACAAAATTAGTTGTAAAACAACTTGTGTATTAATCGGTATATCCGCAGGACTTTTTCGCTGTTGATCGGGCAACCGGTCAAGTTTCCGTCGTTAGACCATTGGACCGTGATATCGCAGCTACTGTGAGCATCACTGTCGTTGTCAGTGATACAACGGCACCCACATTACAACAAGGCAGAGGTATTACATGTTTAGGAAATATAGTATCACAAAGTTCATAGGATAGTACTATCCGGATATATGGCCACGAGTTACAACAAATGATAATTTACTACTGCTATTGGGTTACCGAAACAAGAAACTTACTTATAACTTTCTATGTTTTTTGTTTTATTATTACAAGATGTTTTAGTCGCGTTGAGATTCTTACGGTCAAAATGATACTTGTCTGTAGTTATTTAATGGATCTTCTTGTTTGTAATTAGGCACCTTAGTAGTCACGATCATTGACGTGAATCACATGGCACCGGAATTCTTGAAACCATGGACGAGAGAAAATCCACGATATTTGATAGAAATGCAAGAAGAACAGCCAACTGGTGCTGTTGTGGGAGCATTTACAGCGGTAGACGCAGATAGTAATATAGCAGGATACGGAATTATACCACCAAGTCCCTATTTCAATATAGACAACGTCACAGGTTTGTTATAATCGCGTTACAATTAAGTGGAGAATATGGGAAGTACAATAAACGTTACGCATATTGCAGGAATTGTACGAACTAGCCAAGTTATTGATTACGAAGAAACAAAACAACTGGAGTTCACAGTGGTTGCGTATGATTCTGGAGTACCGCAGTTATCCACAGCAGCCAAAGTAATCGTCACTGTAATAAATGTTAATGATCAAGATCCTAAATTCGAGAAGGAATTGTATAATGCATCTGTGAAAGAAAACTCGCCACCAGGCACACATGTTACTACCGTGAAAGCGACAGATGGAGATGAAGGTCCGTTTGGAGAAATTAGTTATAGTCTTATAGGTGATCACGCTGCTGACTTTAATATCGGTAAGTGTAATCTTTTTATTCAAAATTAATCGAACCAACATTTTATGGACAAACATCTATTTATATAAATTACAGGCCACGAAACGGGAGAAATTACTGTTGGTGGCGCAACCGTTCTCGATAGAGAAATGACGCCAAATATCACCATAACAGTAATGGCCAGCGATGGTGCTCATATAAATTCACGTCGAAGTACCACCGTTCCAGTACTTGTAAAACTTATCGACGTTAATGACAATCGACCAATATTTACACAACATAGTTATAGAGCTTCAGTTGCTGAAAATCTGCCAGTAAATCCACCTGCACCTATTTTACAAGTAATTATACCCTGTCTATTTGAACTTACAGAATGATAAAGCTGAAAAACTAACATATCATATATTCATTGTAAGGTCATAGCTATGGATCATGATGAAGGAATCAACGGAGAAGTTTGGTATACCATAATTCATGGGAATGAAAACGAGTCATTTTCTTTAAATCGTGAAACGGGCATTCTGTACCCCGGAGCAGCACTGCTTGGAAGAGCTGGCTCATACAGAATTGAAGTAGAGGCAAGAGATGGTGCGGGTAGTGGACCACATTCAGACAACTGTACCGTTGATATACGAGTAACATCAGTAAATCAACACAAACCTCAATTTGTTCTACCCGAATTAACGAACGCTACTGTTGAAGTACCTGAAGTTAGTATAAAAATAGATTATCGATAAAATATTCGTCATTTAGAAGATTATACGAGGGTAACAACGAATAACATTTTTTAGAATACTGGTGTACTAAATTACTTAATATTGACGGTAAAAGCAATCGATAGAGATCCTGGAGAAAACGGACGCGTAAGTTATCATTTGAAGGTTGGGAATCGAAATACTCAAGAAACAGAAGAATTTTCAATAGACCAAGAAACAGGTGAACTAAGATCGAAGATTATTCTTGATCGAGAAGTAAAAAGCAAATTTGAGGTAAATTCCATTCACGTATCTAAAAGCTTTTTACGACAATTGACTTCAAAAATAATAACGTTAACTTTAATATTATTTCAGCTTGTTCTGGTAGCTGCCGATCACGGTACCCCTACGGCATATGAAACATTACGACTGCTTACTGTACAATTAGTTGATACGAACGACAACACGCCACAATTTTACGATGAATATCATTTTTATATATCAGAAAATCGCCCGAAAGATTACTTTGTGGGAAAAGTAACTGCGGAAGATAAAGACGAAGGCAGACACGCGAAGGTTTATTATTACATAGAGGCTGGTAAGTAATGTTCTACTAAGCAATTTGTAAAATTACTAAATAGAGGTACAAATTTATGTAAATGGAATATTTTTCAGGAAACGAAAATTATGCGTTTTACATGGATAAATCTGATGGTAGCATATACGCAAATAAATCATTCGATCGTGAATCTCGGGACAAATATGTCTTATCGATACTGGCTTCCAATGATCCTGATATCTATATAAGCCCCGTAGATGCAGGACGTCCACTAATGCACAATACAGACCATGGACACGTAAATGTTACCATAACTATTTTAGACGAAAATGATAACTTACCGATATTCGAACGTAACGACTACTATGCGGGTGTTAATTCAATGGCAAATGTGAACGACTTTGTAACAAAAGTAACAGCGTCAGACTTAGATGTTGGAGATAACGGTACGCTGCATTACTACGTTGCCAGTGCAAACCTCTACAAATATGGATCAGAGAAACCTAGTGGTTCTATAGTTCCAAGTCCTTTCAATGTAACACAAGATGGTAAACTTGTCACAAGTGGTTATATGGCTGAGTACAACCAGGACAGGTTCATTGTTGAAGTTATAGCAAAAGAAACTGCTATTCCAGAGAGATATGCTATGACTAGAGTTCATGTAAGTTATTTTATACGTAAGTATTTGTACACTTTTAATTCCTTAATTACTTATCTTTTATGTTGACAAAGGTCTGGGTATTCGAAGCTTCACAATTAATTAGAGTCATTTTGTCAAAATCCCCCGAAGAAGTAAATCGTGAACGTGATGAAATTGTGTCAGAATTATCAAATGCAACTCAAAGCAGAGTTGTTGTTGATGAAATTCGATACCATGTAGATGCATCAGGTCATATTCGTAGAGAATGGTAAGAAAAGAACATTTGAAACTTTCTCTAAATTAATTTGTACTTTTTCAAGAAAGTAACATTTGAATGCAACTTATAGGTGTGACATGTATTTACACGTGGTAGAACCAAAAACCCAAACTATTGCTCCCATTCCACAAGTACTTAAAGTTATTGATGCAAAATATGACTTCTTGAAAGATTATTATGCTGGTTTTGCTATTGAAAATGTTGTGGTAAGTATTTCTTGCATTTCAAACTATAAGTAAGATATTAACATTGTGTTAACTAATATAATTTTTCAGCCTGCTTATGCCGGAGTACAAGAAGAACCATTCGATCCTGCGTTAGCAGCTTTAATAGCCTTACTGGTAGTTTTATTAGTTGGTGCAGTTACTGTAACAGTAGTTTGTTGTTGTTTACGACACTGGTAAATGCTAAACAAATATATATTTTCTTATTTTAATATGAAAGACATCAAATGTATTATATTACATTTATATTTTAGGGTAATCACTGTGCCAAATGATATAAGGAAGAAGGATGGTTTAATAAAGAAACAAATTATTGACGAGTTAAATACTACAGAAAATCCTTTGTGGATCGAGCAGTGAGTAAAGATATATCTTTTGTTAAAGATACATTCATATAACATATTTATATAATGATAATTTTTTAGAAAACTCAAATTATACGAGGAACAAGAATTAACAATGCAAGTATTTAGTGAACCTGAAGGTGGCTTAGGTACGGAGAGACGAGGAAGTGGTGTAAGTGTTGGGATGGGTGATACATCTCAAGATAACACTTATGCTACTATTCAGCGACCACTGCCTACAAACAGGCACCGTCCAACAACACCAGATTATACAACGCTTCCAGGAAACCATAATGTATATTAAGAAAGCCATTATATTCTTTAACATTAGATAAACTATTATATATTCAAAAAGAAAAAAATGTAATTATATTATACATTTTATTTTAGCTTTACGAATCAGCCATGGGTTTTCAAGGATCAACATTTCAGCCATCCTCGAATGTAATGCCTCAATTTACACTTGATCGTGATGGTCAACCCCAGTTTGTTTCAGGGCTAGTATAAATTAAGTTTTACGCCAATCCCTTTTTTAATCAGTAATATAACTTTATCACCATACGTTGTACCTCTCTAACCACGGCTCTAACTGTTGCACGCGCCTTTCCGAAATTACACTCGCATGCACACACCTTTTCGACAATAATCGGATAATATCGTTAGGTTTGTCTGCGAGTAGACGCGTGTACAAGGAGAGCACAAAAATTATCCCGAATTACACAGGAAAATCTACTCTGACTGTGCACCTTTTGCTATTTCAGTTCGAACTCTTCAGCAGTGAAGAATTCAAGATGAAGAGTAACGACGAACAACAGTCAATATTACTGGAATAAATATTTCCCTGTAGCTGGTGTGTGCATGTATATATGTGTGCGTTGCCAACCTATGGTCCTAACTAACTAATTGTTAGGTTCACTGTTAGAAAAATCAAAATTGCTAGAAAATAGATACTGTGAAATAGTTTAATGACCGAAGCTTGGCACGACAGATATATGTATATAAATGAATGTGTAGACTCCGTCCAGCGCAGTTTTCTGATTAATTCCTCACTAGTTTAGTATTTATATAACTTATGTACGTTTTACACGTAAAAACAAAAGGAAGGAACGTACTTATAGTGTCATTATCTTCTATATGAACAAATGAGTCACTTAATGTCATATCATGGCGTTAATACAACAAAATGTTCTAAGTCTTAAAAAAAAGAACAAGCTCATAATGTTAAAAATATTTGTAATTAGAAAAACAATTCAGTCGAAATATCAACATATGTCATAAGTTCATGTACAACTATTAATTTGCAATATATGTTATATTTATTTAAGTTAGGGTTAAATGACTGATTTTTATCCGATTAATCTGTGATTTGATTACGCCCGCGTATATGCGTGACAGTTATCCTACATTTGAGATTTTGTATAACTCATTGGCGATGGGCGGATATAGTCATATCATAGCTAGTTAAATGGAGACGTTCGCATCAAATTTCAATGTTATGTAACAACATAATCATCTCGCGCTATCTGCGAAGACCACATCGCTTTTCATCGCCTAAACCGTCCTCAACGAAACATATGTGCATTGGGGTCTATGGAATTTACTGCGAACGGCTCTAATCGTACAGTATATCATATACTCGAAAAACAATAACTTAACTATGATCATGTTATGTCTATAAACATTTAATGTAAAACTAATATCAGTATCACAATATTACTAGATGGTTATGAATATTCCAGTTAGTAAAAGTATCTGTTTATTGATTATAAATTTATTGTAACATATTTTATGTATAAGTCATTGATAAAAAAAAATATTCGTATGTCAACATTCATCACATCTCACATCATGTGGAAATAAATATTCAAATCTGTGTACATTTATCTCTTTTCAGTATCCGTATGTTCTCCTTTATCCAAATTCTTTTTTTTTACCTCAATATTAGACTTATTATCTAATGATTTTGGTGTATAATTGAAAATTTGAACTACCGAATTAGGTTGTTCAATCCATAATTTATATCCTTCTTTTGTGGGATATCTTTTAACACTTAAACATGTTAAACATGTCCACTTCACACTTTTTACCGGTTTTGACACTAATCGCACCCTTGCAGTTTCACCAGGTATAAGTGGTGATTGACAACATTTACAAATTGTCCTTTTAATATCTGATTCTCTTAAAAAGAAAAATTTCATATATATATATATATCTTACAAATTTATAGAAACTTATTTACGATTATGACTAGATAGATATATTATGGTCATTTAAATTTTTTAAACTCACATTCTTAAAACTGATTTTTTTGCACAACCAACCATTATATTTCCATAATATGATGCTGCTACTCTATTTTTCAATGCCATTAGGTAACTTGCCTAAGAACAGTTTCTTATTAATATTTCCACTTTAATTTACAACAAAATATAAAAAGTTACTCAAGATTATTATCACCTGATACAAATAGTTCATCCTTTCAAAAATATCTTTACCTTGGCATAGTTTTGTATTTGTATCTAATAATTATAAAATAGAAAATAAATCTAATAGAAAAGTATGTAAATATATATAACACTTATTACATTTTATACTAACCCATGCTTCTTATAAAAATTAAAGTTATGTATCTTAAAACTTTGTTCGTAAAGAAATACTTTAAAGAAGAAAATAGGTTTAGTAAAATAGGTTATGTTGTAGTGTTTACTGTGTATTGAGACTGTCAAACATGTAATATATTATTAGACCTACACATCGTTACTAAAGAAAAATTATATAAAAGTTTTAAATAAAACTTTCAAGTATTATAAAATTAGATAAAGTTATTTACACTGTCCATTAAAATAGACTAGAATTATGGTATTTTATTGCAAAGTTGATATTTATATATATATATATATATATATATATATATATATATATATATATATATATATATATATATATATATATATGTCGGGTTCTCATTAGAATTTAGGGCGCATAACAATTCTTTATTTAAATTAGCCATCGTTTTACAAAACAGAGACTATATTTACTCATATATACAAGACTTTTACAAAGTTTAACGAATAATGAGTTTAACGAATAATAAGTTTAATGAACGCTATTAACAATGTTCTTGGGTTCAAACGAATCCACGGTCAACGGGATAACTCTTTACTAAGCGTAGAATACTTTTAAGCACAAAATACGATTGCTGAGACGCTCGGTATAAACTGCTCAATGTGTCACTTTCCAAAGCGATCGCACGAATAATAGACTGATGGAAATTTTCCTCGCTGTACGATTGCGTTTGTTATATACTCGTTAGAAGCATCGAGAAAGTTCCAATCGCCGTTGCTAGGCAGTTTCTGCCTGGAATTTGATTATTATATTTTATATTATTATATTATATATTTGACTGCCTGTGTCCCATTATATTGACACCTCCGAGGCAAAATCACATGTGGCTAGGCTCGTTCTTGAGGCCGTATGCCGCCACAACCACATTTCTAGAGAAAACTATATCTCCGTCAGGCAAAACGTCCATCCCGTAACCGTGGCTACGTTCGGCGACCAGTTGTCACCTCGAGCCCAATCTCGCTATCACAAATCTCGAATCAATCAACTGAATGACAACAATTATTTAATTACTGCTATGATAGAATCTAGGCTAAGGTATTAGAGAATTTTCCCAAAATTTCAAAGGAAAGGCTTCGGTTTTCCTTTCATCTCCGACATATACACACAAATTGATACAAATAAAAATTTGATCTTTTTTTTTAATTAAGTTTTATCTTTACTTTGTTTTTGTGTCATAACATATGGCAACAAAGTTAGAATATTTAATACAAAATATTATAGTATAGTTTTATATTATACAAGTATAGTTTTAATTATTGAATTACCTACAAAGTTAAAAATTGTGAAAAAAATAGCGTCAATGAGTATTTCAATGTATAGTTATACTTATACATTTTATTATTATCTTATATTTGAGATACGACATATAAAAACAATATTATCTTAAAATAATTCAATTTTGACTTTAATGATTAATAATAATAATGTGAAACAAACAATATACAATCTTGAAAATTTCATTTTCTCAATATAATATACAATAAACAAATATTTAGAAAGAATTGATACTTATGGACATTCTCTTTCTGAAATGCATATATAATCCTTGTGTATAGTCATCATTCCTTATCATTATCATAGTAATCCTTGTGAACTATGATCAGAAACTGATGTTGAAGTATTAGTTAAAGCTGTCATAAGCATATGTGACTTATAATTATCTTTACATGCTGATGATAATCCATTTTCCTTTACTTTACATTTCCAACTAAGATTAGGAGTAAATTCAACTTTTAAGTTTTCTGTTTCTTCAACTGAGTTTTGATCGGGGCTCCTTGTACTGTTAGCATTTGATCTATATAATTTAAATAAGATATTGAAATAATAATTACTATGAATTGATTAATGAATCTATGAAATTATTAAAAAATAATAATTTCTACTTAAAATATTACAAATTAAATACTTACTCTTCCAAGGCATTATTTTCATCGTAGCGATAACCATACTCTTCAAAAACAGTCTCCAAATTATCGCACTGCTCTTTTAAGCTTTCATATTGTGCCTTAGTTTCTTGGAGAAATTCTTCCATATGAATTGAATCTTCTTTCATTTCTGACAAAGTTTGTTCTATTCCATTCTGATATTTTTTAGTGCATAAAGAAAATATTAAATAGTATCAGTAGCAATATAGATTTTTAAGAAACATTAAATAACAAAACATTAATGAAATAATAGAAATAATTTAAAGAAATAAAATGATTTATATGATACAAACCTGTGTACTTTTTATAACATTCCACATAGCTTCGGTATAAAAATCTGATTCTGCAGTACATTCTGCAAAACGTCCGATTAAAACGTGTGGAAGTTTCCATGTTGTATTTAGTTTTTCAATACCGTCATCAATTTGTCGAGCTTGAACTCTCAGTTTTCCAAAATTACTTGAACGCATTGAATAAAAATTGTATCAAATTTATCTGCTATTTCACAAGTTGATTATTTTGAATAACTGTATACACAGCTACGTAAGCGTTTTTAAAATATGTAACTGTATACACTTTTGCCAACATAGAATATAAAATTCTCTGCGTAAGTAACTATCCCTTTTTATATTAATATTATATCGTTTTTACTTACTATATGTTATAATTAAACAGATAAATGCAAAGGTTGTTAAATTAAAATATATTCCTATTCAATAAATTTCGAAAAATTTATATTTGAACATGTTTTTCATAAAATACTGTTTTTAATGTTTTTAATAATATATTATATTAAATTATACGTATGTGTATGCTCGGAAGTAAAATTTGTATAAAGTTTAATTGCATATTATCATGTCATTAATAATAGCGCTTTTAATACCATTTTATTGGATTGAATGCCATCGACATTTTTTACTAATATATCATATGTCATATAATAAAATTATTAAGTATTAACTATTAACAAATTAAATATTGTAATTCAAAATCTATGATACTTATAAAAAAGACATGAAAATTTAATTTTCGCAGGAAACAATTTATGGAAAGTTAATGAGACAATATTAAATTAAATTCTTATCCTTATAGGAAAATAAATTATATATGTTGGGAAATGATAATACTACCACTATTACATAGAAGTTTAATACAATACTGTTGAATAAAATTTGAATAAAAATTATGGTTTATTGTTTTGATATACATACATATAACATATGTATATATATATATATTTCGAATTTTTTATACCGTTTTTTTTTACGTTAATTTATTACGTTCAAGATTCCACAATTATTAAAATTACATAGTAGCTACGTGAAATCTTCTTTAAGTGACATTTACAAACTCGAGTTTTAAAAATTGTAAGAAAGGGATAAATTCTTTATACTGTATATTACAAAAAAAATACTTCTTAGTATAGATGTAACTGATAATATTTGCTTATTTAATACACAGAAAAATAAAAAATGAAAAAGGAGGCATATTGTAATAAAATTTAGTTACTGAAGCTATTATATATGGATAAAAAATGGATAAAATTACACTAGTATTTAGTAATCATACTATAATAAAAAAATTACGTTAAATATGTACGTTAGATATATTAAAATCGTACAAAATTGAATAGTAAAATTGTCTGTGTTGTATATCTATAATAATCAATACTACTTTTTTATAATCATAATAAAAGAAAAAATATAATAATCAGTTACTAATATCGAAGTACATAACAACAAAATATTTTTAAACTTATCCATATTTTAACTAGCGAGAGACTACTTTTGACCTACTGAATATGCACTTATGTCATAATCGTACCAACGTCCATTTTCAGATGCAAACGCTCGTAACGGATTCTAGGGGAACATTAATGACGACAATGTGCATAGTATAGAAAAAGCTACATAAATGTGAAATTGTAACCGCACATGAACGCGGTTCATGAATATATGACATTAGGCACAACGCATAATGGCTACTGTAACATTGTAAAAAAGTGTTTCGCCTGACAGCAGTAGAAATGTAGTTCGTGTAATTCAAAGAACATTTTGTGGTTTAATTGTCATACAGATTTTTTCGATTAACTAAGGTTAATAACAAACTCATTTGTTCCATGACTTCCTTACTAAATAATACGTAAGTACATAAGTTTTAAATTATATATAAATTTTTATTTGTACGATATAAATTAAAGTAATTAGTACAAAGTAAAATGGAATTTAAATGACCTCTGTAAAAGCAAATTTATAATTTAAATGCAATTTATGTAAATAGACAACTATATAGTTGATTGTAATTTCAGGTTAACAAAAAATGACAGTATTAGAAACAGAAGAAGATGCGGATAAACGTTCAGTTCCCCCTAGGAAGAAACTTTGCTTATCCCTTTCTGGCCGTACACGTACAATTTCTAACAACATTTCTCAGGCTCCTCAGATTTCAGAGAGGGAGAGCCTTTTAAACAGAGATACCTATACACATAGTACGTAAACTTCATTATTATATAAACTTTCACATTATATTGAATATTCATTATATATGATTATATCAATCATATATGATTTAACGTTGATTCATAATGTTCATTAATTATGAAGGTACAATCAAAATGTTGAATGGTTATCGCAATCAATTGAGCAATCACCAAGATGGAAGTTATGATGTATCGAATAGTGGTACAGAAGGATTAAGAATAGCTACTTTATGTAATTTAGGAAATACATGTTTCTTGAACAGTGTGATATATACGTTACGATTTGCACCATCCTTCCTACATAATTTGCATCATTTGGCCACCGATTTGTCTAATTTAAATGATAAACAACTTCAAACAAAAGTAAGTTGTATTTTATTTAAAACAATAGATTTTGTTCCAGCAATACACGTCATTAGCGATTGAGATGTTGATACTAATTCTTTAATTAAAAGAGAAAATGCTTTGTTATATTTTTACATAAAACTAAAATGGAAAAAGATATTATATATTTTTTATATTAGATAAAGTCATCATCTTTGGGAAGAACTGGTGTGTCACTTACATCAAGTGGCAGCAGGAGTTGGAGCAGTAAAGACCTATTAGCTTTGGCTGGACCTACTGGAGATAGTAACAAACATAGAATACAAATAGCTACTGAGAAGTTACATGAATTGTTCATGGCATTACGTGCATCTGAAGCAAGAGAAAACAGTGAACCGTATCAACCAGATGCATTTTTGCAAGCTCTTAGGTAAATATAATATTAACAATAGAATATTATAATTAAGAATTGAATATTACATTAAAAACAATAACGCATGTATATCTTTTTACAGAGATGTGAATCCTATCTTTGAAGGAAATCAACAGCAAGATGCTCATGAGCTTTTAGTGTGTTTACTAGATAACATCAGGGAAACATTCCAATTGTTGGTCAGGCATAGAGAAAGTCAATTTGGACAAAATAGCGATGGATTATCAGATTTCTCTACAGAACATTTAACAGATGTACAATCAGAAGGTAGTAATTCCAACAAAAGAAGCATTCGTAAATCTAGAAAAAAGAAAAAGATAACAACAAGAGGAAGTTCATCTTGTCTTGTACAATCGAATCTAAACGGTGTATCAGTATCTTCTAGACCATATGAACATATGAAATATTATATGAAGTACTGTATGAAATATGAAAATGGTCATGCTGAATTTCCGGAAACTAATGGAGAGATAAGTAGTCATAGACTGGAAAGCAAAAAGTGTTTTATTTCTGAAGATTTTGAGGGAGTTAGCCTTTTGCGGACTACATGTCTAGAGTGTGAGCATGTTACAGAACGAAAGGAAACATTTTGCGATATATGTGTGCCTATTGATATAGACAGATCAAGTGAAAAAGGTAGGTGTGACATTAATGATCATCCAATATTAAGTAACGAGTAACGATCAGAAATATACTGTAGATATATTTATTTGCAGATAAAGAAGTAAGACCAATGGATAGTAGTGAAGTATACAAACGTGCAGTAGTTACTAGTGAACTTCTTTGGGGTAGAGATAAATATTGGTGCGCCCGTTGTCTTCGTTATAATGAAGCTCGCAGAGCTGTGTGTTTTCCATCTTTACCAAGGTTACTTATATTGCAGTTGAAAAGATTTTCTACTGCAGCAGGGTAAGATTCAATTTTCTAACTTTTATTTGCAATGAAGAAACAAAATTTCCATATTTCATATAAAGATATATATTGCATTAGGTCAATGGAAAAAATTAATAATCATATGCCAACACCGTTAACGTTACAATGTTTTTGCGAAGAATGCAACAATGATCAAACACGAGGAACTACAAGTGGCAGATCAGAGTCACGACATGTATATAAGTTATATTCTGTAATTATGCACCAGGGTGCGACAATGACAGCTGGTCATTATGTCGCTTATACTCGTTTACCTGATGAATCTGCATTCGCAGAATATTTTCAATGCGATCGAGGTAGTAAACGACAAACTTCTGGTCAGGGTAGTAGCAGCAGCACAAACACAAACTCGTCTTCGTCAGACAAAACATCCGGCATATTAAAATACTTTAGAAGTAAACCAAGTGCTAGTGAATCTAAGGAACAATTAATTCGGTTTGGTTGTCGTAGTATGGATTGTTGTGGTATTCGACGTCATAAACATACTAGCACATGGCTGGAATGTGATGACGAAGCAGTACATGTAATCCCATTACGAGAGTTAGAAGATAAATTAGCGCCAAATCCACGAAATTCCGCCACTCCTTACCTCCTGTTCTATGTAAGATCTATGACGTAAATATTTTTTTCTTTAAAAACGTAAAAAACATGCGTATATCAAGTATTCAAACTAAGAGTGCAATGGGCCTTGTTCCTCCCTGTTAATGAATGCGCTGTCACACACATTCCACATCTGTTTACTCTGTACGTACTGTACCAGGTTTAGGTGAACGTGTATAATTTCGTAGAAAATAAATTATGTATTAAAATCATGTTAAGCGTTAGAATTTGATAGTTAAATGATATGCAATAAATTCTCCAATCTACGCGATAATGGTATTCAAATCTTGCTATTAATACCACAAAGTGTCAATTTGTATTTAGACGATTAATGTTAACTGGGATGTGGGGCGTTTTATTTTTAAGTTGTTTCTGTAAAAATAAAAGTATGTATTCTTGATTTAATTCCCTATTCTTTTCAGCTTTAGGTACTTTCCGATGTAAGAGGAAGTACAAAAATGATATTTACAATAATTAAATAAGCTTATATCCTAAATACTATCATCATACATATTTTTATTAACCGTATTATTTTTTTCATGTACTATCAACAACACATATTATCTTATGTTTTATTTATGAGAATGGTAAAAACAAAAAAGTATTTATGCTAGTAAATTAATAATATATTCCTTTTATATTTTTAAATTAAATTATAAATATATTTCTTTAAACGTATAATTTTTATACTTTTATTTCCTAAACAAAAAAAAGATAATTTCAGATTTTTTGCCGAAGATGTTTGCGTTTGAAATCGTTCTAATTTAAGTTCAATTATTATATACATAATCACTGTTAAATGTGCGAAAGTCAATCACTATGACACATAGTTTGTAATAAATATTTATACGTCCAAGAAGTAATTTAAAGATGTCGGAGTTAAGCGATTGTTGTCAAACAATAACAGAATGAAATAGAGCAAAGAACAGTGAATTATTAATTGCGTAAAATGTCCTGTTTACGTTGAAATACATATTTGTAAAACATCAGGATGTCAGTTTAATCATACGTGGCTATATACATATATCGATTATTTCGATAGGGGTCAGTAGTGAATAGTCGTGTTTCACCTGCCAGCCTGACGTATTGTCGTTTCTTCTACTTTCGACTCGCGTTACAAATACATTTAACTTTCCGCCTTTTTTTTTATATAAAAAGTTTTCCTACTTGGACATGATTACATCGTTGTTTCTTTAAAGAAAAGGTAAGTCAGTCGTATATAGAACTGTATAGAAATTTTAACGTTTTTAAACGAAATCAAATTTACGCGCTACGAATAAGCAAAATTTAAACGAAAGTAGAACATTCATGTATACGTTATAGTGTGAATATATATTTTTTATATTCGTGTTATATTCATTGTTAAATACGATAGATTGTAAAACATTAAAACTTGTAGGAAGATATTGTATTTGCATAATATTGAAATCGGTAACGTTAATTAATATTAGTAATTAATTACTATTTGAGCTAATTATTTGATTACCAAAACTGTCTGTTTTTCTTAATTAATCATTTATATAAATATTAGAATACGAATATGAAAGTGTTGTAAAAAAAATCAATTTTTACTGTTATTATTACCGTTTTAATAACTATATTCTTTTATTAGTTATATACATAGTTATTATTTGAAATAATGTTTTTCTTTATTTGCATAACGTGTGAGTAAACTGCGTACCTGCGTTTTATTCAACAGTAAAAATTTAACGTCAATTTGTATAATGACATGGTGAGTGTAACATATAAGAATTTCACTGAATGTACGTATTTCGATGTGAAACACTATGGATATAGAAATCATTCACTTGGACAAAAAAAAAAAAGCAATTAGTTGAAATCAGCCAAAAAAAGACGCAAAACAACGTTGATTATCGGTAAAATTACCAGCGATAGTAAATGGAAAATGCTTGATGAACATTACAATAGTATAGAATATCTCCATAACGCATAGTGCACATTTATCGCTCTAACAAACTAAGCAAGCATAATCAATACAGTTACAGTATATCGTCGACAGGTATAATAGATGGATGTCGTAATATCATTGACGTTTATTACATGCACTGCACATTATACATTAGTGTTATATCTTTCTTTCTTAAAGAGTTACGTTTGATACAAAATATGTATACTAAGCATCGTAAATTTATTAATTCACTGTTCACGTATAATCGATATACTTCACTTATTTGTACTATGTCACATTTTTAACATTGCTCAACGTAGTGATAAATACATCTAATACGATATTTATATAGTTATTGTATAAGTCAATATAATTCGTACAATTATTGATATCGACGTAAGAATTAAAAATGATATGATGAGATTATATCGTAAATATTTAAAATATTATTAGCATGTTGGTCATTAACTGTTGCAAGTTCAAGCACTATAAATATATTTATAATAGTAGTTATTGTGTTCGTTGATTTATTTAATACGGTTACTGCAAAAACCATATGCTACAAATATAATACCACATATAATACAAGTATATATTATAATAATATATTATATAATATGTATATTATATAATATATTAATATAAAGACATAAATAATATATAATATAATATATAATACAAATATATACTACAAGTAACAAATATTATATTATAAAAATAGTATCACCTTTTAATATTGCACGAGATAAAATTAAGTCAATAAGGATAGGTATACATATACGTACATATGTCATTCACCTATTTGTTTCAATCGAATTTTCGTACGTCGGAGATGATCTTATCTGTTTTTCATTTATACGGTGATTACAGATTTTGCTAAAACTAATAAATTATCGGTATGAAGTACCATCAGATCTCGGTCGATTTTATAAGCATGGTGTACACCGCTTGTTCGTACTTGGCTCTCGCTGGAGTCGTTTGGATATTCTTACGACTCATCCAGGCATGCTTTTGGTTACCACGCCATCTGAAAAGACAAAGTAATGTCCAACGAATGCTGCAAGACAAGGTTCTATTTTTCTATTCTCTTTTAACAAGTAAAATATATTAATATATTAAGTCTGTTAGCGGTTAAATGTTCTAGTATAATATTACAGTAGCTTTTGAACAAGTAATCGCATCTTTCCTTGATTAAAGCTCCGTAAAATTACCTTTACACTTTGTTTATGAACCAAAGCGAGTAGCAGGGGGCATTGTTTCATTGTTCTCAGCCTCACATGTCTGACCGGTGATAAATGAACGTGTCGAATTGTGGACATTGATCAAACGAATCATAAGTGAAATTTGAATTTTTATGTTGGAACTTCATTAAACGGAACTCATTGATGAATGGTTGATTTAAACAGATTATCTGTTATCTTTATTATTTCTTTTTTTAAAAATTGAAGATAGTATTCAAATGTCTTCAAAAGCATGAAAAGTATCAAAATGGGAAATATATGGAAAATATAAGAAGTGCTTGGATGAAAGTTGTAATATATCAAGCGTGCTGAGGTTATGTGATGATCCAATTATTTTAAAAATCCCCAAATCAACATCGAGAGAAGAAGGAATAAAAAAATTCTTCTTAAAAAGAAGACAATATTTCTCATTGTATATGGAACGTTTTCAGAATACTTTTGCTTGTTTCTTTCATACGAGATATTCTTGAGATATTAACATAATGGATATTAGCATAATACCAAGACACATAGAAACTGCACGATCGAACCTCCATATACCTTACTTATGTAATAGCCTATACACATAATATATTATACGTTCATACGTATGTCACAGCATTGAAAAGGACCCTATTATTTAAAATCTTAGACTAATTTCTCAATGCAGAGATTTTCAATGCATATGTATATGTATATTCGACTCTGTGCTCTATCTTCTGCAATATTGCTGCAGTTAAATCTCGACATATCCTAACAATTCTACGCTTTATAACTCCAGATGTCCTAGAGTTTTAATTCAGTAAACGATATTTTTGAAACGAGGTAATTTAATTATGGTTAATCCTGACATGTCCATTTCGAAAATTCATATCCCCAAGAATAATACAAATTAAAGATGAAAAGTAGTTTTGTTGAAAATATCATGATTTAATGTCAGTTATAATATGCAACGAAAAATATATGTTGCCATCTATAAATTCGGAGTTGAAAATCATCACAAGGTCGAATAAATGTCAGTATAATCTGTTCCTCTCAATATTTTATAACTAGACTGAGGATAGTTCTGCATTTATGGAAAATTTCAACGTGGAAAAATTTATAGAATGCATGTAACATTTAGAAATACATAAAATATTGAAAGTACAGTAGTTGTTATAATATTTGGAGAATGAAACAAATCTCTATTCGACCTCTATTTCTTTAGTTATATTCGCAAAAAATCTGAATTTTCACAAATATCTGCAGTCTATCATTTTCGATCGAGACATTTTCCTATATTTTTCATACTTTCCGAGATATTTGCCTTTTTTTTATCTATTATTATGAGAATCATCGGCTTTTAAAAAAATCTTTTAACAAAATTATTCTGTAATTTACGAAATTGAAATTGCTTTAATATCTTCACTACACTTATCGATACGAAAAAATGTTCGAAACAAATTTTTCTGCTTGAATGGATAAATATTCTGTTACCTTTTAAGTGTTTACACGCTTATTTAAAAATACCTATAGTTACGTGAACCATCAATTAATAATCATTTTTGTATAGATGGAGGGCTATGAGAAGTACATATTGGAATGCGAAAGAAAAGAAAAGATTGAACAAGAAATGCAAGGCGAGGATGCCAAGTTTGATCCTGAGCAAGCAGAGAAATGGAAAGAACGAAGAGAATGTCTGGAAATGTTGAAGAGGGAATTAAGTAAGATTCGCGATGGCGGTGACGATTCTCAAGACTGGGACTATCTTCTGGAAGATGATGAAAAGAAGGAAGCTAGTATCACAGAAATTCAAGATGACGAAATATCTAAAGATGGACCTAATGGTAAAATAAACGCAAGCACAAACGTGATCAAACAAGTAGCCGATTCGGAGGAGAAAAAGGACATATAATTATGTTTCGCATCATCTCTGTAAGAACGCAACGGCATCTATGATAACAGATTGAAGATGTTTTAAATCTTTTTAGTTCGTAAAAATCGTAGATAAAATCGTAGGATGAAACATTTAAAGAATTCGATTCGAAGTATTTAAAAAATATGCAACGAGATGAATGTGTGTACATTTCAAAACAAACAGAAGAAATAGTAATTATTAATTTTGTGAAAAAACTTTTAATAATTTTGTTTTTGAACGTATCGTTGCTGCCGCGGTCATACAATAATTAATATCATAAATAGTTTGAACCTTAATACGTTTCGTCCACATATTCACGTACGAGGCACAAGAATTTAGTAATTAATACGTATTAAGTGTTTGATTCTACCTATACTTAATTATATTTGCAATGATATACGAGTGAATGCATTTTATTGTACTTACTTAAATATACAATTTTTACGGAAAATTACCTGTTGACACGAAAATGTAAAATAAGTGAATATACATTAGAAACACAATTCAAAATAAAGTTCAATCTATTACATACACGTGCCTCTTTAAAATTACAATGTAATCAAGGGATATATCGAGTTTTGCAATCATTAGCCTACAATGATTTAAAGAATTCATTTAATTAGTTTCTAATATGACAAAATTATTTTATTATAATATAGAAGATGTATTACGATATTAATAATTTTAATATATTTTTGTTATATTTATTATTATTATTTAGTGCTGTATACGTATTGAGACTTTAAAGAAGTGCCCTTATAAAAATAGAATAGGTATATTCTTAAATATGACTGAAACACATACACGAAAAACAAATGAAATTAAGATATTTAAAAAATCGAATTTATAATGCCCAACAGAGTTAATTTATTGAAATATTACATATGAAAAGAACAATTATGATATTTTTGTACTGGATTTTTATCAAACATGATGTAAAGTGTAAACTTTATAGTATTTATAACAAATATTTAAAGTTACCAATTCTAAGCAGGAAAATAAATTGAACTGAATGTAATAATATATAAACTAAGTGTGATTTCGTATGCAACTAATGCACCGTATTTTTTACATATATGTACATCAACAAAGTCCTATTTATTCTTCAGACGTGTTATACATCTATGTACGTATCTTTGTATCGTTTGAATTATAAAACTAAGAATATCAAATATACTTAATATTAATCTTGAAATTTTTATTAATTAGATTGTATCTAACTAAATTTAATTTATCATTTGGTATCTCACAGTATTATTAAATAAATGTAAAATAAAAAGAAGCTCTTAAGTTTCAATTTTACTACTAATCATTATTATTAACATTTTCGAATGAAATAACTTTCAATAAATCATATACACGTAGAATCCTTTGTTATTGGAGAAAACATATCATGTCTATGTGAACTATCTTTTTAAACATGCAAATAACTTATCATTTTTGGAATACCATTAATGAAATTTATAAAAAGGAATACACTATGGTCCTTCCGCGAAAACGCGTCGTCGGTATAATTCGTTGTCGAAAAACGCCCTTTGCGAGGGTGTGGTCCGGGAAAATACCTGGAGGCCTGGTGCAAAATGATGCGCTCAGTGCCGGAGTCATCGGTTCCGCCGCACGTAGCGCGTCGTAGCGTAGCAATAAATAAATTAAGATCCTTTCACGGTTCGGCCAAATTTCTCTTACGATCAAAAACTTCTTCGCATGCACTCCTAATTCGAAAATAAAAAGGTCGGTAAGCAGACTGTTGCTCCTCAATTTGACATTTGTTTTCAATCGAGTCATTAATAATCTAAATTAACAATTGATACAACTATAGAAATAACCAACTAAGAAAAAGATTAATTCACATGTGGAAAGAATTTCATGTTCTTATGATATGTCCTTATCGTTGAAAATTTTACGAATGTGCACTAGAAAGGGTTGGTTGCGTTAGCGGTAATTAACGAAGTTTGTTATCTAAGGACAAAGTTTAATCGAAATTTATCGATTAATTTTCACGAGTATTTTTAGAGAATAGACATGAACGAATGCAACAACTGTATCTAGATGTTCCAATTACGATACCTTGGGAAGCAGGTGCAAGATACCGGGTAGAGATATACACACGTTTTACGGCCTGAAAGTCAAGGCTACGCTCGAAGGGCAAACTTAAAAAGGAGCTACATTTGCTGGCGCACATCCAACTGGAGCAACGATTATTTTCTTTGCCTGCGAGGCGATGGAGGTCGCTGCGCCATTCTAAACATGTATTGGGTCTAATCTAGCCGAGGCATGTGCACGAATCATTTTTCTTCAGCTGTCGGCCACGGCTTTTTTCCTTCGGCATCAATTTTTCGTAATGAATCTCTGATTGCTTTATGCAGCTATATCCTATCCTAATGATAAATTAATTCCGTCAAATGCAACTACTTATGAATTTCAACAAGAAACAGGGAAAACTTGTTAGTTCAGGATGTAACTTTTATTTTAAGTCATACTACAAAGTTGATTATAGATTTACGTTCTATAATCAACTTTGCAAAGAAATGTATAGAAATTGTTAGGATCCGATTACTTTTGAGTTTCATTATTTTAGTGTCGTTTTATGCGTCATTTTATAGTAAAATTATGTATAGCTATTGAGTTTTGTTAAATTTGGAAAACATTAATTTTATTCATTTCTATTTTTACAGCATAATAGAATTATATTCTAAAGTTAAATAGAATCTACCTTTAATACAACAAACTTTTATAAAATACACGTTTATAATTGACGAAAACAATTAATATATGTTTACACACGTACTGTTCTATACGATACATAAGGTATCCCGCGAACAAATTGAGAAACTCAGCGCATTCAGAATGTATAGGTCAATTTGTCTTTAATTTTGAGATATGGAAAGTATATCGAGATATAAACAAAAATTAATTATACGGATTAAAGCTACTTAATTTTTGTTCATATTTAACATTGTGTTCGATTTTGACATAATGTATTAATCATTTCGTGTTCCTGTGTACGTAAGATGGCTTTCACATTAACCATGTCTATTTTAAATATCGATAAGATCAAATGCTAATAGTAGATTCATTGATATTTGTTACCAAATGCTTATGTGTATACACTTTTGACTTCAATTTGAAAAACATTTTAAAGGGATAGGTTAATCACTGTGGGATTTATGTTACACGTCCAATATCAGTTTTCCTTTGACTTTGATAAACATTTTATAGATGTTAAATAACAAGGAATTCCATGATATTGATATTGCTGTTCATATCTTTCAGCAATGGTATGTAATAAAACTTCATTTAAAGGAATTCATCGGGTGACGAATGATAACTGCAATTCACATGATGAGAAATTTCAGATTAGAGCTTATAAGAATATGTGCGATTGAATTTAACAAGATATTCAGTAACATATTACGTTTAGAAGTCAATTATACTTTTTCACATTTTTAATACTTATACATATCTATAAGAATCTAATCATATATTATATTCCACTTAAGGTCAATAACAAAGCAAACACATCAATTGCATATGTTTCTATGTTGAATGATTTAAAAATAATTCATATTGATAATTTCAGTACATTATCACTATAGCACTAATTATTGACGAATCAAGTTATTCTCTCACTATATTTCGCATAAAACCGTCTTTTTCGTAAAACTATGCAACTAGTGTACTTACATGAATCGATCACTAACTTCGTGAAAGTTTTCGTTATTCGTGCGCAAGGTGGTGCCACCGGCGTTATTTGTACACAATCAGCCAGTTTGATGGCGGGAGGGCGCTACTTGCAATCGGGTGTATAAGGGTTCGTGAACGAAATTGGCCCTCTTCATGGACCTAGGCGATTACGTTTCTGTCGTGTGACGCGAGGGACAACACGCGATAAGTGGTTTGCACGTTGATCTGTGGGATTGACGACAATGTCGTCGAGAAGGCGACATTCTACGTTTATTTAAAAATCGTCGATGTACACTCTCGTCGCTGACCTGGAGACCGGCGACAGGAGCCATGCCGCAGCACAACCCCTGCCTGAGGAGGCTGATGACAATGACAGCGACGAATCGTCATCGTCTTGCCAGCTAGGGAACGTCGACAGCAAGTAAGTAAGTAGTTGAACGTCATGTTCCTGCTGCGTACCGCCCTTCTGTCTTATTGCTTTCACCTACACGATTTCATGGTCGATAACATTTCTCTACCTGAATATGCATACATCATCGCGCGAGTTTTTGATCATTCGAAATAATCCACGATCGAACATCACTCACTGATTGAATTTGATATTTAACGTACGATGGTTACGTGTTTATTTGGCTGGTTAGTGTGTTTGTAGATGCAAGAAACTGGTTAGTTATGTTCTAATTGTGTAATGTGATTGTCCAAAACAATATCGACGCGGCAATTTGAGCGATAAAGAGGGGAATATCAGAATAATAGAGAGAGATTCGGTAGTTTGCCAGTCGATGCATGCACTTATATATACATATATATATGGGCATGTGTGTGTGTTTTTCATATAAATGTGGTGTTCACTATGTGGATCAATTTGGTTTTCGCGTGCACTATCGCGTGGTTCTATCGTTGATCTACTCGGCGCGGCGTGTTTACGTTGCGGAAATATAGCCAACGAAGGATCGTACAGTTGAAATATTGTTTCGCGAGCAGTTGCGCCGAGTCTTTTGTTACTGCTGCCAGGTGACTGGAACGAGCAGAGGTCACTGACCGGTGAACTCTGACCGAACATGACGTCATTGATTGTAGCCTCCATCCAGGGAGTTTATTTTTGTGTCACTGTATAGGTCGGTATAGGAGGTGCGACGCATCTGTAGAGAGTGGAGCATCTATGGCCTTTAATCCTTGTTGCATGTTCCACCGTCAGACCTATTGCGTCAAACGTATATAACGTATATACGTTTGATTTACTTATAATCGTATACCTGCGTCTTTTTAACGAAGTATGAACGAATGAATGGATTCGCATTATGAACAATTTATTTATTGGTTTATATTGAAGTATGCTATAATTTTAATCGTGAATATAATACAAGCAATAGACGTACGATTACTCATCGATTAAAGAATCGACATTGACGATGTAATATTTGAAGCGCGCAGGATTAACTAATCATAAGATGGAAATAACAGATCCTAATAATTTATAAAATATGATTTTGCGTTTTATACTCATGAACGATTGTATGTTTTTAATGTTCACGTTGCAGATAATAACATCTTAGAAATAATTGAATATGCAGGAAAATCAGATTTAATTAAATATAACTGAACTAAATGAAATATAATTGAAATATACACAGTACTTTGTATTATCTTTGTATTTTGTAAAAACTTCCTATTTACAAAATTACTTGTTGCACATAATGAGTACTTATGAAAACATAAATTAATATGCAAATTATACCTTTTTTTTTGCAATGAATTAGATTTATTTTCCAAATATCGAAATTTAATAGTGTCCTATCGGCATTGACAGTCTATATAAATTACGAGATAACACAATGAGTAACAAATGATAATCATTAGCAGAGAAATAATTTTTTAATAAAGTATTATGAATGTGAGAGTCAAATTTTGAATAGTTATAGCATATTTAGCTACAGGAAATTTAATTTTCAAAGTGCATGAGCCAAACATATTTTGTAGCTGTTTTTATTATAAAACAACTTACAATTACCTGTTTTCACAAGAAAAAAGACTTGCTCGGATACGACCACGCTTTTTCACACGTTCGCCGTAAGAAAATATTTAACAAGAGCTTTGTGCAGATCTGTTAAATCTATCGGATTGCGTATATACATGTGTGAAAAAGCTGTTCTAAAATTTTTGAAACATCGATAAATTTTCCATCAATATGTTCACATGTACAATAAGTCGTGTGAATCGCAACCGTTTCCAAAATCCATACCGAATTTCAACTGTTTCTAAAATGCGAATAAAGTATACACATAAGTATGCAAAATTTCATTCTATCCATTACATAAAATAAATATGACAAATATGAACGTAAATCTGTTGTTACTTACATTATGTTTAGTATTTGAACGTGAAGAACGTGAAGCATATTAAGATTGTACATAGAATTTATACATATATTCTAGCCATTAATAAGAATTTTAAAAAGTTTCCTAACGTTTTTTAAATAAATTAAATGTCGAGGCAACTATAACGTACTCAATTGATCAGTAACGTACTTCATTTACTATTTATATACAGGGTGGTTGGTAACTGATGGTGCAAGCGGAAAGGGGGTGATTCTACGCGAAAAAAGAAGTTGAAAATATAGAATAAAAATTTTTCTTTTTTTTCAGCAATTTTTGTAATAATAAACTTTATGATTACTTCGTATTATTTCATTATGTATTCCTAATTTTCCGTTACGGCGAAAACAAACTTAAACTGCGATGATATCCACTTTATAACGAGGCGTGATAAAGTGTACGCGTACCGAGCGAAAATTCAAAATCGATTTTCTCGAAAACAAAGCCTCAAACGAAAAATTTTTATTCTATATTTTCGACTTCTTTTTTCGTGTAGAATCAAGCCCTTTCCGCTTGTACCACCAGCTATCAACCACCCTGTATATGTGATAACGTTTATGTGCTGTAGATTGTAAATGCTAAATTTAGAAAGAAGAATTAGAAGAACTAAGATTAGATAAATATGCCTAAATTCGATCAAAAGGCAAATAACTCAGAAAGTGGAAGATTATAAGTAATCTTAATAGCGTTTGAGTAACTTCAATAAATTTTGACTTTGAAATTTTCTAGTCCTAATTTTCTAGTTTGAAGATTCATAAATTTGTAGATAATAAAAGATTTAACAGATAGTAAAAGCCATTTAAAGAGTAAAGTTTACGAGGCAGAATTTTATATTTATTTCTATTCAATTTCTTACAGCGGTAAATGTATCTCTGGTCAAGTATTAATAAGAAGAAAAATAAAGATTTCTTGTTAAGTAAAATTATTTTTAATGAAAGAATTAAACTTTTTCTTTCGAGACGTGAAAGATGAACTTTGATTTAATGTACAAAGATATTATCTTTAGTTCTTTGATTATATATCTGTCTTGAAACAAAGATGTATATATATATGTCATTTTCTAAAATCTTCTAATGTCTTTCAAACTTCTTGTAAGATCACTAAAAACAGTCGACTATTCCTTCTACATAAAATAATGAAAAGCAAAGTATATAAAATTCAAAAATTTAATATACAAACGCCGTGTATTACGTAAAAAGAACTAGAATCTACATGTACATGTATAAAGAAATCTATTGCGTATATATTCTCAACACATATCCTTGATCTCTTTCCTTTCTGTATATAGTATAGAATAAAGGTAATATGTTACTTTTGAAAGTTTCCTTGAATCATTTGAAAGACATCGGAGGAACCCAAAACACGAGCAGCAAGACCCCATCGACCCTAACGATTTTGGGGAAAAAATGTTCACGGACCGCGCGCTGCATCTGTTTTCAATTAGCGACGGAAATTTGACGAGCGAGCCAGTAAAACCTCGAAACGCGAAAGAAAGTGAAAATACGTAGCGGAAATAACGTGGTTGCATTTTAGAAATCGTTGAAGTAAAAGTAATTACGCGATCTCGCGACCAAACAAACAACAATCTCGTATATGCACATGGTGACGTCAGAATTATTTGGATCATCAGCGGTGCAACAGCTTTCAGCGCGAGCTCGCCAGCGGACTACGTTTTCCGCGCGGTAAATCTCATTTTACGTTGCCAACCGGCGAGAAACGTGGCATACGCTCTTTGTATTAACAACGCCGGCCTTCGTACACACTTACTTGTAATTTCCTCGAAGCATGTTCATCACGTAACCCACGTATCTCATTCATGGCGTTCCATCGCGTCTATCGGTTTCCTGTGTGGAAAGCCGAGAGCATCACGCAGCTCCGTTCTATCGATCTGCAGCTGGCAGGAGTTCTCCCTCTTCCTCCTCTGTCCCTCAGCCCGCTGCTCCTTCATCATCTCGCTCTTCACCAGCTTTAGGCGTCTCTGTCCATTTTCCAGTGATCGTTCGCTCGCTCATTCATGTCCTCTCCCTCCTTTTCGTCGTTCTCCTCCTTTCCTTCTCTCTTGCTCACCCCCTTTCCATTCTAGTTGTCCCTCTTTATCTAATTTCGTTTCTCATCCTCCGTACCGTCCATCTCTTTCTTCTCGCGTTCTTCCATCCTCGTGCCAGTACGTTCCCTATCTCCTCGACCTTCTCTTTTCAGTCACCCTTCACCCTCTACCCTTAGCCCCCTATCTTCTCTGCCTTCGAGCGGTAGATTCCCTATTCTCCCTTGTTCGTGTCTTTCCTGTCCTCTTCTACCTTTTGTGCTACGTCCGTCATCCCTTCCACTCTCTATTTCTCTTTTTCTTTCTTCGACCTGTCCTCGAGCGGAATATCCTAGTGCAGTGAGCGAGGAACAGGTAGCGATAGAATGAAGTTCCATATGTGTGGGAATTTGGCGTGTAACGCGGTATATAAAAAGTAGATGGAAAAATGCCGTGTCTTGCGAAAATGCGTTACACGAGACGGAGAATTAATCGCAAAAGCGATGGTTAGGTGCTGACAGTTGGGAAAAGTACATATGTCATTTCTTATGATGCTAAGAGAAATACGTTCATTAAAATAATCATTAATTAATTTCACGTATTATTATTATATACGTCGGGTTGACGTTGGAATTTTGGGCGTTTGACGAATCTTCACTCGAATTGGCCATCGTGGTTATGTATTCTAGCTGATCTTTATTGGTACGAATGTGATTATTACAAGAGCTAGCAAGTAATAGCGGCGATCGGACAAACGAGATGTCGATGACACTGAGTTTGGGTTAGATAACGAATTCACAGCCAACGGGATGACGTGTGAGAGATGATACACGATCCTAGGGTGACTCGACGTACAAGTAGAACTTATCTGAATGAACTGAATGAACTGCCCTTATATACTCCTCTCTATACCTCTCGGGTCAATCTTTGTTTTTAAGGAGAGCTATGTAATTATTCCGTACTTCTATTAGGTACACGTCCCTCCCGTGACCGTGGCTACGTTCAATGACCCATTATGTCACTTCGAGCCCAAGCTCACTGTCATAAACCTCGGGCACCCATACTCGGATTGGAACATTACAACGATTTCTCAGTTTTATTATTTAATTGTAGCTATACTAAAAGTCTGGACTAAAGTATTGGGAGTTTTCCCCAACATTGCAAAAGAAAGGTCCCGATGTCCTTTCATCTCCGATATATATTATTTATGTTAGATGTGAACAATACCATCGACTTTTTATCCGAGAAACTTGCAATTGCTACTTTCCTAACAAAATGTTCGAATGCGAAGGATTAATATTCCGCTAAGTAAAAGTGGATTAAAAGTTTCGATATTCAAAAATTCTATACGCTTGCTCCATTAAGAAGCATCGAACGACGGTGCTTACGTTTAAAAATTCTCATTACCTTCCTTTGCTTCTACGGATTTCTCCAATTCTTCCAATTCTCGAAGCTGGTACAGCGAACCGTGTTCCAAGAAAATACCCTTTACGCGGAGGATATCTGTATTCATAAATCCGAATCCAATCCAATCCAATACCCAAGCTTTGTCCCATAGGATTTTCGAATGGTCCAGATACTAAGATAGTTTATATTAAATATCTCAAACATATCGTAGATATCAACACCAATTTTGAATATACAATACACCCATCCATGTTGAAGAAACATGTACATAGCGAAGAAAATTACTTTTTGATACCCAAAGTAACTTCTTCTTACTCACTTGAAATTCTAATATAAATATTTCCCTTGCAAGTAGTTAATTTTTTATTTGTTAATCTTTCATCTGGCCTTTTCCCAAGTAATTCCGATCGTTATTCGGAGGTTTTGAGCGTCTCGCTAGTTAAAATTTATAATTTAAACTCGGAAGTGTCCGAAAGTAAATGAAAAGGTGAAGAATACTGTCGTCTGGCAGCACGAGGAAACCAAACGAAACCATCGCATCAAAATGTGTGCGATGTACCGAGTGTAAGGATCGGGCACATGGAACATGCACCGATCAAAATGTCTTTTATATTTGTCGCAATTGCGATTCCCAGTGATTAATTACAGGTTTTTCTCTTCTTCTGCTCATTATCATAATTTAAATCGATACATATCTTAGTCTTCCAAAGTTAAACGTGTGTTACTATCATGGCCATGCAGTGTTACGGTCGACCCGGGGTCAAGGACGGTTGTAACACTTTCTCTGCTTCTGACTTTTTATCAATAACCTGGTTATTACTTGATACGGTGAAATTCCTGTGGCTCTACAACGTCAGATAAGTAAGTAACACCTGCGTGCAAGAAGCTTTCTTGTAAACGTAATAAAAGTATTCAATCAACGTGAAAAGTTACAAAGTCAAAGTGTTCGTTCCAAAGTATTCAAAAGTATTGCAAAGTGTTCGTAACATATTCTACCGGTTCACTCGTTGTACTGTTTCATTGTACAGATCGTTCTCAAGTCTCAGAATGAACAGTTGCGAGTTTCGGGAATCTGTTCACGAGATGTTCCGGTTACTGGTAGGGAGCATGGCATTGTATAGGGCGGAGATCTGGGGATAGGGAAGAGAAGAATGGATGAGATACAGAGAAGGTAATTTGAAGCGAATCCTAAGTGTGAGAAGAACCACACCAAAGTATATAATAAGACAGGAAACGAAGTCAAAGGAATTGAGTACTGTAGCGGATAAAGGGGCAATGAAGTATCAGGAAGAAGCGAGGAGGATATCGAGTAAGAAGTTGGAAGTGGAATGTGTAAAGGAAATGGAAAAAGAAAAGGATACAGCGGGAAAAACAAATGAAAAAGGAAAGGGGATGATCTGCCTGGATGAAAGGTTAGCGATATAGAAAAATAGATAGATAGCAGCAATTGTGCATAGTAGCAAAGAAGATGAAAGAGAAAAGAGAGGGAGATACAAGAGCCAAATTATAAGGAGTACTACAAATACATAAGATTGTACGTAAATCCATCATACATAAGAGGAAAACGAGAAAAAAAGAAGAGAAAATTAATAGCCAGATTCAGAGTGGGAAATAAACACTGGCGAACAAACACTTGACAGAGGAGGATAGTAGGAGATGCAGAACATGCGGAGTTAAAATATATAGCGAAACGATGCGAGGAAGTTAAATGCAACAAATAAACAAGGGAGGTGTTGGTACACGATACAAACAGGATAGCAAACAAGAAAAGAACAGTGGAAGCAAAACGAGCGAGTTGGGGCGAGAAAAGGGGAGAAATAGAAGGTGGAAACAAAAATCAAAAAGTTGTTGGTGTGGGAGGCCAAGAAATAGAGGAAAGTCTGTTAGGAGTTGAGGATATCATGAACGAATAATTAAGTTAATTAAATAATTAATACTGTTAATTAATTAAACAGTGTAGTAGTTAAGGATATGAATTGTACAAAAAATAATAGATTTAAGAAATAAGGGAAATGAGAGTGAATGCGAACTGGAAACCGCCATGAGCCGAAAGACAAAGATTATGAATAATAATAACAATAATAACAATATATTCTTATTTTTATTATACTTGTATTAATTATTATTAACTGCTAGCTGTCATTATTATACAGTATATCCGTTTTAAATATCTATACGTGATTTATTTCTGTAAATATCAGAAGTGCGAGAAAATGTCTGAGATAAAAGTCGTTTGACTTCATAGGGGAAACTTAATAAGCTATTTCGATTCTTTTCATATTTTTATTTAAAGAGATCTCAGTGCCAATGTAACTGAGTAATGTAATGTGATTTTAAATGAAACTATATATGTTTCTATACACCATTCGATGCATTTCTTAATTCCCTATAAGAATGTATTAGGTACTTGTATCTGAAAATGTCAAGTTCAAAAAATATTTCAACGATACACCATTCGATGCATTTCTTAATTTCCTATAAAAAAATATTAGATACTTGTGTATGGAAATGTCAAGTTCAAAAGATATTTCAATGATAATTTCGTTAAATTGAGTGTACGAAGGTCAAGGAAAACACGAACATAGAAGTACACTGCGTTATATTTCCTTTCCTAATCTTTCGTACGATAAAATTTATAAGATTGAAGTCGAAATATGTTTCAAACTAATTATTTTTCGACCCAAGCACCAAGAAACTAAGGTGGATTATTATACCTGTTGGTTTATTAATGAGACCAGTGATAAAATTGTAATAGTCAGTGTATATTAAAATCACTTTAAATACAAGTACAGAGACAGTGTATGTCGGTCGTAATCGTCGCTCGTTCAATGCTACTGTTCAACTCTACGTTCGCTATTCGACTGTATGACTTGCTATAATCATTGCCCTAGAGAGCATGTTCGTCTGTTTGTATCGACCGGTGATATTACAAAAAGCTCAAATGTAACTCCGGTTGACGATTAGAAATAACGGCGATAATGTTTTGTCCGGAGTTTGTTTATCTTTGAACCTACCAAATCAAAACAACGTTGGCACTCCAAGGCACAACAATATGAGTCTCTTCCGATTCGAATCTTCCATTGACTCATGTGTCGCTACAGAACAACGTGTAGTTCCATTTTAAAAAATAGAGAAATAATAGAAAAAATAGAAATTTGTTATATGCCTTCACTTTCACAGAAAACACATGTAACACGCGATGCAACACAGGAAACCATAATAATTAATTTTTCCTAATGAAATTTTTTCTAACTTCTACCTACTACCTTCCACCCACTATGGCTTGTTCCAGTTGCTGGGGGGCATCCTGTATACGGTTTATATGCAATAAAACGTTCAAATAACAGAACGTTCATAATAGAACGTTCACATAACGGAGATTCTATTGTACTTATTTCGATATTACAATGATTCGATAGTCTTACAAGCACTAAAACAAGTCACAAGAGCCAGAAAAGAATTTAATTATGAGCGTAGAGTTGGATTACGAATGAAAATTCTTATGGACTTCACCGATAACCAAGAAAAATCATTTTAAGGAACTGTTCGGCCAATGTTCGATTCTACTTGTGAAAAATTTGTTCGCTCCTCGAACTGCTCATAGTTCGTTCGAGTGTGTCGCGTTTAAGTTTCCCTATTTCTTCTCTTCCGATATCCGTAGAGACGTAAGTTTGTAAGATTCTTGGAAAGCAAATGCACTTTCATCTTCCCACACGCTGTATGATGTAAAAACATCTTCGAGAAACATCAACTCAGAACTGTGAAAGTCCAGGTTTCATACTCTGACCTCCACCCTCGTGTCAATTTCACACACTTTTCCGCTGAAAGATTACATTACTCCACCATTCATGCAGCAATTTTTCCGCAACTTTTTGACTTTCACGAGCGAATGAAATGCGATACCTTTTTGGGCGAATTGGTGCGAATGCTTGTGGCGAAGAGCGAAATTATTTATTCATCTTTCCATTTTATTGATCCTCCACCATCGTGTCAATCTCGTACACGAGTGACACATCGAATTACGAAAATGAAGGATGGCTGAGGGTAAAAACGAGCCCAGGTGGATCCTTGTACGACATTTCTTCGTCAAGTTACGACAGTTCGAACATCGGCAATTTTTCGCCGAAGATTTAGCGATTTAATTTTGTACGCCAGCGTACTTACAGAAGCTTCCTATTGGCAATTTGAGGCCATCAGTAAAAACAGGAGATCCTCTATCTCCCTTCCTCCTCGTCACCTTGCAAAGTTCCGGAGAATCGGATACGATTGTTCAAAGAAAGGAAGTGCGCGCACGAGTCAACCCTCGCTCTTCGTCTTTCCTCGGTTGATTCGCAAGGTCATCGTTGCATCCAATGAAAGAGAATCGTATGCATCGATTTCGGCTCGTGCTAACTTTACTTGATTCCATAAGTACGCTTTGCGATAGCGCAATTAATTGCGATATCGCAATGAAACGCATCGATGGGTTATGGTTGGCTTGTAAACGCTGCGTTTCCCGCGTTTCATTTTCATTAAGCGAATCGAGTAACCATTTAATTTTGCTGATAAGGATAAAGCCGAAATCCATTAGCAAAAACGAAATTCTGACATGCGAACGTTAGGTAGATTCTTCTTGCAGCGAAACATTAACCCTTTGCACTTGGAATTTTATTTCAATTTCGTTACCAGCAGCTGCCAACGCTTTTAAGTGTTTTATTTGAAATTTAGCTTAATTAAAAAATAAGACAATTTAAATAAATAAAGGAAGAAACAAGTTCACTTAAACCAAACATTCACTTAAACAGTTTTATTCGCACTATTGTTGTATTTTGTAATTTTTAAGTGTATGATATATCTTGAAACAATTTCCAGGATGCAATTCTGGTTTCCTTTCGCACGTTTCACAAAGAAAGGTGGGTCTGAAGGAATGAGTCGATTGAGATTCGACAAAGGAGCTCCCGAGATAAAAAATTGATGTCGAGTCACACTCGACATAGGAGTGCAAAGGGTTAATTTATTCTCCTCTCTCTTTTCATCTCTCTTATATTATTTATTATTATTATTTTATTTAGTCCGTGCCTTTCGCCTTTGAACGAACTTTCGGTTTTACATTTCTTACACTTATTTTGCTCCATATATATCTACCTCCCCTCTTATCTACTCTATCGTATTGCATTCCCTTAGATTATTCTAACAACTAAAAACTAATGACTAGAACTATTGCAACTTACGACTACACACTATTGCCACTTTTGTTCTTTTGCCTCCTTGCTGTGCTACCTTCTTCTCTTTCCTCCCCGTCTTGTATTGCCCTTCTCTTCTCTATTATTGCTTTTAATTCCGTTAGTCCTTCTCCAGTCTCATTTAGTGTTTTTCCCATGTCTTTTGGTCCTCCCGCTATTTCACATTCTTCTGTTACATGTCTCAGGTCTTCTTCTTTCCTTTCACATAGTCTGCATCTTTTTTCTCCCTCTTCTTTCCAGTATTCCCTCGCTTTGATCCTGTTTCTCATCTGAATGTGGCTAGAATTTTCCTGTCCTTCCACTTCATCCTCCCTTCCAAGTACTTTAGTAGCTCTTCTTTGGTTTATCTCTCTTATAATCATTTGGGAAAAGGACAATTTCGAGAAACGAATTTTAATTTCTGAAATTACTTGATTTAAGTATATCGCGTTAATTTAAGTAAACATCGGAATACGGTAATATATAAGTAATGATGTCGTAATGAATTACGATATTCCAACTAACTGCCTAATAATGAAGCATTCAGTTTGGGAGATTGCAAGTTCACTTTTGTTGTTAAATGAAGCAAGACGATAAATGAGGAACGGAAGTTACAGAATGTTCGCAATGTTTAAAATTTAAGTACACAATACGTGATGTAATATTGATTTATTTACGACGTTGAAACAAAGAAAAGGATGCAGAGTTCCATATTTTGATAATGTAATTTAATTCAGTAGTTTAATTTAACAAATTAGACTTTTGATAAATCAAATAATTCTCGTTTTCGTCGTCAAACTTTACTTGCAGAAAATAACAGGTCGGATTTTTGATTTCCTTTAATTATCTAAATACAAAACCACCTCTCTTTTATTGTTTAACCCCTTACCCCTCCGAGATATGCTTAATTAAATGCTTAATTAAGTGCAATCAAGACGTAAGTAGCTGATATTTCGAAAAATTCATTTTTACCGAAATTCTAGCTGTTGCAAATTTACTTTGATTATCTACCACGCAATGATATCTTAATTCTTCCTTTAAGAACATAGACAAACAGATCGAGAATTAGTTAGGAAGAGAAAGATTTAAGAATATAGATATGCAAAAATGTTCGCCAACAAATTAGTCTTTTAAAATATCCGCATTTTCTCGTTGATTACGATACAGCACGAAAGCTATTTTGTTAACAGAAACGAGTACACGAGTATACAACTAATAAAATTAATTTTTCGTTTCAACGGTACAACTTTCAAATCCGAAAGAAGTTCAACGACTGGCGCGTTCGTGCTCGGTAAACTTCTCCATCGCACCTGTCGTAACCTGTTGAACTTTCACGCAACGTCGTTATTTATCAATTAAATTTGATAAGCGTGACTAAGGATTCGATGAAGTCTCGATAACGAAAGCCAGGATATGTACTAGAATCGTATCTCTTACGTGTAGCGAATCAGGCCAGATATTTCTTCCCTGGATCATCCTTGACCTTGTCTGCTGATATCATTTGATAACCTTGAGGTAACAAATATTTCGTTCGCAGCCCTGAACCAGCGTTGTTGTATTTAGAGCGAGCTTTATTCACAGAGGCAACGACTAAGGGTTATACACGTATGAACACATGCTACAGCTACCTCTTTGAAAGGCTTAAAACGTGCAATTCTCCCTACGTGGGAGTAATTTTAAAAGTTAAGGTCAAGGCCTGGACCCTGCAGATTGAACGCGGGAGTAAGAGGACAGTTTACTGAAAAAAGATCGGATGCCAGCCAAAGATCGCTTTGACAAGCTTTAGAAACCAGTTCCCATCGGGAACATATGTTGAATATATTTGTTTGGTTGTGGAAGAGAAAACCGGGCTAGTAGCTCTCGGCCAAACTTTTTCTCCTGTTAATACGTATTTAGGAATATTTAGCAGTCGTACTGGTTTAGTATAGTAAATTGCTGGCAATTTTCCATGCTATAGTCGATTAAACTTTGGCAAAAATTGCGCACCAGAAGCATAGATTCGATTAAATAATGATATTTCTGTTTAATTATTTCTAAATTGTGTGTAACAGAGTTATAGCTTAATTAAGATCAGCCCGCAAGGCACGAGACGTGGGTCGATGTGATGCTGCAAATACACTGAAATTAAATGACTGAGTTTCGTCGACTGTGTAATACGCGAAGAAATAGAGAGCTTTAAACTTTTAAGTGATTGCCCACGGTCGAACCGTGTAGAGCGGAAATTCCTCAGAAATGGCAATCGTAGGGAACATTTAAGAAGGAAAATAGTTGGTGTACTTTATCCAGGCAGAAATGAAGGTGACAGAGTTGACATTGGAGCATTAGTCGCGCAACTAACGTCCTGCCGGTGTGAATAAGATCAAGGACTGATGTTATACTGATGTATATCTAAGGAAATTTGTTAATATAATTAGAGCATAAGTAGAAATAAGGAAAAGATACCATGTTTTAGGTAAATAGCCATTAACATAGGTCTGTAGTTTTAAAATCTGATGTATGAAAAATAATCGTGCAACAGGTAAATATTGTTGTATAATATTTTGTATAATCGTCAGTTAAAGGTAATTGCAAAATTAAACAGAGAAATAATTAAAAACTAATTATATTATTACATTAATTATAATTAATTATAATTATATTAAAAATAATTAATATTATTATATTAAATAATAATATTGTTTAATATAATATTTAATATATTATATAATAATATAATTGTATTACAATTGTATTTATTTTATATTTTATATAATTATTATATAATATTGAATATAATTATCATTTAACTATTTTTGTTTAATTTTCCAATCAGCGTTAACTGACGATAAGGAAAAATATTCTCAGCATTATTGATACCCGCCTCTCAAGTATGGAAATAATACATAAAATTAGCGCAAATTCAATATTATTAATATAAATAAATAAATATAAATAAGATAAATTACACACTGTTTTCTCAGAGTGTGTTTAAACATACAAATCACAAACACTAAAAAGATTTCTATTTTTGAAAAACGACGCTCTTTACGATTAAACATCTGTCTTATTCTCTCTTTCACAATTAATACTCTAATTAATATTATCTGTCATAATTAAAATTGTATACATTCGTCATAGAGGTACAAGTTTCGTTGTAAATTTCTTCGAACTTCACAAAATTAGAAGATTTAGATAGAAGAAATAAATGCAGAGAAAAGATGATCGAATTGATCCTCGAAATTCTCTCTTGTAACTTCTTTCACAATTAATANCTCTAATTAATATTATCTGTCATAATTAAAATTGTATACATTCGTCATAGAGGTACAAGTTTCGTTGTAAATTTCTTCGAACTTCACAAAATTAGAAGATTTAGATAAAAGAGATAAGTGGAGAGAAAAGATGATCGAATTAATTCTCGAAATTCTCTTTTATAATCACAGCGTTAAAAAACGAAAATTAATAATTTGAATTAAAAGAGATTTTAAATTAAACGTTACGATATCATAAACTGATTTTTATCAATAGGATTTAAATTATTAGAGGAACGAATTTAAATAATCTTCGTACGAGATTCTTTTCTACAACTCGCAACGACCAGTCAAAAGACGTTCCATTTTGTCCCGACGACATTCTCGCTATTTTAGGAACATTGGAGAGACTAGATGCGCCCTGTTGGCCCTTTTATTTATAGGAATGACCCGGTTCAATGACCTAAACGATTTATCCGTCAGTTTGCATTTTACAGTAATTCGACTGAGTATTACAACACTTACAGAAACTTCTCATAAATATATTACGTATGTTCAGGCTGTATACTAATTTTCTACTGCAGTAAGTAACTTATAACTTCTATACGTGCATAGACCAAATTTTACAACGAAATTTGCGAAACTTTTCGTATAATACGCGTAATGCGGTCGTAAAAGTCTTCTATGATAAGTGCACAAACGCGTACCTTCGTATGTCACAAGAATCATGTGGTTTGTATCTTTGTAATTTCTTATTAAAAAATATTTTCTACAGCGCTATATCTTCGCGCCTTTATCGGTAAAGTTTTATTAGAAGGTCTTTCCTACAGCACACAATATCCTCGTGCTTTCATTAATGCTTGCTCGACAATGCTTTATTGTTTGATACGCAAACAAAAGTTGTACATGTGGTAGGAATTTTAATTAACCAAGCAGCTGTCTGCTCTCGTTCGTGCCATTTAACAGTTTCCAAACGTTGTCGGAAAATTTGAGTTGGTGAGCGAAAGGTGAGCTCTTGTACGAAAAAAAGGTGAAACATAGCTTGCGGCTAACGTAAAAGCTATTAAACGAATTACACTTGCAGTTCGAAAGAGTTCAGTACGATGAAAGCAATGTCGAAATCCAGATTAATAAATTGATTTAAAAGTCTAGTTTGAAAGTTTAGTATCGCGCTAGTAATATGATATTTGTAACAGTTTGCGTTAGATTGAAAATTTTTGGAGTTTTATTGAAATGTGAAAAACGTAATAAAAGCGGAAAATAAAAATTATAATTAATAAATCTATTAAAAGCTCATAATTTCATGCCATACATTTTTTACAAATAGAAACTTTCCATGTAATTCACTTTTTAACTGCGTAGTAACTAGCTAGTATTTTTTTTCTAATTAAAAAGATTTTATTTTTGGGGCATGCAGAACTCGCGCGATTAACCAAGTGGTTGAATTTTCAGAAGCGCACAGTCAGCACTTAAATTCAAATTTCTTCAAAGAGTGAATCACTATGTTCGTGTTTGTGTTAAGGAAAATAGAAGGAATCAAGTTTCAAGATGTTTCATCGGCTCGCCTAACCTAATGTTGATCTTTTATTAACATCCTTTGTTACGCCAGAGAAAAACGATTTCACGTCCTCTATCTGTTTTTTCCTCTTTTTTGTAAGAACCTGTTAATCGAATGATTTAATCCTATTACTTACGTTTGCGTTTCATCGTGAAAGATAACAACGACTGATAAAACAGTACGAAGTTTTAAACGAAGAATTATGCAGAAATTTTCTCACGCAAGGCTTACTTTAATTTTCTCTATCCATGAAAATACTGCTACCGATTTAAATGTCAGCATTCTTACATCTATCAAAGGCTAACCTTGTTATATTTCAGCATAATTTTCATTCCATTTTCACGTTGTATATATGGCTCGACCACAGAACTTTCCAACGGCTTCGCGACACAAAGCGCTATACCTTCAAAGCGTAAGGCCGACATGCCTAATGTACCACCGATATTCCTACGGTTCTTTCGCCGAATATTTTTTTTTTTTATTTATTTTATTTAAAATTTTACAATTTGTCCAGTAGGACATTTAGTAAAATATTATATCTTATAGAATAAAATATAGCATGTGGATGGTTACCCCCAGCGGGGTTCCATCTTCCAGGTTGCCTATTGCATTTCTATTGTAAGGTCTGCGGGATGCTTCTTCTTCAGTCTTCTTTCTGTTATTGTTTTGTTCGTTTCAGCAACCAGCTGGTTTGGGCGTGTTACAAGTCTTTCTTTATACTTTTTTGCATATCTGGCGATTTCCTCTTTGACTGTTGGAATTTTTAAATCTTTTCGTAATTCTTCATTTCTAACGTACCAGCGCCGAATATTTGGAAGAAAAAGATCCACTCTGCCCCGAGCTGCATAGCGAAGCAAGCACAACTCGAGATACGTGATTATTAACTCTTGATTGTTAATCGTTGATCGTTAATTGTTGTCGATAGTTAATCGTTAATTGTTGATCGTAAATTGTTGACTGTTGATTGTCAATAGTTTAATAAATCTTTTTTGTTGAACATCAAGAGTATTCCTTATGGACACCTTCACCAACTGCCACCTCATATATATCGTTAACAATGCACAGATGCAAAGTTTGTTTGTCAGAATTTTCAAAAGGTAACTAATTCATGGCATGTTCGATACTCAAGTGTTCGTATAAATTCACTGCAAAATATTATTATTATTTATTTTTTAGTCCGTGCCTTTTAGCTTTGGACGAACTTTTGGTTTACATTTCTTACTCTATATTTGGTTTTACTCCTTATATAGGGTGGTTGAAAACTGGTGGTAGAAGCGGAAAGGGGGTGATTCTACGCGAAAAAAGAAGTCGAAAATATAGAATAACAATTTTTCGTTTGTGGCTTTGTTTACGAGAAAATCGACTTTAAATTTTCGCTCGGTACGCCTGCACTTTATCACGTCTCGTTATAACGGATCTCACTGTAGATCGTTGTCTCGATGGATATTATCGCAGTTTAAGTTTGTTTTTGCCGTAACGGAAAATTAGGAATACATAATGAAATAATATGAAGTAATCATAAAGTTTATTATTACAAAAATTGCTGAAAATGTTGCCCATTCTGCCGAACACATAGTTCTGCTCTTCTAATTAAATTTCTATGAACACTTTCTAACGTATTCGATTGTTTTAAAGTATGAAAGGCTACAATAATCTTTTCTTTTAATCGCTCGCAACTTGCGATTTCTTCAGAATAGACAATTGATTTAATATGACTGGAGACGTGATAAAGTGCACCGAACCAAAATTCAAAGTCGATTTTCTCGAAAACAAAGCCTCAAACGAAAAATTTTTATTCTATATTTTCGACTTCTTTTTTCGCTTGTACCACCAGTTACCAACTACCCTGTATATCTGCCTCTTATCTACTCTATTGTATTGCATTCCCTTAGATTATTCTAACAACTAAAAACTAATGACTAGAACCATTGCAACTTATGACTACACACTATTACCACTTTTGTTCTTTTGCCTCCTTGCTGTGCTATCTTCTTGTCTTTCCTCCCCGTCTTGTATTGCCCTTGCCCTTCTCTTCTCTATTATTGCTTTTAATTCCGTTAATCCTTCTCCAGTCTCATTTAGTGTTTTTTCCATGTCTTTTGGTCCTCCCGCTATTTCACATTCTTCTGTTACATGTCTCAGGTCTTCTTCTTTCCTTTCACATAGTCCGCATCTTTTTTCTCCCTCTTCTTTCCAGTATTCCCTCGTTTTGATCTCGTTTCCACATCTGAATCTGGCCAGAATTTTCCTATCTTTCCACTTCATCCTCCCTTCCAAGTACTTTCACTGCAAAATATAACACAAGGATGGAAAAGTATTATAAGAATAAGTTGCATTTCGTAACTACGAGGAAAACAATATTAAATTCACGTAAACTGGAATCGTGTCCGAAGTAAAACAGTTTAAACTTTAATTACTTCCTTAACATATCCGCGTCTTTTATTCTGCTAAAAATACTTTGCATTTGTGTGTACTACTTATGAGACACGCCATATTGGAGAAATATTAGAAAATGTTGGGTACTAGCTCTTCTTGTAAGTACATAATACCGCTTTTATAGATCTTTCGTTGGAGAAGCTCTTATCGACCTCAATTATAACGGCTATGCTCGAACCGAACTGATTTAAGACAGGTGAAAATGGGCCATTGGTTCGGTCTTGTCGTTACTTTGAAATAAGACCTCTATCGGGAAAGCTTTTCCTCGGCAAGTAAGAAAACGATTCTCTTAATGTTTTGAGAATAAGGTAGCTAGCTTTATCCTCCCTTTTATCGCATTATTTAAGGGTCTACGATGGTTCTTCATCTTCTATGTAGTATCTATGAAGAGGAAATCTGGATGTATTAAAAGTAATTGTCTCAAAGTATTACATCTTTTGGAGAAAGATTTACGACAGAGAAGGATTTTCATTCCAGTAATGCAATCGTGGCTAAATTATCGAATCGTCCGTGATAAAAATATTATTACGACGAGATTCTTCTGTAGCAGAGAAATAATATGTTATTTGTATAGTTATAGTTTTCATGTGATTGTTTCTATTAGAAAATCATACTAATTTGGCAGGTATATTTTTAGACGCGACAAGATCTTCGGTGTCAAATGTTTCAAGGCATATCGTTAGAAAGTACTTTTTATATGTAAATTCTTTTATAGTTGATTATGGTATATGAAAACATAAAATTTAACATAAAAGTGATTAATTGTATCGTTAATATATATTAGACGTTATAATCCATGGAAAATAATATTTAGAAAATGAATATTTATTCCTTTATTATCGCAATACGAATTAATTGGAAGGCTGCATGGAAAAATTGTACGAATATACTTTCTCGTAAAAATGCTACAAGCATAGCACATTATATGCAAGATCCGCGTTTGTTTAGAAAATTCTGTCATGAATTTCCACAATGTGGTGACTTTATGACTACACGCGATATCATTTTTCTTTCCAATACCTGGATCAGTATAATAAACTTTAATTATACCCATCTCAAGCTCCTCTTACATACGTAAAATGAAGAAATATAGTCAAGAATGCTTACTCTTTATAAAGTACATATTCAGCATAGTATAATATTTGTACAATAGTTATATAGTGTATTACGATACCAACGTATCAGAATAGTGTTTAAATGAAAATGAACGATAGTGAATGAGTCAGCGTTCGTCGATCGACGATCAACGATCGTCACGTATTTGTTGATGCACATAAGGTTATATCGGATGGAGTCCGAAGTTTCAGCCAACAACGTAGTTGTTGGAAATAAACGGAGCAAATTAGTGTTTAAATGGAAATAAACGGAGCAAATTGACCGGCGATTTAAATCAATGACAGATGTTTCTGTCATTCCTAAAAAATGTATTAGCCTGCGTAGGACAACACCAAACTACATACTGATAGAAGAGTACAAGATAGAAGAAATCAAGGAAAAAGCATTAAAAAGAGCAGCAAGGTACGAGGATAAAACCCTAGAAAAAAATCGAAAAAGGAGCTGGTAATAGAGTGCATAAAGGAAAGAGAGAGAAACTGGGGAAATGGACAGGAAGGGAAAAGAGCAAGAAAGAGAAAGAAGGTACTAGAAGAGGTGAAAGACGGAGAGACACAGAGGGAAGCAAGGGAAGAGCAAGAAAGATTGACAGTAGACCAAATTATAGAAGAAAGAAGGAAGAGAGAAACAGAAGAGAGGAGGAAAAGGATAAGGGAATCCAGATATAACAGATACTACAGAAATATAACCAAAGATGAGATACCAAAGTACTTGCAAGGGAGGATGAAATGGAAGGACAGGAAAATTCTAGCCAGATTCAGATGTGGAAACGAGACCAAAACGAGGGAATACTGGAAAGAAGAGGGAGAAAAAAGATGCAGACTATGTGAAAGGAAAGAAGAAGACCTGAGACATGTAACAGAAGAATGTGAAATAGCGGGAGGACCAAAAGACATGGAAAAAACACTGAATGAGACTGGAGAAGGACTAACGGAATTAAAAGCAACAATAGCGAAGAGAAGGGCATGGGCAATACAAGACGGGGAGGAATGACAAGAAGGTAGCACAGCAAGGAGACAAAAGACCAAAGTAGCAAATAATGCGTAGTCATAAGTGGCAATAGCTTGTAGTCATTAGTGTTAACTGCTAGAGATAAGAATATGCTAAAGAGTGCAATACAATAAATGTAAGAAATGTAAATCGAAAGTTCGTCCAAAGACATGGACTAAATAAATAATAATAATAATAAGTATTAGCCTGCGATTGGACCGATCGCTTGTTCCTCCTACGATATGCAGGTGCGAACTGTTCAATGGAATTCGTTACGAGAAATCTTTCGCAAATGTATTTATGACATCCATACGAAGTTTCCGTGTTTCTTTACGCGAGGTAAACACGCAGTTTACGTAGCTAATACATTCGATTCACTCATCCATTCATCGATGCGTCTTTACGTTCTCTTTGCGAAAATATTGCACTCAAGTTTGAGACTTTTAAAATTAAGGAAAATGCGCATTATCTTAGAACCTACGACTAAAGGTAGAGGAGCCAACAGAAGTTCGATATTTCAACGTTTAACCCTTTCGCTTCGAGCGCCGCTTATAGGCATCGACCTATGCAAATGATGCATATACAAGTGCTATCTGTGGTCAATAATATATTTTTTTGTTATCAGTAGAACATTATCTGTTGATTTTATTGACATATCGGATTAACCACTTCTTAAAGTTACTCATTGTTGAAACAACATCAAAACATTTCACGCAATATATTTCAAACATTCAAACGATCGTATACTGTTAAAAAATCTATTAAATCCATTGACAGTGAAACGATATTTCATATATGGTTCTTACAACAATTATTGTTATTTAAGACTTAGGAAAACGTATATACAGCAACCACGCACACTGTGCGTATCTCTGGCGCGCATTTCCGTTCAGTGACAGTACTTCGGCGGATTGGACTGCCGAAGCGGAAGGATTAAATCACATCGATATCGCTTATTCATTACAGTCCCAATTTCATGTGAACTTACATTCCATTACACATCAGACGTATCATTACAATTACATTAGACACACATGCGAACACGCATTAACAGTTTGACTGCCACGCCGAAATCACACGTTTCGCTCAGGACGCCACGGGAGTATTTTTATTATTCAAAGCATATAATAGCAAAATAATAATAAATCGATGATGTAAGATAACATTCTTCCCCAATGGACCATTTATCTTATTGGTGGTCACGGGTGACCATCGTGGCACCTTGGTAACAGTTGATAGCGACATATCATAACAAGGCTTCGTTTATTTCAACAAATCATTCAAACGTTCAAACAAGCAAAACGTCCAGAATATATTGCTGAAACGTGTAGAAGATATTAGTAAACAGTATTACGATTATTTTTACGATTTCGACGAAACATTCGGCTGAAATGGTAGAGGTCCGCAAGAAAAATGATGTTTGTGATAAACCAATGGTAGTGGTAGATTACAACAGAGGAAAATGTGCTGTAGATTTATCGGATCAAGTGACAGCATATTCTACAACACATAGAAGAACCCTCAAGTGGTATATAAAATTAGCTTTGGAGTTATTGTTAAATACATCAATTTCAAACGCGATGATACTCTATAAACAAGCAACAAAAACAAAAATCAAGGTATCAGATTTTAGAGTGGCACTCGAAATGCACCTTAAACAGTGACATTCACCAGAGCCGTCAAATATACTTATTCGACAAAGATCGCGACACGAAATGCAGAAGAAAGAAGGGCAAGCGTACCTGGCACGAAAATTTTGCAGAGGGTGCTATAAAAAAAATGTTAAACAGTTAGGATCAAAAATTGCTAAGAATCGGACCAAAAAGGTGACCACCTATTGTCCAGATTGTATCGATGAACCACATTTATGTTTAAAGAGTTTTAACACAGTGCACCGTTAGATGCAACATTTGTTCTCATTTTTTTTTATCGATGTTCTAATAAAAATGTTTAATTGTTCAATGGGGCATTTTTTATTTCAAAGTATCTTCTATTTATCGGTTATATTCAAAGTGCCCTACCTGTCAATTTTCATACAATTTTTACAATTGTAAGAAGTTCAAGCGCTCCGGTCATCAACGACCACCGTGGTGTCACAGGAGAAACCGTGACCGGTCACATATGACCAACGTGGCAGTCAAAGTGTCAACGCTATCAACAACGGCTTCAAGACGCGATAAGAGAAGTTTTTAATACGCATCGAGCCACTGATAGTCCGTGTTTCTAAGGTACGAAGTCGAATGCTCATTACGAATATCCTTGACAATTCGAATCAGTGTCTCTACGCGGTCTAGTCTTGGGTACACGAATTCACGCATACCATCGGCGTGTTTTGACTGTTGGAAAACAGCCGGTTGACTCTCCTCCAGTGTGACATCGACTGTTGATGTCGTCGACCGCTCAAAGTAAATTCGTTAAGGTCAAAATCTCAGAACGACGATGTTGGCGAATTAGAGGGAGCGACGCGATACGGCACGGTGACTCGAAAAAACACCGGTGCGCACGAAAAACGCCGTGTCGTTGTAGTAGACAGGTAAATAGGCGACGTGGAAGGTCGCTTGTCTGTTCGTACAGATGTAAAGATAGAATGCACGAGCGAGCTGAAGAAGCGACGTAGAAATAGAAAGAGAACGCTGCATAGACATCTCTTGCGTTCTTGTTTAATAACACGCAGCAATATATATGTCGGGTTAGCGTTAGGTTTAGGGGCGTGTAACGAATCTTCATTCGGACTAGCCATCGTTTTGTACAACAGAGATTATATTTACAGGTATAAATATGACTTTTTACAGAGTTTGACGAATAACCGTGGTGTTTAGACACGCGAGATGCTATTGACAATGTTCTTGAGTTCAATAACGAATCCACGGTCAAAGGGATAACTCTTTACTAAACGTAGAATACTTTGAAGCACAAAATACGTTTGCTGGGACGCTCGGTATCTACTGCTTGATATGTAACTTTCCAAGGCGATCGCACGAATAATAGATCGATGAAAACTTTCCTCTCTTTACGATTGCGTTCGTTTGTTATGTACTGGTTGGAAGCATCGAGAAAGTTCCAATCGCCGTTGCTAGGCAGTTTCTGCCTGGAGTTTGATTATTAATACAACGTGTGTCCCATTACATTGACACCTCCGAGGCAAAATGACACGTGGCTAGGCCCATTCTCGAGGCCGTATGCTGCCACAACCACATTTCTAGGGAGAACCATATAATCACTCCACACCTCCATCAGGCAAAACGTCCATCCCGTGACCGTGGCTACGTTCGGCGACCAGTTGTGTCACCTCGAGCCCAATTCCACTATCACAAATCTCGAACAAATACGATCGGACTGAATGACAACAATTGCTTAATTACGGCTATGATAAAATCTAGGCTACAGTATTAGAGGATTTTCCCAAAATTCCAAAGGAAAGGCTCCGGTGTCCTTTCATCTCCGAAATATAAATAATGCTCGTACGCATAATAACGAATGCATATTCGAATAGGAAATGCGTTAATGTAACAGCGATCAACGAGCGACGTCTCCCATATCTTATGAATCTACACGGTGACGTACACGCGTAACTCGTGTACTCTGTGCTTTGTATTTCCATGCGTGCACGACTGGAAATATACGCCGAATTGATGTAATACGACCTGTCGCTCAGCCGTATATTTTATTATTTTATTTTATTCCATGTACGTAAATCTATAGATTGATTTATTTTCTGTCACTTGAGAAATTAAATTCCACGTTCGCTTATGCGTACTTCTCTGTACATATTTCGGTCGAAAGACACTATATTAGGTCGTCCGAAAAGTTTCTTTCGTTTTACAAGGAAATAATGGATACACAACATTTTCCGTTTAATATTATTTTATCGAATTACGTATGGTTCATTTTGTTCTATCAAAATAAATGAGATGGATAGGTCGTGATAGGTACCGCTGGTGTATGAGATTTTTGTCTTCATCCAGGTTGCCATCTTCTCAGTTAGGAATTGCGTAAAAAACCGGACTGTGAATGCCGGGATTCGAACCTGGTTTTGAACGTTCGTAAACCAGCTGCTCTAACCACAGCTCTGCCGTCGTCCGGTCGAGAATAGGGTCTTTGTGTACCAAGCCACGGAACAGAAACCATTGGAAAGTTTTGCTGTCGAGTGCCGCTACATAAAGATCACAACGTTCGACAGATTAGGTTTCATATTTGTGTAAAGATGCATCATTGTAAAAGAGGGGTTTCTAGAAAAAGGCATTTTTCGGACAACCTAATATCCTCGAAGTAACTTCTAATGTTAGTTACACAATATCGTATACTGTTTCAACATCCTAATAAACATCCTAAGCAAAGAGCACACGAACCATAGTACAAGCCTACGTAACGACAAAGGAAGGATAAAGTCAAAGCGCGGTATATTAGCACCGTCGTATTTAGGAGAATTAATCGAACCGATCGAACGCTCGCAGCTTCGATCCTCCATAAGCCTCGCCATTCAGTCGATGAAAACAGACAGCCGCTTTGTAAGCAAACGTTCTAACGCTAATTGAACGTTGGATCCGCCGTATCGTGCACCGATGTATACAACCGATGTTTCGCAATGTGCCAGGCACTTTTAACCGATGACGTTTGTAGAGCGGTTAGATAACCGAAAGCACATCAAAGTTGGCATTCGCACGAGGGATCGCTGCGCGGCGATGAACCACACGGATTCAGTTATTCGTCGGCTGTGCCGATGATAGCTTTTCGACGAATTATCGCTTCGTGACCGCGAATAATCATGGGCGAGGTGCATTCGATTTTCGAGACGGTCGACGGTTGGATACGGAAGCTGAAAAGCTGCCATAACGTGCCGATCCCCAGGACCCAGATTGCCGAAACGAAAATCACGATCGAAACGAACGATACGATTTTCGATCACGAGATATGGAGGCAAGCGATGCTGGTCGAGGCGCCTGCTCTTCGCAACCTGCTGTTCGGTGTGCCCGCTGAGAACAACGTCTTCGAGATCGTTTGCACGATCAATCGCTTGCTCTTCTTTTACGTAATCATCAAATGGATCAATTACGAAGCTTGGGTACTGGCTGGCGCCGAACCCTTCGTTTTGAACCGGTGAAAGCTTGGCTATCAGTAAACGACCATGTCGACGTGTTCCTTCGTTCGAGTTGATCCGTACGATTGTCAACCGACAGTGCAGTGCCTCTGAGTGGCCTCGGAAAAAGATTTGGACAGGGAAGAGCGGAGAAAGTATTCATTGAAGAATTAATTGAAATCTATGAAGAGAAGACGCGAATGAGTTTATAAACAAAGTGAAAAGCTTTATGTAAGGAGAAAGAAATACTTGATGAAATATAATTTTTCCATCGTATTTTATGTTTCCTGAAAATCTTAACGTTTTTCATGTTCCTCCGGCGAGCTAGCGTTTCTAAAATTCTGCCACTTTTCTTTCCTATTGGTTCGACCAAGTTACGACTAGCTTTTACCTTTTTTTGGTAATATTAAAATTACAAAAATCGCAATTTTTGCTGGAAATTACAAAAAATCTCGCGCATTCCATTTTCTTCTTTAAATTACAAAAAGTGTTCCACGTATGTTTTCCATGTTAGTTGAATTCTTATTACAAAAGATGTCTCGCATATGTTTCAAAAAACTTTTACGAAACCTGTAGTTTTGTATCGAGAAAGATAGAAATTAGCAGAATTTTATATCGCACCAGGATTCCAGTTCTAAGAATCGAAGGGGCGAATCTACGTTTCCGATAAAAGTTAGATATTCGCATTAAGAGCAGTAACGAAAAGTAGCCACGAATATACGACTGTATTCGTTGGAAACGGCGTAGGCTGACAATTAGTTCGGAAAAATTCTGAATATCACGTTACACAAGCTTTCAACTAAATCCTCGTCTCTCCGTCTAACGTTTAGCTGGAATTCGAAGGTACGCGTTTCGAGAAAAAGAGAGAGAGAGAGAGAGAGAGAGAGAACAAGGAGTGGGCGCCAATATTTTCAAGAATCAACATACCAGCGAACGCTAAAATTAAGCCAGAGTTCTATACCGATTCACGGAATGCGCGCCAATAATTATCGTTCGAGCTTATTCCCAACAACACAGACAGCGTTTCAGGCAGTTGAATTTTTATATCCGCTGTTACCGTTAATTACACGAAATGCCAGGGACAGAGGGCGGAAATGGCGAAGGATCTGGTGTCGATGATACGAAATGAAATTTAGCCGCGATCGAACGCAATTTATTTCCATGTCGATGCTCCAAATCCGTGGCTGCTAGCGAAAATAGACTGCGATTTCCATCAAATGCACACGCCTGTCCGTTTCGTCTATCGAAACGTTCGGCTCTACACGCTTAACGCCAACTGTACGTATACTTTGCCGAGTATCGCGAAAAACGCTGCGCGGATAAAACGTTTGATCTTTACGCTTATGAAAAGAAAATGTTCGAAAAGAGATTTTAGGGAGAGAAATAAAAAAGAAAAAGAAAGAGAGCAACGAAAAAACTGAATCTCTGCTGACATACTTAGAAACAATAATGTTTTGATATAATCTAATAATAATAATAACAATATATAATAATAATAAAACAATAATGATCTAAATATTCACCGATAAACACGTGGATACGAAAGAGCAAAGATAATCAGCTATTTGTAAAATATTGTGGAAGGAAGTCGTCGAGGGGAAGTTAATTTTCGTTTAAATTCTAAGTGGAGGTCAATGGTCGTTAAGACTCAAAGAAACCCCACGATGGATGAAGCGATTAGAATTGTTAAGATGAATAAACGATTGTTAATGAAATATTATATTCTTGCCGTTGATTGGTTCACGTGTAAGCGTAGAGGCGTGATTCATCGTGAAAAACGCGAGGTTTATACAGATTTCCAGGCGGCTTTTGTTATAAAACTGTCCGCACGAGGGAACACATGACGCGTGTCTCCCTTTTCTTTGGTAAACCGCGTCCTGCTGCCAACATCCGTCCTTTCAATCACACACATCGTCGAGTATAACGTTCAACTGGTAGAAACGGGAGCCGTTGCGCTAAAATTTGAATCAACGCGATACACGAACGAGCTATAGTAAGGTAGATAGTATACTTACGTATGTACGTACATTACAAACGCTGTTTTATTTTTCATACAATAGGATATGATTATGTCCTGAAATAGAATTATAAACCAGCGTCTCTAAACGTCTCTAAACGTCTCCAGCGTCCTAAAACAGCATCTCTTTGTGATTTTTTTTAGAAGGGAAAGAAAGAAACGAAGTTATTGAATTTTGAGGTATGGTTTTATACATATTTAACGAATACAAAAAAAAATTTGTTAAATAAAAAAGAAAATTATAACAGATTTCTAAGCCTATTAAAAAAAATTAAATTATTATATGTTTCTCTTCTCCATGAACTAAAAGAGTTTGTCAAAAAGTTTATTTAAATAATTGTTATAGCACCTTAAAGTTTGTTTTTTCTTTTTATAAAACATATTTCTTCTTTAAACTCGGCAAAATTTTTAATTTCACACTATTTTCTGCCTTTTTCTTAGTTCATCGAGAAGAAAAATATATAATAATTTAATCCTTTTTTGGTTTTTTCTTTCGATCAAGAATTGCCGATTGAAAACTGCAGCACATGAAATAGGCTTAGAAATCTGTTATAATTGTCTTTTTTACTTTAAAAAAATTTTTTTGTACTCGTTAAATATATATAAAACCATACCTCAAAATTCAATAATTTCATTTCTTTCTTTCCCTTCTAAAAAAAATCACAAAAAAACGCTGTTTTAGAACATTCTAATTCAGAACACCCCTTAAAAAATGGCAGATACAGGAATCTGAAATGTTCTTGTGCTTTATTACTATTATTATTATAGTTATATAACAGCAGGAGAAGATTGATTTTTGAAAGATAATATACAATATCTAAATATAAAATATTCCCATTTGCATTATCGCCCTACTTAAGAGGACAGTTGAAGGCATCAGCGGCGTTCAATTGACGATTGGTCCTTATCACCGCGCGCGATAGGTCGTAGGTGCAGTAAATGACATCCGAATTCTTCATGGAGTTTATCGAAAATTTGTTTAAAACGATTGGTAGACAATGTTACTTCGCAAACATCGCATCTTACATTCTTTATAACATAGGAAAAAAGTAAAAATTATTTATTTAAAAAAAAATTATTTAGATTAAAATGGAAGATAAATCATATTATTTCTCGTGGAATTCTTTAAAATGGTCAATACATAATGGTACATCGCAAATATGGCATTTAAAGACCGTTTCTCTTTGAGTACGTTTAGATCCATTAGGGCAATTAAATTTTAGTTTACATTATAAAATTAGAATATTTTTTAAATTTGAATTTGTTAAATTTAATTAAGATTGACAGTACTTACTCATAGTAGCAGTTGAATAATTTTCACAACAAAAGTAAGACCTATCTAGAAAATAATAAACTGATATAGGCGAGATACTGACAAATGGATCAAACTTCAGATGTGAGAGATCACATCTGAAGAATACTTAGTTACTAAAATAAAAAGCAATCGCAGCGCGCGTAATATTCCGCGCTTGGTGATAGAAGACAGTCGCAGCGCGTGGATATACCGCGCTTGGTGATAGAAAACAGTCGCAGCGCGCGAATTACTCCGCGCTTGGTAATAGGAGACATTCGCAGCGCGCGGATTACTCCGCGCTTGGTAATAGAAAACAGTCGCAGCACGCGGATATATCGCGCTTGGTGATATAAAACAGTCGCAGCGCGCGGATATACCGCGCTTGGTAATAGAAGACAGTCGCAGCGCGTGGATATACCGCGCTTGGTGATATAAAACAGTCGCAGCGCGCGGATATACCGCGCTTGGTAATAGAAAACAGTCGCAGCACGCGGATATATCGCGCTTGGTAATAGAAGACAGTCACAGCGCGCTTGGTGATAAAAAACAGTCGCAGCGCGCGGATTAATCCGCGCTTGGATGCAAATGTGTTATACAGATTCAAAATCACGATAGGATGCAAAGGCAAATACAAAAGAGTGAGGAGATAGAAAATTAGTATTTGTAATTGTTGAAACTCATTACATAATACTTCCTTATTTGGGATGTTGTTTGCCTCTGCGGTTATTTGAATTTCAACCTACCAATCAGAGATCTATGTATATTGTTAACTATAATTTTAATGGATAATTAAAATTTAGTGGCCGTTCCACTAATAGTAAAGGGCCGCTTCAATTATTAACTTGCCAATTTGCTAGTTCGTCTAAACGCGATTGGCAGCGGTTAAATTCCCAGTTCGTCTGATCGGGTTGAGTTTAGGAGCAATCTCGCTTTTGTGTTTCACGGTTCATTAGATATTCTCCACTGTGCGTTTCTATTTTCAGCTGATCTTTGGCCATCCATTCGAAAGTAGTCCAATCCCAATGACCAACTTCCAGTATGTCCATCGATATATTCCGAATCTTCACTGTTGTGTGTTGTACTATCGATTTTTTTCACACCGTTTAACTCAACTACAGTTATTGCTGTAACAGCAGACATAGCATAGACATCTTAATAGTTAAGAATTTACAATTTTGTTTTCGAAACTAATTCTCTTGATTATTGTGGCTTCTAAGAGAAAACAGAGTTTACAAATTCGCGTTTAGCTCGCAAAAGTTTAGAAGAAACGTCTACTGAAAGTTGCAAGATAAGATTTGTTGAACAGTGTAATTAGAGATAACGATCGTGAAAGTACCAAGCTAATTGAGGAATTTTTCAAAATAAAGTACAGATTATTGCACTTTGACTGTTCGAAATTAACAGCGAGAAGCATACACTTTGTCTCCGCTTTGTTCAAACTGCTTCGAAACTCGAAAAAGAAGCATCGATTTGGAAGAAACCCGCATCTTCGAAGCGTTCAGGTTTAACGAAGTGTAAACAACATTTCTTTGTTTTCTTTTCAGGTTTCTCAGCTGTTATTCCAACTTCTAGATATAAAATAAGAGGAACATAAATGTACTAGCTGTCCGGCCGCGCCTTCGTCCTCACAACCCTCGAATTTATGTTTATTACTCTCTGTTTGAACGCTCCTTTAGGACTTGAATTTCGAAAAACCTTCCAACACGAGATTATTTATTTCTAACGACCAGCTTATTTGCCGCATCCTAAATCACCAGCTTTAACGGATATAGAGATACAGTTTTCCTTTGATGAAACAACTTTCCCCTTTTTTGTCCCCATTAAGTGTTGAATTTCGAAAAACGCTGAAACACGCGTTAGTTTATTTTTGATGCTAATTTCTAGTGAATTTTTAATGAGCACACAACCACAGCCACTCGTGGGATATGAGTTGTTTTAAAAAAAGTTTTTACTCCAATTTTACCCCTTTAGGGAACGTATTATTTAAATCATTTTAATAATAATTTAAATCATTTCTTATTCCACGTTTGCGTCGTAAAAGAAATATACCGTGCAGATTTCACGTTTCAAGCGATTTGGACTCGTTGATGACTTTTGCATTTTATATACACGGATGGATTTCGAAGAGAAATTAATTTCTCTGAAAATTTTGCTGTCTAAATTTGTTTCATGAAAATATGTCGTAATTTTACCACTTCTTTATTCCAGAAGCAAAAACATCGTATATCGTTTGTGTAATTATGCTACTCACGTTTCTCGTTTCACTGTTAATTGCGTCCCTGTATTGTTCATTTCTTCCAACGTTCTTCATAATATCACATTTTAGAATATTTTTTCTCTAATATTCTGTTTTTAGGAAACGTCGTTTGGAAATTAAAGTTACGTCTGCTGAGTTAGAAATCTTTTTAATCCGAGATGATAAGCGTCAGCTAAACGACTGCTATGATTATTGTTCCGTGATATTCTTCCACTTGTATCTCGTTGCCGATATTTTATCTCGTGCAGATGTTTTAAATATAATCAGAATAAAAATTCGACAGAAATTAAACGACTCTTACAGAAGTGTCCCTATGCTATGGTTCGTGTATCAGAGGAAGAAAGAAATATTTACATTTCAAGATGTTGTTTTCTTCCTTCGACGTGACTTTAGTATTTTATGGAGGCACGCTATGGCGATCTATTTGCGTAAATGTCTTTCTGGGAGGTCCACGATCTATTTCAGAAAACATCACACGCTGCGTTCGTGGCGTCGATTTCATTCGCATTTCGTGAAGAAAACCCGGCTAATTACAATTTCTTTAGTGAAGAATAACAGTGTTTGAATAACTACAGCTTCAGTTAATATCGATATAAAAATACGATATCGGTCAGATCAATTAACATCAGATCAGTAATTGCATATGAAATTCACTATTTTGATGAATGGAATGTTCCTCTTCTACTTTGTGGTATTTTTCTTTACCAACTATGACACTACTATTACTATTACGCTACTACTAACAAGAAGAGAAAGAACAGAAGTTTCTTCGTTATTTGACACCTGTAGTTTTCCAAAATCTCGTTATTTGTCCTCAATGTTACACCCTTGAATATTAAATAATTTTGTGCTTGTTTTATTCTATTCGTCTCTTCGTTCTATTTATTCTGTGTACAATTAACGACACTTGTAATTTTTCAAAATCTTGCTATTTGTCCTCAATGTAACACCCTTGAATATTAAATAATTTTGTGCTTGTTTTATTCTATTCGTCTCTTCACTCTATTTATTCTGTGTACAATTAACGACACTTGTAATTTTTCAAAATCTTGCTATTTGTCCTCAATGTTACACCCTTGAATATTAAATAATTTTGTGCTTGTTTTATTCTATTCGTCTCTTCGTTCTATTTATTCTGTGTACAATTAACGACACTTGTAATTTTTCAAAATCTTGCTATTTGTCCTCAATGTTACACCCTTGAATATTAAATAATTTTGTGCTTGTTTTATTCTATTTGTCTCTTTGTTCTATCTATTCTGTTGCGTAAAATTAACGTGAAATTAAGGTAGAAATATGCTGTTTTGCGCGCTGAGAGAACTGTGACCTATGAAGTTTATGATATACAAAAAAATAAATTCGACTTTGTTTATTTATGGCATCGTCGCTGTTAAGGAGCGATATATGACGTAGATAATAAATAAGTAAATGACTTTGGAAATAAGATTGAAAGATAACTTGAAAGATATCAATTATTTTTCATATGTAAAAATAAGCTTCGACTATTTAAACCGCGATAGAAGATTTCCTGTCTCGTGATAACACGAGATAACGCAATTAATGTCCACATTTTGTCAATTTATAATACGCCGACTCCGCACTGTGAGATTCTGCTATATAATTGTCATCGAGAAAACCATTTTTTTCTTGATAAAAATAATTTGAAACGCTAAATAGGAACGAGTGAAGGTAAAATTATCTACGTTGTTTGGTATTTTCCTGCGGACGATACAGGTAGACACGAAGTATCCGAGATAATTCACGGTGCCTCGCGTGACTTTACATTTTGATGTTTTAGCTGAAAATTGCTTATTTAATAACGAGGCAAGGGTTCAAGGATACTGCAGGAAAGTCGACTAGAGCGTTTGCTTAAAAGAGAAAAGAAATTGGATTTTTGGACAAAATATTCCGTTGCACAGTCTTGTTATCTTGTTGTAACGCTATCTTACAGTCCTTTTTGCGGATCGATAGAATCTATTCATCGATCTTGAAACGTTCGATGATGGATCAAAATGTGTGAATTAAAGAGAATTATCGAATATGTACAACGAACTTTTCCAATTTTTTCGATCCAAATTGATCGGTCGATTTTTTAAGCATTCTACAAATGGACTAATTATTGTTTCATTTTAAACAAAATTAAATATGGATCTTCTACAAAATTTACATTTACGCAGGACTTCGCCTACCTTCTTTTCAATTCATTGATCGATTGCTTTCAAATTTTGTAAATGGAACACTTTTCAACGATATAAAAATCTACAGGGAAATACCTTCCGTAGATCGTCAAGTGTATTCATCTCGCTTTCTGCGCTCGCAGTTGGTCCAGATGAATTCAATTTAATCGCTTGTTTTTTATTAATACGTTATATTGTTTATTGAACATGAAACTGCTACAAAATTGACGCAGAACTTTTCCCATCTTCTTTTCAATTCATTGATCGATTGCTTTCAAATTTCGTAAATGGAACGACACTTTTCAACGATATGAAAATCTACTGGGAAATACCTTATGTAAATCGTAGAGTACATTCATCTCGCTTTCTGCACTCGAAGTTGGTTCAGATGAATTCGATTTAATTTGTTTTTTAATTTCGCTTGTTTTTTTATTAATATGTTATATTGAATAATAAAATTTAGGCAGAACTTTTCCTATCTTTTTTTCAATCCATTGATTGATTGCTTTTAAATTTCGTAAATGGAATGACATTTCTCAGCAACGTAGAAACATACAAAAGATCTCATTAATTCGTTGTATTATTTCTAATTAAACAAAATTGTATACGAAGCTGCTGCAAAATTTACGCAAAACTTTTCCTATTTTCTTCTCAACCCATTGATCGAATGCTTTCAGAGTTCATAAATGGAATGACATTTCTCAGCAACGTAGAAACCTACAAAAGATCCCATTAATTCGTTGTATTATTTCTAATTAAACAAAATTGAATACGAAGCTGCTGCAAAATTTACGCAAAACTTTTCGTATTTTCTTCTCAACCCATTGATCGAATGCTTTCAGAGTTCATAAATGGAATGACATTTCTCAGCAACGTAGAAACCTACAAAAGATCTCATTAATTCGTTGTATCATTTCTAATTAAACAAAATTGGATACGAAGCTGCTGCAAAATTAACGCGGAACTTTTTTTACCTTCTTCTCAGCCAATTCTTTTTTTAATCGATTCTTTTCAAATTTCATAAATGGAATGACATTTCTCAGCAATATAAAAACCTGCAGAAGATCTCATTAATTCGTTGTATCATTTCTAATTAAACAAAATTGGATACGAAGCTGCTAGAAAATTTACGTAGCACTTTTCTACCTTGTTCTTAACTAATTCTTTTTTTAATCGATTCTTTTCAAATTTCATAAATGGAATGACATTTCTCAGCAACGTAGAAACCTACAAAAGATCTCATTAATTCGTTGTATTATTTCTAATTAAACAAAATTGGATACAAAGCTGCTAGAAAATTTACGTAGAACTTTTCTACCTTGTTCTTAACTAATTCTTTTTTTAATCGATTCTTTTCAAATTTCATAAATGGAATGACATTTCTCAGCAACGTAGAAACCTACAAAAGATCTCATTAATTCGTTGTATCATTTCTAATTAAACAAAATTGGATACGAAGCTGCTGCAAAATTAACGCGGAACTTTTTTTACCTTCTTCTCAGCCAATTCCTTTTTTAATCGATTCTTTTCAAATTTCATAAACAGAATAACATTTCTCAATGACGTAAAAACCCACAAAGAGATACCTGCTGTAAATCATGAGATCGTAAATTTGTCTTGTTTGTACGTCGTGTCGCTAAAGAAATAAAAAATAACAAAAAATAAGAACCTGACAGGAAAGTAAGAAATATGGGAGACGCGGAGTGCTTTAAAGTTTCCCTGAAATATTACACGTCCGGATATCTCCGAAGAGGATTTTATTCGAATATCAATCCGTATTTCCCTCGGCATCTCATCATCCGGAGGCTAACGCGCCTCTATCACAGGAACTCGACGTATGATATAGAGGAACGACGCGTTGCACACGGTGCTCGCTGTGATGCATTCTGGCCGTGATCGTTGAATCGAAATTGTATGCCGAGTTCCACGGTTTCCTCGGCATGGAGCCAGCTCGCGACATGGGCCGAATTCTCTTTGTCCACGTTACCCTACCACGGTCACGATGCCCGTCGAAGCTTCTTCGCACAGGCGGCAGAAAAAAGTAGTAAAAGGAGAAAGAGCGGAGCAGTTGATAATTCCGCGGAGAATTTCGACGTCGTTGTTACTCGTTCGACCTAGTTTGTCCAGCATGAGCAAACATTTACAGCGGCAGCGAAGCTACTAGGCCCTCGGACGACAATGACAAATGTACCAGTTGCGCGCCAGCTTTCAGAGAATTTTCCTTCTGCTTGTTCCTTCTGCTAATGGAATTTAAGACGGATGCAACTCGCGTCGTACCATTTCTCGCTCGCAGACAACAATCTGTGTTACGCTGCGTTTAAAACAACTCCGCTTACTTTAGCAAAATCCAATAAAACGAAAGTATAGAGCACTCGTTCGCCGTTTGACGATCATTGCCATCGGAAATCGAACATCCAAATGCTCTGAGAGCATCCCGCTAATGTCTGGTCTATTTGTGGTGGACGGTGCGACGTGTTGTTGGTTAAGTTAATAACAAGATGAGTTAATTTAATTAACTACATTTACAGATATTTCAAACTGTAGAATACAATGTTAATCGCAAGCATTGCTCGCTTGATGATATTCGTTATATGATTGCGCAATGCTGCGGTTCTGATACTAATTGTTATGCTGATTCGTTAGACTGATTCGTTATACTGACTTACTGACTCGATACTGATATTCATTCACACTACCGACTGTGTCTGGAGGACATGGTCGTCTATTTATACTGGTCGAGGGAGTACCGAAAGGTTTGAACTTGTCGCCGGTTGTAGGTTGCACGTAGCAGCGAAATTGCTTTGTCCAGTCTTTGTTTATTACATTATGTGCGTCGTACAGTGTTAATCCTCTGTGGTAAAACAACTACGTGAGGTGTCTTCGAATCGAAACTTCCTAAGATGCATGTGTCGCTACAGATTCTTTCAGATACTCAGAACGTGTCCTGGCGTTCGTCGCGAATATAGAAATAGTCGCAGAAACCAGTTGACGCTGAAACACGTGGCGAAGATGCTAACCTGTAACTGCAGAGATGAAAGTTGATACAGAAAGATAGAGCAAGACAGGTTTAGCGCGTTCGCAGGAATCCGGCTCCGCGTTTTAAGAGGCCCCATGGTCTACGAAAATTACTCAATTAAAAAACACCGATTTTGATTAACTTTTTACAGAATGACGATACCATTAACAGATGCAAGACATTTTTTTAGCAGCGATGATTCAGTTTAAAGGAGCGAGGAAGATCATGAAAGTTCAGTGTAACTCCGTAAAGTCCTCGTATCCTGGAAACTACTTTAGATAAAAAAATCCAGGCATTTTCAGAGAAATGTACTTTTTAGAGAAATTAAAACTACATCAATAGCTTTTTGCAAAAGTCGTACATGATTACAGATTTTCTACTTTCATTGAATTTTTTGCCTCTTGAAAGCGAATTATGCATGCGAAAAAATATTACTTGGATTTGTTTAAAAATCTGCTTATAAAAAATATATAATATGTAACAGCATTTGTAAATAAATAATTCCTCGTTGTAAAATTTAAGTGTAGGATTTCAATGCGTATTCAGGCCCCCCCAAAATTTTTGAACCGGCCCCGCAAAAGGTCCGGCCCTGCAGAAAAATCAATTTAAACCAACATCAATTAAACAATGCCAGTTTTTATAGTTTTATGCCAGGATAATTGTAAATGCGATGCGTTGGCTTGATGAGAAAGTAATATCGGCTTTTCATCGAACTATTGGAAAAACAGTTTCGAGTGACTGATATTTCAGAGTACGCGATAAGATCATTTTATTAAAATGATATGAAGAACTTGACTCTTTGAACTCTTTGAACAGCTACTCAACGAAGTCGGTAGAACGAGCAGCTTCGATAGTTGGACATGGAGCAGGAAAAGCCTGTTTTTGATCTAAATTACTTTGTTATTTGTTATACTAATTTGGCTTAGGTTTGGGTATAAATATTTGAAATTCTTTCGCAGTCTTCTTTTTGGTAATCTGAAAATTATCTCGGATTATTAATTGGATTATTATGGAATTATTAATTAAATTATTACGGAAGAAATATCAATATTTTCTATTTGTGTAAATGAGAATGATTTACATTCGTTTGTCAACAATTAAATTAAAGAAACAGAATAATGTAACGTCCCCGGTATAGTGTTTAAAATTCGGCAACATCTTCAGGAAGATCGAAAGTACTGCAGAGGTGAATATGTATGTACAAGCTACTTGCAACTTATTTTCACTTGTATAAATTATTTCCTTGTCTGTAAATCGCGATTACAATGTGTCATAAAATTGTAAAATTGAGAAAAGGCGGTCAATCGCTCAGAAAAATTGTGCGAACGGCGCAGTATTCGTCCGCAGTTTGTTGTTAGGAAATAGCAAAATCGGTTCCATTGAATACCAAAAATATTCGGAACGATTACAAAAATAAAACTCGTATCGTAACCATGATATTTTATAAACACTAAAGTGTAATACTCGAACAAGTGTCCCGTGATTGGTAGAAACGATTGAAGTTGATTATAATATGAAAGCCTTTTCAAACGATTCGCGATGTGGGTTACAGATGACCCTATAGTCAGCAAACAAATCCTTTATTAACGCGACTGAAGAACAAGTGTATCAAGTCTGCTAGATAATGTACATTATCAAGAATAACAAATTTTAGAATACTGTATGGTGTTGAATACACCAACATGTGTATAAACATGGTGGAAACAGCGTTATAATTTGTGTCTGTGGGATATTTGAGAACCGATCAAATCAACAGATTAAAATGTTTATTTGCATATTTTGAAAGAAAATGTAGAAAGAAGAAGTTAAATTCTGTAAAAAATAATAAACAGGATACTAGGAAATGGTTATTACAAAACATGTCTTCAAACAACTTCAAACCTCCAACTAAGTAAATTCCCAAATAAGTAAAAATCAAGCGAACTCGCCTGAATTCTTATAGGTTGAAGTAAAAGGACGACTAGAAAATATTATGTTAAAAATAACCAAAGTTCAGAATCTGAAATATTATCCGAGTCAGACAATACTCAATCAACTGTCAACAAGACATTAATTAATATAATACGAAAAGGAGAAGGTACTGTGCGTAGGAGATTATTTAAGTGAAAGGAAGAGGATGATTAATTGAAAAAGTATCGATAATAAATTTATGTTTCAATGTCTCTTACATTATTCTTTTTACTAATTAATTGCAGACAGTCGAATGTATCAATAATTCTCTTTGTATTAATAATAAATGTCATATTTTTAAATCAAATAAATATCCTTATTTATTTATTATTTTTTCTTTCATCATTATATGACGTCAAATAAATCGTAATGCATGCTACAGTTCTGTTTAACGTACCTAAAAATGTCATTATTTATATACACTAAATTTTTCTAATTTACGTGCACATACGTACACATAATCTTAATACATATTGATATTTTATTCCGAGTAAACATTTTCGTTGTAAATGTTCGAATATTTTCATAGACAGTGATGATTTTATTTTTTTACAGTTGCTTAATCGATGGAAAAGTTTGAAGAAATTGCTTTTAAGGGTTTCGTTCGTTTTACGTGCCCGGAATAATAAGAATCCTGATATCGATTGATGTTCTTTAGAGTATTTGCTATAGATTTAGTACTCGATAAAGAAAAGTACCAGATAAAAACCCGATAATTGCAAAAGTACTATAAAGTAGAAAATATTGTATTCTAATTCTCTTAATTTATGAGAACGATTTAGTATAATTAATTAATCGAAAATTAATTGAAAAATTAATTCCTTTACGTTCGTTAACAAAGTTGAAGTATTCTGAAATACGAATTTTCATCGAGTTGAAATCAATACTCATCTTTAAATTGTCATTAGAAACATTACGTTGAACAGATTAAATTACAATTAAATTCCACAAATCACGCTTTACTAAACTGACGAATATATTCAATTCATTGAACTCTTTATACAGCGTGGAGCAGCTAAATGGCATCTTCTAAATATCTATCTTCTTCATTGTTATATAAAAAATTTTTTCAAGATTTTACTGAGACATATAACGGCAGAAAAAACATTTCTTAAGATAATTTTTTTGCGACATTGTCTTAGTATCTTTATACAGAGAATAAAAAGCGCATCGACTGGTATATAATAAATATAAGACCTTGAGAAACATTCTTTCCATAATGACATGCGTTTTTCGAAATAGCCCAACTTTGGCTTAGGAAGCTTTCATGTAACGATAAATAAGCACATAAAATCTGAAAATCTAGAATGATTAAATTTACGATGACTCCATTTAGCTGGTCCACTCTGCATATCTAATGCAGAGAAATTTCTTATTTATTGGGTTGGCAACTAAGTGATTGCGGATTTTGTCATTAGGTGGTATCGACAAAATCCGCAATCACTTAGTTGCCAATCCAATACAATGTGCTCGAAATCACTTTAACGTATCATAACGCCATTAGGAAATTCCTTATGTACGATGTGCTGAAAATTACTTCGACAAATCTTATTATCATTGTGAAACTTTTTATTTAAAACATGAAAATTACTATGACGAGTCATATCACGATTATGAAATTTTTTACTCACGATATGCTCGAAATTACTTTAACGAATCCCGTTACCATTACTGGTATCCAAACAATTATTCATAATGTTAGAATTTAATCTCAAAGTTAAGATAAATAATCTATGGAAGACACAATGTTTATGCTGAAATAACATTGGGTGATATTTATTAAACAGAATTACAGAACCAAATGCATTTAAAATATAAGTGAGTGATATGATATAATTAACAAAATGTGCAGGTAAAGAATTTATGGATTGTTGACAGTTGACCAGTTACTCTCAGGCTGACTGTAGGTAGTAACCCATGGTGTCCCTTAAAGATTTTGAATCCCACTTTCTATACAGTAGTGAGTATGACCTGTGTAAATGTCCTGTTCAAATGCCTGTGTAGGTGTCTGTATAACATTATTTGTGTCTATGTGTGTAATATTTCTTTTTTTTTATTTGATCGTTAATTTACAAGCAATTCTCATTGAGAATTTTAAGTAACTTCATTTGGCGTGGTACAGTAACTTGGCTTATAGTAATTTATATTATGTTTGATTTTAGTTGAATTTAATGCTTCAGTCTAAAGAGTATTCTCGATGATAAACATTTTTTTTTTTATTTGGTAGTCAATTTACAAGCAATTCTCGTTGAGAATTTTAAGTAACTTCATTTGGCGTGGTACAGTAACGTGGATTATATTATATAACATATAATATATAATAGATGTATCTAGTTGAATTTAGTGCTTAATCTAAAGGGTGTTTTCTTTTTAGTCTGCGGGTCTGATCCGTCGTGTCCAGTAGTTGGGTGATTAATGAGTTGTGGTGGTTGTTGACTCTTATGTTGTATCTGCTTTTGAACTTGTATATTTCTTCGTTGATTGTAGGTATCTTAAGGTCTCTATGTATTACTTCGTTGGAGACATACCAGGGTGCGTTAATAAGGGACCTTAGAGTTTTTGATTGGAAGCGTTGGAGAATTTCAATGTTGGAATTGCTTGCTGGACCCCATAGTCTGGACCCCGTAGGTCCAAACAGGTTTTATTACGGTCTTATATGGGGTGATTTTGTTCTGTGGCGATGATGAATATGAACGTTTATTCGACACAGCTATTTGGAAATCTTGCTGCGTAAAAAATGACGGTTTAATTGGCCGAGAAACTTAATTAAAATTGCCAAGGGTGTGCACGAAGACAATCGGCTATACAGCATTTTCCCAACGGCGCTGAATAATTATCTTAATGCATGCTCGCGCTACTTCCTTCCACGTTTGCATCTTTATATGCATGGCTAGTCTGCAGCTGCAGCTGAGGAACACCGTCCTTGTAACATCTCGGTCAGCAAGCTCGATCGAAGATTTTAACACCCACGAGTTCCATTCGAAGGATCTGACAAGTTTTCGTGTGACGGCACGCGCGCTCCCTTACCTTTTACAGGGTCATTTCATACGTCGCAAGGATTATACCGCGCTTTATCTCTGTTTGCTTTCGGCTCGCAGGTAGTACGCTTTCTATTAGCATTTGCAACTCATTGATCGTTCGTTGATTAACGCCGTACGTATCAAGGAAAGTAGAACATAAAGTACGAGGATATTTCGCGATGCTTTTAAAAGCTCTGTTGTTACGTACGACTGAGAAGATTGCGCTATGTTTGCATGCAATGTTACACGAACTTTCATGAAACAAAGGGTACAATTTGTTTTCTTAACGCGATTGCCAGCGGGATTTATTTTCTAAATCTAGCGTCGCGATATGATTTACAGCGTGAAGAGCGAAGATTATTTTCGACGTGACTGTTTCGAATTGTACGAAGATTAGCGAAACAAATAGTAGCTGTTTATAGTATCCAGCAAGCCCTTATACAAAGTGACTGTTTGTTTACCGTCCTCTGCAATTTGCCATTCATTGAAATTGAAAACTTGAACCTGTTTACAATTTGATAAGATAGGTAACAGAGAAAATTGGAATTTCTTGGGAAAAGTGTCCTCTTCTATATTTGATAAACATTTTGGATAAACGTTTATTAAGTTGTCTCTTTGAGATACTTAAATAAATATTCATTGTAATTATTATTAAAATTAGAAATTACTGTTAGACACTGTATATTACTTTGTGATTGTACAAGCATTTTCAAATGATAATGCAAGTTCAACTGGAGATGAATAACAATTATAAAAATTAAATAAATAGGAATACAAGTAATGGAACGTAACGGATAAGAAAAACGAATAAATGTTTCATGAATAAAGATGTACAGGTGATATAAATTTTGAAATACTGTTTATTTCACCAATAAAATTATTGTGATTAATAAATCTCACGTGATATTTTATATATAAATACATTCATTTTTCATTTTTGCTGCTTCATTGCTTACAATTAATCAAAGTAAATCATGAGCAGGAGATATAAAAACGTTATTATTTGCATTGCAAATGAAATAACTTTCTCACATTCGTCTCGTTTAAACGATCAATGTTATTGTCAATATTCAAGGTTTTGAATAAATATTATACTGACAATATACAAAAATATTGTCATTATTTTTTATGTAGAATATCATCGCGAATACAAATTTTTATACTCAACTTTTCAAAGCTTCGTATTATGAAGGATCCACAGGACGATTTTGGAGAAAATCCTACGCGACAAAGTATACTACGTTTTTCCCCTCCCTTTCATGTTTTTGTTTCGGGGATTTTCTCACTTTTTTCACTTGGTAACCGTTGTTTTTTTTTTTTTTGTTTACGATTGGTTCTCCTCCTCCCCTTTTTTTCCTCCTCTCATCCCGAGCTGAGCTTTGTTCAAGTAAGCAAGAGACATCCTGAAAAATTGGAGATGGAATTTACAGCACACAGGCGAGGATTCGAACCAGAGTCCTGGCATTTTTGTAGCCAGTCACGTTAACCACATCGCCATCGTCTCCCATATTCTGATGTTTACCTTTAACGATATTTCTTTCTGCAAAAATCTAATGTTTTTATTTATGTTGGCAAATTTTGACCATAACATCTCCATTTCATCAGTCTTCGCCTTCAATGTATTTACCTGAAGACGAAGGTTCTGCAGTTCGTTTTCAATTTCAGTCAAGTTTACCTTTTTATTTGTTATCTAAATTAGGTAATTGTTTATTATTTTCTTAGACGTGTTGTTCTGAACTTATCAGATAAGGCACGTCCACAGACGACGCTGTCTCTGCGTCTGTTGGCTCCACCTGAATGTTAAAATGAGTTATTAAAATTAATACGAGAATAAAAATAAACATGCTTTAAAGTGTTCAAATGAGCTTGGTTTAAACTCGGCCCATTGATCGGCTAGAGGATCTCTTACGTACGACAATGTTGACATTCTTCAATATTGACAATAATATTGACAAGACCATAAGAACCGAACGTTCCAACACAAACCAGAAAAAATAAAGCTACCCTTAGCCGGATTATCACGTTGTAGACTAACCCATGAACATTTAATAACAAAACGATCACATCCTGATTTCTCTTTGGATTTTGACGTTGTTCTGATTGGATCGCCAACATCGTCATTACCATGTAGCATATTTTAATGTCAAAGCCGAAATGAGATCTAATCTGAACGATTCCCAAAGCATTCTTGACGCGTTAGAGATTTTTAAACAGATAAATCTACTCGATTCCATCTAACTGGATATTATTCAATGTTTCAAGCAAGTAATTAAAAATTATGTTTCTTTTTTCTTTTCATTTTGTTTGGTAGTCGTTGGTGACTTTATGGTCACTGGAAACACCTTAAACTAAACTCATAAATAAATACGTAAATAAATAATTAATATTGGCAACAGTATCGATGGTTCGAATGTACCTTAGATGCAAAACACGTGTTCATGATTGATGCAAATTGAAGAAATGTCTAATAAAAATACTACGAATTTTAACTCACAACATACGCAGTAATAATACAACTTTTACTTGCGGCATAAAAGAATTTACGATACATACATATTTCTGTGAATTTACACGCTGTTTTACTTTCGATAACATGCCGCAGAGAAATACGGCCTGCCAATTCAACAGCAACCACTATACACATATACATACACATTCTATACATATATTCAGAAAATATCAGAGGGTTTTGATTTTGAACGAGACACTTTTATAGTCCTTGGCTCTTATCTGCTTTCGCGTTAAACCGGGAAAACAGGGAATGGAAAATTAATAAAATAGATAGAGAGATGGGTGGTCGGTGAGGTTTCCAAGTAGGCGTGTTACGAACGATGAATTTCTGGTTTATTTTTAGGCATTCTACTTGAAATTCTACTATAGTCGTCGATTCATCGGTGTCTCGATTCTTTTTACATAATTCTCGAAACTTGTATATAAACTTGTCTCTTCTCTTAACAGAAAGGAGTATTATGTTGAATCAGATATGAAAAAAGAGAAACTGATTCATTTGATCGTATGGATCCGATTACGATCGGTGGTATATTTAGCGTTACGTGTCGCAAAGGAAAATAATGTAGGATTCTGATCGTCGATTTCGTGAATCCGATTAATCATGAATTATATATTACACGTTCTTGCGCGGAACAAATTTCAAATATCGTTGCTAAATGTGGTAATAATCTTCCATATCTTCCATATGTATTGTTTTTGAGCTTCGTAATATTTTAGAGAACATTTTTAATGCAATATCAAAAATAAAGGATTTTTTAATACATAAATCCTACGATAATTAAGCTCACAGTTTTAAATACACTTTTATTTGGAAATCATACTTCAAAGAGAGGAACTTTTATTAATCTCGCGTTTCTTGGAATTTTCATATTTTACAGAAATGCTATCGTTATAATCTTCGTTAAAAAAAAACTGATACTTTTACTTTGTCTTTAACCCTCTATAACGTTGCGTTACATTTTGAAAATTACATTTTGAACATTTCTTCTAACTGTCGCTATATCGTTTTATTTTATATGGACATATTCGTTGGATCTTTAACTCCTAATTTCAGATTAAAGTAAAAGGCTTCAATCGATCCCGCTTCTTTATCGTTAATGGGACGTTAAACGATGTAGCTTTTATTTCAACGGCGTTTAAGAGTCTCGCTTCATCTTTCTTCATTAACAGTTCCTTACTTGTACCAGCATTTACCAAAATTTAATTTATTCAATTACAGTCTCGTTTTTATCCTACGAAGCTGCATAGAACGAAAGTTGCAAGAACATATTATCAAATACCAAAAAGTAACAAGAAAAAGAGTACAGAGGAAATAGAGGCATTAACAAGAAGCGTTGTTAATAGCGTCTCGTAGACTGGCTGACTTTAAATTTTAAAGCTGCTACGTATAGCGAATTTGGAATCGTTAGGTGCGGTTTATACATGTTCCATAGGTTTAATAAGAAAGGATGAGACCACGCTTACCGCTTCAGCTTGATTTAACTTTCTTCCTTTAGCAATTTTCGGAATCACTGGATCTTTCAACCCGTCAGCCCACCTTATCGATCGTTCATTCATTGGTTTTAGAAATATCTGCCTATCTCGTGGTAGGTCAGGCTTAGCGGAATTACGTCGCACGTTGGGACTAACGATCCGACGTGGGACGTTTGATACGAGATGCAAACTACGTCATCAATAAGTTTCTCAACGTCAATGACATTTTCTCATTTTTAACCATTCCATCTCTGAAACAGCATCGTGTACGTAATCTACGCGTTGAGAACTTTACTCGACTTTAAAAACTGTCGTCCTAACGCTTATCCCCTTTCCATTTTTTAAATATAGCTCGTATTTTTCGAAAAAGTTAAGCAACTAAATCGTGTTTTCGATCGAAGCTGACTCGACGCTTGTATCATGAATGTAAATATTCTCTTGTATTACACCGGAGGATTTAATAATGAAATAGAGCGAAGCAAATGCGCACGCCGACTTCGGCTTTAGTACTCTGGAGATTTTATTTAAACTTAAGAAACGCGTCGGAAGAGATCTACTTTTATTTGCGTACAAAAGGTAACGTCTTATGCCGTAAATTGACGATGCCCTACTTTTTCGGAGAACCGTGCAGCCTGTAATTTTCTCTACAATTAACTATCGCCGCTAATATCAAGAGTTTAAGATACAACCTTATGGTCTGATGTGTCTAGAAAAATCATCTTATGCAGTTGCTACAGTCTACGTAATCTCGTTTACGTTCTAATTTTTCGTATTCTTATATAGTCTTAGTCGTATTATAATCTTGCTCTTAACTTATTTTAAGTTAATTTCAAGTAAACAATCTTCGTTATGTCTACATTCGTGTAACGCAAATTTTTTGCTAAATATATGTTTGCACAAAATAAATTGTATATAATAACAAATATTAATAAATATAAACTATACCTACATTTTCGAATTTTACCAACAGATTACAGATACTAATATTATATTTTCATGGGCACAATTAAAGAAATGAAGCAAATTGAAATTCGTTCGGTCTGTTGAAAACTGTAATGTGTATTATATTTCGTTTTATGGATTTTCATATATCATGTGCTTTTTTGGTCTTCAAAATGTTCCATAAAGGAATGAAAATCCGCATTACAACTACTGCTCGTTACAGTGTTAATGAAATTCAAATTGTTTCGTGTAACATTATATATTCATACAAATTTTCAACATATTCCTAATACATCATTCATGAAAATAAATTTCATCAGCCACTGCACGTTCCTATTGACGTACAAAATCTAATAAAACGCATACCGAGTCCTTTAAAATTAATATTGTCGCTAGAGGGGAAGAAATTACACGAGCGCGGGTTCGACTGCTCGGATGATTAGACAAAGGGCGCTAAGAGAACCACGTTTTTCCTATTATCATACTTAGAACCGTGAACAGACTTTGTAAGGTTGGCCAAATAAAGGCCAACGTCAGCTGCGCCGTATTAGAACTTTTTCCAGCCGACTCTATCGCGTTCTTGTTTCGTTTCCAGACAGATATCGCGCACCCATTCTATCGAAATCAATGCGCTCCTTTTATTGCCATTTCCTGAATAACGCACACCGTGCCGTCTTTGAAAAAGTAACAAAAGCTACGAGACACGATAACAGGCGAGAAAAAAGGGCGCCGCAGGCGATACCGCAGCTTAAAAGAACTTGCAACAATCTCCAAGCGTTTTAAAATCTCTATATCTCACGCAGTACGTCCTATTTTTATTTCGCACCTGTAAATTACCTCATTCGCGCGTCCGTTTGCCTTTGATGATATCTAGGTGGAAAACTAGATTATTTTCGACGATTCCTCACGGGAATGCCCACGTACACTGATACTTGAAATTACCGTGCACCGTGACGATTTTGCGTGACTTTAAATCGATCTTGTTGCTACGTGTGTTCGTAGATGTACACGTCTCCGTGCAACGTACAATTAATAACATTTGCCACGTTTAATTAGCTGTCACCAGTATAATTATATAAGACACGGAAGATTGTGATGATTGAATAATTAAATATATTTATTTTCATGCAATATACATATCACTATTTTTATAATACGATCTCATAAGGTTTATAATCTTTTATGATTATATTATACGTATATATATAAAAATAGTAGCATGTATATTGCATGAAAATAAATATATTTAATTATTCAATCGTCACAGTCTATATATATATATATATATATATATATATATATATATATATATATATATTAACGCATAATAGAACTACTCTCCCTGTGTCGTTTCTAAAATAAAAATACTAAGACAGTTGAAGTGATTCATTATGTCAAATTGTCACATCGTATTTATTTCCAGTTGCTCAACCGCGGTAAGGACATGAATTTAACTCGAGGAATTTCACTAATATTAATTCAAATATTAATTCAAATTTTTATTTTCTGCGAGAAAATAGTATTTGGCATATCTGGTTACCGTTTGGCTATAAGAAAAGGCGATTTTATGTCAAACATATAGTTTGTTGAAAAAACGACATTGCTAAGAAAGGTATATTTTTAAAAACATCGATTTAGAATAGAAAGTTCGTTCAACCATTAATTGCATGACATGTGCATCATAATAAATACCTCGTTTTTGGAATTAGTCTATATAAGTATTTCAAATCTGATAATTTCTTAAAATGTAGCTCTCTTATAGGAAACCGACGCCAAATAATACCAAAATATAACATCGATACATATAACGATATAATACAATCGATATAATATTTCCGGTAGAAATAAAAATAATAACAGCTGACGTCGTGTAGGTGACGCGAGGCAGCTGAAAAAGTGACGAAAATCATGATCGTATAATTTCTTGTGACGTGAGTCGTATTTACGCTCGACGAGACGAGAAAGGCGAAAGGGATTCGAGAGGACAGGAGAAATGCGAACAAACTGGAAAGGAGCTACTTGATGCGTCTTTGAAATACGTCCGATATCGATGGTGGCACGTTGTTGCAGAGGGTTGAGGACGAGGATAGTGACATGTCCTATGTAGTGCGATGGCGCGTCCCCTGGCGCCGCGGCAAGGGACGAAAGGGGGCGGTGATGTTCCCCACAATCCCCACGTCGCGACCAGCTTTCCTCCGAGCCAGTCGGATGCTAGATGTGGCAGGAGTCGGTTCGTTATATTCGGTTCGACTCGGCCCTAATCGGCTTTCGTCGGGTTACTCGTGCTTTTCTCATATACTCGCACATTCGTTGCATTCGCGACCGATGCTCGAATACTGTTCGTTGCCACTGTGAATGTTTCGTGTAATTTAACACGAAAAACATTTGAATAATCGGACACGCGACTAACGCGTTTCGAGCCGTGTGGATACCAGCGAAAAAGAGCAAAAGAGTAAGTGACAGGTCGTTGCACTTGCTCCATCCAATCAGTGTCGTCGCTTCGTTGAATTTCCGTGCGTGATTTGTGTTTACTGGCCGCGCCTGAATACCGTTACTTGTGACACTAGCAGACTGTGTGAAATTTCGTGACTTCTGTCTCTCGCGTTTTTCATCTCTGCGATCGATCTTCGCTTGTCCTGCTCTGTCAACATCAAACGCTGTAATTTCCTTCGAGATTTTCAAAGTATATCGAGGCGAAGACGCGTCCAAAGTATCAAACATATTTGTAATAAGCCGAGGAACGGTACAGAGTGATCGTGACAAGGACGGTGCACGAGAGCACGTAGAGCGACCTGTTGTGTCGGGATAGTCGACAGGAAGACACGTAGAATTTAGTGCCTGTCGGGACTCGTTGAACGACGCTAACCAGAACGGTGAACAAGTTACGACGCGTCTTGGAAAGTTGAACATCAAACTCTACACACTCTACAGTCTACAGAGCTCCTAAAGTTATACAATTTAAACGTCGAATTCTTCGCGGTATAACAGCCGAGAGGCAAGTAAAAGGGAGGACAGATCGCAGAAAAATTCCAGCGATAATGCGTACAGTGAGCGAAGCGATGAAACATCGCGCGATCAGCTGACTAGCCGAACTGTTTGGCGGTCGTGAGAACTCGGCCGGTAACGAGAATCGGCAGAAGACCGGCAAGAAGCCTAAAAATCGACAGCAACCTAGATTGCCTACTTGTGCGGTTATGACGTTTGGAACGCCGTTTCACACCGAGAAGTCGCAGTTCGTTGGCGATAACCCTGTTCGGTATGTTCTCTCAACTTCTCTCCCTCTTTTTCTTATTATTTCAGTCGTTAGAAACCGGTTTCGGCAAATACATATACGTGTATCGTGAGATTCGAAGGTTTTACCTGATTGATACTCGATGTTTTGACTTTGTAACGAAACTTCAAACTGAAGTATACACAAGAACTCGTTTTCTCCTTTTTGAGATGAAAACGCAGACTTTTTGTTTATTTAACTTCACCTTCCACAAGCTGCTTCATTGTGTAAATACACCAACACTTAAAACGAAAGTGGAGTTTATTTGATGACCAAAATATGAAGATATTATTTTCCAAAGATTAAACATTTTCCGTTCTTGAAATGGATATGTTAAGGATGTATTGATAAAAATGTTTAAGCTTGCAATATCAAATTTTTTCTGTGAAAAAATTGTATACGTAATTAAATATATACGTACATATTAAGTTTTATATTTATTCTTTATAAAGTGTATTTACATTACATGCTTAAGCGCTTAATCCATAATTTTGCAGTGTTCAACGCATAATAACGTCTGCATATGTAGGAATTCATAAATCCAGCCATTTATGTGGCTTCTTATTTATTAGCAGTTTAAAGACATTTATCCTGTCTAGAGACATTTGTTTTTAAAGTACAAGTTTTAGCACAAGCTTACACAGCTGAAAGATGACCTAATCTATTGAAGCATTAAGCTTGATATTTAGTTTCATGTGATTGTACAAAAAATGTAATTATGTATAGTAGCTACATATACATCAGTCTAATTGTTTACATTGTCATTCTGTGTCCTATTTACTTAATTGCATTATACAGGGTGTCCCAGAATTTGACAGTCAAACTCTGTCAGTATATCACGTGGATATAATTAAGCAAAAAATATTACATAAACGCGGGTCATTCAAAACTCCATAAAAATTTGAAATATGGTGGGAATAGATTTTCAATCAGCATGATAATATTCCATTGCAAAATATTTACTGTTCTTCTCGATATGAAACTGATAAAACGATTGAATCGGTTATCGCACAAAGTTCATTTTGATTTAGTTTGTATTAGTTCATCACATATATTCTCTCCCTTTCTTTTTTTTTTCTTTTTTCAAATTTTCCGCGCATAAAAATTCAATAGAGCGAAATTACAGCCTAAAGCATTGTTTTCTTTGTTCTGTACCGTTATTATTACTCGCTCGATTTAGTCCATAAAATGTACCGACAAAGTTTGGTTATTAAATGCTGGGAAAACTATTTCTACCTAAATTGTATAAAATTTACTATAGTAATTGTGATAGATATGTAATAATACCGTAAGAGCTTACGGATTTCAATATGATCGCGGAAATCACAATGATACCATATTATACATCAGCTTTATTAAATTCGGTTAATCACAGTCCTTTATTTCCTAGAAATGTTGTTTATAGTCGCAAACTAATGCATGCACGATATATCTGTCTATTATGAAACAATAGTATGATAACGAGGTCCTATGTGTATTGATTGATGTTATTCTAGGAATATATCAGTTTGATAATAACGCACATTTTATATTTTTTCGTATTTCGTCTTTCAACAGATAGAAACTTCATCGGTTATTTAACGACTTATGTTCTTGCACGAGATACCCGGTATTTGGAACATTTTTATCGTTAACACAATTAGTCGATCGTTTTTGTTAATCTCTTATAAATAAATGACATAATTCCATTTTTAAGTATGACATGTCAGTTGCAAAGGAATAAATTCGTTTCTGTTTTCTTATTTCCACATACACGAGTATCAATGGTCGATGAGTAGCAATGATCTGACTAACGGTCGTAATTGCAGAAACGCGTACGTTGAAACTGCCGTAATAGCCGTAGAATTATTTCATTAAGATAGAGAAGCAAATGATTCTTTGAAGTCAATTCTACGCTAATGATTTCGATAATAATTATGTTTTACGCAAGTTTCTAGCAGATGAGAAGGTTTCTGTTTTGCTTCGATCGTAATAAACAAAGTTCATTGTTTCGAGAAACGGCCGATCAGACATTTGGCATCGTACGTACTAAATTCACAAAGGATATAACCTAATAAACACGATGATGGAACCCCGCTGGGGGTAACCATCCACATGCTATAATATAGTATTTATTTTTGCTTATTTTTTGTTTTTCTACCTTATAAGATATAACATTTTACCAAATGTCCTACTGGACAAATTGTAAAATTTAAAACAAAATAATAAAAAAAAAATACGTACTAAAAGCCTCGTTAATAATTAGATCCAGATTAGATTACAATTAGATCCAGAGTTATAAAAATGATCAAAAATCAAGAATACGTACAATACGTAACTCGAATGAAATTTGATAGAGGTATAGTTATCAGTAGCTATAACTATAGCTAACTATTATAGCGCTATAGCCGTGGGAAACATAGCTGTTCAGGAAACGAACATAAATTACTTAATCGAGATGATATTGTATATTCCTTTTCGTCTGTGAACCACATTGAATTTCTCAAAATTAACACGTTGACTGTCATAGGGGTCACCGGTGACCGGCACTCGATTTGGCTATAGCGCCGTGGGGGCCACCGGTGACCGGCGACGCAGCAAATATTAAAAGTACATAGCACGATCGTTTGAAAAAAGGACAATCGTAATAATCGTCTACAACGCCGTGGGGGTCACCGGTGGCCCTCACCACGAAAAATGCTTCGAGCATGATTTTATAACTCATTTTATTTACTGCAAATAATATTTCAACATAATTTGGATCGCGTAATGAAAAATTCACGTCGGCGTCTTGGGCAAACCTTGGAAAATTCGTCTGGCAGTCAACGTGTTAATGGTCAATGGTATTATGGAAACGCGTGTCTACGTTTACGTAAAAAAGAAAAACGTAATAACATGGAGACGAAGTATTGCTGTCTTCTTAATTTATTAGAGGCCTCGAGTGAGAAAATACGGACATCTCTTTTCATCTAAAATGTTAAAGTAACTTGGAAAATAATTACCAGTTACAGTCCTGTGACGTCAGTTTAGTATATTTTCAGTCTCACGTGCATATTGGATGTGCGTGCTTATGCGACTAATTTGGCATTGGTTCGTGGAGATACATTCGAACGTCATTCAATGCTGTACAATATACGATTAATGCATATTGATACCCACTCGCATACTCACACGATCGCATAAGAATCATTCTTCGAGGCGAAGCGTCTTGTATTTTTATAGTCTCGGAAGTAGAGAAAGCGTCAGTAAAAAGGTATGCAACTCTCGAGAAAATGACCAGAGAACGATACAGGATAGTTCTGATACAGTGCTGACGCTTCCTTTGTTCTGTTGCTACGCGTCAGGAATTTCAATGGCATTGTAGACCATGAAAAAAATTCTGACGCACATAAATTCAGGTTGAAATCGGGATTAAAGGAGACGTTATCTGTCGAAAGGAGACGTATCTAAGTGCTGATAAAGCGTGCTTTTTTTTTTTTAATAACAACGATAAAATACAATCGAAATATAATTTCGAAGTACCAATATAGCAATATAGTAATAACGTTATTTCATTGTATACAATTTTTTAATGGATCACGCTTTTGTGAAGTTGCTTTGTTAATATTGATAGAAAATATTATTTTTATTTTGTACCATTTTGTTCCACTTTCAAACATTTTTAACTCATTCCAACGAGACTAATACAGATTTTATTGCTGTATTAGTAAAGTGTAGAATCTGAAAGGAGCTGCACTGATCTAAACTGAGGAAATTTATGCTTTAATGGACTTAGAGAAGTAAAGGTACATATTCAGAGCAAAGTACATCTTCTGACAGTGAGTAGGTGAAACGTTGTATTAGGCATTTTATTTATTAGTTGCCTATTACACTTTATTTATCGTTATTATTTATTACCATACTACTATAACACTAATCTTACTAGGCCTGGCCAAGTGACTGGTTTCGAAATTTAATTTAAAATTCTACATTCCTTGTCATTTCTTTTGCACGTTTACTAGCTTTATGTAAATTCTTATATTATCTACGCAAACAATTTCTCAATTTTTCATAATATTATCTGCTCAAACAATTTCTCAATTTTTGTTAATATAAGAATTTACATAAAGTTAGACGAACAAAAGAAACAACAATGAACGTAGAATCTTAAATTAAATGTCGAAACCGGTTATTTGACCGGGCCTGGTAAGATTGGTGTTATAATAGTATGGCAATAAATAATAACAATAAATAAAACGCGTAATAAAACGTTTCACCTACTCACTGTCAGAAGATAATATATTATAATAATACCCACTAATATCGCAATCTTGGTAGTTTAACGAATTTAGAAAGAAGTAGTTTTTCACGAAAATTTGATAAGTTACAGGTAACAATTAAATTTGTTATTCCCGCTGCAGTTACAAAGTTATGTACAAGTGAAATTGAAAAAGTTTCGCATGCAGTTGAAACTTTGTATGCAAGTGACGAGATGAAAAGTTTTGTGTAAATTCTTCATCCATAATACGCGGTAATATGACCGATTTGAGTGGATAGGTTGGTCAGTGAACTAGAAAAATGTGACGTTATTGCGCTGATGGAAGCGCAGAGGCAAGGACGCGTTGGGGTAGATTGCTATGACCTTATTATCCTCGACATGCTGTTACTCGAACAACGACATCTAAACGAGAGAAGAGAGTATGAAACATTCATTCTGAGCGTTGCTCAGAACTCGTTCTTTGTTTTTGTAGTCGTTCGATTCGCGTAAACATCATTCCTTGCTTAACGCTTCTTCTTCTGTTTCACGAACATTTGGGATTTTTAGGTGTTTAATGAAATTAATTTTCCCAAATTGCGTACTTCAAATAAATTATATAATTATTAAAATGTGTATGTTTGAAGCTTCAGTTTTATTCTAATAAATATTAATTAGGATGAAGCAGTTGTATCGGCGCAGAAACGATGTTTCATGATAGTTAGATCATCTCGTCTCTTATTTACGAAGAACAATGTAATAGTCTGCTCTCTTTATTTTTTACGAAATTATTTTTACGAAAAGTTTGTAATCGACGTTATTCATCGACGATATAAATGTAAAATCACCGCGATGAATTGGAATCCGTGTTACATTGAATTCGTTTTATATATCGAAACTTTTCGTTACATCGTACGACGACATTTCGAAATTCCTAAAAAGAAAGTAGAAACTAAGCTTTCTGCGTTACATACGCCTGTTATTGCAATTAATAATTCGCGCTGTATTAACTTGAACGTTGATTGCGCATTATTTATCCGAAACAAACTTGTTCGCAACGTTCCGTGGAAGCAAACATCTCCGGATTATGCGGAACACATTTCCAAGTTTCAAATAAAAAAGTAAAAAAGATAGGAATCAAGCAACGGGGTACATGCACGATTTTCCAACGTTTAAAAATATCGAAATTTGTTCTGTGTAAATATTATTTCATTTCTATTCCGTTGGTATTTCTCGTGTACAAATATTTTTTGTTCTTCAAATATATAATAATCCATTACGTATGTGCCTTTGTACTGTACATTTGAAACAGTAAATATCGTCTATCTTATTTCCATATCATAAAATATAATTTTTCAGTAAGGTAAACAAAGGGAAAAGGAATATCCTGATAGAAAAATCAAGCTGTTTTGAAGCTTTATTTACCCGATTTACTAACTCTATTCGTTATTAAAAGAACAAAGTATTTAAAAACAAAAGAACCTAACGACCAGATAAGTTGCATTTCTTATAACGCTATATATCTATATAAATATATAGAGTGTGTATTTATATTATTTTAAATTGACCAATAAGTTCTAAAAATGCATGGTACGTTAGCGATAGATATTTACTTTAAACTATATAGATTTGTTAATATTCGTCTTTATGATCTAATAATTTATAATTAATCTCTGTGTTTATAACACTCGCTTCTTCTCAGGCCATGAAATATCCACAGAGAAACCATTAGTTTTGCGAATGTTTTACTTTATTTTAAAACTCGACTTTAAAAATCGACAATGAGCTTCACCTCAACTTTCGAATATTTAAACTACTTAAATCAATTATTTCCACCTTGTTTGGGTAATTTTTATATTGGATTGAAAGGCAAGCTTTTACATTTTACTGCAACATCCCACCAACTAGACAGATCGTTGGTATTAGGTTGTTCGAAAAGTGTCTTTCTTTCGCAAACGTGTTTTTTACAACAATGCATCTTCGTACAAACGTGAAACCAAGGCTGTGAAATGTCGCGTTGTTTATCTCAACAGAACGAAGTGGATCGTACGTAATATCGACAAAATAATATAAAACAAAAAAAGGTTGTGCGTCTATTATTTCCTCACAAAACGAAAGACACTTTTCAGACAATTCTTTTGTTTCTATAATCTTATCCAGTGTTTCGTTAGCTACTACGATCACGAACTTGTTTTGAAAAACCATCTGCATCTATCTCGCTAATGAAGAAGAATTCATCCTCATTTAAAACACCGCTAGGGCATACGTGAATTTTATTACTCGTAATTAGAGAAATGTTAAAGGATTAAATTGCGAACCTATGGAATATACCGCGTATTCGATTGATTTAACGGCATCTGGATTATAGAGTCATTTAACTGGGAAAAGTTCAGAGTTCAAAGGCAAATGAAGATGTCAACAACGTTTGATCAAGATTATTTCACTTGTAAGTAACAAAGTTTTTGTGACGAACGAATGTGAAACATCATAATTGGACTTGAATTCGCAGAAAATTGAAATATGCCGAAATGCATATTAATGTGTAAAAATATGCAAAATATCTAATATAGTACTCGTCATAATGTTTAATTGGTGAAATCTCTGTCTCACATTTTCAACAGGTTTTATAAAAATTTGAATCTGCATAAATATTCGCAGCCTAATTTTAATACATCAATTCCGTAATTATAATACAGCAGTGTTCGGTGCGATAAAATTGTAAAATTTTCCACTGAAGCCAATCGACTGCAATATAAATAAATCATACACTTTCGTTTCTGTGTTCTTGGAAGTATATTTACATTCATTCTAATCCATTTACATTCAATTCATTCATTTCGAAAACATTAATCGTTCAGTCACTTACACTTTCCAGCGTATTCTTCGCTTTAGTTTGTTCGCGAGGAAAAGAAACGCGTATTTTTTATATTTACGCTCATTCCAATCCATTTACATTCAATTCATTCAATTCGATAATATTTAATCGCGTTCAGCCAGTTACACTTACCAGCGAATTCTTCGGTTTGTTTTGTTTTCTTTTGTTTTGTTTGCGACGAAGAGAAACGGCTATTGTAATCAGTGTTGGGCAAAATTTTATTCGAACGCCAGATAAGAGTAAAAATAAAGAACAAAATTTTATTTCCCACTGACGAACGAATATCCAATCGAACAAACATTTATCCGAGTAAACATTTCAATAAGGAATTATTCATGCAGGAATTTATTTATTTTAATTTAGGAATAAAAATTTAATCGAACAATTTATTCCGATGAGAATCTATTCGCATAGAATTATATACTACATCTTTTTTTTATTGTTTAATTTTACTATACAATTTGTTCAGCTGGACATTCGGTAAATTTATATATCACATGTAGATAGTTACATGTTGCGTCGAGAATAAACATGGTACTGAACGTGATATATTTTCAAGCTACATTGTCAAGTTATTGTAACATTGTAATATTGTAGCAATATTCGAATAAAAATTTAATCGAACAATTTATTCCGATGAGAATCTATTCGCATAGAATTATGTATTAACATGTAGATAGTTACATGTTGCGTCGAGAATAAACATGGTACTGAACGTGATATATTTTCAAGCTACATTGTCAAGTTATTGTAACATTGTAATATTGTAGCAATATTCGAATAAAAATTTAATCGAACAATTTATTTCGATAGGAATCTATTCGCATAGAATTATATATTAACATGTAGATATTTACAAGTTGCGTCGAGAATAAACATGGTACTNGAACGTGATATATTTTCAAGCTACATTGTCAAGTTATTGTAACATTGTAATATTGTAGCAATATTGGAATAAAAATTTAATGGAACAATTTATTCCGATAGGAATCTATTCGCATAGAATTATATACTACATTTTTTTTTATTATTTAATTTGTACTGTACAACTTGTCCAGCTGGACATTCGGTAAATTTATATATCACGTGTAGATATTTACATGTCGCGTCGAGAATGAACATGGTATTTAATGTGAGATAATTTTCAAGCTACATCGTCAAGTTATTGTAACATTGTAGCAATATTCATAATTAACTTTTTTCAAACGCCAGGTTAGAAAATTTATCGTTCTTTGTAAATTATTTCTTTGGCAAAATAATACTAAGAATTGTACCGTCTGTATATACTTGTACAAAGTTGAGCGCGAACAAAGAATTATTCGTATTATTGTTCAAAAAATTCTGCAATCCTTATTCGAGTAAATATAGAAAATTCGTTATGGAAAACAAATAATTATTCCACGAAATAAAATATTCCACCGATATAGATTCATTCAGATAATTATTTCACATAAATATCTATTCGAAATAATTCGAATAATACCCAATTCCGATTGTAATTAGCCTGCGAACCTGTGACTTTTTGCACGTTTAAATGACGTTTCCTGAATTCTGCAATATCTTTCGTCACGCGTTTCACGCTTGTGTCATGGCTGGAATCGTTTGATGGGAGAAGGATAGCAATAGCAACAGCAACAGCAGTAAGTTCTTTCGTGTGCAACGAACCACTGTCGTGTTTCGTTCCACTCCGTTCCATTCTTTTAAACGGCAAGGAAAAGGTCGCACATCTATTGCCGCATTAGACCCTGGTTATGGTCATTGCGCCAATTCAGTTCGACATCCGTCCACGTCATTCGTTCGCGTGTGGACAGGCACTTCGTTTCGTCGCTAAATAGCCAGGGCAGGATGACGTTTCGACGATGCTGGCCGAATTCAAAAGGGTCGTTGACGTTCGACAGATCAATGGTTTCGCCTTGGATCGCAGGCTTCTTAATTCACTTTGAAACCGATCGTTAAACTCAAACACTGTAGGATATATAGAGGAACTATTGTTCTTAGATCATCGACGTATTTATGTTTATGTAATACGTCGAGAATGACGAGAGACTAATTACCATGAATAAAAAAGTGTTCTTTCGCGTAGTTAAAGTAGGTAAATAAATTTCATTTTTGTAACTTCTAACTAGATTTGGCAATTAGGTTTTGCCTCTGATCACAGAGTTCTTAATTCGCTTTCAAATCGATAATTAAATTAGAAAACTATAGGATACGTACAAAAGTTGTTGTTCTTAGATCATCTACACAATTACAACGAATAAAAATTGTCTAATGATTTACTTCATTTTAAGATATTCTTTCAAGCAGTTCAAGTAAATAAATAAATTTTGTTTTTGTAACTTCTAAGTAGATTTCAAGTATCGTATCGTGTTACGTTGTTTATATATTTGTTTAGTGATGGAAAGAATCGTCACATGGCATTTAGGTTTTGCCTCTGATCGCAGACTTCTTATTTTATTTATTATTTATTATTGCTTAGTTCGAGCTTTCGACTTTACATCTCTTTTATCTATTTCGCTTCTTATATATCTACCTTCCCTCTTATCCACTCTATTATATTGCACTCCATTAATTATTCTATCTCTAAAAACTATTTCAACTTTTGGGCTTTTACCTCCTTGCAGTGCTTCCTTATTGTCGTTTCTCCCCGTCTTGTATTGCCCTTCTTTTCTCTACTATTGCTTTTAGTCCTGTTAGTCCTTCTCCAGTTCATTTAGTATTTTTTCTCTGTCCTTTGGTCCTCCCGTTATTTCGCATTTTTCTATCACATGTCTCAGATCTTCTTCTTTACTTTTACACAGTCCGCATCTTTTTTCTCCCTCTTCTTTCCAGTATTCACTTGCTTTGGTCTCGTTTCCACATCTGAATCTTGTTAATATTTTTCTGTCCTTCCACTTCATCCTTCCTTCTAAGTATTTTTGTAACTCTTCTTTGACGATTTTTCTGTAATGTATGTTATATTTGGATTCCCTTTCCCCCTCTCTTCTGTTTCTCTCTTTCTTCTTTCTTCTTTCTTCTATAATTTGGTCTGCTGTCATCCTTTCTTGCTCTTCTCTTGCTTCCATCTGTGTCCCTCTATTTCTCACCTCTTCTAATCCCTTCTTTCTTTTTCTTGGCCATTTCCCCAGTTTCTCTCTCTTCCCTTTATGCACTCCTTTACTAGTTCCTTTTTTGAGTCTATGGCTTTCCCTTCACACCTTGCTGCTCTTCTTTGATTTCTGTTAGCCTGCATTCTCCTATCAATATATAATTTGGTGTTGCCATATCTCGCAGAGTTCTTAATTCACTTTCAAATCGATAATTAAATTAAAAGACTATAGGATACGTACAGAAGTTGTTGTTCTTAGATCATCTACACAATTACAACGAATAAAAATTGTCTAATGATTTACTTAATTTTAAGATATTCTTTCAAGCAGTTAAAGTAGGTAAATAAATTTTGTTTTCGTTAGTTTGAAAAACCGTATTACATTACATCACTTGTATATTTATTTAATGGTGGAAAGGACTATTGCTTCGTAATACGATATCTGAGCTCACTATAATATAGTAATCACTTAGGAATGTAGTGATTTGCTCGTTATTCGATGCAAATTTTCACCTAATCAAGTCATCAGTTACTGTGATGTAACCGCATTCGTGTCTATAACAAAAGCTACATTCCTTTTATTTCAAATTCTAATAGAATTTCAAACCTAATTATGTAGCAGTTAGGGGAATGGAGAAAGACTTATCTCAGTCGACATTTTCGTCCACGGCATGTATTTTTTCAAATTATTAATTAGTACGAATGTTTTCTATTTTTAACTTCGATACTTTCTCCTTTCTTTAAATATTTGTAAAGCCTCGGTGAAAGAGACGTACAAATGGGTTTCATGGTTCTTTTGTAAGCAAAGGAAAAAGGTTCGCCTGAGGTTATTTGGCGGTAATGCGTTTCGAGGTTATGGTACATCATTGTGCGTTTCACGGATCGCATGACGATAGTAATTTTCGACTGTTAGGCGACTGTTAGGTTCCACTCTTGAGCGCCTCGTCGAAAAAGCCGAGGAATGAGATAATAGCAAACTCGTCACACCGAATGCTTATTTTCTCATTATCAGTTGTTATTTCATTTTCGGTGTTTTCGTCTCTTATTTTTCTGCTTAATCGCTGCTCTAATACCACGAATGGCTCGTAAATATCGTACATTATAATTCGACCGCGGATTTTTATGCATCTGTAGGAAATTTTAAAGTGTTAAATTGCACAGGATACACGTGATACGAAAAAGTACGTAAAATATTCAAAGCACAGCGCTGTGTGTAATAGCTGGTGGATAAAACAGTTTCCTACCGAGGTTGTAGATCTTCGATTATATTCTCGTGAGAAAGGAACTTGCTTGAAAATCCGCAGTCTAATTATAATTTGAGATCACAGGAAAAAGACAATTCTTGTTTATTCCTGTAGTCTAGATTGTCTGTAGCATTAGTTTCAAGCTCAATGCGATTATACGGTATATAAATATTGAGATATGTGTAATTTTGTGTGTTACACTAGATTAGCCGCGTAGTAGTGGCACACATATATGAGTATGAGGGTATGTGCGTGCACAGTGTCTCGTAAAACAGAAGAATACAACTGTTCCGTTGGTAGTGTGGTAAAGAAGATGGCGAGACAAAGAGAGCGCTGAGACGCGTGCAAATGTGTATCGACGAATATCTTGTAAATCGCATATTAAATAATTTTGAAACTATTTTGATATCAATTCTAAGCGTAATCCAAGTACTCCTATATATTTATTTCGGCAATTAAGATCCACAATTCTCAACAGTAAAAATATCTTCGAATGATACATTTGACATATTATTGAACGAGTTTGGCAAGAGTCGGCCAATCCATGGCAAAATGCGTCTATATTGAATTTCATGCAGTACACTCGCTCTTTGGTCACCTACGATATACATTTTTTCATTTAATTTGTTTGAATGTCGTAGCAAGAGATCATCTTTTTAAAACAAGAGGTTTAAAGTGGTTTCTATGTTTCTATCATTATCGATCATAGTATCGTTATAAATCAAAGTATAAAAATCCTCGATCTATTCATCGTTATCGTAGAGAGATCGCTCGCGCCAATTATCGCTCGATTATCTGCAAGTGGAACTCATTGCGATTATCTCTTCGAAGCGTAAGGACCGTTGGGAAAAAGCCAGAGTAGGCGCGTGGATCCGTAGAAGCAATGCGTGTTTACTTGTCGAGTATACCAGCTGGCTGCTGAAGCGAGCAAAGCTCTCATAGAAAGAAGACTAAAAAGAAAACACTCCACTGACCTCACTAAAGAAATAAAATAGTCAAACTCGAAGATGGTATTCCGCTGGAGGTAGCCATCCACATGTTATTTAACAATTAAGTTAGAAAAATGTACCAAATGTCCAGCTGGACAAATTGTAAAGTACAAATTAAATAACAATAACAAAAGATAATAACTTGTCGAGTAAAGTAAAGTAAGTTTCTACCGCAGATCGATAATAGAGAAAAGGAGTTGAAGTTAGACGAGTTGCTGGGGACGGACACTCGAATGTCCTCACTTGGCATTTTCTCGATATCCAGAGGGTGGAGAGGATAAGTAATCGGTGAATGCGTGTTTCCAGGATAGAGAAAGTCCAACATCTGTACGTACCGGTCGCACCATGTAGCGACAGGTCGTGAGCGTGACGTTCGAGTGCCCGACTAACGGTTCGCTGGCAATAAAATAAAGCGCGGCGAGTTTAAGCGAAGGAAAAAAGCTAATTGCCTGCTAATTCCAAAACATTCCGCGTTGTTGCGTTTTACTTGATTATGAACGGTCGTCGACTGCTTCAACTATCACTAAACACTCTTTGACTGTACGATGCTATCGCTGCGCCGCAACGGCTATCTAAAAAAAGTCGTTGCGAGACACGCAACGCAAAGTACAGGCAAAAAGATCGATGTAAATCAGTTGGGGCCGCAGGTGTTTACCAATCGGAGGCTAACGCACGCGGCAAACGTGCGAGCGTGCACACTGCTCCATAGAAATTAGCAGAGGCTAAGTGTATTCAGGCGTATCGGTCCGCTTCACGACGCTCCGATAAATCGCCGACGCTTGCTGCTTGATTATAAAAATATCTAACCCACGCAATAACGGTTGTTGCGCCGATACATGCGTGGACGATATCGGACAGCGACAGTGATACGTCATTCGACGCACGTCTACACGTGACGACGAAGCTGGCAGCAACGTAATGGAGGTTGCAGTCAAGGCTGTAGAAAGGCGTTCCTTATTGCATCTTGCGAGCCGTGCTAACCGGTCGTCGACCTGCCACGCTGCCGACTCTTTGTGCAAGGTCATTTTACTTATTGTTAGATTCGTTTTAGTGCGCGCGTATTCTTTAGACCTGTCGTTGCCTTTGTTTCGCGGCCACTCGCGTGACCGAGAGATGAATACGTTCGATGAATAGGGAATTTTGTAATCGGCTGCCTAACGACCCGCCAGCGGATGCGGTTCTACCTCGAAAGCGGAATAATTTTATAATACGGTGATTCAGTCGCGTCGATCTACCGGCCTCGTAGTTTTCTTGTTTCTTTGTTTATCTTTTCGACGTTTTATCGTTTCATTGCTTTATTGGGTTCGTCGGTGGAGTGTCTCTGTGGTGGTAAATGAAACTGTAAAATTTATGCTATATTTTTGTATTTATTAACTTTGCTCTTTAAAGTGTAACATTTTTCCTGTATTATGTTTTGCGAAGGTCTTTGGAAATTTCACGTTGCCCTTTTTGATATGAAAGTGATAATTTCGCTTCAGGCGATTGTATTTGGAATTTTAATTAACCAAAAATTGAGTACGACAGAGATACTGTGACTCATAAAAGCAAGTAGATGAGAATTAATTATTTTGTACGGTTAATGATTGAATATTCCAAGGATGAATCTTGAATATGCCGCCTTGAACTCGGTTAAGCTTCTCGCTTTAATAATTTATATCAAATTGATGTTATGAGAACATAAATAACGTTCTGATTTATTAACATGGATTATGATCTACAAACAACAAATTGGAAAATTTGTACATTTTTCCACAGTATTTTCAAATGCAATCTGGAAGAAAGCTTCTAGCCAGCCAGAACGTAGAATTCTGTCTAAAAATCGCATTTAAAAAGTGCGACGCAAGTAATGTCATGGAAATTCAAACTCCGTACAACAATCTCAATCATACTTCAATCAAACTTGGTTAATGCAGATTCTCCTATTGCAGCGCAGCTTAAGAAACTTCGTTTTCTCGCTTAATTGCATTAGCGAAGCTTCGCTGTAGCTTTATCAAGAAACGATTCCGATTCTAGCGACGCTGTATCTTCTTAAAATATATCACATCGATTTTATCGTTTCGAAATATCGAATTTCTCCCGTGTCATACACACGAGAACGAAACTCGAACATTGAAATATCCTGTTCGCTGCTTTACGGTATCGCGAAATGAGAGGAAGGAAAGAAGTTGGGATAAATTTCATCCGAAGTTGCCGGCGACGATAACGGCTGGAACTTTCCGCTATTCGTTGCTTTAATTCGAACCGTTCGAGAAGTTTACGAACACTGAGGAAATTATTCTGCTCGTTGTTCGAAGACCTCCGAGTAACCCTGTTCCGCCAAGTTCAACGAATTTTCTTAACCGGCTACAAGTCTTGCGAAGAAGCTGCACTCAAGTTAATTAGTTTTCCGCCCTTTTGCGTAAGAAAACGTAATGAGGGTTGTCGCGCCGGTGATAACTCCCTTTCACGAAGTCATTAAAGTCATCTGCCTGTTCGAGGGCGTGATACTTTCCTGCTCGTCGTTTCAAAGTTAAGAAGCTTTGTGGAAGTCACAAGTGAACCAGTTTTTTGAGGCGAAAGACGCGATTAATAATCCTGGAAGCGTCGGAAGGTCGGAACAAATTGTCCCGCAGCCTTTGTAACGAAGCAAGAGTCTTAAAAAGTTGGAGAGTCGTCCTCCAAGTTTGGCAAACGATCTCGTTATAAAACCATGAGAGTGATCGAACGCTTTAATCCATTATAACGCCATACAAGTCGAAGGCTACACATTCACATGCAATCATGTTTTTTTTGGGAAATATTTACACGCAGCGTTGCGTACATAGCAACGAGCCTTTATGATTATTACTTGGATCAAAGTAATAAAAAATAAAGAAAGATCCATTAAACACCGAATGAAAAGGTAACAAAATTTTATTTACATCGAATTTATATTCTTGCAGAGGCACAAACACAGTTTCAAGAGAAAATTTCATTTCTTGGAAACTTCGAAAGAAGACAATTTTCGTTTGTTATTTTTCTTCACCATTTTTCGAAGAATAGGAAATTAGATTTTGTTATATATAGAACGGTTTATGAGGAGCCACGACGAGAAGGAAGAAGTGAAAGTTATAAATGAACTGTTCGAAATGCTACAAAACACAGTGGCATTTTCGATTTCATGTATCGAATAACGTTAAAATGTGTCTGTTCTGTATACAAACTCGCATTGCTTGTAAATAGAGAAAGGTTGATGTGTTTTAATATTGGAGAATAGATTGTCATAATATGGATGTGAATTGCAGTAAATTGTTGGGCAATTAAATATAAATTAATGTTTTACTTTATTATTATTTCATACTAGTCATTGTCTGTATAGTTTTGCGAATAGATGATCACCATTCGCTTGTAATTTTCTATATGAAAGAGCTCGCTGACGAAACTTCGCTTTTCATTCAAAGACAAAGAATCGAGCTAGAAAGTTACATTAGCCGTCTCTTGAACCGTCACGTGTCAGTTCAGCGTTTCGTTCTTTTCGTGGACAAAGCGCTCGATCTCTTTTGATCTATTCTCTGGGAAAACACGTGTCAACGTTGTCAAGAAAATAGTTACGTTATGAGAAACACCATCATTCGATTAATAGGAAATGTGATTGCTTAAGGCAATTTTTATGAATCACGAGTTCAATGTAAGACGCAGTTTATCTTTGTCCAGAAAGTAAGCCGTATTATTATCCTTATTAACCTTCAAGGAAATAAGTTGAGAGACATGGTATAGTAGCCAGAGTATATACGAGTATGTGTGTGCATGATGCACTTACTATTAAATTCAATTAGCTGCGTTGTGAAAAATCTAATTTCTTTTCTTTTCTATCTGCCATTCGATCGCATATAATATATTTAATAGATTTAAATATACTTTGTTTGTACTTTGTGATATAAACGTTATAATTATAGACTAACTTTTGTCAAACTTTTACTTATAGCAATAATCAACTTGCTAAATTATAGAAGCTGAATAACAAAGACTCTTTGTAGACAGCGCTCTAAGTGCCAAAAGTTAAATTTTTTAATGGAGAAAGAAAGTTCTCTGATTTAAAATTATTTCCGCAATTTCTGATTATTTCGTCTGATTATTATGATGCTGTAATCATCAAACGCATCACAAAATTTTCTACTAAGATTTTGCGCTAATATAGACAAAGTTCATCAGAAAAAGTCACCGTTTAGTCGTAGAGAAAACTGAAGTGCCATTCATTTAAATTTGGAAGCACCGTAGGTGCCATTCCTATTTGTACGAAACCAGAAAATGTACTCTCTTCGAGATGTTCTTTTTATTTTTATTATAGAAGTATATTTTCCACTGTCACGAGTAAGGATTATTATAAAATTATAGAAAAACTCACGTCGTTTTATACAAAGACGATGTTGGACTTATCGATGGTATCAGCTTTTAACATTATTAATAATTGTTTACAAATGGAAATTGCTCTTAACTTCTACGCCACAGTGTTCCCATTGGCATGTGACGTTACACGATAAAAAGCATTTTTTAATTTATGCAGGACATTTTTAATTGAGCAAGGACTTTCCCCATTTATATGATCACCAATGTATATATCTGTCTAATGACATTATTATAATCAAATGATTTCCGAGAGATACAAATAGCATGATACAAAGTTATTTAAAATATAATTACACGTCAAAGATGATTATCAAGAGAAATTTCGAAATGTTGCAGTAATGTACGTTTTCTAATTGTATATTATCTTTGCATATATTATCTACGACAGTGTCTTGTTCGTTACGTAATCATATCAGGTGGAAGTTTGCTTAGTTATATTATTAACGATGTGATTTGTACGCGATCAACGTATAACGTTATATTCTTTTTCCTTCCGTTCAGAAGTCGAATAGAATAACGAGGAAATTACACCTATGATTCGTATGATTTAAAGCAGCTCAAACACTGAAAATGGCATTGTAACACGCGTGTCATAAATTTACAATCTTCGCATAATGTATAATGTATGGTATATTTCCTCGACATTGAAATTCGTATGGAGATATCAGATAGATATTTTGGATAGATCAGTAGAATGTAAAACAAATAGTAAGGTTGATATTACATTTACATATACAAATAATTATTATTGAAAGATTTACGTATTATTACGATTACGATTTTATTTATCTTATATCTTTCTTATTGGGTTGTTCCAAAAGTTTCTTTCGTTTTATAAGGAAATAATAGATGCACAACATTTTTTGATTTATATTATTTTATTGAATCATGTATGATCTATTTTGTAGTTATAGATCAAAATGGATGATACATAATTCAGTAAAATAATATGAAACGAAAAATTCACAACATTTTATTGAATTTATTTTTCTAGTGCATATTATTATTTTATTGAATTATGTATAATCCATTCATTTTGTTCTATTACTACAAAATGGATCATATGTAATTCAATGAAATAATATAAAACAAACAATGCACAGCATTTTATGGAATTTTATTCTTATTGCACGTTATTATGTTATTGAATTATGTATAATCCATTCATTTTGTTCTATTACTACAAAATGGATCACATGTAATTCAATAAAATAATATGAAACAAAAAATTCACAACATTTTATTGAATTTATTTTTCTAGTGCATATTATTATTTTATTGAATTATGTATGATCCATTCATTTTGTTCTACGACTACAAAATGGATCACATGTAATTCAATGAAATAATATAAAGCAAAAAAGGTACAATATTTTATTGAATTTTATTTTTATTACACGTTATTATTTTATTAAGTTATGTATGATCCATTCATTTTATTCTACGACTACAAAATGGATCACATGTAATTCAATAAAATAATATAAAGCAAAAAAGGTACAATATTTTATTGAATTTTATTTTTATTACACGTTATTATTTTATTAAGTTATGTATGATCCATTCATTTTGTTCTACGACTACAAAATGGATCACATGTAATTCAATAAACTAATATAAAACAAAAAATGCATAACATTTTATTGAATTGTATTCCTATCGCATATTATTATTTTATTGAGTTGTATTCTTATTGCATATTATTAGTTTATTAAATTATGTATCATCCATTCATTTTTTTCCATTGTTACAAAATGAATCATAGATAAGTCAATAAAATAATAATGTATAATAAAAATAAAATTTAGTAAAATGTGCATTTTTTCTTTTTGTTTTATATTGTATGATCCATTCATTTTGTTCTATTACTACAAAATGGATCATACATAATTCAATAAAACAATAATGTGCAATAAAAATAAAATTCAATAAAATATTGTGCATCTATTATTTCTTTATAAAACGAAAGAAACTTTTGGGACAGCCTAATAAAATAGATTATTATATTCTTCTTTAATTATACAACTACATCCTTTTCTTTTAATCTTAGTTATACTTTATCTACGTAGCCAAATAATTGTGTTACATTGTGATCAAAGGATTAATATTATTTCTATCTCAGTTCGACTTTAAAATAGTATAATTAGTCTTCTTGACGTAATTTAAACATAACTATAGAGCAACTCGCACGTGGATATTCAAATTTATTTAAAATTCGCTTTCTTTATTTAATCTATATATATATATATATATATATATATATATATATATATATATATATATATCTATTTATATATTATTCTGGTAAGTGTCTGTTCGAATGATTCTTCAGAACCTTCTTCTGAGTTTCTCCAGCTTCCTGAGAAACTGGATGGCTTTTGATGCATTTTCATTATTTTAAAGAGCGTTCCTCGAGTAAGGTTTAGATGTTTGACTTTAAAGAAAGATTTTGAAATATGAATCACTCGCGACATGAGCGTTAGAGGATCGAGCCAAAAGGAACCAAAAATACAAACAGTAGACAATTTGTGGATATTCGCACGAGCGACCTTCTTCGCTTCGATCGTGTTTTGTTTATAATCGCTGCCACGATATAACTAGACGACACGACCTTCTCTTCCAAGCAATGTCTTTCTCTTTTCGGCGTGCGTCATGTCACAAGCTTCACGACTTCGCTGCGTGATACCCGGCGCTGTTTCACAGGTCGCAGAACGTTTACCGAGCTAATAGAAGTTCATAAAACATTATTATCGTCAGCCATATTATTAACAAAAATTATATAAGATCCCGAGCAGAGGTCAATTACAACTAATAATAACTAACAATTATTTTTTTATAATTTTACAGTTTATATACAACAATAATTCTATTACATTTTATATATATCAGTGGTATAAATATCCAAACTTCTCGAAAAGTGGTCGTCGAGAAGCGTTCGTCGCTACTTTGGCATTCAATAATTTGGCTTATGGTGAACCTTGACCTTACGAGATTATTCCTAACGCATTTAAACTCAGCATTCAATGGATACTTGCCTTTTCACTCAAGTATCAGATAATCTGGTTGGTTTACGAAGACCCACCCGTTAAGTACGTTTCTATAGTTTATCTAGAGCGTTTTATATCCCTTCATCCACCTCATGTATTTATAATATTTCGTGTAGAAACAATGGCGATTCGGCTAAGCACGGCCATAATTTCGACAAATTAAATCATCATTGTCGAATCTTATTTATAGCGGCGGTACCGAGAATAAGCGGTACTCGTTCTTGTTGCATCAATTGTTATCTTCGTCGTTCCTCTTCGTCCCTGATGACCTACACGCCCGGTAAATGGGGCAAAGAGCGAGCCAAGAGTCGAGGGTACACGGGTTATCTCATCGAGATCTTTAGAATGAGGTCACGCCGATCGCAATTTATCTAACGGAGATCCTCGTTCATTGGTACGCGCGACGATTCAAACTTTTGTTTCTACCTTTCTTTCACTCGTGCGAGATTCCTTTGGAAACGAAAGCGTCGCTAACGCGGAGAAAATCGTGCGCCTCCATTGATGATCTCTCAGCTGTATCGCAGTATTACGTAACCTATCTGAAATTCTCACGAGCGTTCGTAGTTAGGTGAATGTTTCTACGTTTCAAATTTTCCTCTGTTATCCCGCGTGAATAAAATCTTTAGACCAATTGCTAATCTTTGAGAGCTTACGTAATTGACCGATGATGCAAGGTACTTCTAACGAGTGAGAAATGTAATTCTAAGTATAGAAATATATCGGTATCATAGCATATCGATATAGCGATATATCAATCGATCGAATATAAATAATATATTAATATCTACGTATTTTCTTTATATAAATTTATTACTTGTGACACTAATACGATTTATCATTGGCTGTGTTGTGACTTGTATATTTAAAGTGCTCTGAAATGTTGCAAGTTAGAGGATTGAAGTACAAAGATCGGGCATGTCCACTTTTTGGAAAAATCGTACTTGTTCAAGCTTTGTGTGTTTTTATACATTGCCGAGCGATCTATGCAAAAATCAGACAAGTTTAATACGTTCGTAAGAATTTTTCGACTTACCCAATATGATCTTTGGGAAGAAGAACCGGCCATGTCCAGGACTTGTCCAGCTTTGTTCTAAAATATCGCGATGGTGGCGCTAATGTAGCCTTAATCTGTCAGCCAACGTGCTTCGAATGTTTGGTAAACTGTTCTGTTAATTGCGTGTCTTTCATCCTGTCGATTCGAAATGTTTTCGGACGAACAATAATCGTATCGGTCATCGGGAAGTAAACATGTGCCAACGAAAGACGAGCAGTGGTTTATCTAAGGAACTGTTTGAAGTGCACGAAAGAAAGTGGAGCAAAAATAAAGATGTGAAAAAATATTACATTTCAAATACCCGGCATTTTCGTGCAAGAACCAGACAAGTCGAAATATCGGAGGAGACAGGTATATTTTCCAAAAATGTAACAGTATCATTTCTTGTATCATTTGTCGTACTAATGCCTTTCTAAGGCCAAATATTAATTGCTTAAACGAGTCGTATTTAATTCAGTCTTATTCAATTTTTCGCACCTTTTTTAAAACTAGCTGTTGCCCAGCTTTTACATCAAGATCCTTAATTTCATTAGAAAAAATGTAAATGGTTTGGAACAGTGCGTGACAGATCATGCGTATGCACTTGGGAAATAGCAAAAATAGTTTTTGAAGGTTTTAAGGATAGTTCTATATTTTTAAATGAAGCTGCAAATTTTTCCATAAACCAACCGATGCATCCTCTTTTTCTCTAGAAAAAAATATCGATAATTTGTCGTATGAAAGACGAAAGAAACGAACGTATAAGAATATTTTGTTACATATATTTTTCCTCGCCTCTAGTTAAAATATCTTTTAAACCAATCAATTAATTTTGTATCGTAGTCGGTAGTTTTCGTAGCTCGCGAACGTTTCGTGAGTTTTGGTTCGAGGATACCCTTGTTATCGAAGAAAATAAAAAACAGATATTATAACACGTAGTAGGTATATTGTGTATTGAGTGCAAGTTTTGTGAAACGCTTATAGCACAATTTGATTAATGAGGTCTTCTTAAGATCGCATATCCATCTGAGTTTGCTACAAAAAATGGCGATTAACGTGCTGCCTTTGGATGAAACGTGTACATTGGTAGAGATTAGTTTGGTATTTTTACGTGAAAGTGATTTATTTCTGTTCACTTTCGAAAGTTTCAACATCTGTTGTTAATCTGTTTCTTGATCATGAAACATAAATACTGGTAAGGGAAACATTAACAATGGATACCTGTTTTATTCTTTGTTTAATAACGTGAGAAACAATGGGATTCGTTCGATTTAATTAATCTGTTAAAATTTATTCGTTCCGTTTCTTCTCTTTCTTCTGAGAATTTCGTAAGAATTGAAATCTTTCGAATCTGTAGTCTGCTCTAGTTCATATTTGTTGCTTCGTATATTTCATATACAATAATTTCTATCCAATTGTATTCTAAGTATTGTATAATTATATTTTTAACAAAGAGTAATTGTAAAATGCACAAGTAATGAAGGAACAAGTAATTAATAATAACAATAAATTTAAGAAGCATATGTCCGAAAATAAGTAATCAATTTTAAACAAAGAGTACAGTTTCAACACTGTTATCATTATTGAAATATTATTTGAAGAAATCATCTTCTTGTAAAGAATATTTAATTAGTATATTTTTGATACATTGTTAATTTAGAATAACTGAATGCATAATTATATAATCTAATAAACATTATATATAAAATGGTCCACAAAATGAGTATGTTTTTTATACCGAAGTGTATAGAATATTTGTTATTTCGTCTGTATAAAACAATAGGCAAGTTTTAATGAAATATCAGTAAAGAGAAGAGAATCTGAATGGATGATAAATTTTTTTTTTTTATTTGTTTGTAAATTATAATCAATTCTCGCATTGAGAATTTTCAGTAATTTTTCTGGCGTGGCGCTGTGACATGGTTAATTATTTATAATAAGTTAATACTTATTATAGATAAGTATAATTTATACAAAGTATTATAAATAATAAATATTGTTTAATAAGAATATCTAATTAAATCTTGAGCTTAGGTCTAGCGGCTAGTGTCTCTTCATCCTGCGGATCTGATCCGACGTATCAAGTAACCCAGTGACTAGGGGGTTTCGATGTTGGTTGACTCTTATGCTGTATCTGTTGCTATATTTAGTAATTTCCTCTTTGACTGTAGGAATCCTGAGGTCTCGATGTATTACTTCGTTGGTGACATACCAGGGTGCGTTAATAAGGGATCTAAGAGTTTTTGATTGAAAGCGTTGGAGAATTTCAATGTTGGAATTGCTTGCTGTACCCCATAGTTGGATTTCGTAGGTCCAAATAGGTTTTATTACGGTCTTGTATAGGGTAATTTTGTTCTGTATGGATGATAAATATGGATAAAAATGGATGATATTTACAATAAATTTTCACAAACGATGTAATAATTGGCAGGATCACAGAAATTTCTTCTAAATATATTCTTTTAAAATATACATTTTGTTAATAAATATTATATATAAAATGATCCAGAAAATGGGTATATTTTTTATACCGAAGTGTATAGAATATTTATTATTTCATCTGTGTAAAACAATAGGCAAGTTTTAATGAAATATCAGCAAAGAGAAGAGAATCTGAATGGATGATAAATGGCATTTACAATAAATGTTCACAAACGATGTAATAATTGGTAGGATCACAGAAATTTCTTCTAAATGTATTCTTTTAAAATATATATTTCGCTCGTTAATTTTAGTCCGAAGTTTTGCGAAAATTGAATTTAGTTAATGGCTTTAATTTTTAAAATTCAAATAAATCTCTCGGGAAATATGCTTTGCGTGTGTGCCTTTTGAAAATGACATCAGTAAACGTTATTTTGCATAACATATTAACGTTAGATGCTTAAGAACGTAATTACTGGTCCGTTGTCAATATTCATCGTAGAATTTTGATAATTTATTCGCTAAAAACTTGAATAATATTTTTGTAACTTTACAATTTTGTTTTATGAACAAACTACATTTATATTATCTTGACCGCTGACAAATATACATATATATTTATATTTATATAAATAATATTAAATATATTTGTTACTGGTCAAAATAATATAAATATGGTTTGTTCATAAAACAAAATTGTAAAAGTATATATATATATATATGCATCGATAAAAACTGCAAAATTTTCAAACTTTACAAAGGACTTGCAAGCAATATGGTTCTAAATATTACTGTAACAGCTGCTGTAATGATAAATACTTTATTGTACTTAAATGCTTTCTATTGCATTTAATTAGATCTACATTACATTATATTAGGTCGTTCGAATAGTTTCTTTCGTTTTATAAGGAAATAATGGATGCACAACGTTTTCCGTTTTATATTATTTTGTCGAATTACGTGTGATTCATTTTGTTCTATCAAAATAAAGATTACAACGTTCGACAAATTAGGTTTCATGTCTGTATCAAGATGCGTCGTTGTAAAAGACGTGTCTGTAAAAGAAAGACACTTTTCGGACGACCTATCAATAAAATATCAATAAAATAAAAAAAATATATATATATCGATCATATTGCTTGCAGCTTTTATCGATACGTTGTCGTCTACTTTCGAATCTGTTCGATTCACCTCGATGTTAGCAGATTAACACGTAGAAAGTACCAATCCTTAGCTCGATCGCGCGTTAACTGAAGAGAAATACGTTGAAAGTCTTCCAGTGTCACATCACGTTATGGATGTAAAGGGAAACGTCGACAACTCGTAATGGTATTTCCACAATGTCAGAACATGTTGTGTGGTCGTGCGGACTCACGAGACAAATTTCGCTTCTTCACAATTTTTAATATTCGATCTTAACACGTGCGTACAGTAAAGTAAAGAGCAGCGATCCATAAAATCATAGGACTACCACATAAATATTTTGCTATGTTTATTTAGGACAGACATATGCGTTTATGTTCACTTCCATTTGTATTTCTTTTCTCCTAATTAGCATTTCTCGTGTAAATGTAAACATGAAATTCTTTATATATCGTAAACTGAGGAAATACATACACAATAAATCGTATTATTTATCGATTATTAAATAACAGATCAACGAAATGATTAATTATCGACATATCGATTAACGGAGAATTTAAGCATAATTTCTTGCTACTAATATAATCGATGATTGGTAAACCAGAATTCGTATTACATCCGTGTTCAAAATTGTCTATAAAACGAGTATTCCTAAAACAATTAAAACATCATTCTCCCTCTCTCTCTTTCATATGAAAATAAAATCGATCAATTATTCGAACAGCTCGTGTCGTGATTAGTTTGTACAATAATTGTTACTGCTGTGATTAGTTGGTACTATAATATATAAATAAAAACTAACTGTTTAATTAGTTAGTACTTTAACTTCTACCGTACAAACTATTTGCTACTATCTTCAAACCGTGCTATTTTTTGTATCTCCCAGCATACAGTCCAGATTCTGAATATTTTCCACCGTGTCACGTTTTATCATAAAATTACGAAATCCTTTGTAAGTGGATTTTTCTACGCGGAGCAAGCGAACAGAGGATTCCCGCGTGGTTTCTAGATGGAGGAAGGAAGAGTAGGATTATACAAACGGGAGAAATATTTCCACGCAAGCCACACAATTGTTGTCCGGCAAAAAACTATGGTATTTACTTACCCTTAAGTGTACAAGCGTATCGACGAGAACTTTCATTTTTTTCTCCCCGGTCTTTTCTTCCGTTCGCTCTTTTTTCTCTATTTTCTTTCGTGCATCGACATGGATTTAACGAGGTACCCTTTTCATTATGCGACGCAAGAGGTCGGCTTGCTTAATGAAGAGCGGGTAGGTTGGTCGACGTTAATTGGGCGACGGGAGCTCAAAGCTCGAGAGCTTAACTCCGTCGCGCAAAACCAACGCCCCTGCTCTTTTCAAGCTCTTCGTAGCGAATGCCACATTGTTGATCGTCGTAGAACCGGTTCGCTCGAGCACGCTGTGGAAAACTTGGCGAAAGATGAATTTTTTCCGCGACACCCGCCATTCTTTGCGCTCCTCCCGCCGTTTTTCACAGCGAGCTTTGGCTTCCTTGTAAAACACGACTGCCGCAAGCTTTAGTATGTAAAACTTGGTACGTTCGTCCATGCATCTACAGATCAGGGCTATCCTTTATGTCTGACCTCTTTTACTTCGAAATTCTACGTAGAACGAATGAGAAAGATGGACATTTTTTTGGGGATAAAGCGCTAAAGAATTTCACAATTTAGTTTGATTATTTATATCTTTGCACGTAATATTCGTTGAATATGGTAGTTTGCAATAATTTTAATAATTCAGTGAATTTTTATAAGATTTGTTTTTAATTATTAGAATTAATTGGGATTAGTTTATTACATTAGATTGTTAATTAGGATTAGATTTAATACTCTGATTGATATCTGTGTTATTTTATGCAATATTATGGAAATGTGGGAGGAGTAAAGAACATATTTTCCGTGCTATTAAAGAGTGCTATTAACAGTACATAATATTGTACGTATAGGAGCAAAAGAATGTTTTTTTAAATTTTGGGTAACAAAACACGAAAATTGTATCGTAATCTATTAATCCTTGTCACGTTACTTAACTTGGACTATTTATACCAGAGAGTTTGATGGTGCATCTGAACGACGAAATTACATTTGAATATCTTCATTTGAATATTTATATTTGAATATCAAAGTTGTACAACGCCCAAATTCCTTAATCACGAAATACTTTAACCCGTGGTTCACCGATTAAATTAATCCTTGAACTACAGAATTTACTACACGTCGAGAATATTTCATGTTAAATGTATTTTGATAATAGAAATCTCCGTTACAATTAGACGGCAAATATTCCTATCGTAAAGTACGAAATAGATTACTAACTCACAGTCACAATGTTTCCATGTTTCACCATTAAACATCAGCTGAGAATAGTTTCGCCTCGACGAAATTCCATTTTGGATATAGTCTTACGTCACATCTATCCGATGAAATTTATCAAAATATTCGTGGAACCGGTTAATTGAAACGAACTAATTAAAGTCCGGAGGCCTTTTCAAGTGTATTATTCTATGGGTGAGGACTAGATTTCTACGATGACGAATTTATTACAAATGTTTATGCAAATTAGTATTTTTATTGACCTGATTAAATGGAATTTATCCGGTGTTTTATTCACTGAATATTATATCAAGCACTATAACTGGGATATTTTATAAACATAGTATCGCATGTTATGATATTTCCCCGGTCGATTATTATATTTGCTCTTAATTGGAAAAAATTATAGACGAATCATGTTGTAACTATAATTCATATTTTATATAATAAAGAAACAAGTGGAGCGTGACATATTAATAGTTTTAGTAAAGAACAGCATATAATCTATAATTTATAATCTGCACCAAGTACCAAAATATTGTAATATGGTGACTACTATAGTTAATTTATTAATGATAAGTAGATTGAACAGGTGTTAACTGTACAGAGAATAATGTTCGTTAAATATGAACTAATCGCAGCAAACGTATAATAATCAGCACAACTAAATAATTAACACGTTGACTGCCAGACGAATTTTCCATGGTTTGCCCAAGACGCCGACGTGAACTTTTCATTATACGATGCATATTATGTTGAAATATTATTTGCAGCAAATAAAATGAGTTATAAAATCATGCTTGAAGCATTTTTCGTGGTGAGGGTCACCGATGACCCCCACGACGATGTAGACAATTATTACGATTGTCCTTTTTTCAAACAATCGTGCTATGTACTTTTAATATTTGCTGCGTCGCCGGTCATCGGTGGCCCCCACGGCGCTATATCCAAATCGAGTGCCGGTCACCGATGACCCCCATGGCAGTCAACGTATTAATCAACGACAGTCGAGACTCTCATCAACGCAATCCGCACTCTTTGACATCTCAACTCGTACTGTTATTAATTCGTTCTTTGTCCCCTAGAAACTCTTTGTCTTTTGTCCTAGCCTCACTACATAACTGTGAGTTTATAACTCACACGACCCCCCCCCCCAGGCCCCTCATCCATGATACTACAATATTATTAAAAATCAGAGATACCTTAAAATTTTTGAGCAGATATGTCTATCTACGAAATACGCTATTATATAAAACCAATGACGTAATTAATGTTATGATCATTAACATCTTTTAGAATGTTCGAGATTATTAAAATGAAAATTTACCAAAATGTTCGACAGAGCGACAAAAATACGTCTAATCCGAAAACCCAATGAAAATACAGTAATATAATGTTACAGTAATAATAATAATAAATACAGTAATATAAAAATATAAAAGCCTCGGTTATCAGACGTGACGCGCAAATTTGGATAATAATGAAAAATCAATTAACGTTTATAAATCATATAATAAAATCATAGAAAAATATTGATAATGTAACATCGTACACGTACTTAGGTTTAACATATTGTTTAATCGGTTGGAAATTTGTTTAGTTGCTTTCATAATGTCTCTTACTATTTGCTCTGTCCTACTACTCGCGTTAAAATTCAGGAAAAGAATGAAATTATATTGGATGAATAATTATAAATCACCTCGTGTAACACGGAACTTGGGTTAAACGGGACTCGAATAAGCGAGACTCCACTGTAAACCGTGTAAAATTAATTAATAATATATCGAATTTAAAAATTCGCTCTATATAAATTATCTTGGAATTTTATCATATGCAACGTACAAGGTATAATCTGTGCAATTTTGCTATAAGCAATTTTAAATTCCCTTTGAATGTGCATAAACATTCGCGGTTTCGTGATGAATCGACTGCCCGAATTAGAAAGAACGATAGAACGCGCCGTTTAACGACCCGATGGCCTGCAAAGGGCATCTGTGCCAATTATCTTTCCTTCACGGAGATGCGTTTTAATCGCCTGCTCTGGCTTCTCCATGGAATTAACAGACGTTGCACTGTACGCCAGGCCGATTCAATTATTCGACCTCGTAAACACTGCGCTCCTGTCCAATGAACGTTCAACTACTTTGCAAGATTTGTCATTGTTACCTCGATGTCACGAACACACGCTCCTCTTCGCGTATTTCTGCGATAATTAACTGGAAAATCTTTCTACCTGATTGATCGCCCCTTTCCATCTACCAAGTGTGCAACTCTCTCAAAAGTCTGACAGTTACAAAAGTCGATAAACTTATAACGGGGAATAAGACGGGGAATGCGTACGGCAAAAGAGAGATAAAGTTACGAAAATCAGAGTTTGTTTCCTCTTACGGTTATCGTTAGTTATCGATTTTGTGTTCTTTTAATTTGTACATAATATTGAATACTAATAATACAAATAATAATAATATACATAAATAATTTGAGGAAGAAAATTAGGAAGGATGTTCTTTAGTGCCATACAATTCTCCTAATTGTAAGCGAATATAATAAGAACTGCAGTATGCGAACTACTTAATGTCAATTGTTAGAGCATCGAGAAATTAATGATCGTTGATATTCTAATATCATCGATCCGTACACTTTCATCTATATGAAATGTTCATTACTCAAAGTAGCTGGAAATAAGGTATTATAGATAGTAGAAGATGAGCATCGTGTTAATTAGTTGCTAAACCTAGAGAACTGCTGCGAAATATTTCTAATTATAGATACGTCTTATCGAAATTAAGTTCTACAGTTAACGAGTGTGATAAATTAGAAAAAAATTTGCCCGATTAATTCTTCTAGTAGAATATGTAGTATACTGTAGCGTATAAGTTAATCTAATGACAGATAAAGAAATTGATGTTTTAATGTCATTGTGATACATCGTTTCTAAATAAGTGAAGCGTCAGATTAAATTTTAAGCTTCAATTTTATGCTTTTAAGGAGCCTTAAATATATTTTGTATATGTTCAAGGGAAGAAGTCTTCTTTCTAGAAGAAAATTTTCCTTTCGAACAATTAATCGTTTCCCTGTAATTTCCTATTTTATAGAAAGTACGTATTACTTATATTCGTAAAAAGTAACAAACTCTTCGCCTCAAACTTACATGCGTACGAAACGTACGTATTTCGTACAATATACGAAATATATATACGTAATAAGCATGATATTCTTATTGGAATAACAGCAGTGTAAAAGAGTCTAATAAAGTACAGTTTTTGAAATGTCTCGTCTTTATTATTTAGGATATGATATTGTTTAATTTTGATAATGAATTAACAAGGAAAAGAGATTTTATAAAGTAAAATTCTTCTCAGTCAGAATATTGTATCCCGAAATCTGTTCCGCCGAGCGGTTCAGTGGTCTAGGAGTATAATTCACGCTTTGGATGCGAGAGGTCCTGGGTTCGAATCCCGGCCGAGCCCGTTCACATTCTCGTAACTTTTTGGCAAAAATATATTTTTTGCACACAACATTCTCTATAAACATAAGAATCTTCCTCATAATCTTTTCAGAAGTAAAGTTGGAAGAAATGAACAAAATTATGTTGAGATAATGTCTTTCTTCTTTTATATGTACGTTTATATTTATGTATAAATGTTTTTCTGGTATTTGGATCGTTTTGATGTAAGTAGGTAACACGTGTAAAGAATAATTCCGAACATAATAGAATTTTTTAGGATGAGCTTCAACTTGTGGTGAAAGTATAGCAAAGAACAAACAGACCGGCTCAGTGGTCTAGGGGTATGATTCTCGCTTTGGGTGCGAGAGGTCCCGGGTTCAAATCCCGGCTGAGCCCGTGCACATTTTCGTTACTTTTTTGCAAAAATATATTTTTTGCATACAACATTCTCTATAAACATAAGAATCGTTCTCATAATTTTTTCAAAAGTAAAGTTGGAAGAAATGATCAAAATTATGTTGAAATGACGTCTTTCTTCCTTTATATGTACGTTTATATTTACGTATAAATGTTTTTCTTGTAATTGGATCGTTTTGATGTAAGTAGGTAACACGTGTAAAAAATAATTCCGAACATAATAGAATTTTTTAGGACGAGCTTCAACTCGTGGTGAAAGTATAGCGAAGAACAAACAGACCGGCTCAGTGGTCTAGGGGTATGATTCTCGCTTTGGGTGCGAGAGGTCCCGGGTTCAAATCCCGGCTGAGCCCGTGCGCATTTTCGTTACTTTTTTTGCGAAAAAATATTTTTTGCGAAAATATATTTTTTGCGAAAATATATTTTTTGCAAAAATATATTTTTTGCATATAACATTCTCTATAAACATAAGAATCGTCCTTGTAATCTTTTCAGAAGTAAAATTGAAAGAAACGATCAAAATTATGTTGAGATGATGTCTTTCTTCTTTTATATGTACGTTTATATTTATGTATAAATGTTTTCTTGCAATTGGATCGTTTTGACGTAATTAGGTAACACGTGTAAAGAATAATTCGAAAAATAATAAAACTTTTTAGGACAAGCTTCAACTCGTGGTGAAAGTATAGCAAAGAACATACAGAGCGGCTCAGTGGTCTAGGGGTATGATTCTCGCTTTGGGTGCGAGAGGTCCCGGGTTCAAATCCCGGCTGAGCCCAATTTTTTTTCCGCGATTTTTTTTTATTTTTGTTATAGATCGCTCTTTTAATAGCTTTGTAATATTTACTTTTTTTTTTTTTAGAATTCCGTATATTTTTTCAAAACATCGAAATGAATTCGTAACATGCGCGTTTTTTAACGATCAATAACAATAATCAAACAGCTCCTCTTACAAGTTTCGTATTTTTCTAGAAATTTTAATTCGCCAAAGAAATGGATATTTTACAATTCTGATATAAATATCTATGGTATTAAATTTGCATTTAATTCTTACTTCATTTTTCTACAGATACTTTCCAATTTCTAGAATATTTCCAAGACATATGACTTTGAGTGTTTTAATCTGACCATATGTAACAATAATAAAATAATGTAATATTATTATGGAATAACATAGTAATAAAAATAATAAAATAATAATAGAATACAATTTGTACGCTAATACGATCCCATGGCGATCTCCACCGAGTATATTATCCTTCAGACGAAACAAATAAATGTGAAAATGTCAGAGAACCTGTTAAATTTCAAATGATCGTCGAACGTGGTGTTTCTTTTATCCGGCAACGCTCGGATCATCGTTGTAGACAAAGCGCGTCGTTCCCATTGTCACTCGTTAACATTATTATCACTCATTGAGAATCAGTATCGTCCTGTTGTGCGGGTGCAATTGACTAAAAGCATTGTTGTTTATCTATTATTCCAGGCCCAGCACCATGGCGGCTGAGGAGGGTGCGCTGAGTGGCGGACTCGGAGCGAAATTAAAATGTCCAACCCCTATATCACGCTTGAGGGTGGAGAAGATCGAGGGCGGTCTCATGGTAGCTGGGGTTGTAATAGCTGCGAACTGCCAGATTGCTCTTCCGGCATTCGGCTTTCTCTTCATGCTCGTCGGCGCTGTGCTCACTGGTTTGTATCTTCCTCATTGTTCCCACCCACTCAACTACCTACATAATATCGATATTCTATATTTGCCAGCATTGTACTCTGCTTCCAATTGTCTGCTAATATCGGGACAAAGTGACGAACGACAGATCCTTGACCGTTGTTAACAATTTAGTGAAAATGTCCTCGTACCAAACGAAGCAGCTGCACGCCAACATGCCACAACTACTCGTTCGTACCGAGCATCGATTAGAATTGTTTCGCTTGCCGAACAGCAAGAAACGGTTGAACGCTTTTAACCTAATAGATGTTTGCTCTTGCAGTTAAAGAAACAGCGTGAAATTCTGTCCTGCAATTCCGTCGATTATACGGCGCCTCGCGAAGGTATTTTACGAATATATCGGATACGTTGTATGAAACTTTTTACAAATTTCGTGATTACTGTAACGAGACGCGACTGTCTTGATTATAATAGGAACATTTGAAAGCGAACAGAAAATGCATACTGAAGTTACAAGACATTTATTGTGGATATACAGGGTGGTTGGTAACTGGTGGTGCAAGCGGAAAGAGGGTGATTCTACGCGAAAAAAGAAGTCGAAAATATAGAATAAAAATTTTTCGTTTGAGGCTTTGTTTTCGAGAAGATCAACTTTGAATTTTCGCTCGGTACGTCTGCATTTTATCACGTCTCGTTATAACAGATCTCACTGTAGATCGTTGTCTCGATGGATATTATCGCAGTTTAAGTTTGCTTTTGCCGTAACTGAAGATTAGGAATACATAATGAAATAATATGACGTAATCATAAAGTTTATTATTACAAAAATTGCTGAAAATGTTGCCCATTCGGCCGAACACATAGTTCTGCTCTTCTAATTAAATTTCTATGAACACTTTCTAACGTATTCGATTGTTTTAAAGTATGAAAGGCTACAACAATCTTTTCTTTCAATTGCTCGCAACTTGCGATTTCTTCAGAATAGACAATTGATTTAATATGGCTGGAGACATGATAAAGTGCACGCGTACCGAGCGAAAATTCAAAGTCGATTTTCTCGAAAACAAAGCTTCAAACAAAAAATATTTATTCTATATTTTCGACTTCTTTTTTCGCGTAGAATCACCACCTTTCCGCTTGTACCACCAGTTACCAACCACCCTGTATATAGACTTATTGATATTGCTTATTAGTATACAATTTGAATAGTATTCAAATTCATTTATACAGTTCTTAAACATTTTATTTATTAACAACAATTAGCACCAGATGGTCTCTCTACATATGGTGGCTTATTAATACAACGAATAATGGACTGTTGAAACACTTTGGTGATTTTTGCGAAGTGTATGCTTCCAATAAATATCTCGCAATTTTTATATGAATTTTCAGATTCATTCAGATTTTACCAACGTAATCTCGATAGTCGTATCTCGTTACGGCGCTAATGAAATCTCAAAATTCTACAATATGTATAATATGTTGTACAAATTGTATAATACGAACATAAAATGTCTCTAGGAACGTTCGAATAGCTTCGTGAGCCACTGCATACAACGTTAAAACATCTTTTGAATTGATGATTTACCCAGCATCGATAGTTTAACTCTTTCGCTTCGGCTGTCCAGTCCGCCTAAGTGCTTTCCCTGTACGGAGGCGCATAAAACACTATAAGATCGTTTGGATATATGAAATATATTGCGTGAAACGTTTTGATGTTGTTTCAACAATGAGTAACTTTTAAGAAGCGATTAATCCAATATATCAATAAAATCAACAGAAAATGTTCTGCCAGTAACGAAAAAAATATATTATTGACTACAGATGGCACTGGTGTATGCTTGATATATTCGGTGCCGATCGTCGCGTGGTCGCCGCCTATAAGCGGCACCCGAAGCGAAGGTTAATGAATATTTTTGTAGACGCAACGAGTTACATCGATCGATGCATCGAAAAGTATATCGCTGGGTATACACAATAACAACGAGATTGTTTGTTAGTAACAGAATATTCTTTCGATAACAAGCAGGAAAATAAGGATGCATAACAACGAAACATTTTCTTTTCAAGAGGATATTAAGCTGTCGTCGTGTTATCGATCGCGAAAACGTCGAGAACCTTAGACAAAGACTTTTCTTAAAGATATTCTGATAAGAGGAAACAGCGAAGTCTAGCGAACATTCACGAGCAAATGACCGTGTTGCAACGTCTTTTTCTTCGCCGTGACTTCTCCAGTTCGTAGTATAATATTCACGTTGTTAGTTTTTTCATAGAGCTCGAAACCCAAGCGTTTCAACGTCTCTTTGTTTTCTTCGCGTTGCACTTATATTTCGCGCTTTTCGTGTTCTTTCAATTGAAATTTTAAAATTTGTTAAATTCTCGTCACGCAATCGCCTCTTTTGTTTCATTGCTTTTATGCTCCCATTTAATTTCACTGGAATCAACGAGCGCTTATTAAACTCTACGGAAGATAAAATTATCGATGTTCTATAGGAACAAATAAAATTTCCTGCTCTGAATACATTATTTTAAATACATATCGATATTCGATTTTCTTTGACTGCTTGATTATTCTTTCGTGCATTATGTCGTTATCTTCGTATGAAATGATGTTTCAAACGAGCTTTTATCCTTTAGAAAAAATATTTCAGTTTAAAGTCCAAATTCATTCGTTTCGAACTTTTTTACACAAGTTTGCTTGTTTTCTTACGTGAAAATGTATCGAGTACGTAGACAGTCGTCGTGCTAGTGTCTTTTTTCTAGTATTATATATTCTAGTCTAGTTTTTTTGGACTAGTTACATAGTTTTATATTCTAGTGTCTTTTTTTTTAGTGTAATTATTGCTTATGACTAGACGGATTTTTATTCATTTGTGGGAAATTTGAAGGCGCAAAATTGTGCAAAATCTACATGATATAAAAAAAACGTATCAAATATGCAAAATATGGTGGTTTGCAATATTTCGTAGGTAAAACAATTTTCCACAGACTCTATTTTTCAAATTATTTCAGAAACCCGAGTTTCCATAAAAATCTGCTGTTTACCGATGGCATTACTATTCAGTGCAGTAAGCAGTCGATATAATGAAGACTAAACAAATGCAAAAGCGTAATAAACTTGCGTAAGCGATGGATCGGTATTTTGAACTCGTAATTCAATGCAAAATAATTGTTGCACCGTGGCGAAGAGTGGCTCGGTACTTTCCATTTTGGAGAAAGTGCACAGGATGCACATGATTCTCGAATTATACGAGAAAGTTGACGAATACATCGATATACGTATATCACTGTTAGTATAAGCAGTAGGTTCATACAATACGCAAATACGAATATTATGCGCGTACAATAAAAATATTTTTTCCATGCATCGATCTCAGCATCAGCAAGAGGAATATATTTTTTAGCCGACTGTTCACAATTACGTCAATCGCTATAGTAGGTTATCAACGACTCAGCGGAAATTATAGATTGAAATAATTAGTTATAGTTAGTCGAAATAGTAATTATAGCGTCATAATTTTTCGGCAAGATTAGTCTGTTTTGAAAATGTTAACAATCGTAATGTTTAATTAAAGCGTTTTAGTCTGAAATCTTTTACGCTAGTGTAATTGCCATTAAATTATGATCTAACAGCAGCAAATTTGTTGCGGTCTAAGATGAGATATGATGCACAGTAGTTTTCGTGTTACATAACACTACATATTATAGAGCGCGTCTTCAGAGAACTATGGTTAGATTAACATTGTGTCTATCATGATTCTCCACATTCTGTTTTAAGAAATGATCAAAGATTAACTTGTTTCGAGAGAATTAAACGCGAGCACAAGCTATGGGTTAGGAGCCAGGATGTTCAACCAAACACGTAGGAGTTGCAACTTTATATTTCATTCCCTTCAAAAAGCTGCGTTTCCAATTTCTCTGAAAATTACTGAATCTCTGAAATCAAAAGTATAAAGTATTTTTTTTATATATTTAATTTAAGGTATAACGTTGGATTATTGTGAGCAGTATGTGTGTGTATGTGGCTGCAAAAATTGAATTATATGTATTGTAAATGTTGCATCATGCACGGATTGTGGTGTGAGTGGGAGAGAGACACAACCAGTTTACTTAAACGTGGGTGGACAGCGATATTCTGCTTTTTTTTTTTTTTTTGTTTGGTTAGTTACAGTCACTTTTTAAAGAGTAATTCATAGAGGCATAGGTTTGGTTCCTTCAACAAGAATTAATAAAATAAAATAATAATTGTTAAAGGAATTATTATATCTAATAATTTTTCGTTACATTATATCTATTTTATTTTGTTATATTATACAGGGTGGTTGGTAACTGGTAGTACAAGCGGAAAGGGGGTGATTCTACGCGAAAAAAGAAGTCGAAAATATAGAATAAAAATTTTTCGTTCGAGGCTTTGTTTTCGAGAAAATCGACTTTGAATTTTCGTTCGGTACGCGTGCACTTTATCACGTCTCGTTATAAAGTGGATATTATCGCAGTTTAAGTTTGTTTTTGCCGTAACGGAAAATTAGGAATGCATAATGAAATAATATGAAGTAATCATAAAGTTTATTATTACAAAAATTGCTGAAAAAAAAACGAAAATTTTTTATTCTGTATTTTCGCGTAGAATCACCCCCTTTCCGCTGGTACCACCAGTTACCAACCACCCTGTATTTAACGTCTTCGAACGTTTCGTTCTTCTTAAATTTTAAAATCGTGGAAAGAGTTCAGGCTTTGTACGAATATTTGTTCTTACATTTTATATAAATGTACCATGTACGTGTGTTCAGGTATGTGAAATTTCACTACGCAAATTTTTTTCCCAGCCTTTGGTTTACTTTATAACTTGCTTGCTGAACTTCGTTTCTTTTTGCTTGAACGTTTGCAATAGTAGCGAAGTTTGTTTTCAGAAGGGAAAGAGAATGTAACATTTTCAGATAAAAGTGACATTTGTTTTTCTTGCTTTAACACACTGCATCCACTTCAAAAGAGTGTAAAAAAGTTTTATCGTTACTGTGTATATTTTCGTACGTGTTATATTGGACGTAAATAGTCATTCATGCAAACTTTTCTCGTGGTTCGAGTTCGGAAAGCACAACTCGCAACGCGTACGACTGTGAAACAGATTGTAGCTCAAGACATATCTGATTTTTACGCGGAAATGAACTTTTCCTGGAATCTTGAAACAAGAAAATCATCTCAGGAAATTGCACCAACTTCCGCCAGCATTTTTTATGCTGTATGTCCCATAAACAGTTAAGCTGTTAATTCTTAGCGTTTATTCATAAATGGCAAATTTGTGAGAAAAATAGAAAACATAAAGATACGATGTTCTGATTAGATATTTTAAGTTGTAAGTGATACTTAAGCGTTTTTAAATTGATCGCTGTAATTCCTTCAACATGATTATTATAAAGAGATATATATCAATGTTACATAATACAAACAAATAATATATTACAATGTATTATAATGTATAATAAACTACGACAGGATAGTATCATTAAAATATAAAAATGAAAAATTTCCTCATGTTTTTAGCGAATTCAGAGTCCAAAACTATAGAATTTTTCAAACAGTTAAAGTAATCATATCTTATAATAATGTTATTGACGTTGCAAAGTGATCATGTAATTTTTCTATCATTTTGTATTTTATATACTTTGTGTTTTAATAATGCCATTATAATACATTGAAAGTCATTGAATTTATCTTACTAATCGTTTTCATATAACGCAAAGAAAATTATACGTAGCTGACAGTTGAAAAATATTCATGTTTTTTCCATTATGCAAAAAGCACACGGAACATCAGAAAAATTGCTTGGTCTGCCGTGAAGCTTCTATCTTGCTTATAAATTTATTATTCGTGGGAAAGTGGTGGGAATAAAAGTAGCTGACGAACCCTATGTATATCGAAGCAGATAATGGCGCGATTTTCCTCCTCGATGAAGATAACGACGCCAGAAAATTCTTTGCAAGATACCGGGGCGTGGAAAATTTAATTTTCGATATACGCCAGCCTGACGAGACCCTCGTAAATCAGTTGCCAGCCAGTCTAATGTATGCAGTGAAAATTCAGAACGAGTAATTCCAATGTCTAGCAACTTTCGAATGAATGTCGGTTTCTAATACATTTCGGATTATAATTCCATACGTGCGTGCAAGCTTGATTACATGTTCTCTCGCGTAAACTGAGATTTATTATTCAACGTCTTTTTCATTTGGTGTTCTGCGGCTTTCTATCGTAGACAGAGAAACGCGTATTACAGGAAATAAATGCTTCTTTCATGAAAACAGATGGAGAGGAAAGCATCGCGTATTGATAACAGGAATATTTTTCTTTTTACGTGGAAACGTTTATTTTGAAGTATGCCAGATTACGTCTCTCTTTAATCTCGTGTAATGCAGCGTAAAATTAATGAAAAAAATAAGATATATCTGTGGCCTAGAGATTTTCTAGAAGATTTAAAAGGACAGATAAGATCAGATACAGCTGTAAGCAGAAAATATTTCGCAATTCAAATCTCTTTAAACGGTGATATTTACGCGAAGTATTTCGCGAACTAATTATTTCTCCATTGGTTTACCTCGATCATCGTTTACGTAAAACAATACGAGGAAAATATTGCAATTTTCAAATGCACACGCGTTCTGCATTGTATTGCACGCGCAAAAAGTTTGTGATCTTGCAGATATGATATTCTTTGGAATTATAAGTCTTTCTCTTCCAACGTGTTTCTTGATTATATTAAGGAAGAGGATATGATACGTTTACGCTTACATGGACTGCTGTACATAATATCAATAAGGATGATTTAAAAGAGCAGATAAACAAGAAAACATATTCTTTTTCGTTCTGTTGAATTATGTATTTTTACTTTTACATCCGCTTCTATTTCCTTCTTATCATTATTATTATTATCCTTTCCTCGATGGGAAATATGATTTTTGGAAGGTTTTTACATTTTCTAATTTCTATAGGATTCTTTCGATAAAAATTCTCAATGGTATTATCAAAAAAGAATTTTTGAAATAAGCGATCAATTGAATTAGTATTCATGAAATTTCACTTTCTACTCTTCTTACTGATCTATCTTGGATGCATAAGTGTTTTATGAATAATCACATTCTATTCAGTTCGATTATTATATTGATATCGGTAACGTATGCTTCAATATTTGGTAATTATGGCTATTTAGATTTCATAGGTAATTTTAATAAAAGAAGATATAGTTTAAAAATATGTTTCGTTGTACATTAGCAAACTGAAAACGTGTTTTCTTATCTTTTGTTGAACTGCGTATATATATATATACATTAAAAAAATATATATAATAATAATAAATTATATATTATAAAAAAACCAAAAAAAATATACAGGGTGGTTTGTAACTGGTGGTACAAGCGGAAAGGGGGTGATTCTATGCGAAAAAAGAAGTCGAAAATATAGAATAAAAATTTGTCGTTCTTTTTCAACAATTTTTGTAATAATAAACTTTATGATTACTTCATATTATTTCATTATGTATTCCTAATTTTCCGTTACGGCAAAAACAAACTTAAACTGCCATAATATCCACTTTATAACGAGACGTGATAAAGTGTACGCGTACCGAACGAAAATTCAAAATCGATTTTCTCGAAAACAAAGCCTCAAGTGTAAAATTTTTATTCTATATTTTCGACTTCTTTTTTCGCGTAGAATCACCCCCTTTCCGCTTGCACCACCAGTTACCAACCACCCTGTATATGTAATAATGTACATGCTTAGGGTAAATCAGACGATCGATTCTGGAAAATCGAGTTTATTTTGGGAATAATTAAATTAAATACAGTAGCAGTTAATAACAAATCTACTACAAATTTCACCTGGAAAATCGAGAGTTCTAAATTACCGTTTTTCTCTCGTGATGTATTCCATTCAGCAAATAACTGCCTGTAAAACAAAAGAAAAGTAGAAAATGTCGGTTGGCGCGTAGTTTCGATTCTGTAGAATTTGCATATATATTTTTTTAATGTTCTTCAGTTCCATTGTTACTATTCAAAAGTTAACGTTTTATTCTTTTATTATATACATTTCTTAAAGATAACCCCAATATCTTCAGATAACTAATTACCTGTTCGCAATATTTCATCATTATCATGTACATGATCGGTATATTAATCCGACGAAGTTAGTTCGTAAACTCCAGATTAAGCTAAACTTGAGGTTAAGTAATAGCTGTGGGGTACACATAATGCGGATAGCAGTCTTCCTCGAAGCCATACTGTCATTACATCATGAAACGAACATAAGGAAGTATAATTCAACTCTTTCTCGACGTGTCGTGTCAAGTTTGCTCGTTACGTAAACTGTGTATGTTAATGTACAATGTAACGTCTACACGTTTCATTCAATTCTCATGCCTTTTTAACGAGCGCAAGGTAATGGTTTCAATTGTAAATATATTTTCTCCACTTTGTTAACAAATAGAAAAAACGAACGCAATTTTGCTTTCTGTGAGACATTTGTCGATTGTCGGTGTTGCAAGATAAAGCATCTCGTGTAATATCGATATTTACCCTAGAACATTTCTTTACTGCAACTCACAAAATTAAGCAGAAGCTCTACAACAAATTCTGTTTCTCAAACAGAATTCAATCTGATGACTTACGAGTGCATTGATGTAACTCTTGCAGGAAAATGTGATTATGAAAGAACAGGGTGTTAAAGTACAATGTGTACTTGCTTATGTTCGTTACGCTTCGTATATTACGCAATTCATCTGCATATTAACACGTTGACTGCCATGGGGGCCACCGGTGACCGGCGACGCAGCAAATAGTAAAAGTACATAGCACGATTGTTTGAAAAAAGGACAATCGTAATAATTGTCTACAACGCCATGGGGGTCACCGGTGGCCCTCACCATGAAAAATGCTTCAAGCATGATTTTATAACTCATTTTATTTGCTGCAAATAATATTTCAACATAATATGCATCGTATAATGAAAAGTTCACATCGGCGCCTTGGGCAAACCATGGAAAATTCGTATGGCAGTCAACGTGTTAAAATCTCCTTTTTAGCCATTGAGCAACGTGAAAGGGACAGACAGTGAATTTTCTATTATTTTCTCTATAACACGAAACTAATGCACTGACAAAATTTATAAAATTGCGAATGGATTGTTTTATCTGTCGAAGAACAATGTGACTATTAAGGTACGATACTTCCCTCCGTGTGTTATACTTCATATATTACGTGTGCACTTCATCTACTTCATATTAAAGTCTTTCTTTTAGCCATCGAGTGGCATGAAAGCTATAAAATCTCCAAAAATGTACTTGCCATATTTTCTCAGATTATATACCAACGCTGTGATATTAGCAAATTTGCGAAATATTCCTATCTATTAAATCGACGTTTTATAAAAATTGATTCAATTAGAATAGAATAGAATTATTTATGCTACAAGATACAATAGAACAATAACCTTGCAGCCTGCACGTAAGCAACTAAAAAAATACACATAAACTTACTCATGACCAAAGACACGTACATAATAAATAAATATTAACAATAATATCTACCTATGTACAGTGCTGTGAATAATCACAGACTGTGTTGTTTTTTTGCATATTTTCGAGAAACTACTGATCTTGACTGGATATGTTAATCCATTTGCATCCAAGCGCGGATTAATCCGCGCGCTGCGGCTCCTTTTTTTTATTTCCATTTTAATCTAAATAATTTTTTTCAAATAAATAATTTTTACTTTTTTTCTCTGTTATAAAGAATGTAAGATGCGATTTTTGCGAAATAACATTGTCTACCAATGGTTTTGAACAGTAAATTTTCGATAAACTCTATGAAGAATTCCGATGTCATTTACTGCACCTACGACCGACCGCGCACGGTGATAGGGACCGGTCCTTTGAAGTAGGGGCCATGATGCAAATGGGTTGTCTTTTTTTGTTCAGATTTTTTTATTATTTTATTTTAAAATTTTACAATTTGTTCAGTAGGACATTTGGTAAAATATTTTAACTTAATGAATAAAATATAGCATGTGTATGGTTACCCCCAGTGGGGTTCCATCATCGTGTTTATTAGGTTATATCCTTTCTGAGAATGGGTTAAGTGAAATTGTTCTTGTAAAAGATAAATTGAACGCTATAGAACCTTCGTAAGGGAAATAGAAGACAAAGGGACAGTTTTTCAACGAGACGATGCTCCCATTTGTACAACCGCAGCTACAGCAAAATGGTTTCACAATTTCGGGATAGAATTATTACGATGACCAGCATTGAGTGCTGATCTGAACCCGATCGAGCACCTGTGGGCGATTCTAGCGAGAAAATTTCACGATTGGAAGAAGCCAGCTATTAAAAGAAAGTATCGTGGAGCTTGAAAAAAGAATAAAATCCCTGTGGGCGGATATTCGAAAGGAAACTTTAAATAGGATAGTGAATAGTGTACCTAACGGATTATTAGAAGCAATGAAAAATTGAGAAAAATTCACTAAATATTGAACGAAAACGTAATAAAATTAACGTTGAATTTATACTCCTTCACAGCCAAAGAGAATTTCTTCCAGACCTTGGAAGAAGAGAATTTTTGTTTGTTGTATCTTCAGTTTTGCTTTATGTTATAATACCAAGTTGTATAAACGATTTCCTCAAACTTGGTTTCGATATCACGAAAAATCTAAAAATAGGCTTCAGTTTATAATTATTCACGGTATTGTTCATCTGTATCTTAAATTACTCTCGGTTTTCTCAATTCAATTCTCCTCCCCTTCCGCCTTTTCTGCATCAATTTTTCGATATAATTATTTCGTTTAATGATATATCGTTTTCGTTACAATCGAATAAAACAAGCTTAATTAAATATAATAATATAATTAATAATTAAGCTTCGGACCTTCCAAAGTTCCCCTCTACATTCAGACAGTAAAATAAAAATTTCAATTTCATCGAGAGACGATTACTCCGCAGGTGAAGTTAATTTTAGCAGACGCCTAGACGTCAATATCGAGGGTTAATCAACGTCTGAACAGAGAGACGGCTTTTGCAAAATGGACAAATACGTAGGAACTAGGAAACACGCGTTATATAGCATAATGCAAACGTTTACCATTCCAAGCTCGGCATTCTCCGGTGATCTGACGGAAGCCTCTGTCGCATTCGCGGAATTCGATTAGTTATGTCGAATAAGAAGCCTTGTTTCTAGGCTGAGCTGGTAGTCGATGTTTGAACGGCCAAGTCATTGCGACTGATCGATTCGAAGGAAATTACTGCGTCGATCGAGTTACACGGACGACGAATAAACGGTAGGCTTCTTACGAAAGAACAATCGAAGATTGTTCGTACGATCGACAAACATTAGCCGGTGGAAATTATACAGAAACGAGGAGTCGTTTCTTTTTTAGATACGAATTCTCCATCCTTATTACGCAATGCTATTACAAGTTTCAGCAAGGCGACGCTGACTACATGCTGCCGGCGCTTTTTCGTTTCAATACAATCGATATGTCTTGAACGGATACGGCCACGTAATTCCTTTTTAATCCTTCATTCGTTTCCCGATCCACGCGAGCTTAACCTTCTGCCAGAAGCCCTCTTTTCTGCTAAAACCTGATAGTAAATTGATCCCATTGCCTTGTTAACAAAGGATAACATTTTAAACGTTTGGCGCAGATGGTGAACGTTGACGAAAATTTATATTTTTATAAATGCAGCAGAGGCAGCGATATTTGAACAGAGATTCGTTCGTTGAACAGTATAAGCTGTGATCTCACAATATTTTATATATTTTTGATTATCGCGTGTACTCTGTGTATTTTTACATTTTCGAATTCTCTATAAATATATAAATATCCGTAGTCTTGTTTTATTTAATTACAAGTAATAATTACAAGTAAAGAGCTGTTAGTAATAAAAAGACGTTATCGATATAGCAATAGCAATTGAAAATTATGAAAAGTATAAAAAATATCGAAAAATAGAGAGACACAATGAAGCTTGCGAATGTTTAAATAAAACACAGAAATATGTTTCTGCTTTATTTCACGTCGTACAATTTATAAAATATTACATTTACAATATTACAATTTACGATATCACATTTACAAAATTATTGTTTCTCCAACGATCAATGTTCCCTTTCTTTTATTTTTGCGATAGCAAATTTCAACGAACTTAATTTATGAATTTCGCGTTCTAAATAAGTACAATTTACTTACAACATTTTCTGTAATTCTAATTTTTATCGTCGTACTGGTATTTTAACGCGAGCTTTCACGTTGATGAATATTATAAATGCTGTGAACTATTAAAAATATAAAATTCTATTGGCTTTAATATTTTCTATATCAAATTAAGCATATTTCTCCTTAAAAAGGCTCATCCCATGATAAATTACGTAGATATAACACGACGATTAATAATAGCAATTGGTATGGCGCGTTTAACGAGTTTTAGTCTTCTATTTAAATTCTATTACTTTGTCTTTGTCAATATACATAACTAATGGAACTACTTATTTGCATCGCAAATGATCAGTAGGTTTCAAGAGGATCGATTTGCCTATGCCAACCCGACATCTTATAAATAAAATATGTAGATGATTTATTACGCGCCCGTATAATTCAGAATTAATTAGCCGTTAACAGCCGCGCGTAACTGGCTTATTATTTCTTTTTCTGCTTCTTCTTGTCGTTTAAAATTTATTTCCTTTTATCAGACCGCGCATTTCCATATACGAATACTCCTCATCGAAAGCACGCGAGGAAACGCATATTGAAATCGTAAGTCGAAAAATCGTCTGCGATGTAATTTATGACAGAGGAAGTGACTTTGTATAGTCTACCGAGTTTCGACATAAAATAGTCAGTTGTGCAATGAGCTTGTTCGATTTTGATACATTTCGAAAAATATTACGACTGTCATTTAATGACAGCAACAGAGGAGCAGGAAAGAAAACAAATATTACGACTATTTGATATAAAAGCATCACTTGTTATTCTGTAGATCAGATTGCAGACTTTCCTCGTGCCAGAGCAGAAACATTGCATTTAATATTATGTATTTAACACTAGAATGAATCAGAATGACTGGTCTTTAAAAAATACGTAATAATAGAATATTTTTATATTTATTGATTTATTACTTTCTTGCAGAAGCAATTCCATGTTATGTAGCACATTTTTGATATTATTAATCCAGCTAGGATCCCTAAACGAGGGTTGACACATTTATAAAATTGTAGAACCAGTCATTTTGATTGCTGTGGCATTTCTAGTGTTAGCATCTAGCGATCGATCTGGAATTTTCCTGATAACTGATATCGTCATATCGAATGATACGCGGTAAAAATTTTGAAAACGTGTGGCAAGTTGTACAAAACGAGGAAACTGGTTAATTGGGGTTCGATAAACAGATTGCAGAACCCTTTTACACTTTGACAAGTTCCAGTCATTTTGACTGGTATTGGTATAAGTAGCTTTGATACAAAATTATTTTGAGTTTGAATACATAAAAAAGGAAATAAAATTTGTTATATTATTCTTTCAGTTATCGTTGCGAAAGTCATTACATAACATGAAGTAGGAATTTTAAAATAAAATTGTAAAACCAGTCGATTTGACTGGTGTGGTAGTTCTAGTGCTAATTATGATTAAATACTTAATGTGATTATCATTGCGATGATTAAACGTAGTTGAATATTTATTTATAGCGAACGTATTGAATTCAAAGATGTTTGAATAACTCGATGTAATTAGTAAATCGTATGTGGCTTAATTATCAGTTTATGAGATTGCTCGTGGATGGGACAGTCGCGTGAGTCGAGTCCAAGTTGTACGTACACGCACAATAAATAACAAATATTCTCCTTTTCTTTTTCGCAAAAATTTCCCCGACTCTCCTCAACTCTATTAATCCTAGATAAAAAACGTGTGTAAATTTTTTGATAAAACGACGAAATCTTTGAAGCTATGGAGTAGATGAGCTACTTGATCCATTTACAAAACCAAGTGTACGATGCTGATAAAAGACACATCTAAAGTTTTTATAAAACAACGAAATCTCCAAAGTTACTAGTAAACGAACTGCTTAACTATATGACGGGTATACTTCCGTAGGGGCCCCGTCACCCAAGTATGGATGACGCTCTTCTTGATCGAGTTAATTAAATATACGATATTATATATAGGATATAGAACATAAAAATATTAAAAACCATACTTATATTAATTATATTATATAATATTAATATTATACCATACTTTTACCAAATATTATACCATACTTTTTATTAATTTATATTCTGGATAAAATATTACATTATGCTATATCGCATGGTAATTGTTAAAACATTCCAAACATACTTGGGGTGATTTTGGGAATTTCGAACAATAGTTGTAGACTTCGTCATCACTATTCTCCTCACTTTCAAATATATTTTCACGCCATTTACTGAACATTTTGAGGATGAAAAAATCACTGATGTAGTATCTCATCTCTCATAAGTATGCTTCTCGACTAAATGAAAGTTCTGAAATATGTGCCATGAGATCCCTCGGAATAGTTTAGCTGGAAAGCTTATCACTTTCTCCATTTCAGAACTAAATAATCTTTTCTTTATAATGTATCGAAGGCGATAAACAATGAATTGCCGCTTGTCGCTCTATTTGCGTTCTGCGTACCGGTGGTCGGATTTGTACTAGCCGAATCACGCTGGGCAACGAACGTGTTAATGTATTTGCAAAGATTAATTTGACAGAATAATGCACACGTTCATCGATTATCTAGATCTCGCACAGTGATTGCCAACGTCCCATCGAAGAAATATCGAACTCGCTACGCAACCTAGCGATACAAAGAAAAATTGTCCAAGTATCGTACAGTTAGAGAAAGTTTCTTTGTCTCACGAGCGACGTTTTCGATTAGATTCTTCGATGTTATCCGAAGAAATCGCCGTAACACGGATAATTGAAGAACCCTCTTCGACATCTCGCAGCACCACGGACGATCTATCAGCTGAATTACCATTTTAATGGAATTTTGAGGTAAAGCGCACTTTCAAGCTGCTCGAAAGAACAACCGAGCAGACGCACGAATATTTGCTCAACTCTCTGAAACTGAGCAGCTTGGAAATTGAAATCTTGCTTCTTGATACACGGCTAAGAGGGCTGTTGAGATTCGCGTCACGCAGCCTTTATCTTCGCTTCAGAATCTATCGGCCATTTTGCTCGGCTCGTTACGGTACACCATTTGAGAACCACTATTCTTTGAGGTGATCGAACTCGGCGATGGCAATGCAGCGTTTATGTCACGAAGAAGGAGAGGGCAATGAAGAAGAAGAAGAAGAAGAAGGAGAAGGAGCAGAAGAAGAAGCAGAGGAAGAAAGACTCACTAACGGGCAACAGCTGGTCGTTTACTTGTTTGGCCACGGTTTCTCGGATACGGGTCCGGACCGTTGTTACCAACCGATTTATCAAAACCGGTCAGTCCTTCCAACCTCTTTCGCCATTCTTTTTCTTGCCTCTGGCTCTGTCGATGAGACCGGTCCTGTAGCCCATTTCCCTTTCGTTCCCCGCCATTTGCTCCTTCTACGCTCGCCAACCGGCTACTTTACATGTTGGATCACGTATCGGGAAATTTCTTATTTTTCACCAGCTATCGAGGTCTAAGGTTGACTGGTTTCTTCGCAACAATGTGCAAGTAGCTTTCAGCTAAATCTCACACCGGTAAAAGTTGCATGTTTTCTCGCCTCAGTTGGATTTATATGGAGTTCGATGAGACTACGCGAAGCTGATTCGCATAGTTTTCAGAAACGTTCTTAAGATGGTCAAAAGAGAAGCTACGAGATTTTTTATTCACTTTAGGTCGAGCCCACGAGGGTTTCGCGTTGACGAGTTGCTTTGCTGCAACGTGCAAGTAAATGGTTTGCTGTGAGATCAGAAAATGGTAAAACGTTGCTTTCATCTTAATATTTGTATACAATTTAGAGAACTAGTCTTCGTAAATTTTCGAAATACACAGTTTCATTCTTGAGATGGCCAAGGAAAAGACTAAAATCTTGTATTTGATTCGATTTAAACTATTTTAGTTTCTTAGAAATTGCACTATTCTTAGTTGCGCTTCTAAAATATCTTTTTGGTTTCTATTTTTTCTTATCCACCTTTTACTCTAATCTCTATATTTTATTTATTTAATTGCAGTTTAAGTCGTTAAAAGTCATCTTGATCAGGTTGTATTGTGGAACGAAAATTTTAAGATTCGAGGGGAACAGCCCGAGAGATCGTTGCTCTGGTACATTTGTATATACTTTAGCTAAAAATATAAGTTTTACGAGTTCTACTTTCTTATAGGATCTACCATTGATATTATTAATTTTAGTTTACAATCTATTTTGAATACCCAGAGGCTCAATATTTCTTTACGAGTAATATTTGTTCCATTATTATTTGCCTTGATATTTGCTCTTGTTTTTCTTTCATAATCGAGACGAAAAGAAATACTTTGTTATACAGCAAATTGATGAATGAAATTCATAAAAGTGACATATTAATGTCCGTAAGGCACATAATGGTACATTTGGAACAGGCAAAGTGTCTGGCTTGACTTTCGAACGTTAATGCACGTAATAAGCGTTTTTAAACTTTAAACGATTCTTTCAATCGCTACAAGCAGTTTCTCGCCTGCCTACGCGTTCCAATCTGCATACAGATTTCGCGTATAATGAAATCGAAAACGAGTTAAGTTACGTATGCTTCGTTCGTTTCTTCTCTGTCTTCCGAGTTTCTTCCCTTATAAAGATCGCTGCATAGGAGAATGACTTTCTCCAGTGGCTCGCAGGAAAGCTCGTTTAATACTCTCCCACGTGTTACCATGAGTAATCGCTATCTTCCGGTGGATCGAAAAAGATGATGAAAGTATAACGTGAATCAACTTGAAACGCAGGGGAATTCTCTGTATCCGATCTCTCGGTGAGAAGTAAGATTTCTTGTGTATTTTTCGCATTTTTACCTCGATACGTATAGTTGCTTATAAATATCTAAATGGACTAAAGGATTTGTAGTAGATAATAGTACACGAATAAAAAATGATCCAAAGCATCACTTTTTTTATGTGATAAATTCTAATTATTTGTTTAAAAGTCGATGGACGATTCCAGTTGCAGTACATATTTTGTATAATTAACTCGTAACCATTTGGATAGTCTAACCGGTTTGTTGTAGTTGGTATCATGTAAAAAAAAGACAATGAAAAGTGTCACTCATCACGTTTTTAAAATTCAACAAACAAATTCTAATTATTTGTTTAAAAGTCGATGGACGATTCCAGTTGCAGTACATATTTTGTATAATTAACTCGTAACCATTTGGATAGTCTAACCGGTTTGTTGTAGTTGGTATCATGTAAAAAAAAGACAATGAAAAGTGTCACTCATCACGTTTTTAAAATTCAACAAACAAATTCTAATTATTTATTTAAAAGTCGATGGACGATTCCAGTTACAGTACATATTTTGTATAGTTAACTCGTAACCATTTGGATAGTCTAACCGGTTTGTTGTAGTTGGTATCATGTAAAAAAGAGACAATGAAAAGTGTCACTCATCACGTTTTTAAAATTCAACAAACAAATTCTAATTATTTGTTTAAAAGTCGATGGACAATTCCAGTTACAGTACATATTTTGTATAGTTAACTCGTAATTATCTGGATAGTCTAACCGGTTTGTAGTAGCTGGTACAACGTGAAAGAAGACGATGAAAAGCGTGACTCAGCAGGTTTTTAAAAAATCAACAGACAAATCGTAATTATTTGTTTAATAATTGTTCGACGATTTCAATCAGGTGCATTACGTATTTTATATAGTTTGTGATATTTTCGATGTATACAATCGATCAATATCATCATGATAAAACGAAATTTCTTGTTGATTCATTAGTATTGATTATCTCTATACTAACGATATTTGCAATCTTTTTAATTATTGAAATTTCAGCAGATATATATATATAAAATACGGTACATTGTGATAGAAAAAATATAATAAGAGATCTATAGTAATTGCAAACCTGTTAACACGAATATCTAAATTGGCTGGAGCAATGAATGCATTAACCTCATTACATATATGGTAATTATAATGAGAATTATTAGCATATTCAACTTTATTAAGATTTCACACTTAATGAGGTAATAATCATTGATCGATCGAAGAATTAATTGAATAATTTTCTAACAATTTGCTAGGTTTATCTCGTTCTGCTATAAATGTTTTAATTAAATATTCTTGTACGAGTATGTAGAACGATTGTTGTTCTCTGAAATTGCAAGATATTTATGACAAACATACAGCTAGTAATTATTACATGACACGGTATTTAATCATGAATGGTATCATGACACATGAATGGTATTTAATCTCAAATATATATATCAATGTTAAACATAGTGATACTAAATATTATGTGAGTTATTAATGCAAAGTTCAGATACTTTGGCGATATCTGCGAAGCGTATATTTGCAATAAATACCTTATGCATATGCATTTCCAGATTCGTTTCAAATTTTACCAATATGATACGCGTTTCATTACAGTGGCAATGAAATTTTCAAATGTCTGGCAGAACGCGTAGTATTCACAAAAATTCGTAATATTGGAAATATATTGGTGTAATACGTAAGACTCGTATAAAGAAAATAAATTTAATAATAAATAATAATATAATCATATTAATTAGATAATATTATTGTTGAGTGTAGCTTGAATATAATTCTATAAGATTAATTATACACAATAATAATAATAAATATATTAATAATATCATTATAATATAAAAATTATTTATATTAATTCAAATAATAAATTAATTTTATTTAATTTTATTTAATTTTATTTTTTTATTTAATTTAATTTTATTAAATTCAAATTATTTCCACGATCTACTCTATGTTCCACCAGAAGAGATAAAAAATTTCGATACTTTTGAACGTACGATTTTCAGCCAGACAAGTCTCTCTAAACAAATCATGACATCGAGACAGTCATACGTTCCAGTTTAAACGAGGAGAAGCTTTAACGGGAGCGTGAAGAAAATCGTCGCATAATCATAAAAACTGCTATTCCTTCAGGATTGCGAATGTCTTCCTTGAAGATGGTTACTATTTACGACATTCACACCTTCAGCCAAGTAATCGTTCTTTACAATACGACGGTGGCTTATCAGATTTTATCTAACAAATACATTCTCCTTGCTGATGTGAGCAATTTGAAATTACGCGGAGATTGCAATGTTTATCGTTAGCATCCCATTTTGGAGAAAATCCTATCAGAAAGAGGATGAACGTTTCTCGAGGATTATACACGTCTGCCACATTTTTCTGAGATCTCTTAGTGCTTCAATTTAAAAACGAAGAGATTGTGCTTACGGCTCTGCGTGCCACTTTAAAAATCTTTTTTACGATCGGATTTATTGAAGCTTTGAGACGATAAAGCTTGATCAAGTTAGTGATCGTTGTATTAAGCCACGTTCTATTTTATTTTTACGTAATCTCAATGTTTATGCAATGAAGTGGCTGCTTCTATGTTTGAACATATTTTTCAAAATGCATATTTAGATGGTTTCTTCTAGTTGGATTAGAAAAATATGTCTTCTTTATGCAACGAGAGATCTCGCAAATCACGTTACTTTATGTGATGCTAATCCTCTTCGTGATCGTATAGTTCCCGTTAGAAGAAAATGTATCTCTTTTGGAATCACAAATTAATGGATTAATGTGAAAATAAACACGAAATAAGATCTGTCAGTCGAGTTTATCAGTTTTATATACGACCACTTGGCAAACATATGCGCGTACTGTTATCATGCAAATTAACACGGTACGAGATAAGTGGTAGGTAAGTTTCTCAGGTCTTTGACATAAGCTACTACATTAGAACTTTTGCATACAAATGAAATTTCAGCACTTGGAGTCGCTCATAAACACGTCGTCAGAGTACCAGATCTTAACAGACACCAGATCATTCCGCAATTTAACTTCGTCATTTGTAAATGATGTCGATCGTTAACATTTGCGAAATAGAACAGTGTTCGCGGTATGTAAAACTAACCCGAAACAGCTCATCTTCGTATACGTAAAGATAATAGCTACTTTAATAACAAAATTTAATTTGTTCAACAATTTCGGTAATTATTTAGGTAAAAAACATCTGTTGTAAAGAAGAACACAGAGATCTGAATGTAAGTGATAAAGATATCGATACCGAGGAAATTAATTAGAAGATAATAGTAGCATGAAATTACGTGTAATAAATTGCAATGGATAATTAGAAATTTTATGTAATTTTAGTTCTCAACTTCTATTCTTCGGAGAATTAAAGCAAGGGAGGAATTCTGATGACTTTTGAAAGGAGAAGGCAGAAATTGAATTAATTGGTTGGTTTAATCCTAAAAACGTGATAGAGGAGAAGATAGCCTAAGGAGATTAAAAAGGAGCAAGAGTATTCTAAATTTGGAGCAAATCGGCTGTAGCTAGGACCCTCGACGTCCCATTATACTGAAAATTTAGACGAAAAATATTATAGTCAGGTTTTGACGTTCATGGAACAGGAGTTTTCCAATTAATTTACTTGCATCATTAGCGCATGATTTACCTAGTGATTATCAATAGAACGTATATTATATGTCCATACACGGACTAGTTTACAATACGACGTTCACGGTTCCGGTGAACAGCACGGTGACACGAACGCGTTAGTGTTGTTCGTACCGTGTTAAGTTAATTTTAACATTGAACCCGTGAATTGCATCTGACAGTGTGTGCGTTAGCCATGTATGCTTTTATTATTTTAAAATCGAAGCATCTACGAAACTTGCCAGTAACCTGAAGAAAATTTCATCGTGTTTATTAATTACTTATAAACAGCGAATTTATATTTTTTACAAACAAGACTAAGCAAATGGAAGTGGAGTATAGACTTTTCTCTCTTGATAAATATTATGGCGAGCTCTATACTTTGAATATTTTATGTATTTCAGCGTGCTTTCATGTGCAGTACGTGTCTTTAATACTAGAACTATCGATAGTTAAAGCTATTTCTACCAAAACCAGTGAAAATGACTGGTCTTTTAAAAAATACCTAATAATAGAATATTTTTATATTTATTGATTTAGTACTTTCTTACAGAAGCAATTCCATGTTGTGTAGTACATTTTTGGTATTATTAATTTATCCAGGATCCCTAAACGAGGGTTGACATATTTATAAAATTATAGAACCAGTCATTTTGACTGGTGTGACATTTCTAGTGTTAGCATCTAGCGATATAGCGATCGATCTGGAATTTTTCTGATAACTGATATCGTCATATCGAATGATACGCGGTAAAAATTTGAAAAACGTGTGGCAAGTTGTACAAAACGAGGAAACTGGTTAATTGGGGTTCGATAAACAGATTGCAGAACCCTTTTACACTTTGACAAGTTCCAGTCATTTTGACTGGTATTGGTATAAGTAGCTTTGATACAAAATTATTTTGAGTTTGAATACATAAAAAACAAAATAAAATTCGTTATATTATTCTTTTAGTTATCGTTGCGAAAGTCATTACATCATTGCGGAGGAAAAATATAACAGTAGTAGAAATTTTAAAATAAAATTGTAAAACCAGTCGATTTGACTGGTGTGGTAATTCTAGTGTTAAATTTCCCATAAACGCATAAGCAGCTGTAGACTATTTATAAACGATGAAAGTCTCTATTGCGTGTATAATAGTGAAAAAATTTGGCAATAAGAACACACGTTCGTACGATACAAGCACAACGAATGTTCAAGTTCACTCGTCAGTAAGATATTTAAATTTTCCATGATTTCTAACAAATTTCACTAGCAAATTTCAGATTTTACACGGACTTTGTAGTTCTCAGAGACGAGAAATTCCATCTCCTGGAAGAAAAATTAATTAAATTATTTCGTTTACATCTATGGTTATTTATACTATGCAAATTGAGATTAGGTTGAATTTTAATAACAATAGAGATTTAATTCTCGCATGACACGGTAGTTAGGTTGCACAAAAATGATACTCTTGATGCATCTAATATTTTTCTTCTCTCGTATCGTTCGAAAATTGATTGCCACATATAAAACAGGCCACATCTTGCTCTTCTTTGCTTTCATCCGATGACTCTCTTTTCAATTTCTTTCCGAAACACACGTCCATAATTTCAATGGCATTTTTAATATAATTGCCAACACTAATATATAGATAAGTGACAGAACGAGATCGCCTCTTTGGAATATAAAAATAGAAGCAATATACCAAGCGTCGCCAGAAATAAATTTTAGAATCACGCACTTTAGATGTTGAAATACGACTTCGAATATTAAGACGTAATCTAGTGACGAATTCCTTCGTTTTTGCTGCCACTGAACTAACGGCATTTGTATTTTAAAGTCCAATCGCCACTTACAGGCAGGAGCACTTAACAAGAACGAAATTTGGGCCCCTTAAACATATCGCTTTTTATGGGAATAAATGTAGTTAATTTATTATAATAAATGAAATACATCGTATTAACGTGATACTCATATTATTGAATGCTTACATTCGGTTTGTGTGAGTATAGCAGAGAGAGTTAAGACTGGAAGGTTGTCGAGACTTATGTTGTAGGAATTTATTAATATTTTATATTTATTATACAAATAAATATGAAATCTTTATCGTCAATATTTCTACATTATATGTTTAAACAGAGAAATGTAGTTTTTAAAAATAATGTCAATAATATCATTGTATTATTGCTTATGTTCTAAGATTACATGTTACTCAATATCCTTAAGTACGTTGATTACAATGTACTGTCTTTTTATTAATTGAAATTTGTGAAATCCAATACGATACGTCATTTCAGGAGCATTTCAATATAAAAATTAAAGATTATATATTAAGAAAGAAGATGGTGCACTGGCGAAAAAGCAGAGCACTTTGCAGAAAACTCTGGAAACAGCCAATTCCTTTGTTTTTGCTCTCACTTAACCAATGGCGTTTTTATTTCAAACTGCAATTACCGTTTACCGGCTGCAGCATTTAACAACAAAAATTGATCAGGCCGAAATTTGGGTCACTTGGTCTGCATTTATCTCCAGAAGTGAAACTGCAGCGTGTAGCAAAACACTGCTAGAAATCTTTTTTCTTTAATTTGTCCTTGCAACAAATGTCTATCGCAATTTGAAGGAGCTTAATTAACCACAACGGCGGGATATTACCGTCGATCATAATTTTCACGCGGCAAGTACCAATTTCCCCGTAATGGGTTCAAAACGGTACTAGCCGCCCCACCGTCGTCTTTCCTTGCTTATTTAATTGAAAATCACCTGCCTTGCAAAATCACCTTTCTCTCTCTCCCTCTCTCTTTCTCTGTTTGTTCCCTTTTGGACCGTTTCTTCACAGCGAGTATTGCCCAGTAGTTTGATATGGCGCGCACGTTCGTGGAAGCGTGAACTTAGCCACGAGCACTCGGCAAGATTAAATTTGAAACATTAATAACGCGGTCGAAAATCCTGAAAGAAGGTAGAGGGAAGCTGGTCCCAGGTCCGGGCTTTGAATTACGAAACCTCATTACGCGTCCCTTTATCCGCCGCGCCTTAAAAATTCCATCGTCATTCGCGAGTTCTCGTTTAATAGGAGGAAAAGAAATTGAAAGTGATAGAAAGAAAAAAGAAAACAAAAGAAAGAAAAAAAAGATCGGTCGAAAGGAACAGAAAAGAGGCGATCGTTTCGAAAGGACTGTCGAAGCAAAGAGAGGAGAAAAATTACCGCCACAAAGGTGCCGATTAATCGTTCACCAGAGGGCGGGAAAATGACCGATATCGCTTAACTCGGTGCTCACGCGTGCTTCATTTGTCTGTTTCAGCTGCGTCGTATCGCGGTCCCGGCCAGGATGAAGACAAGGACTCGTACGCGGCTAGAATCGCGTTCACGGGCAACTCGCGGATCCTGGGACCGATCTGCATAGTCGTGGGCGCCCTTATGCTCGCCCTCGGTGTCCTGCTTTGCATGCTGACTAGAAGGGCGCGAAGAAGGGAGCGCAGGGTTGGCTTCCATTGCCCTCTCCACGGCGATTTTTACCCTCTGAGTCCTGTTCAGGGTGTCAAGATGCTTGGTGAGTCGACATTCTGTCTGTGCATAACGATACTTTCCCTTTTCAGATGCCAGGCCATCAACGATACGTTTTTCCACGATTTTAGCAATATTTGCTGGTTTTGGTAAACACACATTCGACGGTGAGACGTTGTTAATCGTTCAAACATACAGAGGCTTTTTAGTCTTCTGCAATTTGCACCTGCTCTCGTCTTCCAGTGGCGCGTTTTTCACTCAAGTTCTACACGTTTCATTTCTACTTCTGAACGATAGGAAATTTAATACAGAGTGCCTCGAAATCACGGTATACGCGGTTGCCTGATGATTCTGCACGCAAAAATAGGTGGAAAAAGAAAAACATTTTGTCCTTTAACCTCTCGATTTTTGTATGGGGCTGTTTTTCAGTACGGCAGAATTTAACGCGAAAACGACACAGCACTGTAATGTGTGACGGATAATGCCGTTCTCTACGCAAGCACATTGGAAGGAAGTTTTTGATAATTAAATTCTAATTTTTCGTAAAGGTATGATGCATATACTTTAACTTTAATAATTTACTTTAATAATTAAAAATACAATTGAGTGTGATATATTTTAAAGCACTGTACGACACATAGACTCAGGTCACAATTTTTACACTCATAGCGCGGTACTTGTTTTCAAATTGCTCTTCGTTTTCTATTTTGAAGCTACATTTTGGGGTGGAAGATTCTACAAAATTATAAGGATACGGATCGGCATGTTAAAAAGAGCATCTAACAACGGTATATTTATTTTAACGAAAAGCAACAATTGATATCTGACACTGGCATATCAAAAACAAAGACTATATATTCTGCCTGTATATTGTTAACACTGTTATAAAACATTGCGAGGACAAAGGAAGTGTGAAGCAAGACAAATGTAAAAATTAATTTAGTTCAAACGGCGAGGGAATGAGTAAGTAGAGCGAGCCACTATAGTGGCGCATCGTGTCTGAAAGATTAAGGCTTCGTTTTCAAGAAAAATCGGTTTGAAAATCCATCAGGTACCCGTGTGCTAATTGTAGGTTTCCAGTTACCCGACTTCTCTTTCTCCTCGTGTCGATATTTATCAACGCGAACGGTGTTACGGTTTGCTTTCTATCGTTGCTGTTATCTTATTTCCGCACTGTCCGCGTTTAGAATGCTTTCATAAATAAGGACAAGGGTATTACTTTTTGTAAATCATTTTATTTACGCAACAAGTTGACCGCGTTGCTGTACACATAACTCTGTTTGTCTTATTAAATTATATACAGGGTGGTTGGTAACTGGTGGTACAAGCGGAAAACGGGTGATTCAAGGGGTGAAAAAAGAAGTCGAAAATATAGAATAAAAATTTTTCGTTTGAGGCTTTGTTTTTGAGAAAATCGACTTTGAATTTTCGCTCGGTACGCGTGCTCTTTATCACGTCTCATTGTAGATCGTTTTTTTTTTTATTTGGTAGTCAATTTACAAGCAATTCTCATTGAGAATTTTAAGTAACTTCATTTGGCGTGGTACATTAACTTGGATTATATTATATAATATATATTATAATATATAATAGATGTATTTAGTTGAATTTAGTGCTTAATCTAAAAGGTAGATCGTTGTTTCGATGGATATTATCGCAGTTTAAATTTGTTTTTGCCGTAACGGAAAATTAGGAATACATAATGAAATAATATGAAGTAATCATAAATTTTATTATTACAAAAATTGCTGAAAAAAACGAAAAATTTGTATTCTATATTTTCGACTTCTTTTTTCGCGTAGAATCACTCCCTTTCCGCTTGTACCACCAGTTACCAACCACCCTGTATAATTATATTATATGGAAAATTACAATTAGCACACGGCTATCTGAAGAATCTCCCAGCTAATTTCTCTGGAAAACGAAGCTTCGAAGGGAAAAATGCTATTCTCCTTTTCCCACTATTTTTTGTCTGTAGATAATAAAGGTAGATAATTTCGCAGACACCCTGTATACTTGGAGTCGAGTAGTATATAAATGGTATAATAAATAGAGCAGTAGCCACAGTATAGCTATCATTTTGAATGAACACGTTTTAAACAAACGTTCGTAGTATAATTATAATAAAACTTTACTCTCTGATAAAATGGAAACTTCGCACGGAGATTGAAGTTATATAATGCACAAGTCCCTGACGTTTTAGAAACACTTTGCGCATAAAGTACAAATCTCGGAAATGCCTGATCTCGAGTTTTAAATTATCTTCAGTACTCGTGATTGCTACATTACGAAGCGGAAAATGTTGATGTCTAGAATTGCAGAAAATATTCGAGCGTAATTAGCTACATGTGCTTGTGAAGGATTAACAGAGATGATTATAAAAACCCAATGGCCTGATTAAATTACATCACCTATCGAAAGTTTTACCAGCATACGTCATTCGCCGCTACTTACCCAACAAATTTTCCAACACGTGATAGTTTAACTAACAATGTATGATAACTGTTTACTTAAGCTACATGTAATAAGTTAAAATTAGAAGCAGAATCGCAGCAAGAACTGGAAGATTTCTATTTAATGCCAAAGCAAAGAACTTTCCACGTGCGTTAATTTTCAGTTGATCGGGCATTGTCATTGAATATTAATGGACTGTAAAGAACGAAACGTAAAACGCGTAATGTAAAATACGTAACGAATTTTTTCAGGAAACCGTAGAAAATTTCCAAACAATTTCAAACAGTAGAATTTTCTTTCAATCACTTTTTAATTACTACGTTGCATAATAAAGTTGAAGAATATTGTAAAGTATTCTAAATATAACTGCGATGAATATACAAATAATATGGGTCAGTATCGTTTATAATTACATATTATTTTATGAAAACAATGAGAAACAAAATTATGAACGTTTCATAAAAGAATCGTTTCTGAATCTAATGCAGCAGAAATTGTTACACTTTCGTTCAAAAATTTAATATTATTATTGAAATATCAACTGTTTTAATGTTTGGAAATTTTCTTCGCGTGTGATTGTTAAATAATTTAAAAAATGTAGAAACACGCGTATTCCACATTTCTTGATACAAAAACAAAAGTTTTGAAATGACCGTGTCCATTCACAAAGAATATTAAAGCAAAACAGTGCGTGCTTCGTTGATTAAATTTTTTTAAACAAACGTGGGGAATTATTTTAACTTAAGCAATCTAATACAGAGAAGTAAATAAATCTTTGTGAATGTACGTAATATAGATGTGTATTGATTCTTAACGAGTTCAATTTCGAAAGTATCATATTCATTCGCGTAAAACCTAAAAAAAAAAAAAGAAACAAAATGAAATTATCTTCGTTTATCCGACTTTTAAATCAACTTTTAAGTTTACTAGACCTTAATATTTTCACGTAACTCGATTCTCATTTAGCAAGACAATTTTCGCAAATTAAATTGAATTTCCATTAAACTCGCAATATCGAGAATTCATTTTATAGAAAGATGGAAATAATTTCCACACGTCATTATAAAATAATAGTACGGTGTATTTCGTACGATGTATCAGAAAAATCTTCTATTCCTCCGCTCCAAATATGAGAATTTATGCTCCACCGTTCACTCATTGTCGAGCAACGAGGCTGATCAAAGTTTAGCTCTACAGTTTACAGTATAACACACACGCGTGGAACGTTCCTGCTTCGAGCAGAAACTTTAAACGTATGTTCCCTTTATACTTTGCAGTTCCATTGCTATTCAATGAACGTTCGAGGAAATAGAAAAATTTTCCGCCTGAGTCGTGGTCCTACGGTCCTACGGTCCTCCTAACATATCCACCATTATTATTCAGCGCTATTCTGTATACTCTACGTTCGTCTTGAATTTGCGTAGCAAACATCAAATTCGAATAATCTTTGCTGCCAGTCGTAGAGCAAAGTTCAAAAGAAAACAACGCTAATGTTATGTTATGTCTATTAGCCATCAACCAGCTCTCACTTTTCCAAGTTATATATCACTTGGTGTCAGATTGACATGGCAAAAAATCATCACAGATTAATATTCCATGATTAGATTCGCGTCATTGGCGAGTAACAAATGAACGTGCTGATCGTATTTATCGCAATGCATCGCTCCACGTTGCTGAAAAGTAATAAAATATTGTTGATAACAACATAGTCACGTTACTATGTGTCGGGATCGCTTACTTTCGCATTTTCGTTTAGCGAGACTTAATTAAAATTGACAGAAACTGTTGCTGTTCCGTAAAATAATACACGTCGATATTCAGTTTGAAGATTAATTTAAATAGTTTGAAGATTTGACTAAATTATGGTGTTTAGACTATGTTCAAAATTGAACATCGACGTGCGTGTACAGAGTAGCGAAACTTTCTCTCAGTTTCATTGAATCCCGCTAAACGAGAAAAAAGAATTTGTAATGTGAAAAATAACTGGTTTCTACACGTAGTAGCAAACAGTGTAAATATTTGATTTACTATTTCATAGTTTAGAATATGTCTAAATTAAAATATCGACGTACATTTACAGAACAGCAACACTTTCTCTTAATGTAATTATATCTTACTAAATGGGAATGTGGAAATAAACGCTTCCTACACATAGTATACGCGTATTTATCAACGTTTAGACATAGTCTAAATAGTCCAAATATTTAGACACAGTATACAATAATTTTTTATCATACGAATTGCAAGAATAAATTCTCACTATTGATATGATTCTTGTTATCGATACGAGTTCCATATTTTCAAATGCTTTATTATCGATATTGTTTCTGCAAGAAGTATATTTGTAAAAATTTCGATTTATATAATGAAGCTATCTACAAATTCATAAACATTGTAAAATATATTTGCCTGCAATACGATCTGTCTGTAATAAATTTCGCTAAAATCGTGCAATAATAATGATAAGTTGAAATTAAGCGGACTAATTTACGACCGATCGCGTTACTACTAATACTTCATTATCATAATCACAGTTACATGGTTCATAATTATTTTTCATGATCATAATTATTGTTTTAATAGATTATATAAATTTGCAAGAGGGAAAGGAATAGCAACAAATATGAATTTTTAGAGGAATTCTAAAGAAACACGTTTTAACAATACAAATACCCGAGACATCAACCACAAATTAAATGCTTGTACCCGATCGATCATCAATAAAATAACAATCGCTAAAATCTACTCTTCAGTTTCTTAGAACACACGCTTCTGTGAGTATAAAATACAAAGTAGAAAATTTGTTCTTATTTCGCCATTTAATTTTCCATTCACCAACATCTTATAAATACTCGATATAAATCGATCGCGATTAAAGGCAAAGGACAGTTAATGAAATAACGAAATCTGCAAGTTGTAGCAATCGAACAAGTTCGAACGTTCCTCGAAGGCATTTTACAGTTTTCCGGCGCGGAGAACGCCGGTTCGACCTGTCTTAGGAAGCCTATCGGAAACGTTAGTTTATCACGGCGTGTTCCAGTTCGTGTCAATTGCTCTAAATTCAGGACGAGGCTGGATCAGGGCTAGGGTAGCTAACTGGATTGTAGGAATTCAGGCTAATACGAGTCTATCAAATTATTCCGTCGGCCAGTCGCACGCGTTGCGACTCCTGCAGCATCTTGTTGTCGGCTTTAATCCGACAATTTTCATCTGCGGATATCTACTTTATGTGTTTCTGCGGTGTTGACGTAGCGCGTTCGCTTCTGTGTACAAATATTCTGGCGAAAGAGTCGGCTCTGGTTTTATAAAGTAGGATTTAAAAAATGTCAGATAAATCTTTCTTAGTGTTTAAATCAGCTTTGATATATTTCGAGGTGGATGCTTTCTTAAACAGCGATTCCGGTGATTTATAACGTGGATTTAAATATACACCGAACTTGTACGAAGACATACAGTGACAAATAAAAGTTAGATTGCAGAAATGAAGATAATTAAGTATACTGTTGGTGATTAATTGGCTATAGATCCAGTGCTGTGAATAATTTTGCGCTTGAACACGTTCCCTTTGCATTATCTTTTTCAAGAAACCTCAAGATGTCTTGATATGTTTGTTGAAATAAAAGATAAAAGGCAATTTCTCAACAAGACAATGCTCCTATTCATCTTGTCACCGCTACAAAAAAGTGGTTTCAAGATTTTCGAGTGGAATCATCATCGTGATCAACTTTGTGTCCTGATCTGAACTCGATCGAGAACCTGTGAGAAACGAAGATTTAAATAAATTAGTGGATAGTGTACCTAACAGAGTAATAGAAATAATCAGACAACGTGTTTTCTCACAGCGAAAAACACAAATTTAGGAGAAATTTTCATTGTTTCTAGACTTGAAGCGAACACATTTTTCGTTTGTTGTATCTTCATCTTTGTTTTACGTTACAATATGAAATAATATTAACGACTTGCTCAATTTTTCTTCTAATATTATGAAAAATCTAAAAATACATTTGAATTTATAATTATTCACAGCACTGTATATTAAATGTACAAGACGCAATTGAAGTTATATCAACTTGAAAAATTTTGTACAATATGTGTAAGATGCAATAATAATAATAACAAGACTGAGATAACAGTAAGAACAATAGGTTTCAAACAAAGATGCTACAATCTGCGATGATATTATTTTATTGGAATCTTTCGCGTGGCGTGTTGAATACGCCAGAAACAGACAATAATGTGAAATGTGAAATGTGAAATCTGAAAACGATTAGATCTTGCTAAATTATTCACTGTCGTCGCTATATTTAACCGGGTTCATCGAACCTATACGTAGTATATACATCGGACGTGCTTCAAATACAAAGAAGGCTTCAGCTGATATCCGAAAGGCATGTGTAATAGAAAATTAATTTCCCAATAAAGTTTTCCGATTAAAACGCGAATCCATCGTAAAAAAGATATACAATTTTCGTATGTAAGTGTAATAAAAACGTAACCGAAACGTAAACGTCACTTAGAGAAACGCTACCATTCGATATTAATTCAAATATTTGTAACAGCAGCAAAAATCGTTTACCATACTTTTCACCGAAATTCTCTGCATTTGGAAGATTTTGCAAAACGCTTAAAAAACGGAGCGACGTTCAAAATTAAATTATTTTCGTCGAGAAAAGTACGACACCGCCGAAGAAATGCAAAGGCCTCGACCCAGCGTCTGAATGTAGGTCAGCTGTAAACTTGAAGTTGCGACTGTAAATTTCTTAAGCTCGCCGAATCGTAAAGAGAAGCGGCATTAAATATTCGTAGGCCAGACACAGTCGGTGCGGTTTAAAAATTTGAAAAGCTCGGCGAACGGGATATAAACGGCAGGTGAGAGAACGAATTTCCCGGGAATTTGTTACGTCGGCCGTCAATTTCAGCTGCAATACGCGTGTAACCGTCGTTGATGCTGCGGAGCGTGGAAAATAAAAAGAAAAATGCTTTGGAAAACATCAATTTATCAAGACACGCGGCCGAAGTGCTGCTTTTGACGTGGCCGCTACCGTTGAATTTTCGACGTGCGGTGAAACATGAAGTTTCCAGGCTGCACGTTGTTTAGGAAACTGAATATTATACCTCGTTTTCGCGCCCAAGTGGCTAGTTTCTCGAAAGCCACGTGTGATTGACGTTTTGATATTTCGCTGAGATTGCACCTTTCATTTCTCTTCTTTCGTATCGTATCGAAGACACATCACGTTTTCTCAGTTTCACGCGAGATTCAATTGATTTTCTTTGCGATACGCGGGATTACTTTCTTTTAAAAAACATAGCAACAGCGGAACTTTACTTTATCATCGATACGCGCGCTTGTTTCTTGTTAGTACGTTCGGAAGAATATCGTAGAAATGACATGTCGTATGACGATGATATTGATATTGTTAAATCATTTTTCTGTTGCAATCAACTAGATGGACGATAAAAATAACGTACGTGAAAATTCTTAGCGAACGGCTACGAGACGATTCTGTTCTTCTATGCTTCCAGAATTTATTTTCGTTCTTCTAATACGATACGTCATTGATAGAGAAAGATGAAATATTTTTACTGTTAAAGGTATTGAGCTAATTGATACAGAAATATGAGGAATTGTTATTAGTACCAAAGTTATCGAATTAATCAATAGAGAAACGCGAGACAAATGGGTATGAAACCTATTTTGTTGCTGTATGTTAGCAGAATATATTTTCGTTCCTCGAATATGATACATCATCGATAGAAAAAGATGAAATATTTCTACTGTTGAAGGTATTGAGTTAATCGATACAGAAATACGAGGAATTGTTGTTAGTACCAAAGTTATCGAATTAATCAATAGAGAAACACGAGACAAATGGATACGAAACCCATTCTGTTGTTGTATGTTAGCAGAATATATTTTCGTTCCTCGAATATGATACATCATCGATAGAAAAGGATGAAATATTTTTACTGTTGAAGGTATTGAGTTAATGGATACAGAAATACGAGGAATTATCGTTGTTCATATCGAAGTTATTGAATTAATAAATAGAGAAATACGAGACATTGTTACTAACATTGAATAGTTAACTGTTACAGAAATACGAGTAATTATTGTTATCATCAAGGTTATTGAATTAATTAATAGAGAAATATGAGACATTGCTGTTGACATTGAATGGTTAATTAATACAGAAATATGAGAAATTATTCTTATTAGCAAAGTTGAATTAATCAATAGAGAAATATGATACATTACTATTACCATTGAAATTATCGAATTACTTAAGAATTGTCAATCAAACTTAATTTCCCAATACAATATATACACGTGCAATAAAAAATGTAAAAGAAAACTAGCGATTAGGAGAAACATTAAACAGATCGTTGAAACTCTTACGTAAAACTATCAGATAACCCAGAATTATGTAATAAAACCAAAGTAAGCTAGTTCTTCTATTCTTCCGCTCGCTGTGTTGCAAGCTGGTCACGTTTTCGATAAATAGAACTTTGCGGTCTCGATGGATTTTTCATGATAGAACGCGAACGATTAAAAAAAAAAAAAAAAGGAAAAGGAAAGAAAAGAAAAAGAATTCTATATTCACAGGTTGGTGAAGTAGGTGCTTGTACGAAGCATGAGCTACAGCGGGCAGATTGCAATGCCAGTGTTAGAGGTCGCACGTGTTCTCCCCTGTGCGCCCACCCAGACAATTTATCTAAATTGTACAGCTCCGGATTCGGTTTCTCACTGCGTGATCGTATCCTCTCGACGAGAATCCGCACCGTAAACGTTTAACTGTGATTTATTAGGATCGAAGGTCGAATGTTTCTTCCTCGAAATCGTTCAATCAAGAGTTACGCGTGATAGCAGGTCTATGAACTTTCTCACAGAAATCGCTGATGTATGTAGCTATTAATCTCTGATAACATGCGCACGTTGCACACGCGTAACATATTTCTTTACATTTGAGATATTTCTCAATGGAATATACGGCTCGACAAATTTAAGCAAAACGCTGCATTGATATATATATGTTGCTGAAATATTAACACGTTGACTGTCATGGGGGCCACCGATGACCGGCGACGCAGCAAATATTAAAAGTATATAGGACGATTGTTTGAAAAAAGGACAATCGTAATAATTGTCTACAACGCCGTGGGGGTCATCGGTGGCCCTCGCCACGAAAAGTGCTTCGAGCATGATTTTATAATTCATTTTATTTGCTGGAAATAATATTTCAACATAATATGCATCGCATAATGAAAATTCGTCTGGCAGTCAACGTGTTAACAAAATAATGTACATTGCTCTCGTACATTGTTTTCAGCCATGTTTACAAAGATGGGATTATTGAACAAATCTGTGTTTAAATACAGCGCTGTAAATAATCGTAGACTCGAACATATTTTTTATTTACATTATTTACATTTCTTCAACATTGTCAAGAAATCATTGATCGTGTCTGGATACGTTAGGTGAAATTATTTTTGTAAATAAATAAATTATTATTGCCTTTCGTAGCATTTCATAGCCGAAATAAAAGACAAAAGACAATTTTTCAACGAGACTTCAGCGGCTACTCGTACAGCCGCTGCTAGGAAAAACTAGTTTCAACATTTCCGGATAGAATTCATCGAATCCTGATCCGATCGAGAAGCTGTGGGGAATTCTAGCGAAAAAAATTTGCGATCAGAAGTTACTTTAGAAAATATCGTGTTAGAAAAATAGTAAAATACCTAACGAATTAGTAGAAGCAATTGAAAGTAGAAAAAAGTCCACTAAACGTTGGATGAAAACGTAACAGAATTAACGTTGAGTTTATATTTCTTCACAGGCGAAAACACAATTTTAGGAGAAATGTTCATTGTTTCTAGCTTTCGGAAAAAAAACTTTCGTTTGCTGTATCTTTAGTTTTGTATTATAATGTAAAATTATATAAACGAATTTGTCAATTTTTATTATATATTTAATATATTTAATATATTACGACAAATTTAAAAATGGACACTGTAGAACCTACTCTGTTTCGAGGAAAATATCCTATTGAAATTTCTCTAGGATTTTAAATATATTTCTATCGAGCTAAACATGAAAATGACTTTTTTCCAAAAATGAATTCACTAATTTGCAAAAATACATTGGTCCTTCGGCCAGTCAATAATCGTTCAACGTTATTTGCTAACCCTTTGCACTCCTCTGTCGAGTCCCATTCGACATTCTTTCATGTCCACCCTTTTTTGTGAAAAAGAAAATCAGGATTGCATCGTGGAAATTGTTTCAAGATATATCGTACGCTTAAAAATTACAAAATACAACAATAGTGCAATAAAACTGATGTTTAAGTGAATTTCTTTCTTCCTTTATTTATTTAAATTGTCTTATTTTTTAGTCAAAGTAAATTTCAAATAAAACACTTAAAAGCGTTGGCAGCTGCTGGCAACGAAATTGAAATAAAATTCCGAGTGCAAAGGGTTAACGTTTAAAATCTCTTTTCGCTAACTGCCTAGAAATTGTTCTTTATCTTGCGTATTCGAGGGGACAACTTTGCCAATCAATATATTGTTCGTACTGACCCTGAATAGTTCCAACCCCTCGAAACTTGTTCCAGTAATTTATTGGCAGCCATCCGTAATTCACTTCGAAACAGACGGCGTTTCATTTGCAACATTTTCTCGATAGCGAATAGTTGAGGAAATAATTGCACGGAAGTATTAAAACCCGATATTCTGTAGATACAGTGGCTGCAAAATCTATTCTACAGTGGCTGCTAATCAATTAGGTCCAAGTACATTAAAATTGTATGATATCTAGCAATATATGCTCACAAGGCTGCAAAAATGTGATGCAGATGTGAAACATTAAACTCGATAGAAATGCGATCTGCGTCGATATTTTAGCCACTGTACTTGTAAATCCTATGCTAAAGTTTAAATGTCGAAAGTGTTTATTGTATGAGTTTTGTATTTTTCGCAGAAGAAACATATTATACATTTATTTTGGAAATATATTTTAGATAAATTGTAGATTTATCATTACTTGGCTGTTTAATAATTGGCTTCTGCATCGCGTTATATGAAATTGCTACAACACCTTTCATGAAAATATCAACGTTTATTCATCCATTACAATTGTGGGTTCTCTAAAGCTGACAAAATATTTTCTGAAAGTCTAAAACAATACGTTTCGATTCTCTGGAAGTTTTTGCTGGATTTCACCAGATTTTTGGCGATGCAGTGCTATGAGATGCTGGGATACGTCATACGTTGCAAATGTTTCAAATAATTTTAAACGAACTAAACGACAGAGAAGACGAAAAAAGTATAAAGTGACGTGGTAAATAGGAAGATCGTTTGGAAACATGAAAATATCCCGAGTGCTATAATTAAAATGCTCATCAGATATATGCAAAAGTATGAATAAATGCTGTACCTTGATTCTTCGAAATCTAACGATTTTTGGATGTAACCAAAACAGTTCTTCAATCATGTTACACTAGAATGCAATGAAGATTATAATATTAGGTTGTCCGAAATGTTTCTTTCGTTTTATAAGGAAATAATAGACGCACAATGTTTTTTGTTTTATATCAGTTTATTGAATTATGCACGAACATAATAATAAAAATAGAACGAAATGAATCACACCTAATTCAATAAAATAATATAAAACAGAAATTGTTGTTCATCTATTATCACCTTATGAAACGAAAGAAACTTTTCGGACAACCCAAATCGTAAAAATACGATTACGAAAACGCGTTTACAAAATTGCTAGAATTCGACCAGATAATATGTAACGATTTTACGAAGATTGTAATGAAAAGATGATTACACTAATATGTATAAAAATATGTTAAATTTTCGTTGCACGAACAGACAATATCATGCAGATAGCAAAAAAATAATATAACTAATTGGATAAAGTTAATAACACAATATGGTGATAAAGTAGCAGTGAAAAGTGACATTGAAATTCGCATTTGGAGGATGAAACGAATCGTTTCCTGAACTTTAGCAAGAAGTCTCGTTCTTAAAGCAGAGTTAACAATCGTTGGAAGATAAATTCCTTCGCTAAATGCATCAATGTTTAAAATGAAAGCCTGCCAAGGATAGTAAGCGAAGTCTCTGGATCGTGTCAGGAGAACAAGGGTAGTTGCTAAGTTTCTGCACGTTTTGTTTCGCAGATCAGCAACGATCGTGCCAATTCGAAATAAATATAGAACTATAGGTCATAACTTTCCTGTTTAGGCAAACTGTCGGCTGATCGATGCATCTGGTCCACTTGATTATCGTATTATTCTCTAAGTAATTAATAGACTACGGATGTCCTATGCAGATTTCTATCCTTGTAAACATAATTTGAATGGAATTAAATGTGAATAGAAATTTATTTCGTCTACTAAATATCACAGTAAATGTTCTATTTTAAATATCATATACAGGGTGGTTGGTAACTGGTGGTACAAGCGGAAAGCGGGTGATTCTACGCGAATAAAGAAGTCGAAAATACAGAATAAAAATTTTTCATTTTTTTTTTCAGCAATTTTTGTAATAATAAACTTTATGATTACTTCATATTATTTCATTATGTATTCCTAATTTTCCGTTACGGCAAAAACAAACTTAAACTGCGATAACGAGACGTGATAAAGTGCACGCGTACCGAACGAAAATTTAAAGTCGATTTTCTCGATAACAAAGCCTCGAACGAAAAATTTTTATTCTACATTTTCGACTTATTTTTTCGCGTAGAATCACCCCCTTTCCGCTTGCACCACCAGTTACCAACCACCCTGTATATATTTAAATATATTTTTGCATATTATCTGCAGTCTGTAGATTTGTGGGATTTTTCATTTCTCAAAAATGTATAAATGTCTGTGGTTTGGTAATTAGTTGCACGTGATCTCCAAAGTCGAATTTTTCAACACATTTTCCTTGTAAATCGATGTTTACTATAAGTCAAATAAAATTACAAATGAACGATATTCCATTAATTTAATTCTTATAAAATGGAAACGATCTTCTCTGTGATCTTCGAATGATTTTGTTAAGAAAGAAATTACGTACTTTGATATTCGATATTGAACAGGATAAAAAGTTCAAGTTGCAAATACACGCACGTACAAAGATACGCCTTTTAAAATTTATTTTCAAGCCAACCATAATGTTTCTGTAACGTTGATGTAATGTAAACTGTACATTCTACTGTATCTGATTTCCAATTTTCAAAGCGATTAATTACCAATTAATTAAGGTAATTCTAGTGAGATTTTCAAAGGTGAATTTGTAAATAATACGCTTTGTCTAGAAACGAGGGAAGTAGGTGAGCGTACAAAGATCGTACCTTTTGAAATCGATTTTAATTTTAACGATACGATATTAATCATTCGACAGGGCGCTGTCGATTCGTATTTGTTGATACGCACGAGAAAAATGTGCGTGACTGACGACATTTGCACTGCACGGTTATTTACAGTAGAAACAGAACGCGACAAAAAATTGCCGCTTGTTGTTCCGAGCTTACAACGTTGGTAAGAGTATCTCTTCGATCTTTGTTTTCGATGTAAAGTAGAAATGATTGGAGATAACTTGTTCAGTGTAATATCAAAGCGAACACTTGTGTTTTTAATTTCGCTTCGCGTGTCACAAATTCATCTTTCCTTTCTCATCACATTGTAGACTATGTTTGAAAGTATTGGATTGGCAACTAAGTGTCTTTATTATATGTTGGCAAGTAAGTGATTGCGGATTTTGTCATGAGGCGGTATTGACAAAATCCGCAATCACTTACTTGCCAACATATAATAAAGACGAAAGAAGCCACTGTAAAGAGAATCGTTGTGCCAAAAACTAAACACTAGAGAAGATGTAGTTTCCCAGAAGTGAATCAATTTGAAAATACACATAAAAATTGCAGAATGTTCACTGCAAGTAAATATATTTTATGTACACGTATATTTATGTATACAGGGTGATTGGTAACTGGTGGTACAAGCGGAAAGGGGGTGATTCTACGCGAAAAAAGAAGTCGAAAATATAGAATAAAAATTTTTCGTTTGAGGCTTTGTTTTCGAGAAAATCGATTTTGAATTTTCGCTCGGTACGCGTGCTCTTTATCACGTCTCGTTATCGCAGTTTAAGTTTGTTTTTGCCGTAACGGAAAATTAGGAATACATAATGAAATAATATGAAGTAATCATAAAGTTTATTATTACAAAAATTGCTGAAAAAAAATGAAAAATTTTTATTCTATATTTTCGACTTATTTTTTCGCGTAGAATCACCTCCCTTTCCGCTTGTACCAAGTTACCAACCACCCTGTATATTTCAATATTTTAACGTTTCTGTCTTGTTTCAAACTATAGTGATAAAATCATGATACTCGTGTGTTCAATACGATATTCACGTGATTGTAAAGTGTTTTATAGAAATAGATTCAAATAGTTACTCACTTAGTTGTCAACCTAATAATTGATTGCTATTATTAATGTTTTTCTAAGTCTTAAATAATAACTGTGCTGAATAAAACAATAATAAAACAATCTTTGCTCCAATATGATAAATATAATTTACATCTTTAATATGAAAAGGCTTACAAAATTGCAGGTAATATATTATATATTTACATATTTACAAGACTTTACGATAAAATGATTAATATAATTAATTATGAAAAGTAAATTAGTTAATATATTAATATGTAAAGATTAGTAACATAATACTGAACGATATATTTTGAAACAAGGATTTATACATAAGCCAACATTGCAATCTTTACACTCATATCGTGATATATGGGCTGCCGATCGTCGCGTGGTCGCCGCCTATAAGCGGCACCCGTACCCACAGGTCATCTAGCCGGCGCCGCCTATAAGCGGCACCTGAAGCGAAAGGATTAATAAAATACTCCATCGGATGAAACAGGATATCGCGCTCTTTGCAAACTTATTTAAACGATTTAGAAAACTAATTCACGTAAGGAATCACTAAAAATAAATCTTCTGACCGTTACCACTTGCTGTTGAATTTGTAATTGCTCTTGACTGATAAACGCAGCGATAAATATAACGGTGGATAGAAGAAAGTTTAAAGCTGATACTTGTCTATACGAGTGTAAGTAAAACTTGTATTAAACATTTCTTTGCCTGTTGTAGAATATACAATTATATTGTACAGTAGAGCTCGCCTTATCCGAATATCTTAATATCCGAACACCCATTATCCGGATATCCTAATATCCGAACATACATTGTCCGAATACCTTAATATCCGAACGTTTCAAACATGTGCATATGTTATTAATTATATTGTATTATATATTAATATATGTTAATATTATATTATGCTAATTGTAATTATGTCAATTGTTCTGTTCATATAAAATGTATTTTTTCCTTTATTCGATCGAGTATAGTAACAAGTATAGCGTTGTTTGTAACAATCGAAATAAATTCGCGTATAATTGAAAAAATTGGAAGCGTAAATGCAACAGGATTGGCAAAAACACATGATGTTGGAGAAACCACATTCACAGACATTAAAAGAACAAAAAGATAATATCGAAGATTATGCAGAACACGTAGATTTCTCCGATACTGGCAATGGAAGAAACCTTAAACATACTGACGTAATGAAACGATTTCATCGCGATAAGGATGAAAATAACGACGATTTTATACAAATGGAAAGAACAAACGAAAGTGGTAACGAAAAGGTGCCTTCTCACGGCGAAGCATTCGTTGCATTCGTAAAGGACTTTCGATGGTTCGAAGCAGAAAAAGAACGTAACTGTATACTGGTTCAAGGTAATAAATTAAAAGCCATAATGATAATTTAATTTAACATATTTCTCGTCTGATTTACTCTCCAAAAATTGAGATGTAAATAACCAAAGAAAAAAAATCAGGAAATCTCAGGTGTCTCCCTTCTACTAATAACACAATCCACGTACCAAGAAACATTTCCAAATTTTGGATTATATTTTTGCAGTCACACACCACTCATTCGCTCTTACGATAATCCAACATACTATGCAGGTACTGATCTTGAAAGAATCGCGTGAGTTAGCAGCCAAAAACATATGTGACCCATAAATATTTAAAGAAACCGTCGATCGATCTTAATCTATATTTGAACAAATGAAATTTCATATCGGGAAAGTGATTGTTCTGCTATCCTAAAATTCTATTTTCCACACAATTTTGTCTCGCTGTTAGCTCGGATAAGGGAAGCTCGACTTCTCTTGTCAATTATATTTCAGCTTCGCCATATTACGACAGTTTCCCCGTTTTACTCCTTAAACTCTCTTTTCGCTGTCTCTCTACGTATAAAACGATTAATATCTACACAATATAACTTAAAAAAAAGTGGAATGACTTTGACATCTCTGAAAATCCTCTACCTGCAACTATTTCTATCTACAAAAATACTATTGTACCATATTATTTACAAGTTCCACGTCTCTAAAAATAAGTTACATGTTCAAGGTGCTAGAAATGATCGGAACACGCTATATATCTCTTCCAGCGTTCACTGTACCATTTCGATAATCATGGACTTTCTTCAAGTAGTTCGCTCGAGAGTCTAATCTCAGGGATCATCAAACCGAACGCTTGACGCACATTTCTGTCCGTGGCGAATACACCAATTTACATAATTAGCAATCCTAAAATATGCACAGCGTCCAACTTTTATGTCAATTTTACGACGTGCAATGGCGAGAATCGCTGAATAGGTCCATAAACATCAAAGATTACACGGAATTCTCCAGGATCGGACGGAACGAGATATCGCGGCGTGGATGTTTTAAACGACGTCCACGAAAGGGATCTTTCCGATTTCACTAGTTTTTCGTGTCCATTTTAGCATTAAATTCGATCCATGATTCGGGTATAATATAACGGCGGACAAAAACGCTGAGTGAAGTTGTCACCCTCAGATTTTTAAAAAAAAATCCAAACAATATTCGTTTGTGCACATTTGTCCAACCAAAATTTCCATTTGTCCATCCTCAAAAAGAAAGAAGAAAAGAAAAAACTATCAACGGATAAAAATTAAAAAATATTTTAAATTTGAAATTAAATTTTTTATGTGGAATATGATCGTCCACGATTCGTTCGCATTTGTCAAGCCAGAATTTTAATTTGTCCACCTTTGAAAAAACAATTATTAGCGAATAAAAATTAAGAAAAAACTTAACATCACCGCCACAAGAACTTTTTCGTTAACGTTTATGTAGGATATGATCTGTTCAAGATTGTCCACCCAAATCCATCCAAAGAAATGATCAGTTTTTTAATATTTTCATTTGATAGCTTTCTTCTTTTTTCAAATATAGTTAGGCGAAAATTTCAGCCGGGCAAATCATGGACAAACGAACACTGTTTAGTTTCCTGCGATCGCCAACTTCGTCCAACTGTTCAAGGGATAGCCAAGTTTCTCTCGCTTTACGCTCAAGCCGAATCGCGCTCAGCTTCCACTCTCTTAATTTCTATCCGATTGGATTGCGCCTCTGTCCGTGCATTTCCCGATCCAAACGAGCCGCGCCCTCGCGTATACCAGTTGCATTCATCGCCGTGCGCGTACCTGCGCCCTATCTGAATCCTGAAAAGGATGACACATCTCAAGGACTAGAGTTCGCCTCCGAACCAATGCTCGCTGGTGCAGCTGGCTCTTGCCTTGTCTCCATCGCAACGCCAGCCTACGTCTCCTTTTCGCTCCTTTCTCTTTACAGAAATCTCATTTTTCAGAGTGTTTCTTCGTTTTCCCTGGCGTATTCAGCGTCGACAAAACACGTCTATCCTGGAAGCGATGCTACCAGGATGCAGACAGACGCTCTTGTCTCCATGCTGGCTTCATTTCAGTGACGTGTGTATTTTCTTCCTCTTTGCTTTTTCCCCTCTTTTTTTCAATTTTTTTCCCCCACTAAAGGCATAGGAAAACTAGCGGAGAAACGTGACAAGTCGAATCTTCTGTTTCTTCAGTAGAAGAGTAGCGATGGTCAGACAGCAAAAAGCTGGCTTTACGGCTAAACACTGATAGCATTGGTTATTCTATCTGTTTTATACAGAACTTCGTGGATTTATTATTACTTATTTTTGAAAGATAATGCATAGACCGCAGATTTTTATATTTTTGCACACAGCTAGGAAAACACTGTGTGATAATACCACGTTCTTTACTGTTTGCTGCTCGTTTCGTGTATCGTTTGTTATGATTCTTTAACGAAGCTTCCAACGACGTATGTTTATATGACATTTTTTCCTCATCTTCATCTAATTAAAATACTGGGATACCCTGTATAGTTTTCATTCGTACATCGTCGCAATTTTGTGTCGTAATATTAATCCTCGTGCGGTATTCTTGAATATTCACTATATGTTAGAGTTCGAAAGCGTGGCTATAATATTCGCATTTATATCGGCGCTCGCACGAAACCGGGAATGGAATTTTTACTCGAGCCGGGGAGTAAATGTACACAGAAATATATGAATATTATATGAGTTTCTGTGATATAGAAAATAACAGATAAAGAATATGGCCCGGTAAAATTAAGTATAATACGCGGATAGTACGTTGGGCAGTTACAGCAGAATTACTGCTAGTTTATACGAACTTGACGGAGGGCAAGCAATTCATGTAACTAGGCTTCATACGTGCAATAGGAGTTTAGACAAGTGGATTCAATCAGCAGGAAATCGTTTAATCGGATATTAACTAAAATTTCATTCAAATAAATGGACCTTGTGCGCATAAACGAAGTTCTATCGAAATCGCTTTGGGAAGGTCCGCGAAAATCAGCAAATATTCGTCGAGTCCCTGTGGCGAAACTTGATATTTCATCGCAATTAATTCGTAGATGTATAATAGCCGCGCTAAATTGCTTTAGAAACAGTCAATAATTTAATTAGATATTAAAGCAATTGGATACGCGTCGGTCATTTGTTAATTAATTATTACTTGAAAGCTGAGCACTGAAACAATATTTTTGACTGAATTATTAACTACGTTATTCGAAGTAGAAAAATGTGTTAGAACAAGAAATCTCCGCTTTTTTAACGAATCGAAGATACAAAAATTTTATAAAATTGTAAAGTCAATGTAAAATAGTAAAAAGGGAAAATAGTAGGAAAAAAGCATTCAGCGAATTGAATGATATAAATTGATTGATAAATGTTATAAATTAAATGTATTATATGGATTACACGAACTATCGGATTACTTATTTCTTTCATGTACACATAGTATACAATAATATGTGTATATTAAACAGTGTAGAATTCGTGCATGGTTATGAGCACTGTTTACATATTTTCACAAGAATTCGAGAAAAGGTGAAAAGTGTCAGTGGAAAGGCCAAAGGTCATAATAGCTTGTATACATATGCATTCATAAATACATTTACTTCTGAATGGTATCTAGATACAGCTCACTATAAGTACAACAAATAAACAGATAGATCCATAGTATTCTATAGACGTACATTATAATAGTCATAGGAGGCGTTGAAAAGGCAAGCTTCTCAAGTAGAGAACTAAATTTTATTTCGAATAACATATTGTTAAAAGTTGAAGGAATCCATGCAAATGGATACGCCTTTCCTTATACGCAAAATGAACTAAAATTCAAAATGAATCCAAAAGGAATAGGAGAATTTATTTTCGTTATAAATTTATATTTGAAATTTCCGAGTTTTCACGTTTCTGTCTAACAAATTTTGGGTGTTTGCGCATTTATGCAAAAGTAAACTGGCGAGTTTAAAATATCCAAAGCAATGTACTCGATATCACATAAAAATCTCATTTTTATCTCTTTGGTTGCATTTGTACAAACATAAATCTGTATGAGCATATGCAGTCTGTTAATATAACACACCTTAAGCGTTCGAATATGCGAATACAGATTTCTGCGTTAAAATATAATTTTATCCGCAATTTCCTCCAATCAAACATTTCGTCGTTTCCACCCTTTCTTCCGCGAGCTCTCCAATTAAATGCACGTGAATTTAACATCACACGCTGTACGTAATTTTCCGTAGATTTCACCATCCAAATCCACTTGGCGTTCTTCGCGTACGATTCAATCTTCTCCGTTAAAAGCGCAACATGGTTCGCATAGCGGTCGGACAGGTTGACCAAATTACAGAATCGATGGCCGCGACTGTTTATTCGAGTTTTAGCGGACTGGTATTTGGTCGATGGCAGTGGCGTGCGCGGATGGCTGCAATCCACTGATATCGTCCCAACAACGCGGCGAAATGATTGCTTCCGTGGATCGTAAACGTTGAGACTCGCCGAATTCGATCGCAAATACGGCAGTACAATTTCGTCATGTTCTTTTGATAAATTCATTATTGGCCTGATGTCTCTGGCTGGTTGCGTAAAAGCGCCGGATTTTCCAGGCGCGCTATGCATATACGTTCTGCGTAATCAAAAATAACAAGAAAAAGTGAATATAGCTGATAGTTTTGAACGGAGAACGTGAAAAATTAACACGTTGACTGCCATGAGGGTCACCGGTGACCGGCACTCGATTTGGCTATAGCGCCGTGGGGGCCACCGGTGACCGGCGACGCAGCAAATATTAAGAGTACATAGCACGATCGTTTGAAAAAAGGACAATCGTAATAATTGTCTACAACGCCGTGGGGGTCACCGGTGGCCCTCACCATGAAAAATGCTTCGAGCATGATTTTATAACTCATTTTATTTTCTGCAAATAATATTTCAACATAATTTGCATCGCATAATGAAAAGTTCACGTCGGTGCCTTGGGCAAATTATGGAAAATTCGTCTGGCAGTCAACGTGTTAATGTACGATTAACTTCAGTTGCATGTTGTAGATTTTCTTGTTCGATAATTTATTAAGAAATAATTAATTTGAGGATGCAAAAACGCGGAGAATGCGAATAATACGCGGAAGTATAAGTAAGGTGAATCGCGCGAGAGTTTAAGCTGAAATATTTTCGATACTGTTAGTTGTGTGGAAAAATGTTTTAGATGAAAGTTGAATGGCTTGAAAAGAAGTATTTTTGACGTTTTTCGTTTTTCCGTAGGTGGAGCCGCAAAGGTGATACGGAGGTCAACTTTGCTTTTTTAAATGGAAGCATATATTTTTTAGCACATTGATTATTAAAAAATTAATTAATTATTTATTTACTTAATTATTAAAAAATCAATTAATTATTTATTTGAGTAATTATTAAAAAAATTAATTAATTATTTAATTAATTAATTATTAAAGGTTAATTAAATTTTTTAATTTTTAGCTTGCAAAATTGTATTTGTTTCCCTCGTCTTTCATACGATAAGTTTGTAAAACTGAAAGTTAAAATATCTACTAAATTAAGCATATAATAAAAAAACAAATTGACCTGTATATGACCTTCACGCGCCCACCTACGGAAAGAATAGTAACATCAAAACACGCGCCCCTTGAATCGAAACTGTTCAACTTTTATCTGGAACATTTTTCGATATAACTAATAACATGGAAAATATTTCAGTTTAAATTCTTCGATGACTCACCCTGTATATAAAATATCCAAAATGTTGTAAGCACTCGTTGTACTCTTAGCGGAAAAACTAATTTTCTACTTGGCCTCTAGCTTTCAAGTATGTTCGTAAAAATATTAATTTGCAATTTTTTAATCTCGTGATAATCGAATGATTAGCATTTTGTCAAACGCGTTTGTAGAATTACAGTCGTTTTTTTTTACCAAAATTGCCCCTGTAATGTAATAAAATTTATTGCTATTATTTTTCCAAGTATGTTGATAAAAACACGAATTTGCAGTTTTATAATCAAACGATTGAAATGAATCGTAAATTGAGGTGATTTGCAATTTGTTACATTTATTTGTACAATTCCATTCGTTTCTCCTTGCTAAACTCTCTGCTGTCGTATAACAGCATTTATTGGCACTGTTAAATCATGACCTGTGATTTGTAAAATTTGGCACGCAACAATATTGTCCAAATTGCGTCACAAATCTCTGATCTATCTAACCATATGTTGATAAAATAATCATTTGATGAAACAATTATTATTATAATTTTTGCAATTTTTCCGTTTAATCGTCACGGTATTTCATATTTTTATTTCTCAATTGAATGATGTAAAATGAGAGCGTAGTGAGCAACATAGTCAAAGGACTAAAAATGGCAACAAACTCGGAAATAAGAAGTTTCGAGCCATAGGGGAACGATCGTATATTTCTAGTGTTATAAATATACATGGGGTGGTGGGTTTCTTACGTATACAAGGCAGCTAACGAGCGGTATCTTTACCAGCAATATAGCCAGTGATATTTTAAATTAATTTGCTACCTTATGCGGTATAGAAACCGATAGCAAAAGAATTTTTGCTAGCGAATTTCTCAAAAGGGAAAAGGGCACTTTAATATTTACAGGAAATTTATGACATGTAATGAATTTGATTTATGCGTTACCTCTCGTTTCTAATTTTTAGTGGAATTATTCGTCAGTTATCGAGTACTCTCATCAAACTATTTACAGTGTCGTTTATCGAATAATTTGAAAAGGAAAAAGAATGGATGAAAGAAACCATAATTATGTGAAAATAAACGACTTTAATATTAGTAAAATACTATATCAATTTCACACTTCATCGAATGTGTTATAGTAAAATGCAGGTATAAATATTACAACAGTGTGCAGAGATATCGAAAATACTATACTTAGGAAGTACTATACTTAGTATAGTACTTACTGTACTTGGAATTAACGCAATTGCATTTATGCAATTATTATTACCCTGCAGCTGGATAAACGTCTACGTACTATAGTTACAACATCGTTAGACGAATTTTGTTTAAGGATGAACGTCTAGACAAATTGTTATAAAAAGAAATATTTAGAAGGCGAGACAAATTTCTACTTAGATAGATAGAAAGATATGAAAGATAGTTTTTAGAAAGATATGAATTTGCATAAATATCGACCAATATTTATATTTCATAATAATCATTTGTTATATTCTGACGTTATATTTTCGATCGTAAGATGATGAGAAAAGTAGAGATCGTCGTTTTGAATTATCGGATCGACATTAGCAAGATTTAAATATATTACGAATCGGACATTCAGTAACAGATAAACAAATAACAAAAATAAACTTTTCAATATCGTAAAAGTTACACGTGTCCCGAGAATATTCCTTTAGCTGATACAGAAGGCGATTGGACGAGAATTTGCGCGAATGTAGACAACGAGGCAAATAAATTAAATCGTCCTCATTTATAGTGATCGAGTTATCTTGCTTGCAAACGAACCCTCGCGCGGACGTCCGTAGAGAACATCCGCGTATTATCCTACATTGATAGCGATGTTACTGATCAAGAGTAATTGAATTTTAAAGATCCAGCTGATCCACAAGCTGTACGGATGTCAATTTACGCGTAGCACGTATAGTCGACGTGAAGTAAGCGCGATTATTAAATCGGATAATGGCTATTCGGTTGATAAGATCCGAGATTCCGCTCGGTCGAGGATTCTGCAACGAAATTTACCGGCATTTACGCGGCCAGAATATCCTTGTCCGTGCAATTAAAAAGACGTATTCCATAAGGGGCGGTAAGGAATCTTGTTAACGTCAGACTACGCAGAAATACGGAAACAGGGCGTAGCGTAACTGTTAATTAAACCCGTCCACAAAGCCGAGTAATAAGAGGTTGAATGGAAGATGAAGAGGCCCTATTGTGCCTCTAACGATACTGTTCTCACGTAAAATATTAAACAGCCGGCAATATGTAGAGAAGGCTGGTTCCCGAGACACTCGATAAGTTTCGTTATTCAATTTTTACGTAATTTCAAATTGGAGATCATTTTTGCTATTGCTTTTCCACTCTGTCGATTTTAGCATCGCTCTGTATTTATTGTTAATTTATTAACGCATTAGGGATCCAGATGTAAAGATTGTTGAAATTTAACGTTATTAATAAATGTAAATTCTTAGGTAAATTGAAGAGATTTTCTGTCATTGCTTTTTCACTCTGTCCATTTTAATGTCGATCTTCGTTCATTATTCCTAATTTATTAAGGCATTAAAGATCCAGGTGTAAAAATTGCGGAAATTTAATGTTATTAATAAATGTAAATTCTTAGGTAAATTAGGTATTGAAGAGAGTTTCTGCTATTGCTTCCTCGCTTTGTGGATTTCAATATCGATTTTTATTCTGTATTGTAAGATTATTAACATATTCGACAGCAAGCAGTATAGGAATATATCAAAATTGCATAAATGTAAATTGCAATTGGAGACAGTTTCTGCTATTGCTTTTTCTCTTTGTCGATTTTAATATCGCTCTGTGTTCTTTATTGCTAATTTATTAACGCATTAAAAACCAAACAGTGAAAGAACAGTGAAAATTGCATAAAAGTAACATTATTAACAGATGTAAATATATGTAACAAATGTAATTTGAAATTAAAGGCAATTTGTGACATTGCTTTTTCACTCTGTCGATTTTAATATCGTTCTGTATTCTTCATTGCGAATTTATTAACGCATTAAGGATCCAAATATAATAATTTCGCAAATTTAACAGTATTAATAAATGTAAATACTTATGTAAATTGAAATTGAAGACGGTTTCTTGTATTGCTGTTTGGCTCTATCCATTTCGACATAGATATTTTGTATTCTGTTTTGGTAGATTATTCACACATTAAAAATTGCATAAACGTAACATTATTAAATACATAAAGTAAATTATCGTTTTATCAAGGTACAAAAATATATTAAAACAATATATTACAGAAACTCGTCGTATAAATTCAAGACATAAAACAATCTTCAAGTTTCATAATTGGTAATTCAAACGGAAACAGAAACGATAACGAAAATAGTATTAAACAAATTCTTAGAATTCCTTCTCATAATCATAATGTCCATCGACAAAGTTTGATGACACAAATTGATTAGAAGAAAATCAAACGTCGTGTCGCCTTAATGGATTTAAAAAATGTAAAAGTAGCGATTACGAAACGAAAGTAACACAAGTTTGAACATAGTACAATTACTTGATGATGATTGCATCGTACAATGATAAATGAAATTCAGTCAATTTGCTCTATACGAAATGTTCGAAACGTTGACATTAGCTGTAACTTAAAATTAATTAGGTAAAATTAATTACATAGCTAAGCAAGTCGTATCTCGTATATTTTAATCATTTTAAAAAATACTATTTTTATCCATTTTATGGTAAATGATACTGTACATAAAGGAATATATCTTGTAACAGAATGAACCAAAAAATTATTTCTAACATTCTGGTACTTTGGAATGCCAGAGCAACAGAAAATAAATTTTTTTCAACGTATCTAAATTTTCCATTCTGCGGATGAAATAGCAACATGATTAGTAACCATGAATTAAGAGAATTTTGGAACTTTCGTTCACACGCGTTCATACCAAATTTACTACTAATAACATCTATTAAAAAGAAATTATGCGAGTTACAAAAGATATTTTCGCGTTATCAAGATACGCAGCTACCTCCGGCTATTGTAACGTTACTTAACTTTTCTTTCATATCTTTCGAGAGTATTTTTCTAAGTTAACAAGCTCGTTAAGTGAATTGTTAATTAACATGAATTCCCACGACCAGAGATACGTTATCTGTCAGGTAGAAAAGTTGCTGCCGGGGCGGACATCGCGTTCTCAACTTTCCTGTTTTCTTCAAGCGAGCGAACAGAGAAGGAAAAATAAGCGTCAGTATGATGATTATCCCGATACGGTTATCTCAACGTTTTTGTTCTTGCACGAAGGCGGACGTACCAACACAAAACCAACGTACTTCCGAAAACGTGAAAAGGCATTCAAACGGCTCTCACGTTAATTACAGCTTCTACATCGACAGAATCCTTCTCCGTAAGAGAACCTGAAATGCGTTGCACTAATTATGGAAGCGTAAAAAGTCTTCCGTGGAGAGACTTCTCCAGACAACGCTGTAAAACCGCCTCAAAAAAGAAAAAGAAAAAAGAAAGAAAAAATTACCGAGGAGCGCCCTCCAGGGGATTAAATCCGACGTTGAGTTCTTTACACAGACTTTTCGGAAACAATGGATCGTTCCTCTCGCGAAATATCAACGATACTCGGAATTTCTAGCGGAATTTTTCGAGCGAAATTTATTAGACTCCTGATACGAATAGGAATATGGTAACTGTGGTATGCAGGTTCTTTAATTCTGCCATTTGTTGTCGGCTATTTTTGACACAAAATTCTTAATTTTGTTTGTATTTTCTATGAATATTATTTTTTATTATGGAAATTTCTGTTTTATTTTACAAATAATTTTATTTTATCTTAATTCTTAATTTTTGGAGATTACGAGGAAATCGTTGGGAATATAAGTTTCTTATTCTTCTTGTTCGTTGAAAGAAGATTTTCCGTATTAGATCGGGTAGTCTAATTAACAGAATCGTTATTATTCACGACGTTGCCGATAATTTGATTTGCAAGATAAACAGTTTAGTTTAAGCCGCGGTCGGTTTTAGTCAGCTCGAACCAGGTCCTGTGGAGAACTAAGTCGTAAATTGAATGGGTAAACGTTATTGTTTACTTGATCGTTTCCATTGAGCTGTATGCATAGAATACGTCAACTGAAAAGAAAATAAAAAAAGAATTCTTTAATCCTTCCATTTTCAATCCTCATTTTTTTAAATTGATAACTTACACCGTTTTGCTGTATATATCTTATTTTATTCATATTTTACTTACATGTTTCTTATCGTATTGAAACTTGAATTAAAAAAAGATATTTTTTATATATATATTTGAAATAATTACGTTTAGTTTGTTTATACAATTAGTAAAGTTTATAATATTAATTTGTTTATAGCATTGGTGCATTCGCTGGCAAAGTAGAAAAACATGCGGAACATATACATATATACAGTACATCAAAATGTATAAAATATTCAAAGTAGAGTACTCGTTATAATTTTTAATGGGTAAAACAAATCTACGTTTATATTCCATTTTTTGCTTACGTTTGAAAAATATAAATTTGCATAAAAATCCACAGTCCAGTGATAGTCTGATGTTGCTACTATATTAAGTACTTTCGTATATCTATCTTGAGATAAAAATAACTTATGCAGTGCATTTAAGTCTTAAATCTTGCCGCGTGTGTCGAGACTGTGAGTCAAGCCAAGCATTGAGATTATTCTCGACTATTTCAGATTACAATTATTCACGGGTGCAGAGATATTCGCTAGTTTACCAAGACCTGTCTGCTCGCGGTAATCGCTCACTCGGAACGTGAATGATGGAATAGAGCGTAATGCATAATATAAAAAGAACAGAAGTGGAAACTGGTGGAAAAATAACTTGAAAATTAGGAACTCTGCCGCGAAAGAAACGTTGATCTCTGCTTTTCAAATAATTTGTTTCAAAAATAACTTTGTTCAGATCTACTTACAATTTCATATTTACTTCAACCCTTTGCACTCGGAATTTTATTTCAATTTCGTCACCAGCAGCTGCCAACGCTTTTAAGTGTTTTATCTGAAATTTACTTTAATTAAAAAATAAGACAATTTAAATAAATAAAGGAAGAAAGAAATTCACTTAAATACCAGTTTTATTCACACTATTGTTGTATTTTGTAATTTTTAAGTGCACCATATATCTTGAAACAATTTCCAGGATGCAATCCTGATTTTCTAGGACATCTACTGATTTGAATACGAAAGAATATCGAGTGGGACTCGACAAAGGAGCTCCTGAGGTACAAACTGATGTCGAGTCACACTCGACATGGCAGTGCAAAGGGTTGATAAACATTCGCAATAAACGTCACAGTTTATGTCTAATAACATTATAATTGCACATGGATTGTTCGTATAATTCATTCACTTTGAACGTTGCAACAAACTGGAGATTAATTGAGCAACAAAAGTGTGCGCAAATTTAACGTAAATAATACAAAGTTATTATCACATGTTATATATACTTTATACTATAAAACTTACGAAGGGAATCTCATTGGCAATTTTTTATAACAAAATTGACACGCGCTCTTTTCTTTTAATGCGCTCTAATTCTAAAATATAGTGCATTCTACAGAAATAAAATTTTTCAACAAAGTCTTTTCTTGAAATTTGTAGCATTTACGTGGAAACATAAACAAGCACATGCGAACGTAGGTTTCGTAGAAATGTCAAATTTTTTTTTTTTTATTATTTAATATTTCGCATTCGCAATTTGTCCAATTTGGACATTTGGTAGAATTTTTTAGCTGTTGGATTATCATGTGGGTGGCTACCCCCAGCGGGGTACCATCTTCGTGTTTGTTAGGTTATATGCTTTGTAAGATCTACTGGGTGTTTCCTTTTTAGTCTTCTTTTTATGCTTGATGTGTTGATCGTTTCCGCAGCCAGCGAAATGTCAAATCACTCGCAATAGGATTAAGTTAACAAATAGGCGTACATGTAACTTCTACGTTCTAGCAAGTCATCTATTTGGTATGAGACCTTGGTGAGCTTAAAACGAGAGCTTGATAAATCAGAACGAGATCGACTATAGCTTCGAAAAGTAGTTTCTCCGTAATTTCGTATGTAGGTGAAGGGAAATGGGAATTTAGTTTCGCATGTACACGAAATGTTGTTAGATATATTCAACATTAATGGCTGTCTTTGCGTCAAAAATCTGTAATTGCAAGCATATTAAACAACTATCGTGAAATAACGTTCGTTTCAAGTCACTGAATAGCGAAGAAGATAAAGAGATGCGATAAAATATACAATTTTATTGTGGAATATAAAATCATTACTTCGATATTTTATGATTTTTCTGCTTCGCATTATTATTTTCAATTTTACGCAAATATCAAATACGTAGATTACGAATTTCAGTAATTTAACACTAGTACTATCGATAGTTAACACGAAGCTATTTCTACCAAAACCAGTCAAAATGACTGGTTTTATTTGTATGTTCTTTTTATTTTCCACCGGTGACGTGATACAGTTAACAATCACCTTGACAATTCTTTGGAGATAAAACCATGAGAGATAGAGGCAAACTTTCGAGAGAATTTTGGAATTAATGGAAATGCATATATTTATAAGAAAAAATAAAATAAAATTTATAATAAAAGCTACAGCTAAAGGGGCGCGCGGTGTTAACGATGTGTCTTCACGCTATCGTAGTTTTGCTGACAAAACCAACAAACGAGCTCCGTTTTAGAAAATTGCACCACCGATTCGATCACACACGCTTCACGAATGTTCAATCTAAACGCCAAATTGCCAATTCGAAATTGGTAATGATCCAGTTGTGGTTCTCTGGGAGAATTGGCTCTTCCTCTAACAAGACGTTCGCTGCCTTCAGCAAATCAAAGCATTTGAAGAGCAGCGTAACCATAAGTCGTCTTGGAATTTTCTTGCGCTCTTCGTTCATGGGAAACACCTAATATCTGATGCAGTTCTTTTGGGTTCACAGTAAAACGGATACAATTTGTACAGTTCTTGATTTGTTGTAACAGTTTTCAGTACGAATTTCGGTAACGCACACACTGCATCTCAAAATTGCTATTAAAATTTATCTTCACGTTTAACATTCCTTCTATTTCTTTAAAATTTCTATGAATTCTTTTGCATCGAACGAGAGAACTGAAATGAAGCAGTGCGCTATGAGCTTGATTGATTGATACGTTATTGATATATGTATGATACTGTGTAAAAGATTGATTTTAGAAAAGAAATTAAAAAAGAATATACAGATACAAGGAATAGATACAAGAACCAATGTGAAAGCTATTCTCTGACTGCAGCTGCCTTAATCTATGCTGGCTGAACAATTATACCAATTGAGATTTAACATAGTTGCCTTATCTGTCGACATATTAATGGCATAGGGTGATTGGTTATGGGTTTGCTTACAAATACACATGAGTCTCCTACGGACGCATAGTGATCATCTGAAGTCATCACGCGGGATCTTCAGTACGATGACTCAAGCTGGGAAGGGGATTCTGTTATTTTAGCGACTTTCCTAAAATAAAAGGACAACCACCCAGATAGGCGCCTCGGCTACATACAGGCTCCGATCGAATAACATGCAAAGGTGGCCACGACGTGACTTTTTGTGGAAAAGAAAGAAAAATATGTAGAACACAATTTGTTCATTCTTGGCATAGTTTTTGAGAGAATCGAGTTTGAACATTTGTCAAGTATACTTGAACGTGGCTATTTTCAGACTGGGTAGGGCTAAGTAATCGACAGAAGGTGATCCTACGCGCGAAAATAAGTGGAAAGTGTAGAATAAAATTTGTTTACAAGACGCTTTGTTTCCGACAAAAATAAATTTGAAAATCTATCATACGCCTATACCAGACCGAATCTTAACTAGACGCGTTCAAATTCATTCTATTTTCTTGAAAATAAAGCCTCAGACGGACAAGCTTTATCCTTCATTTTCCACAAAGAGCCACGAAAAAGTGAATTTTTCACCAGGATCACATTTTTTTGCAAATCGAACATTTAAAAATTATTTTGGATTGTCCCGCTTGCTTTACACACTGCTCCAAAGTGTTATTTCAATATTTACATTTAGTTTACGAAATAATTTTGGAGAACTGTGCCCGCAAGACAATGAACGTTTCTCTTAGTTTAGAGTTCTTAGAACAAGTATAGAGTTCTTAGAACCCGTACTCACAGCTCTAGAACAATCCAGGACAGAAGTTTGAAGACTAGGACACGAATACAAGAATAACTTTACCAAATGAAAAGAAATTTCCATCGTTTTATGGGTACAGCTTTCCCAAATTATCTCCTAAACTCAGGGCCGGCACAAAGCAGGTTCAACGCGTTTTCCGGAACTCGGCCCCGCGTTTTGAGAGGCCCCGCGGTCTACGAAAATTACCCAGTTAAAAAACACCGATTTTGATTAACTTTTTACAAAATGATGGTACCATTAACAGATGCAAGACTTTTTTTAGTAGCGATGATTCAGTTTGAAGGAGTGAGAAAAATCATGAAAGTTCAGTGTAACTCCTCGTATTCCAATGAAGTCCTCGTATCCTGGAAACTACTTTAGATAAAAAAAATCCAGGCGCTTTCAGAAAAATGTACTTTTTAGAGAAATTAAACTACATCAATAGTTTTTTTTACAAAAGTCGTACATGATTACAGATTTTCTACTTTCATTGAATTTTTTGCCCCTTGAAAGCGAATGATGCATGCAAAAAAATATTACTTAGATTTGTTTAAAAAAAACTGCTTATAAAAAATATATAACATGTAACAGCATTTGTAAATAAATAATTCCTCGTTGTAAAATTTAAGTGTAGGATTTCAATGTGTATTCAGGCCCCGCAAAAGGTCACGCCGGCCCTGTCTAAACCAAATATGATATTTGAATTGAAGTGATAGTTTGCAACAATGTTTAGAGCAACTGGAACAATCCAAGATTAGCTTTTAAACGTTCGATTTGCAAAAAATGATTGGTCAGAAATTCACTTTTTCGCGGTTGGAAGCTTCCGAAACGAATCGTCATTTTTTCCTTCTTTCTTTTTTTTTTTAACAATGTAGAAGAAACGCAGCACAACTTGGAACGACAAAAAGATCGAGATTTAGAAAATGGAGGCTAACTTATGCAATGAAGTTCGAAAGATGATAAAGTATATACACGAAACCATCTTCGACAGTCATTTGCGCTCGCATCCTCGATTTGCGTAAATTACTGTACGCTATTTGGGACGCCAGAATATTACGCTTGGCTGCATTTGGTGTCAACATTTTTTGCATAAAATTACCGAGATTCTGAGACGGAGGTGAAATATACGACCCACGGTGGCATTTTTCCGAAAGAAGAAACGGCCAACCGAACATTTCATTGAGATCTGTGAGTGCATTTTCGATGCTTCGTTACAGCGAGCGGATCAACGAATTATTCGCTTTCTGTCGACGCGTTACAGAACCGTCGATCAATAAAGCAACTGCTCGAGCGTCGTTCCGCGTTCGCTCTCGTCTTCCACGCTGTGCGTTTCAGCCGTTTCAGGTCAAGATCGGATTAATCCGTGCTTTCGTTCTCTCGTTGACACACATATTCAATCCCGGCGAATGAAACTGTATAGAAGCATCTGCAAATGTGGACGTGTTTCGCGTGCAGTCTAAGGATACGCGCGAGGATAGCTTGAACTTTTGTTCTTATTCTGATTTGAGCGTATACATAGGAAATTGCTCATTCCGATGTAAATTCAACTGATCGTGTTACAAGAAGTTTCACTTCTATTCTCTTTCTATACTACAGCATTTTGAAATAACTTTGTTGCATTCTGACTGCAGGTATGAAAATATGTGAAACAGTTTCCAAATTTAGCAAGCAAGAATGGAAATGTTCAAGAAATCACGATTTTTATGGAATTACGATTTATGGAAATCTTGAAGGTGTAGAAACGTGTATAATTCACGTGATATATGAGAAATACTTAAAATATATCAAGACAATGTAACGAGATAATTTAGAGTCTAAGAATTTGGACTCTCTTTAGATAAACTTCTAAGTTTCATTTTTTAGGTTCATAGCAATGAATTATGTAACTTTGCATTAATCATAGAATGTCTCATTCTGTATTATTAGTGTTCTTTATGCAGGGTGGTTGGTAATTGGTGGTACAAGCGGAAAGGGGGTGATTCTACGCGAAAAAAGAAGTCGAAAATATAGAATAAAAATTTTTCGTTTGAGGCTTTGTTTTCGAGAAAATCGACTTTGAATTTTGGTTCGGTACGCGTGCACTTTATCACGTCTCCAGCCATATTAAATCAATTGTCTATTCTGAAGAAATCGCAAGTTGCGAGCAATTGAAAGAAAAGATTGTTGTAGCCTTTCATACTTTAAAACAATCGAATACGTTAGAAAGTGTTCATAGAAATTTAATTAGAAGAGCAGAACTATGTGTTCGGCAGAATGGGCAACGTTTTCAACAATTTTTCTAATAATAAACTTTATGATTATTTCATATTATTTCATTATGTATGCCTAATTTTCCGTTACGGCAAAAACAAACTTAAACTGCGATATTATCCACTTTATAACGAGACGTGATAAAGTGCTCGCGTACCGAGCGAAAATTCAAAGTCGATTTCTCGAAAACAAAGCCTCAAACGAAAAATTTTTATTCTATATTTTCGACTTCTTTTTTCGCGTAGAATCACCCCCTTTCCGTTTGTACCACCAGTTATCAACCACCCTTAGGTTGTCCGAAAAATTTCTTTCGTTTCATAAAGTGATAATAGATGAACAACAATTTCAGTTTTATATTATTTTATTGAATTATGTATGATCTATTTCGTTCTATTTTTATTATTATGTTCGTGCATAATTCAATAAACTAATATAAAACAAAAAACATTTTCCTTCTAAAACGAAAGAAACTTTTTGAACAACTTAATGTATATAATTCAAGAACATATCATTTGATATAAAAGTCAATTCTTCTTTTTAAAACGATGGAGAATTTAGAACGAGTAATTTAGAAAATAATGATCTCTTCATCGTGAAAATTTCCTGCGTTTTTTTAGTGTCAAACACAAAAAATAAAAACTTGCAAATTTTTGTAGAAAATAATCTATTGATAATTGCGTTACCTACGATGACGTTTAAAACGTGAAGATGTAAAATTCCTAGTGTTATATTTAATCCCTTTATGGCCCTCGAGTTTCCCGAATTTTCGTGTCTCAAACTAACTAACTTAGGTTAATTATAAAAAACCTAAGTCTTCTTTTCTTTTCTCTAGAAATACGTCAACACTGAATTCAAATTAGAGATCACAACGATTCGGTCGTGTTTCTCTTAAACTCAACAAATTTCTCGATGATAGAAAAATCCGATTGGATCGATAATGGTCGAGTTTTACCTCATTTTACGCTTTGAAAGGGTTAGAACGTGAAATGTCGAAAAAGTGTCGGAAATTGAGATGCAGGTTCGAACACAATCACTGGAAAATAATAAATCGTTGAACGAGAATAGCACGAGGAAATGGAGTTGCCAGGGAAGGTAGAGCTTGGTGGCTGGTTGGGTTGGTAGGAGGCTGGTAAAGTAGGACGTGCACCGCCCTTTGGGTCCATGACATCTGTTGCCCTCGATCTTACGAGTATCCCCTTTGCGTTCGTTTCAATCTGTTCTTTTTCTTGCTCTCTAACCCTTTTATTGCAAAGCACACAGAAAACCTCTAGAATTAATTAAATCGTTTAGAATTATACTTGACACGACGATACCCGAATCATTAATTTGTTTGTTTCAAAACCTGTCATATGGGAACTTATTAAATCAATAAACAAATAATTGTGTGCAATATGCACGCGTGCTTCGCCTCGATCTTTATCCCTTTCATCGTGAAGCTCGTACGAGCTTGTGGAAAAATATAAATTAAAATTTATTCAAATCTATTAACACTAGAGCTAGCGATAACACGAAGCTATTTCTACCAAAACCAGTCAAAATGACTGGTCTGTAAAAAATATCTAATAATAGAATATTTTTATATTTATCGATTTATTACTTTCTTATAGAAGCAATTCCATGTTATGTAGTACATTTTTGGTATTATTAATTTATCTAGGATCCCTAAACGAGGGTTAACACATTTATAAAATTGTAGAATCAGTCATTTTGACTGGTATGGCATTTTTAGTGTTAGCATCTAGCGATCCAGCGATCGATCTGGAATTTTCCTGATAACTGATATCATTATATTGAATGACACGCAGTAAAAATTTGAAAAACGTGTGGCAAATTGTACAAAACGAGGAAACTGGTTAATTGGGGCTCGATAAACAGATTGCAGCATCCTTTTACACTTTGACAAGTTCCAGTCAGTTTGACTGCTATTGGTATATGTAGCCTTGATACAAAGTTATTTTGAGTTTGACTACATAAAAAACAAAATAAAATTCATTATATTACTCTTTTAGTTATCGTTACGAAAGTTATTATATCATTGCGAAAGAAAAATATAACACGAAATAGGAATTTTAAAATAAAATTGTAAAACCAGTCAATTTGACATGACGTGGTAGTTATAGTGTTAAAATTTATAATTGTCACAAATATACACGAATCATTAATGTACTTCCTATTCTTAAATCTACCAGATAGGAAATTATTAATCAATTATGTAAATAATTGTATCCAAAATCCAAAATGCTTCTTCTCGCTCGTTTTAACTTTTTCATTGCGAATCTCGTACGAACTTCTAGAAATATATGTCGGAGATTTAGGGACATCGGAACTTTCTTTTAGAATTTTGGGAAGATCCCCGATACTTTGGTCTAAACTACTTATTATAGCTGTACTTAAATAATAGAACTTAGAAGTAGTTGTTGTGATACGATCTGATTATGTTTGCCCGAGATTTGTGACAGTGGGCTTGGGCTCCAGGTGACACAACTGGTCGCCGAACGTAGCCACGGCCACGGGATGAACGTTTTTACCTAACAGAAGAAGTACCAATACTGAGGAACACACGCTGTATTAACAAACAAGCCCCAGGAAGGAGCAACGTCGGCTCTACGCGGGTCTGCCTAGTAACGGCGCCTGGAATTTTGTTGATATCCCCGCTCAATATGCAATTGACAAATGTGGTCGTATCAGTCTTTTATTCTTGTGATCACCTTGGAGAGTTTACTCACATCGTCTTGTCAGTCAGTCAGAAAGAAACCGAGCGACACAGCTAACGTCACTTTGTGTTTCAAAATATATTCTATTGAACAAAGAGTTTTCCCCGTTGACCGTGGATTCGTTATTGAATCTAAGAACATCGTCTTTAATATTTAGAGCGTCTAATCACCACGTATAATTGTCAAACTCCGTTAAATCAACATTTGTACATATAATTGTAAATATAATCTCCATTGAACAAGAACGATGGCTTGTCCTAATGAAGATACGTTACACGCCCCTAAGTCTAACGCCAACATGACATATATAAATGAAAATTTATTTAAAGCTATTAAGATTTATAATTGTCATGACCATACGCGAATTGTTAATATCTTTGCTATTTCATTCTTCTATTGTATATTCATTCGCTGTCATTAATCAATGGGTACATAATTATGTTTTAGATTTATACTGATATACTCCTTGCTGTTTTACCCTTTTTATTGGGAAGCCTGTGCGAGCACACGGTAAACTATAAATGGTTTAAATCTATATCTGTCACGATGATATATGAATCATTAATGTGTTTGCTATTCCAAAATCCGTCATATGGGAAGTTGGGGAGTTTGGGAAGTTATTAATCAATAAGTAAATAATTATATCCGAAATCCACGTGTGCTTCTCCTCGCTCTTTAACCTTTTCATCGTGAAGCTCTTACGAGCTTGTAGAAAACAACAAATTAAAATTTATTTACATCCATTAAGATTTACAATAGTCACCACGATACGCGAATGAATAAAACGTTTGTTGCTTCAAAATCTACCGTATGAGCAGTTATTAATCAGCAGATGAACAATTATATGCAAAATCCACGCGTGCTTCTCGCTCTTTAATCTTTTTCATCGTGAAGCTCTTACGAGCTTGTAGAAAACAACAAATTAAAATTTATTTACATCCATTAAGATTTATNAATCGTCACCACGATACTCGAATGAATAAAACTTTTGTTATTAATTAATTGTTGATTAATAACCACCTATACGGTAGATTTTGAAGTAACAAACGTTTTATTCATTCCAGTATCGTGATGTATAATCAATAGATAAGTAATTATATTTATAAAATTTATATGAAACAATATTTTTTAGAAATTTTCCAACATAGTTTTATTGGAGCACATCGTCGTTTTAATTCGCAGCGAAAGAGGTTAACACGTTGCTTGGCACTGTGGGTCGTCGGTGAGCCACGTTACTAAATTCTTTAGAATCGTTAAAGTAAGACAAATTTCACGTACTAAGAAATTTCCTACGATATGAATCGCTCAAACGACATTGTCAGAGACAAAGTGCATAAACGCATTATAATATTTTGCAAGAATGAAACGTTATGGCGTAGTATATTTCAATCCATCGTGGCTCTACGTATTCCAATATATTTCAATGTATTTATTCCATCTCATATTTCGATCTATTCAGGCAAAGTACATAAAATTCGCGCGACAGTAAACGCGTTCAGTCCTCGTTGCTCTGTACAACATCCTCTTCACTTGTCGGACAGCCTAGGGACTTGACCATGATAACTATGAGTCATTCTTCGTATGCACACCCTTGGCGAGTAATTCTATTGTTCAGATTAGTTTTATGGGTTTCTTGGCGGGCGTTTTGTTTACGTGTAAGTGGTGCGTTACGGCAATCAGATTCGACGCATCGTACGCTGATATCGACCAGAGCTGAAGTAACCGATGCGGCTTAGAAATGAACTGATATCGATTAAACAAGAAACAGCGGTTGATGTGAAAACCGCATGAACTATTTCGCGGATTACGTCATTAGGTATTCGAATATTATCTCTCGAGATTTCTCGAGCTAAATTTAATCTAAATTTACTTAGTTATTATCTAAATTTAATTTATTATTTAATTGAAACTTAACACGTTGACGCCGGCAAGACCCATCGATGGGTCTCGCGTGCATGTTCCGCGATGCGGCGCGACCCACCGGCGGCTCTCTCGTGTCTGCTCCGAGGGGCAGCATTGGGTCTCGCATGTATTTCACAAAACACAAATGAGACCCACCGCCGCCCCACGAAACAAACACTGAATTCAGGCGTTAACTTAAATTTGAGATATATTTTGACGCCAGGAAAATACAATTGAGTCGAAAATGATCGAAAGGACGTAGCAGAGAGAAAACTACCTTTTTGTCGATATAACACTAATTTACTTTTTGCTTCACTCTACCAATATATTATTTATTTGACTGGAAATGCTCTCTTTGGTTTAAGCCGCTTGTGTAGAGGTAATTTAGAACCATTCCGCCACTTGTTATTTATTTAACCGGAGTATTCCTCAAGTTTCAAGCGCAGTTGCGGTTCTTCCAGCTGTTTCTTGAGTTGGAAGAACCAATAATTGCCGGATAACATAACGCTATTTCTACTTTCATTCTTGCTCTGATATTGCTTCTTCAAACTAAATCCACTTCTCCGGAACTTTAAGTTTAATCATACCGAGCAAATCACCTAACTTTTCTACTAACGTTTTCAGATCTTTTTTCTATCCTTTTCTATCTTGTACAAGTAATTTTTTCAACAGAACCTCCTCAGGTGCTGAGACGACTACTTCCTGTGCAATCTGATTCCTTACGAAAATTGGTCGTTTCTTCTTGATATAATTTCGTGAAACTTTCATCAAATTCATTCGTATACACATAGTTTCTTTCGTTATCACAAATATTCCAATAAACAGTATTTTCTCGACTAAAGCGATTGAAAAAATCAAATGGTTAAAAACAGACGGAACGTGGCTTTAGATTGTAAATTGCACGAGATTGTAAGACGTTAACGTTAATGAAAAACGTCGTAAGGGAAGATAGTTTATATCATGCGTGGTACACTTCTGAGAATTTAAAAATATGATGTTAGAGAAGACGGACTGTGGAAAATTTATAATGTGGATGAAACGTTTGGTATCTTTGAGAACTCGTATGTTTCAATCAGCCGTGTTATTTGTTAGTTTTACAATGGGCAGTTTAAAAACATTGAAACTTGAATATTTTTAAGTTTTTCGTGTATCTTGTTGTATAACGATTTACGTTCCATAAACAACAATGACCACATGTGTATTAACTTTATGCGTAAATAGCTTCGCGAAAATACGATAAAAATATTTCTTTAGTATCAACATGATAGTCAACTAGACTTTATGATCAAGTATTACAGTATCTTTTTATGTTCTTTTTATGTCCTTTTTATTTGATTGAATATGATTTTATTTCGCAAGCAACCCGCTGAATTATTGTATATTTTATTTCAAAAATAGTTCATTTCATTCAGCTAAATAAAAAATATTTCCCTTCATTTTCATGCGTCCGTATCGATGGTAGTATATTGAAATACAATCCTAAATGCATTATGTTTCTTTTCTTAGTAATGTTCTTCTGCGTACGGTATTTTTATATTACATTATTATATATTATTATTATTATATAAATTATATTGTTTTATTATTATTATTATTATATTGTTATATTATAACTACATACAGTGTGAAATATTTTTGCGATAATCATTAGGATACATCTGATCTGTGGAAAATTTTTGGAAACGATTCAACTAATCGATATTCCATTTTCGGTAAAAACTGCCTTTTTCATTTTTCATTTTTCCCGCAATACAAGTTGCCTTTCACGTTTCACGCTTCCTTATCAAATATTCGTAACAATATGAAACTACAAACTTCATTGCGGATATATAAAGATTGAATGTACTTTCCGCTGCATTTCACATTCTCTGTAATTTTATTTATTATAATATTATTGAAAGAAATGTACAAATCATCTTATTCATTCTTCAAAGTATGGAGAAATTGAGATACGTTCAATTTTAAATATAAGAAAACAGTGACTGTGTTTAATATAATTCTTCTGGTAAAATATAATTATATTTGTATATCCGATAATACCAGTTATAATTAACGTTTATGAATCGAGTTTATAAATCGAAAATTTCATTGCAAATTCAAATTTAATTTAAAAATGTGTTCCAAGTGTTCCAAGTGTTACTCAAGATCTACGTAATAAAAATTGCTGATACATGGCATTCATATAGCAAATCATTTCTCTTGTATGTATTAGTAGAGTGTAAAAAAATGGGATGAAAACTTGTCTTTTTATAGAACGCGTCAGTAATTCGAGGAGCAATTTAGGATTAATTTAATTAGGTCACTAGTTCAGTCGCGTTTCGCAGTTTCGACTACGTGAAAATTTTTATTATCTGCTTTAAAAATATATATTTTATCTCTAAATTTGCAAACACATCTCCTCTTTAATGTGTTATACTAATACTGAATTTATTTACAAAGTTACAAAAAGTCATTTTTTTACAGCACTTTACAATTCTTCGATATACATTTATTTCTGTACAATATCGATATTACCATTGTTAAAAACTTTTAGTGGCAAAAATATTACATAACCCGCATATACAGATAAAATATGTCATTATTAGCATATTTTTACTTTGCGTTATTATCAATATACCTTTGCTTCAAATATTCGTAAATTACTATACAAGAGAGTGAAATTCATAGTTTTGTTCTTGAAAATTTAACGTCAGAGGTTTGATTTTACGTGTATTTTCACGAACGTAATAACCGAGGGAAAAATATTTTTGCAGATTATTTATTTTATTCTATATATTATATTATATTTCATATATTATTTATTATATTTTTGTTAGATGTTTTTGTATCGTAACTAAATATTTCAGGAATATAATATAACAGACGAGTAATCGATAAATCAATAATAAGAAAAAAATTAAAAACACATTCTATTGCAAAAAATTTAGCCTACCACGTAACAATAACTTGATTGACGCGAAAATAAGAGTCGAATTAAATGGCGCCTAATGAAAAGAATAACAAACATCCATTTCTTCTTTGTTTTTTTTTTCTTCTTCAAATCAATTACGCACACAGCAATGGTTTTCGTTTGTGTGTAGGCAGACAATAAAATATACCAAAATTTATAAATAGTGTGAAAGTACATAGTCGATTTTGCACGGCCAGAACGTGTCTGTGAAATGTATCCAGCAATACACGTAGGTGTTGCAAGTGGGTAGTGCAGGAGAATTTTATTGAAAGGGACATACTGTACGCAAATTCATTTTGCCTCTTTGTTGAATTGATCACAGCGTAATTTATTGTATTTTCTTCTGCCTACGACCTGTCATTCTTCGAGAAATTTTCTAATCCTTTCTCGTCTATCTTTTCTATTGAGCTATAAACATTGTACTATCTATCATTTTGCATATTAAATATTTCGTTATATATCGCAGTATGATAAATTCTTGCAAAAATAAACACGTCAACGCCATAGGTGAACAAATATAATAAGTCACTTTTCAGGAGAATTTCGCTTTAAAATTGAATATACACATAATACTATTGACGAGTAGTTCCACAACAAGTAATTTTATTATCCGATTTTACTATTAACACGTTGACTGCCAGACGAATTTTCCATGCTTTGCCCAAGGCGCACATGTGAACTTTTCATTATGCGATGCATATAATGTTGAAATATTATTTGCAGCAAATAAAATGAGTTATAAAATCATACTTGAAGCATTTTTTGTGGTGAGGGCCACCAGTGACCCCCACGGCTTCGTAGACAATTATTATGATTGTCCTTTTTTCAAACGATCGTGCTATGTACTTTTAATATTTGCTGCGTCGCCGGTCACCGGTGGCCCCCATGGCAGTCAACGTGTTAAGTATGTGTTTTTATATGTAATTATACACATAAATTTAAATTCTGTAGAATTCAAACTGTCTGCTAACCGACATTTTTTACTTCTCTTTTGTTTTACCGGCAGTCACTTGCTGAATAGAATAGATCATAAGAGAAGAACAGTAATTTAGGACATAGAAAATCGATTTTCCAGGTAAAATATAGTAGATTTGTCATTCACTCTTATTGTATTTAATTTAATTATTCCCGAAATAAACTCAATTTTCCAGAATCGCTCGTTTGATTTATCCTAAGGATTTACGTTATTACATATATATATAAAGGGTGGTTGGTAACTGGTGGTACAAGCGGAAAGGGGTTGATTCTACGCGAAAAAAGAAGTCGAAAATATAGAATAAAAATTTTTCGTTTGAGGCTTTGTTTTCGAGAAAATCGACTTTGAATTTTCGCTCGGTACGCGTGCACTTTATCGCGTCTCCAGCCATATTAAATCAATTATCTATTCTGAAGAAATCGCAAGTTGCGAGCAATTGAAAGAAAAGATTATTGTAGCTTTTCATACTTTAAAACAATCGAATACGTTAGTGTAGTGTTGTGTTCATAAAAATGTGTTCATAAAAATTTAATTAGAAGAGCAGAACTATGTGTTCGGCAGAATGGGCAATGTTTTCAACAATTTTTCTAATAATAAACTTTATGATTATTTCATATTATTTCATTATGTATGCCTAATTTTCTGTTACGGCAAAAACAAACTTAAACTGTGATAATATCCATCGAAACAACGATCTACAGTAAGATCCGTTATAACGAGTCGTGATAAAGTGCACGCGTACCGAGCGAAAATTCAAAGTCGATTTTCTCGAAAACAAAGCCTCCAACGAAAAATTTTTATTCTACATTTTCGACTTCTTTTTTCGCGTAGAATCACCCCCTTTCCGCTTGTACCACCAATTACCAACCACCCTGTATATAATAAATAGTATTTTTTGTCATTTTCTTGCACATTGTATCGTTAGTTATTTGCAAATTACTATTAATTACATTAAGCTATTACAACAACTAAATTCCATTATTCCTTTCTTTGTAAATATCAAAAATCAAGAAACCTTAAAACAAAACAGTAACTGAAACAAACGTATTTTATGTTATCAATATAAAACGATACCCGATATCATTACGTAAATTCAAATTCAAAAAGGTAATAGAATGAAAGTCGACTCGTCTTTCTATGTACTTTGAAAAACGTTGTTTAACTTAATTTTAATTCAACTTCAACGTCGTTCTACACGAGACCCAGAACAAAGGTATTAAATTTCATTGAATAAAATTCTCCAAAATTACATTTGACATGTGCGTACGACAGAAAAAAATCTCCGTCGTTCGTTGAACGATCTGACTTCTCGGGTGGTAGATAATTCTTTCCGATAATTAAAACTAATTGCGTCGTAGAAGTGAAATTGCTGGTCGTAATTTGTAAAGTACGGTACGCGATTACCACCTGGGCGAGGTAAAGTTCGTAATAACAGGTGTTAGCTACAGCTGGCTCGAGAAATGACGACAATAAACCAGACGCGCCACATCTAGCAGAGCCACTTGCATTCAGAAAGATAATTGTACCGATAGAGCAAGCTCGCTATAAGCTCGATATAAAGAGCTTAACCATCTCCCGTTTGATATTATCATTTTTTTTATGGATTAATCTCGTTGTGGTATTAGGATAATATCAACGAATTAAGATCGGTCGTGGACCATTAGCAATTTTATAATTACGCTCCACGTGTCCTATTTCAAATTAGATCTTTAGAATTTAGAGTAAACTCCGTAATAAAATTCTAGCAATTTTACTAACAGCATGGAGTCTAAATAAACGAATTATTTATTTTGCATATTCGTGATCGTAAAAGATAGACAATAACATGCGCAAAAAATGCGATAAGAAATATATTACTGTAATATTTTAGGACAAGGTGTCCAAGTGTTGTCCCCCAAAAACCTCAGAATTTATCCAAAACTAAATCAATTTTTTAATCTGAGAAGATTTATTTAATTACCTTGAGTGTTCAGTAAGAGAGATCAATTACTTATAATTAAGTATTATTAATTTTATAAAAGTTCATACAAACAGAGTGAAAAATATGCGTGTAAAAGGATGCGTCTTTCAATTGTTAAAAAAAAGCGTTTCTAACTTGTTCCCCTTAATTTTGGTGAGAAAATGTTTATATTAGTCGGTTTTCATGCGCTCGAAATATGTTTGCATGAAATATGAAATAAGACAAATCTCACGATCTATATAAAAATCACATAGAAATTTGTTAGCTTGTGATATTGATGTGCGCAGCTCGTAGCATAGTCTGAAGCACGCGGAGCATCTAATCCATTTTTCTTCTCTCGTATCGTTCGAAATTTGATTGCCACGTATAAAACAACACAAAGAATATAACCTAACAAACACGAAGATGGTACCCCGCTGGGGGTAGCCACCCAAATGTCCAAATTGGACAAATTGTGAATGTAAAGAATTAAATAAAAAAAAAAAGACGATGACTCCCTTTCGAATTTCTTTCCGAAACACGCGTCCTTAATTTCCAAGAGATTTTTTAATATAATTGCCAACACTAATATATAGATGAGTGACAGAACGAGATGGCCACTTTGGAATATAAAAATAGGAGCAATATGCCAAGCGTCGCCAGAAATAAATTTTTGAATCAAGTACTTTAGATGTTGAAATACGACTTCGAATATTAAGACGTAACCTAGTGACAAATTCCTTCGTTTTTGCTGTCACTGAACTAGCGGAATTTCTATTTTAAAGTACAATCGCCACTTACAGGCTGGAACACTTAACAAGAAAGATCCATCAGCGAACGAAATTTGGGCCCCTTAAATATATCGCTTTTTATGGGAATAAATGTAGTTAATTTATTATAATAAATGAAATACATCGTATTAACGTGATACTCATATTATTGAATGCTTACATTCGGTTGTGTGAGTATGGCAGAGAGAGTTAAGACTGGAAGATCGTCGAGACTTGTGTTGAAGGAATTTATTAATATTTTATATTTATTATACAAATAAATATAAAATCTTTATTGTCAATATTTCTAAATTATATGTTTAAACGGAGAAATGTAGTTTTTAAAGATAACGTCAATAATATCATTGTATTATTGCTTATGTTCTAAGATTACATGTTACTCAATATCCTTAAGTACGTTGATTACAATGTACTGTCTTTTTATTAATTGAAATTTGTGAAATCCAATTTTCGTCATTTCAGAAACTAAATTTCAGTATAGAAATTAAAGATTATATACTTGTCCATACGTGTTGTACTTATTAAGAGAATTTCTCCTGACTTACCTTTCGAAAAATTTACATAATTTCTTCTATCAATAACATCTGTGCATGTCTTTATACAATTTACCCCAAATGATGCATAAATTACTTCACGGCATAAAAAGCTGAGATCTGAATAATTACACGCTCAACTCGCAGATTTCTTAGTAGAAAATGATAAACAAGAAATATTGCCAAGTAAGAAACCTAATTCTTCCAAGCAAGGATCCTATAAATATGAAAATTCTGAGGGGAAATTTGTTACTATTCATAACATTTCTCATGAAAATTGCCTTGTGTTTGTTCAAGCTCCTCCTTTATATATTAAGGAAAAATATTATAATAAGATGCTCGAGCTAACAACCTCAAAATAGAGGCAACGTACACATACCGAGATTCTATTTAGGTAAGATTAACATAAATGCGTGCATATTTTACAAAAAAGCTATTTTGTTCTGTCGTATGCGATGATTCAACTGGTCAGTCGGTTGGTAATTTAATTTTGCTAAAATAATTTAATTTAGCATTAGCTTTCTGCTATATTTCTAACAGTTTTCTATTAATTTTTCTGCTACATTTCTTATCGCTCGATTTCACGTATAAATTATTTTTTATTGAAAATAAAAAAGGGCGGTTCTACAAAATCGAATTCAAAGTTTGCATAAACTTCTCGCAGTTTCCTATTTAATTCATCCTGAATATTTTTCAATACAAAATAACATACAGAAGAACATAATTGTTATCTCATTACTTGTTAACTGTTGCAATCACTAAACAAAAATTTTATTCCATCGATAGATAAACTTTTTCTCGTAAACTGTTTTTGTTACGGTTTTATATGATAATTTAATTATAAGATAATCTAGTATGCTTCTAAACGTGGCTATATGTACGCATTTGCATTGCTGATATTCTTCCGCGTACCAACAACACTTTCTATGACAATTTAGCGACAGCGGGACAAGTTTTAGTATGGATAACACGTCAGCTTGTGAATAAAAGACAATTGTATTTAGTTTATTGCGGAGGAATCGGCACTCCACAACTCTCGCATTGGTATTGTGCAAGAGTTTGGAGCAGATCATGTTCCACGTTATCAAACGACGATTGATCCTGCCGGAAGCCAAACCGAGTAACTTCACTGTTGACTAATTGCTTAATTTCATCACACGGATACACAAGTAATATTTAGTCCTCGAGAAACAAATGATTTGCTTTTATAAATTAATTCATCAGATAATGGTAAAATGTAAGGAAAATTTAAAAAACAGCAGCGTTTGTAACATCGTCGCTTTTCTACGCTTTTCGGTCTACGCTGTTGATCAATGTGCAGCATCCTACAGCGTATTGAAAATGCAAGGTAAGACAAAATGCTGTATAATTGGATGCCCCTTTTTAAAATGTTTAAAACGTTCCTAAGATTACACTTTTTACCGTCTCGTTATTATCAATTATTATTGTCTCAACAGCCCAGAAACTTGACATCAACGACATTTCGCTTTAATTTGCAGCATAAAGTGTAAAGGGTTTGCGGTTTACAGCTAAAATTGCCAATCTTTGAGTAACTTTTTCCACGACAGTTTGCTGTAAAACTTCAACCGTGTGCCATTAATCGTCACATTCTCGCGCATTTTAATTTTGTCATTTCCTTCTCTTCTTCGTCTTCATAATAATGACTAGTAACATTCTATAGCAATAACAATAATATCCTAATTATATTATAATGTATTTAGTTATCATACAGCGTGTAGTAGGTGTATTATCTTGTTATAGAAATATTAAGAAGATTATTCAATTTTGTTCTTCTTCGGTCTTGTACCAGAAATATCATCAAGACTATTATTCAATTTTGTTCTTCTTCACATTGATATAATTACGTCGAGTTTAATGTTATTATACAAGTTAACACGCTGACAGCTAAATTTTTTACCACGACCAAACTAGGATACTTTTCGTAGAAATAAATTTCATAAATTTCTAACAAATTGTCAACAATACGAATATCACATTGTCGGAGGAAAAGCGCGCAAGCACAGTACAATATTTTGCAGAAATTAAATTTTACCGTGCGACACAGCTCGCTGTATCGGGCCACGATATACAAAATTTACTTTAAACAAGCTGCTTAAAATTCATCGTAAGAAACGGCCATTTGTGTACAAACCGCAGGTTCATTTTCTTGCGGAGAAACGCGAGAGGAAAGGAACACGGACGAAAGGCGATTAATACAACGGAAGCGACATCGCAAACATTTCTCGCTGCAAGTAGGTCAGGTTTGCTTTTAACACATAAGTAAGTGGTTAAATGCCTGGTCGCTTTTTATTAAGATCGAGAGCTTTCCCGATCGCTCATCTATGTGAGGTAGTGTGACATCAGGGAAGGACGTGGCGTGAGGGGTAATTGTTTATTAGCGTTGTCAAGATATGTTAACGTTGTCAAGGAGTGTTGTGAGCGTTACCAAGGTATGTTAAGGAAAAAAGCGAGCATGGAAAACGTTGTAACGAGAGTTGAGAGAGTCAGAGTTGAATTTATCGTTGTCGTGTGAAGATCGTTGTGTTGTTGTGTCGTAGAAGTAGTGAGTAGCGAATATGTGAAACGGGGTATTATATTCGATTTCGTGTGAGTACAAACGATATTGTATAAATCATACTGTTACCTACAAACTAATAATGTAACATTCCTACATCTATAGACTCACCGGCGATTATGTAACGTTCAATTTCGTCCTGTCACTGCGACAGTCTAATCGCTGAACATGGGCGAATTCCATTTGACATAACATTATTAGACTACGAAATTGGTATTAAAGAACGACGAACGACGAATGTAGATTGATAAAAGAATATTAGAAAAATATCGTCCACATTGTATGAATCGTTCGACTATCAGAAAATTCAAGACGAATACAAAAGATACGTTATATTCTTGTACGTTAAAAGTTTCTTTGTTTCTGAATATTTTGATCATTTTCTTTCTTCATTTTTCTCGCGTTTTAAACACCTTTCCTATCTCTGTTTTGTTACATTAGTTATTACGTTATATACTGTATGAACTTGAATAATTCAGGCGAGTGATTTAATTTTTAATAACAAGAAATCGATCGGAATAATTTAGCAACGCTTTGTAGCTCTTGGACCACTTGTTGTTCTCATTATCCCTTCAATCATTTTTCTTCGTTATGCCATGTTATCTTGTTGCATATTGCCGGTCCTGAGGCGAGATAACACGAAAGTTATGAATAATTTATGCTGGAAATTTATTACGTCAAGATATAATCGTGTATCTACATAATCGAAAAATATGTGCAAGCCACTCGTCGCTTGAACGGAGGAGTCTCCGCTCTAAATTTTATTCTGCATTTTTTTCACAAACCTAGACAAGTCTTTAGTTATTCCAAACACAAAATATTTTCATACTTGGAAGTGCGATAATTCCCCAAAGATTATGCTGTTATATTTCCTGACATTGGTAAATAACGAGCCACTTAGCAGAGTTAAATCACTGATCTACCACAATCAGAAATCGTTTTTCATTGCCGAGTTCAAAAAGCATATTATTCAATTTTACTGATCGTTCGCTCTAAGTTTGGATTTTTATCTCATCAAATTATCGCTGAGAGGGCTAAGATCAACTTTCCCACTGCTAATATCGCAAATAATATTAATATTTTACCAAATGTCCTACTGGACAAATTGTAAAATTTTAAAATAAAAATAAAAAAAAAATGTCGCAGACAGTGGTTCGCGAAAGTATTTGAATATTTAGCATAGAAAATTGTTATATTTTCCATTTATATTTTATATCTCGTATGTGCAATATAAAACATTTTGAAATTTCAGCACTGTAATAAGACACGACTGTGATGATTATAATGGCAAAATTTGGGAACAATTTGAAAATGTATATAGAAATTACAAGATACTTAAATACACGCTATATATATACAGAAATAAAATTTAGTGAAGAAATTAATACAACGCATTTGTGGCCATTTTAGAGATACAATCGGTGTTAAAAATGGTCCCGTTGAATATTTAGCTTTGTTAACCCACCGCCGAAAATATGGGTCGTCCAAATGGGGTCCAGATGAAATTTTCGATGTTCAATTTCCCCGAAACGAAGTTGTTAGACCCCATGGTTTCCACACGTAAAAAAGCTTACGCTTGCAAGTCTTCGACCGCCCAAATATCATTTACTTGGTTCAATTCAGTTCTGAATATCATGGGGGGCTAAAGTGTTAAAGTTAGCGACTCGTATTACCGCCCACATCAGTTTATTGCTAAGTGAATTTTTTTATATGCAAATTTTTTTATTTCGATATATATACTTATCTCGTGTATGTATCAGGAGTGGCCAACAAGTAGATCGCGATCGATCGGTCGATCGCAAGACGATTTTTGGTCGATCATAGCCGACAGGAGACATTTTCAACACGCAAACGCGACTTAGTTGTGACTCATAGACACAAACGGTAGTAGCTCCTTTAGTATAGTATGCAATAGTAACTATAAATATTATTAATAAAATATCATGTTGGTTTAATACCGCCTCCCTCATTGTCGCTTATTAGTACACAAGACACATATTTGAATGTGTTAAATGTCCAGATTTTAGTAGGTAGATCGCGACATATTTTTAAGAAAAATAGAAAATTAAGATCATATATATAGATATTTATAGTCATCGGGACCCATTTTTGGGAAGACCATTAGTCTAAACTTTTTATTATAGCTGTGCTTAAATAATAAAACTTAGAAGTAGTTATTTATAATTTAATCCGATTATGTCTGCCCGAGATGTATGACAGTAGGCTTGGTCTCGGAGTGACACAACTGGCCGCTAAACGTAGCCACGGTCACGGGATGGACGTTTTTACTTAACAGAGGTATGGAGTAGTTGTATAGCTCTCCTTAAAAATATAGTTGACCCGATGGGTATAAAGAGGTACAGAGAAGAGTATATAAGTGCAGTTCTACTTGGACTGAGAGAGTTAGTCGAGTTCTACTTGTACTGTGTTCAGTTACACTTGAATTGTGGACAAGTAAGTTGAGTTCGACTTAGACTTTGGAAGAGAGCGCATTTTGCTATCCCGTTGATCGTGGATTCGTTATTGAACCTAAGATCATTGTCATTAGCATCTCGAGTATCTGATCACCACGTATACTTGTCAAATTCTGTAATAATCATATTTGTACCAGTAAATATCATCTCTATTGTATAACAACAATGGCTAATCCGAATGAAGATTCGTTACACGCCCCTAACCCCAATGAGAACTCGACATATATAATGAAATTGGCCCTGGCATCTCATACGAATTCTGTTTTTTATACGTTAGTAAGTATGAGATACGGAGCCTTTCTTTTTCAACGCGTGTCTCGGATCATTTTCCAATAATAAATAATTATCTGAAAAATGCCGCAAACTTAGATCTCGAAATAATTATACTTTTCTAAGAGTTGGTCAATTTCTTTACGTCTCTTCGAAAGGTCATAGTCTTACGTGTAAAATCCCACAATAACTTTTCTAAATATTTGTTTAACACGTTCACGCCGGCGCGTACCTTCGGTGGCTCACGCTCGAGTCTCCCGTGAGACGGCGTGCACCACCGGTGGCTCACACTTGAATGTTCCATCAAACAGTGCGTATCATGAAAAATGTGGTTTGCTTAGTAACTAGAAAAAATTAACATATAATTAAAAATTTAAACAATTGAAATTTAACGTTTATTAATTGAAAAAAGTAAGATTTATTTAAAAACATAACAATTTAATATTATAAGCTTATTATAAATATGAATACGAGCGCCGCCCCACGGCGAGAAACACAAATAGCAGCGCCGGCGTAAACGTGTTAACACGAAACTGTGTATCTTCAAACAAATTTCCATTTTTCCGTAATTTTCCGTCAAATCTTCATTCTTATCGCAATAAGATCTAAACATCTTGTTAAAGTATCGCTCGTATAGTAAATTAAAGACTATGATAAGAACCTCGGAATTTTTTCAAATATTTTTCAAAGCCCAAAACTGTATAAAATCAGGCCAAGAGCTGAAACATCCATAATACCGACCGCGTTAGTGAAAAACCATATTGGCGATGGAAAATTAATACGTATATTGCATATGTATATCAGCGTCGATTTCTCTATGGAGGAGATTCACGTGTCGAGGTCGACGCGTCGTACGCTCGTTGATTTATTCCCAAGAGTATCGTATTGCCGATAGCCTGAGTCATAAATGTGCCATCAGGGTTTAGGCTGATAGCGGTGCATACTCTTCACGAGTATCGCGGTTCTAAGAGTCGCGGATGTTATAGTTTCAGAGTAGCAACAGAGCGTTGTTCGATGCTCACCGTTGTCCACATGCACGGAGCCGATGATTCGAAGACACTGGAAGTCACTGTGCCCCATGAAACGTGGAAAACGACAAAGATTTCCTACTGACAATTAGAAGGATCTGGTTACGCAATGAGCAGGTCGATGAACAGAGATTTTTTTTTTATTTATTTAATTTGTACTTTACAATTTGTTCAGCTGGATATTTCGTAAATTTTTCTAACTTAATTGCTAAATAACATGTGGGTGACTACCCCCAGTGGGATACCATCTTCGAGTTTGGCTATTTTATTTCTTTAGTGAAGTCAGTGAAGTGTCTTCTTTTTACTCTTCTTTCTATGTGAGTTTTGCTCGCTTCAGCAGCCAATTGGTTTGGATGTGTTGCCGTTCTTTCCTTGTATTTTTCTATGTACCTGCCGATTTCTTCTTTGACCGTTGGTATTTTTAAGTCTCCGTATATCCTCGTTTCTGACATACCATGGGGCCTTGACTATTGTTCTCAGTATCTTCGATTGTAGGGACTCTACTTTATTTATGTGGCTCATTGCTGCTGTACCCCATAGCGGTATTCCGTACGCCCAAATTGGTTTTATTATCGTTTTGTAGATTTTTAGTTTATTTTCTATGCTCAGTTCAGAAGTATGAACAGAGATGATGTATGAGAGAAGTATGAACCACGATGATTTTTCACAGCGAACTGTGATTTTTCCTGATCGCTTCTGATCGGTAGAGAGCATATCTGTTCTCTGCGCGCGTAACATACCCGTATATTTTATATTTTATATCAACGATATCGAGTGAATATTACGACTTTGAAATCAAGAGGAAGAATTAGTATTTTACTCTTTAAAACACTGATGCGAGATAGAGAAAGGAAATTGAATTCTTACCTTTTTTTCTTTTTTTTCATACACTGTGAAGGCGAATCTTCAAGGATACATATATTTTTAAAAAATTCCTAACTTGTGTAATTTTATACTGTACCTATAATCACCAGTGATCTCTTTGTGTCCCTTTAAAAGTGACAGCCGGTTGCTTAATATTAAACAAATTTATGCATGAAACATTAATTAAATTTTATGCAGGAAACGTATTCTTAAACTTACGTTATACGCAGATATCTTTGTGCAAATTATATCGAAGCGTTCTGTAAGAAATAATTGAATCAAGATGGAAAATTAAGATGACAGTGAGCAACGTCGATCAAGATAAATAAATCACGATCACGGTCGTCAATGAAGTTATATCACGACCGTGATCGTGAATTTATGGCCGCTGTGACAAATCGCTGTTAGCGATTTTGCACGCCATCTCCACTGATGACATCCACAGAATAAACAGCTCTCGAAACTCATATACCGAATTTACCGAATATCCAACTGGACAAATTCTGAAGTACAAATTAAGTAATAATAAAAGAAAATATAGCAAAGCCTGGAGAAAATCGTTCGAAAATTTGACAACCGTTGAAAATGAACATGGGAGATAAGAAGCTTGTCATTTTGCACACGTGCCGGACAAAGACAGGAACGAAGAAAACGTAATAAATTTCGCGATATCGCCGCTCATTTTCAAAATTCTGAACAAATTTCCGAAGATTCTGAACAAGCAAATTTTAGTTGACAATTCAGATACAAGCAAAGAAGTATGTAGCGTCGCTCACATTCAACGTCGAAGCAACGTTAAGACCAAAATCGTTTAATTCTATCGTTTAATTACTTGGATAGTAATTTGTTAAAATACACTGTCGATCGTACGCAACACCAACCGTGAAAGGGTTAATATCCGCAGTTTAATCTCCGCTTTCATCATCACCTTTTTAGTTTTATTTTTTACCAGTCTTACGACTGAGTAGTTGAATCATCGATAAAAGTAAAATAATTGTCTCGATGGGAAACCTTCTTCCTTCAATTTCCACCAAATTGATTACACGACTATCGAATGGATCGAATTAAAAATCTTAACAAACCGAGATTGTATTTGTATCGATATTCTCACAATCAGCCACGGTTCACCAGCGATAGATTCTACCTCGAACCGAGGTATCTGATCTTGTAATGGAACGAACTTATTGAGGTATAAGGACTTCGACGATAGTGGAAGTACGATACAGACTGTTATATACATCTCGGTTCTGTTTGTATCAAAGAAATCCTCATTCCGGGATTTTGCCCACCCTCCTCCGAGTGGTTTTCCAATACGCGGAACTTGAAGCGTATTTCTTCGGCTCTTATTGCGCAGCCGATCCGCTCGATACCGTGCTATCGACTTATTGGGCGAGCCATCGTTTGCTCTCCTTCGTTTTCTCGTCGTTTTTTTTTTTTTTTTTTTTTGGCGAAAACTTTCTACGGTCGGGAATGCGAAGAATGGAAAGTCGTGTTGGGTCGGACAGATCGCAAGTACCATGGGAAAGTAATAGATTACGTTTTTATTCCACTTTGGCAGCTTGAAAAATAATAATAGAGGAGACCTGTATTATTATGGTAATGTAAAACTATATCAGGTTGTCTGAAAAGTTTCTTTCGTGTTGTAAGGAAATAATAGATGTACATTTGTTCTGTTTGAACAGAATGGATCATAAAATGGATTGAATAAAATTGTAAAAAAGAATAAAAATGCTATGCATCTATCATTTCGTTATAAAACGAAAGAAACTCTTCGGACAACCTGATATTTCGTTTCTCGCGATTTTTTCAAAATTGATTAAATTTGAATGGAGTTTAAATTGAAACGGCTACGGCTGTCTCGTCCCAGTAGATCGATGATTCTCGTAAACTGGCACAAGACGGCTCTAGCTCTTTCGATTTAGATTTCATTCGAATTTAATTGATTTATTAATTTTGAAGATGTCGCGTGAAATAAAATACAACCGTCGAATATTTTTTTTTATTGAAAACAACATATGCGAATGCTAATTGGTATGAAAAATGACACACCAGTTTCGAAATCCTGACCAGTTTCCTGAAATACATTTTTATTATGAATGTGAATGATTGAATGAATCATGAATTACTTGGTTGTCGAAAAGTGTCTTTCTTTTACAGACACGTCTTTTACAACGATGCATCTTTATACAAACATGAAACCTAATCTGTCGAACGTTGTGATCTTTATTTTGATAGAACAAAATGGATCATACGTAATTCGATAAAATAATATAAAACTGAAAATGTTGTGCATCCATTATTTCCTTATCAAACGAAAGAAACTTTTCGGACGACCTAATACTACGATCGTAACAGAAAGAAATGTTTAATTTCAGAACGTGTAAACATAGTAACTTAATTATCATGTGAAGAATATTATACTGAACATAATTACCGAGGAATATAATTACTGAAATATATTGCTAAAAATATGTAAATATCGAATGGAATATATAAAAAATATATTCGATTTAAAGAGATAAAATTAACGTTTCTATCAAGCGTGATGCGATATAATAAGAATGTTCTGCCTCGAAACTATGAAACTTTCGTACGCGATAATTTAATCGACAAATTACCAACAATTACCAACAACGTAGTATTAGGTTGTCCGAAAAGTGTCTTTCCTTTACAGATACATCTTTTACGTTTTAATCTGTCGAACGTTGTGATCTTTATTTTGATAGAACAAAATGGATCATACGTAATTCGATAAAATAATATAAAATGTAAAATGTTGTGCATCCATTGTTTCCTTATCAAACGAAAGAAACTTTTCGGACGACCCAATACTATTTTACAACTGTCTGTAAAAGCGTTAAGAGCAAAGCAGCGAATTAAGGTAATAAAATAAACGCGATATTATCGAGAAACGTAGAAATAAAGTGACTTACTAAATAAGTGTTTAATAATAACAGACACTTTACGGTAGTAGACTATATAAATCATAGTGCTAGAAATGTTTCTACATCATCAATCTTCATGAAACTGTAGAATCTAGGTTGAAGATATATAGAGATGTTAGTTTGAATGATAATAAAAAGTTGTACAGTATTACGATAGTAGAAAGGTGAATAATAGTAAAAGAAAGTATGAAGCAAATCTTTTGGATTTCTCTTTGGACTGCACATTATAAGACAGAGTTCGGTAATGTAAATTGATCGAGAACAAATTGCAAGTGAAAATGTTGATAAAATGAAAACTAACGTGACATTACTTACTATCTTAATATTTCTAAACCAGAAAGACTTGCAACTGTACTTACTTTGCACAACGATGTCTAAAATTGATGTATGATGTAAATGTTTGAAAACGTGATAAATTATGCGTCTAATAGTAACGTAATACTGGCAAACTTGTTCGTGAACAATTTTAATTTTCACACGGCCGATTTCACAACAAGATAAATATTATATATTCTGCTTATTAATTCACCATCAACATCATTGCACGTTTTCAATATATTTCAAATATTATTATCGTGAATGGAATAAAGTGTTTGGATAAACCATATACGTTAATCTATCCTATAACACAATTAAACTATCCTACAACACATTATGTTATAATAATGATAATAACAAGAACAATGTTTATTATTATTATCATCATGTTATCATAATGTTTGCGGATTTTTGGGAAATTTAAGGTTCCAAGAATTTACAGAGCACGTGTAACACGTACTGCAAAAATATTTATAGTATTCAAAGTAGAGCGCTCGCTATTATATTTAGTAGACGAAACAAATTTCTATCTGAATTTCATTTCTCTGATTACGTTGGTAAAAAATATGAAATTCCATTAAACATCCGCAGTGCAGTTAGAAGACTTTAATTTATTCGCATAATTACCCAGTCGTATATGTTTTGCATACATTTTGAAATTCTAAAAACCTATGCTGCAATCTTATAATAATATAATTATTATAATTTAATTAATATAACGATTTAACAAGTTTTAATTTTGTTGCGCGTCTATTTTTTAAACGAGGAAGACTAAAATGATATTTTAAATTACTTGAAAATTAGTAGCAGCTGTGTATATACGATACGATGAGAATTTGTTTAAATCTGCTGTGTGGGCACACACTAGAATGTTGTATACACGAGTGAACATCCACTCAGATATCCGACTTTCTATCACGCCTTCAGGAAGTCGTACTTTTGTTGATTGCCCGGGCGAAGCTTCACTGTGTGGTCCTCGAATGTATTAAGAAGGAAATCTCAGCCACGCTCGCGTGGGGTCATCCACATCTATTTTACCTCAACTTTTATCGTTCTCTGAAGAAGGCACATGGGAGTTTGAATCTGCTCGTTCTCGGAATAATGCCAATATACATATATTTCCCAGACTAGGACTTTTCATCACCTTCTTTACAGTAGTTTTCCTACAACCGATTATACGCAGAAATATATTGTATTCAAATTAACCTGCAGCTGGTTTTTAATTTACATCTGAGTTTTAAAAGGTACTACAGTCGGTTCTCGATCTATTCCTCCGGTTATTTAACTGTTTTTTAAACTATTGAAGATGCAAATGAAGGATATTGTAGAAATTATTAATAAAATTTTGATCTACGTCAAAGCTTCTTATAAATCACAATTCCTCGCAATCTTTAGAATTTTTAACGTTAATAAAATTTTGATTTACGTAAAAAATTCCTAGCAATCTCTAGCATTGTTAACGTTAACAAAATCTTAATTTACGTCAAAATTTCTTATAAATTACAATTCCTCGCGATCTTTAGAATTCTTAACGTTAATAAAATCTTGATTTACGTCAAAATTTCTTATAAATTACAATTCCTCGCAATCTTTAGAATTTTTAACGTTAATAAAATTTTGATTTACGTAAAAAATTCCTAGCAATCTCTAGCATTTTTAACGTTAACAAAATCTTGACTTACGTCAAAATTTCTTATAAATTACAATTCCTTGCAATCGTTAGAATTTTTAACGTTAATAAAATTTTGATTTACGTCGAAACTTCTTATAAATTACAATTCCTCGCAATCTTTGGAATTTTTAACGTTAACAAAATTTTGATTTACGTNCAAAAATTCCTAGCAATCTCTAGCATTTTTAACGTTAACAAAATCTTGACTTACGTCAAAATTTCTTATAAATTACAATTCCTTGCAATCGTTAGAATTTTTAACGTTAATAAAATTTTGATTTACGTCGAAACTTCTTATAAATCACAATTCCTAGTAATCTCTAGCGTTTTTAACGTTAACAAAATCTTAATTTACGTCAAAATTTCTTATAAATTACAATTCCTCGCGATCTTTAGAATTCTTAACGTTAACAAAATCTCGATTTACGTCAAAATTTCTTATAAATTACAATTCCTCACAATCTTTGGAATTTTTAACGTTAACAAAATTTTGATTTACGTCAAAAATTCCTAGCAATCTCTAGCATTTTTAACGTTAACAAAATCTTGATTTACGTCAAATTTCTTATAAATTACAATTCCTCGCAATCTCTAGCATTTTTAACAGAGTTATAGTAATTTGAATAACACATATTAGGTTATAATAGGATATAATATATATTAATTAATTAAACATTAGGATATAAATTAATTGTGGTTTAAATATCTCCTCTGCTTATTGTTGGTAGATAATATTTATTTAATTACTTTAATTACTTAATTAATTAATTTAAAAATTAAGAACTTATCATCAACATTTTACGACACCACGCGTTTTCAAATAATAAGAGGACGAAACTTAACTGTCTCCATAATAGGTATAAAACGACAGTATGGATCATTATCTTCATTGTACCGTTCTGTAGAAAACAAAAACAACGTAGAAAAGGAAAGAAATTGTGATTTGTCAAAGTACTACAAAGTATCTGCAAGCGAGAATAAAAATTCTCAGAAAAATTAATTTTTGCCACGTTAAGATTAATATGGTATACCATTTTTACATAATTGAATCTGTATTTCTACACGAAAGAAACGATGCAATTGTTGAACAATATTAATGCAATACAAATTATGCGCGTGAAATAGTAACAAATATAAACTGTATTCAATACACAGCATTTCGCAGCAGTGATTAGTTTTGCTTTGCATTTTGAACGATAAAGAATTTAGGACAGAAAGTGGACAAACTGTTTTTGTTTAAAAATATGACTAATAATTTAATTAATTTAAGTCTTCAATAATTTAATACGATTCAATTTTTGTGTTATAAATAAAACGAGTCGTTGGTAATATCGATGAAATATCAATAAACATCAATTTCACCTTTAAATCGCATTTTACAATTGTACTATTGGAAATAATCAAGTTAATTAAAAATCTTTTCAATTATAGAAATTCGTATTTTCTGAATTATACGAACTAAAAAGAAATAAAAAGTAGATATTAAAATTTCTACGACAAATAAGTTGAAATTTAATATCAATTCTTGTACATAGCATAAAAACAATGTAAAATATTGTGCCATTTTTACCTACAAATGTCACTTCAATTATATACTTTTTCATATTTTAACATCCAGCTGTTCTCTTGTTAATTATATCCAAAATAATTCAATCCGGCGCGTTTCCCCTTGAAATTAAAACGAGATTAAGTTAATTAGCAATTTGTTGCCATAGTATTACTATTCCTACCATCTCCATATTATTCGTAATATTTCTTTTGTATTTACAATAAAGCCAAAGCAACAAAGCCAAAAGATATTTCTTCTATTTCAAAAGAAAAAAGATTATTCCCCATAGTATATTGACAAAAGTACGCGGTAGCTCAGCTGGAAAATAATATTTCTCGAAAGACTGTTTGAATTAATCCGACAAATATAACACGTGTGATCAAAATGTGAAGAAAATGGTAATTAATGGTAATGCCGTCTCGCTGAAATAATTACGAGGTTTTTCGCGATTCTTCAGCTAAAAACGCAGGAAAGAAACAGGTCGCAAGCCATTAAAGCTCAAGCCCTCATCCGAGATACACGGAAGGCTTGGCCTTTGTTAACGATAAGTGGAGGTTTCGCGGTGAACGCCAACAACCACTCTTGCTACCGTTCACCACGACCACCAGCAGCGTTTCACATTCTACGTTAGGCGAAAACCTTCGACCTTCTACGGTCAAGGTCGCTCGCACGCTCGCGCGCCTCGTCTCCACTTCCTACGTTAGGGAAATTTTGCAACTTGCCGAGCAGACGTTTTATTAGCAAGCACTCCGCATAACGAGGAACACGATATCGTAAAATTAGCACGTTGCGATACTTTTTATGAATAATTTATGGCTGCGAATTATCCAGAGCGCGCAACTAGAACGCACACGGATAATACTTCGTATGCAGTTCGTAAAGCGAGATGCTTGCCAGTTTTTACCTGTGATTTTTGGCCAGCTTTTGCCTGTGATTTTTGCCAGCTTTTGTCTCTGATTTTTATAATAACGCATCTCTATGCAGCTTCTGGTGATTTTTGTTTTTTGATTTTTTTTTTTAGCGTAAAATAAAGTAGTTTCTAACTTGAAAAAATAAAGCCCATACAATATACGCACAGTCGGCTGTACTTTCTTAAAATGTGTATAGATAAAAACATCTTTGCTACTATGTCGTTCTACCGTTTGTACGGTTTGGTTAACTTCGTTTCAAAAGGATTGGCTTTTAGTTTATTTATATTCCGTATGTAGGCAACTCCTTTTGCGGGTTTATTATCAATTATTTTAGAAAAATTTAATTAATTATCGGGTAATAAATTATATCACCAAATTCGTATTTCTCCTTCGATTATTGTAATAAAGTTTTAATTAACAAGGGAGTTTGATATCACGTTGAATACGCTTCCCTACTTTAGCCACTACATTGCTTTGAACATAAAATAATTATCGCGATTACTCTTCAAATTAACTGCATATTGTTCGTATCACTTTATTGTAACTAAATAATTCATCAGTAATATATCCAATTTGCTTCATTATATTGCTATTCTTAAAAATATTAACTCTAACATGTCCTCTCCAACATTGTTAAATCTATATTTATGTGATTTACACTTTTAACATAAAAACGAAATATCTCAACATTCTTATTTTTATTATCTTAGTTTCATTCGCTTTTTAAATTTATTCAATTCATATGCATTATTTCTACGATAAAATATTCTTGTGAATACACATGGATATGCTTTTGTTAAAATTTTGTCGCATGGAAAAATATTCCTGTCGAATCTACAAATAATTTTTTTTTTTTTTTGAGGCGTTCTTTATCAGAGTCGTTGACGCTTTGCACAGATGCCTTCCGTCGAAAACAGACACACCATGTGTCCATATGCCAATCAACGGTAATTAAAAAGTCCGTTAGTTCAGATGTCATATATATGTTCATTGTACACCGAATCTACGACCCGAAAAATAAATGTACGACAAATGTTATTACGTCAAGAAGCATATAAAATACTACTGACATTTCCAGTGGTTCTCCTGACTCTAAAACTAATGACGCGCTTAATTAAAATATCGGAATTCTCGAAAATCGCACGTGTAGTATATGACGCAAACCGTTTGTTTTATTGGGTTGGTCATTAGGCGGTAATGACAAAATCCGCAATCACTTAGTTGCCAACCCAATAATAAGCAGAAAGGTCAGCGTGATCATTGCCGGAACAAAGTTAGGCAAAGTCGAAATACAATATCTAAAAAGCAATTAGTTTGACAATATGTCATTTTATTTGGTTTATTCTTACGGTTATAATTATATGACAATTATTTTATCATTTACTTGAATAAATGTAACCTGAAATAATAATATATAATAATATAAATATAATAATAAAAAATTTCTATGACACGAGGAGAATTTTCACACACGGAATGCTGTGATATTATAGAACACGATTCTGTGAATTCAAATCGTTATACGTATTTTAATAATATCTATATATACAGGGTGGTTGATAACTGGTGGTACAAGCGGAAAGGGGGTGATTCTACGCGAAAAAAGAAGTCGAAAATATAGAATAACAATTTTTCGTTTGAGGCTTTGTTTTCGAGAAAATCGACTTTGAATTTTCGCTCGGTACGCGTCCACTTTATCACGTCTCGTTATAACGGATCTCACTGTAGATCGTTGTCTCGATGGATATTATCGCAGTTTAAGTTTGCTTTTGCCGTAACTGAAGATTAGGAATACATAATGAAATAATATATAATAATATATAAATAATATAATAGTAATCATAAAGTTTATTATTACAAAAATTGCTGAAAATGTTGCCCATTCTGCCGAACACATAGTTCTGCTCTTCTAATTAAATTTCTATCAACACTTTCTAACGTATTCGATTGTTTTAAAGTATGAAAGGCTACAATAATCTTTTCTTTCAATCGCTCGCAACTTGCGATTTCTTCAGAATAGACAATTGATTTAATATGGCTGGAGACGTGATAAAGTGCACGCGTACCGAGCTAAAATTCAAAATCGATTTTCTCGAAAACAAAGCCTCAAATGAAAAATGTTTATTCTATATTTTCGACTTCTTTTTTCGCGTAGAATCACCCCCTTTCCGCTTGTACCACCAGTTACCAACCACCATGTATATCTACTATACATTGGTATTCTGTTAACGTAACTTAATCCAACAAAAATTTACAAGAAGCTTCCTGAACGCGCAGCCTCGAGTAGAGTCTGGACTTCGAATTCTATTAAAAGGAATTTTATTTCAACTAGAATTTCAATTAGTACTGAAATTAAATTATTTGTTATTTTACTTAAAATTGCCAATCAAAATGAATATTCGTGTTTAGGAATGATTCATTTCATCTTGCTATGAAAAATGAAAGTAACAAATTAGTTTAACACTAAAACTATCGATAGTTAACACGAAACTATTTCTACCAAAACCGGTCAAAATGACTGGTCTTTAGAAAATACGTAATAAAAAAATATTTTTATATTTATCGATTTATTACTTTCTTACAGAAGAAATTCCATGTTGTGTAGTTTTGTTGTGTAGTTGTGTAGTTTTTTGGTATTATTAATCCACCTGGGATCATGATCCCTAAACGAGGGTTGACACATTTATAAAATTGTAGAATCAGTCATTTTGACTGGTGTGGCATTTCTAGTGTTAGCATTTAGCTATCTAGCGATCGATCCGGAATTTTCCTCATAACTGATATCGTCATATCGAATGATGCGCAGTAAAAATTAAAAAAACGTGTGGCAAGTTATATAAACTGAGGAAACTGGTTAATTGGGGTTTGATAAACAGATTGCAGCAAGCATACTTTAACAAGTACCAGTCATTTTGATTGGTATTGATATATACTTATACAAAATTATTTTGAGTTTTAATACATAAAAAACAATAAGGGAATCCAAATATAACAGATATTACAAAAATATAATCAAAGATGAGATACCAAAGTACTTGGAAGGGAGGATAAAGTGGAAGGACAGGAAATTCTAGCCAGATTCAGGTGTGAAAACGAGACCAAAGCGAGGGAATACTGAAAAGAGGAGGGAGAAAAAAGATGCAGACTATGTAAAAGAAAAGAAGAAGACCTGGGGCATGTAATAGAAGAATGTGAAATAACGGGAGGACCAAAAGACATGGAAAAAACACTGAATGAGACTGGAGAAGGACTAACGGAATTAAAAGCAATAATAGAGAAGAGAACAGCAAGGACAATACAAGACGGGGAGGAAAGACAAGAAGGTAGCACAGCAAGAAGGCAAAAGACCAAAAGTGGCAATAATGTGTAGTCATAAATTGCAATAATTTATAGTCATTAGTTTTAGCTGTTAGAGATAAGAATAAGATAAGGGAGTGCAATACAATAGAGTAGATAGGAGGTAGATACATAAGGAGCAAAATAAGTGGAAGAAATGTAAATCGAAAGTTCGTCCAAAGCCGAAAGGCACGGACTAAAATAAATAATAATAATAATAATAATAACACATAAAAAACAAAATAAAACTCATTATATTATTCTTTTAGATATCGTTGCTAAAGTCATTACACCATTGAGGGGAAAAAATATAACACGAAGTAGGAATTTTAAAATAAAATTATAAAACCAGTCAATTTGACTGGTATGGTAGATTTAATGTAAAACAAATATTTATTCCAAATCCTTATTCTTCCTTCCTATTTCAACTCTAAAACTTCCAAACTAGTCAAAACGATCGGCATCAGATGTTCGGTTTTGCGACTGCATTCTGAAAACCTGTAAGTACCTTTGGCAACGTTATTGTTCGCTCTTATTCACCCCAAACAGATGACCGCGTATAACGTACTTATTTTCATCGTATTCGATATTAATTAACTGTATGAAATGAACATTTGCTTCGGAGTTAGATCCTCGCCAGCACAATTTTATCAATATGTATCTTACAGATTAATTGATCGAGTGTTCCTAAATAAACGCTCGAAGCGTACATTTCGTATGCCAAAGCGCTACACTAAATGGAGCAGCCGCCCAGACGCTCTAAATCCTGTGCAATGCTAATGCATACAGTGAAATTGCTATCACCTGCATAGTACGATCGATCAACGTATTTGTTCACAGGCTTGTCGGGCAACGATGTTAGCGGTTGGTCGAAAATCCCCTGCCTAAAGGGACGTTCCTCCAGCAAAGGTGGAAACGCATCTTCCGGTGCACATGGCGGTCCGCCACAATGTCCACATTCTGTGTTAAGCAGCACTCGTAGTTCAGTCAGCAGTTCGCCATTGAGCCCATGCCCAACACCTATGCCATTTTTGGTCACCTCGGGCTCGGTTAGGTGAGTTTCAATCTGCTCTATTTATTCACCAAATTTATTTACTTATTTAATCCTCGTAAAAGATTATATTATTCCACCACTTACAGAACAATTTTTATGAAATTCTTTGACTTTGACGTGCGATAGCTCTGAAGGAGGATTAGCGAAAAAGCGTTATAAATGCGTGAGAAACAAAGACAAAAATTAATTATTCGTCTTTTCATTTCATTGGTGTTTTACCATTTGATTTGACACACGAGGAACACGTCACGTTGCGAAGATCAGCGTCACATTCACTTCATCTTACTAATGGACCTTGCTCACTTCATCACCTGTTAATAGACCGTAGATTTTTAATAAATTTGAAGATGCAAAAATCCACAAATTGCATAAAACGTACAAAAACATGTAAAATATTCAAAGTAGGGTACACTTCATTGGTTTCAGCCGACGAAACAAATTCTTGTGTAGGTTCTGGTACTTTAGTTCCGTTCATAAAAATAGAAAATTGTATAAAAATCCGTAGTCTAGTTATCAGTGACTAGATTATAATAAACAATCACATTAACAATAAATTATAACACAACAATAATAATAATAATAATACACAGGTAAAATAGAGAAGCATAATATACATCTCGCTTGCTTTATGTTAGTTTCACATGAAATAAAAGATTCTGATACTCTGTGTTCGAATATCTAACACTACACTGCAAGTTTCTTCTGCAATTAACACGTTGACTGCCAGACGAATTTTCCATGGTTTGCCCAAGGCGCCGACGTGAACTTTTCATTATCCGATGCATATTATGTTGAAATATTATTTGCAGCAAATAAAATGAGTTATAAAATCATGCTCGAAGCATTTTTCGTGGTGAGGGTCACCGGTGACCCCCACGGCGTTGCAGACAATTATTACGATTGTCCTTTTTTCAAACAATCGTGCTATGTACTTTTAATATTTGCTGCGTCGCCGGTCACCGGTGGCCCCCACGGCGCTATAGCCAAATCGAGTGCCGTTCACCGGTGACCTCCATGGCAGTCAACGTGTTAATTACATCGTCTACTGAATTATTCGTTAGCTAGAACTTGTACATTCGATTACGTGCATTAAAATGTTTGCTGCAAGTGCAATAAAGATATCAGCAGAATCAGCCGCTAATTTGGATCATAATGTCAGTAATGCGCAACAGGCGCGTCATTCTTTTGTTCGGTTCGAGTCATGCTTCAGGGCTCGGAGTAACGTTTGAACGAATTCCGACCGAATTATTAGCGTACCGTATCTAATGATTCCCTCGGGGATCTACCAGTTGCTTTGGATAAACATATTGCGAGACGTTTGAATTATTTCATGTGTAGCTGGAAACGTCTTCGAAAGTTCAGAGAAGCCGTGAAGATCTTTCGGTTTTTCTCATGAGTCTTATTTTCTTCTTCATTTTTACGATATCGCAGGAAATTGTTTCCTGTTTACAAATTAGCGTTCAATTATTGCACTAACGTGAGAATTTTGTTGTTAAAAATAATCCACTTGAGAGATATTTTGTTAGCAGAGCACAGAGCTCTAAGACTTGAAGCTTTGTCCTTTGTTTAATAAAATGTGGACTCCATCGCGACATTCTTGGCAATGAAATGTTTTTTCTATCACAGTATTCGTATGAATCTCGTAGAGGATCTTGTTATTTTAAGTTGATTTTATTGTAAATTTGTTATGAGAATCTTGACGAATTTTTATCGATATCAGCTTTGTTATGCAGCTATGTTATCTAACATTAATTATAATCCATCTGAAAAGGTTACTAAAAATATCTTTTTAGCAGAACCTTAAGCAGACTTCAAATTTTGTTTTTTATTTAAACACAGACTCCATTGCGACACCCCATTGTTGACGATGGAATGTTTTTTCTATAATAATATTCACATACATCTCGTAAAGGATTTTGCTATTATAACTTAATTTTACGGTAAATTAGTCATGAAAGTTTTAAAGAAATTTTGCCAAGTTCTCCTTAGTAATTTTGAAATAATATTGTTTAACGTTAATTAAAGAGGATAAAATTATTTCTCAAGTATAGCAATCTCTTTTAATAATTGTTTGTAGATAAAAAAATTGATTATTGCTTTAATTTTAATTTTGCAAACTTAGCACGTAATTAGAATTCTCATATATTTCTGATTTGTATAATCAACTTTGTGCCACTTGTTTTTTTTCTGCCTTATTTTTCAACTATTATTCTGATCTTACATTCGAGGACTCTAATCACGTTTCTTAACTTCAAATTTCGTAATTGCTTCCCGCTAAATCATCCCATAAGCATCATCAACAACAACGATTGTATTCCTATTACAAAATAACATCAAATGTTACATTCATCATTGTTAATATTTAAAACAACTCCCGCTGGTATCGTCACCTACATAATAAAATCTTTTCGTAATAAAACGCAGATTCAGATCTTGTTGTTTGTATCAAAGTGTGTCTTAGAATTATAATTGCGATATGTATAATGCATCGACATATACAATGAAGCTAATACAGAGACCATTCCAGTTCAGAAATAATTAATTTTTCAACGTCGAAACAAAGGATGTTCTATGGAATGAAAAGTTGATAAATAAGTAGGTTTGCAGAAAGAATATACGAGAGCATGATAAAATTCGTATCAGTAAAAGCATGATTAATTTCTTGTTCAATAATCATACTCAAGTTGTTTAACTGTATACAATATAAAACGACTCGCATTTTCCATAAATGTGACAATTCTCAAACCATTATTTTTATAAGCGGAAACCTCGTAATTAAATACAAATTTATAATTTTATATTAATCGTAACATTTAATTCTATTTTCTTTGAGGTGTTTAATACTTAACTTTGCGATTTAATATCGATGAAATAAATACTTACGTTTACTTCATTATCGAGTGCAAGGTAAGGCGAGAATAAGAAAATATTAAACAGTAAATGAAAGTGAAATTAATTGTAGCATTTAATTAAGAGAATTAATCGTAACATTTAATCCTACTTTCTTTTAATGTCTAATATTTAATTTTGCAATTTAACCCTTTGCACTCCTATGTCGAATGTGACTCGACGTCAGTTTTTATCTCAGGAGCTCCTTTGTTGAGTCCAACTCGACATTTTTTCTGCCCCACCTTTTTTTGTAAAACGAGGGAATGAAAACCAGGATTGCATCCTGGAAATTGTTTCAAGATATATCGTACATTTAAAAGTTACAAAATACAACAATAGTGTGAATAAAACTGGTATTTAAGTGAATTTCTTTCTTCCTTTATTTATTTAAATTGTCTTATTTTTTAGTTAAAGTAAATTTCAAATAAAACACTTAAAGGCGTTGGAAGATACTGGTAACGAAATTGAAATAAAATTCGGAGTGCAAAGGGTTAATATCGATAAATGAAATACTTACGTTCGCTTCATTATCGAGTGCAAGGTAAGGCGAGACTAAGAAAATATTAAACAGTAAATGAAAGTGAAATTAATTGTAGCATTTAATTAAAAGAATTAATCGAAACATTTAATTTAAAAAATTAATCCTACCATTTAATCTTACTTTCTTTTAGTGTTTAATACTTAATTTCGCGATTTAATATCGATCAAATAAATACTTACGTTTACTTCATTATCGAGTGCAAGGTAAGGCGAGAATAAGAAAATATTAAACAGTAGATGAAAGTGAAATTAATTGTAGCATTTAATTAAGAGAATTAATTGTAACATTTAATTAAAAAAATTAATCCTAACATTTAATCTTACTTTCATTTAGTGTTTAATACTTAACTCCGCGATTTAATATCGATAAAAGAAATGCGTACGTTTGCTTCGTTATTGAATGTAAAGTAAGAAAATATTTATTTTTGTACAAGGAAAACAGCAAAACGCAAGCTGTTATAACCTTAACCGCTTCTGATCGAGGATTATATCCACACAATAAGCATTTCCCTATCTCGCGCACATCGCTGCCAGACTGCATAAACACGCACAAATTGTTTTCTTTTTCACGATGAACCTCATTAGACGTATTTCACACGATGCTTAAATCTATTTTAATGGCATTTCCCGCACACAGTGTCATTTATGACGCCGTATTCAACAATTTGAGTCTCCAAGTGTTTGATTGTCATATTGTCGCCTTCGAAGAGCTTGTAATATATTTAATATGCCGTTTAGTAAGCAAATAATAAGATAATCTTACTCATCGGCGTATATTTGTTCAAATAAAGTACAAATAAGGTAGAAATTATTTCATACTTTTTGGCGCATCCCGAAATTGATAATTTTTCTTTTGGTAAAAAATGTTCCATTGACATTGCACGCTGCTAACTTTGTTCTTGAATCTTCTTTTGGGTCGGATACGACCAGCTTGGTTTCGAATTTACATTAATTTGGAAAGAAAACACGCACGCGTAACGGTGATCGAAACGGATATTTCGAATTTTTAGCTTTCACCGACCGAGATAAAGTGTTAAGCAAATTTCTCCTGCGAACTCATATTAATTTGTTAATTTATCAATATGGGGCTGTTCGTATTTAGAGCGAGCTTCTGCGCGCCTTAAAAATTACAGAAAATTGAATATAAAGAAATTATGAGTAATTTATTTTTACTTATTTACTTCGTTATTTTAAAGAAACGTATTAGACTTTTGCATTTACAATTATTTACAATTATTTGCAATTAATAATAGAATTATTTTGTACAAGTTGTTGCTTCCTTTCCTCTCTCTCAAAGTGAATATTATCGAATTAGTTTTCTTACCTCCTTTAAAAAAAAGAAAGTATAAGGAAATGTTTATTGAACGTGTTTACCAGGTTAAAGTATAAATGTATCAAAATTTCAATTTCGTAAATAAATACTCTGACTTGTTTCCTAACAAAATTGTTAGTTTCCAGTCTAAAAATGCAGTTGCAGGGGAAAACTGTTGCAGATATCGTTAAAGTAATAAAAAGATCTCTATTTTACATGTCTTAGACATGTACATGATTGGAATATAATTTTGAAACTACAAGCAGAAATGCAACACTTCAATCCTGGTTTCCATTTCTCTTTCCATTTCATCGAATATTGTTGCAGACGTGTAATTCGATTAATATCTTAGACATGTAAATGATTGGAATATAATTTGAAAACTACAAGTAGAAACGCAACGCTTCAATTCTGGTTTCCATTTCTCTTTCCATTTCATCGAATATTGTTGCAGACGTGTAATTCGATTAATGTCTTAGACATGTATATGATGGGAATATAATTAGACATGTACATGATTGGAATATAGTTTGAAAACTACAAGTAGAAAGACAACACTTCAATCCTGGTTTCCATTTCATCGAATATTGTTGCAGACGTGTAATTCGATTAATATCTTAAACATGTATATGATTGGAATATAATTAGATATGTACATGATTGGAATATAATTTGAAAACTACAAGAAGAAATGCAACACTTCAATCCTGGTTTCCATTTCTCTTTCCATTTCATCGAATATTGTTGCAGACGTGTAATTCGATTAATATCTTAGACATGTAAATGATTGGAATATAATTTGAAAACTACAAGTAGAAAGACAACACTTCAATCCTGGTTTCCATTTCATCGAATATTGTTGCAGACGTGTAAATCGATTAATATCTTAGACATGTAAATGATTGGAATATAATTTGAAAACTACAAGTAGAAACGCAACGCTTCAATTCTGGTTTCCATTTCTCTTTCCATTTCATCGAATATTGTTGCAGACGTGTAATTCGATTAATGTCTTAGACATGTAAATGGTTGAAATATAATTAGACATGTACATGATTGCAATATAATTTGAAAGCTACAAGTAGAAACGCAACACTTCAATCCTGGTCTTCATTTCTCTTTCCATTTCATCCACTATTATTGCAGACATAAAACTCGACACACATACAAATCGTAAGTAACATTTCTGTGCATCTACAAAGCTGTTTTTTAAATACAAAATTTCTGTTTTCTATATAATATCGTAGGAAAATTTTAGTCGAAGCTCGATAACTTGAAAGTCTCTGGAAGTGGAAATAAAACTGGCTTTAACTCGAATTAGCTTCCACGTGTCCAGATGTGTTATTTTACCTGTGCGATTTGAATTTAGAATAGCCAGACCTTTAGAAGTCGAACTTGCATCGAGTCTCTGCAACTCGAAATGTGCCTATAACTATGTCGTGTGTCACAAGATATCGTCATCTTTCTTCCAACTGTTACTATTAGGTTGTCCGAAAAGTTTCTTTCGTTTCATAAGGTGATAATACATGAATAACAATTTCTGTTTTATATTATTTTATTGAATTAGGTATCATACATTTCGTTATATTTCTATTATTGTGTTCGTGCATAATTCAATAAACTAATTGTGCGTTTATTATTTCCTTATAAAACGAAAGAAACTTTTCGGACAACCTAATATTATCTGGAATGACGTGAAACAACACAAACTGTGTCCTACTTCTTCGCCCTTCGACCACGTGCATACTCACGCAAGGTAATGAGTTTTTGTCAATCGGCAGCGTAATTGCACGCGTAACTTTATGCACATCGGATGAAACAAGTTCCAAGAGAAAGCTTAAAATACTAAACGCTTACCTGTTATTGAAAAGGTGAACCTTCGAACGAAGCTTCTGCTTGTCGAATTTTCGTTCGTTAAACAATAAAGATTTCTCTAACTAGCTGTTTCCTTGAGGTTCCAGTTACCAAGAGTCGACTATACATGTATCGCTTATTATATTCATAAGTCATGAGACGCTTATGATAAACATAAATGGATGTTAGTTAATTGCAAAATGAAGTTGACATTTAGTACTCGCACGTACCGTAGGAATATCTGAGTTACATTCTGATTAAAAAATATTATAATCAACAATGTGCAAAGTTAATTTCATCGAAGCATATGTTTAAAAACTAGCGAGTGTCTTGCAACTTACGAGTGGCAACGTAGGTTTAACCCTTTCGCTTCGAGTGCCGCTTATAGGCGGCACCAGGACCGGCGCAAGGCAGATTCAGCGCGGAACCCGACCCCGCGGTATACGAAAATTATCTGCGGTCATCGATAAGCCGAGAGGTTTTCATCTCTGGCTATGAAGTAGCAAATTCAATCGATTTTGACGATGTTATCAAAAATTTGACGTCGAAAAAAGCGAGAAAAATTATTTAATATTATTATTGGATTGTATTATTATTTAATATTCATCTTATAAAAATACATAATATGTAACAGCATTTGTAAATAAATAATTCCTCGTTGTAAAATTTAAGTGTAGAATTTAAATGTGTATTCAGGCCCCGCAAAAAGTTACGCCGGCCCTGGGCGTCACCCACGAGATGACCTGTGGGTAGCAGCGCCGCATATAGGCGGCGACCACGCGACGACTCCTAAGTACGGCACCCCATATATCCGACATCCAAATGATGTATATACAAGTGCTATCTATAGTCAACAATATATTTTCGTTACCGGCAGAATATTTTCTGTTCATTTTACTGACATATTGGATTAATCACTTCTTAAAGTTACTCATTGTTGAAACAACATCAAAACGCAATATATTTCAAACATTCAAACGATCGTATACTGTTTCATGTTAAAACGTCTATTAAATCCATTGACAGTGAAACGATATTTCACGTACGGTTCTTACAACAATTATTGTTATTTAACACTTTACTGACCGCTGGCGATTCAACGGCATACGCACGTTCGACCGACAGCGCAGGCGCAGATTCTTCCTGGCGCCAACTTTGTTTCGGTTTAGACTTTCCAATACCATTCTGTTTGCTCATCGCAAACGATACGTTTTTCAAATTGGTATAAAACTGTGGAAGCTTAGAAAGTAACGCAACTGACGCAACTGAGCAAGGTACATTAGTACTAAATAACAAATTACTGCTCAAATAATGAGAAAGATTGTCGGCGACAAAAAGCCGATTAATAAGCTATCGGTCGGTAAGCGTCTACGCCAGGAAACCGATTAATCGGTTATCGGTCGGTAAGCGTCTACGACAGAAAACCGATTAATCGGCTATCGGTCGGTAAAGAGTTAAGACTTAGGAAAACGTATATACAGCAAAAACGTATATACAGAAATACGCACACTGTGCGTATTTCTGACGCGTGTTTCCGTTCAGTGACGATACTTCGGCGAACTGGATTGCCGAAGCGAAAGGGTAGATACCGCAATAGGATTGTAAATGTTCTTTTCTTAACCTTTGCGGGTAGCATGATTTTGCAATGGGATTACAAGCGAACTTGTATCAATTAAATTTGAATCTTGATATTTTCTTTCAAAGCACAGTGCCTGTTAGCGTTTCGTCCATATTTGATAGAAATGCGAGTCGGAATAGCCTCTTCTAAAGGTCGTGTCTGCTAAAAATAAGCCTCCTCTCTCATTTATACTTCATGCGGGGTTATATTCAGCAATCGAACAGAGACATAGCAGCCGTAGAAAGTATACTGACACGTTACGATATCGCGTGTTTCAATTTGAACTCAGACAGAAACAATGTACTGACTTCGTTCAAACGTTTTCATTTATTTATTATCGTTGTTTGTTTTATTATTTAACGTCGAACCACCTGCCACAGTTACTAGTTTCTCTGTTTAAAATAACGCGCATATTTAAAATAAATAACACGCACTAAAACAGTGATTATACGATTGTAAATTCCGGACACGTAATTAAAAATAAGCGTTAGATTCGGTTAATCGAGCGTCTCTTCTTAATCTTGAAGTTTAAGGGGGTGTCCTGAATTAAAATGTTCTAAAACAGCGTCTTTTTGTGATTTTTTTTAGAAGGGAAAGAAAGAAATGGGGTTATTGAATTTTTAGGTATGGTTTTATATATATTTAACGAATACAAAAAGATTTTTTTAAAAGTAAAACAAAAATTTCATTTCATGGACTGCAGTTTTCAATCGGCGTGAAAAATCCACCTCGTAATTCTTGACCGAAACAAAAAACCAAAAAAGGATTAAATTACTATATATTTTTCTTCTCGATGAACTAAAAAAGTTCGTCAAAAAGTTTATTTAAGTAATTGTTATAGCACCTTAAAGTTTATTTCTTCTTTTTACAAAACACATTTTTTCTTTAAACCCGCCAAAATTTTTAATTTCACACTATTTTCTGCCTTTTTCTTTTTAGTTCATCGAGTTCGTTAAATACATACAAAACCATTTCTCAAAATTCAATAACTTCATTTCTTTCTTTCCCTTCTAAAAAAAAATCACAAAAAGATGCTGTTTTAGAACATTCTAATTCAGGACATCCCTTAAATTGCCAGCAAGTTTTTGCATATTTGTATAAATAACAAAAGCATGCATACACCGCAATTCAATGACTAAAATATAACTGCTTGTACGCATGAAAATATATCGCACATGTGCATCTTAATGTAGCGTAATAAATAATTGAAACGGTTAGTTTCACTTTCAACTTCACACCTTTATATTCTCCGTTTAAAACGTTATCTCTCATTACACAGTTATTTGAGACAAGTAATGTACTTCCAATGATTGTCATTCCATTATGGAAGTTGTAATATGAAAATCGGAAAACGAAAGTTGAGCCAAAAAATACCGCTTTGCAGACTACCGAGTTACATTGGTCCGGAAATAATTCAATCCGATGATAATTCCAAAAACCATTCAACTAAAGATGATCGTGCACCAATTATGAAATTTTTTTTTTTTTTATTTAATATTTCGCATTCACAATTTGTCCAATTTGGACATTTGGTAGAACTTTTTAGCTGTTGGATTATCACGTGGGTGGCTACCCCCAGCGGAGTACCATCTTCATGTTTGTTAGGTTATATCCTAATTATGAAATTGTATGCCTATCGTTAGAATGACAAGCTTACTCCTATTTTTTTTTTTTTTTTTTTTTTTTTTTTTTTTTTTTTTTTTTTTTTTTTGTTTATTTTCACACTGGTCCAGAGGTCTAAATTATACATTTACATTCGTACCTTGTAACACGAAAGACCCTTGGCCATTTGCACATTTTATTAAACCTCTGGCGATTTTAGTTTGCAAAATGTCCATTTTTCTCTTTACCTCCCTTCTCTTTTTCCGCTAATAACATAGGGTGACCTGACGTCAGGCCAATATCGTGTCCATAGCCCAACACAGCTTGACATTGCACGTACACCGCTTGTGGATATATATAACGTGCATAGTTTCTGCATGGCCAAAGGCCATTCGCGTATAAAGCCACTTATTACCATTCGTTAATAATTGCTGAGAAATTGGCGGACCGACTGGGATTCGAAGCCAGAATATCTCCCAGTGGCAGATGGCTAGCCACTTGATCAACAATCTGTCTTTATATTGCAGAAACCTACTCGTCGTAATTACCAAATAAATATTCATAGTATCTATGTATAATTGCATATAGATGGTTGTATTAGGTTGTTCGAAAAGTTTCTTTCGTTTTATAAGGAAATGATAGACGCACGATGTATTTTGTTTTATATTAGTTTATTGAATTATTCACGAACATAATAATAGAAATAAAACGAAATGAATTATACCTAATTCAATAAAATAATATAAAACAGAAATTCTTGTTCATCTATTATCACCTTATGAAACGAAAGAAACTTTTCGGACAACCTAATATTTAGAGTGGAGGAAGATAGATGTTTCGATATAATCATGTAATGATTCCAATAAAGGTCAACGTAATTTTCTTGAAAGATTTTCTCCAAAGAATCTACACTTTCAGCAATTTATTTTTGCTTACAATTTACTTTACTAGAATTGGGTAGTTTAAGCGAGAGATGAAAGTATGATTTTCAGACGATGCCATTAATTTCCTAAGATGATCGTATCTAATAATAAAGTTGCTTTGTTTCTTTCTTTTTTCTTTTTTTTTTTTTTCAATAGATTAAAATGCATCGAATGAACTTCATCAATCTGTTAGACCGTGACGATTCTAGCTTTACTCGCGCATAGATTCTTATCGATCTTCGATTCTACACTTGCTACGTCGTTCAAACGGTTGTTAAATTATTATGGCATGAAATATTTAAAGCTCGGTAAAAAAAGAAAACGCGACATTTATCATACTGTTGGTTATGTGATAAACCATATGGGCTGTTTATTATTCATACTGTGTTGCTCTGTTTAACAGAAGGTATCGAAGATTGTTATCGTAATTCAGAAGTGAACAGTCCGAGGAACGGTAAAATTTCTTCGTTTGTTATTTTCACACGATTGTTAAGCGTTTTCAAGGCTATTGATTTACAAAATGAGGGCAACGCGAACAGTTATATTTTATATGTAAATATATAACGTAAGAATAATACTACATGTTAATTATTTATAGTACTCTGGGGAAAAAGTTATGGAAAATTCTAATAAAAAAAAAAGTTTCTAATTTCATCCAGTTTTCTTGCATACCATATGTATCAAGTAGAAAGTTTCAATTTTATATTTGATTATAGCAGATCTAGACTGATATCGTTTTATTTATCTAAAATTATTCCTTTTTGCAGTTGAAATGTATTATTGCTACATTGTATTTATTTTTTATTAAATGTATTTGAATTATTGCTACAATAAATAATGAATATTTTAAACGTAATAGTGATGAAAACTTCAAAATATAATAGAACTAATGACATGATTACGAATTAAATATTTGTATTCTAATTAGTGGATTACAAATTATCCATTCAATTCAATTTATTTTATGCAAATTAATATAAAAATAAATTTGTACTATTTGTAATTAAACCCAAGCAGTAACAAAAACTTCAGAACACAATAGAACTAATGACATGATTATGAATTAAATATTTGTATTATTATCAGTGGATTACAAATTATCCATTGAATTCAATTTATTTTATGCAAATTAATATAAAAATAAATTTNGTACTATTTATAATTAAACCCAAGCAGTAACAAAAACTTCAAAACACAATAGAACTAATGACATGATTATGAATTAAATATTTGTATTATTATCAGTGGATTACAAATTATCCATTGAATTCAATTTATTTTATGCAAATTAATATAAAAATAAATTTGTGCTACTTGTAATTAAACGTAAACAGTAACGAAAACTTCAAAACGTAATAGAATTAATGATATAATTATGAATAAAATGTTTGTATTATAATTAATCAATTATAAATTACACCATTAATTGTCAATTTTGTTTGTGCAAATTAATTTAAAAATAAGCTTGTGATACTAATAATTTTGTCGCATATCTGCGAATTATGAGAATGCATATAATTATGTATTAAGTGAGCTGAGAATGGTAATGGTGCGAGTTAAACTTTCTGAGAATTTTAATGAATTCATTTGCATTTACATAAATCGTATATTTCATCTTCTAAAAATATCGTCCGTTTAATTCCACATTTAATTAAAGCACAGCTTTACTTTCTAACGATATACATTTTTGTAATTTCAAAAGGTATATATCCCACGTTTTCTATAATAATATACGCGAACATTATTTTACGAAAAATACCAATGAATCCACTTTCGTCGTTATAATAATTAGTGTAATAATAATAATCAAACATCTTATAGTTATAAATAAATATATAATATATGAAGTTGAACATCTCAACAATTGCTCTAGTAAGATACGTAGGAAACAGAAAACTGCCATAGAAAATGAAAAATGTTATAGAAAAGTCGAAAATACAAATAGAATTTCCCATTATACACTTGCCATTGTGTACAAAATGGCAAAACTTTGGCATTTTCTCTTTTTCTCAAATCCTCCAAAAAGTATTAGAATATCATACACAGAAATACTTCGCCTCAAACAATACAATTGAGCCCTGCAAATATCAACTTCCTGAGTCTCTCGCATAAATGGCGGAAATTTCCCCTAATCAGGTTTCTAACGAGAAACGCTGGGGCTCCGTCATCGTCGCAAAGGACGCGATTCTTTCGCAATTAAAAGTTTCGTTAACGAACTGCCAAATCGATACATCATTACCAGGATGGAACACGTCGGCATAACAAGTCTGCGAGGGTAGTTCTCCATGCGGAAACTTGGCCAATTCGACGCGAGAAAATGTACTAGCAGGCGCGCGGTTTGTCGGCTACAATGCTACAACGTCGACATTCTGCCGTGCCACCTCGTTCTGAATAATTCATAGCGCAGCATCTCGAAATGCCTGGTTTCCCTGTAATATATCGATAACCGTCCTCTTCAACCGACTGCTTGCCCCTTCTCGTCGTCTCCTGCAGACGGTAATCGCTATGGGATTCTCCTACCTGTCGCGGGAAGCGTATCGATCCAGTCGCGATGCATTGTTTTTCCAGACTGTTCCGCTGCTTCGGTCATTTTTCACGTTTCGAGAAATATATCGAATTAAAGGGAAGCTTTAAAAGCAGATAGCTGCTTCGTGCGATAATTTAACACGAAACTTCCATTAGATTTTCGTAGATAACAACACGGTCGACCCTCGAACACAGTGATAGCTTTCAGCAACGTGGATTTCGTTGTACACGCACGTTTTTCTCGCTTAATATTGTAGGAATTTCCCCCAACGGATATACACCGTGTACTTACTTATGTAATCCGTGTAGGAAACCGCCACTTTGTAACAAACTTTACTGACAGCTAACGAGAAGCGTTTGAGAAGAAAACGCGAATCGTCGTTGCGACGAGACGATCAGGGACAGACTATGTTCATATTATTTGTAGTTTTTTTGAGATCAGTCGCGTGAAGATCATCACAGTATAAATATAATATACGTGAGTGTATATTGGTTTATAAAGAGTGGTCTAAAAGTCGGACGAAAATACGTTTCGAACGTAAATTAATCAGCTTTTAATCGACTGCAAATTGCAAACGAAAATGTTTTACTTCTATGAAATATCAAGTTTACTACCATTTTTTAAAACGAAATAATACGTTTTCTTATACTCCATTAGATGCATTGTTTTAATCCTCTGCAGGAAGGTATTAAGGTACCTGAGTCGGGAAAATTTAAGGCAACTGAGTCGGAAAATTTAACGTTGCGAAACTTATCGTATGAAAGACGAGAAAAGATAGCGTAATACCTTTTGGTTTTTATATTTTACGCACTGCTTTTTAGATTTTATGCTTTCCCTGTCTTCCGTACGATAAGTTTTACAACATCAAAGATAAAACATCTTTTAAACTCCATCCAAGTACCTTAACACTAGAACTACCACACCAAATTGATTGGTTTTACAATTTTATTTTAAAATTCCTACTTCATGCTATATTTTTTCCGCGATGATGTAATGACTTTCGCAACGATAACTAAAAGAATGATATAATGAATTTTATTTTATTTTTCATGTATTCAAACTCAAAATAATTTTGTATAAGTGTATACCAATACCAGTCAAAATGACTAGTACTTGTCAAAGTATAAAAGGGTGCTGCAATCTGTTTATCGAGCCTCGATTAACCAGTTTCCTCGTTTTGTACAACTTGCCACACATTTTTCAAATTTTTACCGCGTATCATTCGATATGACGATATCAGGAAAATTCCGGATCGATCGCTAGATGCTAACACTAGAAATGCCACAGCAATCAAAATGACTGGTTCTACAATTTTATAAATGTGTCAACCCTCGTTTAGGGATCCCAGATGGATTAATAATATCAAAAATGTACTACACAACATGGAATTTCTTCTGTAAGAACGTAATAAATCGATAAATATAAAAATATTCTATTATTAGGTATTTTTTAAAGACCAGTCATTTTCACTGGTTTTGGTATAAATAGCTTCGTGTTATCGCTAGTTCTAGTGTTAATAGATTTGAATAAATTTTAATTTATATTTTTCTACAAGCTCGTACGAGCTTCACGATGAAAGGGTTAAAGATCGAGGCGAAGCACGCGTGCATATTGCACACAATTATTTGTTTATTGATTTCATAAGTTCCTATATGGCAGGTTTTGAAACAACAAACAAATTAATGATTCGGGTAGTGTCAAGTATAATTCTAAACAACAGTTAATATAATATAGAAAAATATAGAGGCGTTATACTTTTTTTATCAGAGTAACACTTTTTTGAAATTATTATATTGCGATTCGTAGCCGATTGGAAGCTGATTAACTTTTGTTCGAAACGTTTTTTTCTCCGAGTATCGTAAGTGTCGAAAAATCGCAGCCACTGATTTTTGGACCACACTATATATATATGTACATGTATATGTGTACATATTTCCTCTTCCTTACACGTGGATAATTTTCTTAAAATCATTTTCTTCTTCCTCTAACTTATTTTCTTTGAAGATTACAATAATAACACATGTATGTACATGCGTAGTATGCTTTATATACAAATACTGCTTTCATTCGACAATAGGACGTTACATACACACATTTACGTACATGATTCAGTTTTTCGGGACTGAAAATTTAAACGGGGATTTTCCAAGGTCGAAAATTTGTCCGAGGTGAATCGTAATTATCGGATTTTTCGCCATCACAGTACGTCCACTCGCGTGTTTATGTCTGCAATTCGTCTTTGTTTGGTATGCACTCTCATATCAGTTACAAAGCACGTTTTAATTAAATATTTGGAATTTTAAACGGTAGAATCGTAGATTTAAACATTTGCACTCCTTTGTCGAGTCCCATTCGACATTCTTTCAGTCTCACATTTTTTTGTGCAACGTGCGAAAGAAAACCAGGATTGTATCCTGGAAATTGTTTCAAGATATATCGTACGCTTAAAAATTACAAAATACAACAATAGTGTGAATAAAACTGGTATTTAAGTGAATTTCTTTCTTCCTTTATTTATTTAAATTGTCTTATTTTTTGGTTAAAGTAAATTTCAAATAAAAGGCTTAAAAGCGTTGGGAGTTGCTCTGGGGTAACGAAATTGAAATAAAAGTGCAAAGGGTTAATTAAATTTGAATTAAACGGGAGAAAAGCCATTGGATCGCGATGTGTTACAAAGTACGTACGCGTCATAAAAGTTTAAGCAAAGAATTCTCAAACGCGCCAAGACAGATCGAGGAAAAGTTCAGTACGAAAGAAAAATTATTCGCAACTGAGCACATTCTATGAGCCGCATTGCGGTTACTAAATTTAGAAGTAAACCTAACGTAGTGAAAATGCATCAACTTTTTCGAACGTCCCCAGACGATGGTCGTAGAGATTTAGTAATTGCAAATCTTCAACGATTTCAATAAAACAGTAATTAATGAGATAGATAGGATTAAGAACATGTTATAATACTTTTGTGATCATTATTATCTGAAACTGTCGGTTACAATACAAACGAATCTATAATTATTGCTTAAATATTAGCAAGTATTGTATTCTTCGATTCATCTAATTTTAAAATGAAAGAAACTAATGAAACTAATGAAAGAAATGATAATAATACATATATACAGGGTGGTTGGTAACTGGTGGTACAAGCGGAAAGAGGTGATTCTGCGCGAAAAAAGAAGTCGAAAATATAGAATAAAAATTTTTCATTTTTTTTCAGCAATTTTTGTAATAATAAACTTTATGATTACTTCGTATTATTTCATTATGTATTCCTAATTTTCCATTACGGCAAAAACAAACTTAAACTGCGATAATATCCACTTTATAAACGAGACGTGATAAAGTGCACGCGTACCGAGCGAAAATTCAAAGTCGATTTTCTCGAAAACAAAGCCTCGAACGAAAAATTTTTATTCTATATTTTCGACTTCCTTTTTCGCGTAGAATCACCCCCTTTCCGCTTGTACCACCAGTTACCAACCACCCTGTATATGTAAATAGTGTAAAATCTTTGAAATATCGTCCAGCTGGAAAATTTTTTATTCGAAGCAAACATGTCTTAAAGAAATAATAAACAGCAAAAGAATAATAAGAAATAAGGATGTAAATATTTAATATGATTCTTAAAATATTCAGTTACTGAACGTTCCGAGTGTAATTTTTTAAATATTCAATTACCCAATTGGCTAACCTTGAATCTCGTTATCAATTTATTCATGAACGCATAAGTATAGACGTACTGGCGCTGCAAATTGCCCGACATTAATAATACATCGACGCAAACGAACGTAATTAGGCGCTAATAAAATTGTTTCACGTGCCTTTGTCGTTATACAGACGAAAGACGTGACAAGGAGAATAGATTTTCACGATATGAAAATTATAATGGAACGTGTAAGGTCGACGTGTGTCAAGAAATATATATACGTGAAATGCCACTACTTTCTCTCACATAATTCCAGTGTTTCCTATTGCTAATGATGCACTATGTGTCGTGTTTCAGCGTGCATCAAGGAACCAATTACTTAAGAAAAATTGTTCGCGAAAGTGGCAACGAACAGCGGTAAAAATTGTTTCTAGAGCGCGAAATATATGTATGTACTTGCATATTGCGTGCACCTTATAACGGATACAAATATTTATAAAAACACTTCCGAGAAACGGTAAAAGAACGTGTTAAATTATCGCCTTGCGTTACTTTTTACGTCGAATGGGTTTCATTTGATTCTGAAGCAAGTCGTATCTCAGACGTTGTGTGATATAATACTGTTTATGTAGAGAAGTGAAACGCTATTCTTCGAATAGAGTCAAGATTACACTCTACATTCTAATAATTACTCTCGGTTGATTTTCACATTGCAGATTCGTAACGACAACTGCACGCGATTCGTTTCCGCTTCCTAACGCGAAACTGTTGAAGTATTTACTTCAAGAAAATCTCTACGCCTTTTCCTTTTGTATATCCGTGACCTGGACACCGCTGTTAAAAAAGGAATACAATTCAATGAAAAATATTCAAAATAAGGAGAGCTTCGTATTATTGTGTGCTTGAATATAAATTTTGTTTTGCATTGCAAGGTCTAGGAACAAAAGAGTTATAACAAGTAGATTTCTATTGCTAAGGTAAACTTTTTGCTAATGTCCTTTGCTATAAATATATGAACCTTGTCACGGATTCTTCCTATTGTATTGTAACAGTGTAAGAGTGAGGATGTGGATCAGCGTACACTATACTTATACTTATAGCTATACTTATTTCAAGATATTTTTCTATTACAAATTCATCCACTCGTTCCTCTATCAGTCAACCTGAGCAGAAACGATGGAACATTCGAAAGCAACAAATACGAACGATCAGTCACAAAAGTATTCGTGCGAAAATATAAGAAATTCTTTGTTATATAAGACAATTTTATAGTGTACATTGTTCTATTTAAAGTAATCTAATTTACAAATTACAATTAAAATAATACGGTTTATATATTGTTATATATTGTACATAATTGAATATTGTGTCAAACTTGTAATTAGTATATGGTTCACATTGTGAAATCTTAAACGTTCTGTATTTGCCATGATCTATAAAAAAAACTTAATGGCTTAGTGCACTACAACTATGTAAGTAAATAATTACAAAAATGATATTAACAAATGATGTAACTTGTCATTTTATAGTTAACATTATAGCCATTATGTTTTGAGTTCTAATAACATCTTTAAAATAAAATTTAAAGAAGCTATTTTATCAATTTAGAAATTTTATTTAAAATAGATCAACTTCTTTAAACTTCGACTACACGACCTGAGGATATTTGAGAATTGTGTCATTGCCACCTAATAACACAATCCGCAACTACTTAGTTGCCAAACCAATAGAAGGATTAGTTGACTGGATGAAGTGCAGAAAAAGTTTGGATAAAATGAAAACTGATATGAATGGCGATGAAGATAGTAAAGTCCACCTTGTACAAGTTTTTTTTATCTTTTACGTGTCATTTAGTGAACTAATTCTTCTACCTTCTCAAAAAGAGCTCAAGTCTTTTGGTCCAATTTTGCACAAGTTTTTCTGTTGTAAATGGTGTAATGTTGGAATACAACGATATTACACACATATACTCTTTAGCCTGAAGCATTAAATTCAACTAGAATCAAACATAATATAAATTATTATAATCCAAGTTACTGTACCATGCCAAATGAAGTTACTTAAAATTCTCAATGAGAATTGCTTGTAAATTAACGATCAAATAAAAAAAAAAGAAATATTACACACATAGACACAAATAATGTTATACAGACACCTACACAGGCACTTGAACAGGACACTTACACAGGTCATACTCACTACTGTATAGAGAATGGGGTTCAAAATCTTAAGAGACTACCTACAGTCAGCCTGAGAGTAACTGGCCAACTGTCAACAATCCATAAATTCTTTACCTGCACACTTTGTTAATTATACCATATCACTCACTTATACTTTAAATACATTTGGTTTTGTAATTCTGTTTAATAAATATCACCTAATATCATTTCAGCATAAACATTATGTCTTCCACAGATTATTTATCTTAACTTTAAGATCAAATTCTAACATGTACGAATGCTTTTGTGACTATATTTTACATTTTACGTCTCAGATATCTACAAACTATGCCATTTTAATCTATGAATGCGAGATAGCGATAAACTATCCGCAGTATTAAAAAAAAAAATGCTCAGACAGGAATTGGATGATATCGAGAGGAACATAATCTCGTGCAATTACATTTTCTATGGATGAACATGATATGCAGATGATTTACGTTCTTTTACATGGAATCATAGAAATTTAATTTACGAATCGATTCGTCTTGACATCCTCTCTGAAAAAATATCTATTCGCATAACAATCCATTCATATGGAAAAACTATTAATTTGCCAGATACTTTCACTTTTATGTTGTAAAACCTATCGTATAAAAAGAAAAGAAAACCAAATATACGTTTTCCCTTAAATTGATACCTTTCAGGAGCAAATTATATGTCTGATTTTTTTTCTCACATTGAACCTCGTCAGACGTATATGAAATACCACATTTTGCCATTGAAACTATGTATATGCATGTGGCATATCGCTTGATATTTTTTTTGCAATTGGCATTATATGATTAATCTCTGGAAACGCAATAAAAACGACTTATATTATCATTCATATTTGCATAAATACATTTACACGACAAAAGTTTGATTAAATAAATCCTTTACATTATTTTGCCCGCTGTAATTTCATCGTAAAATGCCAAGCGAGGCGCATTCTCGTGAATGAATATAATAATTATTCTTTGTACAATTGAATTCAGTTAGTCTCGCTGCCTGACTCATGCCGATCACGTAAAAGGGAATTGATACTATCGCAATTCCATCGAAACTCTATTCTTACGAGTTTTATAAATAAGATACACATTGATTCGTAGACTTTTCTCTTTGATTCTTCGTAACTTCATTAACTATATATACTATAAATGCTGTACTATGAATACTATTTACTATACTACACTATAAATAAAAGATATATTGATTGACAGATTACAGACTTTCTTCTTTGACTTTTCGTAGCTTCGTTAACTATATGTACCATAAATAAGATACACATTGACTTGTACACTTTCTTCCTTGATTCTTCAGAATTCAATTAAATATACAGGGTGGTTGGTAACTGGTGGTACAAACGGAAAGGGGGTGATTCTACGCGAAAAAAGAAGTCGAAAATATAGAATAAAAATTTTTCGTTCGAGGCTTTGTTTTCGAGAAAATCGACTTTGAATTTTCGCTCGGTACGCGTCCACTTTATCACGTCTCGTTATAAAGTGGATATTATCGCAGTTTAAGTTTGTTTTTGCCGTAACGGAAAATTAGGAATACGTAATGAAATAATATGAAGTAATCATAAAGTTTATTATTACAAAAACTGCTGAAAAAAAAAGAAAAATTTTTATTCTATATTTTCGACTTCTTTTTTCGCGTAGAATCGCCCCCTTTCCGCTTGTACCACCAGTTACCAACCACCCTATATAGCCACATACAGATACTTTAAACACGACGTGTCCAGAATTTGTAAAATAAAACTTTAATCGTCGTTTTGTTACTTTTTGCCTATTGCACGACATCAGCGGAATACAAGGGTGCCAACATGATTGTGTTATAAAAGATCTTTTATTAACCGATACGACCAAGTAAGTTGAGAGATTCTTATTACTTTACGGGTTTAATTGATGTCAGCGAATCGATCTGTTTCAGTAGCGGGATGGTGCAAAGTGTTGGTGCCAATTTATCTCCGGACCAAACATTCGGATCGATTCGATCGCTGTCGGTGACGAGGGAAGTCGCCAGTTTTCCTCTATCAAGAACGCCTACGCCGCCTCCGCAACGCAGGTAATTTTTCTTCATTTGCTTCGTTCGCCGCCACGGCGCGTTCAATAAATATCGCTTTACTCGAGCGTAACGCTTCCATCACGAGGAATAGCTATTCCCGTAGGATGTGTGAGATAAGTCCCACTTTTAAAAGATATCCAACCAGATACTTAAACATTATGGCTGAGCAGGTATTTTATCAAATGTGGCATTTTTCATCGAATCATCGTATTTTTCTACCATTTTTCTACTTATACTCGAGGAAAATATGGAAAATAATGGAAAAATTCCGCGTGAAGAATTATCGAAGTATCAAAAGTTTTGATATTAATGTTTTAATATTTTGCACATTCTTCAGATATTAAAAACCTCTTTTCGGTTGAAACTAAAGCGACATTGGAATATACAAAATTCGAGAACCGCAGCGACCTGTCGCTATTTCTACTATTATTATTTTATTTTGTAGGATTATTTCATTTATAGGATGTAGCTAGAAGAAATGTAATCAAGTGCGATTTCTTACGATCGATATTTGATTGTGAAATGTTTCTAAAAGATTTCTTATCGTAATTATGTGCAATTTATTAACTACGAAACAGATTTTCTAATAAATAGAATGAATCTAATCAGTATAATATCAGCATAAAATATGTAACGTTAGATCAACAGTTGCAGATCTATGGGTAAATATACCACGTAGATGCAATTTATGCGTCGTTAAGATCTACATAAAAAGAAGCCAGAATTTCCCAGCCAATTGTATTTTTTTAACATTATAAAATACCTTCAACTTCGACAAAATATAAACAAAGTTTTATTTCTATGCACGATTTCTCGTTTCAGTCTTATGCTATCCCTTTTGAACTTCTAACTCTTTTCTAATTTTCTATTCAACAACAATTTTCTATTCAACTCTTTATCGTTTTAGGCGTTTTATTTAAAATGTACTTCATCAAACAGCTGGTTGATAGGAAGCAATTTAAACAATTTATTTGCTAATGACATTGATATGTAATGTTGCTTATCTAAGTACAAAAATATTGCCAAATATAATACACATTTAACCTGATAATTTAAAAATATCTAGTACGACTCGGAGTATCTGTGAAAAAAATTAATTTCGAGTTACTCGACAATGAAGTGTTGAACATCTTCTTACCTCTTAGGTACGACGCGCCACTATGGTGGATCTCTTTATTGACTCATTCGCTCCGTTTGAACTAAATGCTCTTTTTCATTCGTCTTGCTTCGCACTTCTTTTGCCCTCATTTTATGACATTTTATAACAGTGTTAACGATATACAGACAGAATATATAGTTTTTGTTTTTGATACGCCAGTGTCAAGTATCAATTGTTGCTTCTGGTTAAAATAAATATACCATTGTTACATGCTCTATTTAACACGCCGATGCATATCTTTATAATTTTTTAGGATTTTCCACCTCAAAATGTAGCTTCAAAATAGAAAACGAAGAGCAATTTGAAAAACACTATCGCGCTATGAGCATAAAAATTGTAACAAATTCTATGTGTCATACAGTGCTTTAAAATATATCACACTCAATTGTAATATTAATTATTAAAGTAAATTATTTAAGATAAAGTATATGCATCATATATTTAAGAAAAATTAGAATTTAATTATCAAAAACTACCTTCCAATGTGCTTGCGTAGAGAACAGCATTATACTTCACATATCGTTTACACGTAATTCTCGTCAAACTCTGCCGTACAGAGAAACAACCAGCAAGACAACAGCGAGAAACAACAAACAAAATTCAACCGTACCTAAGAGGGTAACAATATTCCAAATTCTCTTCGTTCGATAAAATGTGAAAAAGATTAAAAATGTAAAAATTCGTGGAACGTGGCAGGCTTAAAATACTGACAACACGGCTTATCAGTGGACATGTTTCCCACTTAACTTTACAGTACCGGAGGACGTAGATTTATCGGTAATTTGTTATATTGAAGTCTACTTACATCGTACACGCGGTCGTTAACGTTGATTGTACTTGGTTATTCGATAGCTTGGCCGCATTCCACGTGCTAGAATATTAGCCACGTGCAAACTCGAAGCTCGACTCGTGGCCAGTGAAGTGTACGTATTCTTAACGGTATATCAAGATTACTTACCTCCATGAATTAGACGTTCGTGCCATGTTCCTTCTACTTACATTGCAATCTACTCCACCTTAAGTGTTTATTTAATAATTATTGCGGATCAAGAGCTTCTGCGTTTTAACGATCAAATGAAATTGTACATGTGACGCAATTTGACATTGCTCAGTGTCAAATTGTGAAATTGAGATCGACTGACTTAAAATTACGCGGGTATTAATTATAATCAAATTCGGCTTAAGCGTTTATCTAACAATTATTATGCATAAAGAGCTTTCGTGCTTTAACGATAAAGTGGAGTTGTACATTTGACGCGACTCGACATTGGAAATCAACTAGCTTAAAATTACGCAGATATTAATTATAATCAACGTGCATTAATCGTAATCAACTTCACCTTAAGTGTTTATTTAGTAATTACCACGGATCAAAATCTTCTGCGTTTTAACGATCAAATGAAATTGTACGTGTGACGCTATTTGAAATTGACCAATGTGAAATTGAAATTGAAATCGATTGACTTAAAATTGCATGGGTATTAATTAACACGTTGACTGCCATGGGGGTCACCGGTGACCGGCACTCGATTTGACTATAGCGCCGTGGGACCATCGGTGACCGGCGACGCAGCAAATATTAAAAGTACATAGCACGATTGTTTGAAAAAAGGACAATCGTAATAATTGTCTACAACGCCGTGGGGGTCACCGGTGACCCTCATCACGACAAATGCTTCGAGCATGATTTTATAACTCATGTTATTTGTTGCAAATAATATTTCAACATAATTTGCATCGCATAATGAAAAGTTCACGTCGACGCGTTTGGCAAACCATAGAAAATTCGTCTCGCAGTCAACGTGTTAATAATCAACTTCGTCTTAAGCGTTCATCTAACAATTATTACGGACAAAGAGCTTTCATTAAATTTCAATTTCAAGATCAATTTGAGATTGGAAATCAACTAGCTTAAAATTACGCAGATATTAATTATAATCAACGTGCATTAATCGTAATCAACCTTAAGTGTTTATTTAGTAATTACCACGGATCAAAAGTTTCTGTGTTTTAACGATCAAATGAAATTGTACGTGTGACGCTATTTGAAATTGACCAATGTGAAATTGAAATTCAGATCGATTGACTTAAAATTACACGGGTATTAATTAATAATCAACTTCGTCTTAAGCGTTTATCTAACAATTATTACGGACAAAGAGCTTTCATTAAATTTCAATTTCAAGATCAATTTGAGATTGGAAATCAACTAGCTTAAAATTACGCAGATATTAATTATAATCAACGTGCATTAATCGTAATCAACTTCACCTTAAATGTTCATCCAATAATTGCAACAGATAGAAAGCTTCTATGTTTTAACAATAAAATGAAATTATACTTGCGACGCAGTTTGAAATTGGAGATCAACTGACTTAAAAATTACGTGGGTATTAATTATAGCATTTCATTCGTATCACATCATTAAATGATATATTAGTATTTTTTTCAACAGTTGTTCGCCAATTTCGTCGTACTTAATTTTCTACAGGAACGTTAAAGACATTGATACAATTTCTTTTATACGAATTACTCGACTGCCGGAAGTGTTTGAGAAATCTTTTTTTTTTTATTTGGTCGTCAATTTACAAGCAATTCTCATTGAGAATTTTATGTAACTTCATTTGGCGTGGTACAGTAACTTGGATTATAACAATTTATATTATGTTTGATTCTAATTGAATTTGATGCTTCAATCTAAAGGGTATTTTCTTTTTAGTCTGTGGGCCTGATCCGTCGTGTCAAGTAGTTAGGTGACTAATGGTTTGTGATAGTTGTTGACTCTTGTGTTATATCTGCTTTTGAACTTGGATATTTCTTCTTTGACTGTGGGTATCTTGAGGTCGCGGTGGATTGTTTCGTTGATGACATACCAAGGTGCATTTATTAAGGATCTTAGTGTTTTTGATTGGAATCGTTGAAGAATTTCTATGTTGCAATTACTCGCTGTTCCTCATAGTTGGATCCCATAGGTCCAAACAGGTTTTAGTATGACTTTATATAGCGTTATTTTGCTCTGTGTGCTCAAGTTGGAGCAACGGCCAATGAGCCAGTAGAATTTTTTGAGTTTAGCCTTGAGTTGCTTCGATTTGTCTATGATGTGTTGTTTTCATGTCAATCTCCTGTCCAAAGTCATGCCCAGATATCTAACTGAATCCTTGTTAGGAATAGTAATATTGTTAATGGTCACCTGAGGGCAGGTTTGTTTTCGCAGCGTGAAGGTTACATGTGTGGATTTATTTTCGTTAATTTTGAAGCCCCATTTGTGGAACCACTTTTCCATAGATTCGAGACCTCGCTGGAGAGTGGTGCATGCCATTATTGGGTCTGAGTGGGATGCTAGTAGTGCTATGTCGTCAGCAAATGTCGCTGTTGTTATCTCTGTTAAGGTTGGTAAATCGGCAGTATAGTCGAGAAATCGTGAGGATTGAATTTTAGACGACCCTGTATAACTAAATGCAATTTATTCGCTAGAGATCCTAATATGGAAACCTGTCATTGATGCGATCACTATGTTTTTATGTATGCAATATGCATATGTGAGAAGTGAAAACAAGAGCATGATCGATACAACGATATCAAAGGAATCATACGTCCACAATGCAGGCGGTATCACATTTTATGTCGCAACAATGTGTCAAATCAGCTGATTTTTCTTTTCTTATCAGAGAATCATCCTGTGTTAGCTATATCAGATATAATAATTTTTTGGCAAATTTTTTAGAAATTTCTCTGCAAGAAAGTTATCGAGTTATTCGAATTTCGACACTTTTTCATATCATCAAGTACAATGTAAAGTTCTATGAAAAGATTATAGTAATTGTCCAAGTGATGAATTGAAAGGAAAAAAACACCATAATAAATGAAAATCGAATAACTCGTCTGGCGTTTATATATAGTCTACACCCAGAGTTTATAAGCAACAAATAAGATGTTTATAGGGAAAATAGTGGACAAGCGATTTACTTTAGATGTAAGAAATTTATTTTTATTTCACCTCGCTTTTACGAGTAGCGTAAACGAGATTTTTATTTTATCGCACTTATTTACTTTTTAAATAGTTCAAAGTAGCGAGTGTCGTAGCAAAGAAAAATATTCGTGTCTTCTGAAAGAAACTTCTTATTTATACTTGATGGGCACTTTCTTATAAACGATATAAATCCTAGGAAAGCTTTCCCTTTGAGTAAAGTTAGGAGCTAGAAGTAAAAGTTCATCCGTTCCAACTTTAAAGCGTAAAACGCAACGTGAAAGCTTTTCTGTACCCTCGCAACATTGGTAAAACTATTTTTAAAACGAAGTTACACGATTCTAACTTTGCGAAAGAAGGTATTACATTTCGCCATGTATATTTCACACCGTAAAAATACCGGAAAATCTATATTTAGCAGACTTCTCAAGCCATTCAATCAATTTGCCATGAATAATTCTCTCACGTATCCCTGCTGTGATATATTCCCATCTGTAACTTTTACATTTTCAAATTACAAAATTCTTTCTCGTTTATAATTTGCCTGTGAAAGATAAATTCTAATTTTCTTTAAAATATCGTGACTCGCAAAATTGTTTCATTACTTATTACACAAGACAATTTTTATGAATGCATTATGTGCGTTATAGCGTTGCGTTAGTACTGCAATGGCACACGAATCTCGAAATTACGTTAATACTGTTGAGGTTTTATATCTCAAAATAGAGAGAGCAAACTCGTGGATGAATGTATCATAAAAATTCTTTATTCAGAAATGTTAGAAATTACGATTTCCACTGGTTTCTATCCTCTATGATAATGTATTGATAGATGGATTTATTACAGTAGATTAAACAGAAAACGATGATTATTTAACTTGAACTTAATGCAGTAATGTGATATCACAACTCTCCATTCACGACTCTTCACTCTTCACCCTCCGGTGGCTAACTGAACGATCAACGACTGCGATACCGAAATATATTGATAGCCGTTAGGCTTATTGAAGTTTTCCGACCCTTTCGGCTTGTCGGCATTTGCGCTTTATCATCCACATTGTATGTCGGCGATCTTTTCGCGATACTATTGGGTTGACAACTAAGTGATTGCGGATTTTGTCAATACCATCTAATGACAAAATCCGCAGTGACTTAGTTGCCAACATATGATAGAGACGAAAGGAACCGCTGTAAAGAGAATCGTTGTGCCAAAAACTAAACACCCATATTAAAACCTGTTTGGACCTATGGGATCCAACTATGGGGAACAGCGAGTAATTGCAACATAGAAATTCTTCAACGATTCTAATCAAAAACTCTAAGATCCTTAATAAGTGCACCTTGGTATGTTACCAACGAAACAACATCGCGACCTTAAGATACCTACAGTTAAAGAAAAAATATTCAAATTCAGTAATAGATATAACATAAAAATTAACAACCACGAAAACCCACTAGTTACTCAATTACTTGACACGACTGATCAGATCCGCAGGCTATAAACACATTACTCTCTAGATCTAAACATTAGATTCAGCTGGAACTGATTTATTATTCACGTTATAGTACCACGCCAGAATAATTTACTTATAATTCTCAATGAGAATTGATTGTAAACTACTTCCAAATAAAAAAAAAAAAGAAAGAAAGAACTAAACACTAGAGAAGATGTAGAGTTTTCCTAGAAGTGAGACCCACTTCAACAGATATCTCAATCAATTCTGAAATACACATAAAAATTGCAGAATGTTCACTACAAGTAAATGTATCTTATACATATACATGTATATTTATGTATATATTTCAATATTTTAACATTTCTGCCTTGTTTCAAACTATAATAAAGTCATGATACTCGTATCTTCAATACGATATTGACGTGGTTGTAAAGTGTTTTATAAAAATAAATTCAAATCCGTACATTCTCGTGGTACGAGGTATAAAGCAATTCATTGAAAAATTCAGTCACGTATTGATGCTTCAACAAATACAAATTTGTATGTAGGTAGGTTTATATGCGCAACTCGCTGTAGAATACGGATTGTTTCTTCAATGATATGCACTTGTAATTTTTTACGTGACCGATACGGCTTGCGCTGCATGAGAATCCACGAGGCAATAAAAAGGTAACATCTGTTATCATTGTTTCTATTGCATATTTGTGCATATAACAGGCATTTATCATTGGCAGATAGTACACCTGTAGCGATACATCTGCAAGATTGTTACATTTCTATCGCGTTTCCTTCAATTTTCTCACTCCTATATAATCAACAAAGTCACACGATAAAAATATTATTTTCCTCGATTATTTTTTCCATTTAGTTTTATAATATTGGATGATATTTCATTTCTCGTATTTATACATTCAAGATTAATGTGTGATCACTGGTAACTTTATTATTATCTTATCGTATTTTTACCGTGTTTCCTTTTATTTTTTCTCTTATATATAATCAACAAAGTCACGCGATAAAACTATCTTTTTCTTTGACAGATTCGGTTATTTTCTAATAATATTCGGAAATATACAGATATATAAAGAGTGTTCACTGTTGAAGATTGATTAGTTCCCAATGTTTTTCTCGTAAACGATAAGAGAAGTTAAGAGGAAAAATAAAAGAGGAAAAGGATGAATGGTTCAAGGTGAACTACATATTCGCGATAATATCTTTCTCGCAAGTGCAAAAAAACGCGTGTGTCTTACACAATTACTTTATTTTTCTTTTTTTTTTTTTTTTTTTAGAAACCTTCTTCTTTGATGGAAAACTTAAAAAAGATATTAGAGCAACAGAGTCGAAAACTGATCGGTTTAATTTTGATATTTCAACTTTGTAGAATTTTCTCTTTCTCCTTTTTTTATATTTTTAATTTTATAAAATTTATTGTAGGACGAAGGAAACATAAATACAAAAGTACTTCGTCTTTCCTTCTTTTTCATATGGTATGCGACAAAATTGGAGTGAAAACATCTTCCAAACTAACCGATCGCAGTCAATGTTTCCCTAATATATATAGTGTCGTGAATAATTATAAACTCAAGCCCATTTTTAGATTTTTCACGATAGCGAGACTGAATCTTTGGCTGTGAAAAAGTGTAAACTCAGTGTTAATTTCCTTATAAATTTCCACTTTGTTTCTTATTACTTCTATCAATCTTGAAGCAACAACGCAGAAAATGTGTTTCAGTCTACAAATATCCACAACACTGTAGCTTTTTTCATAAAATGACGAAAGGATTCGTGAATAAGTGGATATGTAATTCGCTTTGAATCACTCACTCATTCCTCTTATCGTTTACGAGAAAAACGATCTAACAACGTGAACAGTGAACACCCTGTATATAAATTAAAATTCTGTGCCGGTGAAACGAACGTCGATGAAAACATTGTCGGTGATTTGTACATGTCGGTGAATAAACAATGTGGGTGAAACTGGTGTCAGTCAAACTGGTGTCGATGTAAATTTTATCGGCGAAATGATTGTCGGTAATCACACACCAAGTCGTCCATCTACATGTGCTAAAAAGAAAGATGTCGGTTTTTTAGATAGAATACTTTAAATATGATATTTGTTTACTAGCATGAACAATAAAATTGCTTTACATTGAAACATATATTTTTACATTTCTATTTATTCATTTTGTCGGTTATTTTTATTTTATTTATGTTTATTGTTATTTATATACTGTATACCGTATTTTTTGTATGTTTGTATTAAGACTTACCAGTGTTAAAAATGTAATCAGTTTTACTATACGTACGAAACTGTGTACATCGTAAAACTGTCTGGTTTCTGAACTTTAATTTCTAGGAATGATTACTAAAAAATGAATCCTAAAAATGAATCCAGCAAAAGTAAATCGTGTAATTTTATACGTTTTTATTGTATCAGTTTTGATTCTATCGTGATGGTAAAACAGAATCGCTACTTCATAGTCTAACTTTATTATAAATTATATCTACCATAAAATAGTAACGCAGATGTTTGAGAAATTACGCATATCGATAATAAGATCAAACAAATTACGTGAGATATCTGCGGCAGATGTGATAGAATCATTTAAATAAAAAAGTTAAACAAAAAAGAGCATATCTTCAACAATAACAAAACTCTCAATTTGTTCATGCTTCTTATTGCGACAAATCCAAATCTTACCAGCCATTAGATATTTTGTACAATTTCTTGTCACACGGGAAGCAAATGAAATTCTTCTAAATTCTAACTGCATAGAACATTCTTTACGATTCGTGTACTTATAACAAGCACAGCAGAATCCACATCAGTTTACGAGGCAACCTGACGCATAAATACGTACATAGCATATTCATATTCGTCTGTAAACTATAGCCATATCTACTCTTTGAAACGATCTGTAGAATATTCCATCCCATGCTGTTATTAAATAGGTTTTGCAGTTCGATATTTAATTGATTTACACAATTTCAGTTTTTATATTCTGTATTTCACCACCAGCCATATGAACACACCGAATACACTCAGATAATTAACACATGGCAGACGCCAAAACAAAAGAGCGTCGTTAAAAGTCGTACCAACTTTGCACGTAGGAACTAGTGATCATACCAACCTAATATTTTCCTCAACACATGCATCGTGTTTTGCACCCGCGGTTTTATATTCGGCGTATTGTTCGCTACGAAATAAGACTTCGATTAGAGCGAGGTGGTCCGTAATAACAGAGGAAAAACACGAAAGCCATCGAAGCGAAGCGAGACGCACACTCGCTCCTATATATTCGCCTCATGTTCCTTTTTCCAGCATTATCGATGCACCGGTAGAGCCATGATATAAATCACTATACCGTAACGCAGCAAACGCAGTTCGCTACGAGTGGATACTAGAAAATGGTATATAGAAAGGGTAGAAAGGGTATGCGATAAATGAAAAATCATTGACCTAGGATAGGAGATTTTAACGAATCTGATACGTGCACGTTCGAAAAAAGAAAAAACTAGCAGCGAATCGAAAGAAAGTACGAAGAAACGAGATCGATGTCTGGTATACCGACGACTATGTATTTTAAAGATGGACCAAAGCGAAGACTATTGTTATCGAAGTAAGATGGAAGGAAATTAGGATGCATCGAATGTTCATGTAATTTGCATGGGTTAACCTTACAGCCATCTGCATTGACTTTTGATTGCATTTGAAATGTCAAATATTTGGATTTCGAATATTGTCGATTCGAATAAAAACAATTTCTCCGAATCGCGAGATTTGATTTGACGCTGAATTTATTTTGCTAACAGGTCAGTAACAGTATTGGTTTATTTATCTTGGTTTATTACTTTTATTACTATTATTGCTTTATTACTATTGGTATTATTTCATATAGAATTGTTACTGTTTGTTATTTACTTATAACAGTGTTTTTCTCGGCAATGTAACAGCGCTCCAGTAAATTATTAATAAAAGGTAAGAAATGTTAAGGAAAGAAATAAAATCGTTAGAGAAAAATCAATGATACAAATGAGTGATACAAATATTCCAAAGTAAAATTCAAAGTTTGTTAACAGAAAAATATCACAAGTTATTGGATCAAGGTATATGTTTGTCGTTGCTTTCTGTAACTTTAAGGCGCTTCGATCTGGATGATTTGGATTGTGGAAAAATGTCTTTAACCCTGTAGAAGACTTGTAAAGGATTGTAATATAGAATAACGAGAACTTGCTGTTGCAACCCGTCAAATATATTTAAAATAATTAAATAAATTTAATAGATATAAATAATATGGAGAGACGCTCGTGACAACTACTTCCGAGTGCTTCTGCCACAAAAGACATCACGACGAATCTTGGGTGGGAAACGTTGCAGCAGCCAGTTTGTTCGCTAGACATTTTCCTCCTTTGGATTATTAGATTATTTCCGATCGATGCAACATGTCTTATCCAATATCCATTTCCAATTAGTAGATGAAACACAAATATGACTTGACGACGATTGGCACTTGTCGTAGACACGGCATTTCTCCACGATGGACTCCATTAAAGTGGTAACATGACTTAAAATTATAGAAAACAACGACGTATATTTTGATCGGAAAACTGGCTGTATTTCCTTTTTAATAAATTTTCAATTTCGCTGAAGAATTTGGACTATTCATTTTTTTATCTAGTAGATAATTCTTAGACACGTGAAGTACGTTTTGCTTATATCCTTCGCGTTTTTACTATGAAAAATTCATCTTTTATGTATGATGATTCCTTATAGGTTGCTGTAGATCTTTGGCAGGTTTGCTATGAACAATTTATTCGCAATCTTGTGGATGAGGAACGCATTTGTGTTCGATGTACAGCGACTGATTATAATAAACTCAGTCCTATTTTGAAGTTTGTTGTGATATTAAAACAAAAATCGGCGAAATCGCTTATATAATTTCATATTACAATATGAAAGAAAACAGAAGATACAGCAAACAATTAAATTTTCTCCTAAAATTGTATTTCTCGCTCTGAACACATATAAACTCAATGTTAATTTCGTTACCTTATCATTCGATATTTAGTGGGTTTTCCTTTATCTTTGATTACTTCTACTGATCTGCCAAGCACGCTATCCGCTAACTTATTTAAAGTTCCGTTTTGAATATCCGCCCACGCGGGAATTTACCTTTTTTCCAAGTTGCTCGATATTTTCCACAGGTAGCTTCCTCTGATTGTAAACTTTCGTATTCTATCCGGAAATTTTGAAAGCTTCAAAGTCGCTTCAATCTCGCTGAAGAATTGTCTTCTGTCTTTTATTTCGCCTATGAAAGACAATAATTTGCCATGTAACATTGCTTCGTATCCCATAGCGTTCGATCTACCCTCTACAAACACAACTTCACTGAACAATATTCAGACATGAACAATGGTTTCTTGGAAATATCGAAGAAATAATGCGGAAAATATGTTTGAGTCTGCAATTATTCACAGCACTGTACGCGTAGTACATGTTCAGCGTACGAATCAATAAACTTCGCCAGCGTCCAGAATCTTATTTCGAGCGTTCATTCCCAAGATATAATGATTTCCGTGTATATAACAAACACAAAAGCTGTATCGATGGTATAGTGAATGCAGCGTAGTACAAGTGCTCGTACTTCGTTATTTATTCAGAATTGTATTCCGCGCTGATATAGTACACGGATACTGTTTAAAATCTACTAATATACCTCTTGTGCTTTATCGTGCACGCAAACAAAGCTGCATCCATTCACTGTATCCCTTGGCTATCGACATGATCGTGGCTAATAGTAACTGCGGCTTCGTTAACGTTTATTGCCTACTACTTGCGTGTGTTAAACTTTCTATTTGAATGTACCCTCGATCCCATGCAGCTTCGTAAAAAGAATGGAAAGGGGATAGGTGAACGGGAGGAGCATGTTACCAACAACAGTACCAGTTTCTCTTCGACATTGTAAACGCATAGAAATGTTGGGTATTGTTATCCTGTTTTCCAGCTGCTATTTTTCTACAACAGTATGACCAATCTTCTTGCAAAAAGAGTTTCATAATTCGAGCACGCGCACATTAACGTGTTTTTCGAATGAAATTTTTGCAGATATTTTATGGAATGATCAATTGTCTATGGCGCACATTTGGAAAACATTGAGATATAGACAATATCAATATAACATGGCCGTGTGTGTTTCAATGCTAATGTTTTACTGCTATTAATGCTAAACGTAAATATTGTAGAGAAGAATAATTCATCTCAACCGGGAATGAAAGTGAAAATGCAAATAAAGTTTGTCAGTACAAAAGAAAAAATACGTACACGTACAATGACTTGCTAGTAATGTCATTAAACGTAACGAATGTCATTAAATGCGATTGAGTGTACCAGTTGAGGGATCAGTGTACAAATACAGATTTATATTAGAAATATGCTATATGTAATATATGTAGAAATTTATATTAAAAATATATTACATATCGTATATTAAATTTATAACGTTTCTTAACGTTAATTTTATCCACCAAAGCATTCACGAATTATATAAATTCGTAAAATTAATTTTATCTACCGAATCTCTTACGAATTCGATTTTTCAATTTTTTTAAATATTTATCACGTATTTTCGATCATTATTTATGACGATATCACGGATGCTTCTGTATTTGCAAAAGGAAGAGGTAGACAGAATGTACGTAGCGACCTAATGATTTCCTGTATGTATAACGCGGTAACTATATTTTAGTGGCGTCTTACCTATATTGATAAAGTTGACTAGTCGCTGCTTCTTTTTTAAAATATTTTTTAGAACTGAGGACCGGAGGCCTCGGAACTGAGAACTGATTTTACATATTTCTTAGCATCTCACAATTTTGCTAGCGATTTATCCATCTTACAATATCAAATTTCATGAGCAAAATTACTCATCAATTGCACATGCACCAGCTTCCCTAGAAAAATATAAGCGATGATTTCGTGTACAAAATATTACCATCAATAATATAAATCAATAATATAAAAAATATAAATCATAAGGAAAGTAATCATAAGTAAGTATATATTCTTTTTCTGCGAGAAAGATTTCGTCAGCGAGAACAAACGTAATCTACCAAGCAATTGTGGCATTTCCACGATATTTTCGTTCCACTATCTCTCAATTATCTTTGAAACCGCAACGACAGCAAACTACAAAGAACCGACGACTTTACGTTTCACGCTTCAACGATACTTCGATAGACCGCGATGAAATTTGCTTTTCGTCCAGCCGACGATGATTATTTCGATGGGAAGGTGAAGACGACGGCCGAGTCACATCGTCGTCGAGGGCGAGGGATGAGAAATTGAAATCGATAGGCGAAATTGAATACTTAATTGGACTGGGGGAACTCGTCAAATGCATCTACGTAATCTAACGCGCTGCATTGCACGCCCCTGACGATATTATACGTGAAAATCAACAGCGCCATCCTAAACGACGCAGCAACACGATATAAATTTGATAACAACATTATCGCGATTAATTTTATAGCTGCGTAAACGATACTCTCGTTAATCGCCAAAGCAGCTCGATTTTCAACTATCAAATTTCTTTCAAATAAAAAAATTCTCTAATATCTTGGCAGGAAAATCGCACGTGTCGCTCGACAGAAATTAATCGCATTTTTACGGATGTTACGAACAGTGATTACTGTACGGAAAGCTTAGAAAATCGCCACTTAGGAAACTTTTATACAGGGTATATTCTTTTTAAGTACACACACGCGATTATTCCTCTAAGTATCGAAAATACGAGAAGATGTTACGAACAGAGATTGTATGGTATCAGAGCAGACATAATCCGGTGTAATTAGCTTTTTTATAGACAGTCACGTAGAGGTCATACGAAGGTAATACGCTTTTCTTTTTTTTACTGGAATCGTATAGTTCATATAGATATTTCCTACAAAAAAAGAAATTCTCACTTGTGTGGAAAAGTTATTTTAGTTTAGAAAATGTTTTAACTTGAATTTGTGAAATTTAACGTTTGAATATGTACAAGGTGTTCCGAAAATTTTGGACCTTTGTGGGCAGGAGATGCGTACGTTCTTAACGAATATTCAAATTCGGCTTTTCTTTAATGGAGATAATCTTCGGAACCTTCTTTCCGCCTGTACCAAAATTTTGCAAACAGCTTGTATACTTAGTAAAATATTAATGTACTGAAGAATTAGTATATTAAATAGGCGTTAAAATTGTTCCACCGAATGTTGAAACTTAATATAATGGATAATTGGACTCTTTTGTGCAGAACCCTACCTACCTATAATGACCTAAAACCGAGAAAAGTTAGTTTAAACATTTTGATTTCCAGCACGATTCAGCTTCGCCTATATCGAGTGTATTTTATTTCTGCTCTTTGTTTCGCAATATTTTTTTCTTTTTCCGTGGCTTATTAAATAGCATGTAACGTGGTTAATATTATTTTAAATATTGCTTACTTTTTGTGGATTGGTATTATTCAGGAAATTTGGTTATTATCCGCATCAAAATCAAGGCGTTTTCTACGTTGCAGCGAGAGCGTGAGGCGACAGTCCCTGTTTAGGCTAGATTTCGACATCTCCAATTGATGAGTGCAATATTGGTTCGTAAATTGGTTGCTTACCTCTTTACGTTCTTTGTTAAGAAGTGTGAAGTGTTAGACTTTAAAAATGGAGATAAAATATCCCTCCGGAACTATGGTTTCCAAAAAGTCTCCAACGTTAGTTCGGATTAGACGATCATGGCGAAATTATTATAGTTTAGGAATCCTTAAAAAAATGGTTTTCAAAAGTGAAATTAGCTCAACTGAAAATGAACTATCGATAAATGAGATCAATTATATTTAAGAATGCATCTTGGTGAATGCTTCATAAATTATTATACAAAAAATAAAATACAGAAATTAATATTACTAGATCATATTCTCAAAGATGTAAACATAGATGAATTATTAGAATATAATATTTTTATAAGTTAATTTGTATATAAAATATTTTTACGTTAGCTGTGATACACGCGTCACGTACACGCTAAATCATCCAAAGTAGCTGCTACGCTCAACCAAAAAAGTCCTCGAGTGCAAAAGGTTAAGTTTCTCCTCTGACACGAATTTGCCATTCTGTTGAGAATTGTGGACCTTAGTCGTTGAAATAAATGTATAGGAACACTCACATTACATGTAGAAATGATATTAAAATAGTTTCATATCTATATAATATGTGATTTATAAGATACTTATAAATAAACATTGTACGCGTCTCGGCACTCTTTTTCTCACGCCATCTTTTTTACCACCATACGTACGGAACATTGCATTCTTCTGTTTTACGAGACGCTGCGCACGCACATACTTCTACACACACTCATACTCATATATGTGTGTCACTACTACGCGGCTAATCCAGTGTAGCATTCAAAATTACACATATCTCAATAATATCGCTAAATAGAAACGTCCACAATCTTAGGACATTCGTCACAAGCAACTTTCTTTAGATTTGTTAGAAAATAGATGTGTGTACATCTGTATTGTACGAGCGAGGAATGAAAGAGAGGAAGACAAAAGAAAAACGCCATGAGACGAACGCATCGCGTATGTATTGCAATATACAAATTCATTCCTGTTTGAGATGTATGTGAGAATAGAGCGGTGTTCGTTGATACTTCAAGTCATTATGTTACATATAAAATAGTTATTCTGTTCTATATAAATTTTGTATTTAATAAAACGTTATATATTGTTACTTTAACAATATTTACCATTTCAAGAGCACTGGACGATTATTATGGGCGATCACGTGGTTTGCAAGCTTTCTGCAAAATAACTATACAACTAAAAAGGAACTATGGCTCGGTACTTTTAATAATTTTATAACGCAAGGGTCGTTGTATATGTTGAAAATTTTTACACGATAAAGATAACAAGTATGTTTAATTAATTTTTCGTAATTTTGAAGATTGGATCTACATAACAGAGTTCAACTGTCTGTTTAAACTTTTTTCCGAGGATGATGAAACATATGGAAATAATAGTTATTAATAATAGTTATTCAGCTTCGGAAACATATCCGCACGCTCCATTAACGCTAAACAATTGCAAACGATAAATCATCGATCTTTCTTATATCTATGAGATAGCTATCGCAAGTATGCAACAAGGTTGTTATCCGATTTCTCGTTGCATGCGATAAATCATTGGGAAAAAATAGTAACCAGGTTGCCAGTATCGATATCCCGCGGTACGCGTCGCCGATGATTAATATTCATCGTTCTGCGGATGCTTAGAGCGCGATGCCGTACGCTACAAGATAAACGATCAGCGAAAAGCGCGCCGCACAAAGCGCTTGCAAGAATATTGACCTATCTAGAATGCGAACTGCAAGGCGTCGCCGTTGCATATTCAACCGAGCTATCGAACTCGAATGCGTGCGGTGGGCCACGTGCTTCCTGCATCGGCCTCTGTCACGTGAATCTCACAGTCGCGTCGCGTTATCCATCGTCGTGAGATCGATGACGCCTGCCTGGTCGAGCAAGCCCGCGTTCATTCAGATCAATGTATTAGGTTGTCCGAAAAGTTTCTTTTGTTTTATAAGGAAACAATAGACGCACAATGTTTTTTGTTTTATATTAGTTTGTAATAATAGAAATAGAACGAAATGGATCATACCTAATTCAATAAAATAATATAAAACAGAAATTGTTGTTCATCTATTATCAACTTATGAAACGAAAGAAACTTTTCGGACAACCTAATATCATAATCTGGAGTACGTACGTGTAACAGCACAGTATAATATTTATAATATTATAAATATATATAATAAAATCGTACAATATAAATCATTCGGGGTATTAAGTTCCATCATCTTATTTTGTAGTATTAACACGTTGACTGCCAGACGAATTTTCCATGGTTGGCCCGAGGCGCTGACGTGAACTTTTCATTATGCGATGCATATTATGTTGAAATATTATTTGCAGCAAATAAAATGAGTTATAAAATCATGCTTGAAGCATTTTTCGTGGTGAGGGCCACCGCTGACCCCCACGGCGTTGTAGACAATTATTACGATTGTCCTTTTGTTTATATAATTATGTACTTTTAATATTTGCTGCGTCGTCGGTCACCGGTGACCCCCATGGCAGTCGACGTATTAATAATATCTTTATCGATACAATCGCGTGATGTAATCTTCAACAAGTCATCTTTTCGTTACATCGTCATCGAAATTGTTTCGTTTCTGCCTCTATCTGTTTCAGAAGTTACATATATCAGGGCTTCTTCTAATTTCATTTAGGATTTTCATAGGTCGATTTTATACGTCGATTTTATACTCTTGGCCTTCGCGATCTTTATACAGGCAATTACCGATCGAATCTATTTTCAAACTCCTACTTTTCTCATAATCCGGTGGAATATCTTTGTCTCGAAAGCACAATTGTTCGTGAACGACTTTCACTTGTTAATGGTTTTCTTCTGCGGCCATTGTCGTCTCGCTTTTAAAGAAAATTGATTTTCATAGAGCGCCAGATCAATTCTTGTCGTAGCTATAAGACTAACGAAGACAGAGGACCGCGTTAAAGCGATGCAGACATTTAAAAGCGAACGAACAAAGCCTGGGAAATTGCTTGCAAATCTCGGAATAAAATGCGATACAGGCTCTACAAATTTGCAATATCTAGAAGGTTTAAAGGATTTAGGCAATTAAATTATCGAATCCAATGCTACTAGAATACAGAGTGTCTCTCGCGAAGCAATGCGACGTTAAACAAACACACACAAAAAGAAAAGATTAAATTATACAATAAATTCTGTATTTCTGCAATTATAGAAGAATTATAACTGTATATAGATCTATATATATATAGGGTGGTTGGTGACTGGTGGTACAAACGGAAAGGGGATGATTCTACGCGAAAAAAGAAGCCGAAAATATAGAATAAAAATTTTTCGTTTGAGGCTTTGTTTTCGAGAAAATCGACTTTGAATTCTCGCTCGGTACGCGTCCACTTTATCACATCTCGTTATAACGGATCTCACTGTAGATCGTTGTCTCGAGGATATTATCGCAGTTTAAGTTTGCTTTTGCCGTAACGGAAAATTAGGAATACATAATGAAATAATATGAAGTAATCATAAAGTTTATTATTACAAAAATTGCTGAAAATGTTGCCCATTCTGCCGAACACATAGTTCTGCTCTTCTAATTAAATTTCTATGAACACTTTCTAACGTATTCGATTGTTTTAAAGTATGAAAGGCTACAATAATCTTTTCTTTCAATTGCTCGCAACTTGCGATTTCTTCAGAATAGACAGTTGATTTAATATGGCTGGAGACGTGATAAAGTGCACGCGTACCAAGCGAAAATTCAAAGTCGATTTTCTCGAAAACAAAGCCTCGAACGAAAAATTTTTATTCTATATTTTCGACTTCTTTTTTCGCGTAGAATCACCCCCTTTCCGCTTGTACCACCAGTTACCAACCACCCTGTATATGATCTAAAGATCTGTAAGATTCTTTAACACATTTTACACTTTCCTTTCAATCTTAACATTATCTAAGATGGGCATAATCTATTTAGGTCTTTCAGCTATATTTTTGTTTACTTATTTTGCCTATTTCTTGCCATTTTTTAATTCTTCGAATTATAATACAAGTTTAAAAGAAATTAATTTTCACTCGTACATACTGTAGGTACTAATTGAGTTCTTATTATTCTTCGTTATTTTTTAGTTATTCTTGTTATCTGATAGTATCATGAAGCGTTATGGTAGTTTCCCAAAAATAATTGCTAGAAACGTTTAATTTAACACATTATAGAATTAACAAATTATAATTATACAATTAATAGTGAATTATAAAAATATTCGTGAGAAGTTGCAATTATTATTTAGAAATTTAATAAAATCTATAAAACAATACATATATCTGTATTTAACGATTAATATATAAATTCAATGTATTATAATTCCTTCGTTTATTGCGCGATTCCGATCACATTTCGTACAGAATCTACGTGTCAGCAGAAACACGGTTCAATTCCTCTTTTACGACGGCTGTTCATCTATCTCCGAATTGAAATCTTCGTAGGGTAGAATTCTTATCATCCACGATAAATAAAATGTTTCAATATTCCTCTGAATCTGATATTTCGTCCAAATATTGAAAGTTATACATATTTCGAACGACAAAATATCTTCGATGTCCATGATTTTACTGTTTGCAAAATATATGTCCCTGTAAATTCGCAAATATTTTTCAACAATGTAATAATGTGAAGAAATTTTATGTGCTTCCATATGTTCATGTTTGTAATATTTTAAATTATTCATGCTTACAAAAACATAACTAAAACTTAAAAAATAAAGAAATCGATATTTCGAAAGGTAATTGCATTAACAAAAGGAGAAAATTATCTTCATATTGGGTCAAGAAATGTTTACCGATAACTTCGTTATTGATAGAATTATCATTAACAAAATAATTAGAGACATTGAGTCTTCTCCCATCTACTAGGCATTTTCATCGAGATATTCGAAAAGCGGGAAAATGGGCTAATGTTCGAGATACAGAATATATTTATATACAGTTAAAAGTTACCTTTCATTAACTATTAACAATATAATATTTAATATAATATATATTAACTATTAACTGTATTATACTAAAAATATATTATATTAACTGTTATAAAAATATATTAACTGTATAATAATAAAACTGCATAAACTGATCGACTTGTACACTTCCATTTTTGATTCTTCAAACTTCATTATCTATATACATGTTATACATGTTATACATGTCATGTATAATATAAATGAGATATACATCCACTCGTAGACTTTCCTATTAACTATTAACTGTATAATATTAAAAATACATTATATTAACTATTAACTGTATAATAATAAAACTGCATAAACTGTTCAACTTGTACACTTCCATTTTTGATTCTTCAAACTTCATTATCAATATACATATTATACATGTCANTGTATAATATAAATGAGATATACATCCACTCGTAGACTTTCCTATTAACTATTAACTGTATAATATTAAAAATACATTGTATTAACTATTAACTGTATAATAATAAAACTGCATAAACTGTTCAACTTGTACACTTCCATTTTTGATTCTTCAAACTTCATTATCAATATAAATGAGATATACATCCACTCGTAGACTTTCCTATTAACTATTAACTGTATAATATTAAAAATACATTGTATTAACTATTAACTGTATAATAATAAAACTGCATAAACTGTTCAACTTGTACACTTCCATTTTTGATTCTTCAAACTTCATTATCAATATACATATTATACATGTCATGTATAATATAAATGAGATATACATCCACTCGTAGACTTTTCTCTCTGCTCCTTCCTATCTTCGTTAATTACATATACCATAAATATTATAAATACTATTTACTATATATACTACAAATAAGATACACATTAACCTGGACAATTTCTTCCTTGACTCTTCATAGTTTCCTTAACTATATCTACTATAAACGACATATACATTGATTTGTATACTTTCTTCTTCGACTCTTCATGACTTCATTAACCAAGATTATTGTTTATCGCAGAACGGCCACGCTGACGAGCGCAGAGGATCTAGCGAGTGTAGGAAGCCCGCTGAGGGAAGCTTCACCGCGACCGGAAGTGCGAGTGGTCGCTCCATCTCATCGACCGCCTCCCGCCCTCGCTACGGTCAACAACACGAACAACGCCAGTAACGGATCTGCGAATCGCAAATCGGTCAGCATACTGCTGCCCGAGCAGTCGAGTGGATGACCCGAGCAGCAGCACGGCTTTGTGCATCGTTGCGACAAGGAGCCGCCATCGATTTAGGAATCCAGCAAAAGAAAAGCGGCCGCTACGGCAACGAAGAGAAAGGCGGAAGCAACGGTGACGAGGCTCGATTGCGCGACGAACACCCGGCATCCGATATTTGTCGGACGATCGCGGTGCTCGAGTTTCGAAAGCGGCAAGCATCGGTCACGGCGTGGTGCCCGCTCCCAGCCAGATCTGGCTGCCACGCCGTGACGTTGATCGCGCGCAATTACCACGGCCATTCGTTCTTGGCAGTCAGATCTCTGTCGCGAGCAAGGGGTTCGGCGATATCAAACTCCGCGGCTGTGTGAATTAAAACGGAGTAGACGGCCGGACGAGCTAAGTTAATTCGCGTTATTGGCAAACGTTCGGTCATCGGCATCGCCTCGCCAGCCCAAATTGCTGAATAATTCACGCTGCCGGCGTGATAGCCGAGACAACGACAATTTGTCCAACCGTAGTCGCTTTCAAACTGCTACTAGTTCGTTCGTTTTATGTCTCGTAAATCGGGCCGTCTTCCTTCTTTTTCTTTTTTCTCCCTTTCGTTTCTTTCGATTCGAGCTAGCACAGCGCTGCTATTTCTGTCGCATCGCGAAGACCACACGGGGAAACATGACGAGTCGATTCGAAGGACGCTTGTAAGTTGCAAAGATTCGAGAATTTTGACTTTTTAGTGGAATACGTTGCGCGTACTAATGAAAACACTGGAGTGTGCAGTTTGAGCGCAAATTGGTTCATTGTTTCTTGGTGTATGACGGTTATTCAATCGATGAAATTCAGTTTGCTTTACAACTGAGAGGAGGAGCACGTAAACTTTCGATTAAATTACTGCATAAAGTTTCTTTTCCTCTTTGAAAAACTTGTTTCTTGTCTCCCGCGGTGTCCTCTACAAGCGCTTTTCAATTTTTCTTACTTTCCTGTTACATCGCTTGACCATACGAAACAGTTGAAGAACAGGTAGCCTGTAAGATTCGAAGATGCAAGTCTTCCGAAGATAGAAAACAAATCTTAGTTTAACTTGTTTGATATCAGTCTGCGTAACCGAGGTTACTTTTTAAATGCTCAGGAAGATAAGAAAAAGTCGTATTTAATTCTAAAATCAAATATGAAACTGATCGACAACGTATTGAATTAAAAAGTTTCTCTTCCATAACAGACTTATCGTGTTTCTCACCTGTGGCCTTTACGCGTATACGTGCTACGAAGGAGAAGCGTATCGAATTGCGAGGATTCTTATCAAATCTGACCCACAACGTGCGTCTACCTTCTTTGAAAAAGCGAGTCGATTAACAATTTGCGGGGACGCAAACGCGTTAAATGCTACGTCGTTGCCAACATCTCTGTAGCTGGACGCTTTGTAGCGTCGTGTCTCTTGGCGAGACGTAATTTGTTAAACGTCGCGTCATTGGACAGCGTATAAATTTAAGAAACACGATCATGTCATACGAGACACTAACGCGGGCCTCTTCGCATCTTGTTCCCTTGGAAAAGTAATTTTTTCTTCGAGTTACGTCGCTGGCTCTTCGAAGGTGGAAGGTAGACGAATAGATGGGACAAGCGAGAAATCCCGACTACTCGACAGCGCGACACGCAAAAGTCAGATTCCCTGTATTTAGAGTAATCTGCGTTCATCGATCGTCCAAGTTTAATTCTTTCACAGTGTAAGAACACGACGGAGAGTCCCAAATTTCAAACCTAGACAGCCTTTTCATTAGGTAATTAACGTTAAGCAAAGCGCGTGTTCGGCTTCTGGCCGATGTTAACGCGTCCCGAGGATTTTTCATTTTTACGCTTTTACAACGAAACTTTTTGAACTCAAGATTTTACCAAAAAAAACGATTGTACCTAAAGATTTGTAAATTTATTTACAATTTACTGTATCGATGCAAACGATACGACAAGCAATTTCCACATCTCTGTCTTCGATATCGTCAAAGTACATAGAGTTAAGATACGAAACTGTATCTCGTATGCTGAAAAATGTATCTGCCAGCTTGTCGACGTTTACATTGTGAAAGGGTTAAGCCGACCCTATCGATGAAAGAAACTCGCGCGATATTTCGAAAGATTCCTCTCTCGGAAGACTTTCGTTTCAAGCCAAACGAGAAACCAAGTCGGCGATTCTTTGCGCGAAAGTCTGCGGAAGCTTCGAAACGGCGGTTTTCAGGAACAGGAATTGAGATCGCGACCGAATGGATAGGATTTCGTCGAGATCGATCACCTGTCGTTAGCCGAGACGAAATGCAAAAGATCGACGCGTTGATCCTTCGGCTGCGTCTTCGTTGAAGCAACGACGAGGACCTGTCGTATGTTTGTGGAAGATGGTGTTGTCAGTGACGAAAGTTGCTGCGTGTTGCCCATTTCCAATCGCGGCAGTAAAGATCAAATGAGAAATAGAAACGCGTAGCAACACACGACGACGAAAGCGAACATTTCTTCGGCGTGGACAACGTGATTCTACCAGTTGACGTTCGTTGGCGATTATTTGGAACACGCAGCAACGACAAGCAACGGGAGGTTCCTCGTTGTATCGCTTAGGCGAAGACGTGGCTTTTGGCTTTGGACCTAAGCGTACAACGCATAAACCTTGCCTCCGTTCCGTTTGTAATTTTTAACGAACAATTCCACGATGTTTGCGTAACGCTGTACGTAGAATCGCTTCGGGTATCCCTCGCTTTCCTCGTTGAATTTCACGGCGATGATTCGGATAATCGGCTGATCCGATCAGTGCGAAACCTTTCATTTGTAATCGCTTGCAACGCTTCTCGATGACGATGGCGAATAAGAACTCAAACGTGTAGTTTAAGTTTCTAAAGCAAGTATTAATGGATCGTTGGTAAATTTCCGCGTCGCTACGAAGACGAACAATCGAGTGATTTAAATGTTCAAGCTCACTGACAATCTACCGGACGAGTATCTGAATCAGCTTGTTTTCGTGTTCGATTGCACGCCGAGACAAGAATACGGGAAACTGGGATATGTTTGCAGAAAGATGGCAAAATTGTCGAGAAGCCAGATACAATGTCGAAACGAATTACTCCTCTGTTTGAGTCGAACGATTTTAACACTAGAATTCCCAGAGTGGCGAAAATGACCAATTTACGATCCTTTAGAATTAATTCTGTAGATTGGCGAAGCGGTAGTTTTGGAATTTCGAGCGACCCTTTGTAAAATATATGGACAAAGTGGCCTTTTGCCTCCAATTATGTACAATTTTCTATATCTGTTACTTTCGCTCCTTTGGTACAGGTCTCGTATTTGATCGTGGGTTGTTCTAGTGTTAAAGAATTCGAAGTACGATGGACGTGATACTGTCGAATGTACTCAACGTTTCCCCATCAGAACTTTAGATACGACAATCAATGGACCCCGAGGAATCATTCGCAACGAATTGATCCGTTCTTCGTTGCGGTCACTAGACTGGCCATGAGCTTTCGAAAAAGTGCGGCGGGAAAGTTGCGCGAGATTAGAGAAAAAAGAGATTTCGAGAAATCGAAGGAAATCCATGCTTATACATTCGCAAAGAAACATCCACTGCTATTCGACTGTATGTAAACTTATAAATGTCATTCCACTGTTGCTGCAGCAAGTTGCGTCGAAGATGAGAAATCGATTTTACACGGTGCATTCGTGATTTACTTAGAATAGTTGAACGTTTCACGACGATAGAAGAATATTGTTCCCCGTTTGTTTCAGCATCGGTACAATAAACGTTCTAACGTGTGTAAGAATAATAATCGAGTCGTTGCGCCGATATGACTCGCGCGTCATCGTCCAACATGCGTCTACGAAAAAGCATAACGCGAACGAAACGTGCTCAGAAATTAGATTAAAAGGCAGTTTTCTCTGATGAAGAAAAAAAGAAGAAGATAAAAAGAAGAATGAACATCAGCAAAGGTATAGACAAAGATAGTCGAACGATGGAGGAAGAACGATTCGAACTCTTTTGTTTGTCACATTTTAGATAAATTAACGAATTTCACCATCTTGATAAGATCTAGCGCTATCTCTGCCCACGATAATACACCACACATACACACACACATACAAATAACGCTTAGGTGAAATTAATCGAGAAAGGGAGACTCCTAGGATTCGTTGAAAAATCCCTTCGATGGTGCTTCGTGGATTAGTGCTTTGATAAAAAATTAAATCGAGGACACATGATTGGACGACTACTTCGAGTAGGAAATTATCGTGGGCTCTAATTACACGTCTAATTATAGTCTTTAAGATTCTAGACTTAAGATAACGCATACGAGTCGCTCACGATTCGCCTGTCTGCTCGGTGGCTGCGATCAGCTGCAAGTTGCTAAGAAATTAGCTCGACCGATCGCCTAAGTTTTAGCTTCGTTTGCATCGCCAGACCAGCAGCGCGTTCTCTCGATTCGCCGAAACTTACGGTCGGAACCATCGTTCGACTCGATATTCCGCTTTTAATCGCCAAAGGGCAATTGGAACCGCGACCGAGCAGGCACCAGCAGATTTTAAATAAGACTCTAGTCCTGTAAATACGTAGCTAGACGAAACGTGAAACGAGAAAACGATCGGCGGAACTGTTGGCCTGAGAACATAATCTTGAGACACGAAGTGTAAAATGTTTGTGGTTCGCATGGAGATTAAGCCGTCACTTTGCATCTTGAATTTTGCAAAACAAGCTGTTCCATTCTGACGACTGATCGCAACCGTTTCGTCGAATGACGAGGTTCGTAAGCGAGGAAGGCAATTTCGAAGACCGAAATTTCGCTCGATCAACCGAACAAAATATAAATATAAAATGGAAGAATCATAATTTGAGAATGCTTGCAACAGAGGAGCGCGTAATATTTAAAATCCAAAATCGACTTTTTACGGTAAAATCTATAGTTTCATATTTTCCAATACAATTTCATTATTTTTGTCGTGTCCCACTTTACGCGAGTATGTACGTCATCTACTGATTCTTCTAATTCAACTACGTTGGTTACTACGTGCAAGTGAATTAAGTTTATCGACTCTGCAACCGCGGGCGATTTTCCGAATTTCCCTTACAGAACCGCGAACTTTTGGTCTATGCTGTATTTCAGTCCATATCTTCTTTGGTTTATCGTATGAAAATGTTCCATAGTATACAAAAATAATGTCTTTTTCTTTTTCTTCCATTCTGCGTATCAGAGATCCCGCCACGAGATCTAAATGCCCCATACTCTTGCACCAGAAGCGTTATTCCATAAAATACACGCGTCTGTTGCGAGAAATCTAATTCTTAAAGACACAGTCGATGAGATATAACGACTCCGCACGTTCAAATACGAAACACGATTGAACCCAGGAGAAGCATCGTTTAGCATTGCTCGGATGTTGCGGAAACTCGAAGCAACGCGATGATCGCGCAAATGAGCGAAACACGCGGAGCGGGATTTCCACGTCGCCCGCGGTTGGACGATCGAACACGCTCGTAAACAGATACATTTTCCATCAAAAATACATCTGCATGCTGTCGTACATATATCGTTGCTCAAGAACGAGAGAGAAAAAAGAAAGAAAGAAAGAAAAACAAGCTGATGCATTCGAGTGGGCCGAGAGTATCAAAGCCGCTTTACGAACTGCATTTAAACCCGCGCAGATCGTGCAGAATCCGGCCGCTAGCCACAAACATGTTACGGAAGAGGAAGAACACTGGTTTCTGATATATCCGACAATATATTTACATTAATCGTAACGGTCTAGTACACGTTCTCGTATGTAGCTCGCTGTATGGCGATTGTTCATGCACCCGTAGGGAAGACTGGCGAGAGGAAGAGACGATCGTGCGCAAAGTGGCGCAAAGCGGAGACGATCCGGCGCGAAGGAGCCGCGTACCAAACGGATGATATCGGTGATCGACCTAAAATTGGTCTGCGAGCGGATAGGAAGAAACGAACGAGAGAAAGAAGGAATGGTAGAAAGAAAGGAAAGAGGTCGAGGTTCATCGTGTTACATTCAGCGAGGCATGCGCGCTTGTTCGTGCGAAATAGCGTGTGCCAAAAGATGCGTCGAATTCTTGTTTAGCGATACGCAACGCTCGCGAGACGTTCTCGGTCTCCGGTGCGTTTTCGATCATCCAACGACACGAATTGCGACCGAAATGATGATGAACAATGATTCGAAAGAACGGAAGAGAACACCTTGTTGCTAATTATTTAAGAATTATTCCTCGTCGAAGACATGACACACACACACACACAACACACACACGTACGTATAGACGCGTGGCGTGTTTGAAAACGCGCGACACGGCCATCCTCGTTATCATCGAATCGATGAAGCTTCGCTGATGAAACGTATGCTCAATACGCGAGTCGAATCGATGCATTCCTTTCTTCCGGGGCCGAGACGAAGCATACGGCGCGCGCTCGTGAAACGGAAGATCACGACGCGCCTTCGCGCGTCTACCTAACGTAACTTAGGCGAACGGATTTCGTTCTTTGCGGATTTAAAGGAACTAAACGACGAGACGAGACGTTCTCATTTTTTTTTTTTTTGTTTCTGTTTCTAGAGAGCGAGAGCGAGAGCGAGAGAGAGAGAGAGAGAGAAAGTGAGTGAGAGAGAGAGAGAGAAAAGAAAAATAAAAAAAGAAAGAAAAAGAAATATTGTGATAGAAAAAAAAAGCGTAGCAACTTAAGGCGTTATTAGTTATGATTTTAAGCGATTAATTAAACTACCATTTAAGGACGCGAAGAGAGTGAAGCAACACAGGAAACATCGGCCAAAAACATCGGCGATCCGCGTGAGGATCGCGATCGATAAGCTGGACGCTCTTATCGCGCATCCAGATGTCCGTGGCAGCGATCGCCCAATCTGAACTTGTTAACGATCCTATATCAGTCGCATACACGCGATATTCGCGCGACGCTAATTATTAACTGCGATCTCTGTTCAAATATCGGTTTTATAGCTGTCGATGAAAGAGGCTGATTAAACGATACGATGGAATTACATATACAATGTACGTATTCATATATACGGTAGATGTACGATTATACTTTACATGTAACGCCGGTGAAAACTGTCCCTTTTAACCCGACCCCAAGCCCGGTTTTCCCCATGCGTCATTCCGATTGTTCTTCGTGCAAGCCGTTTCTTCTATTCTTTTTCTTTCGAAATTCATCGCGACCACGATGTTGCTTCAATTCCGATCGTCCAATGTTTCAAGCGACTGGTGGACAAAGCGATTTCAAAAGATCTGTCCGTCGTTCGGCGTCAGCTTCCCAAGCCCTGTGAAACAGCCAGGTGAAATCTCCTAACTTCGAGATCGAGGAGCGCTCGTTGAAGACACCGTAGGTAGCAGAAGAATTGAAGAATTTTAATTTCTTATTCGAACATGTTCTACATGTTCTACGTTCCAACGAAGACACTGCAGTATGACATTTGAATGCAATTTCGCGCTCTAAATGGCCATCGACAGTGCTGGAACGCTACAGAGGAAAATGTCAATGCTGATGGACCTCAGTTAATTGTTTTTTAGCTTCTGTCAGTGGCGTTCAGCTTTCTTCGCACCTAAGAGGCTTTTTTGCAGATACATTTTCCTCTTTCATAAATTTGCATAAATTAAAATTGCATTTTTCATAAATTACGTCAATGCATAGGTTCTGTTTGTTTTCCAAAATACTCGTTTCAGCCTCGCTCGTGGTATTTTTACAGGCGCTCTTCGATCGATTGAAAGCGAAATCGCGCGACGTTTGTTACGGTGCGAGGTTCTCAAACATTTTGAAGAACGTTTTACAACTTCAACGCTGTTACGCCTTTTCAGAGCGGTTTTTCCACTCCACTTTGTCATCCTATAGTTAACGTATCTCCTAGCTTTAAGGAAGATATTAGAAAATTATCGTTGACGTGTGTAATTTCCCGTTTCAATGCTACGTGAAAGGTTTTCGTAAAACGTTCCAAGCGAACTTGTTACGCGAAAGTTCGTTCAGAAACTTTTCACTTTTTTATTCGTCAACGTAGATCTGTTCGAAGCATCGAAGCTTCGAAACCCAGATCTTCGATGATTTTTAATTAGGATAAAAAGTAACTCGAGATACGAGCGGTAGCCTAATGAGACGAGTAAGATTTCACGAGAATTATAATTGCAGAATATATTTATATGGACAGATGAATAAACTGTTCGTTAATAGTGTGGCAAAATGAAACTTCAATTTATTAATCGGAGGTTACAGATGGTAAAAAAATGTTATATCGCGCGTTTAAAGTGTCCCATTGTAAGTAATTACATTTATCGACGATATTCTATTCTGTACTTGTTAGAAAATATCGTGAAGTTCCAGGAATCTCGATCGTCGTTGTAATTTCAAGATATTCGAGGTGAACGAGTTCGAGCAAAGAGATCGTGGTATTCGTAAAAGTAATTTCTTAACAGCCTTTCCTCGTAATTTATCGCGGGAGCATTGACCAATAATCAGTTCAGAGAAATTACGTCTCTAATGACTTCAATTATGGCCATTTGTCAGACATATGCAATCTTTCGCGTTCGCCACTTGAACAAGAATATGAAAGGAACGGTCGACTTGAGAATTTTATTTCGGGAAATTTATTTGATCTCGAATTCGCTAGCGGTCATTTCCAATTTGAATCTTCGTTCTTCCGCGATGTTAACGGGCAAACGTTGTTTTCTGAATCGTTAACAACACTATGAAAATTCTAACGCGAATCGGTGTCGATAGATAATTGGCTGAAATAACATTTCGTTTAAACAAACTAACGATTACACGACAAAAACAAGCGATTGTCTCAAATGATTGCAAAGATAATTTATCTTAATAGTTCCCTAAGAATTATACAGATATCATACAATTTTTTACACATTCTATTCCAATAAGCGGATAAAAATAAAAAAGATCATCGAATATTTTAGAAGACCTAGACTAAGAACATCAAAGTACCAAAAGAAAAAGAAAAAAAAAAGAAACAACACAAAGCAAACACAGTCAAAATGACCGTATCCGAGGACCTATCGTTGTATCAGTCTGCCCATTACCAGCACACGATACTAAGCAGAAAATTCGAAATGATGAACGACGCGTTGTCATCGTTAAAAAAAAAAAAAAAAAAGAAGAAATAGTCCAAGATAAATATTAAACGGGTAACAAAACACAATGAAAATAACCAACGCTAAATTATTCGTAAAGAAGGTGCTGCCGAAAAATGCTTGCGTATCGAGTATATATGTATAGTTTGCGAATCGATCTTTTGAAATCTATTTGTATGGAAATCAGTAGTGGCGATTTTCGTGGCCAGAGTCGATCGATCGTTGTCGAGGAACCGAGGACTTCCGTTTGGATCGAAGATACGACGAAACGATCCCCCGTTCTCCACAAATCCACCCCCGTTTCTAGTGTACGTAAATAATGTTACAACGGCCGTACGCAGACCTTCTCTCGACGATCACGCAATCAATAACCGATATAGAGAGCGCTAAAACGATTTTTTATATCGACAGCGGTTACTACTGTTTTCCACGGTTCTTTTTTATACCAAGTAGATGGAAGTAGCGGTGTAATACGATACGGCCTACTTTTCCACGAGCGTACAGTTGCTAAGGTGAACTGAGCATCGCGAAAAAGGGATACCTTTCTGATTGTGAATTCGGTCGTAAACGGAGGCATCTCCAATCGGGGCACCTCTATTTCCTCTTCCTTTTATCGATCGTCAACCATCGACTACAGACCATCCACCTGGTCCATCCGAATCTGAATGTTCTCTTTCGTTATCGCGATAAAGTGCAGACTTTTAGAATCTCGGTTGCTTTATATGTAAATTTGTCAATATTTTTACAATCAATTACACATGTATTAGGTTCGTTTTTATATTTAAATTTGATAATCAAATATATCTACATTTTTTGCTTGAGGTCTTTTTTGCGAAAAAACGTGGACGAGGTTTGTAGTCGATGGTTGATTGACCGATCCAGCGAACGTTTTGTAAATCCAAGACGCATGATCTTACGTTATAATTCTCCCTAAATGTATGGATCAGTTATGAAAGTCCACCTAGCCTAGTTTGTACGCCTGTTGCAATTATTATTCTTATTCTTATTATTATTATTATTATTATATGATTATCGTTAACGTTAATAATCAGTGTCGTTCTACTGCTATTATTCTTATCATTAAGTTTAATTACTTCTATTGCTACGATTATTGTTACTCGTCGTTATTACCACTGTCATCGCCACGATCGAATTAAAAGGAAAAAATAAATAAATAAATAAATAAATAAAGGTAAAAAATAGTATGCCCTATACTCGGTATCTGTGTCGAAAAGACCTATGCATATATTAATGGTTATCGCTATATATGACTAAAAGCTCCAGTACAGTAAGGAATATAAACAGTACACTCCTCCCTCGCCCCCACACTGATAATAAAGAAAATTGACGTCGTTCGATGAATCCATAGTAAAACGAGTAAAATAAACGTCCACGGCAATTTGATCGTTCGAATATCGTGAAAAACATTTGAACAAAAAAAAAAAAAAAAGAAGAGAAAAGGGAAAACAGAAAGAAGAAAACACCCGACGAATTGTTTACACCTTGGCTCGACGACGAATCGTCGTTTTTCGAGTCATTCGCGTAATACTATGGACGACGTCGTTCTCACAGGAATTTTGTACGTATATTATAGCCTCCACTTTCGTTTCCAACGAGAAATAAAGAAGAAACAAATGAATAAAACGAAACACCGATGCGAGTATGTACTTGAGAAAACTTGAGAGACAGAGAAAAAGAGCGAGAGAGCGAGAGTGTGAGAAAGCGAGCGAGCGAAGGAAACAGACACACGATAATCGATTCTTGCGAGACTCATTTAAAGCATAGAGAACGTGTATACTACACGTTCGGATGTGCGATGGTGAGGAAGATCGATGAAAAGCATTGTATTCATCCCCGACACACAACTATTTATTTGTACATTATTTTACCGAATAAACGTGCATCTTTTGCATCCTTAAACTAACACCAGTTGTGTCATTTGTCCTTGATTAACTCCTTAGCCTACACACGCTATCTTTTTTTTTTTACCTGGGGAAATCCTCATGGACAGTCAACTGTTGTTGTATCGCAACAGTCGAGTAGTGTCGGATCTTACCGACTAAAACCCCACGGTTGCCCTCCTGACGTTGGTAGAGGTGCACCCTCCGGGGTCTCTTGCGAAATTCTACCGGGGGTGCCCCTTCGTCGTCGTCCATCTCCCGTTCGGTGGTGCTAAAGGGAAGTCCTCCTCTCCTCATCCCTTGTCGATGTTGAAGGGATGCTGCTCCTCGTTTTGCTTCGGCTGCTAGGCACCCCAGGGCCCCAATTCCGGGGGTGCAAATGGCTTCAGCAAATCTTCGTCAACGCCGCGCACGGAGCGGTCACCCATCCTTGTCCGCTCCGCGACCGCTGCTGCTTAACTTCCGTGATCGGCCGGGAACGGGTGTTTCCAGCGCTTTCTTTTGATAACGTTTATTGACCAGTAAATGAGTATCACATTTGTATGTTGTTCACAATAAACAATGGACTTCGGTTGAGGGGTGGATTTGGCAAAAGTACCGATACGCGACGGTACGACATAGCCATACGATATTTGTGTGCCGGGATTACATTTTTTTTAGCGTTACAATTTATAAATTAGATTTAAGCAGCTGTAGAGCGGTGCTTATAAATGATATTGCTTTGTGTTTCTGTCCTGAAAAACCTGGTCCTAAAAACATGTCAGCGTGTTTCCAGCGTGGTTAACGGACGTTGACAGCCTACACGCTACCTGCCGATCGCGCGAGCCATAGTAGGCAAGAAGTTTGGTCGCGCGCCGTGCCATTCATCTGTTCAGCCTTGTGCCCGAACTTTTTTTTTTTATTTGTTAGTAAATTACAATCAATTCTCGCATTGAGAATTTGAGAAAAAAGCGAATATTTCCCTAACGGGAAAGCTGGTTTTTCGCATGAACAAGGTCATCCCCGAGCCACGTTGATCGCAGGATTCTTCCTCCTATTCTCAGTTATTAACTTTGGCTATAACCAATGGGCATCGCGGATCGTTACCCTCACTTTCCTAACGAAAAGTGTGAACAACGAATTCGCGTCCTTAGTTCAAAAGGAACACCCACACCGAGCTTTCTTCCGTAATGCTACGCAAACGCACTTCACTGTTATTACGATCCTCGTACAGTCAACACCTGATTTGTTCTCAATAAGATAGATCAGCCACTACAATTCAAGCTCAGTCTCGAGTCTGTAACAATCAAACTATTTTCCTCACTCTGTATCATATATAAAGTCTTGTATCCAAGTTGTTGGAAATATATATGTCGGAGATGAAAGGGCATCGGTGCCTTTTTTTTGAAACGTTAATACCCTAATTCAGACTTTACAACTAAGCAATAAACTGAGAAATAGTTATATGGGTACCTAAGGTTTATGACGATGGGCTTGGGCCCGAGGTGACATAATGAGTCGCCGAACGTACCCACGGTCACGGGAGAGACAGGTAACAGCAAAAGTATGAAATAATTGTACAGCTGCATAAAAACAAACATAAGCCCAGAAAGGGGGAAGGGACTAGTTCCATTCGGACTAGAGTTAGTGAGTCGCTGAGCGAATTGCTGATTGAGTTGGTACCGAAAGTAACCTGAGAGAGTTATCCACCCCGTGGCCGTGGACTCGTTATCGAACCTGAAGCCATTATCATCTCGACCATCCGACCGCCGTAATTGTTTATAATCTGCTATAACCCACCTGATTGTATCAATAAACAACAACTGAGACTACAACGGCAAATTCGAGAAAAGATTCTTCAAACGCCCGCGCTTCCAATCATAATCCGACATATATATTTGTCGGAGATGAAAGGAAAACCAAAGTCTTTCCTTTGAGATTTTGGAAAAAGTCTTCTACTACTTTAGCCTGGATTCTATCATAGCCGTAATTAAGCAATTGCCATTCTGTCTGATTGTAATTGTTCGAGATTTGCGATAGCGAGGTTGGGCTCGAGGCGACAACTGGTCGCCGAACGTAGCCACGGTCACGGGATGGACGTTTTGCCTGACGGAGGTGTGGAATGGTTGTATGGTTCTCCCTAGAAGCGTGGTTGTGGCGGCATACGGCCTCGAGAACGGGCCTAGCCACGTATCATTTTGCCTCGGAGGTGTCGATATAATGGGACACACGTTGCATTAATAACCAAACTCCAGGCAGAAACTGCCTAGCAACGGCGATTAGAACTTTCTCGACGTTTCTATCGAGTATAACGAACAAATGCAATCGTACAGCGAGAAAGATTTCCATCGATCTGGCATTCGTGTGATCGCCTTGGAAAGTGATACATCGAGCAGTTATATCGAGCGTCTAAAAACGTATTTTGTGCCTAGAAGCATTTTTCACTTAGTAAAGAGTTATCCCGTTGACCGTGGATTCGTTTGAACCCAGTAAACATTGTTAATAGCGTTCGCTAAATTTATTGTTCGTAATCTTATTATTTGTTAATCTTAATATTCGTAGACTTAATATCAGTTAAACTTAGTATTTGTTAAATTTAGTATTCGTTAGACCCATTGTTCGATAAACTTAGTATAAGTCCTGTATATACGTTAAATCTAATTTCTGCTTGCAAATGATGGATAATTCAAACGAAGAATCATTACGTGCTACAAATGCCAATGTTCACCCGACATATTTATATTCTGTGAACGCGGTATCAACTCAAAATAATCAGCCCTATCATCTTAACGGAAATCAGAGGATCGATCAACTCGTGGTGTCGATTATTCTAATCGTAGCGGGAATTTACGACTCCTCTTGATGTGATATCTCGCGAACGCGTCTCCCCCGGTTGGCCCAAAAATTAGGGACTAAGAGGGAGATAGATGCAACAAAACTAGATGCGTTTATTGCTCTGCTATATACCCGCGGTGCATATCAGGCAAAATATTTAGATGTCTCTTATTTGTGGAATAAAATTTGGAGGCCAGCATTTTTTTCAAAAACAATGAGCAAGAATGACTATGATGAAATTATCAGGTTTATACGATTTGATAAGAAGAGCGAAAGAAGCCAACGTTTACGAACCAATAAATTTGCAATGGTATCTACAATGTGGGCCAATTTATAGAGAATCCACAAAATTGTCATAAACCTGGTGCATACATTACTTTTATACAAAGAATCGCGGGAAAGAAATCATGCAATAAAACTATCAACAAGTTCAGATTCATTACTACCGAAAATTTGTCAAGTACAAAATTGTAAATGTTACAAAATTACAAAAATTTGTTTAAAAGGTTTATACGGCAAGTGTATATTTGATAATAAGATAATTTGTCATTTTGACCGCACACTGTAGGAATAGACATACACGAAGTGTCGATAGGTTTATTGTTAATCACGTTTTAAATGTAACAAATAGTCTTCCTTTAACAATTTCTTTTGCAATTTATATGATTGACTCATCTATGATAACATTAAGCATGAAGCTGTTCATGTTAAATATTTCTTATTTAACATGTAATATTCCGATGCAATAAACTAATAAAGGAGTTTTAGTAAGTTTTTTTTTTATTATTTAATTTGTTCATTCGGTACATTTTTCTAGCTTAATTGCTAAATAACATGTGCATGACAAACTGGAAGATGTAATCTCACTGGGGATAGCCTTCCACATGTTAGTTAGCAATAAAGTTAGAAAAATTTACCGAATGTCCAGTTGGACATATCGTCAGGTAGAAATTAACGAAAAAAAAAAAAAAAAGTTGTGGCTCGTGTGGAACGCGAGTCGTGACATTCAGCAATTCGTAAATTTTCGAAAATACTAGTAATAATTATTATTAGTTGCTATCGTTATTTATATTCTTTAACATATTTCAAAGTCATTTACATCGACGAGATCGCCGTCCTCGATTAGTACATTTAGTTAATTACGTAAAATTACAATTTCCTTTTCGTTTTATATGACAAATTGTAAAGAATGCGAGAAAGATGATATATCGTTTTATATTGATATTTGTTTCTATATCATATAATTTTATCAATATAAAGTTAGGTCCAATGCAAGTTTTACACTGATTAGTCGCATATCTATCGGCTTTGATAGGTACTCGCATTAATAAATATCCGCTGATATACAAAATGGGTTACATAAATCGGAAAACCTAAGTTATGAAATAATTTGTGTTACACCTTATTTACACGTAATTATGACACCTAAGTTATGAAAAGAAGTACGCAGGGCAAGGTTATGCTATTTGGAGCAGCACGCGCGATGGTAGGTAATGTTTCTTCTGAAAATCATTATTTAATACATTCATCGATCCATCTCGATATTCCCTGTAAACATTTAATTTAACAATTACTTTAACTCTAATTTGCTAAATTAAAATATAATGTTCAGAGAGAACGTGAGTACAAAAATATCATTGCGTGTCTTTCCTTGTCTTTCATATATAGTAAAATATTGATTAACGAACTAATAATGATAAATGTGTTTGAATAATAGAGCAACAGCGTTTTCTCTACTGAGTGTCATATACTACAAATCAAATGGTACAAGCAAGCAATTGAACGCTACATAAAATTGTACGCATTCCACAATTTTCTTATAGCTGAATCATATTATATTTCATAACATATTTTTTAATATACACGTCTTAATATAAGAATATAATTCCTCCGAGTTACATTTATTTTGTGCTTCAAAGCATGTTAGCTCACCTTTGGAATCTTCGAATGAGAAGGTCCATTTTCATTGTTGACGATATCTATGTTTTCAAAACTTCGAAGAACTTCGTCGGTACATATCTTCATGGTCATATTACGTACGTTTTCAATTTTAAACCAGTTTAACACACACTTATCGTAGCATCGTTCGCATCCAGGTAAGGTACGCAGGTATGCAACTGTTTCTTTTATGTCTTTTGTTAATATATCTGTGAGTTCATTATTATTGACTTTACGCCCGAAAAACAGGTCCCACCCTCTTTTCAGTATTTTACGGCCGACATATGACCAAGCATCGTGTATCATGCGGCAACTATCCCACAAGGTTAATCTTTTATAGGTCTGTATCACTTCTTCTTCGGTATTCCAGACAGGTAATAGCATTAACGTTACCACCAATTCTTTTCGGTACATTCGCTTGAAATAGTCGATTATTTCATCATTTATTGGTTGTACATCCGGTGATACGTCACGTGGAAAACTCATAACTATAACGAATTCATCTTTTCCATTTAGATCGTCGATATCGTAAAGCGACGTAATATTATCTAGTAACAACAACGTTTTCTGCCTGTACCCGTCCTTCTCTTGTCTTTCTTTAACTAATTGTAAGAAATATTCTTCGAACCATTGATTGAAAATGATATTGTCAATCCAAGCACTGGAGTTTACTTTGTAGATAGTTGAGATGCCATCTGTATTCAAAATGGACGAACTTTGCGGTTCCGAAATGTTACCAACTATTAATACCGGCAACTTGTGACATCCGGTAGCATTTGTACAAAGAAGTACAGTAATGTGATCTTCGCACATATCTTGGTCTCCTGTCCATTGCACACGGTTAAAAATCGAAGTTTCTTCTGGTACCGCTTTCCACATGATTGCTGAGTAATTGGCATTGTAAACGTTCTGCAATGTGATATCGTTGTCTTGCAGAAATTGTTTCAAATAAGATTTGAAGCTGTTCATTGTACTTCTAATTGAGGCTAGAGAACTTTTTGTTTCATTCTTAAAAGGAATACCGTGACGCCCTTTAAATTTTCGCAACCAATATTGACTGGCTTTAAAATTAGAATCTATGCCTAAATTTTCATTAAATTCCAGAGCTTTCTTCTGTATGTCTGACCCTGACAATTTTATGTTTTTTTCCTCGCATCGTATGAACCACTTGTAAAGAATTGTTTCTAAATCCGATATATGTAGCAATAGTGTACCCTTCGTAACCTTTTTGTTGAAATCGAAATATTTTTTAATCTCTTTTCTGCGTACATATAAACTGTGCGCGGTGACCCATGGAATACCGTACTTTTCTGCTACGACATTTTTAGACTCACCTCTTTCTAACATCTGAATGATTTCGTATTTCTTCTTAAATGGCAACATTAACTGTACTTCCTCCATTATTGCTTGAAACGTTTCGAATGTAAACACCGCACAGAAATGATGTGACGAGATTTTATTTCGACAGTTATCGTCGTCAACGATTTTGATAGGGGGAAATAAATATTATATGTATTAAACATGTATATAGGTATATACGTATATACGTATATGAGATACACTATACAGAATTATACAACATTCTAATTATTGAACATTCGGATGATGTATGTACGCAATATATAATCAAGGTTATGCTGTACGTCAAAATAACAAATAGTATTCGACCAAGAAACAGGCAACACGAAAATAAAAATTCATTATGAGATTATTATGAGAATAATAAGAACAATTTACAAATAAATAGTTTTCTGTAGCCGAATATATACTTCTGTACATCCTATAAACGGTAAACTTTTTAAGAAGACCAACCTATTGTAAATGACTAGTGGCTTCATAGTATTTACTCCATATGCTTTTTTTAGCATATCAACCGCTTCAGTTACTTTTCTCTCGCGTTTTAGGACAATTGACGCAACTGAGCAAGGTACCTTAGTATTGAAAACAAATGGATATAACCTAAAAAATACGATGATGGAACCCCGCTGGGGGTAACCATCCACATGCTATATTTTATTCTCTAAGATAAAATATTTTACCAAATGTCCTACTGGACAAATTGTAAAATTTTAAAATAAAATTAAAAAAAAGAAAGAAATTACTGTTCAAATAATGAGAAAGATTATCGGCGACAAAAAGTCGATTAATAAGTTACCGGTCGGTAAGTATTGGCGACAAAAAGCCGATTAATAAGCTACCAGTCGGTAAGCATTGGCGACCAATAACCGATTAATCGGCTATCGGTCGGTAAAATGTTAATATGCATGCAGCAGAGTTGATCATTAGTTAGTTAATTATTTTAATTTAATCTCACAAATTTATTCTTATTGCCTGTTTGAATAACGATTGCAGAATCGTTCGAATAAGAACACGAACGATCGTTCATTTCCACTGAATTTTTCACAGGTATACACATACCGGTACGGTTCCTACTATTAATCCTTTGCACTCGGAATTTTATTTCAATTTCGTTACCAGTAGCTCCCAACGCTTTTAAGTATTCTATTTGAAATGTACTTTAACTAAAAAACAAGACAGTTTAAACAAATAAAGGAAGAAACAAATTCACTTAAATACCAGTTTTATTCACACTATTGTTGTATTTTGTAATTTGTTAGTGTATGATATATGTTGAAACAATTTCCAGGATGCAATCCTGCTTTTCTTTCACACGTTGCACAAAAAAAAGTAGGACTGAAAAAATGTCGAGTGGGACTCGACAAAGGAGCTCCTGAGATAAAAATTGATGTCGAGTCACGCTCGATATAGGAGTGCAAAGGGGTAACTTATCAAACGAGTAATTTACCAAAGAACGATAAACTTTCTAATGTCGAATTTGAAAAAAGTTAGTTACTACTTGGTGCCACGTCTGTCCTTGATGTTTTTTTTATTTTTTATTTTAAAATCTTACAATTTGTCCAGTAGGACATTTGGTAAAATATTTTATCTTAGTGAATAAAATATAGCATGTGGATGGTTACCCCCAGCGGGATTCCATCATCGTGTTTATTAGCTTATATAATACATAATTATATTGGAATAAATTGCACGATTACATTTTTATCTGTAATAAATTCTCACAGGAATAACTTCTTACTCTGATAAATACTCGTTCGATTGAATATTTTCTGGTTAGTGGCGAATAAAATTTGACTGCTTATTTTTATTCGTTATCTGTTGTTCGCATAGAATCTTGCGTAACACGCACGCTTGCAGATAATTCTAATAAAATATTTAGTTAGATATTTTCAAATACTTATACATTAATTTACATGAATGATCTTCCTGCATACTTTTTTTATTGCTTAACTATCAAATGAAATAAGTTCGTATTTTATTCTTTGTATTTGAATAAATGTTTCCTGATATAGTACTTTTGTATTTCCGGTTCTACATATTACGTCATTATCGACATCATAACAGGATCGTTAGGAATACGATGACGTATTGTTTACGAGTAATTGAAATTAATAATACGATGAATCTCAAAACTTACGTTAATTTCCTCAAAGAGCTGCTCGTTAACTGTCGTCCCTCAGATGTAAATGCTGCAATCTGCTTCAGCGAGCAAAAAGTCTTAAATCTTCTAAGAAAGACTTTAACACAAAGCTGAAACGAAAAATTACGTATATCAATAACGATCCTCACTGGAGTTTCCCCCGATCGTAAGAAACATTCCGATAAACAGACACGATCAAATGAAAAAATGATTCAAAAAGACATGCTTATAAGGTGTACAAAAAAAAAAAGAAAATAAAACAACTTTGACTAAGTTCTTGCACTTTTTAAAAGACACGCTCCTTGATTTTACTAATCCCTTAACCTACAACTACAGGCATAGTTCGTAGTACGATGATCAGGCCAAACGTAAATATTACGGGCATCGCTCATGGTACGTACTACGCAAGTCGTGCGTTAAGACACAAGACAAGTTAAGAGGTTAATTCAATTAAAACGAAAACTGCGCTTACAGATATCTTTTAGATTTGAAATAATAACTTGAGAATTAAGACTCTATAAAAGACACTGCATGGTATTAATTCCTTTTTTATTGTCCTTTTATAACATAGTGCACAATAAATAATGTTATGTATATATATATATGTATACATATACATTATATATACATTATATATATATATAATCCATCTGTCAGAGTAATTGATCTCTAAAAAAAGAAGACAGATTAGTTATATCATAAATAGTGTTGCATATAAATAAATACGTTCACAGTGAAAGGACAGCGATAGCTGAATAATATTAATGAACTTACGCTAAACACCTTTCTCGTCGATGTTGCATCGATTAAGTAGTAATTTGATAATGTTAAAAGATACCGATATAACAGTGAAGAATTTCTCACGAAATGGTAGTACTATTTCTCATGAAATAGTAGGATATTCATAAATAGACAATAAGTATCGACAATACGTCATAGGCATGTGTATACGACTGAGAAAAGTCATTTTTTAAGTTGAATACGTGTATGTATAATAACATTTGGTACTCCTCGTAATACTTCTCATTAATTTCTTAATACGCATCACAGATATGTCGTTGTTTATAGGAAACAAAAACATACAGGTAATAGTGTAAACTCAACTTATTCCAACATTAACCTCTAATGTAGGCAACTCGAGATACCGTAGTTTCGAAACATATTCAATCAATCCAATTTGAGATTTTAAGCTTTCACGATGGTTCACGATGCACGTCGTGCCTCTCGCTTTACAGAGCCAATCGCGTTATCCCTTGGAAAAGCGAACCATAATGTTCGTGAAACGTCAACGCGAAACTGCGACGGATAACGCGGTTAATCCCTGGAAAGCCAAAAGTCGACATCGATCGGATCTGTTCGCGTTACAGAACTGCATGTAATCGACTGGACATCGTTATAAAAAATGCTTACGTACGCGTGCACGCGTGAAACGAGGAAGAAAATGCGTGTCCGCTTTTGTACAAGTCACTTGGTTCGCTACTATCGAATAAAAGGATAATTTCAACTCTGTAAGAACTATTTTCCTAAATTATGTATCTGTATATAGTTTAGGCTGTTGGCAGAACATTGAAATCGATTCAAGACACTTCATACGTCGATTGATAAATTTTGTCTACGTGGATTTCGATTGTTTCCTTGCAAATCACTAATCGCGCTAAGGTCAGTCAGCGTCAACGCCGATCGTTATTTGATTACGCGAGCGATCGAACAGGAATAAACACGTTGAAACAAATTCGATTTCAAGTTCTGTCGCTTATTCTCCGCGAATTTAATATTACGGAGGTCATTTTTTACATTCGGCGCTCAACAACGTCAATGAAGGTATATCGTATAATTATATAACATTGCTAGCTACGATATAGTAAACACGATACAACATGGGAATCGGTAACCACAAAAATATAATTAACATACCGAAGCACCGCCATGTGCAACCTCGAAGCTGAACTATAATCGTAACACCAACAATTTTTATTTAACAATTACGACAAACCCTTATGCAAAGTTATACAATAAACATTAAACGGGGAATTGTGCGTACTGTGTGATACAATGTTACAAGTGCTAATGCGTTAGTTTCTTTTCCCCGATCAGCGAACATTAGCGTTCGATCGTTTGAACGATGTCAATCTAGTTCAAAAGTAGTATAGAAGAAAAATTTAAATCTTTCTAAGATTTTTATGGCTTTCAAATACATAGTTTGCTGCAACAGTAATTAAATAAAAAACATAAAATTAATTTTATTACAACCATACATAAATTTATAAAAGAACGACCACCATGAACGATACATTTATTAGTTGAGATAATCTACTATTAGTTGACATGATTTACTTAAAATTCGGTACATTTAGCGCGTGGTAGTGTTTTTGCATAAAAAATTCATCCAACTTTTCATGATGTTAAAAGTTTAGAAAAAAGAAACTTTCGTCAAACATTTACAAGAAATGTAAGGTTTGTCCGTTCCAGAAATGTCTTTCGTTGAACACATTTAGAGAATCCAGAGTTCATGAGAACGCAGATTAAAAATCTTTGAATATTTCCTATTCGTCGTTCCATCACTTCAAAAAACCGAAAATAATTGCCATTATGTTTTATTTCCGTTAACAAAATATTTAGTACGTATGAAAGCAATGAAAAATTGTATGATACTATTAAAGTCTAATACTAAATTCTTGTTTCCAGAAAATAAGTAAGATATTTTACATTTATAGTAAGCCTTTAAAAATCATCGTTACAATAGTATATAATAATGCAGTGATTGATTACTTTTAGACGTTTCATAAATATCTAGTTTAATTTGCCGACTTCTTACTTTTATTCCAGAACAAGAGTCGACATATCCTTCGATCAACAAATTTATATTAATACAAAAACACATACACACCTTAAAAATATATATAACATGGAATTCTTGCGAATATAATTACTAATTAAAAACGTTAACTACATTTATTTTTCTATTTAAACTTCTTACGGAGTCTCCGTATCTGCCTTTTTCTTGCGTTGAAATAATCGTAACTGGTTTGTGACCAACTATTTTGACGTGTCTATTACTCATAGAACTTCAACTAGTTATAACGTTGAAACAGGATTAAGAATTTTATTAAAATAAATTATTCTTCAAATGCATTGTTTGGCACTAGGAAGCAAAGTTCCAAAGAATAAAACGAAAATAATAACAGAAATTTTGTTACTATATCATTTCTTTTTATTTTTGAATTCTTAATCCAGTCTCGATTGAATCTTCAGGTTGTCTTTATATATACGCCCATAATATATGGTATACATATATGTAAAAGAACCTGAATCGCGTCACAAACGTCAGCTGAACGAAAGCATGCTTTTATTTAACTATGTGGAATGTGCTGCTAGATTTCTATTCAACTACTAATACACAGAATCTTAACATTATCGAGTAAGATATTTCATACGTCCTTAAAACATAGCTAAAGGAATTTTCGGTTTCGTACTTAATCAATTTCATAATTAATAAAACTGCGAGCACCACAGGACTACAATAAACCATTCATAGATCCGTTGTAGAACTTCAGCACATCGTGTACAAAATTTTTCAAGATTTACATGATATTTTCGTAATTAAAACGTAAAGCTCTCTTGGTCGATAAATGTTAAACTTCTTCATATATCTTCGCATATAATTATAATCGCAGTCTGAAATAAAACTTTCAGAAAATACACGGACAATAGATATGTGGCCAAGTGTGGTCATTACGAACGTACATGATGTACTTTGGTAATTATTTTTTTTAATACCTTGCTGCTTTGTACTTGGATCACAGCACCATAATGTGCAGCGAAACTGATGAGGTTTGTGACTCTTTGAGCTTTTCCTTCGTAGCTATCGTGAAACTTAAGTGCATCTTACAAATTAAATACTACAACGACACATAGATACGCAGTGTTAAAAACTTAGAAAATGACGTAATACCAAAGAAACACATTAAGAAACTTTCTACGACGCTGAAGTAACAGCGTAATATGTGAAATAACAGTTCGTTTTATATGTCAAATTTCATTAATAACTCGACATTGATAATTAAATACACAAGATTTACAAAAGTATGTTTACAACGTATATGGTAATCGAGGTTTCGCTTTTCTATGTAAAATCTTTCCAAGAAATACTTTGTACGTAAAACCTATACACAAAAAGGAATTAAATAATAGTTTAGTTTATAAAAAATAAGAAGGAACATCTTTCTTTCGTTCTTTCCTTACTAACAATAATATTTGTGACTTGAATGTATATAAAGAAGTGAAACGACGCCCGATCAATAAGCTAATCGTTGGTAGAATCAACTAATGCGTGCTTTTCCATTGTATTTTAACAGTACATTCATCTGTTAACAGGCTCCATAACAGATTTTCGTGGCAATTCCTTTAGTCTCGGGCCGTCTCGAATTTAATCGTAGTTTTCAGATTCCTGTTGCACCAGTTTGAACCGGCGCGGGCTTTTCACACACATTGATCCGTGGCCATCTAAGGAGAGGCGGCCTTTTCGTTGAAGATATCTTGTTATATAGCGTGCGACTAATTGTTGCGGTCTTATTTGCCATTCATTCAGGACTTCTTTCGGTGCCAGCACCTACATAGACAATAATCAATTTAGCACAAGCGATCAATAACAGAACCTAACGCTGAAACTACCAGCATATGTATATCACGTCGACCAATTCGTACTTTTTCATGGAAATTTGATAAACCTGCAGCGGTACGTTCTAAGCATAAAAATTATGAAAACCTACCTGATCGCCTTTGAATCGATCTAGCAATGTTACGCAAACGACGGCGGACTTAATTCCCGCTAGATGTGTGAGTGCTCCAAACGATAGACTCTCCATCTCTATATTCACTACGCCAGCTTTGTGCAGCTTGTTTAAGTAATCCATCTTATCGTTTTCCGTGAATTCACAGAATGCACCGTCCATACGCCCCTGCCCTTCGTAGAAGTCGTCCGTACACATAGTTTTACCGATTACGGTGTCATAAGGATCGTCACGGTGTGCTAGAGCCTTTAAATCACGGGCTAGTTGTCGGTCTAACTTAGCAGGCCTCCTCACCACTTTGCCGAGCACAGGCTAAAAACAAAAGTAAAATGGAACAGTCAGAAGTGGACACGACTTTAAATGCATGAAAGCAAAGGAAGAAGCAGAAAGCTTATAGAAGTTTATAAAAAAATAGATTTCCTACTCGTTTGAACAATCTACGATCAAGGAACTTTGAATGTAATCGTTGGCGGAATTATAGGTTGTTTTATAGCCATCTATTCTTTGGAGAAGATTGTAAGTTCGAACAACGCGTTTCAACCAAGACGAGTCATTCGCTTGATCGAAGCGTGAGGATTGCAAAGCTAAGAACAGGGAAAAAGAAAGCAAGAACTGTCGGAATGGTCGGATTCCAGAAGAATTTCTTACCACTTCCAAGTACGACTTCAGCATTCCATCGACTGCTTCCTCGGAAATTACCACGGTACCGCCTTCAAGGCCGATCCCACCACAAGTACCAATCCTGAAGAATATCGGATCCTTCACCTTCGCGTGGTACATCAGCTTGATCATTTCGTGAAGCAAAATACCAACCGACGGCATGCCCATTCCATGCTAAACAGAAAAATTCCAATCAAAAACTCTAAGGTCCCTCATTAACGCACCCTGGTATGTCTCCAACGAAGTAATACATAGAGACCTTAAGGTACCTACAATCAAAGAAGAAATATACAAGTTCAAAGGCAGATACAACACAAGAGTCAACAACCATCACAACCCATTAGTCACCCAACTACTGGATACGACGGATCAAACCCGCAAATTAAAAAGAAAATACCCTTTAGATTAAGCACTAAACTAGATACATCTATTATATATTATAATATATATGTCGGAGATGAAAGAACACCGGAACCTTTGGAATTTTGGGAAAATCCCGCAACATTGTAATCTAGTTTCTATCATAGCTGTAATTAAACAATTGTAGTCATCCAGTCCGATTGTAATTGTTCGAGATTTGCGATAGCGAGGTTGGGCTCGAGGCGACAACTGGTCGCCGAACGTAGCCACGGTCACGGGATGGACGTTTTGCCTGACGGAGGTGTGGAATGGTTGTATGGTTCTCCCTAGAAGCGTGGTTGTGGCGGCATACGGCCTCAAGGATGGGCCTAGCCACGTATCATTTTGCCTCGGAGGTGTCGATATAATGGGACACACGTTGCATTAATAACCAAACTCCAGGCAGGAACTGCCTAGCAACGGCGATTGGAACTTTCTCGACGTTTCTATCGAGTACAACGAACAAATGCAATCGTACAGCGAGAAAGATTTCCATCGATCCGGGATTCGTGTGATCGCCTTGGAGCATCGAGCAGTTATATCGAGCGTCTAAAAAACGTACTTGTGACTAGAAGCAATTTTACTTAGTAACGAGTTATCCCATTGACCGTGGATTCGTTTGAACCCAATAAACATTGTTAATAGCGTTCATCAAATTTATTGTTTGTAATCTTATTATTCGTTAATTTAATATTCGTAGACTTGATATTAGTTAAACTTAGTATAAGTCCTGCATATACGTTAAATCTAATTTCTGCTAGCAAATGATGGATAAGTCAAACGAATAATCATTACGCGCCACAAATTCCAATGTTCTTCCGACATATATTATATAATATAATCCAAGTTACCACGCCAAATGAAGTTACTTAAAATTCTCGATGAGAATTGCTTGTAAATTGACTACCAAAAAAAAAAAAAATTTCAAATAAACGGATTTGAACGGTACGAAGTAAGGTAGTGGCTTTCAAGGCTGCAAACGAAAAAATTAACATATTAACACAGATTACAAATGTATTACGACGCCGATACGTTATATTTATTGAAAAACGTCTTCAGAGCGAGAAATTGGGATTCCAGTACCCCTTCTCAATGATGTACGTTATTACGTTGATTACAAAAAATGATAAAATTCTGTATCCTTTCATTTTCCCCACGTATCTATCATTTATAAGAGAAAAAGCTGGCTAGTACCCGTATGAAGACCCTATATATCTAAATTACACACGTTTAAATTACAAAGTAGGAATTATTCGCTACGAGAAGAAGATGGACCGAAACGTCCAAAATGAGTCAAGCTAACACTAGTAGTAATCATTTTATGTAGAAAGTATGAAACGCTTTGTTCGACAAATTCAAATTTCGTAGATAGAATCTACGTTGAAGTTTCTACGGAGAAATACTCTGTTTTCAAATTACCCGATATTAAGAACGAAGCACGGTTACAACATTACAATTCATTTTTAACTCGTTTATCTTCGTAGTTATATTTATTATTTTTTTCCATTTACCAAATTATGCAAAAATATTCGAAAAATAAATCCATGAAAAGAACGTTTGGAATATTCGTAGAATCCATAAATTGTTGGTCTTCTTAAAAAGTTTACCGTTTATAGGATGTACAGAAGTATAGATTCGGTTACGGAAAACTATTTATTTGTAAATTATTTGCAAATAAAATTGTTCTTATTATTCTCATAATAACCCAACTACTGGACACGACGAATCAGACCCGCGGACTAAAAAGAAAATACCCTTTAGATTAAGCACTAAAATCAACTAGATATATCTATTATATATTATAATATATATTATATAATATAATCCAAGTTACTGTACCACGCCAAATGAAGTTACTTAAAATTGCTTGTAAATTGACTACCAAATAAAAAAAAAAAGAAAAAAGACAAAATTTCCTTTATTTCTCTTCCTATCGACGATATTTTTTTCTTTTATGCTCATGTTCATATTTTTAAGAATCGTCAATGCCACATAGCATTACTCAGACTTGGAACAATTTATGGCAGGTAATTAGACCGCGTATGGTCGGTGGAAATGCGAACGAGGACGTGTAAATGTCCAACGAGGCGACATTCCATTGATTTTCGTTGATTTTTTGATTTTAGCAACAGGAAGATTTTAATACGACGCGATTCAGGACGACTGTACGATTTTTTGTAGCAAATTTCTGTGTGTTCCCCAGATCCACTTTTAGACGGTCTTCTAAATTTAAAACGCTGAAAAGAATGAAAAAGTTCTGAACTTTGCCGTCCAGTCATCGTAACACGATAAAGTGGCGCAACTTCTTTTCGCACCACTTGCGAGGATGAACTTCTCTATGGCTACGCAACTTCTTTTGTGTTTCTCGCGTCGTTTGACGTGTTGTCGCGTCACACGGATGATTTGCACAAAGCGTCGATAAAAAATAGTTTGCTCGACCAGCCGAGTAACTGGTGCATGGAGAAACCCATAGGAGAAGAGAAGCGTGTATGATTATCGTGGAAAGCTCGACTAGACGTTCACCCTCCTACTGGAATCTCGATGTTGCTTTATGCTCGAACGTGCAACTTGTTGCTGACCAATGATTCTTATTATGGTTTACTATTACGGTTATTCGTCGAACGTAACGCATATGTCGTATCTAGTTTGGAATTGTTAGCTTTGAAATTTCTAAATACTCGTTTTTTATTCAGCTTTCCTGAGAAAAGCACTCTTAAGATAAAGCGATGAACCGAGTAAATTACGTTGATGTTTTAGTTCCAGTGTTTTAATATCAGCTACGTTTGCATTGATAATTGTGATCTTAGAGAATTCTTAGTCTTAGAGAATTTTCTTCTTTTTCTTATTTACGAGACGAATAAAAATTTCATGACAATTCAACCATTCGACTAGGAAGTATAATACTCGCGCAACTATTATTTGCCAAAGGCTCTTTTCAGAAAACTCCTTACAGACTTCCGACAGAGTGAGTTAATTAAGGAGTCGATTAGCTCAGCTAAGATCTCTGAATTATTACGCTCAGACGTTTACTTTCTTTTAACAAGTAAGAATACTTTTATGTTTTAAGGAAAACTTTAATATGAAGTCGAAACGAGAAATCAGACATATTAATATCTTCTCTGTTTTGTTAAGAATAACAGAAAGCACAATTAGATTGAGAGTAAGTGGAATAACGTACCCGGATAAAGCTTATAAAGTTCACAAAGTATCAAATTTAATTATAAATTATCGCAGTGTTCTTTCTTATTTTGCGTTAAACAGAAAGGAGGCTTGTTCTCTTCGAGCAATTTATTTCAAAGTTAAAACTATCCGATTTCGATTAATTGGCTTTTAAAGCATCGTTGAAACCAGAAACTGTTATCGCAATTATGCAAAGTTTATGCCTCGTTTATAATTAGAATGTGATTTAAAGCTAAAACTGTACACTTTCTCTAATATAAAATCTGAAAAGAAATGGCTCCTTCGAAGAAAGTAATTGGATGGAGCAGATAAAACGATGTAAAAAATGCTGTATCGATTATTATCGAAGATATATATCTAATTAAGCAGAAATACTGCTTATGAAGTTATTTAAATATACACAATTGAGGATTCAGAGAAATCGTGGTATTCCACAAAAATAAAAAGAGTAATATCGTAGATGCGTTAGAATAACTGAGGCGATTGGCATAAGAAATTTGATTAATGAAATTTTTTTATATTACCAAGATCATAGAATATTTTTTTGTTTTATCTCGCTTCTAACGTGTCGATGAAGAAGACCATCTCTTTTCAACAATACATACATATATACGTACACATCAATCGTGTAACATCTGAATGTACTAATATCAGAAAATTAAATTGAAATAAAATATTCTGCATTATTTTCAGAATAATTTTGAACACTTCACTGGCCAAATTATTAATTGGGCAACTATATTAATATCGTAAACTTAAGCAAAAGCACAGAATTCTGTACTATTTGGGAAATAATTTTGAATACTTTTATATTAATTTTGAATACTTTTATGTACTTCATTTAATTTTGTTATGTCCCAATTATCTTTGAAAAGTGATTTAATTTGTATTTTCCACAAAGTGAGATATATTCCAGGTAATTTAAAATCAGGCGATTCTGGCATTTATCTCACGATAAATGTTGCTATTTACTGCATCAATTGGATAAATTTGTTCGAAAGTAGCTACCTTCCAGCCTATAGAAGATAATCTTCAACATTCGTTGCTCAACGTTCTCTCATTATTACACAAACTGGTCGTATGCATATTCTATTTAATCTTGGAAATACAATTCTGATTAAATCGAATCCAAGTTAACCACGAGCAAATACGGTGAAGGCATATTTCATTCAGTTTCAATAAGCTTTTCAATTTCACCTACGTCCTGTTCTGCCCTCGAGAGAGGCTGAAGCGTTCCAATTTAATTAAATTCGGATCGCACGATTATGTAAATACCAAATTTTAACAGATCTTAGAAATTCTTGATTTACATTGTTTACTGTAACCCATGATGCAAAGACGATATTCAAAACTGAAAGAACGTGATTTGAAGTAAAAACAAAAAAACGATAAAGCGTGACGTATTTCCAGCGATTTGCTATCTTCATTAATTATTCATAAATTACTTGTAAGCGAATATTTGCTTCGCCTAATAAATATTATAACAAATATTCTACTTTGCATATTTTATGTATCTGTTATTGTATGTATATGTATTATTTTACAATATACAGGATGGTTGGTAACTGGTGGTACAAGCGGAAAGGGGGTGATTCTACGCGAAAAAAGAAGTCGAAAATATAGAATAAAAATTTTTCGTTTGAAGCTTTGTTTTCGAGAAAATCGACTTTGAATTTTCGCTCGGTACGCGTCCACTTTATCGCGTCTCGTTATAACGGATCTCACTGTAGATCGTTGTCTCGATGAATATTATCGCAGTTTAAGTTTGTTTTTGCCGTAACGGAAAATTAGGAATACATAATGAAATAATATGAAGTAATCATAAAGTTTATTATTACAAAAATTGCTGAAAATGTTGCCCATTCTGCCGAACACATAGTTCTGCTCTTCTAATTAAATTTCTATCAACACTTTCTAACGTATTCGATTGTTTTAAAGTATGAAANGGCTACAATAATCTTTTCTTTCAATTGCTCGCAACTTACGATTTTTTCAGAATAGACAATTGATTTAATATGGCGGGAGACGTGATAAAGTGGACGCGTACCGAGCGAAAATTCAAAGTCGATTTTCTCGAAAACAAAGCCTCGAACGAAAAATTTTTATTCTACATTTTCGACTTCTTTTTTCGCGTAGAACCACCCCCTTTCCGCTTGTACCACCAGTTACCAACCACCCTGTATATTAATGCATGTTTGCAGCTTAAAATTCCCCATAAATACATGAAAATCCGTAGTCTCGTGAATATGAGAAATTCCTAAAGGAATAATTTTTGAAGGATAAATGTAATGTCAAGTATACTCACGCTAATAGAAAGGACTGGTCCGACTTTATACATAGAGTAACGATATGAATACTGGCTAATGTCAAGAAGTGTCGTCCCTGCCGGAAGCTTGTGACCTATTTCCTTCATTATGAAGTGAGCAAAATCTTCCATACGCTTTGGTGTTCCTCCCATGCACACGAACTGTAAACAAAGTTATAGAATTAATTACATAATTGAAGAAGGCTTGTAGAAAACATTGCAAGTGGCAGGGGACAAGCTTTTCAGAAGGAAAAGAAATCTTCTGCATTAACACGATCCAATTTCATGAAAAAGAAAAGTGTATCTGTAGAAAAGCCTGTATGCACCACTTCTTATTTGTAAAGAAAGCTAGATGCTCCATTACAAAAGTAAAAAGGCCATTAACCAATGTCTATTAGCAGCTATATTATTTTCTATAGAGGTGAAGAAGCTGTTACACTACCTTTCAGTATTGTTAATAACTATTTAGAAAGGGAAATTGCACTGAAATTATTTAAAAAATAAAATAAAAATAAACTAAGAAATTTGATAAAAATTAAAAAGATAAAATTGAGAAATTTTGATTTTCTATTGGAAAATTCTACGTACCAATGAGAATGCCATATTATTTAATTTAAATTTTATCACTTACAGTGCTTTCTACGAACATTCTTTAATCGCATCTATCTAGTTTAATATTTTAAGTACGTTATCCACAGATAAATCTCTTATAGTGGTTCCAATTCTCTCCCTCCATTTAACTAACTTGTATTTATTGAAACATAGTTAATGCTCGTTTAACTGAATCCACTAATCCACATGAATCCACTAATTTGAATATTAATTCATATTATTTGAATGGGAAGTGATAAATAGAAAGAATCAATGAACTTCTATTATGTCTGCTCCCTGTCAAGTTCAAATATATGGAATTCTATTGTACTGTATTTTGTTTTATAGCAGTGAGGTATGAAGAAATATTTCCCTCTTATAGTGTCCCACAATAATGCTCTTTCTCGTGTCATATTCAATTAAAAATATGTAGCATTTCTGATTATTTAACACGTTGACTGCCACATGAATTTTCCATGGTTTATCCAAGGCGCCGACGTGAACTTTTCATTATGCGATGCAAATTATGTTGAAATATTATTTGCAGCAAATAAAATGAGTTATAAAATCATGCTTGAACCATTTTTCGTGGTGAGGGCTACGGATGACCCCCACGGCGTTGTAGACAATTATTGTGATTGTCCTTTTTTCAAACAATCGTGCTATGTACTTTTAATATTTGCTGCGTCGCCGGTCACCGGTGGCCCCCATGGCAGTCAACGTGTTAACATACTCTGTGCCACGATGCTTTCATCTGACCTTCAGGCTACGTGTAGTCAGTTCTAGAGAGTTTTATTTTTAATGAAAGAAACTTCGGTGCTTCACGTAGATTATGGACTTCAAGTATCCTATACATACGTTCATTTTATACCATAAATTTTAACACATTAACGTAACAGGTATTACAAGTAAGAAAAATTAATCTTTTAACGATTAATTTACTTTGTTCAGCTTTGGAGCAAATTAACAAGCACCGAAATACTTCCGTGAATCACTGTACCCCTGTATAGCGCAATTGTCACATCCGGTACAGGTGCAAGAGTTGGAAAAGATAGGTACTTTAAGAAAGATGATGGAAAATATTTTTCCACGCGTAGCACACAAGCTGCCATAGGTGTTATAGTACTATAGCTGGCAAACGTAGCTCGAAAAAATCTAAAAGAATTACATTTTATTATTATGGAGAGAAATACAAATTTTCAATCAAATATACAAATATAATTATAACGAATATAATCAAATGTGGTTGGTAACTGGTGATACAAGCGGAAAGGGGGTGATTCTACTCGAAAAAAGAAGTCGAAAATATCGAATAAAAATTTTTCGTTCGAGGCTTTGTTTTCGAGAAAATCGACTTTGAATTTTCGGTCGGTACGCGTCCACTTTATCGCGCCTCGTTATAAAGTGGATATTATCGCAGTTTAAGTTTGTTTTTGCCGTAACGAAAAATTAGGAATACATAATAAAGTTTATTATTACAAAAATTGTAACGAAAAATTTTTATTCTATATTTTCGACTCCTTTTTTCGCGTAGAATCACCCCCTTTCCGCTTGTACCACCAGTTACCAAACAAAATGCATAAAACAAAATGCAGCATCGAAGAATTAAAAAATTACTTCCAACGTCGAATTACTTAAACAAAACCAACGGAGCACGTTCCTCCAATGCTGTTTGTGATTTGCAACAGTGGAACTGCTCTTTTCTCTAAATGGAACATAGAATTCGACAGTGTACAACAGTTGCCGAGCAACGTACGAAATAATACCTCGAGGATTACCGCCGCTGCCTGTATAGCCGAAGCACGCGCATGGTAGTTTCGCCTATTGTTCTATTTAGGTCACGAAACATTGTACTTTCTTTTAATGGCATATCCTTCAATGAATGTGAATACGTTGTGTAAACGCGGCTTCACCGATAGCGTAAAAGAGTTCGCGATAAAAAGATTGCGTGCTCGTGGCTTGTACGAACTGCGAAACGTTAAGGGGGTATTCTAGTCTACAAATTTGAAAAAAATCGGAATTTTTTTTCATATTTCCAAAGTTTAAACATTCAAGAATATGCCCTCAAATGGATTTTTCAAAATTTCAATTGTTTTATAAGTTACAGCCATTTTTGTGACGGGGCATCTGCTTCGGTCCAATGAACAGTTTTAATTAATAACAATTCGGAACAAATGAACAGTTTTAATTAATAACAATTACGGCTATTGTATTTCAGAATTTTTCTCTTTCATCGTTAATTCTGTGTTCTACATGCAAGAAAGACGTTCTTGTATGGAGCAGGAATCGTCGATCAAAGATATGTAAGTATCCGTTCCATGAGTAAAATTGCCGGAAACTTGTCTGAAAACTTTAAACGCGTTTTTCTCGAAACTACCTTTTTCGAGTTGCCGTGCACGATATCTCAAGTTCTAATGAACCGAAATATTTGAAATTTGGTGTGAATGTTCTTTATACATTGATCTATCGCCTGAAGCACGCTCGGATCAAAATTTTTAATTTTACTAATTTTAAAAAATTCGGAATTGTTAAAGAAACATGCCAAAAAAAGAATTTTTCTCAAACGGCCGCCATTTTGTGAAAAAATATTTCTCTGACTTTTCCAAGGTTCATGCTATAGCGGCATCTATACTAATTAAGAACCTGTTCGGATTTTTGTCTAAGATGACTAGAAGGGTTGAAATCATGCACGCCAGGACACCCTTTTTTTGCGCCCCCCACTTTCTCAGCTCGTAACTTTGTGAATTTTGAGTTTTTTTCAGTTAATTTTTTATGCAATGTTAAAATATCAGTAAACAAATGCTAAAAAAATGGATAGTAAAAATATTCTTTGTTTCGTTTGTATAGAGCTTTAAAAACCGCCCGAAATTCATGCCTCTAGACTAGAATATCCCTTTAAACGGCGTAATAATATACACGACGTAAATGTTGCGTCTATAGCTCGAACGTGATTCATTTGGAAGCTACGAGAGGAAAGCTCGAAAAGAAATTCGACGTTTATTTAAACGTTAACCGGCGATGAACGAGACAAATCTCTTTGGTTTCTCTCACAAATAACGAGTTATTTAGTGACCTGTTAACACATCATGAGTCACCTTTTAACCAGAAATATTTGGGATTGTGAAATAACAGATTAGGAGAGATAAGTTAATTTTATCATTCGCGTTCATTCTTCTAACCATCAACATCACATGACTTATTTTTTCGATAGAAAATACCCGCAAATGAAGAAATTCTTACGTCCAAGAAATTGAGATTTGATGGACGAGTTAATTTGCTTTTAATTTTGATAATAATTAAAAAATCTTCTAGCTCTTATGTTTTGCTTCATTTACGTTAAAAATTAGCTACCACAGAATCTGGATTATCAAGAAAATCGATTAACGAAACGATCGACAGAAAATTTGTGCCCCTTGCAAGGAAATCTGCTAAAGAGAAGAATAGAAATCGAAGTCTGAAAGAAATCCTTAGTTTCTTACTTAAAAATTACTCTCCTCGTTAACGCTAGGTTTACGGACATTTCGATTGCGTCAAATTAACGCGTGTACCTCGTAGGTAACTTCAAAACTTTGAAGAAAATGAATTTCGATATATAGGGTGGTTAGTAATTGGTGGTACAAACGGAAAGGGGGCGATTCTACGCGAAAAAAGAAGTCGAAAATATAGAATAAAAATTTTTCGTTCGAAGCTTTGTTTTCGAGAAAATCGACTATGAATTTTCGCTCGGTACGCGTCCACTTTATCACGTCTCCCGCCATATTAAATCAATTATCTATTCTGAAGAAATCGCAAGTTGCGAGCAATTGAAAGAAAAGATTATTGTAGCCTTTCATACTTTAAAACAATCGAATACGTTAGAAAGTGTTGATAGAAATTTAATTAGAAGAGCAGAACTATGTGTTCGGCAGAATGGGCAACATTTTCAGCAATTTTTGTAATAATAAACTTTATGATTACTTCATATTATTTCATTATGTATTCCTAATTTTCCGTTACGGCAAAAACAAACTTAAACTGCGATAATATNCCATCGAGACAACGATCTACAGTGAGATCCGAGACGCGAGATATAACGAGACGCGATGAAGTGCACGCGTACCGAGCGAAAATTCAAAGTCGATTTTCTCGAAAACAAAGCCTCGAACGAAAAATTTTTATTCTACATTTTCGACTTCTTTTTTCGCGTAGAATCACCCCCTTTCCGCTTGTACCACCAGTTACCAACCACCCTGTATATTTGTCCCGTTAAATGGATAAAAGTCAGTACAAATGTTAGAAGAAAAATGTAAACGGCTCGTGTAATTTTCCTCGTGAAATTCGAAATGCGTCAGATTGACGCGTATCTGTAGAGACACCGCATAGGTACACCGCATAGAAAACTGAAGAAAATGAATTTCGATATATATTTGTCCCGTTAAATGGATAAAAGTCAGTACAAATGTTAGAAGAAAAATGTAAACGGCTCGTGCATTTTTCCTCGTGAAATTCGAAATGCGTCAAATTGACGCGTAAATCGATATTTATTAATATCAATATTTAGAATGCAGCTCAAAAGAACAGATAATCTTTTCTTCTGTGAAAAATTATTGTCTGATTATCTAAACAGCGAATGCCATGATCAGCTTTGTACGAGTGTCATATTTAATTTACATTCGCTAGAACTAAAACCGCTCTAAAATTGACTTGTCTGTGGATTAATGTAGGATTCTGTGATTTTAGATGCTCTATTAGTGAAAATACGCTGCAATAAACAGGTTGGACTAATAATTGTTAACTGTCCTGTATACGAAGTGTACATACACAAGTATGTTACAACTACATGCTAAAAGTACACTATTGCCATTTATTGCATCATTCTAATATTACACAGATCACTGTTTACGTCTATCAATATTAGAGAAGTATACCAGGTACTTGAGATCAGAGAAATGCGAGTAAGGTTTTCATCATTTCCAAGATAAAAGTCTAATCCTAGCAACGAGACGATTAAAAACGTGAACGTTTAAAAATTTCTCAGATACAAATTTTCAAACTTAACCTTCCTCGTCCCTTTTATGTAAAATACAGTGACTACGAAAAGTATTGGCACATACCCATTTTTCAACGAAAAGTTTTCCATTGGAATTTCTACAGAATTGATATTTTTGAATGTTTAGGGTCACGCGAAAATAGTGACACTAAATGATGTGAAATTTAGTACACCTAGTCCTTATTAGTTAGTATGTAAATACTAAAATAAATACGATAGTGTGCCAAAATATTTTCTAGCCAATGTAAACATATTGGCTCTTGGCTCTCTTCATTATTGCTAAACAGTTCGCCTGATAAGACAAGTATGATAAAAACCTGGTGTTCGATTACATGATGTAATTGTTTTTTGATCGTAATAGGAATGCGAAATAAAAATCACTAGATTTTCTGCAACCGCGTAAGCTCGAACGATATACAATACGTAGCAGAAACAATAGATGACAAGATGACAAGTGTCTGCCGCAGAAGCAGTTGCCATTTATGAAAGTGAATTGTTTCTGAAAATCGAAGCAAACAAAAGGTTAGAATAACTTGCGAAAGGACACGCAGAAGAAATTGATCAAAATTATATAAAATAAATTTTAAACGAACCTGTTTAAATTTGTTTCTGGAAAGAGACGTAAAATAGTGATTCATAATAATTTATAATAATGATTTACAAATATTGCTTTGTACATATGTAAACTCCCTAGAGAGTTTAAGGGCGATAGGGACTTTCTTTGTTTTACGGACAGCCATTTTGGGAGACGGTCATTTCTCAAACGGACGGACAGAGAGCAACATCAGAGATAGATAAGACCATAGTAGGAAGAGTAATTGTTTAAAACATTGAAGATTGACGGAGAAAGATCGGTAGCTCAGGACGTTGAAAATCGATTCTCGATTTTCAGGTAGACACTGCACAAAACTTGTTATTTATTTAATTATTACCGTTATTAATTGTTATTTAATCCTGTATTTCATTTAAGTATTTTCACAATAAACTCGATTTTCAGATTTCAGAATCGATCCTCTGAATTACCACGTGACAAACGATCTTACACATATTTATTACTATCATAATTGTTTTACTGCACTTGCACGTTCTACGTACCTTGTTTCCCAGTTTCATCGTAAATATATGTTTTGGTAAAATTTTACAATTACAAAGTTTTTCATTATCATTTTCAATATCTTGCGATAGATATAAATTTAATTAACTCTATTTGCTTCATCCTTAATATAATGAATATAATTAATATAATTAATATCTAACGTTAACATTCACTGAAAATTACAAAATTCATCGTGGATAAGATAATCCGGTAATTAACGATCGATGGAGCAGAAATTTATAAATAGATAATAGAGATAGTAATACATCGATAATACCGTGTACAACACACATATTGTAGTTTCGAACGTTATACTAAATTTACGCTTGGAAATGCACATTGCAGCACTTCTACATACACAGCTCATTGTTATCGGTAGTATTCCAGGTTAACCTACTATCAGAAATTAGACATACTTCATCTGTGAAAACTCGACTGATAGAGATTACTATACTGCACACAGAACCCAAATATAAACATTGCAATTAGCCAAGAAAGAGTTCGCACAAGTATAGAGAAAGAAATTGGTGAGATTAATCGAGCTAATAAACATATTCATAAACATAAAGAGATATGTTTTGAACAAAGTAATAAAAAAAAGTTTTTGAGGTCGTTGTGACGCTATAAAACTACTTCTTCGGGAGAGAAATAAGCCTCGATGTATTTATAGATAAGTTCAATATGTTTTAGAAAGCACCGATGTTCTGGCATTGTTTCAACTATATGCGTCAGGAGTTTAAAGGTGCACTAACATTAAAGTACGTTTCTGGGAATAGCGTGCGTAATACGTAATTAGTATGTAACGATTTTTGAGACAATTAATAACGTAACATTTTTTTAAGTTACACGACAATATGCGAAAAACTACTTTTTCACATCTTTTATAGGAATTGTAGAAACTTTGTCGTAGAAATCAAAATAGAGCACGAATATGAAAACTTGACGTAACAAGTTTTAGAAAATTTCTCACGTTTATTTTTCATTAGAAGAATTGTTACGCAAGGCATATTATTACATGGTAAAGCACTTAATGGAAGAAAGACAGAAAGAACACAGTCAATGGAGTGCTAACTAAAGTTCTGTTTCTACAAATGTAGTTCATATAAAATAAATTCTACTGTATATAAGAAAGCTTTTTTTCTAGAAGAAAAACGTTCTATTATATTAAATTACAGAGCCTTCTTATAAAAAGAGAAGTCTCACTATACGTCAAAGAGTGTTTTCTACAGGAAAAGGAGTTCTACTATACATAAAACAAAGTTGTTTTTACAAAAAAAAAAGAGTACTACTAAAAAGCTTTTTTTCTAGAAGAAAAACATTCTATTATATTAAATTACAGAGCCTTCTTATAAAAAGAGAAGTCTCACTATACGTCAAAGAGTGTTTTCTACAGGAAAAGGAGTTCTACTATACATAAAACAAAGTTCTTTTTACAAAAAAAAAAAGAGTACTACTAAAAAGCTTTTTTTCTAGAAGAAAAACATTCTATTATATTAAATTACAGAGTCTTCTTATAAAAAGAGAAGTCTCACTATACGCCAAAGAGTGTTCTCTACAGGAAAAGGAGTTCTACTATACATAAAACAAAGTTCTTTTTACAAAAAGAGGAGTACCACTAAAGATAAAAGTTCTTTCCACAGAAAAAGGAGCTCTACTACTTTGATTTACCTTAACGTCGCCAAACATTTCAACGAGATCGTGGGAGCCGCTACCCAGAGCAAGGTGATACAGTATATCCTGATCCATGAGCTCGATGTTTGGATTTCGAAGTCGCACAGATCCATCTCTATATCTAAAAAAATGCGAAACGCGAACAGCGTGTTAAAAACATATAGAACTTTATGCGTTGTATATCAAAGTTTTTATGTATTTAAGTCTTGTAAATAGAAATGTATTTCTGTCGTGTGCAAAATATGTACCTTCGTTACTGTTTACCGAGTTAATCGATTGATTGTTTACGATTACACCAACATATTCGATATAACTATACTGTCTTTTATTCATAAGAAAATTACGTATTTGTTTATTTATGCTATAATAGAATAAGTTCTGTCCATTATAGTATGCATTAACTACGTATTATTATAATATGTAATAATTTATAGTTTAACGCATGGTATGTATATAGCATATGTATGTGATACTACATAGATATACAGGGTGGTTGGTAACTGGTGGTACGAGCGAAAAGGGGGTGATTCCACGCGAAAAAAGAAGTCGAAAATATAGAATAAAAATTTTTCGTTCGAGGCTTTGTTTTCGAGAAAATCGACTTTGAATTTTCGCTCGGTACGCGTGCACTTTATCGCGTCTCGTTATAACTGATCTCACTGTAGATCGTTGTCTCGATGAATATTATCGCAATTTAAGTTTGCTTTTGCCGTAACGGAAAATTAGGAATACATAATGAAATAATATGAAGTAATCATAAAGTTTATTATTACAAAAATTGCTGAAAATTTTGCCCATTCTGCCGAACACATAGTTCTGCTCTTCTAATTAAATTTCTATGAACACTTTCTAACGTATTCGATTGTTTTAAAGTATGAAAGGCTACAATAATCTTTTCTTTCAATTGCTCGCAACTTGCAATTTCTTCAGAATAGACAATTGATTTAATATGGCTGGAGACGTGATAAAGTGCACGCGTACCGAGCGAAAATTCAAAGTCGATTTTCTCGAGAACAAAACCTCCAACGAAAAATTTTTATTCTATATTTTCGACTTCCTTTTTCGCGTAGAACCACCTCCTTGCCGCTTGTACCACCAGTTACCAACCACCCTGTATAATTCGATTCTGCAATGTTACACAATATTATTATAATTGTATTATTTACTATACTATATCTATTAATCCACTGGGGAAGGTATAATTTTATGATATTAACGTTAATTATTATGCATCGCAAATAAAAACTTACCCATTGAAAAATAATTCTATCATTTTATAATTTAAAATAATGAATCGATTATAGCTGGAAAAAGCAGAGAAAATAAAATTCCATCGATTTCCTTTTTTTAAATAAATTCAACATAATCCTGCCAGCTTCTCTTCGCAAGCAGAATATTCACCCTCACATCCCCTGACGACGAGGATGAAGAGGAAACCGATGACTGCGTGTGGCAGAATTTTATTCAGTTCTCATGATATGAAACGCGTCATGCCAATCTGTGCATGAGCAGTGCAAAAACGGATGCGATGATTGCAAAAATAATGACAACGAATGTTTCATTATCGTTAAACGAGTCAGTTCAACGAGTACCTATGTTATACGAGAACAATTGATATTTTGATAATTCTAAGACACGTACACTTCCTATGATTCACCTCGCATAAATGAATTTAATAATCATAATTCACTGAACTTTGAATACTTATTTATATTATCTTGTCAACGTCATAAAGGAGGATACTTGCACAATTCATGCGTAGTCTTCTAAAAAGAAAGGAAATATCCACAAAAATATCCACTACCATATTTACCTTCATAGGTATTAAAATCTGAAGAACTTATTTCAATTACATCAGAACTTACAATATTTTTAAGATAATGTAAAATCATGTGCGTACGTATATTGAAACACAAGAGCTTTCAGTCAGGTTCTCTGGAACTTTAAAGAAACTCGGAGAACTGTTTCAGAAGATGAGTCGTATGCAAGCAAAATCCGATAAGTAACTTACGTACTTCTAGCAATTTTAAATTGCTTATCAATTTAAAATTGACTTGATACGGATCTATGAGCTGAAAGAAACTAGACAGAAATAAGGATCCTCGTCTTTCTCGTTATTCTAATAGTAGAATATTTAACGCGACCCACACTTCAGAAATCTATGTTCTAGAGTACTATATAAAGTAGAACTGAAAATTTCTCACCATACACCAGATACACGACGATTTCATCTTTTATTTGAGAATCTCGAAGCAAGAATAAAAATCAGCTCCCATTATATATGTATAAATATATATTTATGTCCTGTACATGACTGGATGGAGTTTTAATTTATACATTCATTTCAATGTATAATTCTTATACGTTTATTTTAGACCTTTAACATTTTCATATGTTATACTGCGATGCGTATATTAAATCTTGTGTTACGAATATAAGGTAACAATGCTGATTAATACAAGAACGTACAAACCTCCTTAAAACAATCATAGCGTCATTCAGTGCGATTATCAACAGCATTGTTCTACGAGATACTGCCTACAAGTGATAATACATGAACCTTTGAGATATCTAACATTCTATTCTCCAAAGTAACTTAAGCTTTTTTTTTCATTCTCAGATTGTTCGCCTAAGTGTGTGTGTGTGTTCATAATCTTTGTTGAAGATTGAAATCATAAATAACATATTATACACACACACACATTCTCTTCATGTATATTATTTAATCCTAAAAATTACAATGAAATTTAAATATTATCAAATATGCAGCTTTATTTTTTAGTATAATGTGCTTCTTAGTTAATGTATATTAAATTAAGTATATATAAGAGAAATGTTTATTGTGAAAAATTTGCTAACATAAGTTGTGCTCATAGTTTTACATTAATGCTTGTTCAATGTTTTATTTCAATTAAACTAATATGCAAATTGTCCCATTTTAATGTTTAGAAACTGAAATATTATACTTTTAATCTCAATACAGTATTCTTAATATTTTATGTAATTTTATACTCAGGGTAGTTTTAATGAGCGCCATTTATATTGTTTACAACATTGACCAAATCTAGTTGGTTCCTACTTATGGATCGCCCTTCAATTGAATATACGTTTGATAACATCCATAAGTTAAAATGTCATATAGCAAACTTTCAATACAACAGATATCATGGACAACAAAGTTCATCAGAATTATATAAATATGTATGGTAGAGCAATGTCATACTGCAACAAACATGTTTGTATTTGTATATATATTTGTATAACATATATGTAGTTGACAAAATTTACATAAATACAAATTATACCAACCAAAATGGGACTTTTAAATTTTAAATTTCTACAATTTGTGTTAAAAAACTAAGCATCTTGAGAAATAATAAATTTATTATGTAATTTTATATAATACATTTTTTCAGAGGCTTAATAAAGAAATTGTAAGATATTATTCATTCCTATGAACATAACAATTCATTTTTCTAATATCTGACTTTTCATGCATCTTTTGATTAAGCCACTTATATGGATAGAAGCAACAAGTATGTTGTCAATTATTGGAAAAATAATAAACAAATTGATCATCCAAAGAAATAAAAGCTTCTATTCTCATATTTACTTGTTGCTTTTCTTGAAAAACTCCTCTTGACTATTTATTCTTCTTCCTGTATCTCTTCATCATCTGATTCTGATTCTGTTTCATCTTCTGTATCCTCAATTACTACTGAATCACTGAGCTCCACTTCCCTCTATCCCTTTATATATTGCATGACTAAGAAATATATCTCCGTTTTTCTGTCTTCAAGATATATGTTATATTTTGTTTCAATCATTAGCCTTAATCTTTCAAAAGTCATGGTACGATAATCTGCATCCTTAAGGATATTAATAATTTCTTCATTGATGTGAAATACTAGGTGTGATGGTCTGTATTGTGTGTTTTGTTGCAGTTCTTGAATATGTAGAGACTTCTGTTGCATGCCCAATTTGACTACCGCTATAATCTGTGTTGTTTTCATACTCTTGGTTCTGTTTTCTTTTCAACTCTTCTTCGAGCAGTTTTATTGTCAGATCCTCAAAGGATGGAAATGTTTTCTCAGTTTCAATAGCAATCCTGAAATCTTCATAGCTGTTTGGAATACTACGTAATAACAAAATTGTAATAATGTCATCATGGATGTATACATATATTTCTCTCAATCTATCAATCAAGTCAGAAAAGTTATTTATATGACTATTCATATTCCCATCTTCTTCCATCTTATAGTTAATTAACTTCTTCATTATCATTGACTTATAAGCGGTATAAGTTAAGCAATATATTTCATTTAATTTATCCCATACCTCTTTTGATGTATTGTAATCATTTACTTGCATTAATGCTTCAGGACTTATTGCTAATATAATGTCTGATCTTGCCTTTCTATCTGCTACATCCCATTCTGTAGCATTCTCTGTAGTTCGGATCTTTTCACCAGAAACATAGTCCCATGTTTTGTTTTTTATTAATCACGTTTGAATCTGAGCTCTCCACCTATAATAATTTTCCTTAGTCAGCGGCTCTATATTTTCTGACGCGCAATTCATCGTTCTGTTGTCACTTTACGCTATATATACGTGGTTAAAATGATTATTGATGTAAATATTTTCCAAATCTTATGTTTATATTTTTCTTATATTGTTCTTCGCACACTGTATAGATAATTCTATAAAGTCGATTCTATAAACGATCATACTTTTTCAATAAGAAACTGTGAACGGACTAAGAAAATGTCAGCCGAAACCGGAAGGAAGAAAAATCGTCCAATCGGATGGCGCGCAAATCAAATTTGACAATGACCTCTTGACAGGATTAGAGTTTCCTTCTTAGGTTCCTTCTTAATCCTATACTATACAATTTATTCATTGTGTTAATATCTACGTTTTAGATTTATTTTATTTATATGATAATAAAATAATAATATATGATAAAATAACTACCTCGTTTGTAAAATATCTCTTGTTCCAAATATCTTTCATCTTTCAAAAGTATAATTCATCTAGGTAAAGCTACATATAAAAATAAAATATTATTTTAAAATTTTTAATAAATTTTAATTTTTCATAACCCGGTTTTAAATTTTATTGTTCCCTCTTTCATCATATATTATAACATGAACTTTTGAATATATATCGACCCAGTTGTATATTTATTGATAATACTACATAAAAAATAATCCAACTAATACATAAAAGAACTTATTCATCCTATCAGTTGCGAGCTTATCGTTCATATTAACACGAAAACAAAAAAGACATAATTGCAGTATTTATCCTTACAGGTTAAATTAATTGCATTTTATTTATGATTATAGAGATTCATTCATAATTTCTTTGGAAATACTGCATCAGTTAAATGAAAGTATCGAAAAATAGAAACTACATACTCCTTACGCAATTTCTTATCGTTATAAAAATACTTCAAATTATATACGAAAGAATAAGAAACGCTCGAAACTAGCCTTCGCTTTCAAATAGAAGAATTTAATTAAAGACGTCACCGAAGATCAATATAATCCTTACAGAGCTATCGATTTTCAATTATTACTATGCAATGAACGAATACCGATCGGAATACGGATTTCCTACGGATTTCCATCTATGTGACTCGTAGAATTAAATTATAAATGGTACAAATGAAATATCTCATATAAACGAATGAAAAAACTGTTAAAAAATATTAAATCAATTTGAGTAAAATGTATAAATTTAATATATTTAATTGCTGAAATTTGTTTAAGGATCGAAACTGAAACAAATTTTATTCATATTGGGCAAATTGAAATATAATTAAATTTAAATAGATAAAGAATTAACGAAAGATAACACTGCGTATACAAGAATTTTACCTCGTATAATTTAACCGATATGTATTTATTTGTATTGACGTTAATTCTATAGACAAAAATAAAGACAACGCATAATAGAATTCAATTTTGTTGAGATTTTCAAGTTCGAATCCGATTATAGCATATGAGGATGCATCTATTATTTATTAAGATATAAAGTGATACACTATCAAACACAGATAGGGTATGGCTTTAATCACGTCAATCAATAGTGGATATATAACATATCACAATATTGAATTGCACCAATTTCAATGTCTTTGACCTTAACGATTATGCACTTGCTACTTACGCGACTGATACATAAGTGATAGCGGTGTAAGTTGTAATTATCTGTCTGTAGATCTATATTTTGCGACTCTTTCCTGTTGATTCTCTTAACTACATTCTGCATAATTAGAATTCCGTTTGCGCGCTGAGATTATTAGCTTCGCGTTTGATTGCAATAAATGCATTAATTAAGTATAATTTTAAAGGATATAATTAATTTTGATGACGTTGGTATCGTCGTAAATTTTCTAAAATTATATCATGATACATTTACTTGTGATATCGAATATCCTATTGTCAAGAGTAATTTGATAAGCCTCATTTCGATACTCACGTTGTATATAAAGCGCACTTCCATTCGTAATATTTTTTGAACTTTTAAATAATTTCCAATTTCATAAGAATTATTACAGATTCTATATTAGATTGCAAGTAATATGAAATCGCTATATCATATAAATCCTCCATATATGAAACTACGAAACATTAAATTTATGCCCGAGCGAATGTGAATTTCTTTCAACTGATTCCATTTAGTTCAGCTTGGACATACTATACTATGGAGATACTATAAATATACATGTTTCCTTACATTTTTCACTAAACTTATTCTATTTATATCATATACTATGTTTTTAATTATTTATTAACACGTAAAATCTGTTGTCGAATAGTAGCATTGGCATTTGAGCGAACGTAAATATTTTGAGTTTGAATTGGATCTTCTTGAATCGAAGTACTCAATGCAAGCTAAAAATAAGATCTAAGTTTTTATTTATTTAATCGATACCAATTTCATGCTTATTTATTATGAGTAAAATATCGTAAAGTTGCCAGTCTCGTATTTAGGAAACATTTTTTTGTAATTACAAATCGCTGTATTTATAAACCTTGTAAATACATAATCATTACGATAAGTAGTAGCGTTTAAAATTTCATAATTTCTAATTTTTTATAATAGTAACCTTGTAATGTACACATAACAAAGCACGGAGACTAGATAATATTCATGTAAACACGTATGTAGAAGTGTAATGTCTTTGCACTAAAATATTTCGATCAGCATTCAACGATACGTCGAATGCTGTATCGATTGTAACCTACCACCGCGTAAATAAGCCTCGCAAAATGATATATATTGTTGATATATAAACATGTTAAATTTTGCAAAATATACGATATAAATTCTTTCAGGATAAATGTTTTATATCTCAGCATTATATAATTGACTATTGGAAACTGTAATCACGGTCGATAATCACTGAAACAATTGAATTAAAATAGATATTACCTACCTTATAGTACAAAAATATAAAATTTAACACAATTTATGCGATTCATAATTCGTCAGGTTGCAATTTATAAAGTTTAGGAAGTATTAATTCGAAGAGTTCGATGTCATTTCTAATATCCACGATCTATGAAGAGAAATGAAACGAAAGATAATATAGTTCGCTATTTCTTGTATTTAATAATTTCATTAGAGATTTTACGTTTGGTCGATTGCTTGTCTAATTCGCTTGAATTTTTCGTTTTACAAATTATGGGATTCCAAGGATAAAAATTTTAATGCGTCATAGTATTACATCTCCGTATTAACTAATCTTCCAGAATATTCACACTTCCTCGCCTGTAAGATTAATTGATTATAACGTTATTACGTCAATAAACGGTTGGAACGAACGTAACGTAATAACTTAACCTTTTCACTGTAATCGCACGTACTAATTTAAACATATAAACATGTATCTATCTCATACTTTTCCACCGAAAAGTCGAAGTTCCTTTTTCAATGAAATAACCTCAAATTTCCTCGAGTGAGCGCTAGATAGGTGACATGAATTCCTCCGACCTATTCTTTCGACACGCTTTCGTAAAATATCCTACAAGTACACAATGAAGTAGAAAATAAAATACAAAGAAAAACCAAACGTACCTAACTGCGGGATCATACTCGATATTCCACTCGTTATTCTCATGCTCGTCCGAAGGATTCATCTGACACACGTGGCTCTCGTCCTGCGCGCGATCTTTGCACGTACAAATGGGCATCTCGATCGCAAGATCAACACTCTTCGCTTGCGTGGGACAATTTCGCGGGATCTAACACGACCGTGACGGACGTTCGATCGAACGAAACGGCGGCAGGTCGAAAAAATATCGACTAACCGATCGCGACTGTTTCGCGGCTGTGCTTTGGAATCTTCAAGGTCAGAGCAAGAGTCAGATTCCTGTGAACGATGTCGATCAAGCGTCGGTCTCCGAATAGAATCTTTGTGATGCTTCGAGGGAGCTTTATATCCCGATTCGAGTCTCCGCCATTTGCGTTCCCACCACTTCGTCGTTCGCTGCCAAATGACAGCTAAGGTGACGCACACTAACGCCGAGAGCATACGTACGTACATACGTCTAGCTGCATAACTGGTCGCGGCTATTTGTGTACGTGTGCCCACTGCAAATGTATGTGGAGCGCGAGTGAATTGAGATATTAGAACAGTCGTCGGATCATTTTTAACGCGTGATTCTTCGAAAACTCATCGATAACCGACAGTTCTATTACGTTTCTGCGTTTGGTTTCGTACGCGCACGATTGTGTACGATGCTTTACAACACGTGTGTGGTATCGACTTACAATGGCTGCGAGAAGTATTCGCACACTATTGGCTCTATCGTCATATTAATTATTTGACTGTGAGAGATATTAAATTTTATATCATTTGGTAGCGTTTTCATGCAATTGCAAAAATTTAATATCGCGGATATCATGACGTAGGATCTGGTAAAAGATACTTCATTGAAAAATAAATATGTGCCGATACTTTTCGTGGCTGCTGTAAATGATAGAACATTTTCGGAACGTCCACTATGATTTATACATATCATCTACGTAAAACTCTATGACATAGAAAAAGGCTTTGTCGGTGTTGGTGAACATCACTTGCTAGCAATCGTAGACAAACGTTAATGAAAAGCTCTCGACAGTGTTAATGAGTGTAATAATGAGTGTGAATTGTCTTCTACCATTCGGTTAATAATAGTGTAAAATGATTATCGAATAATAATCGGTTGAAATTATAGGGGTAGGAGGAAGTAGAAAAGATTGATAAGAATCCAGAAGAAAATATGCAATTGGAATGTAAAAGAATACAAAATTTATTTGTCCATTATAGCAACAACGCTTGCTACGTTTTTACAATAAAACAGCAATTATAAGTCAACTATAAATAATTTACTTCATCGTTTAAGCGGAAATAACTGGATTTAAAAGACAGCTAAGTTCCTTCATTTTTGTATTATAAGACATTACGATACAGAAATAATATAATTTAAATATAATTTAACTATAATTATAATTAATTATAATTATAACTATTAATTATTTATAATTATAATTATAATTATTAATTAATTATAATTAATTATGATAATAATATAATTTAATTATAATTTAAATATAATTGTTGTAGTTGCCAGCGTATGAAGATGAAGGGAATCCATTTTACTTCTCTTCAAATCCATATTACGGATTACAAATTTTGTACACTTGCAAAAATACATCGCATTGAGTTTGAAGAAGATAAAATTAGATAATTTCCACGATAAAATCGACTGGTTTGTACGATCGATTCTAAGAACAGCGGATAATTCGTAAAAAAAAGAAACGAACTGAATTCTTCAGAATTCTGTATAAGAGTAAGTAGATAGCCGAGTGAACTCACTTACATGCTTCAAAAGATGGAAGTAAATGTTTTTTCTATTTTTTTTTCTATATTTTTAGATCTCATCCATTCACTGATATGCCAGTTTCAGTCGAGCCTGGTTTACGTCTTTTTTATTCTATGATAATTCTATCTGTATTTTTATCAGTAATCTTCATTCTTTGACGTAAACTACTGGAATTGAGATTAAACAATGAACAAAATTAACTCAAATTATTCCAGTCGCTTTTAACTTAAGAGTACCAGAGTCAAGGACTGGTATAGTACAAATATTTATCATAAAACGTTAGACATTTTATTCGATATTGTATCGTTCAAATAGCCATTAATTTTTTAGGGGTTCGTGAAAATTTGTAAACACCATTTTAAATATTTTAAAGCAGGTAAATAATTCTGTAGTGTTATTACATGCGCATCTACCCTGAAAAAATTGTATCATAACTTTATACTGTGCGAAAAGATCACATTTTTTCAACTTCTCTTTCGATAATTTATTTTTTAACAAGCATAATAAATGTAGAAATATTTTCTCGCTTAAATGATATTTACCATTTTTTCATTTTTATATTTAAAAGTCAAAGAATTTCTGTTACATCTCCAAGCAATTCGTCTATAAATGAAAATTGTGACTATAAATTATAGTTACAAATTAGTCGGATGACTCCCCGTAGAAACTGATAAAAAGATGAACCGTCTTTCCAACAGCAAGTGCATTTAAATACAAAGTAGAAGTAATCATAGAACTTTTGATGACGCAATTACTTGGACAAGAAAAATAATTTTCGTCCGATCTCGCGTACTAAATAATGGTTGGCTAAGTGTTGAAATCATTTTTTATTTATCCGCAGTAGATATTACACAGCGCGCAATAACATGAATCACAATTTATCGAATTTATCATATTATTATTATTCAACTTCATAATGTGTGTAAAAAAAAGATAAAGAAACGGAAGCGGCTCACTTTTGGATCACATCTCTATATTTTCTATTTGCCAATGTTAATATCAAATAACTTTATTAAAAATATTTGACAAAATGTATCTTAAAATACATGTAAAATCATATACAGTAAATAACGGTAATTTCAATTAAAAAATTTCCTTTGTAACAAATTAATTAATCTTCCATCGATAATCAAACAATTTCCATCGATAATATTGAGATAACGTTCAATTAATTTGTATTTTTTAAAATTTCCTGTTTTCGACCGTGTTGCAAATTTCGATACAGTAACGATATAATTTGAAGGGAAAAAACCAAACTCAAACGTGATATTTGGCGTCAGAGTTTCATATTTTGGAACAACAGAAAAATTTTACAATATTTCAGCGCTGGCGTATAAATTTAATTTTCGTGCTCTGTATTTTAAATAAATGTGCAAAGAGCAAAAGTAACGCACTACGCTATGCAAAAGTATCGTTTCTAAATACAAAGGCTATGCAAGCCTTTTATACAAAGGCTATATAAGTCTCTTAAATCTTTTATAGACGAAAAAAAAAAATAGCTAATCTCTGTATCATAGAAATATTCCCACATCTAACTAAAGAAACAATTTTCCAATTTCAGACTCGTGCATTTCCATAAAATCATAAGGCTCAAAGTATAGCAAGATCGAGCTGAAGATCGATCTTGTTAACGCGACAGAATTTGCCAGTCGGTATAAATTCTATTCGACTTGCATCTATAAATCCTGTAATTAATTTGAAGTTGTTTTCATTGATCAATTCTCGCATTGCTAGCAATTCTTGTAAAAATCCACCCGCCTAAATACAAAATAATAATACGCATCATGCTCATTTATCTACAACGCATACACACTTGTAACAATTTTTTAATTAGGATACATATACGAGTGTAAGTATTCAAATGTTATCATTCAAGTCAGCAATCGCTTACAACGTAATTAAACGAATCCACTCGATTCAGCGCTGGAATCGTATCGACTCTTTTGGTAATCGATGCTTCAAGATCCGTATTAATATATATTGCGATCATATTCCTTGAAATATACTCGTTTATAACGGTAAAATTGAATAAAAAATTTTAGTTTGCACTGTATTAATTGTTTTCAGCCTGATGGCCTAGAAATTGGATTTTTTCTTTGCGCGATATACAAATATAGAACAAAACTAAAACTAAACTTCCAAGTTTTAGTTAAGTACCCACGTTTGTAACAATTAGAATAACACAATTTGAAAACAAATTTTAGTTTGTATTGTATTAATTCGTTTCAATCTGCTGGCTTAAAGATTGGACTTGGTTTTACATGGTTTGTAAACATAAAACAAAACTAGAACTAAGTCTACGGATTTTAAGTTTAAAAATTAAAACTAAACTTCTAAGTTATAGTTAAATACCCACGTTTGTAACAATCAGAATAACACAATTTGAAAACAAATTTTAGTTTGTATTGTATTAATTGTTTTCACTCTGCTGGTCTAAAGATTGGACTTGGTTTTACATGGTTTGTAAATATAAAACAAAACTAGAACTAAACCTAC